>CM059599.1:291781253-293130003 GCA_030412105.1 Cyclura pinguis | reverse complement strand
CATGGAGAAGAGGAGGTTAAGGAGTTACATGATAGCCATGTTTAAATATCTGAAGCGATGTCTTATAGAAGATGGGGCAAAGTTGTTTTCTGCTCCAGAGACTAGGACACAGAGCAATGGCTTCAAACTTCAAGAAAAGAAGTTCCACCTAAACATTAGGAAGAACTTCTTTAGGGTAAGAGCAGTGGAATACACTGCCTCAGTGCATGGTGGAATCTCCTTCTTTGGAGGTTTTTAAACAGAGGCTGGGTGGCATCTGTCAGGAATGCTTTGATAGTGTATTCCTATATGGCAGGGGGTTGAACTTGATGGCCCTTGTGGTCTCTTCCAGCTCTATAATTCTATGATTCTCCTCCCCTGACTTCACAGTGGGCTTGTAAGAAAATCACAATGAATGGTATCATTGTATATCCAGCATAATGCACACTTGACTCAGAACCAGGAGGAAAGAATTCTCTATGAGGACATCCTCCTGTATAGGCAGCTGAGGTAAGAAAATAGCTTTTAGTTGAATGCGTTATAGAATATGCTTCCATTCTGTCTTTGAGGAACAGGTTATGGCTTCTGAAGAAAAGCCATTTTATTTAAAATGGTCCCTCTTTCATGAAATGAACATTAAACAATGAACAGCCAAAAGATATTCACTATTATTCTTTCTCTTTGTATCTGAGTGTAAGTTCTTGATAACATATCCTCCAATATTTCATAGATGAAAACTGGGCCACATGTGACTGAGCAACATCAGAGTGTGGTCAAGATGACCAAAGTTATCAGTGAGGAGGAAAACACAAGCTAGGAGATGCTGCAACAGCCTTTGCTTGTCTGTTGGGAAAAGCAGGATTCTTCCTCTTTGTCTCCTCCCCACTGAGTTGAGTGCAAACTACTTTAGCACTTTGAACTCATTTTGCAGCAATGGGAGTAAGTTGAGAAGTAAGTGGGACAGTGGGAGTAGAAGTGACAGATGGGGACATTTTAAAAACAGGTGAAAAAGTGAGAAAGCAAGGGTTTAATTGGGACTGTCTCTGCCAAATCGGGATAGTGTATCCCGATTTGTATCACAGGGTATGTGATACTTTTCTTATGAAATCCCCTCTTGTCAAAAGGCACAGTTGTAAACAGGGATATGTTGCACTCTCCTCACAGTTTATCCTAGCCTCCTCCCAACACAGATACTCTGGCTACAGAACTAGCAAGACAAGACAGAGAGAAAACAGGTCAGTCACTGTGGTCTGCTGAAAAGGAGGAGACTGAGCTCCATGTGCTTATAGATAGACCAAATTTTATTATTTTATAAAAGCCCAATGCATTTCAGCCTATTTACAAATTGCTTGGCCTTCTTCAGGGGTTGTATTAAAAACAAATACAATACAGCCCCTGTATTTGTATAAAATTTGTATAAAATTCCACTATTTATTCCTGCTTCAGTCACTGTGGTTCCATTACCTTACTGTAGTGTACACTACAGAGGAGTTTCTGGTAAAGTTGCTACTTTAAGGAAAACTGTATAATCCATCGATGTCCATGTCCCAAATTCATGACTCTGCGGGCTGTATCCCTGCCTTCTGACTGAAAAATTACAGGGCTTATCAACAACTGATTGAAACACTGAAGAAGTAGTTCCAGATTTAATAACTATGAGCTATGAGGTACCAGAAGGTTCAATTTAGCAGAGCGCCTGTAGACGGCAAAAAGAACAGTGCTGCAAAACTCTGTGGCCAATAGTTTTGTGAATATCCAGATATCAAATGCTAGTTGAAGTTCATTATGCAGACATAGTGATCTGTCCATAATGGGAAGAATCAGAAACATCAAGGGTAGAGAAAGTGCTGAATTACGGCCACATGCAGCCACCCCAGACTGTTTTGAGACCCTATCTCTGACTACTTTGGACAGTGCTTTTGCTGCTGCTGCTGCTGCTCTTGCTATTAAAAAGTGAATTGTGTCCACTTGGAAGCCTCCACCAGCTGCAATTTGTTCTTTAAATAGGTCACAGGATCGCTTTGTACTTTTTATTTTTTTAAAAAATGTAATTTTTCTAAACCAGATGTGGACATCTGTCACCTTCAAGTTTGGGATGACATTTTCCACAGCCTGTGTTGCTGGCAGAGGAGAAAACTGGCCCTTGGACCTGCTGAAGTTGCCCACTCTGTTAAACAACATCTAAACTTCCGCATACCCTCCAACATTTCACAAATGAAAACTGAGACATGTGTGGCCAAGCAACACCAGAGTGTGGTTAAGATGGCAGTAGTTATTAATGAGGAAAAACACACAAGCTAAGAGAGGCTACAGCAGTTTGTTTTTGCCTGAGCCAACAGGGAAGGGCAAGAATCTGCCCCTTCTCTTCTCTCCCTTCTACTGAGTTAATGGAGTGTATACTATATTTGTACCTTGAACTCAGTTTGCAGCAGTAAGTTGCAAAGAAAGAGGGAAAGTGGGAGGAAGAAAGAGAAACCAGGATATTTTGAAAGCCGTTGAAAAAGTGGACAACAGAGGATTAACTGAGACTGTCCAGGCCATATCTAGAACAGTTGGAGGGTATGTTTCCACCAATACAAGACTCAGGAGTAAGTGGTTGTCTTCCTAGAACCTAATAAAAAGAGATAACTGAGGAAGTGGAAGGTTTCTTACGCTCTTAGTTCACAAACAGGTCAGTAAAATCAGAAGAAAGCAATGGTTGCCATCAGTTATCCCCAGAGCATTTTTGCAACATTGATTGTAAATCTTTGTGAAGACGTGCAGCTGAACTACAATTCCACAAGAAGCTACAATTCACCCAGAGCCTCCGACTGGATAAAAATATCACAGACCAGCACTGAACATCTTGACAAACTCATTAACAAAAATAAGATTTCAAGAGCCTGGAAGCATGGAAATGTCACCTCAGTATTCAGATGAAGATACAGGACTGATCTAGAGAAACAGCAGAAACTACTGATCTGTAACCAGGAAAATGCTGGGAGGCAGGCAATGTCAAATACTAATGAGAAGCAAATTATAGAGTCCTTGCAATGTAGTAATCCAACATGGAACCATCAACATGGGTGTTAGAGGCAGGGAGGCTTTATTACAGCAGATGGTAGGGTTATACTGCTGATTGTGTCAGCAATTTAAGTTGTTCTGGGAGAATATGTGAAGTGAGCACTAATTTTGTAATTTATGTATTTGCATTTATATGTATAAACAAATTCAATAAACTGCAGTTTCAAATATACATTGAGCTCTAACAAACGTGGAGTGGAAAGACCTCTGCAATTCTTGTTTTCTCAGCAAAGAAAACATAAATTGCATATTTGAATGTAGTTTTGGTTCCAGATTAAGCACACTAGTTATAGTATTCAAAAACAGACTTGTTAGTCTTTATCAGCATATAAAGAAATCTTGTGGCACCTTTGAGACTAACTGGGAGAAAAAGTTGCATAAGTTTTCATATACTCAGTTTCCTTCATCCAGTACTTCTGATGGAGTAGACTGAGGACTATTCCACACTACACTAGTGTAGTGTTATTATTCCACTTTCAACATCCTGTGGAATTGTGGGGTTTGTAGTTTACTGAGGCCAAAGACCTGTCCAGCTGAGAATTCTAAAGGTCCCTCCCTAAACTGCAAACCCCAGGATTCCATAAGAGGGTCAAAATGAAATAATAGCACTATAACAGTGTAGTGAGGAAAGACTCTTCATCTTCAAAAACTGATATTGCAAGCTTCTTTTTCCCAGTTAGTCTCAAACATGCTACAAGATTCCTTTGTAAGAACACCAGATTATATTTCTGTGGAAAACCACAGGTTACCTATTTCTGCTCTGTTTTGGCTACTATTATATCATCATTCCTGCTGGAGTATCCACTGGGAATACTCTCAACCCCATATCTATTTGAAATGTGGAGGCAGGCATTACAGAGTGATGGAAGCTGAAAGTAAACGCAGTGGGATTATTAGTATGCAAGAAGAATAATTAAAAATAAAATTTCCTTTCCTGTGATCAAATTTCCACTGTGTTTTTTATGTTCTGTAGTACAAAAGGACAAATTTTATTCCCTATACTGTTCTTAGTGTAAATGACAAAAAGAAATTGTAAAATGAATACATTGCAGACGTACAGGTAAGACAAATCAGGACAGGCACACTGGTCTCACCTGTAACATCTTCTTGTGTTGGTGCTTCTTCTTGTGTTGGCTTGGACTTGAGTTGAAGTTTCTACATAAATGGGGAATCCTGATAATGCAGGGTTCCTAGTCATATGGAGGCTCTGACTGTGTAAAGATGAATAAATGCTTCTGAAGACTTCTCTGCTCTGCACAGGAAGCTGGGGATGTTCGTGGGGGCCTATCCCTCTTATGGATATTCATTCGCCTTATTCAGTGCTTGTATCTCTCGAAATTCCAGTATGGACCAGGTGCTAACCGCATAGAGGCAGCTTCAAGGCCACTGTTGTCCTTCATATAACTTTTTACCTGTAAATCAGGCTTGGAACATGAACATAAATTTTAAATACAGTAGTATCTTCAAACAAAGGATTGTCCTCCAACAGCCTTTCAAACAGAGGATTGTCCTTTGTAATATAGAAACCATGGCTACCCTAAACTTTGGTCACCACCATTACAATAGTATTGAGTCAATATTCCATCCTTGTTCAGCTAAGCATGAGGACAGGATTTCATGAGATATTATTATTCTACCATTCATGGATCTTATTCTCACATATATATATTTGGGAACACTTTTTTTTCTAAACTCAGTTAAAAGGAAGAAATAGATACAGTTTAAGCTGACCATGCACTGTCTTTAGAGGGAATCTAAAATAAGAATTTGACCTACTTGGCATTTATACTCTTTACTAGAGATCACTGATCATATACAAAAAGATACCTGAGTAAATTTATCTATTTTTACTACTCTTTTGACATTACACTAGTCATAAAAAATCCCAGTAGTTTGGGATTCTTCAAAATCATATGCTGGAGTTCAAAAACAAGAAAAGTACAAGAAACTCGACCTATAGAGCATGTATGTGTGTGAGACACACTCACCACAGAGAGAGAAAGAGAGAGAGAGAGAGAGATTATTTTAAAGTTAGATCAAGTGAGGGGCCTGTCAGAAGAGTTCAATACACACACAGCCAATACTGATTGAGTGGCAGCAAGGCCATGCTGGTATTCACCCTTCAGTGGCCCATTTGTTAAAAATAATAGCATGGCATCCTTTTAGTCAATTACTATGTTGTATGTTGGGACATACTCTCTTTTGCCATCATGGCCCTATCATCATGACTGCAAATGACCCTGAAACCCACCTTTAAAGCCTGTCAGCCATCCAGAGTAATGGAGGTCTTTGCTGGTGCTGAGCAGGGTGCTGTGGGATCACATGATCAGTCCCCTTCCCACTTGTGAGTATCACTGCGGGACACAGAGCATCACTTACTGACCAGAGGGGGCAGGTGATATCATCCTCCAGCACCCTACTCAGCCGCAGCAGAGATCTCCTTCTCTTATGAAGGCTGTGATAGATGCTGCTGCTGTGATTGAAGAGCAACTGATTGTGCATGAGGCCGAGGCAGTGAGTGAGCAAGGCAACCTGCAAACATCCCCTGCACTGGAAGGTCAAACAGAGACAGAGTTGCACCAGCCAGCTCATGACAGAGAGGGAACCAGCAGTGATGCAGAGGAGTTGCGGCAAGCTGTGCACATCAGTCCATCATGCAGAAGGCTGAAACGGGCTGCTTAGAGGGAGGCTGCATGGACTAGGCTGAGGAAACAATAACAAGCAGCACCTGCTCACAGGGGCTATTTAAGTCTGCCAGCATGGCTGCTCCTTGCTTGCAGCAAATTATTAGCAAGCCCTCACAACCTTCATGTCTCCCGTTCCCTGAAACCCTCCGGACGGATCTCTGCCTCCTGAACTTTTGGGCTGGACCTTGACCTGGCTCGGCTTGTGTTTTCCTGGTGTTTGGTATATTCAGACTCTCCCTGAAAGTATTCCTGACCTCTCTCCTCCCTTGCTGGCTGCAGCTCGGCAGGGAGCTGTTAAGGTGGGCTTTAGGGGTCAGATGGGGAGTTAATGTGCTGCTATGACATTGTGCTTATGTGTTTGATGCAATATCTCAGCCAATGTTTTTAAAATTAAATTTTTTCAGGTGTGCCTCTCCCAGAAGAAATGAAGAACAGAGACAGTAACCGTTTTCATTCCTCTTTTGTATTTTTTTAGTAACTTAAGGCAAGATAGCAAAAATAAAAGATCAAATAAGTTTGCTATAATATTTGAAATGTTTTTTGCCTTCCTTACATAATTTCCCTGTTCTAAATGTTTTAAATTAAAATGCAAAAAGAAATCAGATACATATAAGAATCACCCCAAACTAGAGCATATCAAATTCATTTGGCTAATTTTCATTCATATCTTTTTGAAATGAAAAGCAGATCTGAAAGATTTATAGAAGCCAGTCTCTGCTGCAGAGGAGCATGGAAGGATGGTTGCTTAACTAACAATAGATTCATTTATCTTTCACTAGGTCAGGCTCCACATAGGGCAATGGAGGATGGGGAAGGGTAGTGCATTCACTACTAAATTCCTATCATGTTGAATATGTATCAACCATGTTTCAGTATCCAAACATTTATGCTCTCCATGCTTCTTAAATGTTTATTTTATTAAAATCATAGCTACTGTAGTTATCCTCTCTTCTACCTTTATATAGTGCATTAAACACAGCTGTCCCATTCCACTAGCCCCAGTCAGACAAATGGTGATATCAGGGGCCAGCTATCCTAGAAGAGTAGGAGCCACCCCCCATTTGTTTGCTCAGTAGATTTTTGTCCCATCCTTCCTCCCCTGAGCCAAAGACATATGTGCATCTCCACTTTATTCTCCTCACAATTAATAGGGGTTGGTGGCTTCCAGGGATGAACCCACTCTGAGATTTAGTTTGAGCTCTAAAGGTGCTATCCAAGGTGCTGATCCCTATCCTCTAAATAGATTCAGGGCCTTGGATAGTTTTGACTAAAACCCAGAACTGAATCACCACCCCAGTGGCATGGAGGCCACTGGCTGTCACAATTTATCACAAAGTCATGAGGTAGATCAGACTGAGAGAGACTGTCTTAAGATCACCCAGTCAGTTTCATGACACAAGGGAATTAGAATCAAGCCCCAGTCTAGCATTCTAATTTCAGTTCTACACTGGTCCTTTCTAAATGGCTGAAGTGCCTGGTCATTGATTTTTCTTATAAGAGCTATTTCTTCTTTGTGTCTCACACAAATGACTTTTCACATTTGCACAGAGACCCCAATCAGACTGTTCCAGAGCTGAGTAGCTTGGCAGGAATCCCACCCCTCTGTCTACTGCATGTGTCCTAGCTTGCCAAGTTACTGTCCCCTCAGTTTTAATTCTTCCACTGACAGAGTGACTTCTCTTGGAGCATTCTGTATAGCTGAGTAGTTTTCCCCTTTACTTTTCTCTACTTTTTAGACTACTTCTTTCTATACTTTCAAATTCTTTCTTGCTTATTTCCTTTCTTATTCTACCACTGAATCTCTCTCTCTCTCTCTCTCTCTCTCTCTCTCTCTCTCTCTTTACTTCAGGGGTTTGTCCCTTTTGTCTTCCCTTTTATGGCCTATATTTATCTCTTTAAATTTTGCATCTTCCTATGGGTGAAAGGTTTCTTTGTCAGATGGTCATTCCAATTGCCTCTACTGTCTTAGTGCGGGACATACAGTGCAGCAGTGCCTCGTTTGTCAGGGGCTTACTGCTCAAGCCTTAAAAAATTGGGCTTCATGGCTGAAGCTGTACTGTTGGGAGAAATCTCTGCAGCTCATGGATCAGACTGCTACAAACAAGAGTCTTTTCTCAGCCTCCACAACGGCTTTGAAACTGTGCAAACAGGCTTCACAACAGAAATCAAAGATGGCTTCATGCCAATACCAGTGCCAATTACGATTCCAACAGCAATTTCCTTGGTATCAGAAATGCCCTCTGTGCCTATGGAGCCCTCAACACTGGCTACTTCCTTGGTATCAATCTTCAACCCATTAACTGCTGCTGTTTTGACAGCAGGGAATTGTGTACATAAGACTTCTCCAATGCATAGGTCAAAAACTACTTGGTCTGCTGATGCTAAATCTGGGCATAAGAGAGTGTTGTCCCTGGAGAGGCATTCAGAATAGAGAGACCTAAGCAGAAGAAGAAATCAAAACACACTAAGCAGTCTTCGATACCCAGGTGGTGTTGTAGATACAGGTAAGTTTTGATGATATAGAAGAGTTTGCAACTGACTCAGGTTACTCAATCTGCCACCCCCACAGTACCAAGTGTGTCAGCTCTCCAGCCTCTGTCAACTTCTGGAAGTGCTTCTCAACCCAAAGGTCCCTCCTCCTCCTCCTCCTCCTCCTCCTCCTCCTCCTCCTCCTCCTCCTCCTCCTCCTCCTCCTCCCTCCAGACTTCTGGCTGTTGCTTCTGCTTCACACTGAAGTTCTCCTAGACAATGACTGCTTCTGCCATCTCCAAGACAGGGTAAATCTCCTTTCCATATGGAACAGTCCTGTGTATCTTCACAGACGTTGTACTGAAACTATTGGTACTGAGAGGATTCACTTTATACCTGTCATGCCCCTGCTGCAGGACCCAGACAGGGCTCTTCCCAACAGCCACACCTTAGAGACAGGAGAGGGACAGTACTTACAGCAGCCTGTGCAGCTGGAAAAGGGAAAGCTCAGGCTTTTGGCAGTTTTTATATAGGAAGAGCTTGTCAATTAGGCCACCGCTGGGTAGGACATTGAGACTATATAACCAGAGTTCAGGACAGCAGAAAGCTGCTGGAACCTACTGACTCTGTTGGTAGTGACAGCCTTCCTGACTCCTGCATTCTTGGCTCACGGTCTTCAAACCTTGGACCTTTGCCTGGACTATAGATTCTACTCTTAGACACTCCCTCTCTGGACTATTGGTAAATTTGGACTTGGTTGCTCTAAGTTTGCTACAAACCTATACTGCTTTAACAAATGTTGGTGACAGTTGTTGTTATCTGTCTGATTACACAGCTGGGAAGCCTTGGCAGTTTCCTGCATGGAACAATACCAGCAGGAACATCTGTAGAAAGAACCTCTGAGATCTTATAACTCCAGTGATCCATCATATTGGGATTGTTACCATTACTGAGTTTGAACACTATCCATTATGGTATTCTCCACATTCTCGAGACTGTAGTCAGTCCAGATCTCCACATGCTTACCTACTTTCTTGTTCTCCCCAGCATTGGTCACAAATGAGTCCATCTACTCCACAGAGGTACTCATTACCAGTCCTATGTCACCACTTTCCATCTCTATACCTAGCACAACAACGACTTTGTCCAGAGCTCCACCTTCTCCTAGTTGTCATCACCTTTTCCCAGTGGTGACCTCCATCATCTATTCTGCTCTGATCCTAAGCATCATACCTTGCTCATTACTGCCTCTTGCTGTAGTGGTACCCCCTACCACTATTCATACACTTGCAATGCCAGCCTCAACTAAGGCTCCCTCTTCCATGCATGTCTCTTAGGAAATTGTCTCACCTGCCTCCTCTGACAAGGACTATGACTCAGATCCTCCTTCTCTATCATGTCATCCTCCTCCATATCCCTAGAGGATATTACCCCACTATCACCATTGGAAGATGTTTCCAGGCACTGTTCTGTGTATGGTAAAATCAGTATCTAACTCAGTCTTCCAGATCGTGGATTCTCACACATCTATACCAATTACAATCCTTCCCTTGCTAGCCCTCCAGCACTTGGTTAAGCAGTCATGGCTCAAGCCAGCTTCCCTGCCACCATCCTCGCATTGTCTGGATAATCTGTATAGGATGCAGCAGAAGGGAGCTTCCTTTCTCTTTCTTCATCCTCCACCTAACTCTTTTGTGGTTGAGGCATCATGGACTAAGGGTGGTAAAAGGTCACACTCAATGTCTGTCAATAGAAAAGGCAGGGTTTTGGACATCTTTGGGAGATACTTCTATTCTTCAGTGGCCCTTGCCATCACAGTAGCAAACATGCGGGCATGTATGTCCACATACCAGTGCATCTTGTGGGAGAAGACGCTAACCTTCATCACTTACCTTCCAGATGAGCAAAGGAATGCATCTCTTCTCCTCCAGCAAGAAGCCCACTCCTTAGCAGCACAACAGATACATTCTGTAGACCACTCTGTTGACTGTACTGCTAAAGTGATGCCAGGTGTAGTGGCACTCTATTGCTATATGTGGCTACATTCTGCTAGTCTACCAGAAGATAACAGGTACTATATAGAAGACTAGAGGAGATTAGTTTGCATCAATAGATCCCCAGGAAGCTTACTTCCACATTGGCATCAGGCCACAACTTCACAGATTTCTAAGGTTTGCTATCAATAGGGACATCTATCAATACAAGATTCTTCCCTTTAGATTCTAATGTACCAAGAGTCTTCACCAAATACATGGCAATGGTGATTTTCTTCCTCAGAACTTGAGGAGTACAGATTTATCAATTGGGATGATTGGTTACTGGTGGCATCCTGCAGAAACAAACTCTCAAATGACTACACCAAACTGTCTCATCAAGGTGGGACACTGCATCTCATTAAGGAATCAGTGATCTAAAAGTTTCCAAGGGCATTTGACAAATGCATTCCATGAAAGTTCATGCCAATTAAAACCTGGTAATCTTCAGGATCCCACTTTCACTAGAATCTGTGTTCATTTTAATCTTGACACAACTCCAAAGCAAAACTTGTGTTGTAGAGGTTGTAGCCACCAAGGGTAAAACTACCTTAAATCCCCAACTTGCATGGCTTTTTGATCAAGCTCAGTAAAAAGTACATATGAAGAACAGCTTTTATTTGAGGCTTAGACAGGCATCAGGTAGACAGCTTGATGAATGGCTTCAGATGGCCTGCATAAGAGGCTGCAGGAGGAACCTGTTTGGAGTAGGTAAGTGGTTTCAGAACAAGTACCTTGGTAGGAAACAGGTAAGTCGTTGCAGGGTAAGGCTGTGCTCAGAGCTGGTGTACAGTTGCAGGTAGGACGTGGTAATTGGGTGCAGGCATCAGAGTTAATAAGGAGACAGAATGAGATCATTGGACTTTCAGGGATCAAGAGGAAACACAAATAAACCAACAAAGGTAAAGTGCCTGACTTTTCTTCTGGCTGAGGGACTCATCTTCCAGCTGCTGCTAAGTCTCTTTCTGGTTAAACTCTGCTGAATATAACCTCCCTATTTTTTCAGAACATAAAGCTTCAAGCAAACTGCTCTGCAATTCTGGGATAAGAGCCCTTTGCTCCTCTCAGACTTAAGAGGCACTATATCATCTTTGCCTTTCCCTCAGAGTCATTCTCCAATTCTTTAAATGGCCTCCTTGCTCCTCTACCTGATATGCCTCCTCCATAGGCTTTGACTGGGCTCAGCAGCTGACTCTCATCCACTATTGAGGCAAGGGAGTGGTGAGCAAGCAAAGTAGCATCTCTGGAGAGCCCACTCTTTCACAGTATGAAAAACAGCTTAGTTTATTTTCCCTCCCACAATAGGTTTTCCTTTGAGAAAATCCTGATGTGGGAAGGATAATTAGAAAATGTGCACACTCTCCTCAACATTTTGTTTGACTGTTAGTTTTTGTAGAGAACAGTCTACTTGATTGGATGGATGAAGCAGAATGAGAAAGTGATGGATATTTATAGAAATGGACTGACACATCAAGTAAATAGATTGAGAGCTAAGGGCAGGAGAATACAATAATGATTGCAGCACTGAATATATGGTGACATAACAAATAAGACAACACATATTTTTTTCAATGAAAGAACCTACTGATACTTCTCATTCCCAGATTTCTTAAAATGCTGTACTTTTAGAAAAAGCATGAAATTGCATATGAAGCCTAACCATAGTTGCCTAGCCTAATAAAATAGCAGTGTTTCAGATTTGTAAGAATCATTTTATAAGCTTACTGTTTTCTAAGAGCTTAGGATCTAAATTCTCCCTTATCACTGCAATTTGCTACTTTTTGAGAATCCCAGAGAATGCTAATAATAACTCTTCAATGTCATTTCAATAACAGTATCTTTTCTATGCCATATTTTTGTCTTAACATCAGCAAAATGTATTGACTAAAAAACAATGAGTGGACTTAATTAATTGATTGGGCAGGTAGATGTACTTCTTATTATGATGGATTAAACATTACCTAGCTGCATATGTTGTGGTTATGTCTTGTACATATTAGACAGCCTGGTCTAATGTGTTCTCCATTCCCCTTCAGTAGTTGTTGTAGCAACCTAACCAACCTTACTCTAAATTTAGCATGCCAGAGACCTCAAGGGAAAGAGCCACTATTATTTAATCGGAACAATGAAAGTAAAACAATATTCTTTTTCTTCAAAATTATATATGGGGGGGAGAGAGAAGTCAGGGTTAACATGAAGCTACTTGACAACATAATGAGTTTTTCTTGCATTTTACTCTTTATTAAAAACTAACAACAACCGTATCTATTTATTTCTAACCCAGTTACATACAAATGTCAGCCTGACTACCCTATGAGGGGCCAGCTGGTCAGTCGAGTCCTTTGCTCTCTCTCACAAAATTAATCTATACATAAAGCTGTGAAGCAACATCAGGCTCCATGAATGCTCAGCTTCCCCCCCTCCCTCTCCCTCTCCCTCTCCCTCTCCCCCTCTCCCCCCCCCTCTCTCTCTCTCTCTCACACACACACACACACACACACACACAGAGCCCTCAGGAAGTACTCACCAATTGTGGTGAACAAGAGAAATGCTTATTTATTTAGAGCATTTAGACTCTGCTCTTTAGCCAAAAATGCACTCCCAACAAGGCTTACAAATTGTTAATTTGACCATTTCCTGTCCTCAAGTTTACAATCTAAAATGACATGAAACACAAGGAAAAGGTAATGATAGCAGAGAAGGGGATTAAATCTTGCAAATGTTGCTGTTCTTCTCTCCCTCAGAGGCCAGAGCAATAGCAGTTGGTATGAAAGGAGGGCCTTTCTTCAACTGCTGGGATCAAGGCACATTAGTGTTGTGCCTGATTGCCGTTTTCTCCCTCAAAGAAATATACTAGTAGGAGTCAGGACATTGTATATCTGCATGTGGCCCACTTTTGTGTGATCTCCAAGATGCCCCCAGGACCCTCCCCATCAGCATGGTATACTCTGAACAGCTCTGTCATGTTTAATGAAGGCACCAGTTACCACTGTTTATAGCGTCTCCTTTGTATCACAGCAAGGCTTGCTCCCATGACATCACATGCCTCTAAGTCTCAGGGTCCTGGGAAAGAGCTGACCTAGAAACCCTAGTGTAAAGTGCATGGGGAAAAAAAGCAAACCACCGGCCATCAGTGCCAAGTGTGAAAGATGCACCCAAGCCTCGCACTCAAGGCCTGGCCAGCCTGACACCTCTTTGTGTTCAAGTCTGAACAGCCAGGGACATCTCTGAATGAAGCCAGGGCCAGGACAAATGGTGTGGTGGGGTCAGTCTAGATGACCTCTGGGTGTGAGGGAAAAGCAGTTAATTTTCTCTGCAGTTGAAGTCCCTCTGTGTTTGAAAGGAATACAATAGAACTCTGTAAGATAAAATGCTAGGGAGGATGGAATGTGGCACACTACGCTTATGCTTCCTTTACTTTGCAACATTTGTAAGATTACGCTAGAGACGGTGGGAACCTTTGTATGCATCTGTTTCCTTTCTTGAACATGTGATGACTGTACTGGAGAATGTATAAAATACTGTGAACATGAAGAGGGGGGGCTCAGACTTTTGGGAGCGATCCCACCGAGACATTGTGCCGGCTACAATAAACGATTTTCCTTAATCCGTGGGTCTCCATCTCTGACTTCTGTAACAATGGGTCCCTTTCTGAGAACTCAGTCCCTTCCTCACTCTTTTCCCCCCTTGGCTTCTTCCTTTCAGGATTCTCCCCCTTTACTGCCTTCCCTAAATCTGCCCTTCTCCCAGATGTAAGGATCAGCAGTGATTTATATTTTCCGAGACTGTGGTACTGTTGGCACTAAGGTCAAGAGGATATTATTGGTAGCGTGTTTATTCCAGGATTCAAAATAAGACTCTGTGACACTGCTTTAAGGAACACAGAACTTCAAACATTTATTGTAAGACTGTTGCTTCAAATGTGTTTTGTATCTAAATGTTTATAAACAGCACACCAGTCTTCTCTCTCTCTCTCTCTTTTTCAATTCATTCACTATCTTTCGTACACCCAATTTCTCAGTTCTCTCTCCCACAGAACTCTTCAAATCTCCACCCTCTCCCAAACACACCACAAATCATACTCCCCTTCAAACACACACCAGACAGTCAAAATCCGTCATTTTCCTCTTTCCACCGGCCCCTCCCCTGGGCGATCCAAGGTTCCATTTCACCAGCCAATCAGCTTAAACGCTCTCGGTTGCCAAGGAGGCTCTGTTGTCAAGGCCCCTCCCGTCAGGTTCGTCACACCTAGGCATGATTTTTTGTTTAAATAGTATGGGAATGGGAATGCCTTTTTATGAAATTGGTAGTGATTTTCGGTTCAATTCCCGTTTTGTAAAAGTAGAGGGCTCTGTCTGATATGGGAAATGGTGTAGGTGCAGTCCCTTGCCCTTCCCATGGTCTAAACATAAAGAAGGTATGAAAAGCAGTCTGGAGACAGGTGGGAAAGAAAGGTTGTAGTGTATGTTGAAATCATTAAGGATAACTCAACCGTTTGGGGGGAGTACCTATTTCTGAAATGAATATTAAGAATGAATCAGAAGGTTGTTGTTAATTGCCGTCAAGTTAATCTTGACTTATGATGACCCTATGGATGAGAATGCTCTAAGCCCCTCTGTGACCAACGGCCCTGCTCAGATCTTGCAGATTCAGGGATGTGTCTTCCTTGATTGACTCTACTCATCTGTAATGTGGTCTTCCTCCTTTACTACTGTCTTCCACGTTACCGAGGACAATTGTCTTTTCTAGCGAATCGTTTCTTCTTGTGATATGGACAAAGTACGCCAATCTCAGTTTAGTCATCTTGGCCTATAGGGAGAGTTCAGGCTTGACTTGTTCTAGGACCCACTCATTTGTCTTTTTAGCAGTCCATGGTGTCTGTAGAACTCTCCTCCAAGCACCACATTTCAAAGGAAGAAAATCAATTCATATCTGCTTTCTTTACTGTTCAGCTTTCACAACCATACAGAGAAATGGGAAATACAATGGCATAGAGAAGCCTAACTTTAGTATTCAGTGAGTTTATAGTATTTTGTAAGCACATTCTTCCAGTCTGTCTCTAACCTAGTATTGCTCTGAGGTCTGCACTTTTATTATCGACAAAATTTCCCCCATGATAGATCAGAGAGATCAGACTTTACCACTGAAAATTCTTGGTAAGCCTTGATAATTAAAAGCAGTCAAAGTCCTGCTCTCACTGTGGAATGGCAAGATGAGAAAGGATGTTTATAGGATTACTCCTAAGCACCTGCTACAGCCATGCAGAGCCCAGGAAGCTCTTGGTTTTCCAACCAAGGCAATGAAGAGGATCAGCAGACATCTGCAGCACAGCTGGCACAAGTGTATGTAGGACAAGCACTGTTAGATCCCTTAACTCACTGTTCAACATCTATTTGAAACTGTATGGAGATGTCACCTGGGGATTTGGGGCATGATATCAGTGTGCCAATGACACCCAGATCTCTCTCCCTTTCCATCCCACCTGAATCAAGAGTTGCTATTCAAGTACTAGACAGATTATTCATCTACAACAGTGATTGTAATGATATTTGTGGAAGGTCAACAAAAGTGGATACTGTTATGTGGCAATGGGGACAGACACACACAAATACATGGTGGAAAGAGACTAGTATAGCGAGGCTTCTCAAGAACTACAGCTGGCACAAGTCCAATGGTGATGAGTAGACCTTCATGATTTTTTTCTTGCAAAGTATGCAAAATAGTGTGACAACTCTTCTGCTTCTTAAGGATACCTCCTTTGCCCATATCCACAGGAAACGGAGCTGACACCAGCATCCTAAACACATAGAAGTACTGGACAGTCTGTCAATTCTGCATACTACAAGAGACTCTGGCTACTTACTAGAAGACTACTGCAAAAAGCACTGGAGACAGCCCACATGGAAAACAACTGCCCGGTTACAGCTACCATATAAAGTCATCAAGTTAAAGTGCCATCATATAGAGGCATCTCTAAATGGCTTCTGTCTGGTGAAAATGGACTAACAATGGCGTCTCCATAATTATTTAATTCTCTTTTCTGGAGCATTGCCAAGTACTACCCTCAAGAAAAATCATTTGATCCTGATGAAAAATTTTCAGTTTTATTCACTATTATACACTACAGGTATTATCAATTTTGGTTTTACAAGTGCTAGATATAATAATAATAGATACAATCAAGGAGCAGTCCAGTAGAATATATGATAGTCTCTGCCTCGAGTACTGAAACAGCAACAGCTGCAAAGTGGACCTTAAACTACTAGCCATATAAATGGGCAAATTTCATCAGAACACCATAGATTTCTTATTGAAGTAGAGCAGCATGAAAAAGCTGTTCCCAGGACAAATATCCTGACTGCTATACATATTTCTTTTCTAACTGCAACCTGTACATACACACTCTGTGTGTGTGTGTGTTTGTGTGTGTGTGTGTGTGTGTGTGTGTGTGTGTGTGTGTTTCAAGAAAAACCTCTTGTTTGGACAAGAAAGAAATAATTTAATAGTTGTATCATTTGTTTCTATGACAACATTCATTCTATCATTCTTCTAGCTAACAGGTAACTTGGTCATTCAGCCTTAATAACATTCTTGTTATCAAAACATTTTCTCCTAATCTATCATAAGACATTTTTCTCTCATCTTTCTGGTCTTCATGCTACAGACAGAGATGTCATTTACCCCTCAGTCTTGGCAATAATTTGTTCAGATTTGATTGCTCTTCTATACTTTTGTTGAGCCTGACAGTGGCATGTCATCAGATTCTTATTTTCCCAGTTATAATACAAGCTGCAGAATGATACCTTTCCTCACCATGCCTCTGATTCTGTCCATGAACATCGCTATCACTTCTGATAGTCCTGCTTCAACTCAGCTCTTCTGTTCCAATTATTTTCACTTGGATTTCATTTGAACAAAGCCTTATCCAAAACCCATGCAATCATTCTAGTGGCACAATAATACTAAGGCCTGTTCACAGTCAGTTGCACTGTTGCAGCGGATTACAATTGAAAGGCTTAATTTTATGTTGTCTTAAAATAACTTTGTCTTTTTTCCCTTTGAGTTCCCCTATCTTTTTGCACCTGGATATCTATTGTTTAAACCAGGGCAATTATGGAAGGACCAGGGGGCGCATTTGAGTTTTGAAGCTTCTGGAGGGCCATACGATATAATATAATACATATGTACAAAAGGCACAAGATTCCAGATGATCTTGAAAGCTAAGCAGTGTCAGTCCTGGTTAGTACTTGGATGGGAAACCACCAACAAATACCAGGTACTGTAGGCCAGATTTCAGAGGAAGGAACTGGCAAAACCACCTCTGAGTATTCCTTGCCTAAGAAAACCCTATGAAATTCATGGGGCTGCCATAAGGCAACAGGTGACTAGAAGGCACATGTGCACACACGCACACGCACATGCACGCACGCGCACACACACACACAATTAACTGTAATACAAAAGAGAACCTTTCCAAGCTCCAAGACCTAGCAGCAACATGAGGAGTGCTCTCAGAGAGTGGTGCTAGAGGATTCCTGCTCAACTTCTTGGCCATTGGTCTGTGGAGTCCCTCAGGGTTCAAACTTCTTGGTGCTGCTCCCAGATTTTGGAACCCCTTTTCTAGAGGGCCCAGGATGGCACCAGCCTTGCTGTCCTTCCATCAGCAGGTCAAAACATTTTTGCACTGACAGACTTTTACAAAGGAATTGTCTTTGGGCTTTAAATGCTCTGCAGTTCTGTTTTTATGGTTCATATAGTTTTAATGTATTTTAATATTTTTAATGTTTTAACTTTATAAAGTGTTTAATTGTTTTTGAAATTTTATATTTATAGTTCTATTAATGTCTTCTATTGTTTTCAGTGTTATTAGCCTCCTTGAGTCCCATTATTGGGAGAAAAGCGAGATATAAATGAATAAAATATTGACAACAACAATCATACTTCCCTTCTGTGCCCTTGCCACTACCAAGTATTTTAGCAGGAGTTAAACATGCCAAGAGAGAATGAGAGAGAGAGAGAGGACTGAAGCAGTGATATGGGGGAACAGATAGCAAAAAAGTCAGAAAAAGAAAGCCAGAAAAGGAGGAGTGAAGAACAAAACTGACAATGCTGGGACCCAGATCCCTCTTAAGTGTCAAGATGAACCCAACATCTCCCTCTTCTACATATTATCATCCAAGTGGCCCTCCTTCCCTTTTTTAGAGGACGTATAAACCTTGTCATAAATTTCTCTCTGTTTCTGTACCAGTTTCTTCAGATATGACAAATGTACTACTCACCGTATGATCCAAATGCTTTGATTGCTTTATCCCTTGGCATTTTGCAATGCATCGCAATCAACAATGCTGTGCAAGTACAAAGGCAAGCACACATAAAAGATCCCCCCTCCTCCCTTCTATATTCTCCAAAAAGCCTCTCCAATAAAGTTTTTGTGGGGCTATCTATTGATCACTGTGGTATGTGCATCCCAAGCCTAAAGTGAGAGATAGGAATCACCTAAACTTAGGACCTTGGACAGAGTACTACAAGATTTGCCCAGCCTGTTTTGGGCAATGTTCCTCTCCCACTGCAGCTCTGTAAGACACCTCTCCCAATATTTTGTAGGCTCCCCTGGCCCTCTGGGGAGACATTTTGGGAAATGCAGGAAGCTGCAGGGGGAGAGTGGGAAGAGAAAAATCCATTAGGTGAGTTGCCTTCTGTTGGATGTCTGTACTTTGCCAATATAAAATCAGGACATGATAGCTGTGTAATGTGAACAGCATGAATAGTTTGCACTTTGAGTATAAAAAAAGTGTGCATTATAGTTATTTTTCATTCTATAAAAATGGAGGAGACCTTCTCTCTACACTAGTCATTACAGTTGTGATAACTTTATCATGACTTTTATTATGATAGGCTCCTAATACATAGCTGTCATCTGGAGGTCACTTTAGATGCTTTCTGAACATTTGATACTGTCATTTCTCTTTCTCTGACATATTCAGAGCAGAGTTTTACAAAGTGCCATACATTCCACTTGAAACTCAGGGGAAAAAGAAAAAAAAACTTTTTATCTAGCAAGCAACTCCTTGATGAATTATTGCAGGGTATTCAGCATTGTCTTAGGAGAGTAGCCTTACATCTTAGCTAATTGGTAATGCTTGTGTTTTCATGGAAATTTAATTAATCAAAGTCAGAAAGAACATCTGGTCATACACCGAAGCCATCAGAATGATAGTAATGATGTAGTACAGGTACTGAGACAATTCTACAAGGATGGTATGTGTGCCTAAAACAATCTTGTCCCCCAAAGCAGCTTCATGAAATATGGATGCTATAGAACAGTGTTTTCCAGTCCTGGGTCCTCAAATATTGTTAGGCATCTCTTAGAATTGGCCATGCTAGCCAAGAGGATGGTTCAGTATCCAGGGACCTAAAGTTGAAAGCCATTACGGTAGAGTGTAACAGCAGTTCTGAGAGACCTCCATTTATGAGGAAAATTCACACACAATCTGCCTAATTGCAAGGTTACATATGTTTGTAATCTGGCAGCTGTAAATCATGGGATTTAAGACTATTTAAATCCCACTGTTTACAGCTAGTAGATTAGAAACAGCTAAATAGCAGGAGTATCCACTAGGACAGTCAACACAGCAGTGGCAGGGCACAAAATTTCAATGAACCTAGAAGAGAAATTAACCTATAGATTCAGATCCCTCCAGGGGCTTATATAGAGTCAGTACTCATCCACCATATTTGCAGCCTAGAAATTTTCTCCTCATAGACTCCCAAAGGACTACATCTACTTCTGGAAAAATCCATTTTGATATTTCAACACCAAGAAACTCATAGCCATGCCTTTGATCCTCTTTATATAGTATCACCATGTTTCAGTTTGTCAGCTCTTAAACTTTGTTCACATGTTTATATGTTCTTTTCTATTGTTCTAATGCATTGTTGTTTTATTACTATTGTAACGATGGAAATGTTAATAACAATGCTATTTTTTTTTAAAAAAATGTGATTTAAAGACAAGGATTAAAGGCAAGGATTAAAGATTAAAAACTTAATAAATATGCCTCCAGAAAAATATATGGGCCTAATTGTACCAACATCAGTCTTCCTGCAGTATTAACCAGCAGTATGTACTTAGATAGGATGTTTCAGAGGTGGGGCAGGACACAAGCTGCTTTGAGTCTGTTGGATCCTAAGTCCCTGCATTCCCCCAAGGTGGACCCAGGAGCAGGGGCACATATCCATGGCAGCCTTGAGTCTTTTAGCTAAGGGATACATTTCGTCTCCCACTGATTTCAATGGGAGAGGGGGGAAAAGTAAAACTGGAACATCGCCCATGCTGCCCACCTGTGTTCAAGCAGGGCTCTGGATGCTGCAGCAGATCTATCTGCCAGGATACTTTAAGCTTGCTGTGCCAGATGATGGCTTTAGTAGGAAGATTAAACAAATTCTTAGAAGATATGGGTCAGTGGCAGTAAGCTGCTATAGCTAAATGTCAGAGCTTGGAAAAAATTACTTTTTTTACTTCAACTCCCAGTAACTCTCACCCACCATCACCAGAGCCCATTCAGGCTAGGGCATTTTGAGCATTGTAGTCCCAAAAGATAACTTTTCTGAGCAATTTAAAGTAGTCTCATGTTCAGAAGATATTGACCTCTGTTTACCAGAACAACTAAGGACTTCTGTTAGCATTTATGCCTTCAAAATTCCCCCAAATTAAACCCCCCACTGTTGTAAACAGATGCAGGACTAGTTGCAGTGCTTGGGAAAGTTACTTGTTTGAATTATACTTCCCCAAAAGTAACTTTCCTTAATTCAAGGCTAGAGTTATTAGTCAGATTGAGTAGGGTTCATTTTTGTTCTTATCTTAAGCCCTCTTTCCTTAAAAGTAAATTTATTTGAAATCCGTAGGACTTGCTGTTCAAACAGAATGCTTGAGAATCAGGGTGCCAGCCCTGGCATTTCTTTCTGAAGCTGATTATCTGCCCTACTTTCCCAGGGCTTTCGGCCTAACTGGATGTAATTGCAGCCCCCTTGGGGGAAGCAGCATCTGTTAAGGAAATGCAGCTTATCACAGAACCATTTTGTAACGTTATTTTCTCACAACTCCCAACAAAGAAGACATCATGCCGAGTTCAAAGGGGTGGGGTGAGGTGGGGAGGAATGAGAGACACATAATTAAGAAAAAGGTGGCAAAGTATAGATGATATCAAGAAATAAAACATAATTAAATCTGCTCTGGAATATACGCCATTGATGCATTGATGATCCATATAAGTAGGACTGAATAGACTTTTTAAAAAAATCATAGCAATGGTGAAGTAAAATAAATCCTAATACAGAAGAAGGAGTTTTTTTAAAAAAAAAATACAGGTCCTGTCATAGCTTTTAAAATACTTTTAATATTAAATTGTTAAAGGTATACTATTTTAGGATATTTTGTTTTGGTAGACAGTCCACCCTCCACATTTGCAGATTTCACTTTCATGGATTTATTTGTGAGTTTCTCCAACACCCGTCCCCATTCCACACCTCAGGCACTTCTTTTCCAGGAGAACCTTTCCTCGTGGCAGCTTTGATTAGGCCACGGTGCCCTTTAAAAACCCACCTTTGGTCCTCCCCCTCCAACAGCAGTAGCTGCCTAGCCAGCCGAAGATGGCTCACAGCCTAATTTTCTCAACACCACAAACCCTTTCTCTATGTCCCCGACACCCAAGGAAGGAGGTGGGCAAGCGAGAAAAAGCATAAGGCCACCATTCAGACCCAATCCTTTTCCCGCTCCTTTCCTTGACCTGGTTTGGACCCTGGGTGCCCGCTCTCCCCACCATGCCTCAGCCTCCTTCCCACACACACACACACACACACACACACATTTTGATATTTGCGATTTTTCCACTTTTGCAGGGGTCCTATGGCCCTAACCCTAGCAACTGTGGAGGGTTGACTGTATAAAACAAAAACAAACATAAAGAGGTTTTCAGCATAGAAGAAACAAACAATGATATCTTCTTTGACCTTGTAGTTTTTCTACAAGGAGGGAAAGGGAAGGGAAACAGTACTTTTTGAACATCTAAGAAACACTGAATTGAGCATCTAAGAAACACCAGCTTTCATTTGAAAAGCAAGGATGGGTTGTGTCTATTACTGAATCACAGCTCCAAAATGGGAGGGGTCTTCCAGAAGTTTTAGGCTTCAATATCCAGGAATTCATCTCAGAGATTTACACTCTTTAAGATGAGGGACAGGTTCACTTCTGTCACTTCTGATTCTGAGGGGCCTCTAAGGTCCCAACCCTGAACCTTGACATTGACCAGCCAGACTCCTGCAGTTGTGTTTTGCCCTACCCTGTCTTTCAAGAAGGAAAAGAGACTCACCTCATTATCAGATACATAAAATGGAGTCTTAGGACTGTATGTAATGCCATCCACCCATCTGTGGAAGAGAAACTACTACTGAAACTGACTTCTTACCCCTCCCACACAGCCCTTCATGCACCCCCAAGTCTGCTCTGGAAGTCTGAGGAGACCTGCTGGAGGAAAATTGTAAAACACACACATGCAGAAGAAGGAAAGCATGGGGAAAAAATTCCATGTGTGTGGAAGTCCCTCTTCATTACATTGAATGACGCCTTCTGGAGGCAAGTGCCTCTTAAATGTAACTCCCTACACGATGTCCCACCTGTCTACTTGGCATTACCATGTCTTCTCTGCTCCCTACTCCATTTCTGTCTCCCATCACTGAAGATATGGAGCAAAGCCAAAGGGCTACCACATAAGGATACTTTCCAGTATTACGATGAGTATTTATTTTATGTTGTGTGCCTTCAAGTTATTTCTGATGTATGCTGAATCTAAAGTGAACTTACTATGGGTTTTTCTTGGCAAGATTTATTTGGAGGAAGTTTGCCACTGCCTTCCTCTGAGGCCTGTAAGTATGACTTGCCAAAGGCTAGTCAATGCATTTCCATGGCTGAGCAGGTATTTGAACTCTGGTCTCCTGGAATCCTAGTCTGTGAGAGAAATATTAATTTGTTGATTCACATGTAAATAAAGCATGGGTAAACCACTACGTAAGCCACAGTTGTATACATGTTAAACCTGCAGCAAAATGTTACAGTCTAGACTGCTCCTGTTCAGAGTTCCAGCCAGCCAGCACCTCTGCAGGACATTTGGTTCCGTTTCTCCCTTTCTATTTTTCACTCACAGGATGTCGATCACCATTCCATGCCTATTCAGTCCTCACTGGGCTGTCTTTAGCTTCTTTCTTTATAAACTGGCCTATGACCTGCCTTTCAGGACTGAAAAGCCATAGGATTAAAAGCAGGTACAGATAAAAACAGATGAAAGAAGATGCAAAAGTGGCTTTGCTTTCCTGAAGTTCTCTGTTGCTGCTGCTGCTACTTTTGTTACTTCTGCAGATCTTCTAATACTTGCCTCTTCTACCTGATACTGCCATTTTGTCCAGTAGTGCCCCACTCTGAATTTTAAAAAAACTCTGAGGGTTTTTTGAGGATATGGTTCACCACCTTGGATAACAATTCAGTCTATAGCCTGGAAAAGATTCACCATCCAACTCACACTGGAGCCACCAGACACTACTGGTCTTGTTTACATAAGGAACCAATTTGTGTGACTAGACTTACTAGTAATATATATATGACAGCCAGCATGGTGTAGTACTGTGAACATTGAAATACAACTCTGGAGATGAGGGTTTGACTCCCCACTCAGCCATGGAAACCCACTGAGTGACCTTGGGCAAGTCACACATTCTCAGTGCCAGAAAATCCCATAATAGGTTTGCCTTAGGGTCACCATAAGTTGAAAATTAAGGCACATAACAACAACAACAACATGTAAGTTAAGCTATTATTTCTGCTTTCTAGAACTGCTATTCTGAATTTGGTGTCCTTACTGATCATTATCAATGCCAGATGGAATGACGGAAGGATTGTGTAAAATATTTCATAAAATAATAAAATCCTTTCTGAATTCACTGCCTGTAATTTTGAATGTCAAAATAGAATCACATAATATAGGCTTCACAAAAATCACCGAAAAGCTTAAGAGATTGGTCTCTTTTTCTTTCAAAGCTCAAGTTCTTATTTACAGATTGCTGCATCATAATTATGCCAGTCTTTTATTTTATATGAAAAAAATAAATTATTTGGGCATCATTAAATAGTCTATTAGTTAATTATCTGAATACTATTCACTGCAGATATTTTCACTGGGGAGGGAAAGCACATCTCATGAAAGCTTCTTTGAAATTTGGTGATGACATGAATTCCATGAAGCAGCTTTGCATACAAAAGGGCAACATCAAAATTGTATGAACATGCTAATAAAATAAACATTCATCACATCACACAACCTTCTCTTTTGTGAGTTGCATCGTTTTTAATTCTCAGTTCTTTTTATGAATCAGTTAGTAAAAAGAAATATTAAAAAGGACTGTGCCACATAACGTCACTTCTTTTTCTGAATGTCCGCTTACATATTGCAGAGATGGGGGAAGGGTGTTGTGGAGGATTAATTCACTAGTGAAATGTTTGTTTATTTAATGCCATCATTTGCCATCACTCTCAATTGCCCCTTGGCAATGTCACTCCATAACTAAATCTAACTGGATGTGATTTTTACTTGATGACAGGCAGTGATGTCATAGCATCATGAAAAACAAGGGAAGGCAACATGTGACTCATGCACTATATGTATTCCCCCTCCCAGCTCTTTATACACCACTTCTGGGACCTACCATTTTTGCTGAAGTTTTCTCCATAGTAAAAATCTTAATGATTCCGCTAGGAAGCATGGGGCATGGTGTTTCCCAGTAGCATTGCATTCCCAGGCAGCATCCCTATCAGCAGACTTATTTTGCTGGAAAACAAGATCTGTGCTCCTGACATGCTCATGTTTTGCAGTAGAATCACTGGACTTTTTGCAGTGGAAGCAGTGGAACCTTCAGCAGCAGAAGGCTTTCAGAAACAGCAGTTGGGGAAGACCATGCCAACTCAGACACTAGGAAGTAGAACAGGTGTGAGGAATGCGTGCCTCTCAGATGCTTCCAGACTGCTTTTCTCACCATTTCTGGTCACTTGCATGCTGGTGATGGGCCATGCCCCCCAGCCACTGTAGTATAGTCTTCAGACATCATGTCATCCAGGAAGAAGAAGAAGCAGTTAAGAAGAAGCAGATAGTACCAAAGAAGAAGCAGCAAGGCCCTGAATACAACTGGAAAAAAGGTGACTAACAATTTTTCTCCAACCTTTATTGCTGTTCTGTGACTTCAAGCTATTTCCAACTTATGGTGACCCTATGACAAACAGGATTTCCTTACAAGATTTGTTTGGAAAGAGTTTTGCCTTTGCCTTCCTCTGGGGCTGAGAATGTGTGACTCGCCCATGGTCACCCAGTGGGTTTTCATAGCTGAGCAGGGGTTTGAACTCTGGCTTCCAGAATCCAGAATCATAATGTAACATTCATACCACCACACCACACTGGCCCTTGGGAATCACATGTTTTGAACAGAAGATGCCCATTGAATCCAGAAATCACTACCCAGCACAGAAAATATAATTAATAACTTCCATCTAGGACACTACACATTTCAATTAGAGAAACAAAATTGTTGCAGAAAGAAATGAATGTATGCACATATCTTCCCTTCATTGGAATGAAACAAACAAACCTGTCTTCTAACAAACCAGGGCTCCTTGGGATTGTTTAGCCAAGGATCCAAGATGAAAGTTAAAGAATAAATATGTTTATGGCAGGTTTCCCTCTTCTTGGTACAATTTTTCAACAATTCTATCTTTCTTGTCTTAGCATTTAAATCAGTAAATTTTTAATGAATGTTTGAAATAACTTTCAGAAATGTTTGGTTGACCTAGTAAATGGATTACACATCTAGATTTTTTCCCCCCTTAGGACCACTGTTGCTATCTTTCCTTTTCATTGAACTTTTAGAAATGTAATTTTGCCCTAGCCCAATAAAATGTGGGAATATTTGGAATAATCCAAATCTTCAATACATACACGAAACACATGCTTTACCTCCTTTGAACATGACAGCTGTTTTTTTATTTATGGGAGCACAGTTAATAATACAGAACCTTACACAGGTAGAGAAGATTGAATTCAAAGCACACTAATACTTTGAAAGTATTTGACAGGAATTTATTCTTCAAAACCCCCAAATGTAAAAGTTCCCCATTTAAAGGATGTCTGCAATGAAACAAATACTAAGTAAAACATTTGTGTGAAACAGTAACCTGTTCATTGACAAATGCCTTCCCCAGTTTTATATGAATGAGGCAGTCTGCTCAGCATTACTGGGGAAAAGAGAAGAGGGTATTCTACTGTAATTAAATTGAGATGTTTGGCCTTTATAGACAGTGATATATTGGAATGCTGTAACCATGTGAAAAAGCAAATATCATTAGCTTGTGTTGTGTCTGCAGAATCACAACAGTGGGGCTAAATAACAAGCCTTCTACAAGAAGACTTTTGCTGTAGGGAGGTACCCACAAACTATTCCCAAGAGATACAAAGGTGAGAAACACAAATTACCTTGTCAATCAAATCGTTCCTTATTGATTCACAGCACTTATATTCACCTGTAATCCACTGATACATTGCTCAGAGGAGGCTGTGTAAACACTTTGTGCATTGTTGAGACAGCAGTGGACGAAAGAGGATTCCTAGAAGTTAAATGTTTCATAATCTCTCTCACACCTTTTCCTTCGAAACAGACATGTCCAGGAGTAGTAAGGAAGAACTAGCTATATGTTGCTTTGTTGAAGATGGCCATCTGATGGGTGCGGCTTATTAATGGCATCCTATTTTATTTTGAAATAAAGGCTGGCATCCTGTTGGGAAATTACATCATTATAAACCAACTTATGAGCGTGGAAATGTCCAATTGCAACATTGTGCAATATTCATTTTCTCAGGAGGATTGTGGAGAAGTAGCTATACTATTGGGACCATGGTGCAAGCAGAGCTAGCAGTCTAGCCATTGCACAAGGGTGCTGTTGAGCTATAGATCCCCATTGCACAATGGGACCCTATGCGTGATGCCCCAATGAGCATAATCACAGTGCATTAAGAGGGTTACCCATCATGTCACAGACAAAGCTAGGTTGTCATAAAGTTATGCATCACACCATGGCCACATAGAGGCAAAAAATCCGTACTCAGGTGATGGCCCTCCCACAAGGCAGGGTAAGGCATCTGTCTCTAGCAACAGAGCACGGGGCTTGACAAATCCTATCCCACCCCATCTCCTTTGTCAGGAGAGCCCTGGATAAGTCAGGACTCTGCCAGGCCCTGAGATGTCAGGGGCAAAACCTGAGACCTAGAAATGATTCCCTGTGAAGAGATGGGCTCTGGTAGTGTTATAAAGTTGATGTTACAAAGAACAGCTTGCGGTGACCTCACTAAACATAATAAGTTAAGCAGCAACCACAGTCACACATGGTACTCCATTTTTTTGAAAAAACAACCACCACCAAGTTTTAAGTTATTTTTACATCCCACCTTACTGCCAATATAGGACCCAAGACGGCTTACAGTATATATTAAAACAAAACAGGAAAATAAGTAATGAGGAATGAAGAAAAATTATTAGGGATGGGCCAACCGAATCCTCGAATCCTTGGCAGGGATTCAAGATTTGGGAATCTGAATCCCTGTGCCAAAATAGGCAAACCGAATCTTTCGAATCGACCACCCAAACAGTTTGTTGGAAACAAGCCTGAAAACCTGGGAGACTAGACACACAAGCGAAGATGGCAAGTAGGTTAATTTTTCCCTTGGAGTAATAATGGCCTTTGCTAACAATTTCACAAATTACATCTAGGGTTGTATTCTAAGATATTTAAATTGAACATTTCATATTCAAGCTCAGCACTTGACTGGAAGCTACAGGCTTGAGATTTCAAGGGCAGCTGAAACATTCCTTTGCATAGCCCCCTTGCAAACCTCTTTCAGACACAATTCTGGGGTTTGTAGTTTTACAAGGTATCACAGCCTTCTCTGCCAAAGTGTGCTGGTGAATCATCAAACTACAAACCCCAGGATGCCAGAAGGAGCTAAGCAAAGAAAAGCCAGTTTTGACCTGGATTATCTCTCTGCTGTAGTGGTCCTGTTTACACAGACAGGAAAATGTGAGGTTAATCCACATTTTCCTGCCTGTGTACAAAGGGCCTTCATGACATTTTCATTCTGGGGAGATCCTGAGGCAAAACTATGACAATTGTCCTGGCCACATTTCTTCAGAGGGAGGTTTGCCTTTGCCTAGGCTTTTGCTAAGACTGAGAGAGCACGTCTTGCCCAAGATTATTCTTCTTTCTCTTGCTTTTTAAACCCTTTTTTAAAAAGGATTTGAAAGATTTGAGATTCGTGAGATTCATGGATTCCCAGAACCTTTCAGGGATTCGGATCCGGATCCGGATTCAGAAAATTCTGGATTCGTCCCATCCCTAAAAATTATATCTATGCACGTTTTTCAAGACAGCGCTTTCAACCTGAAATTCCTTCTCCTTGTTGTGAGAACTGGAAAAAAGGGGCCACAGCCTGAGATCTGGGAACACTAGCCCCCATCAGTGTTTCAGAAAACCTCACTTTTGTCATGAAGTTTGGTTGTCTTCTCCTGTGTTGTTCACAGTACTCTTGGCTGCTTTCTTGTCATTAGAATCAAAGTGCCCTGACTATCACCAGTAGTGCCAACCTGGCCCAAAGACTAATGTTAATAAACAGAAATTAAGGCTTTACTGTGGCTTCTGTTATTAAGCTAGTCTCTGAGCTTCCAATCAGCTAATTTCTGGGATTCAGGGCTGCCTTCTGCTACAAAGCATCTAAAAGCAAGTGAAAATTTCTATAATAAGATTAAACTATAATTCCTCATTTTTTTCCCCTCTCCTCTCCCCAATTATTTCTCAGCAGCATCCTATCCATAGGGCACATGTTTAACTGTCTAGGCAGAGAAACCAAGATTTTTCCAACGGTCACATCCACTTCCTCTATAAGAGGCAGACAGTTGGGCTAACATCTTCACAGATGCCTATGGGTCTGCTTTGTGATCAGACTGCAGATGTGTTGTCTAGGTTGCTAGATATGCCTCATATGTGTTCAACAACTTTTGCTGACTCATTAAATGGAGAACAGGGGTTTACTCATTTTTTATGTTCCCGTTTAAAAAAAAATCTGTACTTATTATTTACCTGTCAGTGTGCTTAGTACTTGTTGCACTATAAAACCCAAAATCCTGAACTAACTGGCCATGAAAGCTGGAGCAGTTTGTAAGCTGTAAGCTATTAAAAAAAAAAAATTCTGAGTTGCAGCCTTGATTCCCTGCCCACACAAATAAGAAACAGAACATACCTAAATAGCACACCAAGAAACTATATGAAATCACAGTGAGGTGTTGCTTTGGAACTGGAGGTGATGTCATGTGAATAAACAAAACTTCTTGTTGTTGTGTCCTGCTACTGATTCCTTTGGCACAGCAGCACTGTTTATATTAACTGGTGTCAGGCTGAAGTCTTCCCCAGATATGATTCAGGACATCTCATCGAGAGTTCAGTTTGAGGATTTCTATATGCAAAGTCTGTTAGGAAATGGGGGAGACTGTGGTGGATTATCTTCGGCAGAATAATCAACTGGCAAGGCAGAAGTTGAACAACAGCTGTACCCTCCATCCCTGGAATCATGCAGAAAGAAAGAAAAAAAGAAAGAAAGAAACTTAGTCAAATTTAGAGTGATGCAAGAAGAGAGAAGGGGGGGGGGGACAACCAGGAAGTCAATGATTATATCTTATTTATCTATTTAATTTTTATCCTGCTTTCTCCCAATATGGAACCCAAAGTGGATTGTAGTATAAGATTAAAACAAATATATATAGCACAACAGTTTCAAAAACATTAAAGAGCTAATCATGGCCATTTCCGCACTACACTGTTCTAGCGCTATGATTCCACTTTCAACATTCTATGGAATCCTAGGGTTTGCAGTTCCCTAGGATTCCATAGGAAGTTGAAAGTGGAATCATAGCGTTAGAACAGTCTAGTGCGGAAATGGCCCATATTAAAATATTTAAAACAGTTTGAAACACATACAAAATATGAGACTCAGGTACACAACACTCCATTAAAAGATCTCTCTGCCACACGCAGTTAAAGACCAAAGGCCTGTTCAGATAAAAGAGTTTGCTTGTCATTGAAAAGTGAGCACCAACTAGCCTTCCATGGCAGGGAGTTCTACAGTGTGGGAACAAACATGAAGAAGACTTCCTTCCTTCCCCAACTATTAACTTGATGGCAGTGGGACAGACTGAAAACCTTCACCCAAAGATCTTAAGCTTAAGGCTGGCTTGTATAGAGAGAGAGGTTCTTTTAGGTAGTCTGGACTCAAGCTCCGTCTCCCACTCTCTCGCTCTTTAATTTTATATCCAGCCTTTCTCCTTACACAGGATCCAGTGCAGCTTCTAGAAACTTAAAGAGATGAGGTAGAGTTTTCGAAAGTATTCATACAGAAGTTTTAAAAAGCAGTTACATGTCACTTTAGTTAAAAACACAAGGTTAAAACAACACGCAAATAAAACATAGTTTTAAAAAATATGAAAACAGATAAAAAGATAAAGACAGATTAAAAACACCACCCTACTCAAAGCTTGTTTTGTCACATAAATTGTAAGGCAAAGGCCCCCTAAATAAAAAAAGTATTTCCCTGATGGATAAAGGAAAGGAGAGAGAAAAGGCCAAACAACCCTCCTGCAGGATGGAGTTCCATAACCTGGAAGCACCAGTGAGAAGACTCTCTTCCATGTCCTCATCAAACATGCCTATGACAGTGATGGGACTGAGAGAAAGTCTGCCCACAAAGATCTCAAAACTCAGGCAGGCTTATACAGACTTTCAGACAGTGTGGAGCCAAGCTGCAGAGAGCTTTATAGGTCATGTCCAGTACTTTGACTTGTGCCTGGAAAGGGATTAGTAGCTAGTGAAGCTGTTTCAGTACAGGAGTTATATATTGTTGCGGTTGTTTTAAAAAATATTTAATAATATATTACAAAAAAGTATAAACAAAGAATACAAATATAGAGCAAAAACATGGTGCAGTCTTGGAACATCATTGTTAGGCATCTTTTCTGTTTAAAATATACCTGGATCCATGATGATTGTCAATTATACACAGAGTACACATTGGTAACTTCCATACCATTTTTCCTTGGATGGATGTGAACCAATGGGTCTCTCAAGTGTCCTACGCTCTCCTTAATGAGAGTCGAGCTTATCATCTGCTTCTGTGTATCCTAGACAGTGTCACTCCAAATTATGCTAGAACCTTTGGTAGGCTTGCAAAGTGGTCCTTGGTTTGAATATAGTCAAAGAAAATAAACCATGTTGCAAAAAAATAAAAAAAAGTGGATGTTTTGTGTCTATTCCTTTCACAGCCTTTATTTTGCAGATTAATCTTTCATTCAGAGCAATAGACCAGATTTTTTTTCCATCCAAGATTGGTTGTTGAGTGCTGCCAAATTTTTCCAGCGTATCGTAATTTTCAATCTAGCTGTCATTAAGAATATGAATATTAATTCTTCATCGAGGTCTGAAATAGGTGAGTGTGGGTAGGATGACTGTTTTGATTAATGCTGTGTAACCTGGGGTGAACAGTTTTAAGTTTGCACAAAGTTTTAATATTATCCTTGTCCATTTTTCTAGGATTTTGACATTTCTGTAAGTCAGTTGATTCATATCTTTGATTAATATAACAATTATAACAGTGATAACAACAGCAATAAAATTTATTTTTTGCTTGCGTCTCACTTCAAGCTGAAATAATATAAGGTGGCTTCAGTTACCTATTACCGTATGTTGGTCGGGTATTGTTGTATTTAGACAAAGTGTGTCTCATTTATTATGTTGTTTTTGAATCTAGTGTAAGTTAGGAAAACATAATAATAGCTTTCTATGTGAGGTAAGAGAGTTTACTGGGTCTGTCATTGTCGTAATTCATCCTCTGGAGTCAGAGGATTCAAATTGACTGAACGGTTGACTGACCTTTCCCAAAGGGTGCTCACCAATGGCTGCTTTTCATCCTGGAGAGAAGTGACTAGCGGGGTGCCACAGGGTTCTGTCCTGGGCCCAGTGCTGTTCAATATTTTCATCAATGACTTGGATGAAGGAATAGAGGGCATGCTCATCAAATTTGCAGATGACACCAAATTGGGAGGGGTTGCTAATATGCCAAAGGACAGGATCAAAATTCAAAATGACCTGGAGAGATTGGAGAGCTGGGACAAGGCTAACAAAATGAAATTCAACAGAGAGAAGTGTAAGGTCCTACACTTAGGTAGAAAAAATGGAATGCAGAAATATAGGATGGGGGACGCGTGGCTGGATGGCAGTACGTGTGAAAGGGATCTAGGAGTCTTAATAGACCACAAGCTGAACATGAGTCAGCAGTGTGATGCGGCAGCCAAGAAAGCCAATGCAATTCTCGGTTGCATCAATAGGAGTATGGTGTCCAGATCGAGGGAGGTACTGGTACCACTCTACTCTGCTTTGGTTAGACCTCATCTTGAATCCTGTGTCCAGTTCTGGGCACCCCAATTCAAGAAGGACATGGTCAAGCTGGAGCAGGACCAGAGGAGGGCGACCAAAATGGTGAGAGGCCTGGAAGCCAAGCCCTATGAGGATAGACTTAGAGAGCTGGGTATGTTCAGTCTGCAGAAGGGAAGGTTAAGAGGGGACATGATAGCTATATTTAAATATTTGAAGGGATGCCATGTAGAGGAAGGAGAGGGCTTGTTTTCTGCTGCTCCAGAGACCAGGACAAGGAGCAATGGATTCAAGCTGCAGGAAAGGAGATTCCACCTGAACCTCAGGAAGAACTTCCTGACAGTCAGGGCTGTCCGGCAGTGGAATATGCTGCCTCGGAGTGTAGTGGAGTCTCCTTCCTTGGAGGTTTTTAAGCAGAGGCTGGATGGCCATCTGTCGGGAGTGCTTTGAGGGTATTCCTGCATGGCAGGACTGGATGGCCCGTGTGGTCTCTTCCAACTCTACATTTCTATGATTCTATGATTCTAAGGGAAAGTGAGGTACTGTTCCTAAATAGAACTGGAGCTACTCAGTATGACCCAGGATCTCAAATGTCTATACAGCAGTATCTACTGAAAATTAAAATTGTACCTGCAGATTGGCCACAGCTGTAGTGAGCTGATTTACTTGCTCAGCCAGAACCTGGTTTAGTTGGAGCAGTGCTTCCACGCTGCCTGCATGGGTTGGTTGCAATCTGTCCTGTGCTCCACTCAGAGACATCAAATAGTTGGAATGTAGGAGCTGTTGGGTAGTTTAACCAATCTAGGTCAGTCACAGGTTAACCAGCAAGATGAAAGGACAAACAAGAAGGTGGTAGTCAGCTGGTCCAGAAGTCCTTACAGCAAGTCAGTAATACAGATAAATGAAGGCAGCAAGGAGTAAAACGGAGTTATCAATTATAGCCAGCCCAAGGTCAAAAAACCACTAATGCTGAAGATACTGTCTGTCACCAAGACAGAATGGCTGCAAGCAACAAAGGCACCAGCAAGCTACTGGGAGATTTATAGGCAGCTGTCTGAAAACACCAGGTGTTTAATGAGACAGTGTCTCTTGTTTTAACAGCCCCTGGGATCAGCATAGTCTCTCCTTATCTCCGATGAACTTCAAAGGATGGCAGTGCATTCTCAGCCTCTGCCGCCTGCTGGTGGATAAGCCCCCAACGGCCTTAGCCCTCAGCTCACTGAACTTGGAGAGGCCACTGTCATCAGGAGCCATAAATTCCTGTAACCCTGACTCCGCTGTATTAGAATCATAGAAATGTAAAGTTGGAAGAGACCACACGGGCCATCCAGTCCAACCCCCTGCCATGCAGGAATACCCTCAAAGACAGATGGTCATCCAGCCTCTGCTTAAAAACCTCCAAGGAAGGAGACTCCACTACACTCCGAGGCAGCATATTCCACTGCCGGACAGCCCTGACCATCAGGAAGTTCTTCCTGAGGTTCAGGTGGAATCTCCTTTCCTGCAGCTTGAATCCATTGCTCCTTGTCCTGGTCTCTGGAGCAGCAGAAAACAAGCCCTCTCCCTCCTCTACATGGCATCCCTTCAAATATTTAAACATAGCTATCATGTCCCCTCTTAACCTTCTCTTCTGCAGACTGAACATACCCAGCTCTCTAAGTCTATCCTCATAGGGCTTGGCTTCCAGGCCTCTCACCATTTTGGTCGCCCTCCTCTGGACCTGTTCCAGCTTGATCATGTCCTTCTTGAATTGGGGTGCCCAGAACTGGACACAGGATTCAAGATGAGGTCTAACCAAAGCAGAGTAGAGTGGTACCAGTACCTCCCTCGATCTAGATACCATACTCCTATTGATGCAGCCGAGAATTGCATTGGCTTTCTTGGCTGCCGCATCACACTGCTGACTCATGTTCAGCTTGTGGTCTATTAAGACTCCTAGATCCCTTTCACACGTACTGCCATCCAGCCACGCGTCCCCCATCCTATATTTCTGCATTCCATTTTTTCTACCTAAGTGTAGGACCTTACACTTCTCTCTGTTGAATTTCATTTTGTTAGCTTTGGCCCAGCTCTCCAATCTATCCAGGTCATTTTGAAATTTGATCCTGTCCTCTGGGGTATCAGCAACCCCTCCCAATTTGGTGTCACCTGCAGATTTGATTAGCATGCCCTCTACTGCTTCATCCAAGTCATTGATGAAGATGTTGAATAGCACTGGGCCCAGGACAGAACCCTGTGGCACCCCACTAGTCACTTCTCTCCAGGATGAAAAGCAGCCATTGGTGAGCACCCTTTGGGAAAGGTCAGTCAACCGTTCAGTCAATTTGAATCCTCTGACTCCAGAGGATGAATTACGACAATGACAGACCCAGTAAACTCTCTTACCTCACATAGAAAGCTATTATTATGTTTTCCTAACTTACACTAGATTCAAAAACAACATAATAAATGAGACACACTTTGTCTAAATACAACAATACCCGACCAACATACGGTAATAGGTAACTGAAGCCACCTTATATTATTTCAGCTTGAAGTGAGACGCAAGCAAAAAATAAATTTTATTGCTGTTGTTATCACTGTTATAATTATTAAAGCAGCCATTGGTGAGCACCCTTTGGGAATGGTCGGTCAACCAGTTACAGATCCACCTGACAGTAGCTCTGTCCAGCCCACATTTTACTAGCTTCTTTGCAAGAATGTCATGGGGAACTTTGTCAAAGGCCTTACTGAAATCGAGAAATGCTACATCCACAGCATTCCCTTCATCTATCAAGCTAGTAACTCTATCATAAAAAGAGATAAGATTAGTCTGGCATGACTTATTTTTGAGAAATCCATGTTGACTTCTCATGATTACCGCATTGCTTTCTAAGTGATTAGAAACTGACTGCTTAATGATCTGCTCCAGGATCTTTCCGGGTACTGACGTCAGGCTGACTGGGCGATAATTATTTGGGTCCTCTTTTTTTCCCTTCTTGAAGATGGGGACAACATTTGCCCTCTTCCAGTCTGCTGGAACTTCTCTTGTCCTCCAAGATTTCTCAAAGATTATAGCAAGCGGTTCCGAAATGACCTCTGCCAGTTCTTTTAATATCCTAGGATGCAATTCATCTGGCCTGGGAGACTTGAATTCATCCAGTGTGGCCAGGTATTCTTGTACCACCTCTCTACCTATTATGTGCCTCATTTCCCCTGCTTCCTCCCCTGCTCCCCAACCGCCAGGTTCAGTGCTTGTATCCTTCTGGGAAAAAACTGAGGCAAGGAAGATGTTAAGTAGTTCTGCCTTTTCTCTTCCCCCTGTTAGTAATTTGCCATCTTCTCTGCGCAGCGACCCTATCGCCTCTTTCTTTTTCCTTTTGCTGCGGATATATTTAAAAAAGCCCTTTTTATTGTTTTTAATGTCTCTGGCCAGCCTAAGTTCGTTCTGTGCTTTAGCCTTTCTGACCTTCTCCCTACATCTCCTGGCTACTTGCTTAAATTCTTCTTTGGTGGTTTCCCCTCTCTTCCATTTCCTGTACATGTTTCTCTTAACGCTTAGCTCAGCTGAGAGTTCTTTAGTCAACCATTCTGGTTTCTTCAGATGCCTTCCATTTTTCCTCCCTATTGGCACAGTTTTAGACTGTGCCTTCAGTATCTCCCTTTTAAGGAACTCCCGTGCCTCCTGAACTCCTTTCTCTTTCACTATTCTTGACCACGGAATTTCAGCCAGCAGCTCCTTAAGTTTACAGAAGTCCGCTTTTTTAAAATCTAAGATGAGTGTCTGGCTAGACCTATCTTCTCCTTCCCAATGAATGCCAAATTCCAATAGGGCATGGTCACTCCCCCCTAAAGATCCAACCACTTCTACCTCATTAACAAGGTCATCCCTATTGGTCAGGATCAGATCTAGAATATTTGATCCCCTTGTGGCCTCTTCCACCTTCTGGACCATGAAATTGTCTGCAAGACAAGCAAGAAACTTGCTGGACCTTGCTGTCTTGGCAGAGTTTGACTGCCAACATATATCCGGGGAATTGAAATCTCCTATTATTACTGTATCTCTCCTTTTTGAATGTGCGGTCATTTGGTTGAGGAAGGCGTCATCAAGGTCCTCAGTCTGGGTTGGAGGTCTGTAGTAAACCCCCACCAGAATATCCCTATTGTTTCTCGCTCCCTTAATTCTTACCCAGGTGCTCTCGACCTGGCTTTCTGGGTTTAAGTCATGGATCTCTTCACAGGTGAAAACATCCTTGACATACAAGGCTACTCCTCCTCCTTTCTTGTTTGCTCTATTTCTACAAAATAGGCTATACCCCTCTATTCCTACATTCCAATCCTGAGACTCATCCCACCAGGTCTCAGTGATGCCTATCAAATCGTGTTTATTTTGTTGTACTAGGAGTTCAAGTTCATCTTGCTTGTTTCCCATACTCTGCACGTTAATGTAGAGACACTTAAATCCCCGGGCCCTTCCTGCAAGTCCTGTACTATAGTTTCTACTCCTCCCACCATTGGACGCTTGTCCTACTTGGTCAATATCATTTGGGCCTTTTCCCCCTGCACTCGCCGAGTCTTTCCCTGAATAATATTGTCTCCCTCCCCAGCAGAACTTAGTTTAAAGACCTCTTAATCCTCTGTGCAAGACTGTTTGCAAAAACATTCCTGCCAAGTTTCGTGAGGTGCAGGCCATCCCTTGCCAGAAGCCCACGTTCATCGAAATTCAGGCCGTGTTCCAAAAACCCAAACTGTTGCCGGCGGCACCATGTGCGGAGCCAGTTGTTGACCTCTGCTATTGCCCTTTCCCTTCGTGCGCCATATCCTTGAACAGGGAGGAGAGATGAAATGACCACCTGTGCACCAAGGTCCTTAAGCTTTGTCCCCATAAGCTCGTAGTCCTTTGCAATGTGGTAAAAGCTGCGCCTCGCAGTGTCATTGGTTCCGACATGAACCACAATGAGGGGCTTATGGTCAGTGGGCTTGACCCTTGGTCTTGGGGTTGCCGTGGCTCACACAGCATGATCCTTATATAAGTTGGTCTAAGCAGGAGGTGTTCTTCACATTCTGGCCAGCAATGAGCACTGCTGACGAGAATGGATGAATGCTACTTAAAACTCAGAACCAGCAGAACCTTTTGTCATATTGCCAACCACATATCAGGACTTTGCAGATGTCTTTGATAGAAGGGAGGCTGACTGGCTCCCACACACACACCAGCCATATAACTGTGCAATTAATCTAGTCCTTGGGACCCCTACTCCAGCAGACCACATCTATTCCCTATCAGAATCAGATTTTACTGCTCTGCAGAACTTCTTAGGAAAAAATATGTGCTGTGGCTTCATTTGACCTTCAGCCTCTCCAGATAAGACCCCTGTCCTTTTCGTGGGGAAAAAAAAGTGGGGAACTTCATCTGTGCAACAATTACAGAGGCCTCGATCAGATCACCATATGAAACCAGTACTCCTTACCATGCCGGAACCATTGGAGTGGCTGAATAATGCTAAAGTCTATATGAAACTAGATCTCAGGGGAGTCTATAATCTAGTCCTGATCTGAGCAAGCAAGAAATGGAAGAGGGCATTCCAAACCCATCATGGACTGTATATGAATATACAATCATGCCCTTTGGGCTATGTAATGGTCTTGCTGTCTTCCAATATCTTATGAACAACGTCTTCCAAAACTACCTTAAATAGTCATTGTTTACTCAGATGACCTGTTGATATATTCTCTTAACCAGACAGCTCATGATGCCCACATAAGAGCAGATTTCCACTCACTGAGCACCAGCTATATATGCCAAGCTAGAGAAATGTGTGTTGTGGACTTTCCTGGTCAAGGGATCTTCCTGAAGGAAGTAGAGATAGTTCCTTCCAAAACAGAAGCAGTACATTCCTGGCATCTTCCCAAAAATACATTCAGCTTTGTTGCCCAACAACTTGCCTCCAAACCTCTTCTCCCTTTATAGCTCTGCCTAATGATAAAGGTGGCCCTAGATATGTTATATTCACAACAATCAAACTACTGCTGTGGGGAAAATGTGCTCACACACAACGTGATTGGCCAAGAGATATGAGCATCTATTGTACTGCATCTGGGTGGTAATGGGAAGAAATTTGTCCTCCAGACACAGGACAGAGATTTTTAAAAAACAAAGTCATGTCTCTAAACCTAGACACCTGTTCACTTCATTTTCTCCCTAATTCTGAGCCCATTTCTGACCCTGTTGTGCCCTGATTGTGCCATTGGGAGCATAACACTGTTTCATCCCTACTCAGCCTCTTGGCAATGCCCCCATCCTCTCACATGCCTGCCCACTTTCCTCCCAGCCTCTTCTCTTCCACCTATTTTTTTCATCTCCCACTAATGGTAACAATGGGGAAATGGAGAAAATAAGGAAGGTATCTCTCCATTCCTCTCTCAAACCTGTACTCCATCTATAACATGTGCCAAGCAGAGGAAGCACTGAAAAATGTCATTTTTTTTCAGCACTGCTAACAACTATAAAACTGAAAATGATATTTCGCAGTGCTCCTTGGTCCTAGCATGCTGGCGTAACACTGTGCCAAGCACCAAAGAGGGAGAGAAGGAACAATACCGGCATCATAATATTTGCCTCCTAATGAAGCAAGCGGTTATTATAAGCTCTCTGATTTGCATTCATGAACCCAGGTGTGTATTTATTGAAACAGTTTTTACTTTGCTTTTCAATAAAATTGTCTCTATGGAGGCTTACATGACAGATGAGAAGAATCCAAGAATAACATATAAAGCAATGAAAACAACTGAAATTAGACAAGAAAGGTATATGCATAATAAACCAGCACAATTATAGTCCATTAATAGCCTGAACAAACAAAACATCCTCTAACTGATGCCCACCCCTGAAAAAATAAGAAGTATTCAGGTAAACATGTTTTTCAAGGGAAATTAGTCACATTAGTCTGTCATGACAAAAAGAAAATGGCCAGTCTCAGAGACAGTCAGTAATCTGAGGGAAAACATCAGGACAGTCAGTAATCTGAGTAATCTGCATTGGTTAGGCCTCATTTGGAATACTGTGTCCAGTTCTGGACACCTCAGTTTAAGAAGGATGTCGACAAGCTGGAACATGTCCAGAGGAGGGCATCTAAAATGGTGAAGGGTTTGGAAGCCATGCCCTATGAAGAACAGCTTAGGGAGCTGGGTATGTTTAGTCTGCAGAAGAGAAGGTTAAGAGGAAACATGATAGCCATGTTTAAATATTTGAAGGGATGCCATGTAGAGGAGGGAGCAGGCTTGTTCTCTACCACTCCAGAGACTAGGACAAGGAGCAATGGATTCAAGCTGCAGGAAAGGAGATTCCACTTGAACCTCAGGAAGAACTTCCTGATGGTCAGAGCTGTCCGACAGTGGAATATGCTGCCTTGGAGTGTGGTGGAGTCTCCTTCTTTGGAGGTTTTTAAGCAGAGGCTGGATGGCCATCTGTTGGGAATGCTTTGATGGGTGTTTCTGCATAGCAGGGGGTTGGACTCAATGGCCCCTGGGGTTTCTTCCAACTCTATGATTCTGTGAAAAGCAACAGGAACAGGCCTTCAGCAGATGATCTTAGTACATGAGACAGTTTGTACAGTAGAAGTTGATGCTTCCAAGCTCCCTAAGTCTTCATAGTCCAAAGGGCTCCGTCCAAAGTTTTCTAGAGGTTTTCTGTTCATAGAATGGACCTTCCCCATCCTCTCCTGCCAACTACAGCTGCATCTCTTAAAGTCTTCTCCAAACCCTGGGAACAAGTCAGGGAAACTGACTTGAAAGAAAATCTGCTGTGGTGATGAATGCAGTTGTAACTCTGCTTCCCCCACTATCAACGGAATATGTCGGTTACACAATAGTGACTTTTTTGCCTTGCATGTATACTGTGATTTGCATATGCATTTGTCCCTAACAGAATTCTGGCCACAGGGAGAGAGCTGGGACTTGCTTTAGTAACTGACTGGACCACTAAGGTGATATAGCTTCAGGTTTTCTTGGAATTAACCTTGAGGAAAGCCTATTTTGATTTCCATATGAACTTCTTCTTCCTTCTTTTTTTCCCTTTCTTTCTTCAAGTGTAATGCTCCTATTCGTGTGAACAGGACTCTAAAGCAGCAGTTTATTATGAAAAGCTCCACAGGATGTCTCCTAACAGGGAAACTGATCCCAGAACTGCTCACCTCTCAGGAATACAGTCAGCATAAAGCACTGACACTTTTTCTTGAAAAACAGTCAGTATGAAACACATACCACCACATATCGTACGACACAGATGAATCTGCTCCACTACCACTTGTCTTTTGGGACATTTTATGAATCCAAAAATGCTTCATTTCCCCAGAAGCTGATGAAGGAAAAAAAAAAGACATCAAAGCCTGCCCATTTTAGTCACTGTGTGGTTTTCTTTTCTCCAATATGTTCCCCTTTATTTATGCAGGAAGTTTTTTCCTCCCTGTTTATTTCCATTTAAAATGTGGGTGTTTTCTTTTCTTCCTTTCTTTTTTAAAAAAGATTTCTTATGAGTAGAATTGTATGGAACAAAACAGTAGGGAGAGGCACGTTATTTGGCGTTGGAGGAGACATTTTATTCCACAAGCCTCTTTCCCCTACCTGTGATGATATTATGTATTAGAATAGTAAGGAGTAGAGAAACAAAAACAGGAAAGAGAATATACTTGTTCCAAAGCAACATGATGCCAATTAACTAGTAACTGTGATATTCAGCTTCTTACACGAAGAACTTGAAATACAAACTTGTGTAGGAATACAGTCCAAATGCATGAGAGATGTTTTCTGTTAAGCTGGAAGTCTTCTTCCACTTATACAGTGACCTCGTGGCCTGTTTCCTTCCCATCACTACCATGTCTTTCATTCTCTTGGGCTACTCCGTATGCTTATTCCCTTGGCACCTTTTCTCTGTTTGTGCTTTGATGTCCCCTGGTGGCTGTTCTGCAGTTTATCTCTCAGGCAATTTCTTTTCGAAGTCAACAAGACCGTTTGGGTTAAAAAGCTTGGCCAGCAAGACACAGAGACGTTACTATTTTTTGTAATTATTGTTATTTACTAATTTATCATCTGTTTGGTTTAGTGTCAAGATTTTACACTTCCCTTGACTCATACTCCTAGGTGATTTACAACAGAAATTTAAAAATTAAATTATAATTAAATTATAAATACAAAGCAAGATTATTAACTTAATAAACTTTATATCACATATGGCTTTTCCAGATGGGACAAATGTATCAACAGGTGGCAGTATTTGTTGCTGAACAGTCTGCTTTCTTTTAAAAGACGGAAGCAACATTTTTTTCAATCACACAAGAAATTATTTCCTGCCTTTTCCAAATTATTTTGTACTTATGCAACAGATGAGGGGGTTTTTGAGGGAAAAAAAACCTGGTACATTTGGTCATCACAAGAACATTTAAAGTATATTTTCCAATAATTCATCCCCTCCTATTTTCAGAATGTTTCTGCTATTCCCCTCATGCATCTATTTAATAGGCCGCAGCGCTCAGAAAGATCAACCCCTTCCACATGCATTGGTCAATTTCAACTTGGGTTGAATTTGTAAGATAGGGACACTGGAGGTCATCATTGGAAGCTTTCTGCTGCTTAGATTCTTAGTTTGACTACTGTGTCTGTGTATCAAGCTTACCACAATCCTCAATAACTCACCAGAATGCATCTCACATAATGGTGTCTCACTGGAGAAATCAGGAAGACCATATCCTCAGACTAGACCTTCCTGTTTTCCTCCAGTTCCCTAGCAATAATGCAAAACTGACATCTATTTTTATATAACTTTAATTTTTATTAAATACATATAAACAATATAAGACAATACACAAAATTAAAAATACAAAACAATACATATAAAAAACAAGCAGTACAAAACAAAACTACAAATATCTAAACTACAACCAGCTAAAAAAATAAACAACTACAAATAATTAAAATTGCAAATAGCTCCTACTTAACAATTATGCTTAACTATTAAATCCTTAAATAAAACCAGAGTTAATTCTTGTCACTGACAGTAATTATAGCCTTATTTATATACCCAAAAGGGAATTTGTGTAGTTAATAAAAAAAATTACTTATTAACATTATTCTATTATTTTAGGTTAGATTTATTCTAAACAGTTGCATCAAACATCAAAGTCTAATTAAAAAGGAAAAATCAACAACAATAAATCCATTTCAGCTACACTTAACTATATTTATATAGTTACTATACATACTTGTAACATAAGTGTTTTCATCATGATATTTAAACCAGTAATAAACAATGATAATTAGGGTAATGATTAGTCCTCAAAGATTATTAATAAATATTAAACATTATTACTAAAACCATATATGGTGAACATTATAAACATCCTAAAACAGCAACAAATTGAAATCTAGAATTTCTGACTAGGCAGTGATTTGGCTGCTTGTGGTCTCTCTCCCTGTATTATCTATGTGAGAAGAACGGAAGTTTAGTGCAAAGTTTATTAGGCATTGGATCAGGTGAGAATTAGGAATTAGCAGAACAGCCTACCCTATAAAACACCACTGTCTCTGTGTGACCACCCACTAATAGAACAGGTTCCCTAGGGCTCTCCTCAGAGAACCAGCTCAGACTGAGTCTAGCTTCCAGTCTTGAATTCCTGCTGCAATCTAGGGATTAGAGAGATATGGGCAACTGGCTCTAAAGCTGGAGCAGTGCATAGGAAACAGCAATTGTAGAAGCTTCCCGTGATAGTTTCTCAACCTCTTCTTCCTCTCCATACTGTGCTGGGAGAAAAGTGGGATGTACATTCAATCAATCAATCACACTTGTAGATAAGTTGTTGTTGTGAGCCTTCAAATCATTTCTGACTTTGGGCCTTTCAGGGCGTTTTCTGTGACGTGCCCAAGATGAACCAGTGGGTTTGCATGGCTGAGCAGAGAACTGAACCCTAATCTCCAGTGTTGTAGTCTCTGACTCAAACCACGACACCACTCTGGCTCTCTTTAAACATTTTGCATAACCGTTATATTTCAACAAATGATGCACTTATTTTGCTCAATATGCATCATTACTTACATAGGAGATAGGAGCATGTTTTCATGAATCAGGCATTACACAAAAATAGATGCTGGGGTATTAATAATCAGTGTGCTCTTAGGGCTTTATATTACACTGTGTTGGCATTATGCTATCATATACAGCCTATTTGGATGGACTGAAAAATGAGAAAGTCGTCAGTTTTGTTCTTGTTCTTTCTGTTTTGTTTTGAGATATACGTGATGTTTTCCCCATCATGAAGTATGCCCAGGGAACTCTCAGCTCTTACAAGGACTTTTTATTCCCACTCCTCAGGTCGGTTTAAATTAACCCCATATTTTCTGAAATGAAATGTATCATTCCATGGCTGGCTGGCTGGCTGCATTACCCTGCAACTTGCTAAGATGGCAACCACTGAGAATTTAGCAACTATTCCCATATAGCAACTGTTCCGAGGACTGCAGATTAGACAGAGATCAAATGAGGGAAATAGGAATGCTAGCAATAAAAGAAAATGATCCTCATGCTTAACTAGTGTAATCTTGCTAAAGCACTTTGACCTATAACTCTTGAATAATAATTAAAACGATCTCAGTAGAAATCGATTAAAGTCAATTTCTGTAACTCTGCTTGAGTCTAGATGGGACGAGGAGCAACACAAAGGAGGGGAGAGTGAAGGAAACTCTGGATTTCAAAAAAGAGTTTGGATGCAAACCCATGACATGCAGGTAAAAATCACAACAAAAAGAACAAGTATTGGTACTTCCAGGGACTTTTCTTTCCTTGCTGGATAAGCCCATATGTAGATTTTGCTGCATTTTTAACAGCATCTTTCTATTTCTTAAATGTCAATGATTTTCATTTCCCATCCATTATTACAAATCAATTTAAAGTAATAAAACCCAGTTGTAATATTAAAACGAGAGTCAGTTTTTGTTCCTGCAGTACCATGTCTTCATGAAAACAATATTAACTGTAGCGAAGCATGATCATGGAACAGGGCCAAGCTTTTCATGAGTGCTCAGTCAATGCCTCCACTTCTGATGCAGCAATTAAATTCTGGTTTTGATGGCCACCATCCTCTCGATCAGCACCCATGCTCATGATCTTTAGGTTTGTTTTTTGGTTTGTTGTGTACCTTCAAGTCATTTCCAACTTATGGCAACCCTAAGGTGAACTTATCACAGGGTTTGCTTGGGCTGAAAGTGTGTGACATGCCCAAGGTCACGCAGTGTGTCGGGATGCCCTCCATATACAGTAATGAGATATGTAGTCAAGTGAAATATATTAGGATGCTTGTAGCAGTAGAAGCTAGAGATCGTTATATAAACAATGCCTAACACTGCTAGGAATATACTGATAACCACGGCTTGGCTTTCATGGTCTCTCAGCAGAGGGGAGGGAACATGGGGAATCTTAAACCCATTTACTTTTACTTTACCTTTAGTCTCCTCACTAAAGTCATTACATGTATTTCACTCCAAATAAATAGTGCTGTATGCATGATACCATTTGTGTATGGATTCTGTTCCTGACACAGTGGGTTTCCATGGCCAAATGGGCAATCGAGCCCTGGTCTCCCGGCTTGTAGTCCAACAGTCAAACCACTACACCACACTGGCTCTCTTCAGGTTTGCCTCCCTCCCATAAGGAAACATCTTTAATTTTGTTTAAAATTCGAGATTTGCAATTGCAGAATCGCTCTTCAGACCTTCTCCACCCATTGGTTAACCATAGTAGAGGGAGTATGAAGGAGGAAGAAGAGTGCACTACCAGTAGTGTCTTGGACATCAATGACATCCTGTGCCAGCCTTGCCATTAGGCAGAGTGAGATGGTTGTCTCAGGTGACAACTGCTGGGGGCAATTGCAAGTTATTAAAGGAGAAAACTCTATACACCATGGCCTGCCCTGTGCTGTCACTGCCCCTCCCCACCAGCTATCCTGTTGCCTTAGGCATAATGGAGAAAACCACTAGCTTAAGTATAATGGAGAAAACCACCCTCCATTGATTCAGTTACCTGTTCTGTCAACTTTTGTTTATGGAATGAGGGGAACTATTTTGATCACTAGCTCTTGAGCCAACCTGAGCACATCCCAGGCCCATTCTCCTTAGGGTATGTGGTCAATGCAGTGTCTGCAAAAGTGTACAAATGTGTATTGCTATACATCTGAAAGAGGCCTTCTGAGTAGGATTGCCCTAGCAAAAGTATCCCAGATCCTGAGAACACAGAGCCAAACCCTGAGACTTGGGGATGACCCCTTGAAATTTCACAGGAGGCAGGTCCTGATGATGTCATGAAGCATCAACTATTGTAGCTCTCAAATTATGGCATTCAAATAAAAAACACTAAGGCTCTTACCACACCATACCTCAATAGCAGGTTGTTCCATTTCAGCCCTAGCATTGCCATTTCCATGATGGTATCAGGTTATGAACGCTGTCTACCACACTCTTTTGACTTAAGCAGATGAGTAGTATTATTGCCACTGGTATTCCCACCGTGTTACAACATCATTGGTGAGTTCTTTTCCTTGCCTTTTCCCTGTCCCACAGCTCATGATTGGTCGGGGTTATTTTTGTTATGTTTTTCTTTTTGTATGCTGTACTAGTGCAGCAACATTGTGATGTCACAATACACCCATACACTATTGCATTTTTGCGCTATAATGCATGCCTGTACACTATTGCATTTTTGTATTAAAATTTTAAAAAATTAACTCAAAGGAGAAATATAAAATAAACACAGTGAGGTGATAGATTTTGAACTTACCATGCCATGGGAGTAGCTGAGGGAGGAATAAGCTGGGTACGCCCACACCCCACCTCCTTCTGGATCCATAATGACAGGAAGCACTATCAAGCGCTAATGAAGAACTGCACTTGCCCAACAGGTGGAATTGTGGTAGGTAAGGAGGCCATTACCAGATTTTTTCCAGTAATGAAAAAAGGATTATTTGGAACACATTGGGATGGAAAAGCAGATGGTTAGGGAAGACATTGTGTAGTAGCATGGATCCTGGACCGAGAACAACACATGGCTTTGCCGGGATGACAACTTCATTTGGTAAGGGCCTAAGTTTAAGTAATGATGAGAATACATACACACTGTTCCAGGCAGTACTCTTGTCCTGAGATTCCTCGCCTTTACCCTAAGAACTGGAGAAGAAAGTCTAAGTGCTGAGATCTGATAATACTACCCAGTAGTATTAGTAGTAGTAGTAGAAGTAGTAGTAGCAGCAGCAACAGCAGCAGCATCCCATCTTTCTCCCAGGCTTGGGGCTCAGTGAGGCATACAGGAATCCTAATTTTATGGAGCACGTATATGCATAAAGTTGTTATAGAGATAGGTTCCCCTACATAGATATTGTGCCCATAGGTCAAATTATCAGAACCAGTAGTGCATGTGGCAATGAGGTGGAACCAATCATAGGGACCTATTCTCTTCCTCCCCTTATACATGGTTAACATATTTGAAAGACTGAATGGGGCTGGAGAGCCATGTTGTTTCTGCACTAGGGCCCTAAACTTATGTGTTTCTCATGAAATTTCTAATGGATCATTAAGAAACAGAGATTATTTATCACAGTTTCCCATTCTACAGGGGAGGATGGGTGGATGCTTCATTCTGACAGCATGAGAGAGTGTGAATCTCCAGCAGAGAACTTAAGAGTGGCAGTCTGAAAGCCTGAACAGGTGACTGCTCTAGCATTTCCACTCTGACATATTCCTTCCTGATATACAAATTCCCTTGGGGAAGGCTGCTTAAAAGTTCGTCACAGACAAAAGCTGTGCTACAAAGACCTTTTGCATTTTCATTGTCTGTGACCTTACTCATTTACCTCCTTTCTTCTGCCAGTTTTTTTAATTAAATATACAATTAACATAACTATTAATAAAGATTTTTCCTGTTAAATACAAAACCTCTTTCCCAGATGCCAGAAAAATCCAATATTCCTTTGGCAGCAAGTAGATTACCACTGAATCTGTATTTAACCATGTGAATTTAAATGCTTGAGGTCTCACTGTTATCAAGGAGTCTTATAAAAGGGGAAAAACCTGTTTCCTAAGGGGAGGACTTCTGCCAGGGCTCAAGAAGGCCATTTCCACACTACATTGTTATAGTGCTATTATTCCACTTTCAACATCCTGTAGAATTCTGGGATTTGTAGTTTACTGAGGCCAAAGTGCTCTCCGGCTGAGAATTCTAAATGCCTCTCCTTAAACTGCAAAACCCAGGATTCCATAGGATGTGGAAAGCAGAATGATAGCACTCTAATAGTGTAGTGCAGAAATGGCCTAAGTTTCAATGGCCTTTTGCAGGGGCTTGGGAGCAGTACTCCTTGACAGCCCAACCTCACTTAGCCCACTCTCAGAAGTTTATTTTTTAAAAAATCACTCAATACATTTCCTCACACCCACTTCATTTTTGTACACCCTTTTGCTGTTTTATGCCCAGAACTGGTCTTCATTTATTCTGGCGGTCAACCAGGGCTTAGCTTCTAGTTTATTTAATGAAATGCCCCATCTGAGCCTAAACCAGCCTGAGCAGCGGAAACACAGTGAAAATGGCCTCTACTCTGTTACTGTTGGTGGGAGAGGCGGGAGTTTGAATGAAAAAAATTGAGAGGACTAAAAGTTGCAGGAACAGCCCTGTGGGCCACTTTTCTAAATTCTGAATATTCCATTGGGAAGCAGGAAGTATATACGCAGAAGTTTTCACATTTCTCTTTCTATTCACAGCCCGTGCGAAAAGGAGACATATTTTCTGCATAATGTGATATGACTGGTATATTATTGGTCACCATCCTGAGGTAACATAACATTGAGGAAGAACAGAAAAACCAGATAGGCAGCAGAAGCATGATGTTACTAATGGCTGGCCCTACCATTAGGCAAAGTGAGGCTGCTGCCTTGGGTAGCTGTTGCTGTGAGATAGGAAGCAGCAATGGAACTGTGTGCCATAAATCCCCAAGCAAGTCTATTGTTCTCATTGTGGTAGACACTGTTCCATTGTCAACACTGAAGTAAGATCCCACTAATCAGTTTCTGTCTAATCAGTTTCTGTAATACAGAATGGAGAAGGGAGTGTGATCTTATACCACATCATGGGAAAACACAGTGCAGGGAAGGAGAAGCATGCACTTCTCTGTGCTAATTACTCATATTCCAATTGCTACTTTAGCTATAGTGGTACAGCTCAATGGACTGATCTCTCTGATTGACACAGAAACATCCCGACAGAACTTAGTCCTAAAATTAATGGAGTGTCGTGGCCAGTTCTTTGGGGCAAAGGGTGTTCTGGGTTACCATCTGTTTCTTCCATTAGGATTGTTGTAACTTCTAGCATCTGCCTCATGGTCAAGTATTTGGCAAGGATTGTTTCCCCTCATGTTTCTGCTATTCATTGTTCAAATAAATGCCTCACCTGTTGCTAGGACACAACAACCCCGCTGTCCTTCTTTCCAAAGTTGTTTCATTTTGACAAGCATATCCCACCTGTACACTGTTGGGAAAAGGCTGGTGAACATCACATCGGGCATGGTGAATAGCTTCTCTTTTATGTCTGGCCACATCATATTGGGTGAACTGTAGGAGCATTTCATTAACCGCGGTGCCTGTACAGATTGCTTTCTGACTGCAAAGAGTGATCATAAGCAATGTAACTGTAGTCAGCTTTGGCAGCTGTCATGGTATAGGTGTTGCTCTGTAAGCAAAACGCTTCAAGCTTTGCCCTTACTAACATCTCCCTTCCACTGTTAAGAACTGATGTAATGACCTAGTAGATAATAGGGGTAGGTGTTTGTTTGTTTGTTTTTGGGTTTTTTTGCTCTCTTTTTGTGGTACCAGTAGATAGTACCTCTCCAGGATGGGCCTGTCATTTCTTCTTTCTCACTGCTTCTTGCTGAGCACCCTCTTACAAGATACAATTAGCACCATTATTCCACTTTAACTGTCATGGTTCCATCCTATGGGATCCTGGGATATGCAGATTAGGGAGAATTATCTGCCAGAGAGCTCTAGTGCCTCAGCAAACTACAAATCCCAGAATGTTAGAAGATGCTGCTGTGGTAGTTAAATTGGAATAACTGTGTAGCATAAAAGGACCTTGAACTACCAGGCAGCTTTGAGCTGCAGTTGTAGCTTCCGCTGTGTCTTGTCTATATGTATCTCTACTTCTTCCTTGCAAAATTTGTATTACTGTAACACAAACACTAGTACAAACAAACAAACAAACAGCTTCTTGCAGTTTTATTAGCAGTAGCTTTATGTTTTCACCAGTCTCCAGTGGTGTTCAAACTCTTTTTTTCAGAGACCTCACAGTGGTATCTATAACATAATCACTGAACTGTGGAAGGAACATGGGATCAAAGTGTTTTTATCTCTTTCTGAGAATGAGCTGGTTTGTTGGGAATGTGACCTGAGTAAGTTAATGTTGTTATCAAATACCTACTGTGTTGTTGTATATGGATGACCTAAGAGCATTGCCAGCAACCAGTATAATGACTAGCTAGGGAGTTGTCAAGGTCACTGCATGAGTGCTTTTCAGTGCTGATAGATTAGGTTTGGAACAATATTGCCAAGCTTTCTGTGTTGGTGATACTGAGATCCCAGGTATCATGGTCATCATCAGCATTAGGCATGGAGTAGCAGCCATCCTGAATGGCAGGATGATCAGATCAGTCTATCAGATTTTCATTCTTCATTTTCTAGCATTTGACGTCTGCAAAGGTATGATTCCAAACATGTGATTAATGCCTAGTGATATCTTTAAAAAGTCAGAAGAATTCCTGAAGGAAGCATCCACTGGTCAGAGGTTTGGACTTCAATGCCCTTTAAAGCTGCTTCCCCATTCTGGGAAAAGACAGCATTGAAGAAATTGTGCAAAACAACGAAGTGTACAATTAGGATTATCAGGCATCACTTGTTACAAGGGATGTCCCTTATTGGAGAGTTGGAAGGCTTTTCCTTTTATATAGACTGAACAAGGTGCCAAAAAAATCATGTATTTTGGCATGTGGGCTATTCATAAAGACAGAAATGTCTGCATCATGTAATTGGACAGTACATTAATTTTACAGAGAAACATGTAGCTAAATTAACTGAAATCAATATTTTAATTCTCTGTTTAGGTGGAACACAAACCCATTAATAGTTACTCCTTCATTATCAACCTGGTATGCCATGAATTTTGACTGTCCCTCACTGCTGTTTTTTGAAAACCCAGCCACACTATGTATAATAAATAAAGCAAAATGTAGAAATTTGGGTAATTCTTTGGCATTCATATGCTGTGTTATCTAGCTTTTGTTGTCATATGGTGGTCTAAATCCTATTTTAGCCCTGACTAGAGTAGGCCTACCAAATCCATGTTGACACACCATTCCACTTTTCATTGAATGGGTCTATTCTAGTTGGCACTAACAATCAGGATGCCAGTCAATGTATGTATGTTGCATAAGGTACATTTCTCTAGCCACTTTTTACAAGACACTGTTGCTGGTGTGAATAATGGCTGCAACTCTACCAGGGCTTGGCTTCATAGCACTACTGTAAAAGAATGATACAATGATATGCAATGGGACCATATCACGCAGTTCTAGGAACTGCAACTCATGGGGTTGGTCCATTGGACTACATAAGTGTACTTTTATAATCTAATCCCATGCAGCTTTCTGTGAGGAATATAATCATTGCTTTTCTTGGTGAGTCCTGTCATGTCCAGGGCAGACCAGGCAATTAATCAGCAAGCAGTAGAGCAAGGCTTACTCACAAGGCAAGAGCAGGGATTGTCCAAAACAAAGTCCAGGTTCCAGAGTAAACAAACCCACAGAGCAAATCGGAGTTGTTGTCAAACAGATAGTCAGGATGCAAGCGAGCACAGGACTTTAACAACTAGGAAAATCAATTACTGACCCTAGAAAGGAAAGGCCAGCTGACAGCCTTTTATCTTACTAATGCTGTTGCCACAGGTGTTCCCTCATTAGGGCTTGTTTTTTACTCAAACTTGCTGAGCAGCAAAGCCCCTCTTTCTAACATCATGTTTCCTGTACAGTAAGAGTCTGTGTTGCCTCACCTCCAGCTATTTGTTCCCCTTGCTCAGGCCCCTGCTGTTGTTTGTTATCTTCTCCTGAGCAAGCTTCTGGGAAAACTTCTGCCTCAGCTTCAGAATCCTCCACCTCACTGTCAGGGTCTCCAAGGCAGGGCATGACAAGTCCAATGAACACTGAGGGTCGTGAGACTTATATTAGTCCTCTGTTTCTGTACAAATCCAAGCTCTTTGCTACTTAAGGGAAATGACAAAATGGCACCTCTACTTCCACATAAAAAAGTGAAGTGGACTTGCAGCTGAAATTGGGACAACACTTTTCTGTGAAGCTGAGGGTAGCAGGCTAATCCACCAGGTGCAGGACTTATTGTGTAACACACAGAGCTCTAACAGAAGAAATGGATGGGCTGGACTTAGATGTGTAGTAGCGTGGAATGCTACTGCCCTTACCATCTGCCATCCAAGATGGCTGCTTCACACTGCCTAATGGTGGGGCCGGGCTTGTATGGCGCTCACCACAGCAAATTCTTAAAGACATAATATATGAACCTTTCTATGTAAGACTCAGTAGTATTTATCCATATCTCTCACAGTATGTTTTCTCTCACTCAAGGAATTTGAAAATGCTACTACAGCCTTATAGTAAGAAATCCATTAGAGCCTCACAGTGGTGGCCACCGATTCATATGGCTCCACATTGTTTTGCTGTAACAACACATTGATTGTGTTCTATGGTAGAATCAACATCTAGGATTCCAGAATCAACAGTGGAATCAATCACTGTAGTATGGCATAATCTTCAGTTGCAGAAGTGGTTTTTTTGTTAAGTATTATTCTGGGCTTTTTTCCTGCTATTACATGTTTTTGTCTTATTTGCTAGCATCCTGCTAGTGGTGTACAACCTCATGCTTGTATATATCTATTTTTGGTGAGTTGGAAGCTGGTATGCCCTTCATCTCTCCACAGCAATCAAAGTCTTCCCCCACTCCCAGGACCTCCCTGGACCAACCATAGAGCCACTGAAGCTCCCCACACAACCATTCCATGCTTGTGGGAAATGGGGAGGATTGCAGAAACCCCTTGTTATGTCTCCATAACCAGGTGTCAAATGACTGCATCAGCTGCTGAAACCTTAGGAGGACTTCATCAAACCTCAATGGATGATGTAATCACTTCACGTCTAGGTACAGGGACATAGCCAGATGTTTTCTAATTCCCTCTCAACTCTCCATCAGGCACAGATTGGCCATCTGTGGAGGTGCTTTTGCAGTTCTATGGCAGGCCCAAAGGGAGATATATGGCTCAGTGTAGAATAGTTTCTCATGTTGAATTACTATGCTGTGCTAAGCCATGCAGGACTGTAGCCATTATGTGTTTATTCACTTTGATAATAAGAAACTATCAGCATTCTAATTTTTCTCACTGTGGGAATAAAGAATGAAAATAATAAGCAAATAAGAATGTTACATAACATGGGTCATCATCTTTACATATGCTACACACTGGCCCAAAATCTGCTATAGGAAATATGGGGCAGATAATGGAACTTGGATAACGGTCCCTTGATAAAATGTGTCATGCATCAAAAGTAGGCAGACATCATTATCTGTGCTTAAAACATGAGACTGATGGTAGTGGTTCAAGGTTGATGTGAATGTAAGCATTTATGCTGCTGCTCTATGTGTGTTCACTCTGATGTATGTCCTGGTGTGTCTAGTGGGGCTTTATGGAAGATTGTCATCTAATCAAGATAATGTGTTCTCAATTTAATTTGTTCTTGTCAAAGGACAATGGACTTATATTCTATGGTAAAATTTCTCTTAATAGGGCATGATAGAATCTAGTGATGGGTGAGCTTATCTAGGCCTATCAATTAAGTAATTAATTCATTCGGTAGCACTATCCCAATACATCAGGGGAGAAGAACACATTTTGGCACAAGGAATGACTTGAATTTCAGAAAAATTCTAGGAAGCCATTTTCTAGTGGTGAGCAGAATCAAAGGCAAAAGGGTGGGACAAAGAATACCAACATATTAGCCTAAAAGCCAAGATACCACTATGTAAGTATTAGGAGAGGCATTTCAGTCTTTTAAAATGAGGAAGGGAACTACATACAGAAGCTCAGAAACCAAGAAACAAGTATAACTATCTGGGTATCCCAAAGTTCCAAACTCTAACAAAGTCAGATCTGACCACAATGCCTGAATTTCACAACTTTACATAACATGAAGTTTTATGGGGAAGGTAGGGACAAGATAGATCTCTAACCGAAGGTGCATGCAATATAAATGTTGAATCTCAGGGAGCTTTCAGGCATTGATCACAAAAGGGACAAAAGGATGTTTTGTTTTGTTTTGTTTTGTTTTGTTTGTTTTTTGATGACCAAATTATTTCATCACAATGGTGCACCTATTTTTTTGTCTCTTTCCAAACAGCTTACCACCGGCATCGTTAGGGGATGGAGGAGTGGGACCACACTGGGTTATACCACCAGAAAGGGGTGACATCCACCCTAGTGATGCCACTGTCCATACGCCCAAGGAATGGGCTGCCACTTTCAGAGAAGCCTCAAAAGGAGAGACTATGGTGAGCACACTTTTGGGGACCTGATGCTGTGCCTCTTTGGAGAGCCATGAAGGGGGACATAGGGACAGCAAGTGTCAGGCAGGCCTTGGGAGAAGTGGGGGCCAGGGCCAAGAGCTCAGCTGGCAATCAAGCAGGAAGGGAAAGTGGCAGCAGCGGCTGGGGTCTTGGATGCTCCTTAGAGGAGGACAAGATCAACATCACCAGTGACAAAGATCACAAGGAGATGAATGGCCAAGCCCAGACAGGGTTGAGGCCTCCTCCTCGTGGAACAGAGTCTGGTGGTGATGATGGGAGAACCTGCCTGCAACATCTTCAGCTCCCTCTTGATGCCTAGAGGCCAGCAAACGGTCAATGTACAGAGGCAAGGGAAAGCCCCACAGGTACCCTTCTTCCTGTGACTCCACAGCCCACCCCCAGATCCCCTTCTATCAGCCCTGGAGCATGGTGGTCTACACTACTGCTTTGCTTCCCTTATGAAATAGTCACAGAGCTACAAGCTGACTTTGTATATATGAAGGAGAACCTCCTTCCATATCATCCTGCTTGTGTGTTGAGATCTCTAAAAGAGGCCCTTCTCTGTGTACCACCTGTAGGCAAAACATAGTAAACATTTACAAAGAAGAAGGCCTTCTTTGCAGTGGCACCTTGCTTTAAGCATGGTCTCTCAAACTGGTGGCACTCTTGCTTTACTTTTGGTGGCAAACTGAAGTCTTCCTTTTCTACTAGAGTATTTTAATTTAAGCTAATTTGACCAGATTTTTTTTAAAGAAATGGATTATTATTATTTCCTGATCAAAGGTTTTTTAGGCTTCCTAGTTTGTAATTGGGTATGTGGGTGTTTACTTTACAAGATGGTGTGCGCTTTCTTCTGATCCCTTATGAATGAAAGTTGGTTGACATTTTTTAATGACAAGAACATGACTGAGTAAATTGGCAGAGAGCAATGTACAGGCCTTTATAAATGAGTATGTAGGGGACTGCTTGGTTGTGAAAGTACAGGTATACTTCAGTTAACAAAGTAAAAGTATTCCTGCCTTTCCTTCTTCTTGCACTCCTTCTTTAACAGAAAATTTGATATCAAAGGCAGAAATAACATGGAAAGAACAGAGATAGGTATCTACACAACAAAAAAGAATAGCAGTTCCACATGCTTCAGAAAACATTTTATTCAAAACCAGCAATATGCAAATATGAGACAAAACAACCAAGTCAAGTAAACATTGAATAAGAGGACTAAAACAGTCTACCCCTTCTATGGGCCACCTGAAGTCACTTCTTCTTTAAAATGCATCCTTGGATGGCTTTTTACAGATTTTATAGCTTTTTTTTTTAACATGGCAGAGGTACCATTCCAAAATTGACCACTTTATATCTAAGAGTGTATTTTCAACATAAATACAAACGCTGAGGCCATTTTCACACGGGGGGGGGGGACAGGCGAAAACGCCCAAAAACGGAACTTACCTCCAGCCAGGTAAGTCCGTCGCCACGCGGAGCAGCGCGAGCTCGCTGCTCCACACTCCTCCGGCGTCCCAGATGGCAGCTTCCGGTTGGTGGAGGCTCTCCACCAACCGGAGAAGCTCGCCAGCCGGAAGCCCGCCCCCGGCAGATCTGCAGGCATGCACTTGCGCGCGCCTGCAGATCCACTTTAGAGCCGGGCGATGGAGCGGCACGGGGCTGTGCGCTCCGTGCTTTTTAAAAACCTCGAAAAAGAGGTTTTTAAAAAACACGCAGCCCGGCTAGTTCCGGCCGCTTCTGAGTGGATTCTGGTGTGGAACTACGAAAAGTAGTCCACGCCAGTCCACCCTATGGTGTAGACGACCTCCGTGAGAGGTCGCTCTGCACCGTTTCCCCCCACACACATGTGAAAAGGGCCTGAGAAGATACCTGAAAGCAGCAGAGTCTGATCTGGAAGAAGTCACAGATTTGGCCATATGAGATGTTTTGACATTCATAGCTGAACAGAACTTCCTAGAATCTCTCTCAACCCTTTCACTGAGCCTTATATTATTTCTCATAATCTGTGTGTCTGTGGCTTCATGTGAAAGGAGCTTTTCAAAGCTGACACTTATAAAGAACTAATTGCAGTTTAGCATGGGACAGTCAAAGCTTTCTGATCTTGTGATATTACCAATTGAAAGTGAGTTAGCGAAAACCACTGATTTCCATGAAATAATTCACAAGTTTGCAGCTTTGCAGGCCAGGAAAAAAAAGCTCTGATTTAGTGGAGATGTTCACTAAGCACTGAAATGCTTGTGTATTTGTTCCTGTTTGTTGATTGGTTTTGGCATCATTTCATTTATGAGTATATTTCCATATCATCTACAACTTCTCCATTATTTGGGCTGTTATTGATTATGCAAACCTAATCCACTAATGTTTCTCATGTAAGAAAAAAATGAAACACAATTATGATATAGTTATTAAACATTTTTACTTCAAATTGTATTGTTTTATTACCAAATTTTCACTTTATACACATGAAGCTGTATAAATGTAAATACATTTAGTATGTGCATCATTTTAATTTTAATTTTGCTAGTAGTTTATGTCACTACTATTGCCATAACATTTAGTTATTTATGGGAATTACAATTTACAAGTAATATTAGTACAAAAAACATTACTAAGGCTTCTGTGTGGTCTGGTACTAGAGGAGGTCCATGGGAGACACCATGAGTTACAGCAATGGGTGGCACCAACTGTAGTGATAACACTGAAGCCTACTACTACTAACATTCTTGATTCATCTTTCTCCCCATATGGTTCATCAGTTATTTCCTGTTGCCATGCCTGGGATGCAATAACCTCGTATAAAATGAATGATCTGATACATTCCCTACTTATAAAAAGTTCCCTAGAGAGGATTTGCTCCCAGAAGAATTGCTTAAATCAAACTCCTCTTGGTCGTACCAAGTCCTTGCCACATTGTTTACTTACTTAAACCACCTTGAGAAAATTCCACAAGACTGGAAAGTCAGTAATATGGGTCCCACTCACCAAAAAAAGGGGCTCTAATGTAGAACTTCAGACCAACTAATCTGTTTCATGTTACCTCTAAATTGTGTTTTAAATAAATAATGTGTAAGCTGGAGTCTTAGGCTTCAGAAATTTCAACCATAACTGAAGAGCTGGCAGAATTCACAGAATACATCTACAATAGATCAATGTTTTATTCTCCAACATTTGATTCAAAAATAATCACATAGCAGGAAATATAAAATGAAGGCAAAGAGGCATCTCAAGAAATATGTGAACAACTAGGTCCAGGAAGTGGGCACATTCCACAGCAACCTTATTGAAGCTATGCATATGCTGAGCTGGTGAGTGCCTGAATGGGAAATCACCTTAGGTTCCTACACAGAACAATGTGTTGCATTGCATGTAAGGCTCTTTTTCTTTCAGGAGTGAAAGTTAAGGCACTAAGCAAAATTATTTCAAGAAAAGGAGAGTATCACAGATGAAATGTGGAGAAGATAGGGCATTTTGGTGTCGTGAACCAGAGTTCTTAGCATCAGAGGCAACAAAGAATAACTAGAATTCTTTAAGGGATGATATTAAACTGGTAGTACAACAAAAGTCTACACCTTCTCAGAAAGCAATGGTGCTATTATAGCAGAGCTGATAAAAGTGTCACCCTAAAGACCCCAATTTTATGGCCCCTGAAGCCCTTTAAAGCCCACAGGGTACAGTTTTTCTCTCGATAACCTCAATGGTAAAGTATAGTGGTTTGGGGTTGTTGTGGGTTTTCCAGGCTTTGAGGCCGTGTTCTATTAGTATTTGCTCCTGACATTCCGCCTGAATCTGTGGCTGGCATCTTCAGGGGATCTGGTGTCATGGAAGTGAGACAGAGCATATATACTTGTGTAGACTCCGAGTGGGAGGAAGCAATTTGCATGTGTTACAGTTGGCCTGTGTGATGGCCTATTGTTAAATGGGATATCCCCCAGGGTTGTAGTGTTGGCCAGGAGATATGCATAACAGTGCATTAAGTAAATTAGCAACCCATAGTATTGTTCCCTGTAGAGGAACCTCCAGAGTCTGGGTGGTGTTCATTGGCATATTTTTGAGTCTTGATTTTAGTGTTCTTCAGTATTGGTAGCCAAATTTTGTTTACTTTCCGAGCTTCTTCTTTCCTGTTGAAATTATCCATGTGTTTATGGATTTCAATGCCCTCTCTGTGGAGTCTGACATAGTAGTTGTCAGAATGGTCCAGTGGTACAGTACAGTACAGTGGTTTTGCCTCCACAAAATCTCCCATAGTTTAAAATGGGAGAGAAACTGAAAAAAACAGTTTGGAAATTAACCAAAACATGAAACTGGAAGTGATGCTACTTTTGGTTATGTTAGTTGTACTGGTGTGGCCTGTTTGGGGGAAGAGTTTACAGGAGTGAAAGCCCTTTCCATAGTTACCTCCTCCTTCTGTAAAGCATCCTAGCTAGGTAGCCATCTTCATTGATCACTGTCTTATATATTTCATGTTGCTATACTCTACATAGCCTGTCGGTATTTCTTAGACACCCCTTAGAGAAGAGAGAACAGATGGACTGCACAGAAGAGTACGAGCAATATTAGCAAATGCACTGGGTAAAAAGTGACTCCTGTATACATTATTGATGGAGAATTCCATTATGGCTCATCAGAGCTGATGGCTGTATTACTGTATTAGATTACTCTCTGTACATAAAGCTAAATCTCTTAGGAGCCATTTGAATTGCCATCAGAATAGAGAAAACAGTTTATGCGATGGCAAATGTGGTTCTGTTTACATGTGCTTGTTTGTGGCTTGTCTTGTTTAGGGCATCTGTGATAGAAAATTATGAGGAAAGACAGATAAAAAAGAATTTAGGCTGAATCAACATGTGGGCTCTTTTCCAACTTGAATGCGTAGAATCCCTGCCCTAGTTTGACCCCTTTACTGCCACACACACCTGTTTTAATCCAAACTGAAATCAGTTTGGAAAGCCACATAGGACCCATGTAGTCCCATCATTACAACATGGTATTTCTATTGTGTACACATGTTCCCTATATCAATTTCTGTCCAGTCATGTGACCACAGGGGTTGCAGGGCATGGGTTGTTCCTACCATGCATGTGCATATCTGCATAATCAAATAGCCTTTCTCTGTTTTCTGTTGTTCTAACCACCTACCTGCACTCCTATGGGATTGGGTGCATACCTTGGCAGGTGCATTAGGCCTGACATGAGTTGCTTTTGTCACCTCTAATTTGCTGCCTCATTTTTAAAATTTAATTCCCAGAGATATGGGTGTGGGATTGATGGCATATAGTACAATCTTATACAAGTCTATTCAGATGTAAGCCCTACTCAATTCAATAGTGCTTACTTCCAGGAAAATGTTTTATAGTATTTGCTCCAAGGGAAACCCCAGTTACTTACTCAAAGGACATCTAAAGGCAAGCAGATATTTAAACATCAAAGATTCAAAGGCCATTTCCTCACCACACTGTTAGAATGTTATTATTCCACTTCCAACATTCTATAGAATCCTGGGGTTTGCACTTTAGGGCATTTAGAATTCTTAGCCAGAGAGCTCTTTGGCCTCAGTAAACTACAAACCCCAGAATTCCACAGGATGTTGAATGTGGAAATAATAACACTAAAACAGTGTAGTGCGGAAATGGCCTAAGCTTCACATATGTCCTGCGTGCAAAGAAAAAAACAAAGAAAAAAATGGTGCTGGCTCTTCCAGCCACTTTCAGGAGAACAACAGCCGTGAGCCACATCTCTAGTGACTCCATGCTGCCTATCCACCAGTCGGTCACCATTCACCAAACTGGCCCCACCTTTTCACCACTGACCACCCCCAATTCCACCCTGATCCCAATTCAAGGGTCAAACCACATATTTTAGAAAACCAGTTCTTCCCCAAAACAGAGGATCAAACTAGAGGGTTTTTTAAAAATTGCTTTAAAGAACTCAAGCATCAAAAACGATTTTTACATAAGAACAAGAGGAACAATGTATGTTCCAACAGGACTGAGATCAAGGTAAAGATGCAAAATTATTTCACCCATAAAGATTCAGCCTTAGATCTTGTCAACAGTAATGTGGTAAGAAGGTAATGCTGTTGTAATGGTAGGATTGATAAAAATTCTCTTTTACTGTATACACTCACATTTTGAACCTATGAATATAATAAGCAGCTATTCATATGAGTTCTCTGGGGTTTTTAAACTAATTTTCAAACAGGAAGAAAAAAAAAACATTCTATGAGCATCATATTTATGAAATTCCCAGGAGAAAGGCAGTAGACCATTCCCAAGCATATTGTAATTTGTGTTACTCACTCAACCAGCATCCTAGAGAGACAAGCTAATGGAGTGTGTCAAGACTACTCAATACCAATCAGTAGTCTCTTAACACTCTTATATCTCCCTGGCCATTTCCGCATTAGACTGTTGTAGTGCTATTATTCCACTTTCAACATCCTATGGAATCCTGGGGTTTGCAGTTTAGGGAGGCCCCTCCCTAAACTGCAAACCCCAGGATTCCATAGGATGTTGAAAGTGGAATAATAGCACTATAACAGTCTAGTGCGGAAATGGTGGTTAACAGTGGTCTTCCCACTCTTTCAATCCATGCTTGAAAGGGTGGGTGCACGAACGACGTGGAAAATTTAATTAGCAAGAAAACAGGACTAAGTCATAGTACTTATTTTGGATTGGTTAACATGTAGCATGACACTAATCAGGAATATTTGACATTAACATTCAGTCATTAATATGATTTTAAATGTTGCTTTTTAAATTTCCCCACTCTATAACTCTAGTGTAAAACCTACTTCACCTGCAAGCTACATTCCTTCCACTATCCATCTAGCTGTAATCAGGTCTTTAAATGCTACATACTAGAGTAAAAAGTTTTCACGGCATCATTATAAAAAGAATTCTCAGTTCACAGGGGCTCATCTGCAGCCACGTTTTGTGGGTTGAGTGACATCTTTCCCCACAGTATCTTAGGATGACGTTACTTCCAGGTTGCTAAGGGGGTGGGGTAGGGATGAATAACGGCTTGGCCATCACCACATGAAGTCCTGCAATGCCAGCAAAAAGTAAAGAGTAAAAGTCCCAGAAACATAGACCTCTCCTGCTCTGGGCTGTCCTCTAACTCAGTAAGCTCCTACCCACTCATGTTAGTGAATGGGCCTCTATGTCTGAGTCCTATCACTATCTTTACCAGCTGGCAAGAAGAAAGCAGACAGTGACCAACCTAGCTTCCAGTGGAAGGGAACTGCACAATCAGGGAACAGCCACTGAGAAGACTCCCTCCCTTGTGTTCATTAAATGGGCCCATGATGGTGACGGGACTCAGAACATTCCTTCTCCTGGGGACCTTAAGATTCAAGCAGGTTCCTATAGGGAGATACAATCTTTCAGACAATTAAACTGCATTCTAAGTTATCTTACCAAATGGCAAATCTCAGGATTCCTTTTGAGACTGCAGAACTGATAATTAAAGTGGTATAAAATTAATATAATAATGTAATACAGATATGCCCACTGTCACTCTCCACGCATAGAACAGCAATAGAATCAGCGACAGAGCCAGCAACACATGCATCCTTGTGTGCTGATTAAACATGTTTGTATAACAACTGAATAGGGGGTCTGTTATGTCTCCCAAACGTGTGTACTGGCTTTTTTTTTTTTCTTTTTTGGAAGCTACTCTTTCAATCACTGAACCACACACCTGGGCCTAGCTCCTCTTCCACCATAATCCTACTCACTAGCTAGTTCTCATGCACCTCCTTTCTTTTCCTCATACCCCACTGCTAACAGCCTATGGTAGCTTTCATATTTAGGCAGCAGCAGCATATAAGAGCAAGTGGGGCCATGCACTGTGTCCTCAGAAGTCAGGACAATTCTGGTCCTGCTGCAATTGCTATCATACTGCTTATACACTCGATGTTGATTTGTGCTCCTGGAGGTTTAATAAATAACTTGGTGGGAGACACGTGTGTGTACTGCTGTTTCCCATATCTAAGAAACTAGGTCTTGCTCGTGACCTGAAGGGAAAGATCAGAGGCTGACCATAAGATCAATGTAAGATAGAGCTGTGCTGAAGGAAAAATATCTTTAACCAAGAAAAGTTTGAGAAGCTGCAGTTATTAAGCTCTTGGAATCTCAAGGAAAAGTAGATTAAGCATTTCCACAGCATTCTGAAACCACCATTGATGAACTGGTGCTTTCTGCTAATAATAATAACAATCAGAAATGAAATGTTCAAGATGACTGGTTTTACTTGTTGCTTCATTTAAAATTTTTCATTAGGTCTAAATGAGTGCTTAACAAGTTGTTTTATCTGGTTCCTCAATATATTTTCCAAAATTGCTATAACTAGTGAGGTGCACATTTGCTGTGGTGCATACTGTCCAGCTATATCAGTTTGACAGTGATGATTACTCCTCTACTGTTTTGTTTTTTCAGCTGTTTTTAAAATGTCCCAGTCTCTTGTTTCTACTCCCACTGTCCCACTTTCTCCGCTTATTTAACGTTGCTGCAGATTGAATTCAATGTAGTAGTTTGTACTCAGTTAACTCAGCAGGAGGGAAAATAGAAGAATATTTCTCTTCCCAATAGATACAGGCAAAAACTGCTGCAGGCTCACCAAACTTGTGTGTTCTTCCTCATTAATAACGTTTGCCATCTTGACGACACTCTCGATGTCTCTTGGCCACACATGTCCAGATTTTCATCTGTGAAATGTTGGAAGATATGGTAAGGCCAGATAGTTCAATTCTGAAAGCTGACATCTGGATCAGCATGTTGTTAAATAAACAGCTGTTTCCAATTCAAGAAAACCTCCAATCTTGTATCCCGAAAGTGGCAAGTTTCCCTTACAGATTCCACCAGTGAAAATGGGTCAGGTGTTGTGATTCAGAAAGGGTACATTTGGTGGGCACTAGGAAAAGGAGTTAGTGCCCACACTTTTGAGTTTTAAACAATTAAAAGCATGACTTTTTTTATCCTCCAGGCTTTTACAGTGTTATATGCCCCTAGCCATTTACTGCTTTAAGGCTCTTTGTGTTGTATTATGCTGTTATTTTAGTTTTATGGGGGGATATTTGTTACTCCACTGGAAAAACCCTATCCCGGGGTCTACAATTTTGATATTAAAATATGATTCAATGTGCCTGAGAGATCACCCGGATGGGCACGTAGGCAGCAATGGTCAAAGATCAAAAACCAGGTCAGGCCAGTAAAATCCCCAGTCACGTAGCCCCAGGAGACCTCAAGATGTGTAAACCCATAATAAACAAAGGGTCCTCAGCCCCTGAGAAGCTGACTTGAGGGGATTAGCGTGTCTGCCCCAAGTTGAGCAACTATTCCATCAGGCAAGGACCATTTACATGAAGTCACACCACAAACTAACACAGCCGAAGATCCTGAGACTTTGGTAACAGCTTGCATTCCCATCACACAAAGGAAATTGCCATGGTGGAGCTTCGTCATCGCTCCAACACCCATTGTTCTCCCCGGGAAAGGATTAGTCCTCCAGCTACTTTTTCCCCTACAAATAGCTCTAGTTTTTGTGTGGACATTCCAGCAGACCGTTGCTCCATCCGTTGAGTGATCTCCTCGTGCTGAGCCCCACTCCTCTGTTGTTTTTCCTGGACCAAGGACTTCAGGACAAAGGTGCAGTATCATCCCAGCTACACCCCTTCAATATTCCCCTATGCAGTTTCCTCTCTTTTGCTTCTTAATAGGTCTTTAGTGAGTGTGTGAGTGATTGTGTTGCTGCGTGAGACTTTCCTTCAATAAAATCATTTATTGGACATTTTTGTTTGGTTTTTGGCTTGGCCTGACCCCGTAAAAACTGGGTAAAATACCCCGCTAGATTACCCTGCCTCTCGCATTGCTATTGTTTGTGCCCTGGCTAGTTTCCATTCCCCATCACGTGGAGCACATTGAGGTGTTCCCCAAGGGACCCCAGAAATCAGGGTAACATATTCTCAACTATTATCTCTAACTGATGAAATTTTTATTATGTTGCACAACACCCTGAGCTCCCTTGGGAAGAAGAGTGGTATATTTAATACATAGGTATATACATTTTATTTTCAAACATGCATATAACATTCAACATATCATCAGATCAACATTCCAAATGAGAGGGATGTTTACCACTTTACATCAGGAGCTGTGTTTCCTAAAATAACAAACACAACAAATGTCCTGATTATATATTCATAACAGTTGACGTTTATGCTGGATTAATATGAAAGCAAGCCTGTGGCTTGCAATAATCACCATATGTAATAAAGTGCTTTGTCAGTATTGCTTTGTGCAGATTAGTGGCTCCTTTTCAGAGTTTTGGCCACCCATTTATTCATATAGTCAGCAAGACTGGTGTGGTAAGAGGATAGGTGTTATATCATGTGTGACTGGAGTGTTTATTTGGCCATAAGGCCTGCCCAAGACGTTTTTGTGCTAGTGGCAAATAATGTCCCTTACTCAGCCAAATCGAGGGACACATGCCCTCCAACTGTCCTAATTTGGCAGGAAATGGTCCCAATTAATCCTCTATCATTCCATTTTTTCAGCTGCTTTTAGAATGTCCCAGTTTCTCTCTCCTCCTCCCACTTCCCCACTTTGTACTCAGCTTAGTTCCATTGTTGCAAACTGAATTCGAATTGCCAAAGTATTTGCATTCAGTTAATTCAGTAGGTGTGAAAGGAGAAAAGGGGGAAGGATATTGTCCTGCCTAATATGCTCAGGCAAAAGCAAGCTGCTGAAGCCTCTTCCTAGCTTGTATGTCCTTCCTTGTTAATAACTATTTCCCCATCTTCTTCATTAATAACTTCTCTCAGCCAAGCTGCTTTGGCACGTGAGGCCTAAAAATCCCACAAGCACCTCTCCCCGTACCTGACAGTAAAAATCCAGTAATAACAAATTAAATAGCTAACAATTTGTTTTCCTCTGAAAGTATGTTATGAAAGGATAGCAAATTATCAGCTATTTAGAACCTGTTGTCTGTGGCACTTGCCTTCACCGTGCCCAATGGTGACTGTCACCTGTCTGTGTCAGAAGCGCTATCAGACTGTACTATCCCTGTCATGCAGAAGTACACAGCTAAAGTACTCCTGAGGGATGGCCATCTACCCTCTGTTTAAAGGCCTCCAAATAGGAAGAGCTGTCAACCTGTTCCTCCGTTTTTAGTCTGTTACTGTTGATTTTACTGCCTTGTTGTTCTTGTTGTGTGCTTTGAAGTTGTTTTCTACATATGGTGACCCAAAGGAGAACCTATTATGGGGTTTTCTGGAGCTGAGAGTGTGGCCATTTCTGCATATTACCAGATTCCCTCATTCTCCAGTTGCAATCCCAGAGCACCTTTGGCAGGAAGGGAGAGCAACAGGAATGATCCCCTCTGCACCCAAACGGCTCCATGAGGAAGGGAGCACAAGGGACACACCTCTTCCTTCCACAGGGCAGCTGGGCTCTCTCTCACACTGCACTGGGGCAGGAAGCACCTCGATTGCACTTCCTGCCCTTCCTCATGGCCTCAGGAAGGATGGAAGTGCCATGTGATCAGGGGTCATTGGCAGAGAAATTCCATCAATACTTTACCCTGTGATTGCACTAGCAGAAGCGTCAGCGCGATCCCACTCCTCTCGCATCCCCATGCCGGATGCAGCCGCTGCACGGAAAGGACCTGTGTGATGCACCCAAGGTCATCCAGTAGGTTTCCTACTCTCTGTTTTTTTCAGTTTTTAATATACATGATTTTAATACATTACATTATGTTTTGAAATTTTATAAGCTGCTGTGAGATTTGAGGAGATTTAAATCCCTGAAACAAATTAATTTATCTTGGTAGAAGCAGAGAACTGAAATGTGAGCACAATGAAATTTCCCTTAATGAACTACTTCTATAAGTCGTGGGTCTGTAAATAACTTCAGCGAATCTTTCAAATAAATGAACTCAGACACTTGGTGGACAGATACAGAGGATCACTTTTTCATGTGATAGTGCTTGTAAATATACTTCAGTTGATTGAATGTGGGCCAGCTGAGCTTCCAAGAGACAAACAGGTAGACGTCCCCAGAACAAAAACAAACAGAAAGATACCTGGTGATGCTTTAGTCTGCTGGCCTCTGTGGAGATGAGGACACTTGAGAATTGATCAATCTAGGTACATTCATGGGTTAATTAGGTAGCTGGTAGAAGGCATTAATGAAGACCTATTACTTTCATTGCAGTAAAGGAAACATTTATCTTCATATTAATTCCAATTAAATAGTTCCTAGTTATTCATTCATATGAACTTCATTCGGAAGTTCAAGTCACAAATTCTAAATAAATCAGATGTTAGTAGTTTGTGCTCTATCCATAAGATTCTTTTTGCTGCTTAGCTGCCTCATCCCCCCTGTCCAAGCGTTATACCAATAACACATCCTAAAGAAAGTGCTACAAAAAATAGAGGAGAAAAGAAATCATGGCTAAGCTTCTTGGTAATAAGATATTGATAAAATTTACATTATCGTATAATTAGCCACTATGGAAGAATCTATGCTACTACTGTCCCAAAGTAATGGTTCTTTGCATCCACCCATTTTTAAAACTGTAAAATTTGGTTCTCCAAGTAGAATTATGGGCCCTTTCCACACGGGGCAATTGAAACGGTGCAGAGCGACCTCCGACGGAGGTCTTCTCCACCGTAGAGTGGACTGGTGTGGACTACTTTTTGTAGTTCCGCACCTCAGTCCGCTCCGAAGCGACCAGAACTGGTCGCGCAGTGTGCTTTTTAAAAACCTCTTTTTAAAGATTTTTAAAAAGCACGGAGCGCGCGACTCTGTGTCGCTCTGTCGCTGTGCTCCGGTGCAGATTTGCAGGCGTGCACTAGTGCGTGCCTGCAGATCTGCCGGGGGCGGGCTTTAGGCTGGCGAGCTTCTCCGGTTGGTGGAGAGCCTCCACCAATCGGAAGCCGCCATTTTGGACGCTGGAGCAGTGCAGAGCAACGAGCTCACACTGCTCCTCGTCCCGACAGACTCGCCCGGATGCTGAAGAAGTCCGGTGAGTAGCGTTTTCGCGCGGCTTCTCCCCCACATCTGGAAAGGGCCATAGAATCAGCCATTTTTCTCAGGTACAGCATTGTTTTCCTTTTGAGAGACTTGAGGCCCTTTCTGCACCCTAGCTTTTGATGAATCTATCTCATGGGAATCCCAGTGTTGGTTCTCCTGGGAGGGGAACGTGACAGAAGCGCTCCCCTCCGCACCAGCTGCCTGCTGAAATGGATGAAGCCCAATGGCCCCATCTCTTCCTTCCACAACACAGCTGGGCACTTTCCCAGGCTTCGCTGGGGGAGTAAGCACAGCCATTGTGCTTCGAGGACTTCTGCGCAGCAAGCAGGGAGGGTGGCGGGAGGGCTGCGCAACTGTGTGTCATTGACAGGAAAAAGCCGTCAATGATTTATTCTGTGATTGTGACGGGTGGCAATGAGATTGCAACAGGATCACAACAATGTAATGCAGAACCGTCGTCATGCTCCTGTAGCGATCCCATGGCCATTGTGGGTTGGGAGCGGGCTGCAGAAAAGGCCAGAAACGAAGAAGGTGTTAAGTACTTCTGTCTTTTCTTTGTCCCCTGTTAGCATTTCATCTTCTCTATGCAGAGGCTCTTTCCTTGTTTTTTGCTTTTGCTACAGATATAACCAGACAAGTCCTTTTTATTGTTTTTAATCTCTCTAGCAAACCAGAGTTCAATCTGCACTTTAGCTTTTCTGACTTTCTCCCTACACTTTCTAGCTATTTGTCTGAATTCCTCATTAGTGATTTCCTCCTTTTTCCATTTCTTGTACATGTCCCTTTTAAAGCTTAGCTCAGCTAAAAGTTCTTTAGACATCCATCCTGGATTCTTTAAACACCTCCCATTTTTCCTCTTCATTGGAATTGTTTGAAATTGTGCCTTCAATATCTCACTTTTAAGAAATCCCCATCCATCATGAACTCCCTTCTCTTTTAGTATTCCTGACCATGTGATCACTCACAGTGTTTCCCTAAGGCCATTTCCATACCCGGCTTCTGAAACGGTGCAGAGCGACCTCTCACTAAGGTCTCCTACACCATAGAGTGGACTGGCGTGGACTACTTTTCATAGTTCCACACCAGAATCCACTCAGGAGCGGCCGGAACTAGCCGCGCTGCGTGTTTCTTAAAAACCTCTTTTTCGAGGTTTTTAAAAAGCACGGAGCGCGCAGCCCCGTGCTGCTCCGTTGCCCGGCTCTAAAGTGGATTTGCAGGAGCGCGCAAGTGCGTGCCTGCAGATCTGCCGGGGGCGGGCTTCTGGCTGGCGAGCTTCTCCGGTTGGTGGAGAGCCTCCACCAACCAGAAGCTGCCATCTGGGACGCCGGAGGAGTGTGGAGCAGCGAGCTTGCGCTGCTCCGCGTGGCGACGGACTTAGCCAGCTGCGGGTAAGCTCCGTTTTAGCGTGTTTTTGCCCATTCCCCCCCCCACATGTGAAAAGGGCCTATGTTTACTGAAATCAGCTTTCTTAAAGCCTAGAATGTGTGTCTGACTACACTTGGCTTCCCCTTTCTGCTGTATAGTAAACTCCAGGAGAAGCTGGTCACTTCCACCTAAAGATTGCACCACCTCCACCCCATTAACCAGGTCATCATTGTTGGTTAGCATTAAAACTAAAATAGCTATTCCCCTTGTTCTCTCTTCCACCTTCTGAACTATGAAATTGTCAAGTGGCAAGTTAGAAATTTGTTGGGCCTGATACATTTGGCAGAGTTAGACTTCCAACAAATATCAGCATAGTTGAAATCTTTCATTACTACTATATTTCTTCTATCTGAAACTTTGGTCATCTGTTCCAGGAAGGCATCATCCAAGTCCTCAGTCTGGCTTGGCAGTCTGTAGTAAACCTCCACAGTGGCATCACTGTTGTTTCTTTTCCCCTTGATTTTTACTCAGATGCTCTCAACCTGGCTGCCAGGATTTAAGTCATAGATCTCTTCATAGTATAAATGTCCCTGATGTATAGTGCTACCCTTTACTGTTTGGTCTACTTGTTGAAAGAAACAGGCCTAGTATTAGAGGTCATTTCCAAAGATATATGAAAAGAAAATGCCTAGTCTATGATATACATCTTTCTGTCTCAGAGCAACAAGACTCATGGACATTGGATAAAAGCAAAAACTGCATATTTAATATGCAGAGAGTAGGGAATTCATAGGAATGAATGAGTAAGCCATTCTGTTTGGACTGGTAACATGCCATATCAAAATACTGCAGAATGGTTAAATTGAAATTATCTTGTAGTTTCAGAAGACAGTTTTTGAAAGTGTCTTACACAACAGGGATTAGAACCCAGGTTTTTAGTAATATCCTCTAGAGCAGTAGTTTCTAAACATGATGTTGTTGGACTACAAGTCCCAGAATTTCTGATCATTAGCTATGCTGTCTGGGGCTTCTGGGAGTTACAGGTATGAAGGTTATGCACAAGTCTAAACTAGACAAATCTCAACTCTAGAATCAAACTGGGCTACTTTGAACAGATCTGGAAGATATCTGAAAACAGGATTCCTCTGAAGCAGCTGAATCCAAATCTAAATGGACCCCCAGGTTCTTCATATAAGGAAAATATTAAGCTGGGGAGAAGAAGGAAGAAGAGGAGGGAATACAGTCTTGTGACTGGCAGTTCTAGCTTGTAATCTTCACTGGTTTTACCAGGGTCTTTGCATCACAGTGTTTTGCAGGAGAAATGCTCAAGTAGCCTACTGCAGGTCTATGTCAGCGTTCCATGTCTATTGCTAGTTTTCTCTTGCCAAAGTAAGATTGTTAAAAATGTTTTGGTACCACCTGTGGGGCTAGAGTGGAGAGGTGTGATATTAGATGTTTGGGTATCCAAGTCCTTCTGACTCTGTTACTGTAATTTGCATTTATTATCCAACCCTGTTTTAGTGCAATTTGGTGCCAGTTGAATAGAAGACAAAATAATTCTTAAAAGTGTTTTTCATTCATTGCAACACCCTACTTCCTGCACCTCCTATTTTGAATATCAACAGGCTTTCTTTCCTTGGAATACCTCAGCAATATAAGTAATTTTCATGCAAATTGTCCTCCCCCCACAGAACACTGCAAAATCAGTCCTCAATTTGAATATTCCTCATCCTCCCACAAAAAAAAAAAAAAAAAAAAAAGGAAAGGAAAGGAAAGGAAAGGAAAGGAAAGGAAAGGAAAGGAAAAAGAAAAACCACATCACCTGTCCTTCTGAAACTTTGGTAATTTCTTGATTACAAACCTAAGGAAATATTGTGTGATACTTTCATAGCAGTTGCCCACAAAAATTTCATTTGGTATTGTGTGGAAACTCCCAAACTGTAAAGCATCTGCAAGATTCCCTTTGCCTATTCACCTGGAACTTGGTAGCTTTGATTCATATAGAAGAGGCAACTATCCCTGAAAATTTAATCCAGTTATAACATCGTCTTCCTCTTCCTCCTCCTCCTTCCTGCTACTACTACTACTATTATGCTTTTTCCTAGTTTGGGACTCAAAGTAGCTTACAAAAGTTTTTAAAACACATGGTTAAAAAAAATCACAAAATACACAAGTTTAAAAAATAAATGATCAAAAAAATAAATCTGGTTAAAACATAAAACAAAACAGCACAACAAATAGAAAAACCCAGCAAACTGTTTAGGGGTCACGGGCCTTACATAATTAATCATTACATGCCTGTCAAGGCAGAAAAATTTTTACTTATCTGTGAAAATAAAGTTGGTAGAGCATCAGCCTAACTTCTCTCAGAAGGGAATTCCAGAACCTGGGGGCAGCCACTGAGAAGGCCCTCCTCCATGTTCCCAGCAGATCCGTGAGGGTGGTGAGACAGAAAGAAGGGCTTCCCCAGAAGATCTCAAAGTATGGATCAGTTCATAAAGAAAAACACAGTCTTTGAAATAACCTGGACCAGAGCCACATAGACCTTTATTAGTCAAAACCAACCCTTTGACTTTATTAGTCAAACCAGCACTTTGAATACCAGGAAACAGACCAGCAGCCAGTGAAGCTGTTGCAACAAGAGAGTTGTGTGCTACCTGTATCAAGCCCCAGTTAGCATTCTGGCTGCAGTTCTTCGGACCAGTTGACATTTCTGAACACTCCTCAAAGGTAGACCCATTTAGAGCATGCTGCAGTAATCCAACTGGGATGTAAATAAGGCATGTGTCACCATGGCCAGATCTGACATCTCAGGAAATGGACAAAGGTGGCACACAAGTTTCAACTGTGCAAATGTATTCCTAGCCACCTCTGAAATTTTAGCTACCAAGTTTAGGAATGAATCGAGGAGCACACCAAAGCTGTGGACCTGCATCTTCAGGGGGAGTGTAACTCCATTCAACACAGACTGAATCCCTATTCCTTGATCTGACTTCCAACTGACCAAAGACACTTCTGTTTTGTCTGCATTAAGTTCAAATTTGTTCACCTTCAGCCAATGCATCACTGATGACAGGCAATGGTTTAAGGACCAAAATGGCTTCTTTATGATGAGAACAGAGCTGGGTGTCATCCACATACTGATGGCATCGAACCCCCAAACTCCAGACAACCCCTCCCAGCAATGTCATGTATCTAGCATAGGGGACAGAACCAAGTCCTGAGCCACCCCCAGACCAAGATCCAAGAGGTCAAGGAGAAGTTTCCCAGCACCACCTTCTGGGTTCACCCCTCCAGGAAGGAACATATCCACTGTAAAACAGTGCCTCTAAGTCATTCCCAGCAAGGATGTTCAGAAGGATACTGTGGTCAATGGTACTGAAAACTGCTGAGAAGTCCAGCGGAACCAACAGGGACTCACTCCTCATCTGGATCCTGGTATAAGTCATCAACCAAGGCAACCAAAGCCTTTCTTATAGCCAGGGTGGAATCCAGATTGAAATGGTTCTAAATAATCTGTTCCATTCAGTTGGGAAGCTACCAGATGCTCCAGAACCTTGCCTAAAAACTGAATGTTAGAAACTGGCTGATAATCATCCTGAATGATGGGATCCAGGAAGAGCTTTCAACAAAGGTTTCATAACTGCCTCCTTCAGGCAACTCTGGACTTTTGCCTTGTTTTAGTGAGGCATTAAACACTCCCTCTATCCATTCAGCCAGTTTCCCCTGGCTTTTTAAATGTACCAGGACAAACAAGGATCTAATGCATGTATGATGGCTCTCATCTATCCAAGAAACTTGTCCACACCCCTAGGCTGCATAAATTGAGAAGCATCCATTGTTTCTGGACAAACTGGGGCCAGAGATACATCCACGGGATCTGTATCAATTGTAGTCAATAAATCCAAGTCATAGCAGATCTGAGTGATTTTATCTGTAAAGTGCTGTGTCAGTTGTTCCCAGTACGCTGTTGAGTGGTCTGAAATGTTGTTGTTGTTGTTGTTGTTGGCAGTTCCCTTTTTTAAAAACATCAAAATGTAAAGGATATGTAGAATAGATATCCCTATTTGTTTAAATTTTGTAAGGCATCATCCCCAAATAACAGGCTAACAGATTTGCAAATCTGAGACAATGTTGACAAACACACAAACAGTTTCAGCCATTTGTTGATTTCCAATATAAAAATTTGGTTTTCCAAACTGAGATTCATCTTTTAACCTGAATTGAATCAGGTACCCCCCCCCCCCCAATTCTGCACAAGCTTAATAACTGCTTTCTGAATTATTATACTGGGTTCTGAACAAAATTAAGTGGTTCATAAACATCCAAGAAATTGCTAAGCCTGCAGTTAACAGCCTGTGCTATGGATGACTAGCAACACTCTTTAAAAGTGCATCTGCCAAAACAAGCAATGCATTCGTCACATATGACGGTGTAAATGGATTTTCAATGCCAATGTACACCCATTTAGGGAAAATGTCACGTATAACACAGTTCTTAGATATGTGGCTATGCAACTGATTTTGCAAACAGTGGTAAAACCAGGCATATAAAAAGAATGCTGATCATCCAGCAAGATTATTCCTGAAACATGCAATTTGTAAAGATACTTTAAAATAGGAACCCTATCTCGTTAGGTTGTGATGAAGTTTATTGCAAGCAAGGGAGGAAGGAGTGAAGGATCACTACTTGTACTTTTGCTTAGATTTTTCTAGCCTGCATGCTTTGTACAATTCACTTTTGAACATCTGGACCCAATCAAAAGATCATGAGCTAGAAAGCAGGATGTTGGCTCCCAGAAACAAACTTATCTAGCTGAGAGCTCTGCACCATTTCATTGTGTTAATGAGAGACTTTAGGAAGCTAAACAGCCATTTTTAAAGCATTCCAATGTTGTGTTGTTTAGCTGGTCTGAAGACACGCAGGCATACTTACCTCGGTGCTTGGCAGAAATTACACTGAAGTCTCGGATGTCAAATCTTGGGTGTCCCCACAAGTATTTGAGGAGGCTTAATGAAAAAATGGCAGCCGTACAGCTCAGATTCTTATTAGTTTCATTTTTCACAAGCATCGTGGGAGAAGCACAATATATAATGCAGGATGCTGGATTGGTGCACTACATCGACCGCCGAATTGTATTGATAGAGGTATGTGCTATCTGAACATTTCAGTGGGAGCAAGCTGGTTATATCAGAAAATGTATTTGATTCTCTTTGTGGAGAGCGTGTTTACCATCTATCTGTATCAGTGAAATAAATTGCTTTTCCTTAAAGTTCTGTAACTGTATCTTTGAGCAAGGACAGTTTAACTAGAAGTAAAAAGAAAATGCTCAATTGCAAAGTTGTTTACACACAGAAGGCAGACAGCTGTTTGTGCATATTGCTTTCACATGCAAGTAAAATGTATAGTTATACAATGGCTACAATTCATAGTTAAGCATTCCTAAATTCAGTTGATTTTAGTTGGAAACAACACCTAACTTGTTTAAGTTGAGCTTATTATGGCTTACAGTATGCTAGGTATTTCAAACTAATGATAATACTAAAGTAAGTAACAGAGAACAGCACAGGGATAGGATGATTTCAATCTTTAGGACACATCTGTTTGCAAATCTATCTGAACTTGGAATTCCACAGGTACTCCATCTGTTTTTTAAAGAAGATTTCTCCACTAAACTGCTCTATTTATCATTCTGCTAGGTATTCTGGCTTATGACTGTACTAGGTGTTGTGAGAGACTTCAACGTATCAGTTTTCAAAATGATAAAAAGGTATAAAGTTGAAGGCTTTCACAGCTGGAATCCATAGGTTGTTGTGGGTTTGCCAGGCTTTAAGGCCCTGTTCTATTAGTATTTTCTCCTGACATTTTGCCTGCATCTGAAGATCCTCTGAAGATGTCAGCCACAGATGCAGGCAAAATGTCAGGAGAAAATACTAATAGAACATGGCCTCAAAGCCCAGAAAACCCACAACAGCTGATGAAAAGGTACTTTAAAACTCCTGGATCCTGGGAACTAGCTTTGCTTTCTATAGAGCTATGAATCACATAAATTATTTCACTGCAGTGAACACAAAGCATCAATATTTTGATTACATTTGCTTGAAAATCATGTGGGAGTAGTAGAACAACCATTTGTTCCAATTTTGTGTTGTATTAATTAGGAGTGCAATTCTGTATGTTGAGTCTCAGAAACCTGTGGAACTCCAGCTCCCATCACTCTAAGTCCGCATAACCAATTAACAGGAATGATGGTAATCCATATCCCAGCAACATTTGCAGGGCCAAAAGTTCCCCTTCTATAGATGTACTTTGATCTCTTTCATACTACACAGTTGTAGCACATTGATTCTACTTTAGTTGCTATGACTCCATCCTATGGAATCCTGGGACTGTAGTTTGGTAGCGGTACTTAAAAGAAGCTCCATAGAGTCCTTTGGCAGAGAATTTTAAACGCCTCACAAAATTCGTGAAACTACAAACCCCAGGATTCCATAGCGTGAAGCCACGGAAAAGTGATATTAAAGTGCTATAATTACCTGGTGTGACAGAGATAATGAGAAAGTTTCACTGTATTCCATGAAGTTAGCTCTCAAGTTAGTGCATCATTCTATGCATATTTTTCCATGAGTAAATCCTGATAAACACCATCAGTTTTTCCAATAAAACAAGAATAAGACTGGGCTGTGTATTGGGCTTTAGAGGTAGCATTGAAAGATGTATATTCATTCTGAGTACACCATTCACTGTTCTCGGGACATTTTAAAAGTGAAATGATTTCTTGAGAAAAGTTCATCTAGAATGTGCTAGGTTTTCTACAGAGGGAGAAACATCCAGCTTCTGAAACATAGGCCATTTCCACACTGCACCATAATAGTGCTATTATTCCACTTTCAACATCCTGTGGAATTCTGGGGTTTGTCATTTACTGAGGCCAAAGAGCTCTCTGGCTAAGAATTCTAAATTCCCCTCCCGAAACTCCAGACCCCAGGATTCCATAGGATGTTGAAAGTGGAATAACAGCACTATAACAGTTTAGTACAGCAGTGGCCATAGAATTTTAGCATGGCTTCATCTTATTGCGAGGAAAAATATCACCTAGTAGGTTTCTCAATATCTGACAACAATCACTAGCACAAGAGTGCTGCTACAGACTGTTTTTGGAGCTCTTAACAGAAAGGGTGCCAGCTTGACTCAGCAGGCTTACAATCGACACTACATAGATTAGGCAAAGAGGGAGAAATCAGAGAATCCCGTGAAAAATGAGGGCGGGACAGAGAACAACTGAGAGGCAGTTGAAGAGGAGGCAGGGTGAAATCAGGATTATAGATGATTGCCACAACTGCCACTTGATAAGCTGGATAAGTGCTGTAATCAATCATCATCTGATCATTCATCATGGCTCGATGCCTGTTATATCTAAAGACACACCAAAATGAAAGTCATCACCTTCCAAGCTAACCGTGGAGACCAATAACTATGGAAATGTCACAAAAACTCATATTTCCTGTCTCAGAGACCAAGAAGTTGTAATGTTCACGTGAAATAGGAGGTGAGCATTTGTTGTTGTTGTTGTTGTTATGTGCCTTCCAGTCAATTCTGACTTATGATGATACTTTCATAAAGGTTTCCTACCAAGATTTAATCAGAGGAAGTTTGCCACTGCCTTCTTCTTGGGCTTCCTCAAGGTCATCCAGTGGGTTTCTCTGAGTAAGTAGGAATTCAAGCCTTAGTCTCTGTCAGAAAAGGTTGGACCAAACCTCAAGAAAAATACTTTGTGATGTAAGTGTAAATGTCATGTTGCTTTAATTGCTTTAATTGTTAAGTGGACCTGTGGAAAGGAATGTGACTCGAGCTAGTTTGTGCTGAGTCATGCTGATGAGCAGTAGGTGCAGACAATGCAAGGGTCAGTGTGATAACTGAAGCCCCTGTCAGAGCTGCTGATGACGAGCAGCAGCTGTTGGTCCCTGTGGCTCTGGCTGGAGATGAGTCCTGCAGCTCAAGAGCTCCCCCTGCTGCAATGGACCAAGCAGGCTTGGACGTTCCTCTGCCTGCTCCTTTAGGGCAACAGGGATCCGATTCTGAAGATGGTTTGGAGCCTGTGTCAATCAGCCCACAAACAAGGCGGAGACTCAAGAGAGCTGAGCAAAGGGAGGCTTCCTTGATTAAGTTCAAGAGGCAGTGACTAGCCACACCTGTGCCTTGGGCTATATAACTGCCTGGCTGGAAGCTTTCTTTTGCTTGTGGCAAACTTCTTTCAAGCCCTCTTCTTGCCTGTTCCTTGCTCCCAGCACCTGGTTCCTGCTGCCTTGAATTGGCCTCTGGACTCTTGACCCTTGGCTTTTGGAACTCTGACTATAGCTTTCGCTTGATGCTCTGGTAAATGAATGCCCTCGTGTAAAGTGCTTGCTTGTCTCCTCCTGGCTGGACTTCACTGGCTCTCACACTCCCTTCTCTGAGCTGGCTTGCCGCCCAGGTCTCTGACCTTGACAGTCGGCCAGGATTGGCTAGATGTCTGTATAAAGGTAGCACAATCCTAGCCAACAAGTGCACATGTTGCCTGATGCATGTTGCTGGAGGCTCTGCTGGAAAGAGCAAGCTAGATATGCTGGATCGCCACCTGGACTTTGTAAATATTGTATATATTTTGTAACAAAGAATAAAGAGCCTCCACATTGGAAGATTACAAGCTGAGTGGGTGAGTGTTATTGGCTTAGTGCATTTGCTGCTAAAGGTGTTCTCTGCAGCTTGGCATGCTTTGACAGCTGTGCGGAGCTATCTCTGCTTATCTATATAGAGTTTTTCTTGGCCAGCTTTTCTTTATTTTTCCCCTCGTTCTCAGGACAGTCTCAAGGAGTCCAACACTCAAACCATAGAATCATAGAATTGGAAGAGACCACAATCCCCATCGAGTCCAACCCCCGTCATGCAGGAACACACACTCAAAGCATCCCCAGCAAATGGCCATCCAGGCTCTGTTTAAAAACCTTCAAAGAAGGTGACTCCACCACATTCCAAGGCAACATATTCCACTGTCTAACATCAGAAAGTTCTTCCTGATGTTTAGGTGAAATCTCTTTTCAGCTAGTTTAAATCCATTGCTCTGTGTCCTAGTCACTGGAGCAGCAGAAAACATCTATCTTCAACATGGCATCCCTTCAAATACTTAAACATGGCTATCATTGTCACCTCTTAACCTTCTTTTCATCAGGCTAAACATTCCTAGTTCCCTAAGCCACTCCTCATAGGACATGGTTTCCAGACCCATCACCATCTTGGTTGCCCTCCTTGGGGCCCATTCCAGCTTCTCAATATCCTTTTTAAATTGTGATGCCCAGAACAGGGCACAGTATTCCAGATGACATCTGACCACAGCAGAACAGAGTGGTATTACGACTTACCTTGATCTCAACACTATATTTTTATTGATGCAGCCTAGAATTGCATTGGCTTTTTTAGCCACATTGCTCTCTAGGTGAGCATTACAGCTCCTCCCCCATTTTTGTCCTCCAGATTTGATTTTGAGCCAATCAAGAAAATAATTACACTTTCACCCACCTCACTACCTCCAAAATGCCAGTGCTTGGGGAGGGAGGGCAGGACCCTGCTCCCTCTCTCTTGCCGTGGAGGTAGAACAGTTGCCAGATGAGGGGGTGAAGGCACATTTGTCAATGAAAGGGAAATAAGGAGGGTTGTGTGGGTGAAAGAAGGAAGAGAGGTTTGGAGGATCATCAGAGGGAGTTGTTTTTTTATCTATCTGTTTGGTTAAGTCATGTTTACTTGAGCTGTTTTCATTTGAGGGGAGGAATAACCTGGATTTATTACAGCCACTCTAGTTAAAGTGTGAAGCAGTCCAGCCATCAGTAGGTAACTCTCACTAACATTAAGCACGCAAAGTGACTCACTGTTAGTCTATAGCTGGTGTTAAAAAAGGGAGTGCATCGGTTGCTTTCCCCCTGTTTCCTTTTCCGTGAATATGAAGCTACACAAATAAGGGTATTGTTCACTTTAACTCAAACATAAAAACACATATTTGTAATTTCTGCTCCCCAATTATAGGATAGAAAAGATAGAAGAATGGCTTCTTTCTTTTCCTCTCTCTCTTATTTGCAAATGGGAGAGAAGGGAGAGCAAGCTGCCTATAAAGGAAACTGCAAAGCTACAGTTCCAAGTAACAGTACTCAGCCAGCTCTTTTCTTTGGCTTTGTCCCTTCCAGCTGTGCAACATCTGGTTCAGCAGGAGCCTCACTGCTGTCTTCTGCCAGACCAGCTACTATTTTTGGTGCCTTTTGGAAAGAAATTATTAGGCTGTGGTGAAATTTTGCAGACAGCTGCTGTCCAACTTTCTTGAAGTTCAATGTACAAAAGCTGGGTGCCTGCTGAAAAACACAGAAATTAAGGGTGTCTTCCCATTTTATCTTTCAAAGTGTATACTTAAAATATAGTGTAAATATGAGAAATGTTTGCAAATATAGGTGCATAAAGATCTAGTCAGTGTGGAACCAGGACTGGGTGGAACTCCCTGTCAAAGACATTTGAAACTGAGACAAAAGGGTATTTGGAGGATGATCTGTTTAGGGGCCCCCAGCTCTTAAATAAAGAGCCCTTTCACACTACACAGTAACAGCACTATGTGATTCAACTTTAACTGCCCTGGTTGCATCTTATGAAATCCTGTTTGTTTTTTTCGTTTGGTGAGCACTAGAGCTTCCTCGCTGAGAATTCTAAACACCTGTTCTGAAACAGCAAATCCCAGCATACCCCAAGATGTGGCCATGGCAGTAAAAGTGGAGTCATAGCACCACAATTGTGTAGTATGAAAGGGCCCTAGTTGTCTGTTGAAAGGGTTAAGGCTTTAGAATTGCACTCGCTTTAATAGAAAATAGAAGAAAATAGCAGATGCACTGTTATCTTACCAGGAGCCTTAGGTATGCACAGCCTATGTGAGACATGTATGTGCCTAACTGTGAGACATTTGAGGGAGTTAGGTACTCCCTTGGCTGGGGCATCCATCACTTTGAAAGCTGGAATCCAAGGTCTATGTAACCTGTCTGTAACCGGTCAACTGTTGATATGTAATCACTTCTCGTACTTGTTTACTAGAGAGTATAAAAGTATGCTGATACCTGAGCTCTGGGTCTCAGACTTTGGAAACCATTCCGCTGGGACCCTGCGCAGTAAAATAAACTTGTTCTGCTTCCTACTCTGTTTGGTCTTCGTTCCCTGGTGATCTACTACATGTAAGTAAATTGTATCTGTCTGTTTTCTTATTAAAGAACAGATTGAACAAGTGCAATCAAGATATAGCAGATTATGTGGAAGAATTCCGGGAGTTTTCAAAAAAGATGATGACACGCTTAGAAGGACTAGGTGTTTTAAAGACGGAGCTTATAAACGAAGTGAATCACTTGCTAACAAGAGTGGAAAGAGCTCAGAGGGAAATTGACTACTTCGAATCTGCAAAAGAGTCACCAAGCCCATGTGTAGAAGTAGACGAAGACCTACTCGAGCAACAATTAGTGGAACAAGAAGAGTCTAAAAACAAAATCAAGCTTATGCTTAATGCAAGTAAGAGTTGTTTACCCATAATATTTCATTTTTACCTTGTTTAATCAATGCATCAGGTTGCATCTCAGTTGTCCTGATGTGAACCTCTTTTTACATACCTGTCGTATCACATGAAATGGGTTTTTAGCAGATATCAAGGAGCAACTTTATGGAAAAATACAGGGTGGTGTAGTGGTTTGAATGTTGGACTATAACCCTGTAGATGAGAGTTTGATACTTTGCTTGGCCATGGAAACTCACTGAGTGACCTGGGGAACATCACACACTCTCAGCCCCAGAAAACCCTGTGATAGGTTCACTTTAGGGTCACCATAAGTTGGAAACAACTTGAAGGGACACAACAACAAACAAACAAACAAAATATAGATCCTTATAAATATAACTCCCCACAACAAGCCCTTGTATCTCTTCTTTTGATGTGCCAATGCCAATGAACTGGCATACATTTTAATCAAGAAGGACTGTGAAGAGAGAGTGATAGGCATTTATTTCATTACTAGAGCCCACTGTTCATGGAATGCTAAATCTGGATCTAAGCCACTGCCTACACAGCATCTTCATACAATACTTGAGGCATGGGTATAGCTATGGGAGAGTTGTTCCTGTAAGAATTATGCCCCCCCTGCATAAAATTTTCCTTCAGTCTCAAAGTTTTTAGTATTCCAGAGAGATAAATACTGAAAATCATTCATACCTAGAACTCTTGTATTTGCTTTGTTCAATTTCCATTAGTATCATTGCCTTTTCTTTTCCTTTAGATGCCTAAATTCTATTTCTGAATGGTCAACTGTAGATTTAAATCACTGTAATGCTAGAAATTTGAAGAGTGAAGGAAAATTTAATTGTGGGGGGCGGGTATTAACTAAGCAGCTCCCTCATCCTCCCCTCATAGTTGCCCCTTGGAGCCAAGGCTGGCTACCTGCCATACTTCCTACAGTGGCTAGAACATCACATTATTCTAGTCAATTTTAATTATTCCATTTATATTTTTAAACATTTTGCATATTTTAAAAAGATTCAGATTTGCATGAAAGCAGGACAGAACATGTGTGATACTAACACAGACTGGAAATATATTGATCTGTCCATCTTGCTCTGTGTGTACAGGCCTCCCCTGCTTATTTTTCAGGTTGGGAATCAGAGCACTGTCAGAAAGTGGAAATTGACAAAATTTGGAAACAAACCGACTCAGGTGCCATCTTTTTGTTCATTTTTTGTACGAAGTGGCATCAAACCAATTCAGAGAAAAAGCAGCTCATGGTCACTTTTCAACAATTCGCTCTTTTCACCCTTTTTAATTACAACCAGAACTTATATATTCAACACTTGGTAGAAAAAGCAGACTGCACATTGAGTATATAGGTTCGGTTTTTTATTGAAAAGGGTTGAAAGAGTAGATTGTCAAAAAGTAGACTGTCAAAAAGTGAGAATACCTGTATATACCTTAAAGTCATCTGTCAACTTATGGCAACCCCATGAATTTCATATGGTTTTCTTAGGCAAGAAATATTCAGAGGTGGTTTGCCTTTGCCTTCCTCTGAATTTTAGCCTAATACATCAGAAATGCAGATGATATCACCTGTCTCACACCTTCAGCAGTTAATAGCAAGCATTATTTTGCAAGCACAAATTCATTTTTCTTGCAAGCCGATAATGAGCCCTAATCGGGTTTTTGAATATTTCGAGTGGAGGAGTGATTGGACAAACTGTAGTTCTATGAGAGGCTGTACATGTGTGCTCATAAATCACTGACAGTTCATTTCAAACTTTGCTATGTCTAGAAGTACCACTTGTCCTACTTTCAAATGAAGTCTAAAACTCTCATGCCATGCAGTTACAAATCAGAGTAACCTATTACACAAGGTTTTCAAGACTGCTAGTTTTCTCCTAACTGTGTACATAAGCCTTAGCCACTGGCTTCCAGGAAAATAATTCCCCTGAAGGGAATAGAAATATATCTACTTGTGTAGCTGAAGGAGGCCCCCAAAGAGGGCAGTGATAAAGCTACAGAGGTTGCTTTAGCCTGTTGCATAATGTTTTCAGCTACCACTTTCTGCCTTAAGGGCTTGTTTACTCAGTTTGACTGCAAATGCTGCACCTTATTAAAAGACATTCTTTAAACTTCAGAGAGTGTTTCTTCTCTGTTATACTGCCTTTGGCAAACTGGTTATTTTTGTGAGTAAACTGTAATAAAGTGTTTGCCAGAAAACAGGGCTCTGAGAAGAAAATATTTCTGACCTGGATTCCAGCATGATCAGGGTAGCTCATTATTGTTGCTCAAGTGGGTGTGTGTATGTGTATAGGAAGGAGAGAGGGTGCAATTTGTTTACTCCTCCTAATGTGATGAAGAGGGCATGGCATTCCAGTGTCATCAGAACTGTGAGATGTTCAGATGTGTTTGTTTTTTTAAACCATGAAGTAGGGTATGATTTATTGACAATTATACTGTGGTGAACCACAGGAGTAATGTGCAAATGGGTTAAATGTTATACACTCCAACTCTCCCAATCTGGCCAGAGACAGTCCTTATTCATCCTCTGTTGTCCTACTTTTCCAGTTGCTTCTGTCTCTTCTACTTTTTGTCTCAGCTTACTTCAATTGTTGTAAACTGAATTTGAAGTGTGAAAGTAGTTTTCGCTTAGTTAACCCAACAGGGGAAGAAGGGAGGCCAAAGCCAGAATCTTGTCCTTCCCAGCAGACTCAGACAAGAGCAAACTGCTGCAGCCTCTCATAGCTTATGTGCTCTTCCTCTTTAAAGGAACTTTTGCCATCTTGACCACACTCTGATGTTACTTGTCACACATGTCTCAGTTTTCATCTGTGAAATGTTAGCAGTTATGGAATGTAGGTGTGGCTGCCATGTGACTTTTGCACGGATTTCAGGTTGAATCTTGGGTCTCTCCAATTTTGTTTTCATTTTTAAACAGGAAATTAGAAAGCAGGCCTATAAAAAAGTAAAACATGGCTCAAGGAACTACTGCCATTAAGGGACTAATTAAGCAATTAAGGGACTAAATAGGAGTGATGTATGATATACGGGTTGTATTGTCACCTTCTACGCCCTTAAGAAGGACAGCTTCTTCTGAGAAACAGGCAAATGACCAGACGTTTCTTGGTTCAAAGGCTAGAGGCCAGATTTATTGAGTATAAAAGTATAAAAATATATAAATCTGCTGTAGCAGGGTGCCGGAGGTTCGGGACAAAGGCCAGAGGCTTGGCAAGGCCTTTTTATCCAGGTAAACAGCATACACACCCACTGCGGCATTTTTCCACCAATTGCAGACCACCCGCCCCATATTAGATAATGTCCAGAAACTTCCATCCATATAAGGAAATGTCCAGAGGGGCAGGTAATATGAGGTTTCCTCCAATTACAAACTACCTTCCAAATAAGGCAATGTCCAGGGAGAGATGCTACAGGTAAGGTAGAGTCATGAGTCCGCAGACGGGAGGGGCTAGAACTCCTGTGTATGTGACTACCTCCTAGCTTGTAATGGAGGTTGTCTTTCCTTCACTCACAGTATGTAGGGCAGCTTGCTCTGACCTGATCCATAGCAAGTCTAAATACCAGAATTTGGAGATCTATTGTTTAAAAACAGAATTAATTGCAGTTATAATCCACAACCCAAAAGTAGTTAGATGCCATTACAACTATTGAAGTAACTAAAAATTGCACTTATACTTCAAAAACAGTAAAATTGTCCTTCATTAAATTACAATCATAAAGTAATAATTATTGCAACAAAGAGTTAGTTTCAAGTACCTCTTAAGCTCTGGATGAACCCACTGGCAAAATCAATCACAGCTCAATATGACAATATATTCCATGCAAGTCTAAAGAGTAACAAATGAACCAAGAGGAAGAAGTAGTTCTGATTCATGTTAACAAAACCAGATGCCACATGGTGCCCCCATATGAAAGAAGCCAAAAGCCATCGCTGAGCAAAATAACAGCTGGTTTATTTTTTTAGTTAAAATTAGGTTAACGTCTAGTATATGTGGGCACTCTATACCAAGCAAACAAGAACAGTAATTGCATTTCAATGAATCCTTCACAGTGGCCAAGTTGGAGGACTGTAGCATTAGACACAGAGAAACAGCTGGCTCGACTTGAGAGGAAGGGTATAACACTAAGGGGGAAAAGAAAGATGTATGTAAATATATTTAAAATTGACATAATAATTTGGTTGGCAACTACTTGTACGAGAGGGCCATGTTTATAGAAAGGTGAAGAACAGCATTCAAAGGGGTCCTTGTGTTGACAGAAGAATCCTGTCAGTAGATCTCGGCCTGGCTGATTTTCTCCCATTCATACAGCACCGTCCTGGTGCCTACCATGGAATGCTTTCCTTCTCTGCGTGTTTTGTGTCCATCCTCAACACCACTTAAAAATCTTTTCTGGAGGCAGAGCCTGGAAGGAACACATTACAAACAGCATAGCAACCTGTAATTAGTTAATATGGGGAGCAACAAGCGTGGAATGAAGCTACATTTTTTTAAAAAAAATACATTTTAAAATTTCAGTACATTTTTAAAAAATGTAATGAGTAAGAGTAAAATTACAATATTGGTACATCAAATAACAGTTTCTAGTCACTTTGAAAAGTTAATAGAGAAGGGCATTGTTAGACACATTTTTAATAAGAATAATTCTAATACTATGCCAGTCTCTTATCAATCTCATATCTTTCATCTTTTTAAAAAAAGTAGCAGAAATTAGCAAAAAAGTAATGGGCAGCACAACAAGTCATGTAATAGAGGTACCTTTTTGACATTGAAATGAATAATGACGAGGGAACAAATAAAAGGAGCAAATTCAGATCTTCCTCAGGAGAGCTTCCCAAGTTCCCAGCACAGAAACTGGGTCATCTAGGCGATGTGTAGGAAAGAGGAATCCTTTTCCTCCAGGACAGATTTGCTGATAGGTTTCTTCCATCAATGCAAAGCCCCAGTTGGACCCTGACTGGAGAATGGAAGATCTCCTTCTAGTCCCCATAGTGAAGGTTGTTTTTTTTAAAAAAAAAATAAATCCAGAAGCTCTTGTTCCTTCTGCATTGGCAACTACAAAGCCCAGATGGTAGCCCTCAAGGGAAGTCAGTGTCCCCAGCATTGCAGTTTCCACTTGCTAATCTGTGATGTAATATTTGACTACATGAGGCAAAACAATACAAATTAGTAGCATAGAAGAGAAACAAAGGGGAAGGAAGAGGGAGACAGAAAAAAATAAATAAATGTAGCAGTACCTGTTTTTGTGGGGTTTTTTTAATTTTATTTTTGCATGCTCTTTCATAGATATAAACCCACTTCTTCAGGTGGACTATTAAGGCCTCAGGTATAAAGCATATTTATATAGTTGCAGAAGTGCAACAGAATGTAACAGGATCCAGAAAGATGCAAATCATGACCTTTACCCTAAATTTTGAAAGGGCTGCATAAGACCATACAGGCCTATCATATCTTTATAGAGGTCATTTAGTGTTGAAGTATGAAAGCAATGAATCTACATACAAAAAGTCAGTTTCCCATGATTCAAAAATCTCTCTGAGAAGATTCCTTTTGTTACATCTGCAGTACCAAAGACTCCAGTATTAATATATATAGTGTACCATGAATCCATTTTCTTTGTTCATACTTCTGCCAATGGATTGGAATTTGTGAATATAATTCAATTCAGTAGTTTCTCTTTCTAGTCTTCCTTTGTAATTTCCTTGTTCAGGGACCACAACCTGTAAATCCCTTACCATGTGTCCAGGAAGACTGAAATGTTCTGCAACTGGTTTTTGAGTATTGTCATTTCTCATGTCAGATTTGTGTCCATTAACACTCTTGCATAGAGTCTGTCCTGTTTGTCCAATGTAGAGTATAGAGGGGCATTGCTGGCATACGATGGCATATATCACTTTGGAAAGAGCAAGTAAATGTATCTGATGTTGTGGGTGACGTTGTTGGTATAAAAGAGAGTCATACTTGCAAATACTATGTCTGGAATCCCTCTACGACAATTCTGTTTTTAGGGTGACCTTTCATACTCCAAGTTACAGATACTATAATTCCTCCCTTACTGCTGTGGTGGCATCCTGTAGAATCCTGGGATCTGAAGTACCTCTTCCTACTTATAACACCCTCTCAGTGAGTGACACTGTGCAGCTCCTATTCTTTTAGCCTGAGAGGAATTATTACCATTATTATTATTTTAATACTTACTTATATTCGATTTTCTACCAACATTGAGACTCAAGGCAGCTTACAATTTTGAAAGGATGGCAATGGCAATCCTTCTCTAAACACATCAAGAAAACCCAGTGATGAGTTCATCTTAGGCCCGCCATGAGCTGGAAGTGATTAGAAGGTATACAACAACAGAATTATGATTTTCTGCCAGAGAGTTTTAGTGACTCACCAAACTGCAAATTCCATGGGATGCAGCCATGGCAGTTAAAGTGAAATTGCAATGTTATCAGTGTACCGTATAAAAGGCCCCCATTTGTGATAATGTGGAATTTGGACCATTTTACACATTATTTTCTTTAACAAAACCTAGAGCAATGAGCGCACGTATTAGTGAGTATGGAGCCAGTTTTGGGAACAATGTGTGCTTTCTTCAATTGTAGTGGAGTGGAGGGATGGGGAAATATTTACATAATAAAACAATGAATTTGTTGAGTGTACTTTGATGACAAACTGAATGTTTGATTGTTCTTTCTCCTTAAAGGTTGCAACTACATGATTGCAGGCATCAAATCCCTAAAGATAGTAAAGAGATCTGGAGATGTGCATGGCTCATGGCTGAAAGACCCAGGCAAGAATCACCAAAAAATTTATTTCTTAACTGGGATGAAAAACAAAACTATCATGGAGTTTGCAAATATCCGGGCTTTTACAGAAAGCAGCAAGAAACCATCAGCTCGAAAAGTTACTCTGCCATTTCCTTGGCAAGGCACAGGCCATGCTATATATAATGGCTTTCTGTTTTATCATAAATATGGTTCCTTAAATGAGATAATTAAGGTTGATATTCAGAAGAGAAATGTGACAGACCAGATGCTTCTGTCTGGTGCAGGAGAGACATCGGCCTATGAACTCAATCCTTCTACAAAAATAGACCTAGCTGTGGATGAACTGGGATTGTGGGCAATCCATGCAGAGCCAGGTAGCAGCAGCAAACTGGTCCTTACTAAAATCAACCATGAAACCATGCATGCTGAGTATACATGGGATACAACCTGCAAAAACCAGAATGCAGAAGCAGCTTTCATGATGTGTGGTGCCTTGTATGTAGTATACAATTCACCAGGGGGAGGCACACCTCGTATAGAGTGTATTTATGATACTTTGGATACCATCAGTCCTTATGAAATCCCAATGATTCATTTCCCAAAACGCCAAACAAGTCATTCCATGGTCCACTATTATTCCAGAGAAAAGCAACTCCTTGCCTGGGATAACAGATCCCAGGTCATTTACAAGCTCCTTACAAAACAAAAGAACTAGAACAACAAAAAAGACAACATTTAGAGAAGCTCTCTTCCACTCCATCTGCTTGTCCCAGTGAATGTACAGATACTAGACTGGGCTGCAGAATGTGGTTGTTTTTCTATTTGCATTGTATACATTTTAGAATTGATTTTTTTAGAGCTTTACTATACTTTTAAAAGATATTTTTTTCATCTTTCTCCAGACACTGTGAACACTGCAGAATTCTTCCTCCTTGCAAAAAGAGCTGGTTCTCTGATGCAGCAAACTGAACCTTTCTGCTTCAAGTGGCAGATTGGGGAGAAAGTACCAAATAGCAAGCTGGTTGTTTGTTGGTGTTGGTGTTGGCAGGATGCAGAGCCTGAACAAGTTACTTGTTCAGACTACAGCTCCCACTGACCATGTTAACTAGGAGGATTCTGGAAACTGTAGCCCCCAAAAGTACCTTTTCCAAGTTCCAGGAATCATAGAATCATAGAGTTGGAAGAGGCCACGGGGCCCATCGAAGAGAATAGGAGTAGCTCCAGGGCTGAGGAAGTAGTAAGAGAGAGAAGGATAAGAGAGTGAACAACAACTGAGGGAAATGTTGAACATACATCTTTTCTTTCCTGGGTCCAAAGATGAAAAAGGAGTAATGTAGGTGTTTTTACCTCAGAAGCAGCAAACACCTGTTTACTGTTGTACATCCTTCCCATTTGTCTCTCCTTTCCTGCTTATTCCCTTGTCCAGGATTGTATGCCCCTACTCCATTTTCCTTTCTAGTTTTGTTTTCTCTTTTGACTTTTCCTTTCTAGTTTTGTTTTCTCTTTTGACTTTCTACCCTTGACCCCACAGCCACCCACATACATCATGAAATTATTTCAATGAGCAGCATCAGAAGACAACCAAAGAACAGAAAGAAACCTGCCATCCTGTTAATAGGCTGGCTGTTTATAACTGACTCAAAAATCCTCAAATGCATGTCTTCCTTCACAATATACCCCTGTTCTTTTGACCTTCAAGTTTTCTCTGGATGTCTTGGTGACATTATGCTCTGGTAAAATCTGAAAATATTCAGCTATGCATCATCTCAACCACTTTGTCCTTCTCAAACTGTCATTTCCTTTCCATCTGAGTATCATCCCTTCTGACTTAGAAATGATATCCCCTGTTCACTTCCTTCTTAGAAAGATCAGTAACTGTGGGTAGATCACATTCTTTGTGTGTGGTGGGGGAGAGCTCAACACAGGCATAGTTCGGGTGAGCCTTCCTATTGTGTACATAATGGATCCTCGGGGATGCAGGTAATTACCTCTTGACAGCAGGGAAGATGATTTTCTTTTACACACATGGTAAAGAAGAACCCAATGTAGAAGGCTCTTTCAGTGCTTGGGCTTCCATCTTACAGAACTGGGATCTGTGTATAAAATTCTGGTTGCTCTTATAACTTGAGATCTGTGATGTCATCAGCATGCATGGTTACTCCACTGATATAGAATCACAATAGTTCTGCAACATCATTGTGTTTGGAGTTGTTGCAGCCAATTCATCATCTGGTAACCATACTTTTGCTGAAAAGCTTCTCCATATTCAGCTAGGCTTTTCATCAAACATCTCACGTGCAGTTCCACCAACAACCATATTCAGAGGCTTACCAGCTTGGTAGAACCTGCCACAGCTTGTGCTCTACTGCCATGGTTATTAGATTATTGCAAGTAAATCTAGGTTCCCCAATAGGATGCATGATATCTATATATTTATGTAACTATCTGTATGCTAGTGTTCCTACTGTAGAAGATATATTTTTTAAAGAAATGAAATAAAAATGATATATTGGGATATATGGCTTACACCGTGTTAAGTGTGTTTGAATTCAAACTTCCAGAACAAACAGTACTTGGAGGGAGGGCCTGGAAGCGTGACTCACAATGTCTCACAGAAGAATCACATCATGTTTCCTCATGCTAACATAAGAATAGTTGTTTCTTGTAAAAGTAACATCAGTGGAGCAGCCACACTTCAGGAATTATTTTCAAAAATAATCTCACAACACAACCAGCAAGAATATAATAATAATGATGATGATGACGACGACGACGATGATGATGATGCCACCTTGCAATCATGTTAATATTTTGGTTCCTTAAGTCTGAAGAAAAGATGTTCAAATACCATGTTGCCCTTCCCAACATGCCAGTGTTCTTCTGACGTCTGGGTTTTTCTTGGCCATTTTGGCTCAAGGATTTCCACACTCTAGCTACACCCATAATTATATCTAGATTGAAAACATTGGTTTCTCTTCCAGCTATGTACCATCCCAACTCCTCATCTTTCTTGTCTAGGGCATTAACTATTTTTTAACAACACTCAAAGATGATTACAACTGAAACTTACTGCAAGATAGAGATCAGATAGTATCATTTCTTTCCCCCTCTCTTTCTTGCTCTCTCTCATTTCTATGTCACCTTTCTCCCAGAAAGAGGCCTAAGGCAGCTCACAAAAAGAACTGGCAAATAAAATTTTAAACACAATTAAAATCACATTAAAACAATATATCACATACAGTATAAAAGCATACAAAAGTCAAAATAAAACATGCAAACACACACACACACACACACACAGATTCCCTTCAAGGAGTTACTAATTAAAAGCCTTGTTAAATATAAAGGTCTTTGCTTGTAGGTGGAAGGAGAGCAGGGAGGGGGCCAGTCTCTCTCCCACTCCCATCCCCCATGGGAGGAAATTCCAGAGGGTGGGAGCAACCACTGAGAAGGCAGTCCTGGTGTTAATTTGCACACTATACGGGAAACGAATCTGGTGCTTGTCCATCATGTGATCCATCTCAAGGTGGTACCTGAAATGTTTTCAAGGAGAACTACACATTTGTAAACATACAGTGAAAGCAAGCCAGTGAAATGCAATCCAGTCCCCGCACTAACAGATAACATAGATCCCTATCACACGTCATGGGGTTGTCCACACATTACAATCAACACAGGTACACTGTACCCAGTTCGCTGATAAGTACTCACGATATTGTTCATATTTACACATGCATGTGATCGTATAAGTATTTCTGGGTTTACATTGCTTTTCCAGCATTCAAGCTTCTTAACAAACAAATTTGGGTTATTGTGATTTTTTTTTTCAAATTAAGCAATTATTCCTAAAACTGCTGCTGCTGAAATAAGAAATTTAGGACGTTGTATAAAGTTATTTTGTTAAAAAAAGATTAAGCCATTATTCAAAAAACAGCTACCCTACAAAAAGGTAGATTTCTATGGGTACAGCATTTGTAGTCAAATTGAGTAAACAAGACCTTAAGGCAGGAAGTGCTAGCTGAAAACATTATGCAAATATTCAGTGGGGCAAACACAGGACTGTGCTCTCTGAAAAAGTAAATTTGCTGTTGTTGTGTGCCTTCAAGTCGTTTCCAATTTATGGCAACCCTAGGATGAAATTTAAAAAGTTGCATAACATTTTTTCTCAAAGTAAGTCAAAAATATTCAGTGGGAAAAATATTATTTGTTTGTTTGTTTGTTTGTTTGGAAAGGGGAATGATGGGAAGAAAGAAATATTAACAATTAAATAGTTATTGTTGATCTGGACTGTCTCTAGACAACAACAATATTTAAGTTTAAATAAAATCAAAACAAAACCTGATAAGCTGGAGTCTAATAGACCTGTCTGCTGCTACAAAGCCTTGGGCTGGAATGTAACTAGGCTTCATCCTGCATTCTCTGGCCTCAGACTATGTACACAAGGCTATGTTGAGGATATTAGAGGTAGTTCTGTCTACCACTGTATTCAGTTGGTGCCATTTTTCCATACTCTCTTCTTTACTCTCCAGATGCCACACACATACAAAATATCCTTCTCAGAATTTCCTTCAGCAGCTGTTGCTGTGGTGTGCAATCCTCTCAGCTTTGACTTAGGGTGACCCTATGAATGAGAATTCTCCAACAGCCTGGATCATCATCATCTTGCAAACTCAGGCTGTGGCTTCTGTGAATAAACTATCTGCCCGTGGTGCAGTCTTCCTCTTTTCGTACTGCTTTCAACTATACCAAACATTATTACTTTTCCTAACAAGTCATGTCATCTCATGATATGTCCAAATTTTTGGCTTCTAGTGAGAGTTCAGGCTTGATTTGCAATCAGATCAATTTTTGTGTGTGTGTGTGTGTGTGTGTGTGTCTACGAGTGTTAGTGGCCCATGGTATCCATAAAACCAGCACAACATTTCAAGTGAGTTGATGTTATGCCTGTTACCTTTCTTCCTTGCCCATCTGTCAGATTTGTGCATAAAATCAGTAACATTATTGCATGGATGAACTTGACATTGATATTTGATTATATGTCTTTATACTTCCAAACCTTATCTAGTTCCTTCATATTTGCCCATCAAACCTGCATCTTTCCTTCCTGATGGCAAACCTTCCTCAGAAGGAGGCAAAAGGCAGACAGACTAGGAGTGGGAGAGAAGAAGGGAAACCATGGATGCACAGTATCCAAAGCCCTGGGAGATTGTCTTCTTACTCTGAAATGAGAAAAGATTCCAACCATCCTGAGCACTGAGCCAAATGCTTCCTTCCTGTTGAGCCCAGTGGGAAATATATTAAAAAGTAGAAAAAGATGTCCTCATCCAGAGGTGAACACTGTGTCTTTCTCTCTTCTGCTCTGCAAGTCAAGGCCAGAATGGCTTAGGAACTGTTAAATGCTCCAGCTTTGCAGCTGGATTGCCTTGTTAGACCACCATCTTTTTACTCCATTCAAACTTCCTGTGAAGTCAAGCAGTTCTGTTATAAGCACCTAGTTCTTCCTTTTGATAAGGGACAGTAGCCCCTTATTTGATAATGGATCCTAAAGAAAACCTATCACGGGATTTTCTTGGGCTGAGAGTGTGGGACAGATTCCAGGACAGCCAGTGGATTTCCACAGCTGAGTAGGGAACTGAACCCTGGTCTCCAGAGTTATAGTTCAGCCCTCAAACCACCATACCACACTGGCTCTTATACTCTTCTGAAAATTGTTGCAGCTGATGCAGTTGCAGCTAAGTAAGAAAACCTGGATTGGGATGTGTTGAACAATGCTTCAGTCATATCCTTTACTGAACATCAACACAGAATGCCTAGGAAGTCAATCATATAAATTAAAACATATCTCACCCCTCACAAATTGGGAGGTTTAGTGTGTGTTGAATAAGTAGAAGCATAAAACCCTATAAGGTAGGAGAATTACTGCCTGAAAACAGTGCTTTAGAGCAACTTCCTGCAGAAATCCTATACAATTAATGGTGTGGACACTAGATGGTGCCAGATCCTTGTATTTACTTTTCTTGACTTTATTGGAAAAATCTCCATGTGATTACTTTCACATTCAAGTTGCCATATGTCAGAAAGAACTTGAAGTGGCACAACCACAAGCGTGTTCAAACTGTTTTTTAGGAATGGATTATGATATGAAATGCATATGCTCTTACTTAAAATGGTACTTCTATTGCAGATAATTTTCTACTTCCCTTCCCCAAAAGAGCTTTGAATTTTATTTTTTAAATTATTATGTAACTTGTTTCATAACAAGAAAATCTAGTACTTTGCTGCATTATGCTAATTGTCATTTTTGTTGTTGCTTGCTGCTACTAAAACAAAACTATGAGATCTACACTTGAAAAATTCACCTCAAAACACTTTATTACAAGTAACAAAAAAGTACAATAGATGCATTCCTAGGCTTTACTATTTAACAGAAATTTTGGTACCAGAAATAGAAATAACACGGAAACAATAGAGATAGGTTTCTACATCACAAAGAAGAAGAATAGTTCAACAAGTTTCAGCAGTTTTTTAATTCAAAACTAACATTATACACGTGTGAAATTTAAAAAAAACCAAGTTAGGTAAGCCTTTCTTAAATAGACAAAAACATTTTGAATTTGCTAGAGATCACTTGAATGCTTTTTCCAAAATGCATCCCAAGATGATGTCTTTTTCCAACTACTTTCATTTTTCTTATGATTTCCATTTTGGTGGCAAAAATCATAGATCTTTGCTTTTTCAACATGCCAGGATAGCTGGTGAGGCAGGCTAATTTGCTTTCCCCTTTTCTTTTTGTTTTGTTGTTCACACACGCTCAGTGATTCTGAAGTCAGCTGTTTACCTTGCCCGTTGTATGTAAGCACGTACAGCTACAATAGGATCACCTAGGCCATTTCCACACTACACTGTTATAGTGGTATTATTTCACTTTCAACAACCTGTGGAATTCTGGGGTTTGTAGTTTAGGGAGGAGCATTTCGAATTCACAGCCAGAGAGCTACAAACCCCAGAATTCCACAGAATGTTGAAAGTGGAATCATAGCACTATACCAGTATAGGGAGGAAATGGCCCCAGAGTAGATAATAGCACTATCACAGTGTAGGGGAAACGGCCCTAGAGCAGAATCTCATTCTTTCCCAGGTCAAACTTTATTGTACTGTTTACTGTAGACACACTGCTGCAACCCAACACTGAAGGTCTGTCTTTCTGTAGTCCTATTTCATCAGCCTCCCAATATGAATGCTGCGGGGGGAACCCTCCCATCTCGATAGAAGACAAGAAAAGGAAAAGGGGGGGTGGGGTGGGTTGAGCTGCCTTTAAAAGACTTTGTAAAAAGGTGCTTTTTTTGTCAGAGACTTTGTTAAATAGAGGTATGTCTGTAATGAGAAAAGAGTGATTTTATACCTTATGTTACTCTAATAAAGTTAATATTGTGTATTTGCTATCAAAAATAGTAACAATTTGCAGATGATAACATTATTTGAAATATGTGATTTCTAAGTTCTGGGAGAAATGCAATACTTTAGCCATCAACAGCACTTCCACAGCTATAAATGTTGCAGGTTGGTACAAATATCTATAGGATCATTTCTCAGCCCAGTCCTTCTATTGGAAAGAGTAATGTGCTTGCCATGGAGAACAGCTTGTGGTGTCACGAAAGGGCAGCATATAAGTATCTTATTATCTACATTTCATAGTCTACCAGATGTTAGTGACTGAAGTTTTGGGCCCTCAGTGATTAAGATTCTGTCCAAGAATCTAGGAATCTGAGTGATATCATCAGATAATGTGGCATGTTCTAAACAGTGTCACTGTTTGTAATTGTGCTCCTATGTATGGTGATTTCATTCAGATGTTTTGACAGTCTCTTTCAATGATGGTGATGTTATTATTGATAGTGGTGGTGGTGGCGGCAATCACCATTATTATCATCATTTTGATAGGGAGGAGGGAGTTTTGTGATGTTTCTGCTTCCTAGGTCAAAATAACTTGGTGGCCTTATGCACCTTTACTCGGTTGGCTGTCGTTTATGTCATGTCCAACTTACGGATGGAATGTAATTCCATCAGCCTCAGCTGATTAAAATATTTTAGAACAGTGGTTCTTAATCTGGGATCCAGGAACCCCCGGAGACTCTGCAGAACCCTAACAGGGGGCCCACAAAGCCCGGCTGATAGACATTACCAGCAGCAAGAGCAATAGTTTGAGATTAAATGAGGGAGCAGTTTGTGCATGTGCATGTACATGTACACACATATCCCTTGTGCTGCGTCCCTCATGAATGGGACATGGCAGTAGGCATGTGCACATGCCCAAACTATGACTTTGGACACCAGAGTGTGAATCCCCACTGTGGGAAACCCTTTGTGTGACCTCAGACAAGTCACATTCTCTCAGCCTCAGAGAAAGGCAAAGGCAATAAATTTTGCCAAGAAAACCTTCATGATAGGTTTGCCTCTGGGTTGGCGTAAGTCAGTTTTCAAAGGGGAGAGACATGATCTCTAGAAAGAATCTCCCCCTGTCAGTGGCACTTTGTTGTGTGCCTCCAAGTTACTTCTGACTTATGGCAACCCTAAAGTAAACCCATCACAAGGTGGGTGGGGTTTTTTTTGTTTTGTTTTTTCCCCCCCAGATTTGTTCACAGTGGGTTTGCCTTTGCCTTCCTCTGAGGCTGGGAGAATGTGACTTGCCCAAGGTCATCCAGAGTCTGAGCCCCTTTTCGCACCTTACCTCATTCTGGTGTCATCGCGAGGGGATCACGCGAGAAGCCTCTTGTGAGAGGCACTCGTGTCCCCCCACTTCCCCTCCCCACCAGCTCCATGCTGGGCGGAAGGAAGCGTGAGTGCTCTGCCCCTTCCTCCTGCAGCGCAGCTGGGTACTTTCCCAGGCTGCGCTGGGGGAGGAAGTGCGATGGCCGCGCATCCGGAGGCTCCGCATACAAGGTAAGTGCGGGTGGGGCACAGGAGGGACACACGATCGCGCATCATTTTCAGCAATGAGCCGAAAATGATATACTGTGCGATCACCGCCGAATGGCCTCGGGAGCGTTGTGCGATTGCGAGGACGTCATGTGGAACGGTCCTCGCAATCCCACAGCGCTCGCAAGGCCATTTCGCAACAGGACGGGCGTGCAAAAAGGGCCTGAGTGAGAATTTGAATCCTAGTCTCCAGAAGCCTAAATAAATATTCAAATATTTAAATCCAAATTTAAATATTTAAATCCAAATTTAAATATTTAAATCTTGAGTTTAGTCTTGGAGTCCCCAGTAAAGAAATGGTTAAGAACCACTGTAGTAAAAGTTGAAGACAACTTAAAAATTGTTATGTAAATTAATTTCTGAAATATGTTAAACAAAGGCTGTAAGATTTCTGTCCACGGAGAGAGGAGAAAGGATTCTCTAGGCATTGTTGGACTGCAGTACTCATCATTCCTCACCATTGCCTGTGTTGGCTGGAGCTGATGGAATAGCACTCCAACGGTATCTGGAGGCACAGATGTTCCCCAGCCCCTACTTTAAAGGAAATTTATTTAATAAATAAATTCAAATAATATAGTAAATAAATATAAGACATTATTGTAATGTTGTAGCAATCCTATATGAACATACCTGGGAGCAAACCTATACAGATGTATATAAACCTATGCAAACTTCCTTGAAAATTCTAAACCAGCCTATACAAATCCTGTAGAGACGTATTTGTCAACAAGAGTCACTGAACCCAAGGGGATATACTCCGGAGCAGACACAGAGAAAATTGCACTATACAACTGTATCTGAAAGCCTCACAGCAGCAATGGGGAATGTGTGAGCCTCCAGATATTGTTGGTCCACAACTGTCATGATTGCTTACTGCTGAAAATGCTGGCTAGGCTGGATGTCAGCACCTCTCCAGGCAGGATTCCTTCCCAGCATTATCCAAAGATCCCTGATCTTCCCTGTTGGTCTCCGATCCAAATTTTAACCAATCACCACCCTGCTTAGCTTCTGAAATCAGACCAGCTGTGTTCACTGTAAGCATAGTGGACAAAGTCTCAACAACATCCGGAGGACCACATATCTACTTCATTCCTGCCTGCCCTAGAGGTATAGCTTCCATTTTTTTTACCTGATCATATATAAATAAATAATCCAGAACAGGAGTGGGAAGTTACCCAGTTGCACTGGGGGAAATTTTCCTGTTTTGGTGTGGGGTTGCATAACTGTTCCACCCCCGGAAGTTTTGTTTCATTTAAAAAATGTCCCCAAAATAGTGGTGGCCCAGGGGGCCTCACAATTCCTCCCTCCGACCTAGAATACCAGGCAAAAAAGTGTCTCCCTGTAACCGTGTTGTTGTAGCCCCTTTTCTAGACCTTAATTAAGGGAAGAATGAGTGATAGAAATAGGAGAGGCATTGCAGTGGTAAGCTTTACCACCAACTCATGCACAGCTGGGAGAGCCACTATGTGTATAGCTCTTGATACCTTTCCAAAAGAGATTATTGACTTATGCACAAATGGCACAGGGAAGCAAATGATACAGAAACCCCAGTACACCATTATTTTACTTTCTTGCCAGTGTATATCAGAGCTTGTGAAGGCCCGTTTTTTAAAAAAAACTGTAATTCTTAGGCTCTCTCTGCCAACATGGTCCCTGGTAATGCTGGCTAGGAAATGTTGGATGCTGTAGTTCAAAAAGTAACTTTACAAAGCTCTGGTATGAACTAAGAGAACAAGTTTGCAGAGTAAGTTGAGAGCCCATGTGGTGTAACAGTTTGACTACTGTACTGGAGACTAGGCTTCAAATCCCCACTCAGCCATGGAAATCTACTGGGTGACCTTGGGCAAGTTACACACTCTCAGCTTAAGAGGAAGGCAAAGGCAAACCCCTTCTGAACAAATCTTGGCAAGAAAACTCCATTACAGGGTCATCTAAGGGCTGCCATAAATTAGCAATGGCTTGAAGGCATACAACATCAAGTTGCAAACAATTATTTTAGGGGTGTGTGTGTGTGCATGTGCGTGTGTGTGCATGTGTGTGTGTATCAGCATATGTTTGTGTGTAAAACTGGCAACAAAAAAAATTATAGCTATAATAAATCAGTTCCTAAAGTTCAGCTATTAAGTAATAAAAAGAGAGAAAGGAAAATAACTTGTTTATGCCAAAAACAAAAAACAAAATAGACATAATGGGGAAAAGATTTGCTGCAGGTACTCTTTCTTAGTTCCAGTCTGTTTGTTTTTCCCGGTCGTGCTTTTTGGGGGAACTGAAGTTCTTGTTCTTTTTTTTTTCATAAATGTGCCCCATTGTTGCCGGGGGCAAAAAACAGACTTTTAATACAGACAGAACTTTCTTTGTGACTTTACTATGTCACCACTGTTGCTGAACTGAAACAAATAATTCTTTGTGACTGTGGAAGGATTTCCAGCATGATCAATTAGCCAAGAGCCCAGGACAGCTGAAAGAGTGCAAGGTCTGAGAACAGCTGAGCCTTTAATCTGCAGTGGCCACAAGTGTCATGCTTGAATATGAGTTCAACTGCATGCTTATTGCTTTTTTCACTGCTGTGCCTGGGCATGTAGATGTCAGCTGTGCATTAGGATACCAGAATGAGAATATACTGTTAATGGACCAGAGAGGTCATATGGATGTTTGAGAATGGATTAACAGTGATATAGAGGAGCTTCCCTACCCCCAACCAAATTGAACTTCAGTCATTTAAAGCTGAGTTGTGCTCATGAGGCATGTGCTGGTATGCAACTTTAGTATTTGTTTAGCATTTTGTCTGTTTAGAATTATTAATGCACATACAATGTGTCGGGCCCCACCTATATACTAGCATCTCAAGAAGGCTATAGGGAAGCTTCTCAGCTGGAATGGACAGAGCTATTTTGTGGAATAAACTTTTACTTATTCTGACATTTATTGTATCTCTTATCTACATCAGGGATGTTTCTTGGTTCTTCTTCTTGAATCCTTTCCCAGCACCAAATGTCTGAGGCAGGCATAGCCCAAGACAGTTTCTCGAAGCCAGCCAAGTTATTCTGGCACATGAGGAAGAAAACCTCACAAGCACCTTTCCCATTATGTGTGTTCATGTATCTTCGAGTTGCCTGTCAACTTACGGTGATCCCATTAATTTCATAGGCCTTTCTTAGGCAAGGAATACTCAGAAGTGGTTTTACCAGTTCCTTCCTTGGAAATATAGCCTACAGCACCCGGTATTCACTGGCGGTTTCCCATCCAAGTACAAACCAAGGCTGATGATGCTTAGCTTTCAAGATTAGATGGAATCTTTAGGTATGTTGTGCATTCCCTGGTAGTATGTGAATATGTATATATATATTAATATATAAAAATCAAAGTTTGTTGTTTGTCTGTGTCAGGTGAGAAGTCCTCATACGATTGGCTGCCTAAGAAGATTCTATGGAATCCTGGGGTTTGCAGTTTAGGGAGGGGCCTTTAGAATTCTCAGCCAGAGAGCTTTTGGGCCTGTCTTGAACAGGCTGGCTGCTATGAAGATGAGGCCTAGCAGCGAGGAGGAGGGCAGCATATTCCCTCAGGAACCCAACTTCTGCATGTTAATAACTCTGAATACAGATTGGATTGGGGAATATGGAGAAAAGTTACAGGTACTGATAAAACAGTTGGGGGAATTAGAGACACAGGATCTCAAATCCCTCTAACAAGTATTACCTATGAGAAACTAAAATCCTGGACAACGCCAGGTATATACGCTAGTATATAAATGAATAACTAACATTCTCTTTTCATGACACCCAGAGAGTGCTGCCTTTGCGGGGGTGGGGGGCACCTGTGGTCCTAAAAATTTATTCACACTGTAGCTCCCATAATGCCTCAGCAATGGCAATGCTAGCTTTTGCTGATGTGAGTTGCATGCCAAAAACATGAGGAGGATCATAGCTGGCCTAATGGTAGGGCAACTCCTGTTGGGAGATTCCAATGCTTAGGATAGAACATATGCTTTGTATGGAAGAATGTCCTGGGTTCAAAGCCCAGGCATCCCCAGTTTAGAAAGGGTCTTAGGTAACAGGACCCAAGAAGACGTCTGCCTGAGGGTCTATACTGTAGATCAGAGTAGACATTACTGGCCTATATCTCCCAGCATTTTATATAAGTTCAAAACAGCTTCATGTGAATATATCAGAATATGAGAGGCCTCCCAAATTTACTCAGAGCAGGAATCTTTGGATTCAATCAAAGTATGCAAGTTTTCCTTAATGACAATAACAATGGCTCAAGCCTTCCTAAAGAAACAATCAACAACATGGGCAATTTTCCTGGCAACATTACCTTTGTCTTTTTTCCAGCAGCATGCAGATCAAAGCTGTGTCACAAGGGACTTCAGTGTACTTGAAAAAACTGTGGTTTTCTAGATGTGGTTGGTCTCCCAAGCTCATTGTCTCAGACCACTGACTATGCTCACATTGGCTCATGGAAGATGGAAAGCCACAGAAAGATTTCCCATCTTTGTTTTAGGCTGTCTCAACAGGGAACCCTGTGAGGGAGGAAGCTGCTCTGTTGAGCCCCTTTCCAGCTTTCTGATATGGAAAACTGGTGATTTTCCTGCCCAATTTAGAAAGGGTCTCAGGTAACAGGGCCTCAGAAGACTTCTGTCTTCAGCAGAACCTGTCAGGGACCCCTACCATTTTATTACAATCACATAGTTTTCTGGAAACTCACTGTAGACTGCCAGCTGATGGTTTGCAAACCAGCATTGATTCATGGATTGCCAACTGAAGTAGCACTGCTTGGTCTCCCAATCACATTAGAATCTAATATCCCAGCAAGCACGGTCAATGGTAAGTGATCCTGGAAGGTGGAGTCCAGTAACATCTTAAAGACCAGGGGTCTCTCCACCAGCATATGTTCCTTCAAGCCCCCTATTGAGCCCCCTATTACAAGCCTCCTATTACAGCAACCCCATGAAAACCCCATGGATTTCTTAGGCAAGGAACACTCAGAGATGGTTTTGCCAGTTCCTTCCTCTGAAATACAACCTACTATACACATTGACTAAGTGATTTTAACATGACTCACTTCTCAGTAACAAGATCTACAATTGTAGTAACCTGCTTTACAACCAGAGAGCCAGGTTGCTTCAGCAAAGAGCCAATCAGCAGATGGTGACCTCCTATGTCAAATGTTTGGTGATGCTAATTATCTGAGGGTAGAAAGCTAGTTCTCCTACCAAAGCAGCCTCTAAAGAAATTCCATGTTTCTGTTAACACCTTGTTAGAGATCCAAATAACAAATTCCTTGATCACTCAGAAATCTTTAAAACATGAGCTTCAGCTGTTTAGTGAGCAGGTTACTGCAAGAAGCCAATTTTAGAAATAATTAACATACACTCTGGAGAATGTAAAAGTGCATACTCACGCCCTGCATGTGATCTTTACAGCATTCCAAAGTTCCCAGCATTTCAAAATATACAATATTAGTCAGAGTTGAGCAAGTTTGGCTGGGGGTGGGGGGATCTATAATTTTGGGTGCAAAGTAATTAAGGATGCAACAAGGGTGGGGACCTGTAACCCTGCAAATAGTGTTGGAACACTAAATTCTATCAGCCTCAGACAGCATGGCCCAGCAGGGGAAGATGGTGGGGACTGTAATCCAAAATATCTGGAGAGGCATAGGCTTCTCCATCCCTACTACAAATCCTAACCTGGGAGTAAGTCCCACTGATCCCCATAGAGCCATGGGCCTTTCTGCGCTACACTGTTATAGTGCTATTATTCTACTTTCAACATCCTATGGAATCCTAGAGTTTGCAGTTTAGGACGGGGCATTTAGAACTCCCAGCCAGAGAGCTCTTTGGCCTCAGTAAATTACAAACCCCAGAATTCGATAGGATGTTGAAAGTGGAATAATAGCGCTATAACAGTGCAGTGTGAAAATGCCCCATGTCTAGGTAGGTATGTATCATCAAATTGCTCTGAAAATTCACCCCAGTTCAATAGGACTTCTTTTGGTGTAATTGTGACTGAGTCTGCACCCATGAAATACGCATGTTAGGAAAGGCAGAACATATCCAGCAATGCATCCTTAATTCTAACTAAACATAAATATGATTATGCTGCAAATTTTCCTTCCATTCAATGTTTTTTTCCTATTGCCAATTTATTAATACTCTTTGATTCTAAAGCCACTGTAGGACATAGTGCCATGCATGTCTAGCACTATAATAAAAGGGATGGAAGAGAGAAGTTGAGTGCTATTTACACAGTTTTATCAGTAAAATGTTGGAGAGTTGAAAGTCTGAGCAATATTTTTTCAACAATTTTAACAGCTAGAGATGTGAAGGGAATCTGCTCTGGCAAACCTTCTATAGTCAGCACTCCATATCCACAAGTTCTGGATCTGTGGATTCAACCACCACAGCCCAAAAATATTTGCCAAAAAAAAAAAAAATCCAAAAAGCAATCCTTGATTTTGTAACATGTTGAGCACTATGCTGATGTGTAGGCATACCCCGCTGTACCCTCCAGCCATTTCACAGATCCTCAGGCTCTCTCCAGCCATCATTTGAGCTGTTTGCCATTTTCTATAAGGGACACCATTTTACTACACCATTGTATATAATGGGACTTGAGCATCCATGGATTTTGGTATCCATGGAGGGGTCCTGTAACCAAACCCCAGTGGATACTGAGGGCCCACTTCATGCACGCACACACGCACGTACACACACACACAGCATTCTCCATCTTTTATCACTTCTGATTTCAATGTGGGTGAAAGGAAATGCATTGGGGGTCAATTTTTACCCCTAGCCTTTCTAGAGGGCTGCGGGGATGCACTTAAGCTGATGTGACACCATCTCTGGCTACAGGTTCTGTCCCAAATCTATAGTTTTCGTGAATCTGAGTGTTACCAGGCCACACATCTCCATGCTTTGATATAATTTTATTGACAAATGTTAATTGGCATAAATATAAATTATACAGTGCTATGCCTGTATGGCCATGCTGGCTAAGAGGAAAGACTGGCCAAACATGTGTAAGAACTTGGTCAGCCAGGACCTCAAGGTGTGGCTAGGTCATAGTTAGGAAGTCTTCAGGGAACTCAGCAACAATGGACTTGCAAATGTCCATTGCTTCACTTCCTCTCTGTTGCATTGGTAAATATCACCCCCTTTGCCCTCTAAGCTCTTGCTATCCAAACCTTTCCTCCATTTTCCTTCAATTAGCATCGTGTGAATGTGAGACTGCTTGGATCTTGTGTGTGTGTGCAATTGCTAATTCCCTCAATAAAACAGAAAAGCTTACTTTTGAATCTCCAGCTGGTTCTTCCCTGCATTACTACCACAGATTCAAAAATCATGTAAGGTTACCCCCTACGTCGCAGGCCTCTTCTTTGAGTTAATATTCCTCACCATTTCACAAAGGCGCTGGCATCGTGAGTTTTGGGGTAACATGGAATCAAATCTACTCAACCCACCATGTGTTTTTTTGTGTGTGTGATAGTTTGAGCCTTTTCTAGTCATTCTCAATCAGTTTTTCACTGGGGGGGGGTGGGGATCCTAGGGGATGGAAAGCTGCATGCATCCATGGGTCAGCCTCTGCTCACCTGTGCATATGGAAATGCATATGGCTTCCCACATATCCAGAAGAGTATATGAGAATGTTATCAGGCTTTCAGCATTCCCAAGTGCAACATGGCATTCTGATAAGGAAGGGCTAATTTTAGAAGGGGGAGGGGTGTAGTTTTAATAAATTAAAAAGAAGCTTTTCTCTCTACCTTTTAATGTCACTATGTAAAAACTTTGGGTTTGTAATTGTACATTATGGCTACTGAAATATGGGTAGATTCTGCTTGCTAAAAACACTGCCAGATTGGAGAATCTCAGCACACTGATTTTGCTTTATTTATTTATTTAGTCCTAGCACAGGCGCCACTCAAGCTCTATGATCTATCTGATAACTAAAATCTGGATAACAGCTTTGTCAACAGGCTATGGATCAGCAATCTGCCCCAAAATGCCCTGATCAGCAAACTCTTGAGGGTGGCTGTGCCTCATCGTAATGAAGGAAAATCAGATAAGGGTGAGGATGTATACATTAGAGGCCAAAAAAAATTAAAATTAACTAGATCAAAATATGAAGAGGTTTTGTGACCGTAGGCCATTCATTACAATACCAGAGTGCACATAAGGGAAGAAGAAGCAAAAAGAATGCAGACACAACCTTTCTCTCTTTGCCCTCCCTCTTCATTTACTGCAAATGACAATTATTATCACAATATTATTATGGGTTTATTTAATATGTAAGAAGGAAATCAAACAGGAAGTGACATGAACAGCTGACAATATAAGCCTTAATGTATAAGGGTATAATGTATAACCTGAGATACTGCCTTCTCCCTAACAGACTGATTTGATTGCTAGGACCATCAGATAAGAGTGTTCCACTGTGCCACATGCTCCTGAAGCCTATTTTACGATTCAGAACAGAGCATTTAGAGTGTTGGCACCTACTACGTGGAAAATCCTTTCTTCAACATGCCCCCAAAAGGTACTGTTATTTGCTGGTGTATAAGACTCACTTTTCCCCCCCAAAAAATACTGTTTGAAAATACTGTGCATCTTATACACTGGTGCCTCTTATATGGCGGTAAATACGGGTGCTTTGCCTTCCTTCCTTCCACTCTCTCTCTCTCTCTCTCTCTCTGTTTCTTTCTTGCATTCTTTTTTTTTTTTTTGGCCTGCCCTAGGTAGTCCAAACTACAACCTATTTTGATGGACAACATGAATGTATTTTATGTTTTCTGGTTTTGTTTTTTTTAAATATTGTACACTATTTTGAGATATCCAGGTCTATGTAGTCTATAAATATGGATAAAGAATAATAACTAATTAGCTTTTAAAAGTATTTCAGATGAGTGAATGGGTTACACCCGAAACTTCTCCTCTGAGAGCCTGTCTGCTTCCGTACATTTTTATCTGCCTCCTTGAATTGCATAAACATTCATGGCTGGAAATTAGGAGATCCTGGATAGATAAGGTCACGTAAAGAAGACTGAACCAACTAGGGAGCTCATGACCTAACTCAGCACAGAGCACATATGGGACCTGCCTTGGATCCCTTCCTGGAGGGGAAGTGGGGTATAATAAATAAATTAATATTGCAAGGTGCTTATAAACTATGACTGAAGATTTCTCAATGCTTGTAAAACCATGTGATCAAATTATGTGCAAAAGCAAACCTATGAATTAATTAGGCATTTTCTTCAAGGTCAAAATGATGCATCTCAAAATTATAATACGGATAAGCAATATTTTGCAAGTGTACAAATAGCATCTGGAAACTGGATGCCAATGTTGCTATTTGTGTTTTAACATCCATCCTGTTTTTATACTTTGCAGCTTTAATTCACAGTTAGAGAGAACCAGTGTGGTGGAGTGGTTTGAGCGCCAGAGTACAACGCTGCAGACCAGGGTTCAATTCCCCACTTGGCCACAGAAACCCACTGGGTGATCTTGGGTGTGTCACACACTCTGGCTGTTTCTGCACTAGCCTGTTATAGCGCGATTATTCCACTTTCAACATCCTATGGAATTCTGGGGTTTGCAGTTTAGGGAGGGGCCCCTCCCTAAACTGCAAACCCCAGGATTCCATAGGATGTTGAAAGTGGAATAATTGCGCTATAACAGGCTAGTGTGGAAATGGCCTCTCAGCCCTCAGAAAACTCCATGATAGGTTCACTTTAGGATTACCATAAGTCAGAAGCAACTAGAAGGCATACAAGAACAACAAAGAGACACATTATTTCTAACATTGCATACATGACACAACCATGGTGCAATCTATGCAAATACAAATAATGGGGAATTACGGCTAGTATCCTAAACAGCTTCATCAGGAGGTGAATCTTACCACATATTATACTAAGGTACACTTATTTCCATATAAATCTATGTCAAATCGGCCTTTAAGCCTGTAGTCCTATGTATCTTCGCACATAAAGTAAAATCAAATGGGCCTAAATATACAAAAGCCAGCAAAACTCAGAAACTTTACTATTCCAAGATCATTTTATTTTTATCATGGCACCAAATCCCGTGCAAGCTTCCACAAATAAAAATCAAAAGGCAACTACATTCAGTGGGGCATACTCTCTTGAAAATATGCAGCCATTGTTTACTTTTCCCCCCCAGTGGTTCCACAGTATTTTCTCTGCCTTTAAGAGGTCAGACACTCCCTGGCTTCATTTAACCACAAAAACTTAGGCAGTAATTCATGTTTTAAAAGAAGATACTTAAATAGAGATTCCTATGATTTCAGTGGTTAGGATTTTAAAATGCAAGTAAAATGGAAAGACCTACAATAAAATTAGAGGAATTGGCTGCCTCCTCCACATTTTGGAACTACTGTGTAATACTGCAATAGGCTCTCTTTAAGTGAAAATACATACATTACTTCTTCCATGCAGCCCCATTAATTTGAGAGGGATGCTGAAGAGCATCAGGTTATCCAGTTGCTTTCAGAGAAGGCTTTTATCTTGCTACCTCTCTGCCTCATTAGGAGCATTTTACTATGTGTACGTATCTAAATGGTTTTATATTCCATTTGGAATTCTCCCATGTATTCTCCCCTCCCTGTACCACACAAAATCTACTAAAGGAGGAAAAGATTCAGTAGGATCATGTACTTTGACTAATGGCTCTAAAAAAAACACAGACTTGGTAGATCTACAGTCTTATAGGAGCTTTCACATTTAATCCTGCAACTCAAAATAAAGTTATCTGAAAAAAACAATGGTGAAACAGACCCCCTACACAATGATTACACTATGGCCATTTCCGCACTACAGCATTATAGTGCTATTATTCCACTTTCAACATCCTGTAGAATTCTGGGGTTTGTAATTTACTAAGACCAAAGAGCTCTCTGGCTGAGAATTCTAAACATCCCTCCCCAAACTGAAAACCCCAGGATTCCATCTGATGTTGAAAGTGGAATAACAGCACTATAACAATGTAGCGCAGAAATGGCCTATGATTCCACTTTAACTGCCATTGTTCCATCCAACGAAAACTGGAATTTTCAGTATTATATAGGGTAAGGCCAGGAAGTTCTAGGGTCTCCCCAAACTACAATCCCCAGGATTCCATAGCACATAGCCATGCAATTAAAATAGGGTAGAAATATAGTGCTCCAATTGTGCAATGTGAAAGAATTCTTATTTCTGACCAACTGTGGTTCAACTCAGGCTGCGATTTTATACTAGGGTCCTTGAGAGTAAATTCTTTTCAGCTGAGTAGGACTTCATTGCATGCAAAGAAATCAGCATGCCAGCTTGGGAGGCATGCTCAACTAAACTGAGTGAAATTTATTTCCAAGTAAATAGGGAGAGGACTAGGATGTAAGGAATTACATAAAAGAAAAATTACTGCTTCTCTCTACCGCAGCCTTTCCTGTTAACAATGCTGTGGTGCAGAAAGGAAGTTATGAGTAGGAAGAGTTCTCCCTTCCACAGGAAACACCATACCTGGGCCTTAGTTACCTATTGATTTCACTGGGTCTTTTGTTTCCTGTGCTTTCAAGTCGTTTCTGACTTATGAGACCCCTCTCAAGGTGCTTTATTGGCAAGATTTGTTCAGAGGGGGGTTGCCTTCACCTTCCTCTGAGGCTGAGAGTGTGTGACTTGCCCAAAGCCACCCACTGGGTTTCCACGGCTGGTTGTACAAACCCTGGTCTGGAGTCCCAGTCCAACCCTTTAACCGCTATAGTCAGCCCTCCACATTTGCAGGTTTCACTTCTGCGGATTTGATCATTCAGGGATTGTTCGCCGTCACCTGTGCTGCCTCATTCAGCCATTTTTAATAGGGTCTGCGAGCCTGGTGAGACCGAGGCTTGTTAAGTCCCTATTAAAAATGGTGGGGGGCAGCAGTGGAGGTGGCCGTAAGCCCCACACTTCTGCCTTGCGAAGGAACCCTGATGCCTCAAAGGAATCCACCGTGGGTTGAATGCAGTGATCGTACTTTTTTTTTTTGCGTTAAATACGGTTTGGGAGGGCCGAGAGTTATTCACGTTTTTCCCCCCACTTTCACGGGGATCTTGTGTGCCTAGCCCTAGCGAATGGGGACGGATGACTCTCTCTGTGTGTGTGTGTGTGTGTGTGTGTGTTACGCGCCCTCATGAGCTAGCCTCGGCAAATGCCCTCCCGAAATAAGACGCGTGGCTCGGGCATAAAACAAGGGAGACCGTCAAAGGTCTCAAACTCAGACCAAGCGCGGGGGACGCCGCCCACATAATCGCAGGCTGCGCGGCAGTCGTGGTGCGCGGAGCGATGCCTCCGCGCCGTGAGACCAAAGGGCGCGCCTCCCTCCCCGTCGTCCGCTGTCAGGCCGCCGGTCGGTCAGAGGCGCCGGCCCCGCTGCCTTGACTCCCCCGCGCCTCGCAATCACGTGGGAACAATAGCTGTTCGCCGGCCTTGTCCCTGGAGCCGATGGCCGCCGCCGCCGCCGCGACGGGGGGACTCGGAGACGGCTAGCGGGCAAGGAGGAGGGCGCGAGCGCTTGGAGGGGGAGCGCGCCTTCCCCGCCCGCCCGCCCGGCGGGAGTTGCTGCTCCCGGGGAGAAGCGGGGAGAGCCCGCGTTCTCGCGTGGAAGTCCCGGCAGCAGCGGAGCAAGGCAGGAGCTCTCGGAGCAGGTGAGTAACTCTCGTGCCTGCCTGCCTGCCCTGCCTGGTTTTTTCTTCGGGCAAGGAAAGCAGGCTGGAGTCGGAGAACTAACGCTGTGAGGGTTTCAACATCCTCCGGTGGTGAATGGGATATTTTGTCTATTTACTTAGGAGACCCGGCGTCTTCCTCTGCAGCTGAGTCCCCACACCGGCCCCGAACGCTTCCCTGGTGCTCGCCCGCCCTAACTTTCTTTTTCCCGGCGCTTCTTCATTCGGGCTTCTGAACTTTTCTTTTCCTTTGGAAGGCGACAGGAGGGGAAGAAGGGCAGCGGTTGTCTGCGTGGAATTGGTGGGGGGAAGCGCGGGAAAGTAATATTCCCGAGCTTCTAGGTGGTGCTTCTGTATGCCGTGCTCCTCATCGCTTGGACTTACTCTCAGTCCGCATTAGACCGTTGTAGCTCTATGATTGCACTTTCAACTTCCTGTGGAATCCTGGGGTTTGCAGATTAGGGAGGGGACTCCCCTCCCTAAACTGCAAACCCCAGGATTCCACAGGAAGTTGAAAGTGGAATAATAGCGCTATAACAGTCTAGTGTGGAAATGGCGTTAGAGGTAAGTCCCGTTGGAATCGATGGAATTTATTTCTGACTGCACACCATGAGGACTGGGCTGCACTTCTGCATCAGTGTTTTTCTGAACAGCTATTTAATTACTGCAGAATGACAGACATGGATATCTTGTTGCCGCTGCAGCCCACATTATATAGTGTTTACTCTGAAGTCCACTGAAACAGTGGGGCTGCAGTTTATGGATATAAGTTGTATTGAGGCCAGGAAGACATACTTCTGAGTAAACATGCATGGTGTTGGACTGTAAATAAATCCTTCAGTGTGAGCCTGGCTGGAATAGACCTGTTGTCAGTGGAGCTCAGCTTCTTAAATGGGTGGTGGTGGAACTGCTAAGTGTACCGGATCAAACTGCTGACCAGTCTAGTTCAGTATTGTCAGTGACTGGCAGCAGGTTCATCAGGTTTTGAGCAGAAGTGTTTTGCATAAACAGTGACTTGATCTTTAAAGACGAACTAACAACAACAAAAATGGGGTACTGGGGATTGAATTAGGATCAGTGGAGTTTGCAGGAGCAGCATACTGGGACTTTTTAATAGTTCGGTATGAGGTGGGAGTTCTAATCCAAAGTGTTTGGGGTGACTGGATCTTAAACAGGAAATTAAGACTCATGAACTTTACAAAATTTCTCCTCTTGTTGTAGGTGAAAGTTGTTATCACTGGTTTGTTAAAATACATCTGCCTGTATTTGGGGGCTTTTCTTGAGAGTCTGGCTTTGGGAGATTCTCATGGTAAGTGCCTATGCATCAAAATTTACCACTGTATATGGTCCTCTACATGCTAGGGATGTGTTCTAGCACTGAGCTGTGACCCTCCTTACACTCCATTTTTAGAAACTTTTAAGCCCTTAAAATTGGTGATTGTAGCAGTGGCAGTAGTAAGGGGACAGATGTTCTGCACATGCTCAGTCAACTCTTTTCTTTGATAATTGGTTACATAAGATTTGCCCTGATTGTTCAGTGAACACATCGGAAGCATGGGGCAGGGTTGCACCTGTGGCACTACCCTCTGCGTCATTCTGTGGAAGATGTCATTGCACCTGCTTACAAGCTGCATGTGTGGAAACTCTCTCCATGTGATCAGGAAACCTATTAGAAGTAGCTTCTCCAAAACTGTTCTATACATACAGATTTATGTGCGTAGGCTCTGTCGGATCTTCGGCTGACCACGCGCATGGATGGTGGGGATGACTGGGCTTACCCCTACCTTACACACACTACATGCTTGGTGTGTGCACAGTTTTTGCTTGAATTGCACATCATTCTCATGCCTGCTGCTAATAGTGGATAGACTAAAGGGCCCAACCCTACACCTCTTTTGTTTCACTCCGGGGACTTTTAGTGGTGGAGGACATGCTTTGCATGCATGTGTGCCAGTGGTCCCAGGTCCAGTCCTCAATGCTTCCAGGTACAGCTCCATTTTCCATTTTCAGTCCCAGAGTCCCTGCCAGTCAGTGTCAGTAGTACAGAGCTAGCAAAACTAATGGTGTGACATTGGATTAGGCAGTTTTCTGAGTTTTTAGAAGTAAATCCCATGGTTTTCAGTTAGGCTGATAAGCACATATAATACTAACAAGCCTAAGAATTCTGTAGCCCTGATTCACTTCAAACTGTGGCTTACTTGGAGGCTGACTTCCAGGTAAATTGCTAGGACAGAGCCATAAACCTTGAAAGTGTCAAAACCTGAAACTTGTGCTTAATTTTAATGAAGTACTGCTTAAGACTGCAATCTTGTGCTTTCATACCTAGAAATAATCCCCATTTGGTTGGACTTACTTCTGAGCAGACATGCCTAGAATTGTGCTCTAAGTCAGAAAGGCTGCTGGGTGAAATGGGTGTGGGTATGTGTTTTGACATTAGGTGCATTTTGTATTGAAGTATTAACCTTTTACTATATAAATGAGATGCCACACCTATAAGTCTGTGTCAGTTAATTCAGAGTAATAGTACCTATCTGAATTGTGCTTAGCACAATAATATTACAAGCTATAGGTTGAATTTCTGCACCATATTTCCATCATCCTAGTTTAGAGGTGCCTGGTAAGCTGAGTGCATCAGTCTTTTATAACTAGCTTATATAGTATGTCTTTATCTGAATTTTGCAAGATTTCAGAGCTCTGCCTTTATATAACTCTCTCCTCTCCATTCCACCCTGTTGTTGTGGTGAGCCTTCAAGTCATTTCCAGCTTCTGGTGACCCTAAGGCAAACCTATGTGGTTTTCTTGGCAAGATTTGCCCAGAGAGGGGTTGCCTTTGCCTTTCTGAGGTAGAGAGAGTGTGACTTGTCCAAAGTCACACAGTGGGTTTCCATGGCTGAGTGGCGATTCGAACCCTAGTTTCCAGAGTCATAGCCCAGTGCTCAAACCACTATACCACACTGACTTGTTATGACTATTGAAAAGGTTCTCACCTTATCTTGAGTTGTCAATAAGTCAAAGATCAAGGCCAAAGTGTGGCTACTATCAATGCTTGTGTGGGTGTCTTGCAATACAATCAGCTGAAGATGCTGGTAGTCAGATATTTCCAGTGGTACTGGAACCTGCATCCACTGGTACATGAATTTGGGCTTACTATGGATTTAACTAACTGCCCAATCCTGCCAACGTTCATTTGGAAATAAATCTTTCTTTATTTAGTGGGCTTGTATCCAGACAAGTTTTTTCTCTCCATCTTATGGAATGCTCTTCAGAGATTTATCAGGCCCCAACACTGTGCTGTTTTGAATGGTATGTGAGAATCCAGTTCTTTAAGAAAATGTTTGTTTAAAACTGTTATTAACCCTTGAGTATGTGCTTTGCCTGTATGGTTGAACTATAAGCATATTCCTGTTATTTGTTTATCTTTTAAAAATGGTTTTAAAAATGCTGAATCTTTATTTTATTCCTCACCTTGTGTTCCATTTTCAGGGAAACATGTAGCAATACATAAAGATACAAAAATAAATATCTGCTTCCTAGGAGTAAACAAGACTTAGTTCTAAGTAGATACATGCAACCCCGGGGACCATGCTTATATATTTAGAGGAATTACAGCAGGTCTTGGTGTGCTGCATTTTGAAGTTTTCTTGAGTCAACTTAGTATATTACCTGACAGCTTTGAATTATATATTGGGACCCTTTCACACTACGGAGTGATAGTGCTATGATTGTGCTTTTATCATGAGAAGACGGGACTCATTAGAAAAGACAGTAATGCTGGGGAAAGATAGAAGGTAGTAGGAAAAGAGGAAGAGCATACTACAGGTAGATGGACCCAATCAAGGAAGCCATAGTCCTGAGCCTGCAGGACTCGAACAAGGGTGTCAATAACAGAGAGAGCTGAAGGGCTCTTATTCATAGGGTCACCCTAAGTCAAAGTCAACTTCATGGCAGTTAACAACAAGATTACACTTTTAACTGCCATGGTGATATCCTGTGGAATCTGGCGGTTTGTAGTTTTGTGAGGAACCAGAACTCTTTGGATGAGAATTCTAAATCCCCCTCCCTAAACTGCAAGTCCTAGGATTCCACGGGAAGTTGCCATGGCAGTTAAGTAAAATTGTGGTACTATATAATTGTGGAGTGTGAAAGGGACCAGTGTGTTTGAAACTGAGTGTGACTTTCGTGAGAAATGTGTTTCTTCCTCTGATATTGTTGATCTGCAGTTTCCTCTGTCTTAGAGAGTATAACTACTTGGGAGGAATCATGGGAGTTACAGTCCAACAGCAAAGTAGAAGGAATTGTATTTCCCTTTCCTGGTTTTAACAGTGACAGAGAAGTCTGGCTGCAGCAGGATAACTAATAACAAGAACCACCTATTCTATCGTGTATAGAATGGTAGAGTCATAGAGTTGAAAGAGGCCACAATGGCCATCAAGTCCAACCCTTTGCCATGCAGGAACACACACTCAGAGCACCCTCAGCAAATGGCCATCCAGCCTCTGTTTAAAAACCTCCAAAGAAGGTGATTCCCCCATACTCTGAGGCACCGTATTCCACTGTTGAACAGCTCCTACTGTCAGGAAGTTCTTCTTGATGTTCAAGTGAAATCTATTTTACTGTAGTTTGAATCCAATGCTTCATGTCCTAGTTTTCTGGAGCAGCAGAAAGCAAGCTTGCTCCATCTTCAACATGACATCCCTTCAAATATTTAAACATGGCTATCATGTCACTTCTTAACTTTATTTCCATCCGGCTAAACATACCTAGTTCCCTAAGCCTCTCCTCATAAGGCATGGTTTCCAGACCCTTCACCATTTTGGTCAGCCTTCTCTGGACACATTCCAGCTTGTCAATATCCTTCTTGAATTGCAGTGCCTAGAACTGGGCACAGTATTCCAGATGAGGTCTAACCAAAGCAACATAGAGTGGTATTATTACTTCCCTTGATCTTGACACTAAACACCTATTGATATAGTCTAGAATTGCATTGGATACATCACACTGTTGACTCATGTTCAGCTTGAGGTCCATTAAGATTCCTAGATCCCTTTTACATGTACTGTTTTCAAGCCAAATGTCACCCATCCTATATCTGTGCATTTCATTCTTTCTTCCTAAATGTAGCACCCTACATTTCTCCCTGTTAAAATTTGTTTTGTTAGTTTTATCCCAGCTCTTTCATCTGTCAAGGTCATTTTGAATTCTGATCCTGTCCTCTGGGGTATTAACTATCCCTCCTACCCTGTTTCCCCGAAAATAAGACATACCCATAAAATAAGCCATAGCAGGATTTCTAAGCATTTGCGCAATATAAGCCATACCCTGAAAATAAGACATAGTGATAGGTGTGGCTATGCAGCGTACCAGCGCAGAGCGGTAAAGAAGACCGGCAGCCCTTCTCATCCACTCCATCATGACAGTTGCTATCTCGGAGGTGACTGAAGAGGTGCGGGCAGCCCTATCAACAAGGTCGGCTCCCCCTGTCAGGTCCCGGTCGTTCTGTGCATGCTGTAAGCTGAGGCATAGAGGGAGACAGGGTAGAAGCAGCAGGAGGAAGAAGGGGGAGCGAAAAACCAAAAGTTCCCAAGTTTTGCAAACTTTCTTTTTCTCCTCCCTCCAACCCCCCCCTCGCAGAATCCATCCTGGATATAGAATTCCTTTGGATGCTTTCCTTTAGTCACTCCCCCCCTCTTTCCACTGTACACTCTGGACCCCAACTCTCCCCTCCCACTTCCCTCCCCCTTACACAATTTTGTAAGACAATCCCCCCCCCCCGGCATTCCCCCCTTTGTGCTCTTGAATCTGGCGAAGGTTAAGGAAGGGGAGGGGAAAGCCCCAAAACAGATCCAGGAAAGGAGACCCAAAACAATGCGCCAGCCCGCTCGATCCTCCCAACAATTGGGGAGGGCGAGGGAGGGATTACACCACCACGCTGAAGCCGAGAGTAAGGAGGTTTGGGGAGGGGAACGGGAGGTTATCAAGGGGACGCACCGCCTTTCCCACTTACCCGGTCGTTCTGTGCGTGCTGCAAGCTGAGGCATAGAAAGTGAAAGTAAAAGTCTCCTCAGTGAAGTGAGGAGCAGGACGCTCTGCTTTAGGTATTGTGTGTCCTCAAGGGGAAGAAGTAAAGCTGTGGCTGCTGTTCTACTCAGCACTGTGGGTCTCTCTCCCCCAGCACCAACCAGCAACAGTCTGTGGGTCTCTCTCACCCCACACAAACAGCAGGGGATAGGGGAAAAGCTTCAGCAAGCAGTCTGCTACTGAGCCCAGAGAGATCATCCCAGCTCCACTGCGCAGATTGGACCCAGTTCTCACTGGATCCCTGATAAATAAGCCAGCCCTTACTCATCAGCTTAGCTGGCCTATCTCTGCTTTTCCTGAGTATCTGTACCCCCAGACAAGATGAGTGCAAAAAGAAAGAGTTATTCTGTTGAGTACAAGAAAGGAATTGTGGAGGACTCCCAGGGCTAGAATCTTACGGCTTTGTGCAAAGAGAAGAAGTTGGATATCCGAATGGTCCAAAAATGTCGGGCAGAATACAATAACCTCAGTCAACAGGTGGACAGAGGAAATGCTAAGAAGCGCAAATGTGGTTCAGATTGACAACCTTTATTTCCTGAGCTGGAAGACATGATCAGTGAATGGATTGCTGACAGGAGAGCACAGGCTTTGGTTGTGCGCAGGGCTGATGCTCAAGCATTTGCCCTTGCAATGGCACCACAATTTGAAATATCCCCAGAATTCAAAGCATCACAACACTGGCTGGATGGCTTCCTTCAGCGATATGAACTGTCTCTCAGAAAATCAACAACACTGTTTAAGTTGGGAGATGCTGAAGTTATTAAGCGAGCACTTGCATTCAAGTCCTTTGTTGATGGCATCGACTTTTCTAAATACCAACTTTGCAACATGATTGCTATGGATGAAACTGCAGTGTTTATGGGTCAAGGAGCACAAATGACAATTGAACAGAGGGGTGCCTCCTCAATCTACGTTCCCTCCACTGGTCATGAAAGTTCACGTGTTACCTGTATTTTGGCAATTCCGCTGGATGGAAAGAAAGCCACACCTCTTATCATCACTAAGGGCAAGAAAGATAAGATTGAACCTGTTTCCGGCATTTATGTTCTTGAAACCGAAAAAGCGTGGTGCACACAAGCAGTTATAAGGAAGTGGCTTGATTTAATGCTGCCACTTGTTTTGCTTGGTGGCCAAAGAGGTCTGCTAGTCTGGGATTCAGCCAGCACTCACCGTGCAAAAGACATGGAGAAATTCCTTGCAGAGAGAAGAATAGATCAAATAATGATTCCTGCAGGAATGTTTGTCTATCTGCAGACTCTTGATATTGCAATAAACAAGCCATTCAAAGACCATTTGCGTATGGAAATTAACGACTACATTGAAAATAGAATGACAAGAAATCAGTGTGGAAACTTTGTGAAACCTAGCCTGTAAGAGGTCGTGATTTGGGTGAAGAATTCATGGGATAAAATCACTGACAGTGTTGTTGCCAATGCACTCTGAGCAGGTTATATGGATAAGAGCTGCTCATTTAATGAGAGCTCTGTTGCTCGACATGAAAGATTGGGGCCAATGATTCTAAAGGAAATGGAGTCACAAGAAATTCAGGATGGAATTCTGGGTTTGGAGAGTTATGATGATGTTCCAGAAGAAGACGACTTAACTATATTTGAATAAATGTAGATTGTTGTACCGTACTTAATAAAAATAAGACATCTCCTGAAAATAAACCATACTGTGTCTTTTTGAGGAAAAATAAATATAAGACAGTGTCTTATTTTCGGGGAAACACGGTAATTTGGTGTCATCTGCAAATTTGATGAGCATGCCCTCTATTCCATCCACATTTGATGAGCATGCCCTCTGAATTTTTTAAAGCCAGTGGGTTTCTAGGAGTTGCATTCTGTTTTTATGTGTTGGTAATCTTACCCCAAAACACATTTTATTTTTGTGTGTCTTCAAATCATTTCCAACTTATGGCAGCTCTAAGACAAACCTATCATGGGATTTTCTGGGGTGAGACTGTGTGAGGCACCCAAGGCCACCAAGGAAAGTGGGTTTCCATGGCTGAGCAAGGAATCAAACTATGGTCTCCAGGGTCATAGTTCAGTGTTCAAGCCGTTACACCACACTTGGACCTAAAACAGTGATAGGAATCATACAACCCTCCAGATCCTGTTAGATTGCAAGTCTCAGAGTTCCTTACTTTTTGCGCTGATTACAGCTAACCATGGTAGGACTTACAGTCCAACAGCATCCGGAGGGCCTTGATCTAAAAAGCCTCATTTCTTGGAATTTATGATCCAATAAGACTGTAGTTTTGTACTGATTATAACCATACTCCGTTGATATTCTGTGTCTTTGATAAGGCATACAAAAAGAGTTATTCAGTGATTTACTCAAGGGATAATTAAAATAATGACAAGAATGACCCTTTCACAGTCTTGTGAGATACCTCATAATATGAATGGGAAGCTTGTTTTGCAGCATCAGCCATATCATATGTAATTGAATATGCTTTGGTAGCTGTATTCATCAGCACATTTCCATAAAGAACCATAGAATATTGCTGAAATCACTGAGATGTTTTATTAAGTAAGTCTTTGCAATAAGCATCTGTTGTGAGGTTGGGAGTTGGTGTCAACTGAAAGTTTGTTTCAGCTTCAAGAGCAAATGTAAATTTAAAATCTGTGGTACTACTCCACATATGACAAATCCAAATAGATTATAAACCTTAATTACACTGCTTGTAGAAATGAGGCATGCAAATATATTGCAGTAGGTACAGATATATATTGCAGTGGGGTTTGCTCCCATTCCAGATGCCATCAATCCATTTCCATTTGCAGGATATTGTGATGTGAATGTATGTGTGTTCCTCACGCTAATTGATTTTTTTAACTTTCTGCAGTTCTGCTTCTGCGAATCTTCAGTTTTCCCAAACCTGTTAATACTTTTCTCTTGTGCACATATAGAGCAGTTTTGGCTACTGTAGGATCCACATTTGGAGACTGAATTTGCTATTACTATATAGAGCAAGGATGGGACACATGTGGCTCTCCAAGTATTATTGCATTATAGCTCTCATTAGCCCTAAATAACATAGCCAGTGATGAGGGATCATGGAAGGTATAATCCAGCAATGTCTTGAGGACCATACTTTCTCTGTTTCTAATATAGGAGGTTGAATAAGGTTGGTGAAACATGAATACCTTTTTGATGATGTTTAAGTTCTGCATTCCCCAAAATTTAAAAAATACCAAAAGCCCTTATGGCAAAATAGTTTTAAAAGGGTTGCTGATACTTTAAAAAGTAAGGTTAGCTTTTCTACGTCTTTATGGAGTATTCCCCTGGGCACTGATTCCAAAAATGTCAAACTGGCACTGTGTTGTATGACTTACCTTTCTTGCGTTCCTGATTACGAATAAATTTAATTCAATGGTAACAAAATAAGAGGCCCAGACAAATGAGAGATCCTATATATATGAAGTTGTGGGACTGAAGTGCCATCCTCCCTTCAGAACAAAACAGAAGACTTTTAGAGGTAAATTCAGCAATGAAATAACAGATCATTCAAATAGAAGAACTGTAAAGGGGTTTCTTTGCAAATTTAAATAATATACCAAGTAATAGGTGAGAGGAAGTAAATTTATGATAAGTATTGTGTAATCAACCAGATATCAGTTACTTTTACCAGGACCTTATTATTGATTTTTTGTCTGTTTCTATGTTTTTTTTATATCCATTGGTAACTTTGTGTTTAGTTGTGTATAGTTGTCCTATTTCCATATATAATTTTTATGGTAATAACGAAAAATAATAAAGAAAGAGTTTAAAAAAAAGATCAAAGCAGAAGACTTTTGCCCACATTTCCTTTTGTAACATCTAAAAACAAAATATTATACCCATGCTCATCCATGAATGAGGAAAACCATAACTGATAAGGAAAACAAATTATTTTGTAGCATCTGTGTCTTTCCTATAATAAATCTACTTAATAGCTTAACTTCAGCATAATTGCCACATCAGTCTGTTGTTTTCCCAAGAAGCTTCTAAATGTACTACTAATCAATACTGAGGGTTATAATTTAGGCCATTTCCACACTAGACTATTATAGTGTTGTTATTCCATTTTCAACATCCTATGGAATTCTGGGGCTTGCAGTTTATGGAGGGGCCTCTAAGGCCCCTCACTAAACTGCAGATCCCAGGATTTCATAGGATGTTGAAAGTGGAATAGCACTATAACAGTCTGGTGTGGAAATGGCCTAAGTTGTAATATATGCTTAAAATACTCTGTTCGTGAGTTACTCTAATGCAGCAGGCAGGAGAGGGAAAATCTATATTTGCAGTTGTGTAAAAGAAGACCTCTGCTCCCATGAGCCATGAAATAAAGTCTGTAAGTTATAGCTTTGGTGTACAAAGCTAGGGTGACTAAAATCAGTACTCCAAAATGATGCAAGTGTCTTTGCAGGGAAGTTGGTTTTTCATTTGTTCTGTTCTAGCAATGAAAATTGCAGGGAGATATTAAATCTGAGGCCAAGACCAGCTTGTCCCAACCTCTGCTCTTATCACCTACTGAGACTGGTATAAAAGTCTGCATTTCCTCTTCTTCTTCGTTTGCTTCATAGTAGTTCTGCTGAAGTGAGTGAGGTTAAGCCAATTAAAGTCCCTGAAGTGGACCCTCTGTTTTCAGATGTTGATAACTTTCTGTAGTTCCAGGGAACTGGTAATGGGATCGGTGGATTAATGACCCTTGAGATAAGTGTAAGTGTATGTGTGTGTGCATATATTAGTGCTTAATTGAAGCTAAGTCATGAAGTGTTCTGCTTTCTCTTGACGCCTAGCTAGATAGTAATGAAATTTGCCTTTAGAGTAGGAAAATGCCAGGACATCCCTTAGCTTTATAGGTTGAAGAGCCGTCACTGTTCTTCAGTGGGTTACACTCATGGTGCACTTGTTTTTCAATCAACCTGTTTTTGGCTCATGAGATCTATTGTGGTTCCTGGACAGTGTGAATGGAAGTACAATTAAAAGAAGTCTCAAATCTGTGTTTATGCATGGCAACCTAAACAGTTAGTTTGAGGCCAAGTTTGCCACATGCAGTTTACCGAAACACACACACACACACACACACACACACACACAATACACCACCTTCCATCCTTGTTTTAGAATGTGTGCAGTCTAGTCCCCATTCATTCATTCATTTAGAAAGAATCTATTTGTAATATTTGCATACTTTATTTCTATATTACCCTTCATTTAAGATTTAAATGTTTCTGATGTAGTTTATGATAATTATCGGTAAAAGTTAAAGGCTGTGCTAAAAGCATTCACAGCTGAAGTAAAATGCATCTTATAAACCTGGTTAACTGAAACGGTCTTTGCCAGATGCCCAAAGGTTATTAGCACAGACACCAGGCAAGTTTTCCTGCAGAGGCGGTTCTGCAAAGAAGATGCCGTAGCTTACTGGCTCAGTTCATAGATTATGAGAGGTGCTTATGAAACCTGCTCTGGCTTGACTGAAGGAAGGACTTTTGGCTGCCAGAAAGCATGCTGGGAGTTATTGGGGAAAGAATCTAAAATAAAAATTGCCAGTATTTCAGTGCTTCTGCACAAATTTCTAATGCAAACACATTTGGAATATTGTGTAAAGTTTTCAGAACTCTGCCTAGAGAAAGATGTTTTAGGCCTGCAAAAGATGCAGAAAATGGCAGTCAAAAGGATCACAGCAATTTACTTAATGAGATAAGCTGCAGTGTTAGGGGCCATTTAGTTGAGATAAAGGGCAGATAAGGGAAAGGGAATAGGATTGAAGGATATAATATACATGATATGGAGAACATGGCTAAGAAGTTTTCCCTCCTCTCATAATTGTAGAACTTGTGCTCATACAATGAAACTGAAGTGAGCATGGGCATTTTGTGACTCCTTGGATGTTGGACAATATCTCCCAGTGTTCATCATCATTAGCTGTGCTAGTTAGGGCTGATGGAAGTTGTAGTCCAAGAACATCTAGAGGGATGCAAGTTACTCAGCCCAGCACTAAGTGATTTAGAGCATGAAAAAGGAAGTACTTTATCCCGTGCATATTTTAATAGTATTGTTGTTGTTGTGTCCCTTCAAGTCATTTCTGACTTCTGGAAACCCTAAGGTGAAGAATAGTATAGCTATAATGATATAAAACTACACACTTCCACAAGAACCTGGATCACTTTAACAGACGATTAGATGCATTCACAGAAGAGAAAAGTAGTCATTATAACTATCTCATCTCTAATATTGGAAATAGAAGGTTCAGGATCCTAACAAGATTAGATTCATTGAAGCAATGGCATACAGATTTATCAAGTTATCACTGTTTACACCAGTCAGGACTAATGAGAGAGTTTAGGCCTGTAGCTCTAAATACTGGTGGCTGGGATGCACAAGCCAAATGTCAAAATAACAGTTATGGCCAGTCCTGGGATTCTCATAAGAAATGAGTTGGCTGCTGTATCCATGGAGTGCCAGGCTAGATACGTCTTTGGTTCTGCATCAGCTACCCCAAACTAGGTGCAGGCATAGCTTGCCTGTACATAAGTTTGAATGGGAGTGCATACGCATATGTGGCAATGAAAATAAGAATTTATTCCTGTGTAGATAGAGATATGTATGTATGTGTATTTAAAAGTGTATTCCATTGCTAAGCTGTATGAGAAGCAGCTTCTCTTATGGAGATCACAGCTGTGTTATATCTCTCCTCTTATTGAGAAAGCTAATGATATCCAGTCAGTGTCGCCTGGCAAGATCTGAAATTGAGATTACATAGTTGCATACCTGAATCTTGGTTTGTTGGCTTCGGCAGTAATTGGTTCTTGCCTACACATAGATTCTTATTTTAATGTTGAGGTGTGGATCTTCAGTCGAATATTATAATAGGTGGTTGAATGATTCATCCATAGTCTTAATTATGTTTTCATACATCCATTAGACTCCATGAACCTTGTAATAAATGGTTAGTGTTTTACTTTGGCCTGGCCTTTATAATTAAAAACCAAAGCTTAGAAGAGTTACTTTTTGTGTTATAGCTGAAAGAAGAACTCAGCCAGCATGGTCTCTGGATTTGCTGGCTAGAGGATTGTGGGAATTGTAATCCAAAGTTGTTTTTTCTCTTTTATGAAAACAGGCTGAATATGAGGTTTTACTTGTTTTTTAAACCATGGTAAATCAAAATCTGAACACAGAATGAGCCTGCTTATAGGTTCTGAGGAGTTTGTATTATGGGATTTTCATGGTTTAATCTCTGACTCAAATGTCTTTGGAACTTTTTAACAAACACTTGTTGTTTGTCATTTTTCAGAAACATGAGCATAGCTGAAAATTGTGGATGATGGTTTTGATTTTGAATATTCAGACCATATGTATCAACCTAAACCTGGTGGGTGCGTGTGCCTGTGCCTGCGCAAACAAATATCCAGCTCAAATGGTAGCATCTGTTTCCGAATCTGCTTTTAGTACGCTTTCCAGTGACTCACTGCACTAAGACTTTTTAAATATAATTTAATCTGATGATGAGTTATACTAATGGTACTTTGTCAACTGAAGCATTTTAATGTTATCCTTTTCCAGAACGATGCCATGGAATGAATCCAGTTTGTTGAAGAAATAAGAGATTAATGTTAAGACAAAATCTTGGAAGCAGTAATTTCGGCCTTCTACAGTTCTGTACAATAGCAAACCGGATGCATATTGTGAAGCAGAATCTCCTTTTTTAAGTGTCCTTACTACCCAGTGTGGATTCATAATTTTTTGCTTGTGGATTTTTGTGTCACTTTTAGGCTTTAACTTCATTTACTTGTGAATTGGTTATTAATTGGTGTGATTTTTTTTCAATCTGTAAAAGCCCAAGGATAGCTTTGGATAGCAACATGTATTGTTTAGGAGAAACTGTGGAGGCTATGCTTGAGGGAAACAGCAATTAAACACTAGATGCATATCTTTTAAAATATGCTGCTAGTGGTGGAGGTGATATGTTTTTTATTAACATCCATTGTTTCCCAATATTTTCCAGAGAAGCAAAAAGTTACAAATAGGATGTTCAAAAAATCTCAACACAGTTTGATGTCTGAGTTGGTAAAGGCTGGGGTAGTGAATTTAAACTCTGTCTTGGAAAGTATATCAGGCTCTAATGTTTAAGATGTTAAACAATACCAGAACTAAGTCAAAAGCCTATATGATATTTTACACAGTCTGTAAGGATACTAAAATCAAGATTTTATATACGTAAATCACACTGAATAGAGTACATGGAATTACATCCAACTTGCATTCTTCTGTGTTTCTGCCCATTGTTTCAGTGTGATATAAGATGATTTCAAATGGTGATTCAATAATGGCATGTAGGTTCTCTGTTCTTTAATACGCAGCTGCTGTAAGTTTGTCCATGAGCATCATATACTATAGTCAATTTTTTTTGCTCCAAGTCCTACAGATTTTTTTAAGTAACGATTTTGTGCAAGAAAATATATGGATGGATGGGTAGATGTTAGTCCTGTAGTGTAGGCTATTGTCCTTTTAGTTCAGCAACATACCCTAAAATTACAACTCAGAATTTGCTTCCTCAGAAAACGTGGGGTCAGAATCCTATATTTCAGTGTGGAAAATTATGGGACTAACAGGTCAGGCAGTGCAAATATTCCCTAATTATCTCAGTGCCTCTTGAGCTTGTTCCCCTTTCCTTTCCCAGTCAATCACACTTCTGGTGTTGGAAAACAAATGACAGGGGGACCCTGTGAAATGGTGTGGGAGAGCATTGTCAGAATAGAATTGGTGGCTAGGGGAACAGTTAAAGATCCCTGTCTTGCTCACAGATTTGCGTTATCAAATGTCTTCGTGGCCCCTGTCTTATTAGGGAAATACAGTGTTCAGAATGTGGTCTTTCCCTTGTAATGTCCAATAGACCTTATCCAAACTATTGCTTATATTTGTATAATTATTGCATTGTACAACTACTATTGTAAAAAATTGGTGTAGAAGATTGATGTGGATGTTGGTGGGTGAGAAGCCATTGATAGCTACTGGTATAACAGAAATATATTCTTTGTATAATATGGTATGCGTACATTTTTCTTTCTAAAGCAACAGTGAATTGGAAGGCTGATAAAGTTGTGCCCATTCTGTCCCTGCATACAACAGTACACATAAACAATAACTATATTTTCTTCTCTTTTTTTTCTCTCTTTTGAGAAATGTACCAACCTTTGAGACTTGTAAAAGCACTCATGAATTGCTCTGTTGTGGAAAATAGCTTACCGCGTGGAGCATGGTGTATGACTATTTCTTCCCAATGACAGCTTGACACCAGTTCATCTTCTAAAAATCAGACCTTTATAATCTCCTTTATGGCAGTTGCCCTCCAGTCTGGTCCCACAGTTCCTATCCCTGGAAACCTGTTACTGTCACCCTTCTGGTCCCCTTATAAAATTCCTCCTTGGATTTGGAGTCATAGGTCTTCATGTGACTTCACTGTGAACTAGGGTGTGTATTAGCTTTATTGTAAGCGTGCCTTACCCTTGCTTCAGGGTAAACAATGCTGTCCAGAGTCAGTTTTACAAAATAACCAAAAATTTTACTTCATTTAATAACAGACGGAATGAATGTTTTCAGGTTTTGGTTCTTAGATTCAAGCAATTAACACTGTTCCAATTAAGTTATATCAGACCCTTCTGCTAAATCCACTCAAATGCCCAGTGCCCAGTACCTCCCTTCAGACGCTCTTCCACCAGTCCGTTCTCAGCTGGCACCAACTGTCAGGTAAAACCCTTTTTAAAAGAATTTGTCTCCTTTGCAAAGGCCCCTCCCTTCCCCTCACGGAGTTCTCTGTGCTGGGATTGTTGTGCTGCTAATATTCAACCCACTCCCTTTATCCAGGAGCTCTTAGATAAAATTTTATCAAGTTACTGTCCTCTTTAAACCAAGTTACACTTCGGACAGCGCTTCCCCAAATTTGCCTTAGTCTGTACTGTAATGTATCCCCAGACATACTCGTTGTGTTTGTCTCTCCCACCATGAAATGTGTGAATAGTAGATTGTCTTTATAATGAAAGTTGTAAGAATTACTGGGAAAATGTATGTGACCTGATGCACTTGATGTTGAAACAGTGTTGCTGTTTATACCAAGACTTGTACAATATTTGTTATTGCTGCAAACATAGGTAATCATAATATTATGGTTAAAGTGTCTCTCAACAATGGTGTGTAGCACCTGGTGTTCTCTTTGAAGGAGGAATCCCACTGCGTGCATTTCAGCAGCTGGTTTAATATCTCACATTCTGTCTGTGCAAGAACAAAAGGAGCTGGTGAAGAAAAGGCTTAGCATTAGCAATAACATTAAGGAGGAGGAGGTCATCGTTGTTGTTGTCTTTACTTGATTGTAGAAAGATAGTAGGGGGCGGTGTCAGACTGACTTCTCTGAGAAGGGAGCTCCAGAGTCTGGGGGGCAGCCACTGAGAAAGCCCTCTCCTGTGTTCCCACCTGAGCTACCTGTGAGGGTGCTGGCACAGAGGGAAAGGCCTCCCCAAGAGATCTCAAAGCCTGGGCTGGTTCATAAAGGAGAATATGGTCCTTCAAGTAACCTGGACCTGAGCCATGCAGGGCTTTGAAGGTCATCACCAGCTCTTTGAATTGTGCCCAGAAAGAAATTCTGCAGGCAGTGGAGCTGTTGCAACAGGGGAGTTGTGTGATCTCTGTAGCCAGCCCCAGTTAACAATCTGGTTGTGGCTTTTTGAACCAGTTGAAGTTTCCAAACACTCTTCAAAGGCAACCCTATGTAGAGTGCATTACAGTAGTCCAACTGGGATGTAACCAGGGTAAAGAAAAACCATTTTGAATCCTTGAGAGACCACTTGAAGGCTTCATCCAGTGTGCATCCAGTGATGACTTTTTTTCTTTCACCAGTCACTACTTTTCTTCCCAGTTTGGTGGCCAGACTTGCAGATCTTTGTGTTTTTACACACGGTGGGGTAGCTGGTGAAGCAGGCTTATCTGTTCTCCCTTTTTGTTTCTGTTTTGCCATTCATAGCTGCTCCATAAGGGATTGTGGAAGCAGCTGCTCTTTATTTTGCCTGTTGTAGGCAAGCACACATAGATATAGCAGTATTACCTAGAATAACATTCCACTCTTTCCCAGTTCAAGCTTTTGTTGCATTGTTTACTGCAGCTGTGCTATTGTAACTTGCCACTGAAAGTCCACGTTTCTCCAGCCCTCCTTTATCAGCTTTCTAGTGTCAATGCTGCTGAAAACCTTCCATCTAGCCAGAGGACTAGAAGGAAGGAAGGTACTGTGTAAACATAAAAGAAACTTCTTTGTCAGACCCTTTGTTAACTAAGGTATGCATGTATATGAATGGAATGTGACTTGCTGGTATTTACTTGCATATTTTATATCATGCTTTTCTCCCTGTGTGGGATTCAAGGCAGCTTGAGCTATTTGAAGCCTTGAGCTTGGAAGAGTTGCCTTTAGATCACAGTTCTCAGAATTCCCCAACTAACATGATCGATAGCCAGAGTGGCTAGGAGGCTCTGGAAACTGTAGTCTCAAAAGATACATTTTCCAAACTCTCTTGAGTTTTAACACACACAAAATGGCTGCTCCATACCTTTTAACTTCCTTCCTGTGGTATCCACTAAACAAGTTTGCTAGGTTGTGTATTGATTTATGATGCCACAAATTTCTCCCTCCCAAGGAATGAACATGGTTTTGTTGCTACACTTCTCACTCTTTGGTCTTCCAGAGGTTTTGGAATTTAGGTCCCCAAATCCTTGTCTGTTGGCTGTGCTGTCTGAAGCTTCTTAGGAGCTAATGTCCTCCACTTTAGAGATGCAGCTAAAAGCCAAACCCGTATCCCCACAGCAAGGTATATTTCTAAAGATATCCTCTTCTGAAATTTGACTGAACGTTCTACTGCTTTGCTTCTTTAGAGAACACTTGTGAAATGAAAAGAGTTGTAGCTCAGCATGGAACAACGTTGCCCAGGTTCAGTCATTTGCGTCTACGGGTAAGACTGGGAGCAGCAGACTGTCTGAAACTCTGGAGAGTTGCTTACCAGTCAATATTTGCACTACTAAACTAAATAGACCGACAGGCATAATACTTGGTAAGACAGAAGGCAGTAGAAGAAGAGGATGACCACTTTACAGATGGATAGACTCCGTCAAAGAAGCCATGGCCCTGAGTCTGTAAGACCTGGGGAGGGCTGTGGATGATAGGATGACTTGGATGTCCCTCATTTGTAGGGCCAACCATAAGTCAAAGATGACTTGGTGGCAGTTAGCAACAGCTGATTTATTATACTTTCCTGGTGTATTGTTTGTTAACAAAACACGGCAAGTCTCCTCTCTTTGAAATGAAACTTTTTTTGCTACAAAGAAACATAACAACGAAGTAATGAGCATCAGTAATTTTAGAAATGTTTGTAGTCTGAAGAGTTACTACATTGCCCATTCTGTTATTTGATATACATTTTTTGTGTGTAGCTTGTTTGTTTTTTTATTGTTCTGACTGCTTTTATGCTGTTCTTTTACTCTATGGTGTTTAATGTTTTCATTCTTGTAATCACAATAATTCTTTTTAATACAAATAAAACCCTGGCAACCTGATGATCTAGCTGCCTTTTTTTTTTAATTAAGCTTAGGTGGACATACGTACTATCAAAAATCAAAGTCTGAAATGGGATATTGTCTGAAATGAAAATGTATAAACTGTTCAGAAGAATCCTTACTGTATGTGTGAAGATCTTCATTTGGATAAAGACATTTGTCAAAACGACTGAGCAATTTTCCTATTGATTCCTAATATGTGTGTTTATATTGGTTTTATTGGCATAGTCAGTGTACAATGAAGTGTCCAAACATCTCTTGCGTGCTGGAGGGCCTGTGGTAGCTAAGAACTCCAGGCACAGGAGGCATGCTGCTGATAAAGTTGCTCTATATATAAACAAAAGCATTCCAGTGGTTCTCATGTCGCGTCATCTGATACAACACACTATTTGCATCTCCCTCAACACTTCATAATTTTTTTAGAAACTTTTCTTCATGCAGCCTTCTTGAAGGTCTGATCCTGCACTACTGGTTGAAACCAAGGCCTTTGTCATACACTTGAGGCATGCAGATCAAAGTCTCTGAAAATTGTGAAGCATTCATATCCTCTGAAGATGCTGGCCACAGATGCAGGCGAAACGTCAGGAGAAAATACTAATAGAACACAGACTCAAAACCCGGAAAACCCACAACAACCTATGGATTCCGACCATGAAAGCCTTCGACTTTACACACTCCAGGTGTTGTTGAACTGCAAGTCTTAGCAGCCCCAGCTGGCATAGTCAATGGCAAGGAATGCTGGCTTTTACAGTTCAAGAACATCTGGAGGGCAACACAACTCCCACCCCCACTAAAGACTATTTTGCCATCAACTTGCAAAGCTTTGTAGCCATAAGCTATGTGGAACTGACTTTGTGAATGAGTTCAGCTTGCATTTGTGCTCCTTGTTGTCATGAGTTATGCAAACCCAATATGATGCTGCTTTACATGTGAAATCAGATATGAACATGATTGTGTGTGTGTGTGAGTGTAATTAGAACATTGGTCCAGGCCAGTTCTCTCTTTAGGATAAGTTTTTCTATATGCTGGATGTAAACAAATAAAACTTTGACAGCTTTGTCCAGGGGAAATCATTTTCGGAAGAGGGCAATGTTGTAATAAGGAAATGGTGAGGAAATGGTCTACAAATCCCTTCCTTCACCTAATCTTTTCCATTACAACTCTTTTCTCCCACTCCCACCACTTACTGCCCTTCGGGGTTCAAGATAATTGCTCACAAGAGCAATTTAAATAAAGAATTTAAATGTGTAAATGTTGGCCAGGATTTTTCAGAACAAATGGCAGAAGAATTTATTAGATTTAAGTTGGCAGCATGATGTGGACCAATTCCTGACTGCTATCCAATAACTGTAGTATGTGTGGACTTCATTAGTGAAGCACACACCCAAAAATGGATGAAATTTTGCTAACATTGTCCTTGCTTGCCTATCTCTAAGTAGACATGAACCTAAATCTAGTTGTTAGTTCCAGCTAGAGTAGGCCAGTAGAATTTACCTAAGAGTTGATTTACCTGGTGAATCTGTGATTCAGAAAGAGTCAGCTCTAGTTGGAACCAGCATTTATATTTAAGCAAACTAAGCATCTCAGTGCTTCGCTAAAACAAAAGTCGACAGTGCAAGTTCTGCAAAATAATGGCAGATGTAATAGGAAATAGGCTACCAGATGTAATAGGAAAGCCCAGTAAAATGAGTCTGAGTTTTAAACTGCTGAATCAAGCTTTCATATATTGTGGAGATATGAAGATATCAAAGGAACAGTATATGGAGACCATAATTCATTATTCCAGATAACTCAGTTTGAGTGAGTACTTTTGTTTCTCATCCTAGTTAACAGTGCTAAATTTCAACTTGAAATTCCAAATGGGGGGAGGCTTACTAGAACCAAAATGCAAGACAATCTGAATCATAGTAGGTGTTCCAAAATTTGATAATGTTGTTATCTTAAGTTGTAGTGGCTGTTTTCAGTCATTCAGGGGACTTTGAAACATCCCTCCGTGCTCTTCCGGTCACATGGCGGGTGCGAGTGGCAGCTCGAAATGAAGCGGCGCAATGGCGCAGCTCCGAGCAGCCACCCGCTGGATTCCAGCCGCTTCTTTTGTCACGCAGAAGCGGCTAAACACCCGTCCGGTACAAGGAGTGCGGAACGGGTCCGAAGGGGACCCCCTAAACTGGCGTTTGGCTCTACCCGGCTGGGGGAGCGGAAAGCGCCAGAGGGTCGAAGGACCATGACGGAGCCAGCGGGATCGTCGCTTGAGCGGCACAAGCACCGCCGTCGACTTTTAATCAAGAAATCAAAAAACAAGTAAGGAATAAAGAAGAAAACATGTAACCTGTTCTGGTCTTCATTTCGGAAATATCACAACAGAATTTGGCTTGCAACGGAGCGCAGGAGCGAAGGAATGGAGGGACCCAGAGGAAATGTGAGTGCGTCATGGCTGAGAGTTCATCTTAAAGGGGCGGTTGAATTTAAAGAAAGGGCTATGAGGCTTTTCTGCTTTCTCACGAGGACTGAAGTTATTATTGTTAAAAAGGCTTTTGATTTCTAATTTGGACTTACAGTTTAAAATGCCAAACAATTAAACAGTTGATATTGCCTTAAGGGAAAAGATTGGACTGTACAAGATTTAATAATCTCCATTTGGACATTGAATTATTTATGTTTCTTTATTTTAATCTTCTGGTTGAACTGAGATGATCGGATTTTTGGCTTTCTAACTCTGGATTTCGGACTCTAGAAGAATACCTGGGAGGAAAAATTAGCGAATTGTGCATTTTTTGTTTGTTTTTTTTCTAACTCCTGTTGTGTGACTCTTGTGGTCTGACTTTTTTTTGGGACTCTGGATTGTTGAGACTAGCGAGACTGTGCTGGAAGGTCATTTAAGCAAAACATCCTCATTCCCATGGACGGAGCAGCTTGGAATTTAAGCGACTATGAGAATACATGGAATGTTCAGAAATAAACTCCGGGCAGCAAAATCCAAGATGGGAGGGGGGAATAGAAGGTGGATATAGGCACAGGGCTCTAAATCTGACAAGTGGTGATGTACCTCAGCAATGTCAATTAAGCTTATGTATTTGATTGACATATTTTCATTAATATAAACATTGTGATATTGTCAAAGGGTTGAAAGGGGTATTGAGATTGATAAGCTTATGATGGAAGCCGTTCAAGTAAATACCCTCACTCCAATGGACAGAGCAGCTTAGAATTTAAGCGACTATGAGAATACAGAGAATCTTCAGGAACAAACTCCGGGCAGCAAAATCCAAGATGGGAGGGGGGGATAGAAGATGGATGTAGGCACAGGGCTCTAAATCTGACAAGTGGTAATGTACCTTAGCAATGTCAATTAAGCTTATGTATTTGATTGATATATTTTCATCAATATAAACATTGTGATATTGAAAGGGGTATTGAGATTGGTAAGGCTATGATGGAAGTCGTTCAAGTAAATACCCTCACTCCCACAGACGGAGCAGCTTGGAATTTAAGCGACTATGAGAATACAGAGAATCTTCAGAAATGAACTCCGGGCAGCAAAGTCCAAGGTGGGAGGGGGGAATAGAAGGTGGATATAGGCATAGGGCTCTGAACTCGATAAGCTTAATTAACATTGCTGAAATATTACTGCTTAAGTGTTTTATTGACATATTTCTCTAAACATTAACATTGGGATTTTTTAATGGGGGTGAACCTGTGACAGAAATTGTTCAAGTAAAATACCCTCACTCTCAGGGACTGAGCAGCTTGGAATATAAGCGACTAAGAGAATACAGAGAGCTATCAGAAATGTATCTCCGGGCTGCAAAGTGCCAGGTGAGAGAGGGGAACGGGAACTGGATTTAACCACAGGGCCCTGAATTATGTAAGTAGATTTGTATTTTGGCAATGTCAATTAAGCCTACAGTTGATTGATATATCGATACATTGTTATGAATATGAACATTATGATATTGTTGAGGGGTGGAAGGGTGTCAAAAGGGACTCAGGAGTAGAAGTGAGAAATAAGACATCTTAATATAATGGAATCCAGGGTAAGAAGATGAGTGATTGTTGTAGTAATAATAGCTCAGACTCCCAGATATACATTGACAGACATATTTTAGAACTGTAAGACTTTAGGTGATAAGAAAACATATTGGAATATGACAATTTGAGAGAAGCAGAATTGAGTGATAGCTGGGAACTGACAAGATAGAATGACTGTATTATGATTGTGTAGGAGAGGGAAATGCATGTCCAAACAGTTGAGATAATCATTGTACTGTGTTACATAAATGTAATAAGTGGAGTGAATTGCGGAAAGTGAAGACCAGATCAGAGTGGAAGATCAGAAACAATGCATGTAGAACTACAACTTAAAGAATTTTTCTTTTATTTGTGAAAATTTAATAAAAATTAATTAAAAAAAAAAGAAACATCCCTCCGCTGAAAGAAAAATAGTTATACAGGAAGCCCCTGCCTTTTGAGTCCCCATTATTTGACAGGTCTTGTGACACTTCCAAATTAAGGACACATTCCATTAATTTGACAGGGCGCTCCACTCTTTCATCAGGTTTTTTTTTTTTTTTGCCTATGGAGACTTACTTAGAACTGCTTGCATATGCACACTGCTAGCGAAGCAAGCTTGAGACAGGAAAAAACTACCATGCCAAAGTCTTTGAGACTTTGCAAGCAAAGCCCACACTGCTCGTTCCAAGTGAGACTCTGTAAGCTCTTTTTGCTCCCCACAGGATAGTACATCGGTTCTGCTTTTCAACCAATTCTATTTTCTGACAGTGCTCTGGTCCCTAACCTGTTGGATAAATGGGGGAAGTGTGTACAAAGTGATATGACAAAATAAAATAATTTAAAATATGATGTCTGACTGATGAGTTTTCACAAAGTTCTCACTGATCTTGCTGCCAAGGGCAAAACCTGCTGTCAACATTCCTCAGTAAAATATTGTATTTTCCTGTGTCAAGCTGTTTATCAGAATAGTCAAATAAGATAGATAAAATCTTCTCTGTAGTAGAACTGTATAGTGGGTAATAGAAAAAGATAATGATAGAGATCCTCAATATTGCCAGCTTCACTCATGCATTCTCTCTGGCCATTGGGGTTTTCACATATCTACCAGGCAGAACTGCTGCTGGCATTGTCTAGAATTGCAATTTGGCATATGCTTTCATTATGTGTAGGGGTGGTTTGTCCCCAGATAACCTGGTCCAGAGTGATTTTCCATAAGCAGGCCATACTAACTGGAGAAGTGACTAGACTGGATTAAGACATTATCAGTGGATTTGTTATTTTCCTCTTAGATTTAAGCTGATCAGGTGTCAGCCTGTACTTAGACATTTGTGGGATGAAATCATTAACCTATCCACCATCCTTCGTTAAGTTATTTGAACCACAGAATTTTGAGGATACGGCCGTCTTCCATTTAACTGATTCTGAACCAGAAGTGTCAGAGGCACAATACAACTCCGGCTGAGATAGAGGGCAAACCTGTCTCAGTTCTTAGTGTGGCTGCTGGGATTCCAAATTGCAAAGCCAGTAACTTTTTCCATATGATCCGTATGATCACTGTATGTTTCAGATGGGCCATGCCCCATATTTCAGCTTCATAATAACTATGCCAGTATTTTAGATGTATGTGACTTCAAGATGTGGTTTGCTAGTTGTCCTCTCTTGCTGTAGCAGAATTTCCAGACTTCTTGTAACTGCTTGGCAGCTATTAAAGTGTTGCTTTTATATTTTTCTGAAATGGAATCCAAAGTATTCAAATGTGTTTACTTGTTCTATTATCTGCCCATCCACATGTGTCTCATTCGCTTTCTACCAAAGACCTCTACCTTTGTCTTTGAGTAGTTAATCTTCAGATAGTCTTCTTTACTGAAGTGGCCAAACTCTAATAAAGTCTGAGGCCAGTTTGAGAGAGTGAAATCAAAACTGTATCATCTACGTACAATAAAACTTCAAGTTTTCTTTCCTCAGTTGTTGATGCATGGAAAGTTATATAGGCAAAGGTCTGAATAATATTGTTGAAGTAAAAGTTAAATAGAAAAGCTGCCAACATACGTTCTTGTTTGACTCAGTTATGACTGCTGACTTGGGGTTTTTTTAGGGCTCTTTTGAATTCAGTTCTAAGGAGCGTACTATTTTGGTCATGTAGTTTCTGTGTTAGCTGAAGGACATGCTTTTCAATATTGGTATTTATCAAGATTATCCCAGAGTTGCTGCCAATTAACTAAATCCGAAGATGCTGAGAGATCCACAAAAGCCGTAAAAAGAGTCTTTGAGGGACCAGAAACAGATTTCGTAGTTATATGATGCAGAATAAAGCATTGTTCTAATATTGAATGCCCCTTAGAAAAGCCTGCCTGCTGTTCATTTATCATTTTTATAGATTCTTCTCAATTCTTCCAGCTTACAGAGAAGACAGTGTATATATATGCAGCTTGGATGCCAGATCTAAGAGTCTTATTAGTCTACAATTACATGACTTATCTCTATTCTGCCTTTTTTTTTACACATGGCTACTACTGTGCTAGATGACCAACTTGAATGTAGATTTCCAGTGTTATTTATGTGTGTAAAGAATTCAGATAGAATTGTTACGAACTGTCCTATATTATCTTTAAATATTTCTGGAAGTAACACATCCTCGCCAGATGTTCTGCCATGTATGGACTTCCAGGAGAAGATGGAGAGCTAGTGCCTTCACAATAATAGGGCTCCTCTGGGGAAGGAAGTAAAAGCATCATGTTGATTGACTGGAGACAACTTCCATTTGTCACTTAACTTCCCAGATTAAAGGAAGATCAAAGATTACCAAAGAGGGCTTCTTAACTTAGCAATCATCATGGAAATCATAAAGAGCAGTTAGCGAAGCTGTAATGGAGGGCCTGTCATCACTCACTAGAAAAGCTGGAAAGCAGCTCTTCAAGGCCATTGGATTCATAAATCCTTTCTTTCTTTACCTAATTTCTAGCTTTTAAATTTTGTTTATTAACGTCTATAACTACAAGAATCTTGGACCCATCTTTTTGAGAATCAAGACAGAAAGTTCAACCAGAATTGGAAACAAAGGTTGTAATGAACAAAAGAGTTAGCCTAAATGATATCTGAACGATTTAGTGACTTTTTAAATACTGGATTTAAACATTGTAAGTATTTTGGATTTATTTATTTTGGATTACAAATGGAGACAGTGTGAGAAATTGTATTTGTTTTGTTAAAAGGAAGCATTGGATTGGACTGGATAGGTCAAGATTGGAAAACATTGATAAGGTCAGTTACTGTTTGTCAGATGCTTCAGTTGTGGGTGTGGACAAGTGTCTGTGCTTCAAGAGAAGAAGGAGAGCTTCCTCTGAACTCAACAGAGGCAGTGTTCATTGAGCAGTGTTTGATAAAAACAAGATATTTTTGTTTTTTTCCCTCCTGAGTACCCATGTTTATACTCATTTTGCATCGACAGTAAGCTTTCTGACTGTTCTTCTGTTCTTTCTTTTTTTGAATTTCCTTATAAAATTTGCCAATACTTCCTTCATTTTCCTGAAGTCCGGATCAAACCACCCAGATGTATATCTGCTGTCATTCCTTAGAGCATACATAGTTGATAGATCTGGCTTAAGACTTGCAGAGATTTCTTTACAAATGATTTGAAATGTCACCACATCTGTCTACTGCTTGTGCCTGAGATCTAGCATTTGGACACTCCATAATGTGCAGGCTACACTTCCTGCTGAATACACAAACAACTTCAGTCTTATAACCATAAGTATATGCTCCATTTTCTGCTTTATATATAGATTGGAAAAGCAGTTTGATCCAACTAATTGCAACTGGAGAAGTGGATAATAGCTGTCTACTTATTCCTCAGTGTTTAGCATACTTAGAGAGTATAGTGCCATCAAAACACAAATGTAATTAATTGCACTAGGTCCTAAATTTGATAGGTAGATAAGTTTTATTAATGACATGTAGTGAAAAGATTTCAGGTCATTGTGAAACATCCACAGTGTGAAGCTCTCTTCTGGAAGGCTGTCTTTTCCACTGAATGGGGTACAATGGTCTTTTAAGAAGTAGCCCTGCTTCATTCATAGATTTTAAAGTGGGTGGCATATGTAGAAAATCATCATCTTTCATTTGTAACCTTATTTGTCTTCCTCTGTTGTTCCATCTTCTTGCTTCTTGCTTCTTGCAAAATCAGCTAAGGAAGGGAAAGGCGTTATAGCTGCACAAAGTCTTTAAACTGGCATTACAAGGAAACTTCAGTCTGGAAACCCTCTTCAGGAATATATGTGGTATAGGAAAATGCAGTCTGTAGCCATGAATGCCCATTTGCTTGAACATGCACTAGTATAGACCTTTTCCTTGCTTTGGATGTGGTCCGTGTCTTAGTTCTTCAGTGTAGCTTAATCTCTACTGTCTCAATAGGAAACAACTGGCTCCTTACTTGGTGATATCTACTAGATAAATAATGTCTATTTATATTCTTTGTGAAATAATACCTTCTGAATTCCTACAATTTAATCCTGCAGTATGACTGAATGAGCTGTTGGCAAAAGCTGTCTTTAGACTGTCTGGTGCTTAATACGTTCTGTAGTAAAATTCTTGCAAGATTTTTTTTTCTTGAAGCTTTTCTCTTAAAAAAAAAAATAGAAAAAGAGAAAAGCTATTTTTTTAAAAACATAGTAGAACTGCAGAGTTCCCAGTAATGTGGCCTCTGGTCTGTTTCTTTCCATTTGAATTGCTGAGACAACAAGGTGGTATTTTTTTCTAATTGTCAGCCTCTTTCATATTAAAAGGTGACGTGGCCAAGTAGTTATTGAACTCTGAAGTCACCTGGTATTGTTGCAAACACACAATACTGTGATGCATAATTAATACATGAGTGGTATGTGGGCTTGCTAAGATGGTCACATGCTTACAGCTTACCCTTCTATTAATGATGCATGCACATTCTCATATCAGATAATGCGGACAACATGCTTATCTAGCTCATGGTTGCTGCTGATGCATGAAGAAGCCAATTGGCTTTGTTGTCAGCAGAGAAAAGAGGGATTGGGGTCAGTGACAGGAAGCTGTGTGGTTATTCTTTAATAAACTGAAAGCACTATTCTCTGGAAAGAATGAGAGCAGACCTAGGAAAATGATTTTTAAGGAGTTATTAGTTGTAATTTCAAGGCTCCCAAAAGTAAGTAGATAATTATATTCTTGCAGTGTTTAAAAAGTACTGTAACATTTCTTAAAAGTAGTTCTGAAGAGTGCTCAAATAGATACTGGGACAGATCCCCTCTCCAGGCTGACCTCTTAGTTCCAAACGCTTGGGCCTCACTCACCTGGGGCCAGCCTTTAGCGGGGGTCTGTCGGAGATGTGTAGATCAGCTGAATGTTACAAACGTGCTTACTTCCCATCCACAACAGTGCCAAAATTAAAGAAGGCACATCACAGGCCAGCTTTTGAATCCCATAGTATTTCTTCTGCACCATTTAGTGAGGGCACACCCCATAACAGTAAAAGTAGCTAAAATAACTGTGGTTACACTGTGAAAAACAGTGGAATTATGCCTTGTTAAGTTACGGTTTGCCTACCTGAACACACACGGCCTCACCACTGTGTGGAGGGGAGGGGTTTGATGCCCTCCCCGGATGTGGCCACCAGTGTGTGCTGGCATAGTATGTGCCAAGACGTTTCGCGTGACGAGGTGGGGAGAAGGTCTATTTAATCCTCACCAGCCTCACACGTGGCCTCTTTTGATTTCACAGCGTGACCCATTCCCCCCCGTCCTCGATGCAGTGTACGTTATCAGATCGCTTCAGGGCCGGGTGGGGTTCTTTCTCCCCCTACTTGGTGGGGGGGGGGTTTGCCTACTCCACACTGCTTTGATTGGATTTGGGAAAATTGGCTTAGGTAAGGTTGCTAAATAGGCATTCATCGGATAGGTAAGCGGCAAAATATCAGCTCCGATGGATGCCTTGGGACACCTACTTAGGGTGTAGGGTAAGTCTCAGAATCCACCTCTTGATTCATGCAACGTAGGGGGCAGTGAAGGAGGTGGCCCTTGAGGCTGATCCAGGAATTTAATTCCTGCCTGAAGGGTCCCGCAACTATGGCTGGAGTTACCTCTGGGTATGCCTCCCCCTCGCAAGCAGCCAGGGAGCAACCCAAATAACTGGGTTAGTCTAGGGACTTGGGCAGATCGCCCTAGAGGAGGCTGAGGAGGTGAACACCAGCATGTCACCTGACCTCCACTGGACCCACGTCAATAAATGTGGCCCTTATTTAACCCAATCTCATATGTCTGGACTTGTTATTCCGGGGTTGGGACATCAAATAATGTAACTTATTTGTGTCTTGGTTCTTGCATAAGAGGAATTAATTATAAGTAACGCTTTATTTGTAACTAGTTCTTTCCAAGCTACAGAAGAAAGTGTATGTCCTTGAGGCTGTTTGCCACCTAAAATCTAGAAACAAAAGGAGCATCTCTGTTGTGGTCTCTCTACTCTCTGTGAAAGAGTGACACCCCAAGGAGCTTGCTAGCTGCTTATCATTCTGACAGTTCCCATTAGTTGAAAGCTGTTGAGTAATTATCATAAAATGGATCACAGCATTTTATTTGTGGGTTGGGCTTTGAATTATGGTAAGCATTTTATTTATGGGTTGGGCTTTTTTTAACCTCTTCCAGCATGTGGCTTTAGGGTGGAGATTGTAAATGAAAGCTGTCATCCTTTGCTTTGCATTGAGGCAGAGATTTGTAGCAATGAGACTTCTCGCAGGCAACAACCAAGCTGAACTTTGTGCCTTTGAGGACCGGTAAAGGTGAGTGTTTTGAGAACTGATTTCTCTTCTCCACCCCAGTTAAAGATAAGGTGTTTCTTCTGGCATAGGTAGAACTGTGTGACTTCAGGAAGTCTTCTAAACAATCTTTCTTCCAAAAACTGGATAAAAATCAACTAAATCTAGATTTCATTCTTTGTGAGAGCATCATCTTGTTTTTTTCCCCATTATATGATAGATATATTAGCTACTCCCTGTCCCATATTTTTTTCAAGGGAAGGAAAGGACCTGTATTTCAATAAAATAGTCTTACTTATAGTGACAACGAATGGGAGCTTGGACATTTTTGATTGAATTTCAGCTGTAGTTGAGGATAATAGTTACATATCTCATAAATCCGTTTGCAGGAGTTATTAACACAATCTACTCAAGAGTGCTTTGGTCAGTCTCAGAGCACTATATAAACAGCTAGATGTTATTTTTATAATCATAATCTGAATCTAAAAATGTTCTGCACACAAGTAAAGACAGCTCTGGAGAAAGTGTAATTTTTTAATAAAATTGAATACCGTTTTATCTGGGATCTGAACATGTCAGAGAGCAGACTTGTTTATGAAGTTTTTCCCCCTCAAGATATTAAGCAGGAGGTTCTTTATAATGATACTAGTATTGTACATCTGCTGAACAATATCTTTTCCTTCTCTCTGAGAAACTTCAGAGTTGCACATTTATACTAGTAAGAACTGTCTTTGCTCAGAGACAAGTAGCCCGAGTGTGTTAACAAAGAACATACACTATATAGAGTGTTAGTTTGAAACTGTCTACTTGAACTAGGCAAATAGGAGGGAGTGCCTGGGAAAAACTGGTTCTCCTGTAGCTGCAGCAACAGGTATGACTAGAAAAAGATGCCGAGCCAGTAATGTTAGGTGATTGGTCCAAAGCAGAATGCAAAATTGTTCCTGGTTGCTTCTCTGAAAAGAACTTCATTGATTTTTTTGGTATTATTCTGCTTCATTACTCTTGGGAATCTATATCTATGTCTACAGTTAGATAGCAATCATTTATGAGGACTTTTTGTGTAGTTGGAGGGATTAGGTGGCTATGAAAGTACTGCTGCTTCCACTGAGGTAAGAATAGTGACATACATTGTGAAAAGGAGACTATGAAACAGATAAACTGGGATTTTCTCTGTGGATTGAATTGCTGTGTGAGTTGGGGGGGCGGTGAGCACCATGAAAAGCATTCCCAAGGAAGGTTTCATAGTAGTGTGAGGGAAATTCCTTCTCCCTCCCCGAGAAAAGTAACATGATGTTCTTTTACATTTGTAAATAGTTTGTGTGTGGACACAAGTACTATAGGGAAATTTTAATATGGGGGTGAATAACTTGTGACCTTCCAGATGTGGTTGGGCTGTAACTCCCAGCATCCTTTACCACTGCCTGTATTAACTGGGTTGTGGAGTCCAATGATAACTAGAGGACCACAAATTGCCCATTCTTGATTTAAAGCGATGATCCTGTGGTAATTATCTTATGTATTTAGGTTTTAATTAATGTGGGCTTCTTCAGCACCGTTATGGTTCCATTCATTTTAGGTGTAGGCCATTCTTAAATGGTAATCCTATCTTTTAGGAATGCAGTACCTCCCAGAGTATGTGCTTGTGGCTCTCATGTCTACCTCATTAATTATCTTATCCGAGGCTTTGTCATTTCAAGGCCTAAAAAAAGTAATTTAAATAAATAAGTAAAATCTGTTTGAACCAAATTAGGCTCTTCAGCCCTGTTTATGATACTCCGCCCATCAAAGCAGTAAGTGGCTGCAGACATCCAGTCTTTGCAGCAAACAAGTAAGCCTTCTGTTTTTCATAACTTTGCCAGATACTTAGCTCCTACAAGGTTACTGAAAATACGGCATGAAATATTAGGAAATATGTAGTTAGTGCACCATACAGACTGGATTATCATGGCAGAATTTGCACAGAATCAGCTCAGTTGTCATGTTGCTAACAGGAACACAGTGAGGGCTTGTCCATGCCTTTCTCCTCCTCTTTAGTACACAAATTCTCCCTTTCTTTCATTTTCAGACTGCAACAGTGGTAAGTAAGATGTCACCATTTTATAATGATTTTAATAGATCTGTAGCACGGTACATGTTTCTAAAGTTCCCACCTGCAGGTTCTAAAGTTCCCACCTACAGATTTACAGTCTGAAAACATCAGGACTATGGGAAGCTCAAACCACAGTTTGTCAGGACATTTCTAAACAGTTCCAAATCATGCAGGCAAAATAAAAAAACTGGCATTTTGAAACAGTGACTATATAGTAATGTGCTTTCATTTTTTATTTAACACATCAATACATGTGTTACTCGCTCTTCAGTGACTCATCTTTTGACATGCCACTCTTTTGATAGTTATAAATTATAGACATTTTCTGGGTTTTTGGTATGGGTTCTGCCTTTTTGTCAGTTCTTCTCTTCTTGCCTTCTTTCTGTAGGGAACATGAAGGAATTAAGGAGGTTCACTTGAGACGGTGTGTGCACGTGGTCCCAATCAACCTTATGTAATTCCCTCATGTTCCCTACAGGAAGAATGCAAGAGGGGAAGAACTGAATGAAGACTGGTTTTTGTTTTTCAACCAATTCCACTTTCTGACAGTGCTCTGGTCCCTAACCTGTCAGATAACTGGGGGATTCCTGTACTATGTGATCAGAGATTATAGTGTGATGTAAGATTAAGTGGTCTTCAATTTCTTCTTCTGTGTTAAAAATCCTGAAACTGAGTAGGGTAGAAAAGTTCCAAATTGCTTTTGCACACAGTAAGAGAGGTGGCATTCTTCCTCTTCCCCTCATTTAGTTTCTATTCTGTGTGTGGAATTACTGACTTCTTTGCATCTGTTTTGTAGCCTTCAGAGTTATTTCTCCAGGCGGTATGAAGTTGCTACATATCCCATATGGAGAGAAATTGTAAACAAGCTATGGCAGGAAAACCCTTTGCAAAACCAATTTTTCTTCAGGGGATCCTCATTATCTGCACTTAATGAAAAGGTGGATCGGTGCTCTTGCGCCCAAATAAACAGGTTTCATTTAGATTAATCTTCTCTTAGGAATGTAGAAATGAGGCATATGTTTTGTCATCATTAGTTTGCTAAAAGTGATAATTTTCACAAGTGTTTTGAACTAAATTCAGAGTACAGTACTACTGATTTTACAGCTTTTCAGGAGCAACATAAGAGTCAACAGCTCATCTAAGCAATATGTTTCATAAATATTAAAGCCGTATTCTCAAATCCCCCCCCCCCCGCCCTGCAACTTAGAGTAGTTTAGAAGCAAACCATTTTGCAAACTGTTTCAGTGATTCAAGTTTTGCGCTCCACCACTGGTGGAATGTAAGTCTTTTGTGGGAAGTTCTCTTCTTGTCCCCACCATGCTTATTGACACTGCAAATACGATTTATTATGACAGTAGTAAAATACCTGTGAAGGGAATCTATTATCCTCATCTGTTTCTCTTTCCTGAAATTAGAAGTGATGTAGTGCAGATTGGCACAACTCAATATCAGTCCTGCTCCTCCAACAATCACCTTGTCTCTCCTGTAACAGTTTGCCTTTAGGATAAAAGACAATCTTTTGAATCAGAGTAAGATGGCTTGAGCTAATTAGTGATGAGGAGTTCCCTCTTTGGGTAGATCTAAGAACAGAGGTGAGCAACTGTGGTTCTTTGTTGTTAGACTGCAGCTCTTAGGCCCCCTTCACACTACACAACTATGGCACTATGATTCCACTGTAACTAACATGTCTGTGTCCTGTGGAATCCTGAATTTGCCATTTGAGAAGTTTAATACCCCTCCTTTAACTGCAAATCCCAGGATCCCATAGGATAGAACCATGGCATCAAAGTGAAATTTTAAGATTGTGTACGGTGAAAGTGCCATTATTTTCTCTTGCCATTTTTGCTGGCAGTCCAACATCTAGAGGTCTACCATTTTCCACTCCAAGTCTGCAGTCTACAATCAGTAGACATAATATTGTTTTGGCTACAGGTTTTTTGTCATTTTTGTTGTTATGTGCGTTCAAGTCATTTCAGTTATGTCAGATTTATGGCAACCCTAAGGTAATCCTATCGTGGGGTTTTCTTGGAAAGATTTCTTCAGAGGATTTCTTGCCCAAGATCATCCAGTGGGTTTCTATGACTGAGTGGATATTTGAACCCTAGTCTCTTAGATCCCTAGGCTCAAACGACTACACCATGTTGGCTGTGACTACATGAACGGAGCATGAAGTTTTGAGCTTTGCGGAGTAAAAGTCATTTGAATCTAGGCATTATCATTCCCCTGTTTAGGAACAATTATGCATGCCATCTTGAGATGAACTGACATTTTGTGAGGAACAAAAATGTACAAGTTTCTGTTTTAACACACACGCAATTGGCTGGAAACTTCTCTAAGTTCTAAACATGTAAATACGCAGGAGAGTAGGTAATTTGGCCATACCTATTTATTATTCTGCATCTGTATCAAAAGGTGCCTTAGATGATTTGTTCTTGATTATGTAAATGTATATCTGCTGCCTGTGTAAGAAATGAAATACATACAAACTAGACAGCTTGGGATGTACGTGAAGCTCTCAGATCACAATTTACCTATCTTGGATGTAAGAAAAACGCTACGTATCCCCATTATGTATGGATGTATAGATTGTGTCTTGATGTTTGTGGAGGTTGTAATGGCCAGTAAAATAATATACTTAGTAGACATATATACAAATCCTTTTTTGTTTGATAAAGTTTAGGGCTGATAGATTTTGCGGGGAGGAGTGCAGATTTATTTGAAATAATCTTATTTCCTGAAATGAACTTCTAATCAGCTTGGGAATGGAAAACTTAAAACAAGAGTTTTTGTTCAGGCATATCTGACTCTGAGCCAAAATTGCTTTGTTGGCTCTACCACCTGAAGAGCTCTGTTAATCTGGGGTTGAGCAAGTGTGGGAGTGCTGGAAAATATCAAAGTACTTCTGTTAATTGTTTGCAAGTTCCACAAAACTGAAAAATGTGAATCCATTAAAACCAGGGTGTCAAGAACATAGGGATAACCTTTGCCACAAATTTGCATTTTTAAGAAATAATTTGGCACTTACTGGTGATCTAAGTTTACAGTCACTTTTCATCATTTTGGAGGGAAACATGCCTGTTCAGCTAAGCATAACACTTAGCCTCCAAATGTGTAGGCAACTATGTATCACTTATATGACAATATGGTTATAATAGGTTGTTGTATGCCTTCAAGAATTTCTGACTAAGACAAACCTGTCATAGGGTTTTCTTGACAAGATTTGTTCAGAGAGGTTTGCTTTAGCTTTCCTCTGAGGCTCAGAAAGGTCACCCAGTGGGTTTTCATGAGTGGGGATATGAACCCTTGTCTCCCGGAGTTCTACTCCAATGCTCAAACCACTACATCATTTTGGCTCTTGTTATTATATATATTAGTTATAATATAGTATTTTATTTTATTGGTTTAGTTTTATATGTCACTTTTCAATCTAGTGATTCGCTAAGCCAGCGGTTCTTAAACTGGGGTCCATGGAACCGTCCCGACAGGGGTTCTACCTAGGGTTTGCCATTTATCCCTGAAAACTGAAGAAAACCTTGGATTTAAGGGACTTAAAATGTCCTGGCCAGTTGTTGCAACATGTCCCAGATTCCTCAAAGGCAGCAGTGATGATGGTTACAGTGATGGCAGTGACACACTGGCGGGTGTTTCATCCAGCACTGGAGGCTCCCAGCACTACTGCACTGGTGTTCCAGAAAGCCCAGACAGGAAGATAAAAGGAGAGCCCTGAAGACAAGGGAAGACACCCAACCAGGCCTTGTGTGGTGAGTGTGGCAATGCTACTTTATCCCAAGGCCAGGCAGCATGGTAGAGCTTCGCTTCCATGCAGCCATAAGAATAGAAGTGAGCTTGGAGGTGAAGCAGCAGGGAAAGCATGAAAGAAGTGCCATTTCCCTCTGAAAGAGCACGGAGAGAGTAGAGAGGGTAGATGCGTTCAAAAGAAGCACTTATTGTCTATTCTCTCCGTGCTTCTTTGGAGCCAAACAGCGTTTCTTTCATGCTTTCCCCCAAAGCAGCACTGAGATCTTTACTTTCCAGGCTCTGCACTGGAAGAAAGGGCAAATAAATGATTCTTTAGACCTGCCCTCCCGTTCATAATCTTCCTTTAGGAAATTCCAGTTTGTTCTACTCTCCTGGCACTTCAAGGATCTCAGCATGCTACTCCATAGACCATAAACAAGCATCCTTTCCTCTGCATTGTCTACTTGAGGAATAAGAGATATGAGTGCACAACTGGTGAACAGCTTTAATCAAATATATGAATGTTTAAATAAATGTTTGAACATTTAAATCTGAATTTAAATATTTAAATCTTGAGTTAAGCCTTGGGGGTCCTCGGTAACAAATTATATTTACAGGGGGTCCATGGTAAGGAAGAGATTAAGAACTACTGCTGTAGGTGACTGGCATGCAACAAGATGTAATATAAAAGCCTCAAACACACTAAGAATGGCTTGTGATCTGAGCACTGATCATCTCTTACATTCATATAGTAGGCCCTCTGCTAGGGTTTGGTTCCAGGCCCCCCAGTGGATAGCAAAATTAATGGATGCTCAAGTTCCATTATGTACAATGATATAGTAAAATGCTGTCCCTTATATAAAATTACAAAATCAAAGTTTGCTTTTGGGTTTTGTACTTTATCTTATTTTATTGGTATATTTTCAAGCTGTAGTTGGTTGAATCTCTGGATACAGAATCCGCGGACATGGAGGCTCGACTCTACATGTATGCACCTGTACAGATATATACTAGGGGGAACTTGTGGCCGAAGTTGGGGGTGCATCACCCTGGAATGGCATGGGGGGGTCTCTCACTCTCTAATGCAGATATTGTGATAACTGAAGCCCCTGTCAGAGCTGCTGATGACGAGCAGCAGCTGTTGGTCCCTGATGCTCAGGGTGGAGATGACGAGCAGCAGCTGTTAGTCCCTGTGGCTCTGGCTGGAGATGAGTCGTGCAGCTCAAGAGCTCCCCCTGCTGCCACGGACCAAGCAGGCGCGGACGTCCCTCTGCCTGCTCCTTTAGAGCAACAGGGATCGGATTCTGTGCCTGCTCCTTTGGAGCAACGGGGATCCGATTCTGAAGAGGTTCAATAAGCCCAATCAAGACGGAGACTCAAGAGGGCTGTGCAAAGGGAGGCTTCCTTGGCTAAGTTTAAGAAGCGGTGACCGGACACACTTGTGCCTGGGGCTATATAACTGCCTGCCTGGAAGCTTCCCTTTGCTTGTGGCAAACTTCTTACAAGCCCTCCTCTTACCTGTACCTTGCTCCCAGCACCTGGTTCCTGATACGTTGAATTGATCTCTGGACTCTTGACCCTTGGCTTTGGAACTCTGACTACAGCTTCGCTTGGCGCTCTGGTAAATGAACTTCCTTGAGTATGTGCTTGCTTGTCTCCTCCTGGCTGGACATTGCTGGCTCTCCGACTCTCTTCTCTGGGCTGGCTCGCCGCCCAGGTCTCTGACCTTGACAGATATGGACACACACTGATTAGCCCACCAGCCTCCTCATAGCATAGTCACCTGGCAACAAGTAATCTCCTTTCATTTCTTCTAGTTAGAGCCTAGTGTCTTTTTCTGGCAAGAAGGGGAAACAAACTAATTTCAGTTGCTCATGGGAACCTCAAGTACACACAGGTGTGTTTGTTCCCTTAACAAAATCAGTAAAGATGGGAAGATGTTCTCTTTCTGTCCCTGTGCCATGCTGATTCTTCTTCGTGGTCTCTGTGACTCACACAAATGGGGTTTTGCGCCTGCGCAGAAACAGCATTCAGAACCTTCTAGAGCCTACCATTGGCATTTTGACGGTCGACTCATCCGCCATCCCTTCGTGGTATATGAGCCCCTGCCTCGTGTAACAGTCAGTTCCTTTTTATCTGCCACATGTGCAGCATATAGGACCCTCTTTGCTAGTGTGAATGGGATTTTTCCTTATTTTCTGGTGTTTTGGACTGGTTGTTTTGGCTTTGGATTGGATCGGACTTGGTTTGTTCTTCGAGATTGTGTTGTTCGGCAAGTTGTATGGCAACGGCTGTATTTAAACGTTGCTTGACCTGTGGAGGGAAAATACCTGATAAGGACATACACTCAAAGTGCCTCCTTTGTTTAGGTGAGGGCCACAACATGGGAGCTTGTCATCGTTGTCAGCTATTTACTCCACAGACTTGTCGAAATAGGGCTGCTCGGTTGAAAGCCCTATTGTGGGAGAACGTGCTGACTGCTTCAGAACCACCCAAGCGGGCTGAACCTGCTCCCTTACCATCCAGTATGGCCCATTCTTCTGCTTCCTCCACTTCCTGACGGAATGTGTCGGTACCATCGTCAAGACCAAGATCTCATTCGACGTTGAGGCCTCGAGATCAGGCATTGTCTGGTCATACCGATGATCGTCGAGACCATCCTTCTCCTCTACCTAGTACCAAACTGCCTAGGAAGGAGAAGGATCGGAAGAGGAAAAATAAGGAGGCTGCTTCAACAGAAACTAAGAGGCAGAGGAGGAAGGATAAGTCTAAGGCACATCCTTCATCTCCAGTGAGGAGGCCAACTCCTCAAGTGTCTGCCTCAGAGGAAGTACGGACCCCTCAACATTGGGGATCCCAGGAGGTTATACCTTCTGAGGAGATCAAAGAGGTGTGTATTGGCTCAGAGGGAGAGGTAATGGAAACTTCCCCTCAAATTTCTGTCGGATCTCCTTCAGACCACGGAGTGCTGTCTCCTGCTGTAAGGCCTCCTGGGCGCAGAAGATCTTCGACCAAGCTATCTGGAATGCTTTGACGTACTTCGCCTTTGCCCCCAAGGTCAGCTTACTGAGACGATCAGTCGGTCAGCACTTCCTCATGTCGGTATCATCATTATTGGGAAAGATCTCCCTACTGTGACGATGTTTTGTATGATTCGAGGGATATGTCCCCTTATATGGACGAGTTGGAGCGATATGAACGACGTCATTGTATCGAGATGTTCATGATGAACGGTACTGTTGTGTTACTCATCGCTCTTGCTCTTTGTCGAAGACTCCTCCATGTCAGCGGGTAATAGCATCTTCTCGTTGCATATCTAAGTCCACCAGGCGGGATCGAACCGCTGTTGATAGGTATCGAGAACGCCTTTCAGAGGGAAGGAGGAGAGAGTCTATTGTTATGTCCCCTCAAGGTTATTGGATCTGATCTCCATCGGTACCGTCCTCGGTATCCTTGGCAGTGTCTCATGGACTAGATATCGAGTCCAACTTCGTTTCCACTGCCAAAAGAATTTCACCTACTGGTGATGTGTGATTGTTTTCAGATCTTGTCCTCCGAATGGCCAGATCGTTGAACTTACAAATTGAAGACCACAAGGAAGTTCTGAAAGACCTGATCTTCCAAGATTTGCAGGACTGCGCTCTGGTACCGTCTGTAATTGCGCTGCTTCCGTATCTGTCGCAGACAGTGAAGAAGTCATGGTTGACACCATCTCCGGTACCGTCTGTGTCTAAGAAACTGGAGTCTCTGTACCGTCTTGTTGAGGCTGAGGATGACTGGTGGGTCCAACACCCCAAACCAAACTGTATTGTGGTGGATGCAGCCCAATCAAAGCAGTCGCAAAGACTTCATGCTGTTCCTGCTGATGGTGAGGGGAAAAAAATTGGATAATATTGGTAAGAAATCCTATTCAAATGCAGCCTTGTTGTTTAGGATTTCTAATTATGCTGCCTGCATGGGCGCATACCAACAGTTCTTGTGGGGTGGAATTAAACCCTATCTGGAAATGCTGCCTGATACCAAGAAGACCGCTATTGCATTATATGGTGAAGCTTACTGCCTGTCATCTCAACAAATCACTACAGTTAAACACATCACAGGCTGCAGTAGTAAAGCTGTTGCGGGCACCATAGCAGTTCGACAACATGCTTGGCTTTGTTCATCTGGGTTGTCTCAGCAAGCGAAGATGGTGATTGAAGATCTACCCTTTGATTCTCTAGGGTTGTTCAGTGCTGGTATCGACGAAAAGCTGGAACATGTCCAGAAAATGTGTTCGACAGCTAAGAAGTACGGCTTCCCGGTGTTGACATATCAATAGCGTTATCAGTACCGTCGGTATCAGCCTTTTCAGAGAAGAACGCTGAGCCCAACTCTGCCTCAACATAGACAGAGCACACCTCAACAACTCTCGACAAGGAAGTTTCCATCTGCAAAGTACAAGCAGCCTCAATATAAGAAATGACAGTCAGACCAGAGCAAACATAGGGTTTGACAACTAAAGTCACGAAACCTTTCTGACAGATACCAGCCTTCGACAAGGACAACGCATCCCTTCTGTTGCAAACTTGCATTCAGACAAGCATCTAAGTCTCCATTCCAAACTACCGTTTGGGGACAGACTAAGCTACCATGCCGAGGTTTGGTCGATGATCACCTCGGATTCTTGGGTCCTAGACATCATAAAGTATGCGTACGCCATAGAATTTCGCTGTCTACCACCAACAGGTCGAATTCAGAGGACTATGCCATCTCCAAAGCTTGAAGAGGAGATATCAACCTTGCTCCAAAAAGGGGCAATAGAAAGAATCACCACAACTCAATTGAAAAGAAGTTTCTCTTTGAGGTATTTTCTGGTGAAGAAAAAAGATGGAGGTCTCTGGCCCATATTGGACCGGAGAGGCGTCAACTACTACATCCGATCAGAAAGGTTCAGAATGGTGACTTTGACTGCTATTCTGCCTCTCTTGAAAAGGGGTGACTGGTTTGCAACCTTAGATCTAAAGGGTGCATATTTCCACAGACCTGAGCACAGAAGGTTCCTTGCCTTCATCGTCGGCAGGCAGGCCTATCGTTTTCGCGTCCTTCCCTTTGGCATAAGCACAGCTCCAGGGTCTTCGTGAAATCATGTCCGTTGTCACAACTTTCCTTCATCAGAAAGGCATCGTGGTGTTCCTGTACATAGATGACTGGCTAATAGTGGCATCTTCTCGAAAACTGCTATCCATGCATCTCAGGACCACCATCTGTCTTCTAAGAAAGTTAGGTTTAATGATAAATTACAAGAAGTCAACCTTGGTACCGTCAAGACAGATCAAATACATTGCGGCAGTATTGGACTCCAGTCGGTGGAGAGCCTTTCTTCCACGGGACTGATGGGAGAAGATTCTGCGACGTCTGACAAGAATGCAGCGACTTTGCAGAGTGCGAGCGAAGGCAGTTCAAGTTGTGCTAGGACTGATGGCATCGGCTATGCTTGTCACACCATATGCGAAGCTGAGGATGAGACGACTGCAACAGTGGTTCATATGTCGGTTCAGTCCTCTTCGAGACCATCATCTCAAGTACCTGACGGTACCAAAGAATATCCTTGTGTCTCTGGGTTGGTGGATACTACCAGAGAATGTGTTGAAGGGAATGCCATTCCTTCCTTGACCACCATTGCTGTTGGTGACAATGGATGCGTCAATGGAAGGCTGGGGTGCTCATCTCAGAGCATTTACGATACAAGGTCGGTGGACTTCTCAGGAGACGAATTTCCATATCATGATTTTGGAGTTCCTGGCAGTGCTGAAGGTGCTGCAAGCATATCAGCACTACCTGTGTGGGAGGTCAATCCAAATCGTGACAGACAATACCACAGTGATGTCCTACATAAACAAACAAGGCGGGACTTGGTTGCGTACATTGCTGAACTTGTCAGTACAACTATGGGAGTGGTGCCTGTCATGATGGATTCTTCCTTTGGTGGTCCATCTGGCAGGGGACCAGAACATCCTAGCAGACACACTCAGCAGGACACTGTGGTCTCACCATGAGTGGATGATCAACAAGCACGTCATCCAAGATGTGTTCGCGAAGTGGATAGATAGATCTCTTTGCATCAAGACTGAACAGCCCATGCAGACTGTACTGTTCCCAACATTCGAAGGGGCATTGAACTCTGGGGGATGCCTCTCTGTTCAGTTGGACAGGACCAAGGGTCTATGTGTTCCCACCATTTCCCTTGATAACGAAGGTGATTGCCAAAATTTGCCAAGACAAAGCAAAGGCAATACTCATAACACCGTGATGGCTGAGGCAACCATGGTTTGCCATTCTCCTTCAGTTATCACAGGGGAGGTACCGTCTGCTGTCGTGCAGACAAGATCTGCTCAGCATCCACAATGGTACTATCTTCCATCCTGACGTTCAAACACTGTGTTTGACCGCATGGAATCTATTGCAATAGATAGCCTGCCCAATGCTGTGAGACGTATCATGTTGGCTGCGCATAAGCCCTCAACATTAAAGTCTTATGCATATAAATGGGGTAAATTCTGTGATTACTTGAAACAACAAGGTCTTTCCCATACAGGTTGTGACAATATTTATGTCTTGTCCTTTCTAGCAGAGTTATCGAATCAGCGTTTGTCTTTATCTTCAATGAAATGTTATTTAGCAGCAATTTCATGTAATTTTCAAAAACAGGGTAAACCATCTTGTTTTTTGGACCCCCTGATTGAGAGGTTTATCCAGGGCTATAAACAGTTGCACCCTCCAATCCAACCACCTCTCCCGGGATGGAATCTGAATTTGGTGCTGAAACACCTGGCTGCTAGGCCCTTTGAGCCTATGGCAACCTGTGACGAGACTGCTCACATGGAAAACTGCCTTTTTGGTTGCAATAACATCTGCAAGGAGGGCTAGTGAGCTATGTGCACTCAGAGTTGATCCTCCTTATTTGAGATTCCACAAAGATAAGGTGGTGTTAAGACCAGACATAATGTTCTTGCCGAAAGTGGTGTCATAGTTCCATCTGAACCAAGATATAGTGTTACCAGCTTTCATGCAGAATCCAGATTCAGACATGGAGAAAACTGCACTGTTTGAATGTTAGAAGGGCATTGGCGTTTTATGTTCAATGCATTTCTTCAATTAGAAAGTCAAATAAATTGTTTGTTATTCAGTATCTAAACAGGGTAATCCAGTATTGCCTCAGAAGCTCTCTAAATGGGGTGGTTTCCACCCTTGAGTTGTCTTATGACCTGGCAAAAAAGAAACTCCCTGACTCTGCCCGAGCTGATTCCACAAGATCTGTGGCAGCCTCTGTGGCCTTTTTGCATGGGATATCTCTTTATGAGGTCTGCAAAGCAGCTACCTGGCCTCAGCTTCATACATTCATCAATCATTATAGAGTTGACAACCGTTCTAGGAATGATGCATGTTTTGGGAGAGCTGTACTGTTTTCCTCTGTGGGATGAATGATACAATATTGTCTGTTTTGTCAATAAATATTATTTATCATCTTATATCTTGGTGTTGATGAAAAAAAAAAGAGATGGAGATAAGGAAATCAGAAGGAAACGGGGGAGCCAGAAGTTGACATGAGTGTTGTCCAGCAGTATGACATACCCTCGATCCTTTTTGATCAGCTTGCTAGTCTCCCATTTGTGTGAGTCACAGAGACCACGAAGAAGAAGAACAGGTTGCTTACCTGTAACTGTGGTTCTTCGAGTGGCCATCTGTGAACTCACACAACCCCTCCCTCCTCCCCTCATCTGTCCTGCTGTGCGGTGGTTCTGTTGCTGCCACACGTGCGGCAATGGAACTGACCGTTACACGAGGTGGGGACTTATATAGCATGAAGGGATGGGGGATGAGTCAGCCGCCAAAACGCCAACGGTAGGCTCTAGAAGGTTCCGAATGCTGTTTCTGCGCAGATGCGAAACGCCATTTGTGTAAGTTCACAGATGACCACTCGAAGAACCACATTTACAGGTAAGCAACCTGTTCTTCTGTAGTCTGTTTTGAGTAGTATAAATTTGAATTCTATTTCTCCAAGTCTATGTAATAGGAGAATATTGGCATGAATATGTCAGAGATGCAGAGTTTCCAGTCAGGCATTTGACCTGTGAAACAGTACTGTGAAATATGCAAAGAATTTTTTAGATGGGTCATCCAAAGCTTTTGACCAAGTACAATATTTTAACGGTTAATGTAGGGAGACACTGTAAATGCTCTAGGAGAAGAACATTTATGTGTTATCATTTAGCTTGAATAATGTATAAAATATTCACGGCTTTATGCATAAGGTTAAAGGATAACTTTGGGCGTCAGTCGAGAGGAGTAGCCATATTACTCTGTTGTTTTAGTGTGTCACACTTTGTTTTGTATATGTTTATTGTATACCTGTTTAAACTTTCAAAGTTGAAATACAGATTTAAGCTGAAATAACATATTATTTTTAAAACCTGGCTGGGGTTAATTCCCGTTTTTCAGTCAGTATGTGTAATGCTCATAAGCATCATTCTCAAGTCCACTGTTTACTGTCCAAATGGGACGATGCACCCCTCCAGCTACTGCAAGAAAAGATGCTTTTTCTCTAGTTGGCTGTTGCCTGCAACTAAACTCTGATTCAGTCACACAGATAATCCTTAACCTGCCCCATTTTTTTAAAACCACCAGGCCCTCTGCTGTTCTCTCTTCAAACTGGCAAGGATGGGAGATTGTTTGCTTCAGGCAGCAATGAAGGAGATCTGGACAGATGTGTTTTTTTCTCCATAGAGACAGAAGGAAGAGATTAAAAAGGGAAAGGTTGAGTGAGAAGGAAGCCATTCCCAAATGTGGAACTGGGGAAAATACACAAGCAATAATCCACATATACAGTATCCCCCCCCCAGCTGCCACTATACAGCAAGGTTGAAATAAGATTGTAAATTCACCTTCCTGCATGTCCTTTTTTTCCTAACGTCATTTTCCCTATCAGCAACGCAACCCCTTGTGGAAGAAACCATTTATTTCTCCTATTTATTTGTATAAAAGAGATAGAAAAGTTGTCAGAGGTACTTAATAGGTTAATAAAAACAAGACAGATTGTAAGGCTTGCAAGCTACAAGACACTTCATCTCCCAAAAGCTGAACGAGAGAGAAAAACAAGAAAACTCAGGCTCCACTTTTTAATTTATATGGATTTTAGAGCGACTAGCTGTGAAACTGAAAGTTGTTGGAGTTCTCATGCTCATCTGAAAGGAAAAAAGGTCAAAAGAAAGCATAGTCCAAAATTGCAGGTCCCTAAGACAAGCTGATATAGTGATGACACTTGATGTTTCTTCCTTTTTTCACAGCCTGATAAAATGGCTAATGGATGACAGAGGATAACTGGACTCCATCCATCTTCTTCCTCTCTCTCCCTGCTTACTATTGTTCATCACTTTGAGAAAGTGGGCCCTATCACACTACACAAAGAATTATTCATAGTCTACAATTTTGCTTTAGCTGCCATGGCTGCATCCTATGGAATCCTGTGATTTATCATTTAATGAGGTTCTGGAGCTCTCTGGCTGGGAATTCTAAATATTCATACCTAAATTCCAAATCCCAGGATTCAGGAGGACAGAACCATGGTAGTTAACGTGGAATCATGCTACTGTAATTGTATAGTGTGAAAAGACCCAATATTTATATATACAGTCAGAAGCTGGAGTGCAAGGGTATATTTGCACTGCACAGTTAAGCATTTTAATACCATTTCAACTGTCGTGGGGAATCCTGGGACTTTCAATGAGGTAGTTAGTGTTCTCTACTTAGGGAGCTCTAGTTCTCAGGGGGGTGGGCAGTAGTGCAGCTTAAGCTTAATTATGTGAGAGACTGGTAGGTTTTTTCCTCACCATGACAGGGATTGACACCATGTTTCTTCCAACTGGTTCCAACACTTTTGTCTTTCTTGGAAACTTGCCACAAACCACTTTGAGTAGTAGCGGGCTAGAGGATCAAAGTAGCTTGCCAAACTACAAACCATAGCATTACACAGGATGAAAGCATGACAGTAAACTGATAACAGACAATTGTCATTAACTGTGTAGTGTAGATATATTCCTAGTGTCAGCCTTAGTTTCTCCCTGTCTCTGGAGCTGTTACTTATACTTACTTACATCCCTAAATCAGGAAGTTTCCAGATCTGTATGTGATCACAGCAGAATAAATCCCAATATCACCAAACATATGTTTAGGTGAGACAAGGTGAAAGACTATTCCACTAAGCACAACTAGGTTCAGAATTCCCTTCTGATAAAAAGCTGGGAGGTTCTGCCATCTCTTAGTGGTCTCCCACTGCCATTAAAGGACTAGAACTTTGTTTTGTAGCAACTTTGTGGTATGAGTACTTTTTCAAGCTCCAGTATTGTTAGAGGATGCTGAGTTGTTTTAATAGCTGAATTTTTAAATATATATTTCTGATTTTAGTGAATTATTTTAATTTGCATGCTTCCTTGAGCTTATTAAAAGAAAGCTGGGATATAATTGGTTGAAATAAATATCTTTGTCTCTTTTACAGAAATGATTTCAAGAATAAATCAAGTATGAAATAGGTATAAGCAGCTAGGCTTATAGGGTCCTGAAAGTTCTTTCTCTTTTTTTTCCTTTTCATTTCATTTTTAAAAATTATTTTCTTCTGTATAAGAACGTTTGTGTATTGACTTGAAAATAACTGCTTGAACCACAACCTGAAATTAGATCACAGTGCATTCAGATTTCTACATGAGTCAGTTGAAAAATCTCTTATTACACTAAAGGGGCTTTCCCAACATGTCTAATACACCCTGGAATGAAAATTTGTCTTGCAACATTGATTACTGTCTGGCAAGATGATTTAATGTCTAGAGATCACCAGTATCTGCTCCTACAGAGTGTCCTATCTATGTGGGTGCTATAGCTTTTCCAGGCTTTGCTTGTTGGTTGGCCACATTGCTGAGTGATACATATTGCAGCTGGACGTACATTACTAAGATGAGATATGGGTTATCAGATTCTGAACAGTCCTTTTTTTCCATTACAGTACTGGAAGGGTGAAATAACAAATACATATATTCACCATATATCCACTTTTGTTGTTGATGCTTGTGGTCAGGTCAGCTTCAACTTCTGGCAACCCTATGAATGAGAAACCTCTCAAAGCCCTGGTCATCAGCATCCTTGCTGAGCCTTGCAAAATCAGGGCGATGGTTTTCTTTCATTGAATCAATCCATCTGTAAGATGATGTTCCTCTTTTCCTGCTGCCTTTTCCGCTTAGATATTTGTTTTTTTTAAAAAATGTGCCACTCTTTGCTGGCGATTAGTTAAATTCATATGGTAAAACGGATGGCAATATTGCTATGATTTGATAAGTATGAGCTTTCTCTCCTTCCTTTTAGACCAAGAAAATAAGGTCTGAGCAAGATAAGAAGTCATGACTTCCGATGCTAGCCATATGCTTGAAGCTGCTCTAGAGCAAATGGATGATATCATTGCAGGTATGGTGATTACTTCTTTTGAAGCCCTTCTAATAGCAGACCTGTCCTCAGATCTCTGTAACAACTGCTTCAGCGAGGGAAAGGTTTAAGTGCTCCTACACTTACTTCTCCCCTGCTCCCAATTTTTCTGCCATTATCACAGCTTCAAGCTTCCTTTTATTTAAGGGAGAAAACCAAGTCTCATGTTGAGGGGCTTGCACAACTTTATATAATATGCAACCTAGCTCTCTGAAAATGTGCTTGGTTGTTAGTAGAGTATTTGTTGATTAGGGTTGCCAGACTGAAAGCTAGAGAGGGCGCCTGTGCCTTCAATGGTTGTGTAAAAGAGGGAATTCCACTTGTTATTGCCTTTCATACGGCCAGATAACAAGCTATATCTGCTGAAATGTTCTCTTCTACACAGTCATTAAAGGTACAGAAGACTTCTCCAGTTTTCAGCATGGTAACTCTACTGCTCATGGTATTCTTAAAGAAAGGCAGTGATGGCATTCTGAAAGAAAGGAAGGACAGTCTTAATTCAGCTGTGTAATTAAGAAGAAGGCAAACAGACTGTCTGGAGTGACTTGCTGGAGGCATGAGGGCATTCATCTCAAAAACTAGTTGTCATATTGAGTAGGCTTTCCATATCCTGTCTTCAAGAGAACACCTGAACTACTTAGTTATTTATTATATGGTTGTGTGGTGTAATCCTAAGAAAATGAATGGGAACATAAATTAAAGCAATCTAAAACAGTGTGGTGTCTATGCATATCTACTCTGAGGAAAGGTTTATTAAGTTTGATAAGACTTATAGGCGGGTAAGCATGTGGGAGCCTGAAACTTTGTTTGAGTGAACCTCTAAAATCAGGGGCAATCCAGGCTCTTCCATTGCTTGAGCCAAGAAGCAAAGTGCCACTGCCCTCCCATTACACAGGGGAGGGGTGCCAAGGAGGACCTGAAAACAGTGGTACTTCTCTCAGAGTCCCATTAAGAGGAAGGCGTGGTACCTTTCCCATGCCCTAGAAAGAGGAGGAGAAAGATGCAGTATGGGTGCTCACAACCCCTTGCCGCTGCCAAGAAGAAGAAGATAGTGCCATCTTGCCAGAGGAAGGAGGAGAGCACAGCCATGATCCTTTTAGATTCTGGTTGTGCTAGAGAGTTGACTGTTTCATCACATGGTCAGCTTTGTGGACAGCTATTCTCCAGCTTGGTAAAGACATGGAGGTAACCAAGCTCTCTCGCTCTTCTAGAAGTGGCATTGCTACAGCCTTATTCTCTGGGTTAGGGAGCACGGGCACTGCTACTGTGTCCTCTGCTATCTGGGGCAGTGGGAGTCAGTTGTCTGGAGAGTGGAACAGTGAGCAGTAAGGGCCCTGCCGAGACAAGAGGGATTGCTGACTTTACTACTCTCGGTGAACATTGGACCTAACAGTGGTGGCCCTAAGATGTTGTGTGTAATTAGTAATGAAACCCCTGTAATCTAATGATGCTGTTCTGGAGGACTGGACTTCCGACCCCCATCCCTGTGGACATATTATCTTAAATTTAGAGTGTTGCAGCTCCTCCACAGAGCATAATGTGTCAAGTGTTACATAGGGTTGACGTTTTGACCTAACTCAAAGAGTGATTGGTAAGCTGTAGCCTGGGGTGTGTTACTCTGTCCATTTTACTTAGGCCATATCAGATTTAGAGAAAGAGCCAATCTTCTTTTTAAAAGAACATGTGTGTCAGAGTATGGAAGTTATCTGCTGTGATGGAGAAAACATAACCATATCCTCCATAGAGATGAGCAGCTCCAGGGGAAAGAGAAGACCCCAATCATTTAAACTGATAATATTTAACATGGTACTTCAAGGTTGTCTGTGTGGGAAATTTAATGAGCATAATGTAAGGAACAAAAATAGGATATATCATAAAAGTATAATCTGCCTCCCTTTTCATGGTTTGGCATGCTTCCAGAGCTAGTAGAAATAAAAGCTTTCTTGCTTCCAATTCTGCACAATTTAAATATAATATTATGTTTGAAGTGTATAAGGGTATGACTGTCAAACGAGATCACTAAGTAGAATTGCGTTTAATATAATCAAATGTGACAGATAAGTCAGTGTCTCTAGGCTCTTCTGCTTTGTTGCAGCTATGCTGCTAACTGCTTTCAGAACTAAGGATATTGGATGGTCAGCATTAGTTAGCTAACTCTATCTTGTAAATGCAGAAGAGGTTATAATGAACGTGAGGGCCAATCTCTTAGCTAACATGTTGTGTACATATTAGTACTGTAAGCTTTGCACGTAAAGCCTCCCCATTTAATCAAGTGTTGTAGAACGTATCTGTACAAATCAAAAATGTCTTGGGTGTCCCTAAAGTGTTGCCCATTTCATTGGCAATTTCTACAGAATTGTAGCTAGAGTTTAGAGTTTATTTTTTTCATCATAATTTTAATTGAATTCATATATATTCTTAATATAATGCAGTCAAAAGTGTGTATATCCATTAACTTAAAAAAACCAATAAAATGAAAGAGAAAGCAATTTTTATGCTTTTACATTTGTATCATTATATCATTCTACTTTAGATTTGACTACAACCTATTATTCCTTTCTTTACTAATTCTTCCTTTAATCTCTTCTCTTTCTAATATTATACTAAATTTGCAACTCCTCTTGACTACCTGATTTCAGTATCCTCTATGTCTGTCTGTCTGTCTATCTATCTTTGTGTGTGTGTTTTTCTTCCTTCTTCCCCATTCCCTCATTATAATCTCATATATATAAAATGCAATATTTTATATTGTATATGGCATATAATAATTATGTATATAATTTCTCGTCTTCTCTCTTTTTTTAAAAATAGTTTTATAATCACTTTAAATTTAAATCAAGAATTCTCCCAATGCTCTAATTTCTTCTTTTTTTTTCTTTTAAAGGTTCAGGGAGGGTTCCCAATCTTCTCGAAATTGTTCAGTCATTTTCCCTTTGAGCATCATTAAGAGTTTGTCCATTTCTGCAATTTCTAATACATTACTAATCCAATTTTATTTAATAGATATATCCAAACTTTTCCATTTTGGGGCATAAATTATTCTTGCAGTGATGATCATATAGTATAACTTTTTATCGTTACAAGATTTTGTTTCTTCATCAGGTGTTCCTAATAACATTAATACTGGATGTTAATTTTTAATTTTTTCAATTTCTTGTAGCCATTTTTGAAATTCATTCCAAAAGTGTTTTGCACAGGTACAGGACCACCACATGTAGAATAGGGTTCCTTCCTGTTCTCTGCATTTCCATTTCCAACCTACTTTGTCAGAATGTGTATAAATTTTAGATATTTTTGTTGGTATTAAGTACTGTCTGAAAATCATTTTATACACATTTTCTTTCAAGTCATAACAAAGAATATCATTTAACCCTTAAGTCCACAACCTTTCCCATTTCTCTAGCTCAATAGTGTGTCTTATATCTTGTACCCATTTTATCATATTATTTTTAATCAATTCTGGTTCCATTTTTGACTCCAACAACAGTTTGTACATTTTAGCAATTATGTAGTCCTCATCTGTTCAAAGTTTTCTTTCAGATTCTGAATTCTCTTTCTCATTCTTATCACTCAAAAATTTCTCTTTTAGTTGTCTATATCCATACCAATCAATTTTCCATCCTTGTTCTTTTAATTCTTCTTGATCTATAATACCATTTTGTTGATTTTGAACAGACAGCAAATCTCTGTGTGTCGCCCAATTTACATCATCTCTCTTTTGAGTTCTAAAAAAAAGCCTCTTATGTAGAAATCCATAACGGAGTTTTTGGTGCATTGTGTATTTTTATAGTTTTTTTTCCAAATTCTTAGTATGGGGTGCCTGATAATGTGACTGTTAAGTTCCTTATTTATTTTTTCTGCGGTGTACCATAAATATGTGTGCCATCCATATTTTAGCTCATGGCCTACCAATTGTAACAATCTTTTATTTTTCATTGTAATCTGTTCTTTTATTCATACTAGGGCATACGCAGAAAATAAAGTTTTAAGTTTGGTAGACTCAGGACTCCTCACTTTTTTTTTTTGTCTTGGAGCACTTTCCACCTTATTCTTGTTTTGTTACCCTGCCACACAAATTTGGATAAATCTTTCTCAGTTTTTAAAAGGAGCATCACTACTTATAATTGGTGTGGTCTGAAAGAAAAGTAAGATTTTGGGGAGTATGTTCATTTTGATTGCAGAAATTCTTCCTAATAAGGAGAGTTTAGTTTTTTCCCATCTTTATTTCCTCTGCTTCACCGGTGGGACTCTTCTGCCACCATTGCATCTACATGCAGCCACCCAGAAGAGCTGTTTTGAGTGGCTGGAGATCTGTTACACACTGGTCCTCAAGTGGAATATGCAAACATCTCAACAGTGTGCTGTGAGCAATTTGCATAGCACTTTGCAGATAAAATGGCTCAGATCTGCTCCAGCTTGGATATTGTAGTTGATACAGTGTTATAAGATACTTTCAGTTTGTGCAGCCTGAGGATGTGGACAGGGTCCATGGAGAAGCGAGAACCATCACATGTGTGCCAGATCCTTTCTGTTCCTGGTTTATTAAGCAGGCCGGAGGGGGACTGGCTGAGCAGATGAATGGAATAGTCATTGTCTCCTTACAGCAAAGCAAAGTTCCAAGTTGTCTAAAGGAGGTAGTTGTTAGGCCTTTGTTGAAAAAGCCATCCCTAGATCCCTCTGTAATGGATAATTATCTGCCAGTGTCAAACATACCATTTAGTATCAAGGTGGCTTCCGAGCGCTAAGGGCTTCTGGATGAAACAGATTATCTAGATCCATTTTATTTTGGTTTCGGGCCTGATTTGGAACAGAGACAGCTTTGGTTACCTTGGTGGATGGGCTGTGTCAGGAACTGGACAGGGGGAATGTATTACTGTTGATTCTGCTGGACCTCTCAGCAGTTTCAGTACCATTGACTATGGTATCCTTCTGGACACTGCTTTGAGAAGGGACTTGGAAGCATTGTTTTTCCATGGGCATTTCTTCTTGGGGGAATGAACTCCGAAGGTGGTGCTGGAGGACTCCTGTTTGACCCTGTGAGAACTGGCTTGTGGCATTCTGTTTTGTCCCCCTTGTATTTACTATATACAGGAAGTCACTGGGAGAAGCTGTCTGAAGTTCCTGGGTGCAGTGCCATCAGTATGAGGATGATACCCATCTCTTCTCCGTGTTTCTGCCTCAATCCAGGGAGGCTGCCTTTTTTTGTAAACTGGTGCTTGTCATCAGCAAAGGACTTGATAAAAGCAAACAAATGCAAGCTTAACTGAGACAAGAAAGAGGTACTCCTAGTCAGTCAAAATGCAGATCAGAAAGTAAGGATTCAGCCTGGGTTAGATAGGATTATACCCCAAAGATGAGGTTGCATTTGGGTGCACTCTGGATTTAGCCTTGAACTTGGAAGCCCAGGCTTCTGCATGGCCAGGAGTGTTTTTGCACATGTACAACTTGTGTACTAACTGTGCCCATTCCTTGAGACAGTGGGTCTGGCTACAGTGGTACATGTCTTAATTTCATCCTCTTTGGATTACTGTAATACACTCTACCTGGGGCTGTCTTTGAAATGTGTTCAGAAACTTCAGCTAGTTGAAAGAGCTGCAGCTAGAATGTTAACCAGAACAGGTTCCACGGACCATATTGCTCCCCTGTTACAACAGCTGTAGTGGATGCCAGTCTTTTTCTGGACACAAGAGGTGGTTATGACCTATAAAGCCCTATATAGCTCAGGTCCAGGCTATCTGGCAGAGTATACCTTCTCATATGAGCCTGTCTGGGCCCTCACATCTTCAGGAGAGGCCATTCTTTCTTTCCCACCACCATTACAAGCACAGTTGGTGGGGATGCAAGATAGGACCTTCTCGGTGGCTGCCCTTAGACTCTAGAGAGAGAGGCTAGAATGGCCTCCTGTTTGTTTTCCTTCCATAGGCAGGCAAAACTCTTTTTATTCTGAAACAATTTTAAAACAGAAACTTTTTAAAGAATGGGCTAGGGGATGCTGTATTGTTTTAAATTGAACTGTTTTTGACAGCTTTTTACTTTTTTAATTGTATTTTATTTTAACTGTTGGTCTGAATTGTTTTACTACTGTGAATAGTTTAATTCTATTTTAATGTTTATTTTTGTATGCTTTTATCTGTACTATTCTTTTTTAAATGGTGAACTAGCTTGCATCCCAATTTTGGAAAAAGGTAGGATACAAACAGACAAATAATGATGATGATGATAATGGTGTAGTGTACTGGTAGGTTGTCTATGGTAAAGTGTCTTTAAATCTCTGTCTCCTGTATAATTTTCCAGGGGTATCTTTATGTAATCATTTTATTTTCACCTTAGGGAAGGGTAAAGATGGCTCTAAAGAGGGCAGAAAGAGCTATTTTAGTTTGATTCTTGTGTCCTTGCGTATCTTCTATCATGGAAATATTATTTTCAGAATTTTGCTCTGAGTACTTCACTGACAAAGGTTGTTCTACTTCAGTGCACATTATTTTAATTGTAGTTGAAAAGAGTCATTAACTTTGGGTCTAGTAACTGGACTCTAAAAGCTGTAATGGCTATGAGACTGTTAAGACTCTTCATCTGTAATAATTTCTTATGCCTTCAGAATAGATTTTAATTCTCTCAGTAGTTCATGGTTCGTTTGCGTTGCTTCATTTCTTTTGTGTTGCTGAGTTGTTATGATTTTCCTATTGTTATTCCTATTGAAGTACATGAACTCCATACATGGAACCAATTAAGTATCCCTTTTCCTTCATCTCAGTTCCATAATGGACTAGGAATTAGTGAGTGTGGACCTACTGATATTTTGAAAGGCTATTGCTACACTTGGAAACCAGCCTTAAATCTGATCATGTGATAGCCTTTGACATTAAAAACTGTAAAATCAGGGGCAGAACTAGTGTTGCCAGGTTTTCAAAACAGCAGTAAGAGACAGTCAAAATTCATGGCTAACAGGGTTGACAGTCAGGAAGTAGGTATTAATAAATTTGTGTTCTGCCTAAATACTGTCTTACTATGATCACATTGACTGAATTGAAATACAAAACATCTGAAGAACTAAAGTTTCTCTACCTCCTTCTCCAAGAAACTTCCAAAAATCTAAAAATTTTCTTTTACTGGCCTGTAAATTCATGTCATTTATTTTAATTAAGACGTAAGTATAAACTGAATCTTGGAGGGCACAAGTATCGCAGAATATTTATATCTTGCCCTATATCATAGAATTTCAGGAGCTTCTCCCTAAATGTTCATGCCCAAGCACTGAGGCTTGCAGGAAGGCGTTTTCTTCGGTGTCTTACAAGTGTGGGGCAACTCTGCATTGTGAGAGGAGATGAGAGAGGCACCTGAAGTCCTGTGATATACATGAGAATGACCAGAATGGACCAGTCAAGTGCATTTGAATAAAAATAAATGGAGAAAGGAATAAAGGCAACATTGTGGTAGGAGTCTGCTATAGGCAGCTAAACCAGGAAGAGGCGATGGATGATGCTTTTCTGAAACAAATCTCATAAATCTGAAAGATGCAAGAATTCATAGCTCCAATAACCCTGGGAGACTAGCTTTGCTAAGAATAGACTGTCAAACAAATTCCTGATGTACCTTGTAGGTAATTTCTTGTTTCAAAAGATAGAGGAAGAAACAAGGGGTTAGCAATCCTGGACTTGATCCTAATCAGCAGGGGGGAGTTGGTCACTGGAATCAAAGTAGTCAGAACTTCAGGGAGCACTGATCATGCAATACTACAATTCACAGTTGTGTGATGAGTCAAAGGAGAATATAGTCAAACACAGACCTTAGGTTCTAGGAAAGCTGATTCTATCAAGATCAGGAAAATACTGAGTAGAATCCCATGATCAAGAGATGCTTAAGGAAAATGACTCCCAGCAAGAGTGGGAGTTCATGAAGAAAGAGTTGTAAAAAGCACAATCACAAACAATCCCATGGAAGGAAAAAAATGGGAAACATCTGAAAAAGCCAATATGATACGTAGTAAAATCACTATCGCTAAAAAGGAAAAAATGAAAAGGAAAAAAAAAAGAACAGGTATAAAGAATGGAAGGAAGGATGAATTACCAAGGAAGAGTATAGATGTGTAACCCATACTTGAAGAAATAGTATAAGGAAAGATAAAGCTCAGAATGAGTTGAGAATGGCTAGGGAAGCAGGAAATAACAAAATGTTTTTTTTTTTTTCAAATACTTCAGAAGCAAGACAGGGAAATAGTGGGGCTGTCACTCAGTAAGGATGGTAAAATGCTTTGCAGGAGGGTAGATTCTGATTGATATCAGAAGGAACTTTCTGATGGTAAGAGCAGTTCAGCAAGGGAGCCAATTGTCTAGAGAGATGATGGAGTCTCTTTCTCTGGACATCCTCAAAAAGAGAATATACAGCTGCCTGCTTGTGGTACTCCAGCTGAAATTCCTACATTGAGTTTGAGGTTGGATTCAATGGCCTATGGGGCCCCTTCAGATTCTGTGATTCTAGGCCCTTTCTGCTGTGATGTGCTGGTTGTGGAATGCCCCCCTTCATTGACCCCCATTGGTATCACTCCCAAGGGTTTCTTTTTAAAAAGAGTACTTTTTTTTGTGCCCATAAAACAAAATCAATTTTAGAAAAATGGAAGAGAATAACAAGGATAAAACCAAGATTAGATCCATTCTGATGGCAAGTAAATCATGAGTTTTTATTAAAGCCTTCTGGCCCAGTTGATACTACCTGTGTGCACACATGTTACCTTTTTAGGTGGTTATTAAGAGTATTTTAACTGTATTTGTTTAATATGTTTTTAGTCTGTTTAAATTATTTTTACTATTTTTATTCTGTTTAAATTTTTGAAGAAATTTTATTGTCTGCCACCCTGAAATCCTATCATATAGGGTGAGACACTGGTATTTTAATAAGGAAATATAGTTTGTTTTCAGATGGGTGAATAGAATAGGTACTTGGATTCCAGCACATTATGGAGGGAACAGAATTTCTCTTACGTTCTCTTTCAGTCATAGACAGATGCCATTCTTTTGTACTATGTTATTTTTATCCCAAGTTGTTGGAGCCTGCCATATTAGCTCTTTCGATTTCTGTCTGGAAGGAAAAGGGAGGAAGAAAGGACATTGCCTGCAGAGGAACTCATGATTAAAAGGAATTGTGTACATAGAGAGAGAAGTGATGTAGAAACTCAAGCAGTGATTTAAACCATACCATTTTCCATTTAACTAACTGAGCATGAATATGACAATACAGATATCAGGACTCTGCCTTCTCATTTAGTTTTTTTTTACTGTATTTGTATTTATTCATCCAGTAAAACATACAAATTGAGTTACATAAATCAGAAGTGACAAATGAGTAGCAAAGATGAACAATACAACACCTTTAATTTTTCTTCTTCTTCCTTCTCTCATTTACATTTCTAAAATGTACCCACTGAAATCATACACTTCTAATTGTCTTACAATTGGCAACAACATCACTGCAGAAAAATGCCAAATTCTTTGCAGAATAAAAGGCTAATGCATGATAAAACTTTTCTAAGTGCTCTGGATTTGTAATTGGTTGACCGACCAAACCCAAAGGGTGATCTCGAATGGCTGCTTTTCATCCTGGAGAGAAGTGACTAGCTAGGTGCCACAGGGTTCTGTCCTGGGCCCAGTGCTGTTCAATATTTTTATCAACGACTTGGATGAAGGAATAGAGGGCATGCTCATCAAATTTGCAGATGACACCAAACTGGGAGGGATTGCTAATATGCCAGAGGACAGGATCAAAATTCAAAATGACCTGGATAGATTGGAGAGCTGGACCAAAGCTAACAAAATGAAATTCAACAGAGAGAAGTGTAAGGTCCTACACTTAGGTAGAAAAAATGGAATGCAGAAATATAGGATGGGGGACACGTGGCTGGATGGCAGTACGTGTGAAAGGGATCTAGGAGTCTTAATAGACCACAAGCTGAACATGAGTCAGCAGTGTGATGCAGCAGCCAAGAAAGCCAATGCTTCAATAGGAGTATGGTGTCTAGATCGAGGGAGGTACTGATACCACTCTACTCTGCTTTGGTTAGACCTCATCTTGAATCCTGTGTCCAGTTCTGGGCACCCCAATTCAAGAAGGACATGGTCAGGCTAGAGCAAGTCCAGAGGAGGGCGACCAAAATGGTGAGAGGCCTGGAAGCCAAGCCCTATGAGGATAGACTTAGAGAGCTGGGTATGTTCAGTCTGCAGAAGAGAAGGTTAAGAGGGGACATGATAGCCATGTTTAAATATTTGAAGGGATGCCATGTAGAGGAAGGAGAGGGCTTGTTTTCTGCCGCTCCAGAGACCAGGACAAAGAGCAATGGATTCAAGCTGCAGGAAAAGAGATTCCACCTGAACCTCAGGAAGAATTTCCTGACAGTCAGAACTGTCCGGCAGTGGAATCTGCTGCCTCGGAGTGTGGTGGAGTCTCCTTCTTTGGAGGTTTTTAAGCAGAGGCTGGATGACCATCTGTCGGGAGTGCTTTGAGGGTGTTCCTGCATGGGAGGGGGTTGGACTGGAAGGCCCATGTGGTCTCTTCCAACTCTACATTTCTATGATTCTATGACTCTATGAAAGATGGTAGCCATACACCAGGATGCTTCAAAACTGATGAGCAGACTTCTCATGCTAAGTTGAAGGCAAGTATCCATTTTAGTCTGTGTCCCTAAAGACAAAGGGCTAATTCCACCTAGGGCAGACCCAATGAAATGAATGGAACACATTAGCCAACATTAACGTAAGTCCGGTTGTTTTGAATGTATACATTCTAGTTAGGGCTCAATCCAATTTAAGTCCAAAAAGTTTAATTTCACAGAATACAGACCAAAATAATCTATGAAACCTTGCACCAAATAAATCTTGTCTTTTTTTTAAGATGCCACAACACTCTTAGGTGCTTTTTCTCCTGCATTTCACTCATCAAATTGAATCAGTTTCAGACAGTACTCAGATAGTGTGTACCCATGCCATATCTGCAACATGTAGCAAAGCTTATTGTATGGCTCTTAAAGACTACATAGGGAATTCCCATACCAGAACTGGACAGACCTGCAAATAGCTGAGCTGAGCTGAGCTGGAAGTTCTCCATTATGTTCAGAAAAATGAAGTACCAAGTAATACTAACAATACAGAATTGGCATAGAGAAGACACCACAAAGATGCCATCTCAAAACAATTCAATGCGTTCAACAAAAATACGCTTTTATATCCCACTCTGAGCCCACAGCATATAGGCAGCAAATATGGATCTTAAATACACAGGCAGACACATATACTTTCAAACACAATATGAGACTCTCTGTAGCTCTGTGAAGTGTGTTAAGTTGAGAGACAGTGACTGCCCCATTTTGTTCTGTAAAACTAATGCTGAACTTAAAAAGAATTTATTTTTTTGATAGAACAATCAGAGCAGCAAAAGAGATGACCATACTAACAGTTGAACTGTTCAGCTCATTTGTTAGCATTCAGACGCTGGCTTTACACACGTTGCATAAAATTGTGTTCTCAAGTCTACTTTTTAACACAGTTGCAGTTTATCAGTTGCCTTTTTTCACGTGCCCTTCATTATTTTCTAGAACTATGCTGAAAGATCTGTCACAGCTAGGTACCATTCAGTTGCTGCCATCCCTCAGTCATTAACACACATGGTTAAATACCCCCTTCTTGTCTACATCTGTACTTTCAAGCTGTGGTATTGGGGCATGTGCCGGAGTTCCCAGTTCAGACTGATGAAATAATGAACCAGCCATTCCTCAAACGATACCAGGTGACCATAACCATCTTTTTTTTTTTTAATAGAAAACTGTACAGGAATCTAGAGCTTATTTTCTACAGCAGTGGCAAGCTATGTAGATCTTGGTGAAGGAAACACAATGTTTTGGCTATCCCTATGCGTATGCTAAGCCATTTCCCAAGTCCACAAACCCTGGAGGTGGTGTCACAACTAAGGAGGGCATTACAATGGGTTATTTTTTCTTTTTTGAGCATTTGTAATTTTTCAAGTCTTTGGAGCCTCTCTTTTTTTCTTTTGGTTAGCATGAAAACAAAACAGGAAGAGTAAACCAGTGTCATCTGTTACCAGGATGATGTCAGTGGAAAGGGCTAGTTTGACAGATGTTTGAAAAACAAACATTAGCTTGTAGGACTGGAAATCCCTTGTCTTTCAGATGTGTTGTAAGTAATGAGTCACCGGTCTTTTGATTTGCACAAAAAGAATTCTTGTTTGCTGATGATCTTCGGTTTCACTCCATGGATCAAGGAAATTTCTAGATCAACTTTTCTAAATCTGCTGTTATGTGTCATGTCCTTATTTGAGTGTCCGTCTGTATATTCATCAAACACTACTGTAGCTTCTGGGTAATTCTTCTGTACGTAATTAGAATACTGTTTCATGATGACTGAACATGACTAATTTACAGTCCACTAGAGCCTCACCATCCAGCACAAACAACCCGTGTGCTGGCCTACATGCTCTAGCTCTGTCTGCCTGAGATAATGTTCCAACAGAATGAAGTAGTTCAGATTTATTTGATTTTCAGAAAAGGAAGCTGTTGGTTGTGAGCAAAATTAACATCTAAAGCAGCTTGCTTTAAAAATGTTGCTGGATTTTGTAATGAAGAGTTCCTGGAAGAGAAATGTTGGGTTCAGTTTTTGATTGCTCCTACAGATGCGTTCGTTTTAGGTATTTGTATAATCCATTTAAAAGGACAGATTTGAAGCTTACAAGGCTAAATTACAATAGACTACAGGGGGTAGGAAAACTTCAACAAACACTGAGGATACTCATTGGCTTCCAAGAGTCATGGGCAGGAAAAATGGAAATTGGTTTGCTTGAGTCCCTAACAACTGTTTGCAACCTAGAAGTGGGATTATGTACTCCATCTTAAAGGCTGTGGCCCGTTTAAAGCCCTTATGAGCCTCTTTAAAGTTAAATTGAAAGGTGCAGAACTGTAAGAAGTACGTCTTGTAAGCCCAATTCCTTCTCTTTTCTGTATCACTCAAGGCCACCTGCACACCTTACTGCACTTATCACACTGGTCTCAGTGGTTCTTGCAAAAACAGAGAAATTTTGGTGCAGAACAGTCTATGGTTCAGCAAAGCTATGTATCTGGATATGAATATATTTCTTCTGAGGAGAACAAAAGTGGAAATATGGGTAGAATATGGCCAGGTTGCCAATCACCAAACTCATCACCATACTTCTGATAAGAAGCTGCTAGGCTCTCTTTTCTGTAAAGCATCTTGAGTACTGTATGGCTGCAACAAGGGAAGATTTAAATTTTAAAACTTCAGAATAAGTACTAAACAATAATTTCAGCTTGGAACATGGTGTGCTAACATTAGAAATGCAAATTGTTATCACAAAAGTACTATTTCCGAATATCAAACAGTTTTCCTCTTGTTAATAAGATGAATGCCCACCTCATTTCCTTGTTATGTTCTGCTTCAGGTGTCCCTTGTTATTAGGGGTATCCTTTATTTGAGGGCAGGAAGCTTGTGCCTTACTGGACAGGCAGGTGTCCCTTATTAGAAAAATATCTCGTTTGAGGATGGCAAAGCTTTGAGCAAGATGCCCCAAAATCCCGTATTTGGAAATGTGGGCTGTTCATAAAGACAGAAATTTGTATATTTGTTTAATTTCTACAATACATAGAATAGATACAATAAATAAATAAGTTTATGAATGTGGACAATGTTTTTATTTTATGGAGAAGTACATGGCTAAATTAATTGAAATCAGTGCTTATATTTGGTATTTAGACAGAGCATGAACTTATTAGTAGTACTGCCTGGTTGTCAACCCTGTATGTCAGGAATTTTTACTATCCCTTATTATTTTGAAAACCTGGCAATACTAGTTCATACAGATGAAGTCATTGGAAAGTTTGTGTTGAAGTGAACTGTAAGTATTCATTAATTATCTAAAAGAAATTTGCTTAATTGTTATCACTGTAATACATATTACAGACTTTTCTGCAGAAAATCTTAAATGGTGCTTTCTGTGGCATGTCTCCTAAAAGACAGTGACATCTAATGGTTGTTAGGAATATTGCAGATTTCTCTTTTCCCTCCCCTTTTGAGATTCAAAGTATTTTTGATATCTACCTTGAAATTTTGACTAGAATGGCTGGTTATAAACCACTTGGTAGAAGGAAAGAGTAAATAAAATTAATAAAATTAAAATAAAATCAAAAAGCTCTTTAAGAGAGTTATTTCTGTACGAAAACTAATTTTTAAAGTTGGTAGCTTTTCTTTTATGTTTTCTTTCTAGGATCAGTTTTAAAGGTGTGTTTCAAGGTATGTTTCATTTTCCCTGTTTTCAGAGTTCTGTTGCAATAGACAATAATTGTATTGTTTCTTCTGTGGACACCTTCAGGGAATCCATGGAAATCATGCAATTTTTTTTGTCAGCATTTGTTGTTGTTAACTGCCATTAAGTCAACTTCAGTTTATGGTGACCAGCTGAATGGCAGACATCTAAGTCATCCTGCTATCAACACCCCTCCTCAGGTCTTACAAGCTTAGGGCTGTGGCTTCCTTGATTAAGTTTATCCACGTGTCGTGTGGTCTTCTTCCTTTCCTGCTGCTTTCTACCTTGCCAAGCGATATTGTTTTTTTTCTAGTGAGTTATGTCTTCTCACAATATGTCAAAGGTAAGACAGTCTCAATTTAGTCATCTTGGCTTCTAGGGACAGTTCAGACTGGATTTGCTCTTGGATGAATTTATTTGTCTTTTTGTTAGTCCACGCGTGGTATCCATAGAACTCTTCTCCAGCACCATATTTCAAATAAGTTGATTTTTTTTTTCTATCAGCTTTCTTCACTTTCCAGCTTTCACAACCATTCAGAGAAATAAGAAATACCATGGCATGGACAATCCTAACTTTAGTATTCACTGCTCTATCTTTACACTTCAGGATCTTGTCTAGTTCCTTCATAGCTGCCCACCCAAGTCCTAGTCTTCTGATTTCTTGACTGCAGTCTCCATTTTGATTAATGATTAAGCCAAAGTCCAGGAAATCCTTGACTGCTTCAGTGTCTTCACTGTTTACTTTAAAGTTATGTAAATCATCTGTGGCCATTATCTTTGCTCCCTTAATGTTCAACTGCCCTTCCACTTTCTTTCTTGATTTTCTTTTATAGTTGTTCCAAGTCTTTGCTATTTTCTGCTAATAGTATAGTGTCGTCTGCATATGTCAAATTATTAAAGTTCTTTCCTCCAGTTTTCATACCTCCTTCCTCAGAGCCTCATCCAGCTTTTATGTATGATATCTTCAGCATACAGGTTAAGTAGATAGGGTGATAAGATGCAGCCTTGCCTGATAGAATTATAGAATGCTCCTTGCCAACTGGAAACCATTCTATTTCTCCATATTTTCTCTTGACGGTGGCCTCTTGTTGTCATTTCTTGTTTAACAATGTCTAGCTTCCCCTGATTTGTGCTTCTCACATTCCATGTTCCTCTAACGTGTTATACAGCTTCAGTCTTTCATTTCACCTGCATGTCAACAGCTGGACATCCTTTCAGTTTGAGTCCAGTTTTGTCAGCGTACATGGTAGCAGATGCAGTAAGAATGATTACTCCTTACACCCACCCTTCCTTGAGCCGATACAGAGAAGGTATAGGTGTTCTTGTTATGAAACAACATGTATCTTAATACTATTTGTAGGTTCTCAATGTTACCCCAAAACGTGGGTGACTCAGAGGTCCTCCTGCAATTCCAGTACCTCCACTTGACAATAAGGAATTAATTAGCTCAATTAGGAGTTCTGTGAGAAGAGGTAACCTCATGAGATCTTCCACCAATGTTTATGGGGTCCTCATAGGAAAGAACCAGCCAGAGATTCCAAAATAAACTAAAATGTGCTTTATTGAAAAAGGTTTGATCACACACAAAAAAAAATCCAAGCACTCACACACTGACAAAAGAGCTAACCATAGGCTAAAAGGAGGAAAGTTGTTGATTGTGGAGTTTTAGGGAATGGACGATAACTACTGATCTGGAGAGCAGTGAAGAAAGCAGTGATGTAGCTTAAATTTGCACCTAAGAACAGTACTTGTTCAAGAATTGAAGTAACAGTGTGGTATTCATCAAGTGAGATACTGTGTCTGACTGCCCAAAACAGGGTTTTTTTATGCCCAAAATCTACCTGGAGGGCAAGGGTGTGAATGACTCTCTGGCTGAGCAAATAATGGAAGTTGGAACTGTCAGGGTTAGCAGGAACTGGCTCCTCTAAGCATATGCAGAGTTCAAACAATGAAGCAAGGCTTCGCCGTGGCAGAGATTTTCAGTGAAGCAGAAGAAAATTCCGGAGTCTCATTACGTTAAGCTTAGAGGCAGATTTATTGCTGCACAGTAAGATAAGGCTTTTGGCAAAACATTCCAGAAACAATTAAGTAAGAAAAACATCGGGAGATAAATGGGCAGCATCCCCCCTTACAAGGCATAAATTGTCAGCAGCATGACATGACCAACTAGGAAAACCTAACTGGTGACTTGTGAAGGCAAAAACCAGTCTTTTTAAATCTCACTGTCACCCTGAACAAGTGGGGTGACCCAATCAGTGTTCTGGTGTGTGGCCTTCCCCAGTACACAAGTTATAGTCATAACAATCCTGATAACCTTGCACTTGCTCGTCTGGCCACATCACCTCTTTCTCTGCCGTCCATTTACAGAAAACCATGCCTGACTCAGCATAAATCCTTGACAGTAACATGGACAGTGGGGTCCAGATGAAATTAATCATCTTAGTGTTAGGTGGGAAAGAGTTAATGGCTGTCATAATAGCTCTGTAATGGTGGGCAGGCAAAGGGACATTGAAGGGATATGTCCAGGTTCAAGGAAGAACGTGTGAAACAATTAGTGGTTTGGTGGGAACTTCCTGCCGCCATTGTATGGTAGCAGAGACGTTACAGCTTCAGCTTAAACCTATTATCTCTGGAGTTATCTGGTGATTATCCTGACAATGACCTTGGCTACACCTAGAGGAGATCTCTGATCTACTCTGCAGCACATGTGTTCAGCCAGTATTTTTTCTCTGTCCAGCTTGGCCTTAGAGTCACCTCAAGATCCGTTTTATATTAATGCCAATCAATGTATTTTGCCAGTTAAATCATATTTTGCCAGTTAAACCATATCAAATCTGGGGGGCATACGGACCAGTAACATCAATATTCCCTCATAAAATCTTCCCAAAGATACAGTGGCACTGAGGCCACTGAAGGTATACAGCTGGATTATTATTCATTCATTATTATTAACAAATATTTTTGTAGGTATTTATCAAAGAAAATTATCTTACAAATTGGAATGAGGGCTTTTGGTGCAGAAGTTTTTAGTAGTATCAAGCTCCTTGTTGATAGATTTGCTGCTTGTGTTTGTAATTACTGGTTGGAGTTCAGTGATAAGTTGAAGTGATTAATTTTTTAAAAAAGAAAATCTTACTTAAAGTCAGATACATTTTGGGCATATATAGATTCATATGGAATGTATTTATATGAGGAATGAGTATTTTGTACATATCAAGAAACCAGTTTTCTGCCTTTTCTCTAATTCTGTATGTTTTGCTTTTAGGTAACAAAACTGGTCATCCACACTTTTTCTCTAATTCTTTGTTGTTATTTGTTTTTTTTAAGGTACCAAAGCAGCTGCAGAATATACAAATGGTGTCTATGATATGGTGTCACCTGCTCAGTCGGTGTATTTTGGCACACTCCAAATCCTGCACCTATTAGAAGATTTGAAAGTGGCACTAGAGATGATCAAGGATCCTCAGGAAAAAGAAGCTTTACGAAATCAGATACCAGGGACTACAGCAACTTGTATACGTGATTGGCTGGAGGAAAATCTGGTAAGCAGCAGGAAGAATGAGAATTTGCATGTGTGTATTGGGGTAAATATTAACTTCTCTGTTGAATTTGTTTGTTTTTAGTTTACAAAGCCTTTGACTGCAAAGCTCCTTGTTAGGCAGGCTTTTTACCTCTGCCCAACTTCCCTCCCTTTTCCTGCTCATCCTCTGTCTAGCTGGCATTGGGAGGATGGTGAAGGAGGGTGGGAGAAAAACATGGTTGTAGCATGCATTGCAATAAACAAAGCTTGAGAGAGTTCTACTCTAGCTAGTTCTGTTGTGAGCACGTGTGCCTGCCTATGACAAGCAAGGGTAAACAGTAGATATTTTCAGAATCCCTTACTTGACCAGTGTGAAAGGAGACCACAGATAAGCCCCATTAACTGCCTCCACCATGTCAAAAAGTGATAGGTCTAAAAGTCTGGTCACTGAAAGATAAATCATAACAAGGGTAGAATCTGGTGAAATAAAAACTCATCCATGGACATGCCTGGATGCATTTTAGAAAAAAGCCTTCAGGTAGACTCAAGAAGGCTCAAAATGTTTTTGTTTACTTATGCAAGGCTTATCTGATCTGGTTGCTTAGTTTCATACACACATGTTCTCAGTTTTGAACATAAAGTTTGCAGGAACATGTTGTACTGCTCTTCTTTATTGTCATGGAGGAACCAATCCCTGTTCTTTCAATGTTATTTCTCCCTTTGGTACGAGACTTTCTGTTCAAGAAGTAATGACCAGGAACAGATATATTTCATTAACTGAGGTATACCTATATAGAAAGCATCCAGATATCTAGAATATAGGTGTTATTTAAAATAAGTAATAATGGTTTTTGGGAGGGTGGTAGTGGCCACTGCTTGCTTGTATGCACCTTTCCTCTTTGAAGTCTTTTCTACCAGCTGATCTGGTTCCCCATATCTTCGTCCTATTGAAGGAAAAGGGGCATTCTGACATCGATTGCAGGGCTATAAGTCATGGCCACAGTGAAATTTCTGTGCCCCCTTTGCTTTTAGAGTCAAGCCCATCCAACCTACTCCCCACTTTCTATGTTTGCAGTAGGTCTGGGTATGATTTTGAATGCACAAATATACTGCTCTTTTGTTTGGCTAGGAGATTCTGGAAGATGGTTGCTGCTCAGTTAATGTAACTCCAAGGATTTGATAGCCAGGTGCCTGGAAGGGAACTGTCAATTTAACAGTTGTAAACTGCTCATGTAAAGTGCTGTGCACATTGATGCCACTATATAAATAAATAATAACAATAATAACCATGGCCTTGGGAAATGGCTGTTTTTCAAAATTTTGGGTGTAGAGCTAACTTAAGGCAGGATATGAGGGAAATGTGAAAGAGCATTTGTGGTAATGGGTTCTCCCATTATCTAGGCAACACAACTGAGGGGTATGTGCTCTCCTTCAGGTAATAAAATGGGCTGATGATAGGATGGTTAAAGTTACATTGCTGGGTGTCAGCATCATGAAGGTGTAGCAAAGATCAGAAGAGACAATTGTCCAGTGAGGATGATCAGTTTGTGAGAGATGTGGAAGCTTTGTGATACTTCCAACATGTTATAAAACATGGTGCTGCAGGATTGAGAGACTTTGAGACTGAAGGAGAGATGGGGAGGTGCCGTGATTATTCCTAGGGAAGCCTGGTCATAGGCTAGACAAAGAAGTCCGATCTCCCAGCTTTCCATGAACATCCAAAGACCCAGAACACCATCTGTACTTTGAGTACAGTAGGACTGTTTAGCTGGTTGCATTAGGACTTACGTTCCTTTCTAACCTCAGCTGAATATGACTTAGACTTTTTTGTAACTTTCTATCTACTCTTAAGTAATCCTTTAGGGTAGGTGCCTTCATGTACAGTATGCCCTTTTGCTAATATAAAAAGATTGCTATCTTAGAAGAAAAGCTTTCCTTAAAAGATGTCTTCTTTTCCATTCTCTCCTCATGTGTCTTTGATCAATATGAAGACTTCTCTTCTCTCATGGAAGATGGAGACAATATCTTTGCAGAATCAGAGATGGAGGAAAGTGCAAGTTAAACCCCCCGGTAACTTCCCAGGAAGTTACTGAGTCATGTGAAGTGGATGGTGGCAGCTAGATAGAATTCAGGTGGCCCTCTCCTAGTCAAGGGCAGGGTATGGGGCCACAGCCTGTTAGTTTTATGAATCTGGCCTCTACTAGTGTTTGGGAAAAAGTTCCTAGAATGCTAGAGAGACTTCTGTTGTCTTGTGAGTTAATATGTCCTAGTACTTTGGAACAAATTAATGTGTGCTAGCACTTTGGAATACTCAGTCTGATTGTTAGCAAAATGATCTGGCTTCAGATTTCTTGCTGCAAGGTATTGTATCACAATTAGGAGCTGAACACTGACAACTGGTAGCCGGTACAGATTTCAAACATTTTATTCTTTGAATAAGTTGACTCCCTCTTCAGTTTAGCTTTTACTAGTTGTGGCTTTACTAGGTAAAGCTGGATGGTTTTTCTAAGGGAATGAGCCTCTGTGCCTGCAAATTGTATCCTAGGGAAGAGGTCTTAGAATTTGTCATGACTGATGGAAAATGTTTTTAAAATGGTACTTATGTTACAAAAAGCCCTGAATCATAAATCTAATGATCTTTGATTCTTATTTTAATTGTCTGCTTCCTTTGTTAATTCTAATACAAATCAGAAGACTAGCAGTAGGGGAAAAGGCATTATTCTATTTGACATCTGACTTGTTGTTCTGTAATAATCTTGCAGATAAATGAAAGTGTTCTCAGCTAGTACTTTCCTGTACAGGAAATTGCCTAATATTGAGAAACCACAAGAAAAAGGAAAAAATTCTCTTAATTGGTATTTGTCACACTACTCCTATTCTCTCATTAGTTGTATTGATTTCAGTAAAGTATCTAGACAGTACCAGCTTGCAAATATGTACTTTTCCTTACTTACATGGTCTGTGTAGTGCCAATATATATAAAGAACAATCCTAACATTGCTGCATAATGTATTGGTTCCATAGGTTTCCTTCAGTGGGAGAAGGAAATTTTGGAATATAATCTAATCTGATATGCTGGTTATTTTTTTAAAAAAAATGTATAAAACAGGAAACCTAACATTACTCCATATTCTTTTACATAAAGGAATACATAACTTTCACTTGAAATGTGACCACTTTGATTAACTATTTTAGGTTAGTAAGGCAGGATATGGATGGTAGAATACATTTTGTGTAGCCTTCCTTCCCTGAGGACACAGTTCCTTGCTAACCCTTCCAAATTAAAAGATGTGTATTGATTTGATAGAATGCTGCATCTCCTCTAGGATCATCCTACTGGCATCTCTTAGGTTTTGAAGACAGGCTTTCTGAAGGACCAGTAACTCTCTGCATCTTAAAGTACAGTTTTCTAGTAAATTCCTGGGCACAGTTTTTGCAATTCTACAATTACGGTAGAAAATCATAGCACACTCCCAAAACAAAATAAAACATCCACCACACTCTTGGTGGTGATACCTTTATTAGTCTAATCAAAAGACATAATACATTATACAGACTTGTAGAGATCACAGGCTTCTTCATCAGGCATGGACATTAAAAGTCATATTAGGGGAAGAAGTACAACAAAGACAAGTCACAGAGCAGCATCTTTCTTGAGATATTAAAGCTGAGTTTAAGAGGGTCATGGAGGGAGGTTTGATGCATGTAAAAGCCACATCCTTGCTGGCCATGAGGTATTTGCAACACAAAAGTGAGGCAAAACAGTGAACTTCTTTCACTGTTGTTAGAAACAAAAGCAGTTCCTTTGAGACCTAGGTTGCATCTGTCAAGTGTGAGGATACAAGTCCCTTTATAGGCAGAATACAACGAGTCCCTTGAAGCCTCCATACTGGCACATCTGGAAACAAATTTAGGTACTGTTAAAGCTAAAATGTGCCAATGGTAGCCAAATGCAAATAGTTTAATTTTAGTTGGAGATGAAAACCTCACAGAGTAAGTCCCAAGCCCTGTGCTCTTTCTTGTTCAGGATTCCCCTTGTAAGACAGAACGTGATATCTTCAGATCCAAAAGATACACAGCAGGCCTTACTTGTGGTCTCCAGATGTGTGAATTTGAATGGTCATGGCCAAGTCGTGTCCTATACCCAAAATTGCAGCATTGCACACATGTTGAAACATCTGTGCACATACCTCCAATGAATATAATGGGACACAAGCGTGCATAAATTTCACCTTTTGCAAGACCTCCTGGAACATTATCCCCACATATACAGAAGATGAACTGTATATTCTGGGCAGCTATGTTGGCCTTCCAGCAAAATATAATAAATCTCCAAAAACACATTGTGGTAGTACCTTTATTAGACCAACCAAAAGATTCCTAAGACACTACAAAAGCTTTTGAAGGTCACAGACTACTTCATCTGGCATGGCATATTAAACTTCCATCAGACGTGAATGGTAAACTGTGCCAAATCTCATTCCACCATCATCTGAAAGTCAGTTTTAAGATACAAGAAAAATGCAGTTTTTTTCATCTTCCCTAAAATTTCTTCCTCTAAAATGATTTTTAACATCCATGCATAATTTTAAAAAAAAACCTGTCAGCTTTGAAAGCTTGCTTATGTATTTTGCGTCTTTTGGTTGGCCTAATAAAGTATTACCACAATACAGTTTTTTAATTTAAATGAATTCTGCTATATTTTGTTACACGGCTAACATAGCTACTCTTGGCCATACAGTATCCCCTCCAGATTCACAAGGTTTCAGGTCACAGAACTCTTGCAAAAGTGGAAAGACCACAAATAATTCCCCCCATGATCCCCCTCCCATTCTCTTGCCTCTGGCCCCAGCACTCCCAGGGGGGAGAAAACGGTCAAGGTAAAGGGCTTACCAGTACCTTCCCCTCAGAGGGAGAAGAGTGGACTGCTGAGTTCTGGCATTCTAACTACTTCTAGTCACCATCTTGAGAAAGGAGATTCCTCCCAGAGGGGAGCAAAGAGAGCACCTAACCAGTCAGTAGCCATTACATAGCAGAATGTGAAGCCACATGGCAGAGAGAAAGCGCATACTTCCAGCAATGGCTGGGTCTTGCTCACCCAAAAGGTGGGGGGAAAGTCCATTTTAAACACAAGGCTTGCAAGCCTGGAGTGAAGAATGCAAGGGAATGGGAGGAGGCAGATGGGGGGAGGCAAGTATGTGCCATTCGAATAATCAAATTCTCAAAGGTCAAATCTGTGAATGTGGGGCGAGGACTGTATATCATTTGGGATGGAAAACTGGTTTCAGTGTTACCTTTAAAAATAGGTGTAGTTAGAATAGTGGTTTCAATGTTTTGTTTTGTTTTTTCAAAAAATGAAGTTGGGGAACAATCAGATTAGCTTCATTGAAAGATAGTCAATCTGTCGTTACCAATCCTCTCCTGCAAGGCTTGCAGTCTTAAATACATTCTAGGTCATACATTTAGTTCACATGAGGAGTTAAAACTGAAGTCAGGACTCTGCATTATAGCACATCCCAGAAACTTCTGTACTATGGAGGGCTGACATATTTGTTTCTCCATGCAACCTTTGGCACAATCGCCTAGTTCCTATGATCTGGTTCATGGCTGGGGACAATGTAACCCTCCAGGAGTTGTTGGACTGTGACAAGGCTGGTGGAGAGCTGATGGAAGTTTGCATAATTAACTAAGAGCACAGTCACAACTCAGCTGGCACTGAGCCTGTTGAAGCTGTGTGGAATCCAATCCCCTTCCAGACTAGGCAGGGGTGTTAGATATTAGTTATAGCCTCCCTCACCCTGGCTTAGGTTTGTACCAGTATTGTAATTATAGCTCCTAGACTATAAGAATTTTGGATTCAGAATCTCCACCACCACCACCCTTTCTGACTCTTCTGCTGCCAGAGCTTGGCCTCTCCAAATAGGCTATTTCTACCAGTGGAAGGTAATTTTCACTGACAGAAGAGGCCTGTGTCCAATCCCAAGCCCCATGGCTGGCGGTTCTTTGAGTTACAATTACACTGCGGATGTGTACCCAAGCCTCCCTACATGCACATGAAATGTCTTTCCCTGATAGTCCTGCTTTATGTTCTTCTTTTTATTGTGTCTCTTGTATTTCTCATTTATTACAATGTATCCTCTGGTACTCTGTAAAGTGACATACATATTGATATTGTAGTGCTATACTGATGATGGCAACAGTGACAACTACAACAACTCCTAGTAGTAGTGAACAGACTAATTGACATGGAAAATGGATTGCTGCAGCACCTCTTTCTTTCTGCATTTGTCATATGGCCATTGAGCAAAGAAGAGAAGGCTAGCCGACAGGAGCTCCCACTCCTTTCCAAACACTTCCCAGCACCTTCTTCTCTACCTTTCCTAGTGGAAGGCAGAGATATGAGTAACCCAAAGTTAAACCACTTTCCCTTCCCTCCCCGTGGAGAAGAAAGAAACCTGTTTGTGTGCTGAGTAGCCAAAATCATTCCAAGGCTTAACAGAGAGTTTAAGCTTTATTTAAGTAGGAGGGATTACATCAGATTTCTGAGTATCATATCATGGAGCATCGTTCACCAGGCTTAGCTTAGAAAGTTGCAGAATTACGGAAGCAGATTACGTTCCAAGGGTGCCTTGAAACCAATAATCAGCTAGGGATAAGCAACAAAAATCCCTAAAATGTTCCCTTGCCACTTATAAAGAAGTAGACCTTCTATTCTCTGATTTTCCCATGGTTAAGGAGGGGTAGTCTTCCCCTTTGGAAATCAGCTTCTACGAGCCTTCCACCTGCCAATGGTCAGCATCTCAGGGAGAGGCTGAAGGAACAGACCAACAGCCCCCTGAAACAAGGGTAGTAAAAGTTTTATACCCCTGACCTTCAAAAGTTCTTGGTGTTTTAGCATCTCTACGTCACACAAAGCTTGGTTGGCAAAGGGTATCTCCCCTGATTTTATGTAACCCTCTGCCATCCTAAGTGGTAAATTAACCCCTTTTTAGTTGGATGTAGACATACATATTGATACTGTAATGCTATACTGATGACGATGACGACAACAATGACAACTGCAAGAACTATTAGTTGTAGTCAGTAGACTAATTGATGCAGAAAGTGGTTGGCTGAAGCACTTTTCATTCTGCACTGATTTCTGATAAAGAAGATTTCCATGTTTTTAAAACTAATTTGCCCCCAAATGGAAAATGAATGAGCAGAATTTTTCCATCTGAATGTTTGCTGAAATTGCTTTTACCTCATCTTCAGTTTTGTAGAATCATTGTTGGAAGGGTCCCTGGCTGTTGAGTCCAATCCCCTGCTCAGTGCAGGAAATCCAGCTATAGTATCCCTTGTGGGTAGCTGTTCAGCCTCTTTTTGAAGATATCCAGAGAAGGACACGCCGCCACCTCTCCAGGTCTTTGGTTCCATTGTCAAACAGCTCAGTCAAGAGTTTCTTCCAAAGTTCAGTCAAAATCTACCCTCCTATAACTTAAAGCTATTAGACCTGGTCCTACCTATGGGGTAGCAGAGAACAAACCTACAGCCTCTTTTCTGTGACAGCCCTTTAGATGCTTAAAAGAGTACAATTATGTCACTTCTCAGTCTTCTCTTCATCAGTCTGAACATGTCTGACTCCATCAACTTTCCTTGTATGTTTTTGTTCTCTATACCTATTATGATCCTGGTCCACCTTGTCTATATCCTTCCTAAAAGGAGATGCTCAGAACTGAATGCAGTGCTCCAGATAAGGCCTGGCTAGTGCAGAAAATAGGGGGCCTATTAATTTCATTGACTTGGAAACTACTAATACAGGTTAAAATGTCATGGTTCAGAAATAATCCTCTGTGAAAATTATGAGCAAAGCTTTTTTTTAGACCTTCATGATTTCTGTGAAATATTTTTTAATACTTTGGGAGTATCTGTGGAATGTATTCCTATCAGTCAGCTTTCCAGCTACTGTCTACCTCTGGAGCTTTAAAAACAACCTACCTTAGAATTCAGTGTTGGTGATAAGGATTCTCCCTTCTCTATTTTTATATATCCTTCCATATGGGGAGAGTAGAGAACAACTTTCACCAAGGCTTTTGTAATATGACCAGTACCTTTCACCTAAGTTATTAGGTCAAATGTGGCTACACGTTTACAGAGAGTCAGAGCTATCGTGATCTGTTTAGTTAGTAAGTGATCTGCAGAACTGGAGGTCAGCGTCTCTGTTTGCATTCTTAGTGTCACATTATAGTTCTTTATGCCCAAACAGCCTGATTAACATCTCTGGAGACCAGTGTTCAATTCCCCACTTGGCCATGGAATTCCACTGGGTGACCTTTGGCATGTCGTACACTCTCAGCCCCAGAAAACCCTGTGATAGGTTTTCCTTAAGAAACAGCTTGAAGGCACACAACAACAAACACAGCAAGAGGGAGGGCAGAAGCGGGGGGATCTTACCCTTCCCAATAGACTCAGGCAAAAGCAAACTGCTGCAGCCTCTCCTAACTTGTGTATTCTTCCTCTTTAATACCTCTTGCCATCTTGATCACACTTTGATGTTGCTTGGCCACATGTCACAGATTTCATCTGTGAAATGTTGACAGGTATGTGGTAATAATTACACCATTATTGCCATTGATGATGGTATCAATAATGCAAGTTGTGTAGTATTCCTGATACAACTATGGCTCTGCTACTGATTACTTATGCAGCTGTGTGTCTTCAGTTTCTCTTTCTGACATTCAGTATCTTTAATCTGATGGAGAAAGACAATGTGGCCTAATTGTTACCACATATGTTCCTGAGATTCGAATTCTCTCAAGCCAATGTGAATGTACATTTTGAGTAAACAATCTTACTGAAGCAAAAGTTAAACATAAGAGACTACAAGATTTAGTTGATTTAGCATTTCTTACCCATTTGTACAACCTTTCCCTTAAAAAAAAAAAAGCTTTTGTCAAGTTACTGGTTTGGATCCTGATGAAATTAGAAGCTAGTACCCACTAAAATCCATCAGACTAACTTGTCTTACTGATTTCATTGGGCTGTAGACAGCCAATGTGTTGCTGCCAAAACAGATACCTGCCAGATGTTTGGCAAGTTTTCCTTCCTCTATATAGCTCCATTTCTGTCAAGTGGGGAAAAAAAACTAGCAATTAAGTTCCAACTTCAGTCATTCGTTTTTTTGTACCCCTCGTAAAATGTAATCTCTTGTCCCTCTTTTCTTCTAACAGGATGCAGTTCTGTGTGGGTTTTGAAGTTAGTAAATATCCTAGAAGTTCGTACAGATTCAAGAGAGTCCCCTTATAGTATACAAATAAAATGTCATCAGGAAAAGGAACATGTTAATTGGTGCATTTGATTTATAAGAGAAAGCAGTCTTATATGGTACATTCCTATAAACAAAACATTGCTTAGTGAAAAGTCAGGAAGTTGTATGTTTTCATTTTGTCCTCTGTTCACAGATGTGAGAAGGAAAATGTGTGTGTTTTAAGCCAAAGTTCAGATGATGTGCAAAGAAGCAGTGTTTGAGAGAAACGTACAATCTTCGTCTTCAAACCATAGGCTAATTTATATTTCCAATGACTGTTGTGACTCTGAATCCTTCTTTTTAAGCCAGGGCTGTTGCAGATTTAGGGCTGGTTCGTAAATTGTTTCATGAATGGAAGGGACTGAAATCCAGCAGAGATTCCTACTGTAAGATGAAGAGAAGTGATTTTTATTGATTTACCCTTAGAGCTCCTATGAGCTTCTTATGCTGCTCAGAGGGCTTATCAACTCTATGCAACAAGTTTTCAAGGAACTCAAGAAGCTTCACGGGGAGGAAAGAGAGAACAAAAAGCTTCTATTACTATAAGGGTGTGTTGTGAGTGGAATTCTGTTTATAAGAACTCTAAATTTAATATTGCAGAGATTCATCTACATCTTTGTCAAAGGCATTGGTGTATATCATGGATCAATGGCACTCTTTTGATTGTAAACATGTTTGGCTTTTCATTACTTAGTTTACATCATGTGGTGCATTAGGTATATTTTAAGGCCTGAATCTAATTGACAGTTCGAACTAGAATAGAACCAATCAGATATGGCCTCCCCTAACTTACTAATGTTGGATAGAATGAAGTGATTATTTGCTACATATTTCAACAAGATATCAAAAAGCAGGTAGTAATTTCATCACCATTCGTAACATGATGAACTTTTGCAATGTTGTCCTTGTTGTTTATTAATTAAAGACTTGGAGCTATCTCTGGTACTATGGAAAATTATTTTTATATTCTGTTTGCTGTGGAAGTGTTTGAATTTGGGAAAAATATGTTATACTCGTTTGATGAGTGAATGAAAAAAGTGGGATCCTTTACAACCATGGAGAATTGTATTACCCTGAAATTCCTATCAGTTGGTAATAAAACAGAAATGAAGAAAACCCTTGGTTAAACCTAAGAATTTTTATATCGTAGCAAGTACATCACACCATTAGCAACTATAGCACAGTAGTGGATAGAACAAACCAGGAAAGTTTCAGCACCCATGTTTAAGTAAGAGATGGGATTTTTGATTAAGAAGGATATACGGGGGGGAGAAGGAGGGAGAATCTTTTAAAAATTCAGATAAGTGCAAACCAACCAATTTTTACAAAAGCACTTTATTTGTATTTGTAAAGATGTTAATTCCCCCTACAGGTGTCCCTCCAGTTTTCGAAAAACTTATTCATAATTTTAATATCTGGTTCCGCTTTCTAGAGCAGTGTGGTTTCTGGGATATGCAGTCCCAATTATACATTTGGAATGCATCAATTTGTGGAAGGCTGTGCTAAAGTAGTGCTTCTTCAGCTATCTGATGAAGGGAGACTGGGAGTTCTTTTTTCCCCCAGTATGGCAGGAACTGACATCACATTTCTGTTCACTGATTACAACTGTTTCTTGTTTGCTAGAAACTCACTGTGGGCCTGCAGGTCACAGACTAGCATCACCACTTTCATGGACCATCATTTTCAATAGCACTGTTAAAGGAATGTTACTCTAGATCACTTAGATGAGCTCTTTTCCTACTGCCTTCTACCTTCCCAAGCATTGTTTTTTCTAGTGAATGATGTCTTCTCATGATATGTCCAAAATGCGGCAGTCTCAGTTTAGTCATCTTGGCTTCTAGGGAGAGTCTCGGCTAGATTTGCTCTAGGACCCACTGATTTCTCTTATTAGCAGCTCACATTATCCACAGAACTCTTCTCCAGCACCACATTTCAGATGAGTTGATTTTCTTCCTGTCAGCTCTCTTCAAGATCCAGCTTTCACAGCTATACATAGAAACTGGAAATGCCATGACATGGAGAATCCTAAAGTTAGGTCGCCTGATCGTTCTTGCCATGAAAGGTTGCTCTTTTGTATCGGCATCAAGAAATTTGGTGTTTGTTTGATTTGGTGTTTGTATGTGAACCTTCACGTACGTACTGTTGCACACAGTCAAAGCTCAGCATTTCACCACTCCCTTCTCTACCAGCTGGGCAATCAGAACAAAGGGAAAACAAGGGCTATTTGATTAAGCATATATATACGTATATCGCAGGAATTAAAAAAAGGAAAACCCTGTGGTTACTGGAGTAATATAGACCAATATGACACACATGTTCACACAAGCAGAAACATCCCCTTGTACAGATGATGATTACGTAATGGTGGTTCTGTGTGGCTTTCCAAAGTCATTGCAGTTTGGATTAACATGAGTTTGTGTGGCAGTAAAGGGGTCAAACTGGGGCAGAGATACTATGCAGTAGAGCTGGGATATAGCCCTCATTTAGTTTCCTCCCTATTCTCCTCCTGATTTCTTGACTGCAGTCTCCGTTCTGATTAATGACCGAGCTAAGGTATGGAAAATCTTGAACTACTCCAAGGTCTTCATCGTTTGCTTTAAAGTTATGTAAATCATCTATAGTCATTATTTTTGTTTTCTTAATGTTCAGCTATAAACCTGCCTTTCCAGTTTCTTCCTTGACTTTCTTCAGTAACTGTTCCAGGTCTTTGCTACTTTCTGCTAGTAGTATGATGTCATCTTCATATCTTATACTGTTGATGTTCCTTTGTATAATTTTCATGCATCCTTCCTCCGAGTCTAATCCTGCTTTATATATGGTATATTCAGTATGCAAGTTAAGCAGACAGAGTGATAAAATGCTTTACTCCCTTGTCAATTGGATGGAAACAATTCTATTTCTCCATATTCTGTCTGGAGAGTAGCCTCTTGTCCTGGATACAGGTAATGCATCAGGACAATCAAATGGTGTGCCACATCCAGTTCTTTAAGAGTGACCCATAGTTTCTCATAAGCTACATAATCAAAGGCTTTGCTATAACCTATGAAACATAGGCTGATTTTCTAGCCATCATATTTTACAAAAGTGTAATCAGTAAGGTGAATAGTGTAGTTGGAACAAATTTTGCTGAACTCTTAATAGTGAGCTTACATTGTTTCCACCTTGATCTCCCTAAGTGAGCATAAGAAAAAATGTGATTATTTTGGTACGGGTTGCCTTAGGAAATGCCTTTTTCCATATGAGCCCCTGCTGTTCCTAATAACTTCCTCAAATAATTAACTAAAGCTCTGTTCTAAGGCCAGGCTATGTCAGATGCATTTTGCTGAAGCCTCTATTCTGTGGAACTTCTTTCCTACTCTGATTCATTATTAAAGAGACAGTAAATACCTTCTTATCTCTAGGGCAGTGGCTCCTAACCTTTTCTTTAGCTGCAAATATGATTTTTTGCTGGGGACCCCAAGACTTAACTCAAAGATTTAAATATTTAAATTTAGATTTAAATGTTCAAATATTTATTTAAGTATTTGAACATTTCAAATATTTATTTATTTATTAATGGCTTCTGGAGACTAGAATTCAAACACCCTGCTGAGACATTGGATGACCTTGGGCAAGTCACATTCTCTCAGCCTCAGAGGAAGGCAAAGGCATATCCCCTCTGAACAAATCCTGGGAAAAAAGTCACTGTGATAGGTTCGTTTTAGGGTTGGCATATGTCAGAAGTTACTTGGAGGCACATAGCTACAAAGTGCCACTGGAAAACACTTGCAAACAAGGGAGCAATTTTAGCACCTGCAAACCCCTCTCCCAACAACACACTGCCATGTCCCTGTTGCTGCTGTTGATGTTGATGTCCAGCAGCAGGGCTTTGTGGACCCTCTGTGAGGGCTCTGTGGACCCCCAGGGTTAAGAACCACTGCTCTCGGGCATTTGGAGATGGGTAAGGTGTTTGATAGAAATTATCTGTCTTTGTTTGCTGTCCTTCTAGTTGGACCTTGTTTTACCACACTGTTTCTGCTATTCATTGACTTCATGATAGAGTTTTAATGTTGTAAGTGTATTTATATATGAGCTGGGGATCCTCTTAGAGCAAAATGATGATGTATAAATTTTTAAAATAATTATAGCAAGAAGGAACAATAAGGAAGGAATGAAACATCTAAAAGTATATGAAGCAGTCCCTTCATTCATTCATTCTTTCATTCAGGCAAGGAAACTAAGGGATTTTGTTCCACTGGTTTTGTAAACTCAAGGGTTAACTCTTGAGATTATGTTCCAGGAAGTTACAGTCAGTTTGTACAATGACGGTTTACTTTTATTTTCTGACATGGAGAGATGGCTGTACACTTCTCAACAAAATTAAAATAATTTGATATCAGAAATAAGGAAATACTAGTCCATTTTCAGTGGAGTTCTGCATTTGTAAGTAAATAAAGGCAATTAATAAATGTAGTAACCGTGTTTCAAAAGTTGAAAATGCACACACTCTAGTTGTGAACAAATGAAACGAATGGCATGAGAAGGGCTTTATTGGAAGAAATTGTTTATAGAGATGCTTGTTAAAGAATGTTGACACTATCCAGTTTGGGTTTTTTAAAAAATGGAATAGTGTTCAGATTTATTCATGTATTTGTTGAAGTTACGTGGGGCCAAAGCTCAAACACGGCATAAAACTAAGACGCAGGTATCAGGCAGATTGTGACTCAGTGGAATGTACTTCCTCAACATTCCTAACCGATAGCATTCCTAACTGATAGGGTACCAACAGGAGTGCCAGATAAAAGCCTCTGAATTTCTAATTTCCCTTTTGGCCAACAAGAAGAACAGCAACAAAAATCAAGGTGCAGTTACATGGAATCTGGAACAAGCCACTGAACCAGAAAGAGGTATGTTAGATATTTTAAACAGTTGTTTTTGACAGAGAAGTTGGTGTTCATGTGACCAAATGTTCAGCCTGGCAAACAAGAGAGTTGCTTTGCCAGTTTTCTAGTGGAGAATGTGTTTCTGGATAAGGCGAGCTGGACTTAATTGACATGTTTAAATATGGTAGGACAGTGGGAGAGATACTAGGCCTGTTAGTCAAAATTCTCAACATCCTGTGCTTTAGAATATGCATTTAGAGCCATACCCTGTGTATCCAGTGCAATCAGTCCCTGGGGAGATCTAGAACCCTGAGCTGAACTACATTTTCTGCCGTAGTTTAAACAAATAATACACAGTCTTTAAATTTGGAATTGTTTGATAAGTTAACTTGGTATGAACTCATCTTTATTTCAAATTTGTGCCATCATATTGTACAACCATTAGGCATTTTTTTCACTGTCTTCTAAACAGTTTGTCCTTAGTTGCAATTGTGTTAGCTGGCTTCCCTGGCAGTGGTGAGCAACACCACTCCAGATTTTCATCTGATCTTTAAAGGACCTACCCATAGTGCTGAACCTATTTGGGGGATAGTGTTCAGCATCTTGGATAGTTCCTTTAAAGTTTGAACTAAAACCTGAAGCAGAGTCACCCCCTCATTGATAAAGAAACCACAAGTACCTCTAAATTGATTATTCTACCTAGGCATAAGCAGTTGATTCAAAATCATGAATAGCATCAGATCTGTTCAGATCTTGTCTTGGAGGACTGTATCTAGGGAGAAGATTGCAGTGTCTCTTGAATTTATATGTCCTACCTGCCCATCTTTGGACCAGACAAACAAGTGGATGATCCTTCATTTATCAGAAAGTTAGATGTCTTGATTCTTCAAGATAATACACCAAGTACGGGAAGATGTATCTGGGATTGGGGAGAGTGTGTGAACTGAATGTTACTCCCCAAACTTTGGAATCTTGAGATGGGGAAATATTATCTATACGAGCCTCTAGTTTTTAAGTGTGATTGATTTTGGTTGGATGTTCAGCTGTCTTTGAAATACTTATTCCTCTCACCATAATGGTGTGGTATGTGTGTGGATATAGGTGGTGAAAACAGTTTCTGTTGAAAATCTGCCAGAATAGATGTCCTCCAGGCTAGAAACTTAATTAATTGTCTGATCTCATTTACTGGATTAGAAAGCAATATGTGTGGTCTCAGGGAGATTGGTTTTAGTGACCCTGTGTAAACTTCACATGTCAGTGTATGTTGTTATGAAAGAACCAAGCTATTCAGTACCAACACACCTGCAGCGTACCCACATGTACACTTTTCCATCTGTTTTTGTTTTGTTGTTTTTATGTATGCTTTTGAGATGAAGTCTCCTCAAATCAGTTTACAAGATTATAAAACAATAGAACTATGTGTAAATTATGTGTTGCTAGGCAATCGTCTGCCCTCCTATTTGTATTTCTCTGCTAATTAACTGTTTAAAATAGTTCTTTCCAACTTGATTAGCAGGTATGGGTAGGCTGCAGTTTTTGTCAGGATACCATCCTCAATCCAGAAGGACCTGATTGGGCCTTCCCATAGCTGCTGTTTAAAGTAGGAAAATTGAACATGTACAAAACTATCCATTTAAAATATCATTGTTTCACCATATCACAGTCAAACAGTGAGTTTGGATGAAAAAAACTATTATAGTTACATTCTGCCTACAAGTTTGGAGAGACAAAATTCTATTTCAAAATTACAGACTGAAAAGCTGAATCTTTTGATTTTTTTTGTCTTATTGTATGTTTTGTGAGAGTATGTTCCTTCAAGTCACCTGTTGACCTATGGCTATCCCATCAATGTAGACAGTACTGAGCGATATGGAGCAACAGGCTGACTTGGACTAAAGTAGCTTCCTTTGTATCTCCATAATGAATTTGGTTTTAACAAGGATTTTAAAATTGTTGAACTTCACTGTAAATAACACAGTATGCATATGTGCCCTGAAATATAATTAGTGACAATTTTCAGGTGCCAGCTTTTTCCTCAAGTTTTACACGCATCATATGGTGCTCAATGACTCAAATCACAAAGCTGCTGATATTCCATAGAAGAGAAGCTGGCACATTGAGTGCACTGAGAGTACCCTTATGTGATCGTGCCATCTCTTGAATGCTGCTTTGCCAGGGAGCTTCAATCACAGTATAATTAATGTAATTTTTTTTAAAACAATGAACATTGAAATCTTGAGTTCATATTTATGATATGTTTATGCATTGCCCTTTCTTACAAAACTGCATGTAGAGTACTTGGCTTTGGGCAGAGGAGGTCATCCTCAAATATTTGCGTCTTTGTGAGATCACAGTAACTAGCAATTCTCAAGCAGCAGGGCTTATTTTTAGGTTTAGTCCCAGCCTGAAATAAACTGGGAAGCTGAAGAGCGTTCCAATAACATAGAGTAAAACAGCGACAGGAAATAGAGGGTCTTGGGGTAATGAGTTCCAGCCACACTCGAAACAGATTGCTTGGGAAGGCATTGCTTGAAAATAGTTTCTCTATGACAGCCTGGCAATTTTTAGCTTGTTATTTTACCATTAAAAGGGAACACTCTCACTACAGATTTCAACTGTGCTACAGAAGTTCTCCCCCTCTTCCTGAGACCATCTGGTATTATGCATCTTTTGAAGCCTTTAGAATGATATTACTGCCTGTTGACGACTGCTTTAAAAAAAAAACCAGATGCTTCGAGCTAGGGAGGTGAGGGAATGCAGTTTGAAGTTTATACAGTTATAGTATATACACCCAGTGGAAGAGTGTAGAATAAGCCTGCAGGACAATTTTCAAGTCAAATATGTACAGCCATTCAGCTTGCTAGAAGTGGGGAAGACAAGGTGAGCGAGCAGCCACGATTGTGGTTCTTCGGAACAAAGCTGCAATAGCTCCGAACCCAGGGAATTACAATTGCTGAAATGGGCCCGAAGCATGGATAGTGAGATTGATATTTACAAACACTTCACGTGGCTAAACAGGGTAAGTGACTCTTTCCAGTTCCAGTACTTAACAAGTTCAAGGGAAGAGAAAACAGAACATATGAAATTTTCTACCTCCTTGGGGGAAATAATGGCTTGTGATCTGTGAGAGGAGAAGAATAAAGAAATGATCAATATTCCTTTGTCTTTATGAGAAAGCCAACCAAGGGAGAGTTTTGAGCAAAATGGTCAAGTACTCTTTTAATACTGCAAGTAAAGCGACTTTTCAAATGATTTGGCTCCTGCTTGACAACTGATGGTTTTTAAAAAGTCAGTATGCTGTTTAACTTTCTTAACTTTCTTGTTAACTTTTTCTTTGTTTATGTAACTTTTGCACAGACATTTGTATGCTTTCTAAATGAAAGAAGAGTCACTTTCAGAGTAATCAACAAGCTATCTAGTTTGAGATTTAAGTAATATAATCCCATTTTCTCCAATAGGATTAAAGTCAATTAGTCCAATTCATTTTGCATGTAGATCTCACTGACCAATTTAATTTTGTTCTGATTAAACTGAACCCAGAAAGCCAGAATTTCCTCTTATCTTTGAGGAGTTATTTTTGAAATGACGTTTCTGTGGAACTGCCTTTTTGGTTGCAGTAAAGATATACTTTAGGTAAAGTATTTTTTCACATACTATATGGTCTCAGTAACAGAGCAGAACTACAATATGTATCTTGAATGTATCTTTGTACACCAAGTTCTGTAATATTTCTCAAAGTATTCTAACAACATTCTATGTTATTTATCTCTGGGTCTCTGAATGAGTGGAGTTTGAGAAAGTTGGGAGCAGGCTGTTTTGTCTTTGTCTTAATGAAAGCATGTGCATTACAGTGCAGTAGCAGGGAGGTCTACTCAGAAGTAAATGCCATCATGTTCAGTGGTAATTATTCCTAGTTAGGTATAGGATTGCAGCCTTAGGTCTACAGTTTCAGATGCTCAAAATGATAGGAAATAACACTTATTAGTACAAGTACTATGAATGATAACACAAAAATGCATATTATCCGTGTATTGTTAGCTTCTGAAAGTTGTTAGCTTCTCTATTCCCACTTCATATTTTTTCAAAAAATAAATGATGAACCAGGGTCATAGGAATTGGGAAATGCAGCATTTGTTTTAAATGGTGCTTAATAGTAGCTGTTGGTCTTCTTTCCCTAAACAAATGTGCTCGAGATGCAATTTCCAGAAAGCCGTACTGGGATTGCAGACTAATCTCTGGTTTCCTATGGCAGAGAGGACATCGACACTCTGTAACATTCTTGTGGGAGAACTCATTCTTGAAAGTGCAGGCGTAATTGAGATTGTTTCCAAACATGCTTTTTCAAGTATATGTGCTCTGCTGAGACAACCTATAGCGTCTCCGTCCTTGTTCTGATGAAATGGAAGTGTGGTGGGATTCCAGTAGCTGTAAGTAGTATGTTTTCATGTGAAGGGTTTCTAAAAAAATCATGACAGCAGTTCTAACACTCCTGCTTCTAATAGTGATTCTTAATGAATGGGGAATGAAGATGAGAATGCAAGTGGTAAGGAGGTAGTGGATGATGGGAATCCAGGCTCTTCTAGATTCTCGAACAGGAAGGGGGAATTTCGTTTCCATTGTGCTCACAAGCTCCTTTGATAAGTAATTAAACATTTGCAGAAAGTTGTACGTGAAATTCTTTCTTGTACCACATGATTCCTTTGCTGTTGCATGCTTGGGCACCAACTGTGGTGGAAATCTGATACCCCTTGGCTGTTAATAAAAGCCCTGCTTCCTTCACCAGAGGGGGTGGAGGGAAAGGGAGAGGGCGGAATTGGACTTCCATCGGTTCTTTACTGGAGTTATATCAGTTTATACTGATATTGTCCAAAGCAGGCTCTGATTTCACTTAGGAGACCTGGGGAGGGGGTTGGAGTGAATGAATCAGGTATAATCTCAGTTCTGATATTGCAAGACTGGAGAGTTGAGATTCCAGTATTAATTAGAGGTGAATTTGAGTTATATGTCTGAAGTAAATGAGTAAATATAAATTGCTAAATTCTTTGCTAAATTGCTAAAATCTAACACATGAAATGAAGCCTTAAAAATACTGATGTGATCAACTAGCATTTGGCTGCTTTACATGAACCAGCTGACGGTGTCATGCTAGATTTCATAAAGCTCATTCAAGCAGATGTCTTTAACAAAACAGTCCTTCCCTGAATTATTTCCAGCCTCAAAGAGAGTGGTTCAAAGGGCAATATCTACAGAGGCCCTGACCACGTGGGCATCTGCACGGGGTGAGGGGGGACAGGGAGTGAATAATTGGAGCCAAACAGAGAGTATCCCTTTCTTTCGTAAAACAAACACAGTGAAAATAATGCCATTTCCCCATTTACCAAGGACTCCCTGTTTGTAGGCAGGAGAAGGGTTATTATTTATTTTTAGGAGAGGAACTTGTGATGTGAATTGTCCTTAAAGAGCACTTACTTATTTTTTTTTTTCTGTCATACACACATGTACTTTTATCTCTTTTCTTGCAACTCATTTCCATTTGGGCAAGACATGATTTTTAGCAAGAAGTATGAGATTGAGTGGTGATGATGATGATATAGCTGCATTCAGATATACCCCAAAATCATGGCTAGTTTTAATGCTTGAACTTCATTTGACCCACAAGTCACGGTTTCTTTAGGAAGGCCAAAACAGAATCATAGGGTTTACAGTTACATTGGAATTTACTCACACATTTGTCAAATCACTGTTGGGGCCATTGGTCAGCCTAAATAAGCTGCTAAACCTCATGGAGATTGCAGTGAATTTCTGAAATTGTACCTTGAGAAAATGAGAAAGAAAAGCTGAAGAGATCGACACCGTCTTTTGCCTTCTTTCAATATCTTGATGGTCAGATCATAGTGTTGGTTCTTAGAACGTTTAGCCCAAATCACAGTTTGACATTAAGCCTGATTCCAGCCTTACTTTCCAACTGTCTTACTTTAGGTCTGTTTATCTTTTACAGACACTTAATAAAGTAAGCTATTGGGTGACTTACAGCATTTTAGAAGAATAAGATATATTGTGGGTCAGCAGAAAATGGTTGCTTCTGGCAGAGAATGAGTTAAAATAACACAGATAACAGCAAAAGCACAAACCATAAATTAAAAAATCTACAGTATCAAAACATAACCTGTTTTCAACCCATCTGAATCTTTTTCAGAGATTGTCAGCTGGCACTAAATGAGTAATAAAGTCCAGGGTTATGTAAAGACTTCTTTTCATATAACAGTCCTCTGTGAGGGTGGACTGAGTTTGTATTTGTGAATGGAGGCAAATGCAGGCACAGGAGGAGAAGGCTGCTGTCTCTATGCCACCTGTTTCCCAAATACCTGCCTTCCAAACATGTTTGTGGAGGCAAGGAACTATGTGAGGGCTGGCTTCTTCAGTCATCAGTGCCACAGAACGGACAGTTGTCCAAGCCATCTTTCCCATAGTTCCATGATTCCATGGACAGCTCAGAAGCAAGGCACTTTGAAAACAACGACATAGAGCCAGCAGCTGCCTTCTCCCACTGCTGCCTTCTTTTCCTTTTTCTCATTTTCTTCCCTATTTATTTGTCTTGCCCCTGCAATTACCATTGGTAGCTGAGCTGGCAAATCCAGTGGGATCCCAGCTATAGGAGTCGCCATGTGAGACTCTCTGGAGAGACTGTTCCACAGCGGAGCTGCCCCCCTCTTCTTAGGAACTATCAGCCTTACTTCATTTGATGGGAACATGAAAAACAGAAACACCCAGCTTTTCTCTGGATCTGATGGAAGAAAGCTTCTTCAATAGTAAATTAGTAGTGCATGCCAGTTCCACCCCAATGGAGAAACGTAAGCTTGCTTCATTCTGTGTCAGTTGTATGTGGAAGTACTCCATGTGAGAGATCTGTCACAGGCTCCTATTTAGGGGAAATATAAAATAAATCTTCACTCATTAAGTTCACGTACCTTATGTTGTGTTATGTCTGTGTAATGCAGACAATTCCCAGTATGCCTTTATGTGTGAAATGATTGGTTTGGTGATGGTAAAACCTCAAGTGACAACAGTGAGGTAAGAGTTGTCCATAAAAATAGACTGGAGAATATAAACAGGCTCTCTCTCTCTTATCTTTCAAAATCTGAGTGTGTGTTATTAACCAGACCCAGAGCTTTCACAGTAGTCTATGAGGATGAGCTACTGAAGAAATAATTGGATGACCACATTCTCTTGGCTCTCTCCTGTTTCCTTCTGCCAGTTCTGATTAAAAGAAAGTTGCGATACATTGAACACACCACAAGTTTGCTACACTTTTTTGCACCAGTAGTTGCACTTATTGTCAAAGTGATTTGTATTCACTTTTCCAGATGGGATAAAAATGACTTCATGTAAACAAAGCAGCTTGTCCTTGTGATATAACTATAATTAATTGTGGGAAATATGACTGATTGAGTGAATTCACCTACGGACTCCTGAATATGTTGCATATTAGACAATATTACCTTAACTGGTATCACCTTAGTTACTTAGGTGAAGAGTAGAATGGTTTTTAACAGTTTTAGTGACAGTGAAATAGTTGTTTATACAAGCCAACATTATGCTGAGATAATGTTCCTGAAACCTGGTTTAGGCCTCCACTCCCTTCCCATTTTTCACATTCAGCCTGTTACCATATTATTACACACCAAAGGTGGAGAAGCTGTAGTTCTCCAAGACAATAATGAATTCCAGCTTCAGTCAGTCCCTCCTAGCATAACCAAAGGTCAGAATCTATGGCAGTTTTAGTCCAACATCATCCTGAGGAAGCACAGCTTCCCTACCCATATTGTGTCATATGGTGAATATCTGGTTCTCGTTTCCATTAACCTGAACTGTGGTTGCTTTTAGTCAGTTCCCAGATTTTATAGCTGAATTAGATGGTTGTTACCTTGTGTTTGGCCTCCCTAGTGTCATTTCTCATGCTGGTTGAAGGATTTTATGAGTTGTAGTCCAAATAATTAAGCTCTAGAGATCCTTTCCTCAAATTAATGCACAGGGTTTTCATTTCTAGAATCTCAGCAACATTCAAACTGAAATTCTCTGTGATTGTTTTCTATGTGCCATCTTTCTCCCTTGCTGCCAGACTCCATGAAATCTGTGCCTTAACTCCATATTTCTTACTCTGTAGTGAAAATGGCCTAATTATGTGTGCTTTACAGTTGCTCACCATGGCATATTCTCCCTGTTGTACCCACCTTCTCACAATTTGCATATATTCTTCCTTTTCAAAACACATATAAACACTGTTTGACTTCCCTGTGACCTTTCTGGGCATGGCATTGTCTTTTTTTTTTTTTTTTTTACTCTGTAACTATCATCAGTCCCAACAGTGATATATGAGAAAGTAGAAAAGATAAAGTCATGTTGTACTGAGACACTGTAGTGTGGTGGTTAATACAGGACTAGCAATAAGCAGAAGGAAGTTCACATCCTCACCTTCATCCAAGAAGCCCCTGGGCTACCTTGGGCCAGTCATCCTTTCACACCCTGGCATGCCTCACAGTAGAAAAGGTAAAATTGGAGTAGCAGGAGACCATATATGGCACTGAGAGCATTCTGTAGGCCAGATGGGATAAAAATGCAGCTGTGAAATCAATCAGTGAATTAGGATAAATACTCCCTCCTTATTTCAATCCACCAGCCTTTCAAAATTACATAGTCTACGTAAACCCTAGGCCTCTGCCAGGGGTGTCTTTATTAATTTTTCTTTTTACAGTCAGCCCTCCACTTTTGTGGGGGTTAGGGTTGAAGGACTCCTGCAAAAGTGGAAAAACTATGAATGTTGTAAGCCCCCACTACTGTATTTAACACCAAAAAAAAAAAAAAAAAGTACCTGTACTTGTGGGATGGCTGGGTCCAGCTGTGCATGTGTTCCCTCTCTTGCTCACTCACTTACGTGGGGGAAGAGGATGGGATGGGGGGGCAGGAGGAGGAGTCCCCTTCCCATCCCTTTCCCGCCTCCTACTCACGCAAGTGAGCAAACGTGTGGCCTCTTTCTGTCCTGTCTCCTTTCCTTCCCAAGTGAGTGTGCCCTCCCCTTCCTCTTTCTTTCCCACACAAGTGTGCAAATTCATGCCTTCCTGACCTCTTCCCTCCACTGGTGCAAGTGAGCAAATATGCATGTCCTTCTGCTGTCCTATCCTTTTCCTCCCTCCCACGCACACAAGACCCTCTCTTGTGTTTGCACCAAAAGGACTACTGGGAGTCTGTTCTCCTGTTGCAGTCAGAGGCCTTTGAGGGCTTTCTCACTCATTAACTGACAGTGTAAAAGATACCAACTACTCCTTGTCTATAGGGAAGATGTCATTCTCTTTTACACAAACAGATTCATGCAAACTGACCTCTGAATAATTTCAGAATCCTCTGGTGCGTGTCTCCACCTTATGTAATAGGTTTTCCACTTCCTCTGTGGAACTAGTTTTTGGTAGTCATGTCTTTTCCAGTTCTGAGGTTTAGGCCTAGAATAACTGTTCCAGCTGTCCCCATCCTTTGCTTCACTCTTTGCAGTCTATGTCATGTGAGAAAACATTCATGTTTATTTGGAAAGGATAACTGTACTGTCTCTGTTGGCTTCAGGAAAATGTGTACACGTAGAATACAACATTCCTTAAACACAGCCAGTAAAACAGCTGCCAAAACTTCAAAAATGTGAAAGTGCAAAAAACAGATGTTACAGTAGTTTTCTCTCTCTCTTGTACCATTTGAAGGACCAGAGTAATTTTCTCATGTGTAGCCATGGCAGCACTTGGTTCCAGTATCATTCACACATGTATGCCCTTGGGATATATGACTATTTATTATGTTGTCATTACACTTGCCATAAAGATAGCCAACATCATAGAAGATGCTGACTGAAACAGAGCAGATGTTTGCTTAGTAGGTGAGCTTGTCTGGACTGCATTTGTCTATTCTTATTAAAGCATGCAGTAGCTGATGTTTTGGCAGAGCTGATATTTTCTCCTTGGATTACTTTCTCTGATGTGGATGTTGGCTAATGTAGCTTCTCAGCCTGGGATATTTCAGAACAATAAATTAGAGTAGAAAGCATGGTAATACATTATCTATTTAGGACTTAATGCAGAATGAATCTTTATCTGAAACTAAGTTAATTGTCCTGAAAGAGAAAAAGCCTGTTGCAAGCAACAAGCAAGCTATACCTGCTGTTTGGGTTGCTTGATGTCTTCATGTTACACAGAAGGTATTTTTACCCCCAGGTTTATCTTTCTATGGATTTTCTGGATTGTTGGTGTTAACCCAGTGTGTGCTTGTACTGTGCTCTTGAATATTTGTCAGATGTTATGTGATATGTCAGATGAGCAAACTTAAAGGAATAAGGCCTTTTGATTTCTGTGAACATTACTTCCAGGTAAGGATGCGGAAATGCTTGCCTGCCACTTCTGGTTCTGTGAGTCCTGCTTGACACTCATCTCAGTACAGTTTCATAAGCTGCATGTGGCCTCAAATTCAAATGTGAAGTCCTAGGCTTTAAATCTCAATTTAGCTGAGAAGCTTGGGCAATCAGTGTCTTTCAGGCTGACCTTTCTCACTAAGTAGATGTGAGGATAAAACGGAAATGAGAGAGGGGGACAGGAACAACCATGAATGCTTTCTTTGAGCTCATTGACAAAATGGTTGAACATATATACTCTGGATGTCTTAATGAAGGTAGCTTGCTCACGATAGTCTTCCATATCTTGTCTGAAATTGGTAGGGAACTCTTGAGATGTATTGAACTGCAAAGAACATTAATCATAAACAATTATACCACATCATGAAGCTGCATTGTTCCTATAATTTAATTTGTATTTGTTTCAGTTTGTCAGGTTCTCATTCTGTATGTGTACATATTAGTGTTAATATGCAGTGTGACCTTACAATGCATAGGCTATTTTATTTATAAGTTATTCATAAACATACAAAAAATTTGTTAAATAAGCTTACCCAATTTAGGATCAAACTAGGACTGTCACCTCACAATCCAGACATTGGATGCAAACTTTTTAAAGTCACCCTTTTATAATGAGAAATGACACAGCCAAGAATATTTCCTTCTGATCTCTCTTTCTATACCTCATAGCTGCCTATTGACCATGCTTGTGGTATGTTGTTCACCACAGAAGCAGAGTGGAACAGATGACAAGACCGGAGAAAGGAGTGGTTGGGCAGATGGGGCTGAAAGGCTTGCATCCAGTGAATACCCATGGAGTAGAAAATCATGCATATAATACTTTATGCATTTTCTACTTTGAAAGCGGGATATATTAGTAGATTCAGTTTGAAATGTGGTGTGTGTGTGCAAGTGTATGTTGGGATTGTACTATGAATAGCAGTGATTTGAACTTGCAACCGGAATCTTGTTACTTGTTCTGTGGGACATCTGTCTCTGACTCCTCCTCACATACCCTACATTCTTAGAGAATAAGTTTTAGCTTTGTGGATAAATTCTAAGAAGTGTGGGAAATTAAATTATATTTTAAAATTCACTAAAAAGTTTGTGGCTTGCCAGTCTTTATTGACAAAATTGTAAGCTGCATAATACATTCATGTTATGTTCATACAGCTATGATTATACACTACTTTGAAGTTCTAGTCCACATCTAACAATATAATTGCTTGTTAAATTACTTGTGTTATTAGTCTATTGTTCTTTTTAGTCCCAGGTGAGTCATCATACTTCTGCCAGTAATGAAACTTATCAAGAACGTCTGGCGAGATTAGAAGGGGATAAAGAATCTCTCATATTGCAGGTATGTAACTTATAGAACCTCCAGTGCATTCTGGAATTGCGTCAATATGCTTGTTAATTCATTTCTAGATTAAGGTTAACAGAAAATGTAATTTGCAGTATATTATTTGAAGTATTTACATGGTTTTTCAAAGCAGCAACCTTGATTATTTTTTTTAAAATGCCCAGCTACTCAATATGAAAAAATTTGGGGTTGGACAATATGAAGGTGAAAACCTTCATTTATCTTTTTTGAAATGTCATTTAAAATGTTCTATATTGTACTTCAAGGGAAGCTAATTGTAAGATCTTACTAGTTAGCACTTCCTCTCTGTTGTAGCGTCCTGTGTAAACTTTTAAACGTAGGGCCTTTCCACCCTACACTGTTACAGTCCTGTTATTCCACATTGAACATCCTGTGGAATTCTGGGGTTTGTAGTTTACTGAAGCCAACGAGCTCTCTGGCTGAGAATTCTAAGTGCCTCTTCCTAAACTGCAAACCCCAGGATTCCATAGGATGTTGAAAGTGGAGTAATAGCATTGTAAAATTGTAGCGCAGAAAGTCCCTTAGTTTTCCAGCTGAAAATTCTGCATACTTTTTACATTGTTCAGATACTTGCAATAACTTGATCAGTACTGAGAGAGAAATGAAAGAAGCCTCAGTTATCTGGATGGTAAATTTCTGGTGAAATAAATTATGGCTTAATCAAGAATGGAACCAATGAGCATTCTTTGTCTGAGTTCTTCCTATTGAGAAGATGCAAATGATTCATACCCTCTTTCCTTGTTTAAAAAAATCGTACCCACCCTGTTTGTATTTTATATACGTTAGCAGTGTTGACATGAATACATCTGTCCAATTTCGGTATCTGTGTCAGTACTAGTAGCACATTTTCCAAGTTGTTCGAATTTATTAATTACTATTTATGTGCCATCATGGAGCTGCATGGCATTTTACAGAGCCACCAGAAACTGTAGCCTCAAAAAAGAGGAAGGAAAAAGAAAAGCAATAAATAGCCAAAAAACAAAAATAGGTTTTCTAATGGGCTCTTGGCTGTCAAGGGGAGCCCAACACCGTCCTACTCATGGAAACACTTTGAAATTTTTGCTATGTATGTTGCCTTGCATTTTCTTGCTTGCTGTGGTAATACTTTCATTTTTCTCCTTTGAATATATACGTTGTTTTGTCACCTCTGCCAAGAGCCTGCTGAGGCAAGCACTCACCTCAGTGCTTACTAAAATGGAAAATAATCCTTGTCCATTTCATGTAGCTGAAAGTAGGCTTGGAGCACTTCTTGCTACTTTTGCCTTTGGTGGAAGAGAGAGGTACAGTCTTCCCAGGCTTTGGAGTACAGTTTTGATAATATTCATTTTCTCCAAGGAGGACAGAGAGTTTTTCTACCTCTTTTTTCAAAACAAAGTATGGTCAGAACTTAATGACAGGCTTTTAAAGTTCAAGTTATAGCCATACTGTATTTGCTCAGTCTTCAAAGCAGCGTTTGGTCCTGATTGGTGTGTCTAAACCAGAGGTTGGAGGCAACATGTTATAAGAGCTGCTATGCCTACAGTTAAAGTAACATGGTACTGATATGTTTCTTATGAGCACAGTTACTGACTACTTACAGTGCTCAACAAATTATTTTTTTGAAAAAGTAACTTTAATGTGTTAGCCTTTGAAACAGTTTTCAGACTCTGGTCCCCTGTAGTCCAACACAGAACGTATATCTAGGAAGCAGCAGCTGATATACTGGCTGACTTCTTGTTAGTGATATACCAGGCGTATGCTCACCTTATACTTGCATAGGTACTTTTTTGTCTCTGCAGAGGTGGGTGTTCTCTTCCACCCTTCTCAATAGCCAAAGCTCCCTCTCTGACTCACTGATTAGCCACTGCAGCCTCCCTCACAGCCATTCTATTGCTCTTCAAGGAGACATATCATAGAAGTGTCTGACTGTGTCCCCATAGTCAAGTGCAGACTAGTGATATCATCTTTTAAGATCTCCAGGACCTCAGTGGATCTCAGAGGATGATATAATTGGATTGTGTCTGGCTACAGAGACATAGCCAGGCATGTTTCTGATCCTCCTCAGCAATCCACCAGCCACAGAATGGCCATGGGGGCAGCAGTGGCTAAAGTGAATGGCAGGGGGACGTGGGAATAGAGAGATGTAGCATATTTTTGCCTGCAGAAACTATTATCTAGTAGTGATAGAGTATCTCAGCCATTTCTGTGGTGGAGCACATTAGTATGCCACAAGAGGACTGAAGTGTATCTTATACTATGTTTGGTACGTGCTATTGTGGTATAGTATTTGGATGGGAGATGGCCAAAGAATACCAGATGCTGTAAGCTATAGTTCAGAGGAGGGAACTGGCAAAACCATGTCTGAGTATTCCTGGCCTAAGAAAACCCTGTGAAATTCATTGGGTCCCCATAAATCAACAGGCAACTTGAGGGCACATACATACTCAATGTCCCTTGAAAAGAAGAATTGCTGTGCCTGAAAAAAAGTAAACAGTATAAAATTAATTGCAGCTCTAAATAATTGTTTGTTACATGCTCAAGTTGCTCTAATTGTGTCCTAGAGCCTTCCCCAGTTAAACTGTTGTGTATGGTTTTGCCAAGAATCTGTTGATCAAATTGGTGATGCCATTGTGGCGCAGCAAGCAGCGTCTGATATAGACACAAGATTTGGATTCCACCCAGTTGTAAATTTCCTAGGACTTGCTTTGAAAAAAAATTCACTCTCTAGTGCAAGTGGTTAGAAGCACCCTGAGAGACAGAATAATTCCAATTATGAGCTTTGTATTCCAAATAGACTTTGAGTGTATATGGAATTTGACAGATCACTTCAGGGATACATTGTCTCCACATATTTCCTAGATGGAGGGGGTGGGATACTTTTCAAAATGGCCCAGGAAACAGATGGGAAAGTTCCCTTCTTGTTGTTGTGTGCCCTGAAATTGTTTCCGACTTAGGGTGACCCTAAGACAAACTTACCATGGGCTTTTCAGGTGCTGAGAGTGTGTGATGTGCCCAAGGTCACCCAGTGGATTTTCATGGCCAAGCGGGGTCTCCAGGGTCATAGCTCAGACCAGTATACCGCATTACTTAAGAGGTCATAAATCCTGAAGAGTTCTCCTTGAACCAAAATGTTACTTACTAGCACTTTCAAATAGCCTCCATCACACTCCTCAGTACAAATTTTTCAAATTTATTTAACTGCTTAAGATTAATAATGCCACTTTTATGCCAAAAAGACATACAATATCATATGGATGATGCCCTACAGATCAAAATATGTCAGTCCTACAAAAATAACCATCAAATGCTCATAATATGCTGTGCCTATCAGGCTCATCTGAAAATGTTCCTTACCTTAATTCACTTATTGACAGAAGATAAATGAGTGAAATTATGTATTAAAATTAAATATTTTAGTTATTTGAAGTACATAAATTCATAATAAAACCCCATGGATTTTAAGCAAGTGGTCCACACTTCTTTTGCCGTAGTAATTCCTGGTTATGATTGTGAAAGCTGAACAATGAAGAAAGCTGACAGGAAGAAAATCAACTCATTTGAAATGTGGTGCTGTAGGAGAGTACTACCATGGACTGCCCAAAAGACAAATAGTTTCTAGAGCTAGTCAAGGTTGACTTCTCCCTAGAGGCCAAAATGACCAATGACCAAACTGAGGCTATCATACTCTGAACATTTCATAAGTTGACACGACTCATTGGAAAAGATGATGATGCCTGGTAAAGTGGGGAGCAGTAGCAAAAGAGGAAGACTACATTATGAGTGGAGAGACTCAGTAAAGGAGACCACGCCTCTGCATTTGCCAGTCCTGAGCTGTTGATGACAGGGTGTGTTGAAGATCTCTCATTCAGAGGACTATCCTAAATTGAAGCTGGCTTGATGGCAATTAAAAACAAATGAAACCTCCTTGTGGGAATACCGAAGCATTCTTAGCAGAAGTGATGTCTCAAAATAATATCTGTGTCTTCATCACATTTTCTTTTCTCTGCTCTAAAGACAATGATGAAAAAGCATGAAGAACACAAAATGAGATCAGTCATATTGGGCAGATAAATAGGAGTATAAGAAGTAGACATGGAGATGTCGGTTCTTCTGACCACATCCACATAATTAGGCTACGTCTGGAATGCACACAGATGCGAAAGTGACATGAAGATGATTCTGTCATGTTACATTTAGTGGTTCATTTTAAAGCATATACAAGTAGTAAAGAATTATGCACTGAAAGTTCAACAGAAATTATGTGCAACAGTTTTGTTATTAAGAGGTCATAGTACCTTGTAAAACTGTAAATTTACATGAGAATAAATCATGTATGTCTCGAAGTCTGTTGATATTTGCCTTGCAAATAGTACCAGACTGTGGAAGAACTGCCTATAAATACCCATAGAGAATCTGAAAGGAAAGAGGCTCATGTTATTCCCATTTAAAAGATCTTAATAAATCACCAGAAACTCTCGACTGTAGGCAACAAGTAGTGATTTAGAAATCTCTTTTCAGATATGACTGGGCTTGCTGTGCTTCATAGCCAGCATCTTTCTCCCTAAATGTAAATTACTCAGAAAAGCCTACAATTATGTGCTTTTTACCGAAGTACAAAAGGTGTGTCTCTGACACATGCCTCTGCAATATTTCTTTCCCAATTTTTATTAATAGCAAACTCCTCAGAGAAAAAGAAGGTGGTAGGCAAACTTAGCAAATCTCGAAACACTTCCATCATTCCATGCCCCACCCCACAATTCAAGTTTATTCAGATAAAAGAATTCTGGAGTTTTCAATGGTAGGCGGTCTTGTGAACCGTCTAAAAAATCTATATTTCCACAAGTTGTGCAAAGGTTGTTGTTGTTTTAAAGACTACATTAGCTGTTATTTGTCCTGGTTACTGTTCAGGCTCAGTTGCTTTTTATACCTTTATATGTGGTTCATGTTTTCTCTAGTGGTGGGCAACAGCATTCTTAGATCTCCTTGGATGCTGTTGTGAATTACAAACTGCCTGAAGCTTCCATTCGTGTTTAAGCTTGTAATGCTTTGAACTTGTGAAAAGCAGAGCACTGCCAGCGTTAAAACATGTCTTTTGCTCATTACGTTATTTAATAGTTACAAAAAGCTTTATTGATAGGTAAGCTGTGCTTGTGGTGTTGTAAGAAGGAAGATAATTGGTTGGCTTTCTGAAGAACCTTTTCCTTGTGTTTTTCTCTATTTAAAGAGAGAAGTTTTGGCAGAAGCTGAAAGGGTTCTGCACGCTCGGAGCCTAGTTTAAAAATTAACAGGATTCTGTAACAGCATTTTCCTTTGGAAGATTATATACCGAAAATAATAATGTATGGTTTTCAGTGATACGTTATACACAGTTTTTATGGTTCCTGAAGAAGGCGGTCTCTCCTCATCTCCTTTTTTTTTTTCAACTTAACAAGTTGTAACAATTATTTTCAAAGTGTAGTGTAATGGCTTTTTAAGGTAAGAAACAAATTTGTCCTTTCGAATTTAGTCAATCATTTATGAGTTTCCTATGATCAGGTGAATGTAGTTAATACCAGGAGGAGTAGAGAAGGTACTTAAAAGGAAGAACCAATCTAGCATAAAGGTAATAGTGTAGATTTAGGTCTGCAAAGATGTGGGTTCAAATCCCCGCTTGACATGTGGAGGTCTCTTGGTTAACTAGAACCAGTTGGGTGCTGCCTCTCAGCCTAATCTGCATCACCAGGTTGTTCTGAAAATACCATGGGATTACCCCATGCCATCACTCTGAAGGCAGAAGAGTGTGGCAAAAGTAAGTGTATATGTGTGTGCGTAGCTACAGCTTTTATTAGTAAAAGAAATAGATTTTATTACTAAAAGTATAAAATATTTTTCTTTATGCTGTTGCTGATTATTAGCTTCATTTACAGGTGAGTGTCCTCACAGACCAAGTGGAAGCCCAAGGAGAAAAAATCCGAGACCTTGAAGTTTGCCTTGAAGGGCACCAGCTGAAGCTTAATGCTACTGAAGAGATGCTTCAACAGGTAGGACTGCAGTGTTTGTGCAAAAGTTCTTATGAACAAGAAAACTCCCTGTACCTATGCTGTTCTATCATCTCTCTAATCAAGGTGGCCTCCAGCCTTTGTACAAATAGATTTTTATAAGTTATATTTACTTGTTGTTGTTGTTGTTGTTGCATGGTACTGTATAATTCAATGAAATAATGCTGTAACCAGTAGGGATGTAAAATGACTCTACTGTGTGTTTTATTCATTACAGTCTGACAGAGAAAAGTCAATAAGAGAGCTGGATGTGGCTTGAAAACCTGTTAGACTGGTTAGGTATTATTTATTTTTAAAGCTACAGAATTTAATTCAGTAGGGCAGCTTAAAAACTGTTCCTGCACAGTTTGATTTGAACCCGAAAGTAGAATGAGTTTGAAAATTAACAGCTTTAAAAAGCTGGTATATTTGATTTCAAGAGTTTCACATTGGTGCTATTCATTTCAATTTAGCATGTATGTAACTTGTTTCCTTTTACACCATTTGGTTTCTTGGAAAACCCAACCCTTGCCATTTTACAGCTGCAGCAAAGACACATTAGGGTGTTTTTCAAACACAGTAATTGTAGCCCACTGAATCAAATAGTAGTAAGATTTAATTTATAAATCCAGTTCTGAAGAATTTTACTCCTCACATTCCCCATTCCTATAAACCGGAATATGTATATGGATTTCTGTATATGGATTTTGATCACAAAGCCTGATTCTATCCTATGTTGTACAGAGGATGCTTGGGAACCATAACCCTGTTGTGAGGAAACCCCCATTGCCTTCCTCCAGCACTGGGAGCTTGCCCTGTGAAAATGCAATTGGTAGAGCTCCCCAGGCACATATGTCTTGTGTGCTTCCACATGTTCATGTTTTCCCCTCCAAATATTGCAGAAAATACGTGGCCAGGCTGCAGGGGGCCTTTTTGCTCTGGGATAAAAAACACAAGGGTATTTTTCCGTTCTGTGTGAAGTGACATACATAAAAATATTTGGTCATGTCATTTGAAAGGAAAGTTTAATCTGAATTTGTGTTGCAAAGAACACAATCACAGCAGATTTGGGAATAAGCCCTAAGAGGCTTGCCTGCTTTCTTCTATCTAAAGGGCATGCTCTTTTCCTGGCTCAGGACTCACTGGATGGCCTTTAGCAGGTTGTGTTCTCTCAGCTTCAATCCCCCATTTCCAGTGCAAGGATAACAATATTGGACTATTTTGTTGCACACATTACAAGATAATGCATGTGAAGCAACTTAAATATGCAAAAATGTCATATAAAGGTCGTGTAGTAATCCTGCTTAATTTGGTGCATAGTAGGCTTGGTCTTAACTCTCTTTCTCAGACAGTGAGATTACAACTGGCATTTTTAGTTGGGGTTGTAAATGATTCACATAACCCACACACACACATTTTTTTAAAAAAAATACTCACTTTGAGCTGGTAGGATGAATTCAGGCATGCTAATGAAAACATTTTTCTTCAAGGCTATGTCACAAGTAGAAACTATGGCACAGCATGCTAGTTATCACTGCCCATTAAGTTAGTTTTTGGAATCAGCAAAATTGTGGCTTGTGTTTATGGCAAAGCACTTGTAGAATTGCATTGCTTTGAGCATGCTTAAATCCAGACAGACAGAATGTAAATACCTTATAGTCATTAAGACTTCAGTATCCACATGCCAATTTTTTTTAAGTTTTATATCATTTGTGTTTTCAGTCTCACAGTCTACCAGATGTTCCCGTTTAAGATTTTAGATTATGATGATAATGAATCTCCTCCTCAGATTCATAGTCTGCCTGATGTTAATGATATGCGTTCTGGAACATACATGATTCGGATTCTATATTATTATTCTAATGTATGCCCTGTCCTTCCTCATAACATAATGCAGGTAAAATCTACAGTTAAATCAGAAATATATAAAATAACAAATTACAAATACTTGAATTATAAACACCCACTAAAAATAGAGTAAATAAAAGCTATACAAAGAACCTGAAGTAAAAGATAAAAACACTTGCTTGTCCCTCCAGAGACTGACAAATATATTTCTACTGGTGCCTGAAAAACAAAAGAGTGTAGGGAACAACAGGATTTCTTATACAGTTATCCCTCCCCATTTGCTAGAGTTAGGGGCATAGGACCGCCCGTGAAAGTGGAAAAACCATGAATAACTCTAGGCCCTCCCAAGCCATATTTAACACACAAAAAAGTATGATTGCCATATTCAATGTACCATGGATTCCTTTAAGGCATCAGGGTTCCTTCACAAGGCAGAAGTGGGTGGCTGATGGGGCTTGCTGCTGCCTCCACTGCTGCCCCACAACATTTTTAGGAGGGTCTTACAAACCTCATTCGCAGTTTCACAGTCTCTCGAGGCTTACAGTCCCTATTAAAAATCACATAGGGCAGCAGCAAATAATCCGTGAATAATCAAATCCACAAAAGTGAAATCCGCAATGGTGGAGGGCTGACTGTAGAAAGGAATTACATAGCCAGCATGCCACCAACAAGAAAGTACTGCCAAGTATGGTAGTCTTACATGCCACACATTGTGTACTTTGGTACACCATATACAGAAACTCCAAGCTGGTATTAAATCCCAGCCAGGCTGGGATTGGATCTAGATCCTGAGCTGTCTAGGACTTTGCATTGTACTAAGACCTTGAATTGGGCGCACTGGATCACTGACAGGCAGTGAAGAGATTTCAGAAGTGTCATAAGCTGAATCTATCCTGCCCCTTTTAGTACCCAGGTAGTGGCCCTTTGCACAGCTGTAGCTTCAAATTGTTGATGAAATGTGTTTAAAATGTAGACAATGGTTACCTGCAGCTACCAGGACAGCTTTTCATCTCTGCTTTGTGTGTGTGTATGTCTTTTAAGACCTTGTTGACTTTTCCCACAGTTCATCCTGAACCTCTCTCTCTGGTATCCAACTGCTTGTTTTGTGGGGAGAAGTGACTTAGTTTTCCATTTTGTCATAAATCTTTCAATATGTTCTTTTGCATTCTGTTTTGCTCCAGACTATGATAATTTTTTATTTTTCACAAAGCAGAATCAATGCCTCTTGTAGCTTACTTTTGACTAATTTCACACAGTACTTTTTCACCCCATTTCCTCTTTGATCTTTTCTTGTTTATGCAAGCTTGCACTGCTCTGGCTTTTTGGCATTTCCATTTCAGTTGTTGCTAATTTAACTACTTCTTTCTTCCTGGTTGCATAACATTCTAACTGAACAAGTGTAAATTAAATAGACCTCCAAAATGGTCACAGACCATCACACATGATTATTTTCATGCACTGAAAACTAACAAGCTTTTGTTTTCCTGTCAGTTTCATTGCTGACTTCAGCCTTCCCTTTACAAACCCCTGTGGTAACTCAAGAAGAATTTCTCCTCTCTTTTGGTAATACAGGAAGTAAGCAGTATTTGTAATTAGTACTGTGCTGAATTTTTTTGGCAATTACTTTTCAGTGAATGCTGCTGTTTCTGGGAGGTGAAAAAGTTTGTTTGTGTTTTTAACCCACCAAATAACTTTCCAGTCAGCATGTGTTCTCTGCATACATTTTTTTGCATCTATTTGCAGCCCTTGTTCCCCTAATTTCCTTCTGGTTCAGTGACAGATTTCACGTCTTGAAAATGCATGCAGTCAGATGTGACATGCATAAAATGATTGATTTCATGGCACTGCATAGCCAGTCAGATGTAGCAACTGGATATCACTTGGAAGCACTCAGAGCCTTCTCATGCTGTGTGTGTGTGTGTGCGCGCGCGTGCGCGCGCCTGCCTTTGAATTGTCCATCAACTTGTGGTGACCCCATGAATTTCATAGGGTTTTATTAGGCAAGGAGGTGGTTTTGCCAGTTCCTTCCTCTCAAATATTGCCCACAGCACCTGGTATTCATTGGTGGTCTCCTATGTAAATACTAACCAGGGCTGACCCTGTGTAGCTTCCAAGATCAGACAGGATCTGGTGCCGCTAAGCTATTTAGGTTCTTACCTTGGATGTGGAAAGAATTGTTTCTCTTGCTGTAGTCAACTGGGTTAACATTCTTGGGTCTTGGAGCACTGCAGCAGTGTCTTCCTTGCCTGCCAGTGATATGAACAAAGACTTTTGTGCCCTAAACTAGCTCTAGCTTCACGTAAGAGTTGTTGTTGTGTGACTTCAAGTCATTTCTGACTTAACAGTGGCCCTCAGGCAAACCTATCACAGGGTTTTCTTGGAAATATTTCTTCAGAGTGGGTTTGCCTTGGGCTTCTTCTGAGTCTTGAGAGAGCGTGACTTGCCCCAGGTCACCCAGTGGATTTCTATGGTTGAGTGAAGATGGGAGTCCCTGGTCTCCCAGAGTCTTAGTCCAGCACTCAAAGCATTGTACTACGCTTGTTCTCATTATCATGTAAGGGAGGGTTCAAAAAAAAGGTTAAAAATAATAATTCATTAATAGCTACAAAATGTGGATATGTGTGTGTGCGCACACATGCAGATGCAGCTGTCAGTGTGCTAAATTGCTTTCGGTGGGATGTGCATCTGATTGTATCACAATATAGCAAACGTATGATCATGGTGAGAAAGCATTGCTCAATCACCTTGTCTCTTGTCTTTGTTGTTAATTGCCTTCAAGTCATCTCTGACATATAGCAACCCTATTCAAGGTTTACTCGGCATGATTTGTCTGGAGGAAATTTGCCATTGCTTTTTTCTAAAGCTGAGAGAGCATGGTACACATAATCATGCTCAGTGGGTTTCCATGTTTGAATAGGGATTCAAATGCTGATTTCCCAGAGTCCAGCACTCAAACTGCTATAGCACACAGGCTCTCCAAACTGTACTTTCAAATATTTTTCTACACTTTCACCAGAGTTGCCTGAATTTTTGCAGGGTCAAATTTCAGTCACAAGATACAGCCAAGGTGAATAGGCTGAAGTTCTCTCTCGCCCAGGGTTTTGTTTCCCATTATGGCTCTATTCCTGTCCCAACACTTCAGTTATATTTTGATGAAGGGACCACAGTCTCCAGTTGCTTCTGCTCAGTTCCTTCTAGATGTATCTTCTAGTCAGAGGAAGAACCTTGGCCAAGTGGATCTTGCGGCAAGCTGCAGTGGGTTTCAGCAGATGAACAGTACCTAAAGAGGTGTAAAATTTAGTATCAGAGTATTGCAGTGTGAAACTGAAAGACGGGCATGCAGTAAAGGGCCTGAAGAAATGAAACGTAAAAATGGGAGCTATCCCTATGAAGATGCAGTCCTTCAGGGATTGTAGCAGCTAAGTTCCAAGACACTTGAATTCTCTACTGTTCTTTTACTTTTTAGTGCAAAATTACAATGCAAAAGTCAGTTTCTGTAGGAATAATAACCCAGCTTTCTAGTAAAATATTGGAATCATCTTTACCCTTTGTGTTTTCCTCAAAAAGAAAAGAAAGTTTTGAAATTCTTCCAGATTTTGGGGGGGAAGGAATCAAAATATCCTTTTGCCCTTCATTGTGCACAGCACTATCTTTAGTTTAGTCATTTGGAGCTTCACTTTGGCTTTTTCCTATTATAGGCTTTAGTAATGTCCTTCCTATAATAGACCTCTCTGTCCCAGTACAGTCATGGAACAGTTGGTGTGGCTAAATTTAAAGAGAATTTTTTTTGGAAATGGCAGATTGCCAAGTGTCACAAGCTGGGTTCCTTTGGGTTTGTCTTTTGTCTCACCCCAATAGCTGCTTTCCAACTCCTCTTTGCAACAGAAATGCACACAGTATCTTTCAAGGAGAGATATGCAGAAAGAAGCCTTTCCTTCTGTGGATATTGCTGCTGAATATTAGTACAGTCCTCCCTCTACATTTGCGGGTTTGACCTTCACAAATTTGATTATTTCACAAGGTGCGTACGTGCCTCCCCCATTCTCCCCCTTCCATTCCCTTGCATTTTGCTGGACATGGAAAAGGAAGCCAAGTGCCCAGACAAAAGGCAGGGAAATGGAAAGAGGAGGCATGCATGTGCCTTTCTTCTTCCTTCCAGAGCTCCCCCTCCCATTCCACTGCCTCTGGCTCCAGCACTGAGAACTCACGCCAAGGCAAAAGGCGAGGGAATGTGGCGGGGAGGCTCACAAGCCTTTCTTCTTCCTTCCAGAGCGCCCCACTCCCATTTCCTTGCCTCTGGCCCCAGTGTGGAGAACTTACACCAAGGGAAAAGGCAAGAGAATGAAGGCAGAGGGGAGCTCATGTGAGCCTTCCTTTTCCCCTCATGGGCTTCTCCTCCTATTCCTTTGCCTCTGGCCCCAGCACTCAGAATGCACTCAGGCAACAGGCAAGGAATGGGGAGGTTAGGTGCACACACATGCCATCCTCCTCCCCCCTGGAGCTCAGCTCTCCTGTTCCCTTGTGTCTTGGCCCAGCATGCAAAAGGCAAGGGAACGGGAGAGGGAGCCCTGGAAGGGAACAGGAGGGGGATTGCGGGAGGTAGTTATTCACTTTTTTTCATTTTGCGAGTGTTCTGCACCCTGAACCCTCAGAAAAGTGGAGAGGCCACTATATTCAAAATAGCTTAAATCTCAATATACCTTACTCACAAACCTGGCCCAACTTATTTTACTGTCTGAGGAGAAGGGCAAGATGGTGGCTTTCCAAATGCTACAAACAAAAGCCAACTAACCAAGAGTTGAAACATTCTTCCATAATGATGATAAAATACCATCCACCACTGCCCTTGAGGGCAGTAAACTAACAGGGTCTCAGAGCCAACCATGTGGCACATGCAACTCTGTCTTTCTTTCTCTCCCAGGGCGTCTGCTGCCTGAGATGGTTGCCTCTGCTTAGTAGTAAGCACAGGCCTGCTTTCTCGGTAGTAACAGCACCTACTGACATACATATTGATTTGTGCATAGCAACTACTCCCTCCCCCGTCCTCACCAGAATCATATGATAGAAATGTGCATATCTGGCAAAGGAGATTCTCTCAACAATTCTGAAGGCAGGGCTTATGTTGTACTCTTGAGTGTGATTAAGACCTTTTCCTCATACACTGTTATAGTGCTATTATTCCACTTTCAACATCCCATGGAATTCTGGGGTTTGTGATTCCATGAAGCCAAAGGGTACTCTGGGTGAGAATTTTAAAGGCCCCTCTCTAAACTGCAAACCCCAGGATTCCATAGGATGTTGAAAGTAGAATAATGACACTATCACAGTGTAGGGCAGAAAGGCCCTTTTATTGCTTGTTTGTCTGCAGCAACAGAGGAGAGCAGAAGATGAACTAAGGTTCTTAATCTTTCACTGCACTCAGTGAAAAACACATGTTCTGCCACTGAATTCCGGCCCCCATTGAAGTACCTTTTGTTTGAGCACACAGAGGAGTGTCTCTCTCACTGTTGTGGAAAACAGAGTGCAGATGCAGTCTGACTGAGCATGCTCCTCATGTATTCTTACCTTCAATACTAATGGCTAGTTGTTTTCTCTTCTGTGATATAACCCTACCAAGAAGATACACGCATAGTTTGTGCATAATGAAACTCTTATGTTGTTTCTTGTTCCTTATTACCAAAACAATGCTCATCTTGCCTTATAAGTAACAAAGACCTTGCAACAAAAATAGCTACATAACCTATAGGATCAATATTTTCCTGTGTGGTAAAGCCTGGGGCTATGATATCGTATTTCTCAAGATGGTTTACAACAGGTAGCGATAGAAGAAGAAAACACATACTTTCTTGTTAATATGTATGTGTTCGCAAATGTGTACTGCAACAGCCATTAGTCTTCTTCTAGCAGGTGAGTCCAAAGCATGCATTATTTTACTTCTGCAATCCCAGGGCAACTGGCAGTTGAAGCTGAGTGTCCTTTCTAGTAGGGATCTCACTATGGTGGCTCTTTCTCTGATCAGTTTCCTAGATTGGGACCCTAGTACAGGGGACAAGAGACTGATTGGCAGGAAGGATGAAAAGAAGTGCTCCCTCACATATTCTGTCATGATGTTATGGAATTCACAGGATGTGCTGCTGAACCCTAGCTTAAGTTTTTTAAAAACTGTTTTTTAAAAAAACTGGTTTTTTAAAAAATTAAACTGATTCATGGAGAACAGGTCTGTCAATGTTTCAAGTAGCAGAATCTCCAAGAACTGAAGCAGTGTATTGTTTGAGTATCAAATGCTAGAAAGACATCTAATCATGGAAGGTCATCACTGGTCTCATGCTCTTCTTTCAAGCTTCTAGAACCAGCTTGGTTGCTACTGTTCAGAACAGAATGATTGAACCAAGCGATCCTTAGCACAACAGCATGTTTCTCTGAGCAGTTATTCTATAATTGTCATTGAACTTAGTAGCGTTTCATGCCATAGAGCAAACTGCTGAGCATTGAAGCTCCTCACATAGCAGTATTGCTTAAACAGGTTTAACAGGAAACATATCAGCACATCTGCAATCTTCAGGAAGAACTATTATGCAGGTCAGTCATTTGTGGTGTCTGATGAAATTGAGAGCTAACATGGTGTAGTGTTTTGAGCGTTTGACTCTAGAGACCACTCTAGAGAGACTCTAGAGACCACAGTTCAAATGTTCAGCCATGGAAATGCACTGGGTGACCTTGGGCAAGTCATATTCTCTCAGCCTTGGAGAAAAGCAAAGACACACACATACCCCGGAACAAATCTTGCCAAGAAAACCCCGTGGGTTGCTTAGGGTCATCATAAGTCAGAAGCAACTTAAAGGCACATAGCAAGAAAAAAAATTTCCTTAGGGATTTGTGTCCTGATTCCCTGTTAAAACCCTAGCTGCCAATGTTGCTGCTGCATTTCCTAAGATCTTACCAGCACTGTTCATGGATATTTTAATATTATTTCACTATACAGTTTCCTGTTTTTATTAGTTAAATTTTAGACAGTTTTTGTGGTGTATTTGTGTGGTGGGCACATGTATTTTGCAACAAAGCGTCTGACTATTTCCACTTTGGCCCACAGTATACTAACAAACTTCCTGGAGCTAAGCAAACTAAAGCAGTTCTTAACCAGTGACCCGTGGACCTTTCCAGGACCTTGATGTCCTCACAGGGGGGTCCATGTGCAGAGAGGGCTGAATAGAGCAGAAGGGGTGGCATCACTGCTTGCTTCACTTCACCACCACCAGAAGGTTGGAATACTGGAGTTGTCGATTGCACAATGGAGGGAAGAAGAGTGGGAGGCAGTTGCAGTGGTGCCAAGCTGGGTGCTTTTCCCTGGAGCCCCTTAAGACTCCCAGCAAAGCAGGTGAGGGCATGAAGTCTGAGACAGGCAGCTCCTGCACATTCTCCTGAGAAGAGAGCGGGGGGGCTGCTTCTGTGGAAGCAGGCCCTGACTGAGGAGGAATCTGAGTCTCTCTCACGCACACACATTCTGTTTCTCTCTCACACACAGAGTCAGAAGTGAGTTGGAAGTCATTCAAGCAACACCCAAAAAGTGCACCCAAGATTGGCCACAGTCCAGTTCTCACGGAAACAGTCATTAGACAAAAGAATTGTGAGACACCAACTTTTTCCCACTGGCATGGTTCATCTCTTCTCCGTATGAAAAAGGATGTTTCCATTGCCCCCACCACTATCACTCTTTGTTGGTTTCTGTGAAACTTAGTCCTAAGTAACTGTACTTGCATCTTATTTCCTCTTAAGCACACATGTTTGCCTCGTGTGTGTGCGCACGCGTGCGTGTCTGTGCATGTGTGTGTGCGTGTGTATGCGGAGGAAGAGCAAGGTGATGGAGCCCCTGCTTTCTGCTGAGTCAACCCTGCCAGATAGTTTACAGATCAGATCTCATCATCACCATTTTGTTGTGGTGGTGGTGGGGTTGTTTGGAATCATTCAGTTATATTGTATGTTATAATAGGAGTGTGTGCATTTACTTATTTCTCCCCTCACTTCAAATCTGAATACCCGCAACGAGCAACTTTAAATAAATATTTGATGCACTTTAGGGTTTTAAATCGTGGGTTATTAGTATGGTGGTCTATGGCTATGAAAGGTATTTAAAAGGGGTCCATGGTGAAGACAGGGTTAAGAACCACTGGGCTAGAGGATTCCTCAGTGCCTGAGAGGCACCCCATATGCATTTCATCCAGGAACCCTATATGCACTGCCCTGCACCCCATGAAGAAAAGATAGAGTATAAATAATGCTAAATAAAAGAATTACTTGGCATCCAATTAATTTCCAAAGATTGTCTTCGGTAGGAAAAAACTCTGCTTTTAGTGTAGTATGGATTAAGAGGAAAGCATTGTGCACCTGCTTACTTATCACACTCCAGGGCTCATGCGTAGCACTGAAAAATGCTTCAACTCATGTGTGCTATGTGTAAAATTAGTCCTTGGATGTGTGTGTGTGTGTGTGTGTGTGTGCGCGCGCACGCAATGGACTAAGTGTTCAAACAGACCATCTCCTGGCAAGTTTGGTGCTTTCCCTTTTTCTTGGATTCATAGTGTATAAACAGTGAAGTGGAAAGCTGTAACCCACTGCCTGTTACTGTGTAATCTTGAAGTGGTGCAAGACGTTCACATTCTCAGCTGTGTTTCGACTTAAGTGAATATCTCATTTCTACCACAGTTGAGCTGACACATAGCTCTTGTAAAGCACCACCCTAATGCTACAGTGATTCTTGCTGAATTTTACTAATCAGGTAGGACCTGAGCCTGCTTTTTTTTTTTTCCATTTGCTTTAATGAAGAAATGTAGTGGCTTCAGTTTTCACTGGTAGATCCTCCCACAAAATATGTCTTAAATACTGTGTTGTGTAAAGGGAAATCTTTTCAGATATTTGTTTATATATCCAAGTTTTCTCCTTGTTTCTGTCTTCTAAACATCTTAAATAATGGAAATTTGTGGTTGTCTTTAAAATGCAGCCTTTGTTTTTTGGATAAAATATAGCGTTCGTACCAAAGAATACGCCTTCTCACTCCTTGTAAATGATGGCTCTGTTAAAGCATATTTGTCCTGTTGCTCCTTTACAACTTCATTTTATTACTAATCTTATTGGGAATATAAAATATCTCTGAAGTCTAAATTGGGGCAAAATATGATACCCTCATGCAAAGTGTCATTTATAGATTAATCTGAATTTAAAGATGAAATAGAAAGTTAGTATGTTGCATGACTTTTGTTATGTGTACAGTGAAAAAGTTATGTATGGTTTAACTTTTTAAAACATTATACTCTGTTATGTACTTGGTTAAGTAGTAAAACATTTCTTGGAAGCTTTCTTGGTCAGTAGTAAAATTGTATTTATGCTGTTGAATAAAACAGTGCTGTTAGCTTGTTAGAGAGTCAGCATGCTGTAATGGTTTGAGTGTTGGACAAGGACTCAATGTTTGAATCCCTACTCAACCATGGAAACCCACTGAGTGACCTTGGGCAAATCACACTCTCTCAGCCTCAGAAGAAGGCAATATCAAACACCTTCTGAATAAATCTTGCCAAGAAAACCCTGTGATAGGCTTGCTTTAGAGTCTCCATTAGTCAGAAACAACTTGAAAGCACACAACAACAAATTAGTTTGTTGCCAAGCATAATGTTTGTCTTGAAGACAATAAAGAGTACAGACTGGATTATTCTATATGCCTGTCTCTGAGCCACTCTCTTTACAGATCCACCTCAAGCTTCCTTAGCCAAAATTAGCCCTGCACATGACACACATTATCTTTTCATTTCTAAAGCAGTAAGGCAGACCTGTACTTTTACTTTTTACTCTGTATTTATTAACTCTGCCCTTCAGTTGCATCATGCTGCTGGAATACTTTGTAATTTCCACATAACAAAGTGGGTTATATTCCACTAATGAATTGTTCAGCATAAGCATCTGCTTGAAGATGGAAATAATTGCTTCCACATGATAGCAACTGCATGATGGCATTTTCTTTAAGCTGTACTTCAGATAATTTTTAGTTCAGTAGAATTTCTGGACCACAACCATCATCTGGTTAAAATCAAAATAGCATCACTGAAATTTAACCTAAGATTTTGCTTTTTAAACAAAAATAAATGTTCAGAGAAGTGGTGAACCCATATATCGTTTAAAGGCATTATGAAAGTTCTGTTGTGGGGTGTGTGTATGTCTGTCTGTGTTATACATGTCAACATACAGTCAAGCCATATAACAATCTGCGTGAACCAATATCAAACAGTAAACTGCCTCCAAACTGGTATTTACTTTTTTGAACCTACTTACTGGGTAGCATTTCTCAGACATAGTGGTAAAATAGTTTTGTGATTATTCCTTAATACTTTGGACAGAGATGTCTGCTTGCTTTCATAACTAAATGTTGGCTTCATCCAGCAGTTTGACTCTGCTGTTTATGGCATAATACAGAAATGTTCTGTGTTAGATATGGGTTTAAGTGGATTTAATTTTTAGTTGACCTTGTTTGCATTTGGCACAGGCTTCAGAAACATCTTTTTGAGGCAAAGTTGTTCTTGGTGCCAAGACTTAATCTTGGATAACGTGAAATGCCGTCTGGAAGGAGAATACTTCTGATCATGTGCAGCGTACCTTTTCTTTATGAATGAATAACCACGACATTATCTATGACTGAGGAATTCAGGGAAGGAGGGTTTACGAAAGAGAATTTGAAACAAGGCTGTGCAAAGGCATAGGCATAGGTAGCAGGTTAGCTGTTAGCCATGGTAACTGTCTTCAGAGATTGTATACCTCAGAGCAGAGAGGGACACTGTTGCAATAGCTCCACTTATATACTTTCCAGTAGCATTCAACTGAATACTAGAAACCAAATTGTTGTTAGAGAGTTCTCTAGTCTGTTTGGTGGTTTTTTAACTATGTCAGTGGAGTGTTTTCAGGTGTGAAGGACAGAGAGAAGGGCCATTGTATTTTGGGGCTTCATTTAATGGAAATTTTGTACAGGAATTAGAGGGAAAGTTAGGATACCAGATGAGGGTATGAGATTGTCTCATGCTGTTTATTCATTTGTTTCCCCTTTGACGGACTGCTTATAAAATCGAATCACAAGGGAAAGTGTTAGGTCTGTGTATGCTTTGAGGTAAAGTAAAAGCTGACCGACAAAAATAAACTTGCAATGAGAATAGGTGGAACCAAACAGCTGCTCCAGTGACCCAGTTCCACCAACTAAATCGTAAAGAGTAAAATAAAGGGCACTCATTGCTGAGCTTTTAAAATGTGTTTTAAAGTCTATTCAACCCCCCCACACACACACACACACTGTTGTTGTATTCCCTCAAGTCATTTCCGAGTTACAGCAATACAAATGTGAACTTGTCTTGGCAATAAGCAAGATTTGTTCACAGGGGTTTTGCCTTTGCCTTCATTTGAGGCTGAGAGAGTGTGACTTGGCCAAGGTCATGAAGTGGGTTTCCATGGTCAAGTGGAGATTCAAACCCTGGTCTCCCAAAGTCGTAGTCATTGCTGAAACCACTCCACCACACTGGCTGTCATGTCCCTGCACATAGATGTGTAAATGATTTGTTACCCTAGAGTAGCAACCCAATTCTGGTCTGTATTCTACGGTAACCCTAAAAGTGCCTTCCTATATGATATTTATACTATGGCCATTTCCGCACTAACCTGTTATAGCACTATGATTCCACTTTCAACATCCTATGGAATCCTGAACTGGCCGGCCCCTCCCGAAACTGCAAACCCCAGGATTCCATAGAATGTTGAAAGTGGAATCATAGTGCTATAACAGGCTAGTGCGGAAATAGCCTATGTCCCAGTTCTAAAAATCGTTCTTAAGAGTTGCATTATTTCATACTAGTAAGTATTATTTCTAGATGATTCCAACACAATGAAAAACAAGGCTATACGTCTCTAAAATAATGTTTTGGATTAATTCAGTGGCGCATATAATTTGTTACATTGGACCAGGAACAGCCAAGGACCTTTTACTGAGTACTGTGGAGTTCACTGACTGAAAATAATGCTCTCTTTTGCAGGAGTTGCTAAGTCGGACACAGCTTGAGACACAGAAATTGGATCTAATGGCAGAAGTGTCAGACCTCAAGATTAAGCTGGTTGGGATGGAGAAGGAACAGAGCGAGTATGAGGAGAAGCAGAACAAAGCGGAAGTGAGTTTTGCTTAGTTGCCTTTTGAATATGTGACACTGAGAGTAGAATTATGTTGTATCTATAGTGTATATCTTTAAAGCCTGATTGCTCTTTGGCTTATTGATGTTTTGTCATTGTTTTTACAAAGCAGGGCTGCCAGAAGAGAGGTAGAGGATGAGAGCAGGGCAGTTTACTCTTCCTTCATCCTCTGCCTTTCTCTTCCAACGAGCCCAGGCTTCTACTGTTGTGTACACAGCCTGGATTATAGCCGTATATGTGAGCAAAGATCTGGAATTCTTGCTGGATGGAAGTTAGCTTTTGGGGTGGGTGGACATACAAACCTTCTATTTCTTTGCTGGAAATTTAACCACTGTAGATCCTCTTTTCAAAGATAAAGCAGTGTCCAGATTTTGAATACAAGTAAGTGGCAGGAGCAAAATTTAAGGGTATATTAAAGACCTGAAGGATACCTGACCTGATTGAATCATTCCACAGTATCCTTTCTTTACTTACTTACTTACTTACTTACTTATGTACTTACTTACTGTGAACATATTTAGTCCTTCTGAATCAATGTGAAAGCCATGACTAAATGCTTTTAGGGAAGTATTTTATTATGTGTAAAAACCAAACAGTTAGTTACCCATGCATTCCATTTTTAGGGCAGGTATGAAAGTTCTGCCTCTTCAAGAAGATATTTTCATATACTGCAAATAGTTTCCTAGGTCTTCTCAATAAAAAATAAATAAATGCCGAAAGGGCCAGCAGCTCAGTGAAACTGACTTGATAGTGCCAAGCCAGGTAGGTTATGAAAATAACTTGAAGCAGTACTTCCCAAAACTGTGTGTCAGAACATGCCATGAAAAATAAATGAAAGAAACCAAGCATCTGTCCACAGAACAGATTGCCAGTTCCCTCTCAAAGTGAATTACTGCTCTGGTATTTTCCCCCTTCCAGTCAGTCTTCACTGGAATAAGATCATCCCTTCTTTCTCTGCGCCAAGTGTCATTGAATTATTGAGTTATTCCTGATCCAATTAAATTACCTAGTCTCCATGAGGCTGTCATGTCTCTGCATGAATTGCTTCCTTGTGCTTGCTTCGTTCCATTTAGGACATATGCATAGCTTAGCGCCTCATGGAGGAAGGCAAGATTGGCGCCATAGAGACAGATCCACCTTACCCTTTCAGCTGTAGACCTTTTGGGGTGTGCTTCCAATTTCAATGCAGAAAGTGAATGATACTTAGAAGAAGTATGTTTTTTGGCTGAGATATGAGGATATATTAGAGAAAACAATGACAAATGCATATAAGATCAAATCAAGAGAAAAATTGGAACAGGAAGGACTGCCATTAAGTTGGTTTCCGTACAGGCAGCTAAATGAGAGATTCCAGATGGACTTGAAAACCTATGGAATAGAATCCAAAGAATGGATCTTTGACAATCCACCGCATCTGTTAGCCCATATATATCAAGAAATATTAACACAGGAGAGACAGGAGGAGACTGTGAAATCTGCAATGATTTTGTGGGCGCAGAATATTGGACATTCAATTCAATTAGATGAATGGGAACAGAGCTGGAAAGGACACAAAAATTTACAATGGCTCAGAATCTCAAAGAGAACTATTTTAAAATGTTTCATAGATGGTACATGACACCAGAAAAGTTAAAAAAGATTTACAATACAGGTACGGGAATGTGTTGGAAATGTCAGAAAGAGGTGGGAACAATATTTCATGTGTGGTGGTCATGTCCCAAGGCAAAGAAATATTGGAGTGAAATACATAAAAAGATGTGTGAAATATTGAAGGTTCAATTTGTAAAAAAACCTGAATTTTATTTGTTAAACTTCACAAAGGTTCTTGAGAATACTAATATTAAGAGGCATTGGAGATTAATATTGTACATGATAACGACAGCGCGAACTGAATATGCCAAATTGTGGAAGTCTCAGCAAATACCCACAATCGAACAATGGTGGGGGGCATTTATTGAGAATAGAAATGCGGATATTGTTTCACAAAGATTAAAGGGGAAATCGGACGATCAAATAAAAGCAGAATGGCAAATTGTAATGGGTAATTGCTGGGAACTGCCAAGTGAAAATGTCTGAATTATGGTTGAAATTAAAGGGGAATAACTGTAACATAACAGGAGTTGATGAGAGAAATGCAAGATCAAACACGTCCGATGAACATGGAATTGTGAGGCATAATTTTTTATATGTGAGTAGATATCTAGAAAATGAAAACTAGATCAGAGTGGAAGAACAAAAGCATTACATGTAAAAGTACAATTTGAGATTTTTTTTTATTTGTGAAAATAAAATTATTAAAAAAGAAGAAGAAGAAGAAGAAGAAGTATGTTTTTAACAGTGTTTTTAGTGATATTTTTCAACCAAATAGACAACCTAGAAAGAAGGAAGTCAGCAGAACCATATTCACCTATAAGACAAGTAGGTGGAAGCAAAATGTTCATGAAAAATTGACTTCCAAAATCACTCCTCTTCAGTTCTGACTCACAGATTGGGAGGTGTAGCTTCTTAGTTCATAATGATCAGCTGGTGGAAGTAAACATGAGTTAGTATCTAGTTCCAGCTAAGTGAAGATATATTGTAGGTTAAGTGAGAATACATCTTGCTGCCTAATCCTGCCTTTGCTATTTTGAGAATGAGGTGTTAAACTTCCTGTCAACTTCATCTTAACACAGCCCTATGAATGAGAGAGCTTCAAGAGTCCTGGGCATCAACATCTCCTGCTCAGGTCTTGCAAACCCAAGTTTTCCTTTGTTGAATCAGACCATCTGTGGTTTCCTTTATTGAACTCCTCTGTCTGCGGTGTGGCCTTCTTCTTTTCCTTTTGGTTTCAAAAGGTTTCCCACTGTTTTTTCCCCCAATGAATCATGACATCTCATGACGTGTCCAAAGTATGATAGGCTCAATTTAATTATTTTTGTTTCTAGGGAGAATACAGGCTTGATTTGCTCTGGGACCCATTTATTGGTGATTTTAGCAGTCCATGGTATGCATAAAACTCTCGCCCAGCAGGACATTTCAAATCCATTGATTTTCTTCCATTTAGCATTCTTCCCTGTCTAGCTTTCACAACCATATATGGAAATGGGAAATATTATTGCATGGATGATTTATGACTTTGGTATTTAATTCTATATCTTTATACCTGATGATTTTGCCTGGTTCCTTCATAGCTGCCCTTCCAGGTCCTAGTCTGTTTCTGATTTCTTGAACCTCCCTTTTGATTAATTACTGAACCAAAGTGGAGCCTTTGACTATTTCAGTGTCTTTATCACTCTCTTTTAAGTTATGTAAATCATCTGCAGTCATTATTTTTTCTTAATCAACTGTAACCCTGCTTTTGTACTTTCTTCCTTAACTTTCATCAGCAGTTGTTCCAAAACTTCACTATTGTGTCTGCTAAAAATATGTATCATCTGCATATCTTAAACTGCTGGTGTTCCTTCCCCTTATTTTCACAACTCCTTCCTCTGAGTTTAATCCCACTTTCTGTATGTGTTCTGCGTAAAAAGTATAACGGAGTGATAAAAATGCAGCGTTGGCTGACCTCATTGCAAAATGAAAATTCTCCTGTTTCTCCATATTACATCCTGATCATAATCTCTTGTACAGCATATAGGTTGTACAATAGTAATGCTGCACACTCATTTCTTTCAGAGTAAGCCAATGTTTTTCATGATATACACAATTCAAAGGTTTTGATGTAATGTGTAAAGCACAGGTTGGTTTTCTCCTGAAATTCTTTGATGTGCTTCATTATCCAATGTATGTTTACAATATGATCTCTATTGCTCTTCCTTTTCTGAACCCAGTTTGGTCATTTGACATTTGTCATTTCCTATAAGGTAAAAATCTGTTGTTAAATCTTGAACATCCCTCTACTTGCATGAAAGATCAATACAGTAATGTGATAGCTACTACAATTCCTGGTGTCCCCTTTCATGGGGATTGCTATATATATTGGACATTTCAAGGCTGTGGGCTATTGTTTTGTTTTGCATATTTGTTGTTGTTGTCTGCCTTTGAGTCATTTCTGACATAGGGTGGCCCTAAGGTGGATCTATAATGGGGTTTTCTGGAGCTGAGAGTGTGTGACATGCCCAAGGAATCGAACTCTGGCTTCCAGGTTCACAGTCCAGTACTCAAACAACTACGCCACACTGGTTCTCCATATTTGTTGGCAGTTTTTTCTTAAATTTTGAATGGATTCTGTCTCTGTAGCTTGAAACAGTTCTATTGACATGCCAGCCATTTCTAATGACTTGTTTTTCCAAAGTGCTTTGAGAGCAGCTTCTCCTTCGTTTTCAAAACTTGTGAAAGGGTTCTTGCTTGCAGAATCTCATATCTTTTTTTAAAAAAAAATATTTTTATTAAAAATTTCATTGCATAAAAAACAGAGTGGATATATCCCATTGACAGATATATCACACCCTCCCCCCTTCCATATTATTTTTCTCCAGTTGAGTCTTCTTTGCTTCCGTTTACCAAAAAAAAAAAATAACAATTACATTTCCATTTACAGAAGAGAAAAGCAATTACTTTATCTCTTTCTTTGGTTTCATGTACCTTTATGTTTTTATCCAATCTAAAACTCCTTTCCATTCCCTTTCAAAGTTCTGGATAGGTTTATTTTTCAATGAAAATGCTAACTTTTCTGTCTCTACCATATCTAGAACTTTTAATTTCCACTCTCCTAAATCAATATCTTTCTTTTCTTTCCAATGTTGCGCAGATATCATTCTTGCAGCTGTTATCAAATATAACAATATCTTCTGGTGACTTCTAATCTCCCTTTCTTTTCCTAACATATTTAACAAATAAAATTCTGGTATCATTTCAAAGTTCATTATACAAATTCTTTGAATTTCGTCATGGATCCCCTTGCAGAACTTTCTTGCCCTTCCACAAGTCCACCACATATGAAAAAAGGACCCAATCTTTTCATCACACTTCCAACATTTTGCATTCCCATTTTTAGTTATTTTTTGTAATCTTTGTGGAGTCATATGTAACATTTTTTAAAAATTTTCTCTTAAATTTAAGTTTGGTGTAAATTTTATATCAGTTTTCCATACTTTCTCCCAAACTTCTAGTTCGATTGGGTGTCCCACATTCTGAGCCCATTTAACCATTGTATACTACTTCTGGTTCCATTGCTCCTTTCAACAATAGTTTATAGAGTTTTGAAATTCTCTTCTTTTGATTTCCCTTCATCAATAAATCCAAATCATTCTCTTTTCTCTCAAATCCGTACAGTTTTTGATCCATTTTAAACCTTTCTTTTAGTTGCTGCCATGGGAACCAATTTAACTCATATCCATCAGCCTTTAATTCTTCTGCTGTACATATTCTTGGTTTATCCCCTTCCCATTTCAGTATGTCTTGATATGTTAATAAATTTCCTTGTTTTATTGGAGCAATTTTATACGCTTCTTGTGGTGAAGTCCATGTTAGAAGTTTTATGTAATATTTCTCCTTTATTTGTAGCCAAACCTTTAACAGTGTCTTCCGGATGCAATGATTGTTGAACTCTTTATTCACTGCTAATCTATCATAATATAAATATCCATGCCATCCGAATCTATTATTTATTTCTTCCAAATCTTTTGTGGTTATTCTCTCTAATTGAATCCAGTCTTTAATCCAATCTAGGCAGCATGCCTAATAATAAATTTTCGATGATGGAAGGTCAAATCCTCCTCTTTTATTTTATTTTATATTTATTTATTTATTTATTTATTTATTTATTGCATCCTGAAGCGTTTTAAGTGTTATCCTTGGCTTTTTCCCTTGCCAGATAAACTTTTGAAGATCCTTTTCCCATTCTTTAAATACTTTCTCTCTCCCAATTATTGGTAAATTCTGAAAGAGGAACATAAGTTTTGGTAGTAAGGACACTTTGAAAGCATTTATTCTTCCCAGAAGAGATAATTTTTTTTCTATTTTCCCATATCTTTTTTAATCTCTTTCCATATCTTCAAATAATTGTTGTCGAATAATTCTTGGTTCCTTTTCGTTAACATAATTCCTACTCTCCAGATCAGCTTGCTCTTTTTTAGTCATATTCAATGTCATCATCATTGTCTTTTCCTTATTTATCTTATACCCTGCCACTTGTCCATATCTTTGCAAAGTTTCCATCAGCGCTTGAATTGATCCTAGTGGATCCTCTAAAAATATAATTACATCATCTGTGAAAGCTTTTAATTTCAGTTCTTTTTTCCTTATTTTCAGGCCTCTTATCTGTGAATCTTCATTTATTATATTCAACAGTACTTCCAAAACAGCTATAAATAATAACGGGTGATAATGGGCACCCTTGCCGCACCCCTTTGTTTATTACAAAGCTTGTCGAAATATCTCCATTAATTATTAGTCTTGCAGATTGTTCTTGATAGATCATCTCAATCCATTTACAAAAATATTTTCCCATGTCATATTCTCTCAATACCCGAAGTATGAAAGCCCACGAACATTGTCAAATGCCTTCTCTGCGTCCAAAAAAATGAGTGCTGCTTTCTTCCCTGGATTTTCAATTACATCTAGGATTGTCCTTATGTTGCTTCTCATGTATCTACCTGGGAGAAAGCTTGTTTGACCTTCTTGGATTATATCTTGTAATATCTGTCTCAGCCGTTTTGCCAACACTGCCACAAAAATTTTATAATCTACATTCAACAGGGAGATTGGTCTATAATTCTTGACTTCTTTTTTATCTTTACCCTCTTTGGGTATCAATACAATGTTAGATTCTCCCCAGGATTTCAGTTTACCATGTTTCTCTATTTCCTTCAGAGTTGCTTGAATTGGTTGAGTCAATTCTTTTATGGATCTCTTATAATATAGCGCGGTGAACCCATCCAGTCCTTGTGCCTTACCCACTTTCAAGTCCTTTATAGCCTCTTCAGTTTCAGTAACTGTTATTGATTTATTCAACTGTTTTTGTGCTTCCAACGATATTTTTGAGATCTTTACTTTTTGAAAAAATTTGGACAGATTTTTCTCATATTAATGAGGGCATTTTATTTCATAGAATAGTTTTCCAAAATATTCTTCAAATTTCTGTTTTATCTTTTCTTGTTGAGTAATCAACTTCTTTCCACATTTCAACTCACCAATTATATTCCTCTCTTTCTTCTTCTTAAGTTTATATGCTAACCATTTCCCAATGTTATTAGCGTGTTCAAATTGAGTTAATTTCATCTGTTTCATCTTTTTCTCTATATCTTCAGTTGTTATTATCACCGTCTCCTTCTGTATTTTCTTTCTGCTGCTGTAGTGATTGTTGCAATGGCTTTTTTTTTTAAAGTTCTTTTTCTTTCTCTTGGAGTTTGGTACACTTGATATTTCTCCCACCTTTTTTTATTCTGAATTTGTCATTGCTGTATAAGAAAACCTCTCATTACTGCCTTTGATGCATCCCAAACCGTTCTCATTTTCATGTCTTCTTTTATATTTTCTTTAAAATAATTTTTTAACACTTCTTTCACTTGTTTTACTATCTCTTCATCATTCAATAAACTGTCATTCAATCGCCGTTGAAATTGTTTAGTCTTCTCTTGGATTGGCAACATTACCAGATGATGATCAGAATTGACCTTTGGCAATATTTCTGTTTTCCTTATCTCTGGTAACAGATGTTTAGAAACAAGGATCATATCTATTCGGGACCAAGATTGATGAACTTCAGAGAAAAAGTAAAATCTTTGACATTTGGATAAATAGTTCTCCATACATCTAAAACAGATAATTCTTCACACATCTCAAAGAAATCTTTTGGCAATCTGCCTCTCGTTGCTTGATCATCTTTATTTGAGAGGTGGTTTTATCCATTTTAATATTCAGAACTCCATTCCAATCACCCGCTAAAATCCAATCTTCATACTCATGTGCTGATAATTTTCTTCGCAATTTCTTATAAAATTCTCCTTTATTTTCATTTGGGGTGTAAACACCAACCAATTAAATTTTTTTACCATTTTTTTGAATTTCAATACCCAATATTCTTCCTTCTTCATCTTCAAAAATTTGTTTTGCTTGAATATCTTTTTCAATATAAATTGCAACCCCTATTTTCTTCTTTACATATGAAGAGGCAAAACATTGACCTAATTTAGAGTTATATACATACTTTTCTTGGGTTTTCTTTATATGAGTCTCTAATAATACTGAGAATCTCACATCTTTTCATCTCTTTAGTATTTAGTCTTTAACTGTTTGAAGAGTTTCCTCAGTTATCCGCTGACGCTTTTTTAAAAAATGATCCTGATTTTGGTCTAGAGTTCTTCTGTCTCTAAGTCAGTTAGGCTGGAGTGCACCTCTATTATTTATGTATGTTTATACATGCCTTAAAGTTGCCTCTTGACTTACGGTGACCCCATAAATTTCATAGGATTTTTCTTCAGAAAGGAATAACCAGGAGTGATTTTGCTAGTTCCTTCCTCTGAAATACAGCCTATAACACAAAGTATTCACTGGCAGTCTCCCATCCATGTGCTAATCTGGCCAGACCCTGCTTAGTTTTCAAGACTGAACAGGATCTGATGCCTTAGGATATTTAGACCCTAAGTCTGCTCTTCACATGGTCATTAAATTCTCTTCAGAATGTATTTTGGCACAATGGTTGATTTAGTGTAGTTTTTTTTTTTTTTTTTGCGGGGGAAGGCATTACTTTAGTTTTAATGTTAGCATGTTCTGGTCTGTGCTGCTTCTGGATGGAAGACGGATGGTCTCCTTCTGATTCCAGTTATGTAGTCTGTTTGATTTCTGTGTTGGCCACTGTGTGATGTTCATGTGTACGATTGACTGATCAGTCAGTTGCCTGAGGAAAGTGTTTCCACTGAACAAACTGTTCATTGTCAGAGAATTTGGCCTAAGACAAAGAATTGAAACAGGAGGACCACTTACTGAACTTTGTGAGCCAATTCAGTAAGTGGTTCTCTTGCTTCATTTTCTTTATCCTGCGCCTAATTTTCTGATAATTTTTGGTTCAGCTCCTACTTTTGCATTCCAATTGCCTATATCCACATTTCTTATTGTGGTGTGGGATTAATTTCCTCCTGGATGTGAGCATAGAATTTTCAGGTTTTTCCCTCTTCTCCTTCTATAGTGGGAACCTAAACTTGGAATATGGTAATAATGATAGGTTCTTTCTGAAGTCCTATTGATATTATTCAGTCATATTTTGCTTGATATCCCTTGACTAATTTTCTACATCTTGTCTCACTGATGCCACCCCATTTCTTCTTAGATGTTCATTTGCCGAGTAAAACACTATCTAACTATCTGGTTGAAAATATCCCTTTCCTGGGTGGGTATACCAACTTTCTCTTTCTATACACAGTGTTTACAGCTGCATTTTGAGTTTAGCTTAGTAATGAAAGTACTTTTCTTTAAAATACTATGTAGCCTTTGCAGCCCCCATCCCAATAATTTATACATTTTATGTTCTGTTTTCATCCTGATAAGAAGGATGAGAGCATTAACTTTGGAATTACTGTAACTTCTTCTCTGTTCATGAATTTTAGAATGAGACTGTTCACTAATCTGATTGAAGGACAGAAAAAAGCAGTTGCACGTTGACCCATGCACCTACCACGAGGTGGAGAGCACATCCCTTTGCACACTATTTTTGTCCTCTGCCTTACGCATATGTTGAGCTTTCGTCACACTGAAGTGCACTGGTGTCTCTTGTTTTGTTTTGTGTTTAGACCTGTACCATGTTCTTTATGTGAGTGTAGATGGGCAGTGGTGGCTGTTAAAAGTATGACATTTAGTTAAGATCTTGGTTCTACTATGCAAGTTCATATTTCTTTCTTTTAATAGACTTCTGGCCTGATGTTAAAGTACCAGCTAAAAGTACAAAATGATGACCCAATGTGGATGCATCCTATTGCATCCTTTATTCAAGAAACAAGAGCTATTAAAGAGAAAGCTGGTTTGGTATAGTGGTTTAAGCATTGGACTATAACTCTTGTTACCCTGTGTACTGGGGGTCCCGGGAGGGACACCAAAATGTGCTCAACTAAAGGTGGGGAAAATTAGCTCAGAGCACTGCTTAGCGTCACGAGAGGCAGAGTAACGTAGCGAGATCTTGAACCCTATGTCTACGGGATCTGGTCGAGTTAAGGAGCACAGAGAAGTTGAAGCAATAAATGATGTTTTATTAAAAACACAAGCAAGACAGTGTATGCAACACACTCACACAAGATAATTAAAGAAGTAAAGGTTGGAGTGATATAGAGGGATTTTTAGAGGAGTTGCTGGTCCCAGAAAAATAGAGAGCGAAGCTGGAGTGCAATGTAGCTCAGCACGTGGAGCTGAGGGGAGGCTCGCCAAGCAAAGCGGCAGCAAGGCAGGATGAAACTCGGGAGCGATCCGAGGAAGGTGTCGGAATCAAGGGTTTTTATAAGGAGAATGTGACTGCAGGCTATGCCATACTTGGGGGAAAACAATAGATTTGGACTTGGAGACAAAGCCTCCGAAAGGTCAGAATCTGAATGATTGAGTTATCGCAGAGGTTCTCAATAGAGTAGCCAGTATGCAAACGCAGAGTACTTGGGTATTGCATAGTTTACCCATCAAGCTGCCAGTGCGGGGCAGAGGCTCTTTTGTAGGTTGCGTGCATACCTAATTAGAGTGCTTGCCTGGAGGTCCCCTAAAGCGGCGAGTCGGCTATTTTCTGGCCTGCCTGTATTGTCTAGGAATATTACGGTGATAATCGGCCAAGCCTGTATGCGTGCTTGTCCGGTGGCCTCGCAAGCACGTGGAAGAGAATAGAGAAGTGAAGCCGAATTATGATATCAAAAGGATATCTTTTAATATCCCCAAAGCTCGGACTAGCCAGGGCAGTAACACTCTGGAGACCAGGATTTGAATCTCCATTCACCAGTGGAAACCCGCTGGGTAACCTTAGGCAAGTCACACTTTCTCAGCCTCAGAGGAAGGCAAAAACAAAACCACTCTGTATAGTCCTCATGACTCTTTTATGGTTCCGGGTGATTTCTGATCATTCTGTATGGGCAACACACAACCTACTGGCTGTATGTGGTCTGCAAGATGCTTTTGCTGTCTCTAAATTCCCCTCCTCATGCTGCCAAATTTCAACAGCCACACCACCAAGTTTCAGCAGTAAACTGCTAAATGCCATTAGAGCAAGAAGCAAATGTTAGTTTTTGGTGCTTCTGCATATGTGTAGTTTGCCACTGAAACTGAGCAGCAAACCAGGTGGAAAAATACATTAAACCTTGTACCGTTCTAGTGGTTTGAATGTCTTATAGTGATTGCTGTTGAATTTTGGTGCTGGGACAACACAGCTTACAACAGGTCCCACAGGCAAAATTAGCTCCCAAACTAACCAAAACTGCCCTACCCTTGATTTAGAGAGATGAGTTTCAAACTCAAGAACCCTTTCCATCTCTGTTTTCTCTGGAACCTGTACTCTGTAAAGAGAAAAAAAAAAGTACAACAAAATAAAAAATCAACGAGTAGTGATACCCTTTTGGGGCCAATTCCAAAGAAAAGAGTTAGCTGAAGAAAGGTACTGCTACTTGTGGATTTTAGATTTTATTCAGGAGTTCCTGACATGCTTGCATGGAATTCCAGCTTCCTTGGGACACACTGATGACCCTTTGAAATGTTAGGGATAGAACCCTATCAAGTACAGTAAAGAGATACCCTCTTCCTCCTTACTGTGAATATTCCATTCAAAGATGGAGTATTAAGCTGTGTAGACTATGATCATAAGGCAGCATGAAGGAACTGATCTTGAATGATCACAGGCAGCTCCCTGGGAAGTAAGTTTTGGATACTTATTTTGAGTGAATTGGTGACATTATATCAAGTTTTGCAAAAACCTTGTACATATTAGACTTCTTCTAATAAGTTAAAGAATAGTTCTAGTCATCAATTGGGTCTTGAGTTTTCATGCTGCATTATTTTGATCCCCCAAAACACTGCTCATCTTAAGAATGGATGAGAGGAAGAATTTGTTGTTGTTTCAAAGTGCATTAATCTGCTTTTTAATGTAGTCTTAATACTCTGAATCCTAAATATTTCTCCCCACCCCAGCCCCTAACACCATGCTACTTATCTCATGAACCTCATTGTTCTTGTGATTTGAAATTTCTTTCCAGACCTTTATATCATAGGCAGTGACTTTCTTTGCTTCATTCCGTTTTCTTTCTTCCTCTTCTTCCTCTCTTATATAGTCAGTAGTGAACCTGATCAGTGAACTGCAAGAACAGATGTGTAGACTTCAGCTGGAGATTAATAGTAAAATCCAGGAAAGAAAATCTCACAGTAGGAAGCCAAATATGGCGGCACTCGGTCCTCAAGATAGTACAGAGTCGGTGACAGAGGTCCCTACCCAGAAGAATTGCTTTCAGAGTGATGTATGAGGAGCAAATGTTATCCTGAGTCTGCATTTCCCCATTTCAAAGATCAAACTGAACAGTACTAACCATAGGTTGCTGTGATCAGTTGACATTGTCTAAATGAAGTGCTGTGTTTAATAATAAACTAAAAGGCCAATTTTGCTTGTCTTGGCTTTGATCTGGGCAAAATAACAATGTGGCATGGCCTCCAGTTGTAAAATCAAGGCTTTGTTTCTAACTCTTAGAGTTATGTAACGTTTGAAGAACTTAACTTCAGAGCATCAGATATGGCTATCTAAAGCTTGCAGTGAGGGAGTCTTAATACAAAAGATAATTTTCAAGTTGGTGTGGGTTTATTCTAGAGCCTGTTGGGTGAGTCTCTGCTTTGCTAATTGCATGCTGGCTGAAATAGTTTGTGCGTTACATTGTTAATATGTACTGAATGCAGTTTATAGTTGATTTGTTGATGCTTCAGAAGCTTAATAGGCCTCCATACACCAGTGACTTAGAACGATGCTGTAACCTGAAAGAGTATGACCCAGGTGCTTGTTAAGAATATGGCATAACCTTTTGCTTTTTTAGCTTTTATTTAAAGAGCCTAGCCCACTTATTTCTGGATATCTCAATGAGAACCATACAGGGAGTACAGTATTATAAGTAAATACTTAGTATAGTATGTCTGCTTTTACTACAGTGTATTATTCATCAATGAGTGTGAAAGCAGAGGATCACTGAAGCAATGTTTAATTAACAGTGTCCTTAAAAATGTTTGATTTTGTAAAAATTGATAAATTTCTTTGAACATATTAAATAGGCTTATGTACAGCATTTTTTTTCCTGTTTTGTCCTTCCTTGGTAGATCAAACCATACCCTGTTAGAGTCATGCAAAAATCTCTATCTGTAGGCATCCATTTAGGAAAATGAGCTTTCGAATGTTTTAAAATTATAGACACATGATTTTTGTGCACTGTGTACATTCTAAGACGATCAAATGAATGGCAGGGGGAGCCACAATAAAGCTCCATTATGTATTTCTTTGTTTGAACTCCATAAATTTTGATTGCTTATCCCATGAAACAAGCACTTCAGTAAAGGCTTTGAGGAATGTATAGAACAAACCTTCACTGTGTTTGATCAAAAACCACTTCACATGTCAGGCTGAAAGCTACTTTCGTTAAGCTGATGAAGTTCAGCAGAAGAGGAATGACACTGGTATGCCTAACATAAGCTCATTTTAAGACATTACTAGCTCAGTTTGTTCAAGCTGCAGTGTTGTCTTCTGAACTTTGTAGAATCATATTTTAGAGATGCACGTTTTTAATCTGCTTATGTTGACTGGTTTTGTTTTTACTAAATGTCTTTTGCCTTCCATTAAATGTATTACAGATGTTCATTGCCTGTGTTTTCCCAGAAGAACTAAGTTGCCAGATTAAGTTGTCCAAAAAGATTTCATAAACCTTTTCTAAATCTTAAATGCATAAATAAGTAGGCATAAATATATCTTTTGAGAAAATAGTTTTGATGAAACTTGGTACGCTTTAAAATAGTGAAATAAGGTTCTGAGCTATATTGAGCTCCTGTTTGGAAGGAATTAAATCAAAAGAATTAGTTATAATGTGCCTATTTTAAAACAGCTGGGTTTTAGCTGGGATTTTAAAAAAAACCTTCTAGTGTATATCTTCTTGCTTGGATGGGGCATTTGTCCTGTCCTATTCCATATACCACATTAAAAGCAGTTCTTTACTTGTCAAAATTCCGCAGTAGTGGAAATACCGAGCATTTAAATGACAAGTTTTTGGTAATGAATATTTTAAATCAAAGTAAACAGCTTTCAGCCATCGGTTATAAAGAAGGAATGAAAAATAGAAAGAATGTACATCTCTTAAATTAGGGACAAGATAGCACAATTCATGGGAAAGATTGCCCTCTAGGAAACTCATCCTCTCCTGGTTTGAATATAATGTGCTTTGAAAACATGGGTGCAGGAGAGGGGATGTTCTTCCGCTGAAAGTGAGGCCAGTAAGCATTTTCTATATCCCACCTTGCCTTTTTGATGTGATCCCATAGACTTAAACTGATTGAATGGCTACATGATCTTTGATTGGCATTGAAGAAGATTGCCTTGAAAACATGATTTGCAAAATAAGTTCATACCATGATTTCAAATCACAATGATTAGGCCAAAAGAACCCAGATAAAGAATTGAGGGAATCAGTGTACTAAAATAAGAGGAAGAGAATGGAATGTGCAAGCCCACAGCATATTTCCACAAGGATTGCTAACGTGACACCTAATTTGTGCCAATATTGTGCAGCATTCCTTTTATTTTTTGTATGGAGATGCTTTTTCCCTAATTAAAGGCTCTAGTATACCATTTCCTCAATTTTATTTAAGACTTATTAATTATGTTGTCTGAGATCCTATAGTATCACACTGTTCATGTAGCAGTCCATCACAAAAGCAACATTACTTTTTCTGTGTTCATGGACAGAGGCAGTGACAACTGAGGAAACAGGCTCAAAGTTGCCTGTTTCTTGAATGCCTGGCTTCCCAGAAGATCTAAAGAGACAAACTGCAGTGGTGGTGGTGGTGGTGGTGGGAGGGAGGGCTTAGACCACCACCAGTGCCATGGGATGGGCAGTTATCCAAGCCATCCCTCCCATAGTGTTTTGGCTTTGTGGATCCCCACTCCAGCCCTGGGGACAGTCATTTGAGAAATTTTGTCTTCCAAAAAAACAGCTTTCACCTCCTGCCACCACTGCCTTTTTCTTCCTTTCCTTGCACCAGTGCTGTTTTTCCCCTTTTGCCACCTTTGACTGCTTCATTGGCATAACAACACTGGCAGATGTATAGGATCTCAGACATTCTTCTTTCCTTGAAGTTGTCTAAGTTTACAGAAAAGAAGTCATTTCAGTGTGCTATCTGATCAGGATGACTGTAATAGGAGTCTGGCTTGGGAGAACAATTATTATATAGAGATGGTAATGCTCACTAGATGGTCTCATCCATGTGCTTGATCTCATGAATAAAATATATTCGTCTTTTTTCCCCCTCCTCCGCAGAATTTGTTACAGGAACTGAAGCATCTAAAAATTAAAGTTGAAGAGCTGGAAAATGAAAGGACTCAGTATGAATGGAAACTGAAAGCAACTAAAGTAAGCAACACAAGGTTGTTTCACATTATTGTGCAGAGATAACCCAGGCTTGCCACAGGATGTACTCAGGAGAGAGAGAGCTATCAGTTGTGGTAATCCATGAAATGGCTCTGTACTTGTTTTCCCACCCCCCAAAGGGATGTAGCATGCACTTCCCTTCTTCATTTTGCTACACTTATTTGGATCACAGTATGGGCTTTTGGCAATAGACCATGGGGAAAAGAAGGGAGGAAACCTGTGAGTTCACAAGACTAGAGTCTTTAATGTGAAATGACCTGCCAGAACAGATTCAACAGCTGAATATGTTGTCCAAATTTAAAACAGCATTAAAGACCAGTCTCTTCCAGCAAGCCTATCCAGATGATTTCAAACTGTGAATTTTAACTATGAATTTTAAATATCTGTCAACTGTTTTAATTAGTTATTTGTATTATTTGTTCTTTTAAATTGATATTATGCATTTTAACTCTTGTTTTGTAATTGATTTTCTGTTTTTAACTGATGTTATATGTTATGTGTTAATCTGGTGTTTACCCAATCCATGGGTACAGGAGTAATAAGAATGTGAAGTGCGTTGAACTTTGGGTAAAGGTTTTTCTTAATAGTGGTCTTGAACAATACATTTCAGCCTGGCATTGCTATTGTTAAAAACAGGAATGCTAATGTATATAGGCTTCCTGTTGTTTAAAATATCCCTGTTGTTAAAACTGAGATTAACTTGTATCGCAGTGCCGAAGCATATCTAAGAAATATGTCATCCTTATCCTAATATTCCACCACATCCCACTGCCATAAGTTTGAGCTTCAGCTTAAAAGCAAAACCAGTTATTCTTTGGAATTCTCTATCCAAGCCATTGCTCTCTCGTTCTTTTCTACTGTACACAGGGTAGCAGTTGCTCTCCAGGACTTTCAATACCAGCATTTCTCAGACCTACCTGGAGAAGCTAGTGATTGAACCTGAGGTCTTTTACATGCAAAGCATGTACCCTAGTCTGAGCTGCTTAGCCTTTCTCTGTGGGGGGGAACTATTGTTCCTTCCTGGCCAGTGATTGAAATTCTCCTGACTTTACCTAATTCTCTAGTAAAATAGGGACACTGTAGAGTCAAACCACACATAATCAGATCTTCCATCTTTTTCTCCTATAAAACATCTACATATGCCTCTGACTTTAGTCAGTTAAATTGTGTTAAGTGTGGGACTAGCTCACTCTGCTCTGTTGATCTAATCTACAGCCTTTCTTTACCCCACAATAGGGAAAAATACAAAAACAGATGCTATACTTGTATTTTCCCTCAGTAATGTTCATGGGAGCGTCAGAAAAAAGCTTGGGGAGATGAACTTTAACCCCCTCCCCCTTTTGCTGCTGCTGCTTTAATCTCTTTTGGATTCTACTCTGCTTGTTTTAAAGGAGTGGGCAGGGATTTAAAAGTTGGGAGATCTCATCTTGAATTTCCTGTGTTGTGTAATATTCAACCCTTCTTGTTGTTGTTGTCGTTACTGTTATTGTTTGCTCCTTCAAGTCTTTTCTGACATGGCAACCCAAAGGTGAACTTGTGAGATTTTCTTGGCAAGATTTGCTCAGAGGGGTCTGCTTTTGCCTTCCTCTGAGGCTGACAGAGTGTGACTTGATCATGGTCACCCAGTGAGTTTCTGTGGCTAAGTGGGGACTCAGATCCTTGCCTCTGGCTCTTCAACTACTACACCATTCTGGCTCTCACTGCAGTAGTTTCTATCAAATCTGCCTCTCTTTACAATCAGTTGACAGATGGAAAAGATTCCCATTAATTTAGTTACTTTCTCTTCTGCTCTATTACCTTGTGAAGCAAACAGCATTTCCTCCCATACTGGTATCACCTCTACATTTGCTGATTCTTTCACTAACTTTAAGACATAGTTTTGCCAAGAAGAAAAAATTAAGTTTTTGCTCATCAGTCCAGTTAGAAGAGATGATAGATCTATGTATGTATAAATATGTGTATCTATACATGTAAATCTATATATGTATATGTGCATATCTATTTATGTATATCTGTGTGTGTATGTATAGATATGTATATCTAGCTCAGTATGCTGCTAAAAATGAATTAGGAGTGGGTAGACAGTTTCTAAATATGCATTAGAAAAAAATAGTCCATAGTGAATGGTAAGAGACAGAGGTGAACGGAAAGCTAATTTTAATTTTAATCTAATTTAATCTAATGTTAATCTGTTGTTTCAGGCTGAAATAGCACAGCTTCAGGAACAGCTAGCACTGAAAGACTCAGAAATTGAACGACTACAGAGTCAAATCTCAAGGACATCATCAAATAATGAAATTGCAGAAAGAGGTAATCATGCAGGGATAAAGAAATAGGAAGGTTGCTTATCAAGGTCTACTCTTTCATTTCTGTTGCTCTCATTCTTTCCCACTATGTCTTTGAGAATGTATATACTGTATTAGTGGACCTCTTTTCTCAATCATCTAAATGACTGTGTCATTTCCATGGCAACTTCTTTAAAAACATTCTAAAATTTAGTCACAACACAGTTATGACCCTATATTCTGATTTGATTATCTATCGGTGGCCCTCCTAAAGTATGCAGAATGGTTTACAGTAATCATACTTGAAATATTACAACAAATGTGTAAAGTAGTCTTTGTGGGCACAGCAGAGCGAAAATTTTCTTGAGGTTTAGCCCAAACCTCCTTAGACAGATCAAGGAGTCTTGCACAGGGAAAATGCCAACCATATGAAGATTTTCCTTTATTAAGCCACCTGTAATCATGCTATTTCCTGCTGTCATTCTTCCCTTCCCCACTAATGTGCTGCAAATTTGATAATTTCACAGATTTGCCAAGGAGTATAATAATAATGTCAAACACTTACGGTCAATATGAACTGCTTGTGTAGGATAAGTACTAATAACCATTTTCAGAAGGCAGAATTTACTATTGCAAATCGGGCTATCTGCATTTCTCTTGCAGAAGCAATAAAATACTGCCAAGAAAGGTAAATAATAATCTTTAGGTGGAATTCGTCAAAGATGTCTTGACACACACTAAGAATTACGTTGGGTTTGCTATAGGCTGGGACTTCGACATTAGTTTCAGTTATTTGTTCTGTATGTGCATGTTGGATATAATAAGCTGTGCATGTGTTACTAGCAAATGAGCAAATGAGCAAACTTTAGCAAATGAGTTTCTTGTTGAAGTGTACTGTAGTATTTGTTGTGGTGTTTTTTGTTCTAGTATTTTAATTACCTTAGCTTGTAGTCCTAAACACTCAACAAGTTGAATATTTTGTGAAGTGCCATGGACATTGATAGCGGTAAACAAATAAATAACAACAACAGTAAATCCTGTTGATCTCAAAACAGCTATCTTTTGAGCAAAACACATGTAGAGTAGCACTGTAAGGCTACAACCCAGTGCACATTAAGCAGTAAACATGCATAGCATTGCACTGTTAGTAGAGCTAAATGGACTTGGTAGTGTTAACCAAAAATTTGTGACCTTTGTGGTCAACTTATGAAAGCTGGTAAGAGTTCAGGAGTGATACCAAGTAATATCTCTTATTCTTGAATATGTAACCTGATGGAATTACATCTAATATCTAATATGTGTTTTTTTCCTGCATTCTTTACTTGACTTTCTCCATTTCCTATCGTAGAGGAAGTGTATAGGCGAAGGCTAAAAGAAAAACGTAAGCCTCAAGATTTCACTTTGTTACCTTTCACACAAAAAATTATAGCTAAAGTGCACTTCTGCAGCAATAATCATTCAATGTGCCTCTGTATTTGGCTGCTGAATCATAACACACAGGATGAGTATCTCACTGCTTACAGCAAACAGACAGTCATTAGAATTAGAAAAAAAATCAAGGATGCATGTTAACAAAAATGGGCTTTTAAACAAGCTATGTCAAGGTTGACCGACTTCAGAATATTTCAGATTTCAAATCTCAGCCAAATCTATCTACTGACTTGAAAAGGATGTAGAAGATATTTCGGTCATTTTAGTTTTTTCTTTTTGAAAAGAGTGTTTATTCTGAAATATTACCAGTTGACATTTTTGCATTTCTGTCATGAGGAAGGAGAGAAAAAAAATCCACTTAATATTTGGGAAGATAAACCAAACCCTTGACATAGGTCTTTTAAAAGTCTACAAATGAAAATGTAATCCAAATTCTAAAAACATAAAATGTACTGTTGCCTTTTCTCCTTTAAATCTGTCTGGTTGCTTGTGCATTGCTTGCTGTGTTCTGTGGCTTTGTTCAGGGGACTGCAGCTGTACAATGTCCATATCAAAATGTCACCACCTGTCAAAGTGTAATTAAAGTATATAATCTGCTAATTATTCTACTCCACCATAAAATTATATAGTACTTTGGTAAACTGGTTAGAATGATAACTAACTTTTTGCTTTCTTTTAGGAAAAAAATGAATACATATACTCCTTCTACTGATAATTCTAATTTTTTCATTATTCTTTCCTTGTGTGTCACATTGCTTTCTTTGGAAATGATTTCCTTAAAATGTGAATAAGTTGATTCACTAATTTAAAAACAAAAAGCCAAGGATTTGGGATAGTTTTACTTAAAATGCATAGGAAATGTGTATTGCTTGCACACTTCGCATAGTCTCTACATGTAGTGTCAACTCTGTCTTCCTTCCAAGCTATTTAAATGGTTTCAGTTCAAGGTTATTCTCTCCAGCTGACACACAAAAAACTTTAAGAACATACCCACTACAACACCTGATTGAAGGTTACATATGAGCTTCAATACACTGTGGAAAGTGACCCAATGTGACTTCTGTTTGAATGCTTCAGTTTGCTAACCGATACACTGTGCACTGGGGAACTGTGCACTGGATATAGTAGATGATCAGGAGGTAGGCCCAGAAATGGGCTCTGATACAAACAAGACAAAATGCTTTTTGAAAATTTGCTAGGACGAAGGTCCAGCAGTTGCTCAACTGTGCTCCTGCTCATATTCTGGGACTTCCTTTTCCTCTCCTCCTCTTCTACACCCCACAGCTGCTCCCAGTGCTTTGGAACAGATTCTGAGGGCCTGTGGAGGCTGCAGAGAGATGTAAATCCGTTCCACTCAGGGAAAAACACAACACTAGATTTTACACACAGAATTTTGCATTGTTTGTTGTAATTTCTAAAGAAGGGAACATTGTAAAGGTAAACAAAATCAGAGTCATAACAATTAATATTTTTAAGTATTTGCCTTTTTATGTGTTGCCTTATGTGATTTACCATTGTTTGAAGATTCTAATACTAATATTTCACTTTAAATAGTGAATTTGTTTTGTTTGTTGCTTTTTGGTCAGTATATAATATTTTGGCTTTGAAACCAGCCATTTATTTAATTAGTTATTTCATTACTGTCTTGCCTTTCTCCCAATATGGGATCCAAAGTGGTTTACAGTATAAGTAGGTGGTGAAAAAAGGCTTCTTCTTTTTTTTCCAACCCACAGAAATCTTAAGAATATTTCATATGATTTCTCTATACAGGAAAATCTGTACCTTTTCATGGGGTGTTATTTTTCACTTCAGCGTTTAGGAGAAAAAAGTGTGGCCTTTTTTAAAGCAATGTGTTGTGTCTTTTCCCATGGTGCCTGCCATTCTTGAGGCTCAAAGCACTTGGCAAGGCTGAAAATCAATGCACAAACCTTAAGAGTGGATGGTCTCCTTCAGTACAACTTGGTACATTGTAAAGCCACCATCTGAGGTTCTCTCCAACTGTCTCCCATTCTGAAGATGACTACTGATAGCAGGATTGTTTCACTTGTGTTCCCATTGGAATGCAATTCTTTGCAAGGCTCACTAGACAAAGAGCTATATCCCTCCTTTCAAGTTCAGAAGAACCACAGGAAAAGCTTGGTTTGGGACATAAAAGGAGAAACTGACTGAACATGGAAGCAGCTTATACAGACTTCAGTTCATGTATCTGAGCATCTATTATCAGTTTGTTGTATGATTTTTGTGTTTGCTAATCACCTTGGAAGTGACAAATGGATTCCTAAATAAATAGCAGAGCCTGCAGTAGTATGGAAGACACTCATCTGACGAGAAATTGTAGTCTGCGCACAGTGTGTTTCAAGCTATCTGATGTGGGGGACTGGAAGGTTTTTCCCCAGTATAGGAGGAACCGGTATCATATTTGTAGGCTACAGATAGTTTTTGTTTTGTTTTGTTTCCCAGAAACTCACTGGAACCAATGATGTGGGAGCTGTCACTATTCCATACACTAACCACTTCAAGTAGCACTGACATAGTACACATGAATTGCCTGACATGGGAGCAGTTACCACATCTAACAATTTAAGTAGAGGGAGAGATAGTATATGTAATCACTACTCTTGGTCCATTTTATTTTTTGTTCTGTGAAGACTATCAGTACTTTTGTTCTGAGGTAATAACTTATGAGAATATTTTCCCTTCTAAGTTCTGAAACTTTTTTTTTAGATCAAGAGGTACAACGTCTGAAAATAGGAATGGAATCATTACTAGCTGCAAATGAAGAAAAGGTAAGAAAACTGTAACAGGCATTGCAGATGTTGCCTGGCGTCCTGTTCCGTATTTACAATGATTTACAACCTTGTAAATTTTGCAGTTCACACTTGTGTATCATTGCCACCACGTCAGAGACCCCCCCCAAAAAAAACATCTTTAGATATTATGCTGCTGCTGCTGCTCATCACATCAGTTACCGCTCATCACACCACAGCACACTGATGGGAGGGGGCTGAATGGGTCAACCTTGTTGGTGCAGCTGTCCAACATCTAAAGTGGGTTTTAGAGGGTTGAATCAGGAGATAGATTATAGCTGTGTCGTCCTAGCTACATCTCCCATGCAGGATCTCAGCCTTTGTTTTGAGGGTAATGAAAAAAGAATAGCTCACCTATTGAACTTGTAAATGCATTCATTTGCTGCTCATTCTTTTCATTATACTGCTGAACTAAAATGCTGTCCCCATCTTTTCTGTCTTGTTTGCAGTTGCAGACAGTTAGCTTCCTGGTGATATTGGAAGCGGGCCTATAAATAGGGACAAACAACATCAATCCTTTATTTCCACAAAGCACCATTTTCCTTTCTTCTTTTTAACCAAGAGCTGCTAGTTGCCATGAATTTAAAGGTTGGCACTAATTAGTAATCACAAAATCAGTGTAAAAATGAAAAACAATGCATCATAAAAATATTTCTTCCCTCTTTGTTTTGTGGAATATGTCTAAAGATTCCTGTTTCCCCTTTGTCATGAGAAAAATAGGATTAAAAAAAAAGAAAAAAAGGATAAAAATAAAATAAAATGTTTGTCACTTAAAGAAGAAAGTTGTAGTTTGTAAGGCGTAGTTATCCTTTGTGAAGCACTGGGGAAATTATAATTAGTACTCTTCATGATCTGGCTGTCCATTATTAGTGTAACTAGTTTATTAGGCTACACATCCTAGTATCCTAAACTTTCCCATGACTCACATCTTCTTATCACACTTTTTTCATGAAGGAAGTGCCACAGTGAGAACTTAATCATAGGATAATCTTGACCCCTCTCAGCTTTCAATTACTGGAAATGACATAAAGCAGATGATGTCCCATGAGAAGGGGGGAAAATGACAGCTGATTCCATCAAACAAGGTGCCAGCACTCAAGCCAGATATCACCCTAGGAGTATTTCCTACCACAGAAAGAAAGCGTGTATACACACACACACCCCAAATAGGATCCTCGTCAACATGACTTTGAGGGGATTGTGTGTCTCAAGCTTTCTTTTTTATTATTAATGTGCCTGCCACTTTTTCTCCATATAGCAGTCACATGATATTTTAAAACAACTACAAGTTAGAGAATGAGTATCATTTGCCTGCAGGTTACTGTTGCTGTCCTATTTCCAAGATATCGTTATACCACAAAGAGGCCAATTACCATGTTGTGTTGTAGGTCTGATGCTATGTTTCCCTAAACAGGATTGTCCTGGATATCTTTCTACAAGGAAAAAGAAATAAAGCAAAATCTTAGGCTCACAGAGCCTGATCTGCAATTTATTAAGTAGGAATGTCAGATTTCAAGGGTTGACCCTGAATCTCCAGTGTTGGCAGGCTCCTCTCGGGGGCAAGGCGAAAGGACTGAATACAGATCTCCAGCTCAGCTGTAGAGCAGGAGCTTGCAACAGTTTTCAAGGTTTAATGGATGTTTTGTTAACAACTTGTAAAGACTCTCGGGGGGGGGGTGTTTCTATGTGTTTACAGTCCTCCCTCCACATTTGTGGGTTTGACCTTTGTGAACGTGATTATTTGCAAGGTGCTCGCTTCCTCATTCTCCCCCTCCTATTCTCTTGCCTTTTGCTCGGGCATGTGTGTCTTCCTTCCATGGACTTGCACAAAGGGAAAGGAAATGGCAGTGGGCAGCCCTCTCATGCTTGCCTTCTCCAGTTGTGTCACTGCCCCTTCCCACTTGCTTGCCAATTGCCTGGGTGCCTATAAGGCAGTGTGCCCAGGTGAAACACAAGTGCATGCAGGGTGGGGTGCAGCTTCCTCTCCCATTTATTTGCCTGTTGCTTAGGCACCTGGAAGGCAGCACGCCTGGGTGACACACAAGTGAATGGGGGGAAGGCCCATGTACAAGCCTTCTTCGGGCACATGGCTGACCCTTCTCATTCACTTGTCTATTGCCTGGACACGGAAGGAAGGCAGCATGCCCAGGCAAAATACAAGCGAAACGGGGGGGAGCCCTGGAAAGGAATAGGAAGGAGAGCACTTACTTGGATGGAGGGAGTTGTTCATGGTTATTTAACTTTCACGAGGGTTCTGTACCCCAAACCCTCATGAAAATTGAGAGGCCATTGTACTTGGAAAGTTTCTTCCTTTTCTCCCAGTCATTGAGATGCCAGGGCTCACCCTCCATTTTGCTCTGCATCTGCCTTGTGGCTAGAAGCAAGTAGGCTAGATTAAAAGTTCCCTGTCCCATCTCCCTGAGTCAGTAGGAAGGAATAAAATCCTTCATTTAACCAAGATCTGGGAACAATTGCTTTAAATAAGATTTCTGTCTTGATTTTCAAACAGAAAAATATTCTCACTCTTTTTATGTGTGTCTGTGTCTGAATGACAAGCTCTGAGTAACTGTGGCTGGTACTTAATGGCATCACCAGGATTCTCCCTAGGTCTCAAGTTTTGGCCTGGCAAACTCGGGGCCTGGAATAATCTTGAACTGGCAACCCTGCCCAGAAGTTGTATGCTTTCTGTTACTTATTTTTTGGAAATCTCTGTTGTTTCTCAGCCTATTGTTGGGCATTTCTGTTTTATTTATTTTTTCTCCCTCCACTCCCCATTTACCTGTTGTGCAAGATCTAAGCCATTTTCTGTCAACATAATGCTTCTATAGCAGGGAATTTGTTGCCATGGAAAATAGAGTCTTTCCCTCAGAGAGCACAACCATTGATGGCAGAAGCACTGTTAGAGTAGTCTGTTGTGACTGTTCCAAGTGTACCTGTTAAAATAATGGACAAAAACACTGCTATTTTGTACACCGACTTTGTTACAGTAAGTACTACGCACACTGGAAACACTGAGGCACTCTTTCTAGCCATATCAAATGTGCTTGCTGTGATACTTTTTTAAAAAAAAACCAGTGAAATAAAAACCTGTTGAAAAGTTTTCAGCATCCATGTAAGTTCCCTTGGTGGTAATGATAGTGGTGATGATATCATCATCATCATCATCATCATCATCTTAAGAACAGGGAATGCAAGGTTGATGAACAGTAACCAGCCCACCAAGGTTTTTTTTTCTTTGTGCATGAATTTTCATGCAGCAGCAATTCCTTGACTGCAGTGAGTAGAAAGTCTCATTGGCCTTATGTTGCCCCTAACAAATAAAAAGATTTGCTATTCTGTAACTGTTAACTACCTGCCAGTTTTATTTCTCATCTCTTTATATCCTTTTAGGATCGCCGGATAGAAGAGTTAACTGTTTTGCTAAGCCAGTACCGAAGGGTGAAAGAGATCATGATAGCAGTTCAAGGTATCATTAGCGGGTAATATACCATGTGGAAGTGTACTCCCAAAATTGTATGATCCACTTTTATGGATCATTTTATACAGTACTCAAAAGAATGTCATGAGGTGAAGCAGATAAATCAGTCCACTAAAGGATGCCTAAAATTACAGGTAGGGCAATTCTGTAACCACATTTCATTGAAAGAATCTTGACCACAGTGTGCTGACGGTAAAGTTGGTTCATACGGGAAGTGCAAGTATACCACTTGAGGTTCCCTCCTTTCCATTCCTATGAGCTGCTGATAAAGCCCTGTCTCCGCAAGAATCAATGTATAAGTATGCAAGGTACATTCTCATAGTTGAGAGTTGCAAGACAGAAACTTCGATCATCAGCCATTTCTCTTCCCTTTTTGCTGATCAGATAATGACTCACGTTACCTTGTATTAAAATGCTTTTAGGGTATGGTGTCAGAGGAAGGTTCTCTTACTCAATGCTGTCTCCTGGTCTTGAGTAGGAGATGGGACCCTTGCCTCTGGAGATCATCTGGCTGCCACCATCTATTGATTTTAAATCTCCGTCATGCAGTAGCTCAGTAGAAAGCTGTTGAGGAAGGAATCTCTAAACTTGTACCTCTGACTGCAGAGACTTTCCTCTCCCATCTTCCCTGGGAGAGGGTAGTTCTGTCTATGCACACAAACTGGCAAAGCACATGGAGAGAGGGCATGGAAAGAGGAGATCTTTAGAAAGAAAGTTTTTATTCTAAGAGGCAAACACAATGACAAAAGCCACCCTGTTCATGAAGGCACCTCCCTTCAGGTGTTATTTAGCAATTATAAAACTACAGACAAGCCTAAGTCATTCCAGCCAGAGATTTAAAAGAACACAAGTCCCTAAAGCAACTAGCAAAAACATTCCTATTCTACTCACATTGATTACCCAGATGCTGGGATAGTGTGTGTTGGGGTACTGGGGAGTCTGGACAAGCCGTGGCCAGCCTGCTACTGGCCCTTTGTCTCTCTCAGATGTCCCTTTGTCTCCCTCGCCTCATGGTCTCTTGAGGCCTTTTTATAATTTCTTGTCAGAAGCATCTGAAAGCTTCTTACCTTGTCCCACATCTGGTCTTGCTGATTAGGCAATTGTCTTGTGATCTCTTCTGTGATGCTGTCCCCCAATAAATATAACTTAAAACTCCATGCCTCATTAACTTCAGCTGTGTTGCCTGGATAATGGGAAGAGACCATTATCACATATGGATATTATCACAATTCAGAAACGTTGTGTAAGTCTAAGTAATGAGAATGTTTAGTTTAGCTAGTAAATTTAAAGGACTCCACATTAACCCTTAGCATGCCTATTGAGGTTGTTAGCATATTGAGGAAAGAGGGACACTCAAGCAGAAATGTTAAGCTTTATTCTGTTGTGTTTGTGTAGTGTAGAGAAGTGAAACATAATATGGAAACATCCCATTGCTCCCTCTGGGATGCTTCATTCCCTGGAGATTTGAATAGGACTGGTCTGCCTGGACAGCACACAAAGACTTGTGGTGCGGGGCTGTAAGAAGCTCTTTGTCAGAGGAATGTTGAATTGTCATTCTCCTCCCTGTTTTTTACTTTATACAGCTTGGCTATGGCTTAATACAGCTGACTATATAAGGAAATTTACAGGATCCCTCTGAAATGTTTGCCAATGAATGAATAGCATTCTTCCTTGCAGTGACAGAAGCAGGTCAGGTGTATGCACCACATACAGAGCTAATTTCGAACTTGTTTGTGTATGATTTGTATCTGATTATTAACACTACATCTTTGGTCAGTTTCTCCATGCTTCTCTCCATAGGTATTGGGCATGAAAAAGTAACACTTGGATCACTATAGTTCTCCTGAATAACAATTAAAAAAAATCTCATAAATGCCAAAATCAGTCCAATATGATGGTCACCTTGGATAATCTTATTTGCTTGTGAAGGTAGCTGACTTGTAATAATCCCAGAACAATTGGCTGCTGGTTGCTGATAATTTTCCTGACCTGAGATTGCAGCCAAGTAGCCCTAGGTCCAAGTTCTTGCTAAAATATTTTACAGCTGCTTGAGTGTTAAATTCCTGTTATGCTTTTTTTGATATTCGTGCAACAACCATTGCAGCAGTCACTCATTACTGAGGTAGGGGCAGCTTATGGACTTCCAGAAGTTGTTGGACTGGAACTCTCATCAGCCTTAATCAGCATAGCCAGTGGCAAGGAATGGGAGCTGTAGACCAAAAGTACAGGGAGGTCTAAAGTCGAAGGTTTTCAGGGCCGGAATCCATAGGTTGTTGTGGGTTTTCCGGGCTGGGAGGCTGTGTTCTGTTAGTATTTTCTCCTGATGTTTTGCCTGCATCTGTAGCTGGCATCTTCAGAGGATCTGGTGGCATGAAAGTGAGATAGAGTATATATACTTGTGTAGTCCCCAGGTGTGGGAGGGAGCAATACGCATGTGTTACAGGCCAACTGTAACACATGCAAATTGCTCCCTCCCACTCAGGGAGTACACAGTACATATAGTCTGTCTCACTTCCATGTCACCAGATCCTCTGAAGATGCCAGCCACAGATCAGGCGAAATGTTAGGAGAAAATACTAACAGAACACAGCCTCACAGCCCGGAAAACCCACAACAAACTAAGTACAGGGAGGGTCTGTACAGTTCAGTGTAGTACACTGATGTTTGAAAACCTATTTCACATGGGTCAGTAACTTTGATATGCATTCCTAAATGCACTCCATTTGTTCTTAGATAACATACACACAGCAGGGCACAGTGTGTGTATGTTGACCATAATTGACTAGACAGAGCAATGACTTGACCCACTATAAAGCAAATGCGTGTGTTCCTAGGTAGGTAATGTTGTAGACATTTTGTGATTTCCAGTGGATTCAGAAAAGCTAGTAAAGAGAAGTAATTTACTTCCCACTAAAGCATATCTCAGGCTGTTAATCCTTATTTGGTCATGTAACTTTCTGTCACTTTAAAGAATGCATAATAAAATTATTAGAGTGTTTTTTTTAAAAAAAGAAATGTTGTCTACTATAGCATTTTTCCTTGCCTGACTAGACAGCTGCATAAAATGTTATACTTCCTGTCTGCATTTAGAATAAAGCAGCCAAGAAGAGAAGTGAACACACAGAAAAGCAGTTTTGAAAAGTTGACTTCAAAATGAAGGCCAGGGAAACATCCTCTGAACACAGTTTTAGATATGTGTGCATACACCAGGATCATTTAAATCCTGAGGGGTACTTTTATAAATCCAATAGTGCGAGTGAGGAGAGAAATGGATTTCCAAGGCCAATTTCTACTCTTTCAACTTTCTTTTTTTTAATGAGTCCCCACTTGCTATGACTAAGTAGTTTTCAGTACTATCATCACAGCTTTTGCTAAAGATGGGAAAGTTTGATGAGACGATAAAAAATTGGAAGTTCAGAAAGCATTTAAAACCGTCAGCTATCCTATAATGTAATATTTATTAAGGCCAGCCAAAACCCTCCTTTAACTCTTCTTAATAATAGGTCTAGCATGAAAGTAATATTAAATTGCTATCCTTTTTCCAGACTACACAAAAGATATATGAAAAGCTGGAAGTAATTTTCTTGTTTTGTAACCTACCCCATTTTTTTTTGAAACTTAATACGTTAAATTGATGATATTAGGCAATATTTTGTTCCACACGTTTATATTTTCCAGTGACATAATGTAAGTTTAAAGAGCTCACTTGACACATAATACATTGTGACCCAGTTTGCTATAATTAACTGCAGAACATTTGGCATGTATATATATATGTATATATGGAGAGAGAGAGGGGGAGACAGAGAATTGTCTTTATAGAACAATATGAAAAATAAATAGACCACATCTTCCCTTCCACCAATAGCACACAGATCCTGGAGAATTTAGAACGTGGCCAGAGTATTTAAGCTACAAAATAAATTGACCGCATTTTCCCTTCCACCAATACCATACATATCCTCCAGAATTTAGAGGGTGGCTAGAGCACTTAAGCCACAATGTTGCCAGCAAAAAAGGTTTTCGTTTAACACTAAATTTCAGCTGTCACTGAAATAAATAATGTGCCAAAATTCATGTTGCCCAGGGATGAGTAGATCTGAGATGGGACAGCAGCATGCTTTGCAGGCACAGACATTCTGCTGTGTTTACTCTGTGGGTATATATCAGCTGTGTTAGAAAGGTTATTAAAGTTGCTGGCTGGTTTCGTCTGAATTGGTTCTTAATATGTTTAAGACTGTAGTACCTTCTTGTGTTATGTGAAATCTTTTCACCATACTCAGTTCTAAATTTTAATTTTTCCATTGCTTATAGAGAAATACCTTCTATACTTTTTGAAGTTAGACCATGTACTGCATATCTACCCACGGAATAGTTTATACTAAGGCTGAACAAGACACATAGGGACTTATTTATTGAATAACAAATTTACTTTACTAGCTTTTCATGTTGTATCCTTTCTGCAATACCAGAAGCTATGAATATGAGTGGCTGCTTGACTGAATATGGAGTTAAATATGCTTATGCCTATAGTGACTTTTTTAAAAAATAAAATTGACCCATGCACAGATTTAAATTATAATCCTTTCAGGAACTTCAGAAAGAGTTTTATCTGGTAGCAATGAAGATGATTTTGAGGCAACTTTACGAAAATGGAATCCTATGAATAAGACCCAAATGGAAATCTATAAACCGGAGGTTGGTTGGTTGATTTTTTTCCCCTTTCTCCATATTCTGCACAGATTGTTGTGGGTTTTGTTTTCAGTTTATTTAAATGCTTTTGCACAGGTTCTTCCACGAGAGTTGACCCCACCTATGTTGCCTCCTCCACCACAGAAAGTACTGGAAATCAGGCAAGAACTTACATCACATTTTTCTCTGTAAATTACTATTACTATGAGGATGCATTCAGACTGATCAGAAGAACCAGAAAGTCCTAAATTTTGTTCCTGTTTTTTCTGATTTTAATTTGGAAATTCATTACATGTTTTGTTTATTTAAAAATATTTTCTATCAGTTTCCAGTACAATCAGAGACTTTATACCAGCTCTTCAGGTCAGTTTATTTTAACCCAGTATGAAATTGGAAAGATCAGGAACCCCACCTGGGACTTTACAGTTTGTCTGGATGCTCTCTGAATGAATTTTGTTGTTGCAAAAGTTATTTTTGTGCTAATTATATATAGTCAGATGAGATAAAACATGGGAGTTGGTTAGTTTTGGAATGTACCTAAAAGATTGTTGTTTTAAAGTCTGTGTCTGTTTATCAAATGATTAACAGTGGAAGTTCTCCGATTCCTGCCAATAAATTTTCAACAAATGGAGAAATCCTGGAATTCCAAAATAGGTAAGAAGAAGAATACTGTGGACATTTCTCAGTCAAATGATGCAGGGTATTTTAGATAATTTGTAATTTGCTTGCTAAAGAAGTGACCATTGAACCCAGTTCAAAGGAACCAAGCAATTCTAATGCACCCAAACAATCCCCCCTTTATTAAGGCTTTTTCACAAAAGATACCAATAGTTAGACCACAGATCCTTATCCTAAGCTCTGGCTGGTCTTCTTTCTGTCTTCTTTCCACTGGCAGGCAATGACTTTTTCCATTCAGACAAGCTTTTGGCCAGTAAGCTGAATTGCTGCTGAGTGGAGCTTTCACTTGTTGTGTGGTGTTGCTTTCTTTTTACTGATAGGTTTTTAACTGAACTTCTCAACTTCTTTCTAGATTTTAACTGTCTTTGTTTTTATTCAGTTTTTTCCAGTTGAGTGTCATTTGTTAGTAGAAAGACAGGGTGTACATCTAATAAATAAATGAAATATTTACTGTTTAATACAGAGCTGGGCAACTTTCAGAGACTGTGAACTGCACCTACCCTCCCCATGGGACTCTACAGGCTGCTCCTGTGCTGCATCTGCATTTTTGCCTCCTAGTATCACCAAAAATTTTCCAAAAGAAAAATAATAGTATGATCACAACAAAAGCCACTAGTGTCCCCTAAAACCTCTAGTGGGGTGCAGTTATCCATTTTGACCCATACAATCCTCCCACCTATTTTGTACCTAAGGAGGTCTTCTTTCAGAACTGGAAGTGACTGGGAAGTCTCCTTGGCTTCAAAAGAACCCAGGGGTAATATCTTGAAAGGGCCAGTTGTACCTCGTGGTAACATCTTTTTTGAGATACAACATGTTTTTGCAAAAAGAAAGAAGAGATCTGCAAAGATGGTCTCAGGATTTCATTTGAGTTGCAGACCAGCTTTGCATACCTGGTTTAGTACAAAATAGTAGTTACTGCATTCTGCATTCTCTAGATGGACAGGAGGAATAATCCATACATTTGGGTTTCCCCATACACCAGCTGGCCAGGCACAAGTGCAGAGTTCTTTTTCTATTGCATATGCATTCTGACATTGGGAGAAAAAGTGTCTCACATGCCTATACAAATAGGCACTACTGATAAACCAGCATGTTTATGGTTCTCACTTCAAACTTTACGTGTGATGCAGTCCATAGATAGCATCTTTATTGCCACAGATATTCAACACATAGTCCATTACATCTACAAATGCCATGTTTGCTGGCCTGTGTGCATGTTGCATCACTATACCAATGATGCTCCTACATGGATTGCTGATCACCAACATGTTTAACAAACTGGTTTAACAAATGCCGTGCACACACACACACCTTGTAGATGGTGAGAGCTTTAAAGGCAATGAGCCATGAATGGAAAACTTATGCAGGTAGGAGCTGTACCTGCGGCCTTCATCATTTATAAAATGAACTTCAAGATTGCCAGTGATGTGATAGTGAGAGAAAAATTATGAAATGTCAGTTTGCAACGTTACTTCTAGTTCAGGACTAGGGAACCTTTGGCCTGGTGAGTGCAGTAAATGGGAAGTGATGGGCATAATAGTTCATCAACTTCTGGAAGTTGACAGATTTGCCACTTTTGTTCTAGCTACTCCTAGGGCCTTTTGGGTTTGGGTGTATGTGCCTCTCTGTGTCTTTTTATGTTTATGTTGTTTATACACTTTCGTGTAAATTATTGCCTTTTTTCTTTTAAGAGTGCCTCAGAAGAAAATATCAAGTAGTCTAGAAGACTTGCAAAGTGAATCCTTGGAAAAGGTTTGCTAAATATCTTGACTTTTTATTTAACACATATGCCTTGCAGGTGTCTGAACATATAATGCAGCATACAGAAAATTCTGACAGCCGAGTAATTCTAATTTTGTTTTATTTTTGAAATTAAAAAAAAATGTAAAGATGGGAATGATCTGTATACAAACAGACCCAATTTGTATTCTACTTTGGCAGTTACAACAAAGGGAAACAAATTAAACTTAATGTGTTCTGACCACTATCTTCATGTAATGCAAGTCAGAATTTTGAGTTGTTTTCTCTGTACACATTAATTCTATTTGAAGGTGACTTATGAGTGTAATAACATCCACAGGCTATGTGGCTAACCCCAGAATGCCTTTCAGAGTTTCTCCTGCATGTTTTCTGTGGACCTATCATTTTATCATTGAAAAATAATATTTGGTACTGTTGTAAATGGCAGATGAATGAAGCACTAACTTCTGTAGTTATTCTAGAATTCAAAGGTCTATTTTCTCCTCGTTCTTCTGTTGTTAAAGAACATACAAATAAGAATAGATGTGCACTTTGAATATTCTTCTACAGTGCACAAGACAGCAGTAAATGTACCTACTCGACCTACCAGCATTTTAGAAAAAGTTGAATATATTTAAACTTCCACAGTACTTCCATGCATTGGGTGTTACAAACTTACATGCCATTTAGATGCAGAATATATCACGTATGGTATAAATGAAATAATGTATGTTACTCCTCAAATTCAGAGGGAACTAGCAGGTCTATGTATGTGGTACACTCTGCATGTACAAACTAGGTAAGTGTATCCATTGCATGGAGGTGAAGTCAGCTTGAGTTGAGTAGGATTTTGCTGATCTCTCACATGCATCTGGCAAATCTGGGTGACCCAGCTTTATGCGGTTCATGCTGCATGGCCAGTTATTATAGTAAGTGGTTAAACATCTGTTCTGTATCTCAGAATTTGGATTCGTTTGCTTGGATCCAGTACACAGCCTCTAAAAGTCACTGGCACAAATTCAGTTGACTTCAGTAGAAACTGTATTTGGTTATATTTGAAAACTAGAAGAGAATAGGAGATGCACACTAGTGACTATGTGGCATGGGATTGTATATTGAGGAGAAAATAAACCCATTGTTTTTTTCCAAAGCATCACTAGAAGTCAAACTAAAAACGTTACTTTGTGTTTACACTAACATTTTGTTTGTTACTTTCTCTCCTTCACACTTTGAAATTGTCCTCCCTGCAACTTCCTAGCATATAGATGGGAAATCAATAGAACGTGATATAGAAAAAGAGGTATATTAACTCAATTTTAACTTTTACATTCTGAAAATCATTATTTTACAATATATTTGTTCTCTTTTTTCCTCCTCTTTTGCGACTTCAGATGTATGTTTATGAGTATTCATGAGCTGATGCTTTCAGCAAACCATTTAAGGTTTCAATTTTAGCTTTTTTGTGGTAGACATTGTAACAAGTTCAGAACCTAAAAGAAAATTTCCCTGAGACTAGAGAGAGGGGAGATGGATGATGATACATCAAATGCTTGTATGCCTAAAGATTAATATATTATAGCATATTTCTTCACCCAGTAGAAGAGTTGTAGACTGTCCACCAGTCAAAATAGCAGAGCCAACCCTTCCCTCTTCCTCCAAAGAACATGACCTGCCAGGAACTACAAACAAGAAGTAAACATTTTGGTGGAAGTGGCAATTGTAAGCCTAGTGACATTTTCCTTCTAGGCTGAATATGTAGCAGTATTTACTACCTTTAAGAGAAACCAAAATAGGAGCAATGGTGTGCATGCTCTTTGTGGCTTCATTTTTGTTTTTCATCAGTGCTTTTTGTTATTGTCTTCCACCATTGTTAAATCCTGTTCATGCACACCATTCCAGTCTTTGCCTCAGAACGAGGTCTTACCCTGTTTGTATGCCTTACTTGTGATGTTCGTGCTTAATTGCCTCAGACACCCACAGCAGATGCTGTGGCTCTGAAGCGAATAAGCCAGGTTGCTCCAGTGCCTGGGTATCATGAAACACAAATAGAGGAGCAAACTGCTAAACTAGTCCCACCATGGTAAACTATGTATTGTCCAAACACTAATTTCTCATAGAAGAAAAGATTTTGACCCCTGCTCCTGATTGCAATAAATTCAGTGAACCTTAGAAATAATGTGTTCTGTTGTTGTTTTAAAAATCCACACAGAATAAGCCACATGTGAAAAGCAGCAAGTACCAAACTTTGCCAGGGAAGCTATTTCGACCAGCACACAATGGTGATAATGGGATATACAACACACCTGGTTCTCCCAATACATGTCGTGTGAATGGGAATGAGGACAACGGTATACAGAGCCTAAGTACGTACTACAAGGAAAACAATCATTGTCTGTAAATAAAAACATGCCTTGGTGTGTTATACAGCTTAGGCTGAAGTTATTTAAAAGCATATGCTATAATACCAGTAGAAGTAATTAACCAGTGAATCGAAAGGTGAAAATCCTACTAAGTTTTCAGCTTAGCTGCTAGAGGGTGAGACAGTAGATTTCCTAATCTCCTAGAGTCCAGGGCTGTTAACTGCTCGGCCATGTTCGTGGTGAGACCCTGCTGCCATAAATTTAGTCACTCATTTGAGTACTGACTAGTATGCACAAGAATTGGTATACGCAGGGAGTTCTACCCACCCTTGCAAAGTCTAGAATGGGTGAGTTGCAGGAGGGGCCAGAATTCCTTATTCCTTATTCTATTAATGAGTGTCTCCACTCATAGTGGCAACGTTTTGCCTGAGTAGACTCAGTAAAAAGAGTCCTGAGGCTGTTTGCTTTCATTAAGCTCCATTCATTTCAGTGGAACTTCAGGTAACACACCTTGTGCATCTGTTTGCAAAGTTGTTGCTCTGCTGAGGTTTTGCTGCTGTGTTGCCTTACTAGCTACAATCCAGTGCTTTTTTTAAAAAAAATACTCTTGAACATAATATCAGGATAGTGAGCTCATAGGCTTTCATTATCCTGAATGGTACAGATTGTGCTAGCATCTCTGAACAGGCTATAGGTTTAATAGTGGAATTCCTGAAAGAACTAGGCTATTTCCACAGGAGGCAGTCTCATCTCTGCTGATCAGTTAAAGTGCTGAGAAACCCATTTGAAGATATTTGTTGTTGTTGTTGTTGTTGTGTGCCTTCAAGTTGTTCCCAACTTACGGCAACCCTAAAGCAACCTATCACAAGGTACTGAGGATATAGGCCTCTTAAAATAATAAGTACATCTTTCAAAACTCTCTCAGGAAAACCAAAACTCTCTAAGCTGTCTTTATAAATGAAACTGATTAGCTGAGCCTAAAGAATCAGCATCAACCAGAGTTTACTGGCATTTGTTTGCATGTACATGAGAAACAGGGAATGCTGTTTTACTATTTACTATTTTAACTTAGGAATGTTTCATACAGAAAGGCAACAAGGTCAAATATGTACCATAATACAATGTGAATCCCTTTAAAATGTTCTTGCTGTAGAACATTTTACTCTAATAGATGCCATGCCTTCGAAACTTCATCTGCTTTGTTACTTTGCTTCCTGTTAATTAGTTATTTCCTACCTTTGGCTTTTTTTTTTTTCTTTCTTTGCTTTTCTGTAACTTTGTTTTGCTTGAATTTTCCGTCATCTTTGCTTCTTCATATGACTTTCTGGTTCTTGGAATGATTGAAGATCGCATCAGGAGTATCAGTGCACCAATCTTAGGTACCGTATCTCTAGTAATTAATTATGCAGCTCTTATGCTAGCAGTTAATTTGAGAGCTTTTCATCATTTCTTGATTCAAAATGTGAATTGCAGAGAGTCAACTACCTAAACATGATTTCTCCCCTTGAAAGGAAAAGCCATTTTTATTCCTAGTAAAATAAGATGACATTTAGGCCCCAACTAGTTTTTGTAACTAGTCTGTTGGATTCTGGAGTCCTGCTCTTGTTGATTAAAGTGAATGCTAGACATAATAGAAACTCTCACCTTTGGAAGCAGAATTTGTGTTTTGGGCAAAGAATGCCTAAAATAGTCTTCATTTCTGCCGTTTAATTATGGGGAAAAAAACCTGGGGAAAATTGGAATAAAATAAATTATACTGCTACCAGCCAAGAATTTTAGATCTCTAGTTCCATTGGACACTGTATCCTTTGAAAAATTCTCCTGTATCCATGTTTACCAATTTTCCAGTATATCTGCTAATTGCACAGTTACTGAATGGATCTGTTACTTCTTCCAGTGTCTTTTGTTTTAACACATTATGTAATTACCTGAATGATTGAAGGAGTGAGTTGGGGGCAGGGAAGAGGTTTTGTCTTGTCCATTTTATGCTCCATGAATAATCTAAGTGGCATTTTTAAATCATAGGAGACCCTGACAATATGGATGGTACGATCACTTCAGAAGACCTTTCCCCCTTGTCCTCTGGAACAGAATCTGGTGCGCAGTCTCCATTATCTCCAGAAAGTAAAAGAAGCCCAAAAGGAATAAAGAAAATATGGGGAAAGTAAGTGGTTGAACTTTTTTTTTGCACTTTCCTCATCATCTTCGAAATTAGAAAACCTGCAGAAGCACTGCAAATTTTTGTATTTACAATAACGTTCAAAGATTCTTGCATTATATGTAAAAGCTGCTTTTTGCATTTTAATGCCTGGTGGCTTTTTATTTTTATTCTCTCCAAAAAGAATACGCAGGACTCAGTCTGGCAATTTCCCTGGAGATGATCTGGGCTTGGTTGAATTTCGAAGAGGTGGCCTCCGTGCAACAGCTGGACCTAGATTGTCTCGGTCAAAGGACACCAAGGGGCAAAAGAAGTAAAGACCGGCTACTTGCTTTTGCTGTAGCATTGTTAACTACTGCATAATGAACTATCTTGAAGTAGTCTTTTGGTTCTTGGTTAGTGGCTGCTCCTACGTACTTTGCAGCTACGTAAAGATGATTTAGCAAGCACAGTTTACACCTCCATTGTATTAAAAGCCTACCCTGAAGTCTGCTTCAGTTTCTTATTAGTAAATCCCCTGTTGTTAGACCTTTGTAGTAGTCTCTAGGACAGGAGCAGATTTTAACACCTTTCCCCTTCACAGTGTAGCCCATTAACTTGTCCCACAACCCACTGCTAGTGGGCGTTTTAATCATTTGCATTGCCCTGTCTCTGTCACTGAAAAAAAATTCTTCAGCATTTGCAGCAGGCTTAATGACATAGGATGCAGTAAAGCTTGGCCATGACGTTTAGAACACTTGCATCCACCTACCTGTTGCCTCAACTATATATAGCTTCCATTTCCTAGCAGAGAAATTAATGAATGCAGTGACAATGATAACATAAATTTCCATTCTTTACTTGTGTTTCCTAGTGATCATAATGCCCCATTTGCCCAATGGGGCACTGAACGTGTATGTAACTGGCTTGAGGACTTTGGTCTTGGTCAGTATGTCATTTTTGCACGGCAGTGGGTAACATCTGGTCACACACTTTTAACAGCAACACCACAGGACATGGAAAAGGTAAGCCTTCTACAGGTTTAGCAGAACTTTGTATTGAGAGGGATTCAAAGCAGCATTTTCTTTTAGCACTCTTTTTTTTTCTTTAAAAAGTAGCCATTGCTCAGAAGCTTAGAACACTGTACAAGATTATGGAAAGGTGCAAAATACATTATTGGTCATCTGTTACACTTGGTCTTTATATATTACATTACTTCTCAAAAAGTGGCAAGCCTGTAAGAGGGAAAAACATCTAGAACTGAGCACTAAGCTATAAAATGTCTCTCCTTGTGGCCCTTTCTCTTAAGAGAGGCAGAAGCAAATGTTTCGTTCTGATGAATTTAAAGAAATCATGCTGTAACACTGAGGGAGAGCTAAAACTAGTAGTCTCTAAGGGCAACATACCTCTATTGTTGTTGGGTGCCTCCAAGTCATTTCCTATTTATGGTGATACCAAAGTGAAACTATCATGGAGTTTTCTGGGGCTGAGAGTGTGTGATGCACCCAAGGTCACCCAGTGGGTTTCCATGGCTGAGCAGGGAGTCAGACCCTGGCCTCCAGGGTCATAGTCCAAAGCTCAAACCACCGCACCACACTCTTGCACACTCCTGTACTATGGCCTTTTTCAGAAATGTTTTAATCATTACTTTTTATCGTATTGGTCTGAAAGAGATTATTCTGCTCTTCCACTGAGAAAAGACTTCAAAGGCAGCTTTTCACAAATACTCAGAATCAATCCAGATGAATTTCACTGGGAAAAAGCTTATAAAATTGGAAGCCACTACAGAGAAAGCCATCCCAACATCTGATGGGAAAGGAAGCCCAGAGCAAAGTCTAGGCAGGTTGGCCAGACATGCATGTTTATCTAGGAGAAGGTGGTTCTTTAGATCAGAGGCAGGCAAAGTGTGGCCCAGTCACCACATGTGGCCCCTGAAACACCCTACCGCTCCCCCCAAGCCCCCAACCCTCCCCCCATTTTAAAAAAATCAGTATGATTTTCAGACAATTTTTGCCCCAAAGCCAGTTAGGAAGCTCCTGAAATGAAGTACATGCATACATACATGCCATGCATCCTACCCCACACAAACCCCAGAACCCATACAATGTCCCCTCTAAGTACTTCCATTTTCTTCTACAGTCTCTCTCAAAATGGTGACAGGAAGTGGTGCAACATCATTTCATGTTGCCATTTTGAGAGGGACTGCAGGGGATGGCAGAGGTATTTGCACTTTCTCTGGGGGAGGTGTGGTGCCCAGAGAGGTCCAGAGGGAAATTGGCCCCTTGTCCCCACACAGTTGCCTACCTCTAGAGAGATAATTAAGATGATAACCTGAAGCCGGATGTTTTCAGCTTTTTTAAGTCAAAATCAGGACTTTAAAAATCTGACCGAAAACAGACTCGAAGCCACTGCACAACTTTCAGTTTGGGTGAAAGGTAGTCACTACAGCTGAGTCTGACTAATAATCTGGAAGCTATATTGTGAGGGAGACCTTTGTGTAATGTAATTGCAGGACATCTGGTTCCTTCCAAAGTATACGTAAGCATAGCCAGAGTGCTGCTTTCCTGAACAGGTTGTAGTTGACATGCCAATGGAAAATGTGGAAAGACAACCTGAATTCCATAAGACATCTTGGAGTTGTGGTAAATGGTTCCATGAAAATATCTGACCCCATGTGCAGACACTGGGACAAAGGCAAATCCCATGTTGGGGATCATTAGGAAAGAAAGAAAGAAAGCTGTCAACATCACAAAATCTGTGGTGCAGCCATGCCTTGGAACATTTGATATGGTTCTGCTCACTGTGTCTCAGAAAGGACAATCAAAATTATCCAGAGGGTGGAGCAGTTCTTTAATGAGGAAATATTCCATTTGTACCTTTTTATCTTAGACAAAAGCAAATAAAAGGGAAAACATAGGAAGTTGCTATATACTGTGTAAGACCCTTGGTCCATCCTGGCCCACTGAAGTTAACATGACTGGCAGTGGCTCTCCAGGGTTCCAGACAGGAGTTTTTCCAGCCCCATTTAAAGGCACCAGACACTGAACCTGAGACCCTTAGTATGCAAAGTATAAAGTGACACAAGGTGTGTAAAACATAGATTTCTTTTTCACTGAGGATCCAGTAAAGAACCCAATAAACTGAAGTGTGGAAGATTCAGGGCTTTTTTACATAACACATAGTTAAACTGTGGGACATACTGGCACAAGATGTACTGATGGTCACCCATGGAGAAGGATTTTAAGCATTAGATGCATTCATATAGGAGAATAGTTATCAGTGGGAACTGTCCATGATAGCTGTATCTCCTTCAATATAATGTTCAGAAGTTCATACATGTGAACACCAGTTACTGGAAAACATCTTAACAGTCAGATGTCCTGTCAGACCCTAGTACCTCTGTCCTACCTGGAATGAGTTTCAGTGTATTAGCTCTGATCTAGGCCATTACTTCAGAGATGTAGGTGTGAGAAATTAATATGAAATCTCATCCTCAACTTGAATCAACTGTAGTTGAGTCAGACATTGAGACATAATAGATCTCTGCTATGTGTTTTGATTTATTGGTCTTTCAACAGCTCTCTTACCAGATCATTAAGCTTCAACTTAGAGTTCCCTGAGATTGAAACATTCTCACCTAATAATCTGGAGAAATTCCCAGTTATCAAATACAGCAGCTAGTTCAGGGAACTCAGTTTCTTTTGGACAACTCTGACTTACATGTTTTGTCTGCACAATTGTCAACTTGGCAAGTACTGTTTTAATACTTATTATTACTGTCTTTTGTAGGAACTAGGAATAAAGCATCCTCTACACAGGAAGAAATTGGTTCTGGCAGTCAAAGCTATAAATACAAAACAAGATGATAAGTCTGCACAGCTTGATCACATCTGGGTAACCCGTAAGTATTTGCAGTGATAAAAATGAGATATTGGTGAGTTTTCTTGCCCACTTTCTATTCTATGGGATGTTCTAGTTTTACTTTACAGGTGAAGAAAAAAGGAAATATACAAATTGCATTTTGTCTTTAGGAATTTCCAATTTACCATGGTAACATCAAGATACAGGGAATCAGAGTTAGAGCTTCAGTTTGCAAGTAGCTTTACATAGAAATAGTCACAAGTTCAAGAGCAATTATCAATTTGTAACACAAATCAAAAGTGATAGAATCTATAATCCAGCCTTCATGTTGAGGTGGCAGTTTTTCATAGTGAAATATGAAAATAATCAGTTGAATTGATTATTCAACTGATGGTAAGACGATGGTAATTGAAGAACCATGAAAGTTTCCATTTCATTCTCCACAGAAGAAAGTTCGGAGAGTAATAATGTCTCATCCACTGTTTTGTGCGTGCTCTATAGGGTGGCTTGATGATATTGGCTTACCTCAATACAAAGATCAGTTTCATGAATCCAGAGTTGATGGCAGAATGCTACAATATCTAACTGTGGTAAGATGTCTCAATCTGATGCTAATATTTAAAGTTTGGGAGTAGCAGTAGCCTTTTCATTTGCTTAAAAAAGGCTTAGATGTGATAGATAAATTGTTATTGTACTATAATTTTTTTATTATAATTTTATTTTTGGACATTTTAAGAATAATTGCATTTAAAATTAGTATTGCTAATTTTTTCTTATGTGATTACATGAAATCAAATTTTTTTAAAAAAAAATTGCTCCCATTTATTCTAAAGCAGTGTTTAACTCTCAAGAAACTGAAGAGGAGCAGGCTGATGAGACCACTTGCAGAAACTTAGGGCCAAACCACACACTGGATTAAATGCAACAGGGTTTCTGTGGTGGTTTGTTTTTTGACTAAAGTTAATTGCTGTCCCAAATAGTGGTGCAGCAATTTCTATCAGGATTGTGGCTCAAGAGGGAAAGGTTAAACTCCTGTCCGTGCTTACCACAGTCCTGATAAAAATCACAAACAAAATCACTTGGTATTATTTTTTTTTTAGGAAAAGCAGACTTAAGATGTATGATGTGCATGGACCATTCACATGTCATTTCGTAACAGAGGGAACTGAAAAGAGCAAGAACTGGGCAAACATGTTGCTAGCCTGGAGGGGCTTGAGAAAGACAACAGAAATGCAGGGCAAATTCATGAGCCCAACATGTTAAAAACAGGAGTCATATGTTCTGCCTGTTAGTGAATGTTGGCTCATTCCACTTCATTTAAACAGATGCCTTCACAGCTCCTTCACATAAAGGGAAGGTTCTGTGGTTTGGGGAAAAGATTTGTGAATTCCCATGGGGACTGTGACCCCCATTTACTGGAAGGGACTTTGTAGCTTCTGGGAGCTTTGACAGGAATCACAATGGATCCTCTAATCCATAAGTATTCTTCCAGTTCTTCCCATAAAAGAAAGAAAAACATACTGCTGTTTTTGCAGGCTTCTGTCTACTTCCTTACAATACCAAGTAGGATGGGTCTCGAGATCTAATTTGCTAAGGTACACTGTCAGTTGTGTTTTTGGCACTACATGCTACTTGACTGGTTTGTTTTGTTTTGCAGAATGACCTTCTCTTTCTCAAAGTCACAAGCCAGCTTCATCATCTCAGCATTAAGTGTGCCATTCATGTGCTGCATGTGAACAATTTCAACCCTCACTGCCTACGTAGGAGGCCAGCTGACGAGGTGAAAAAAGGCAACCATCCGTGTACTGATTGTTTGCTTCCTAGAATTAGCGTTTGTTTACCCCATAACCAAAAGCAGGAGTGGAAGAAGAATGTGAAGTCTCTCTCTGCCCTTTTCTTACCAGAGCAAGGTCTCTGCTTAGCCCTGTGGAGTTTCTCAACAGCTCTTTCCTCACAGGAAGGCCACGTGCACAGCAGGTAGTAATTCAATTGTCTGGGATTCACTAACCCGTGACTGGATCCACTGGCAGACCAGATTTGTTCTGCACCATAAGATTTGCCCATGGAGCATTTTCTCTTATGGGGTGAAGTGGATGTGGACTGTGAATTGCACTGTTAATTGCAAAAGGAGATCTGAGTAAAAGTCAAATACATTGCCAATTTTGGAGAAAGGATTCAGTATGCAAGAGGAATGGTTGTAATAACAGATTCCATCTGGGAACGCAGAAGTAGTAAATTTATTTCTATTTAACTATGAACATGTATGCAATTTGGTCATCATCCTGAATTCATTAGTCAGTGACCTTTTTAAGCAACTCTACCATTTCCAGTATAGGGCAGCTAAGCTACTGCAGTTGCACTTACAGCCTTACTTTTAAATGACTGTAAACTGCCTAAATACCCTAAAGGCACCAGATCCCATCTGATCTTGGAAACTAAGCAGGGTTAGCACTTGGATAAGAGACCACCATTGAATATAATAAATAAATATAATATCAAGTGCTATAGCGTTTATTTCAGAGGAGGGAACTGGCAAAACCACCCTTGGTTATTCCTTGCCTAAAAAACCCATATGAAATTAATGGGGTCACCATAAGTTGGCAGGAAATTTGAAGGCATATACACACAATATACTTTACATTGTGTTATTGTTTGTTTTTTGTTGTTGTCATTTGGAAGCTGCAGATGGTGCAGAATTTTTGTCTAGGAGCTGAGTAAGGTGCCAAGACACACACACACATTATACCAGTGGTAAAGCAACGGTGCTGGTTCCCCATTAGCCACTGACCAGAGTCTTCCAGTTGACATATAAAGCACTGTATAAGTTAGCAGTGGGTTACCTTGTAGATCATCTTCCCTGCTATGGACCAATGAGATCACTGAAGTCACTGAATGATGACCTCTGGTTGCTCCCCCCACCAGCAGCCATCCATCTGGTGGGCATCCCAGAAGTGGGCTTTCTCCATGGTGGCCCCCATCCCTTCCATGTATTTGAAAAGAGGATGCTCCTGGCACTTGTTCAAGACACATCTCTTTGTGCATGGATGTTTCAACTCAGTTTGAGAATTATGTGCCAAGCCTTTCACTGATCATTGTTTTAATTGATTATTTAATGTTTTATATTTTACTGTTTTCATTTTGATAGATTTTAGTTATGGCCTGAAGCCTATTATTTGTCTCTACTTGAGTAGAGCCATTGAACCAGAGGGATTTATTTATGTGTCGACTCACTATTCAACAATGGATTCAGCATTTTGAGATACCATTAGATATAGAAAGTGGTATAGAAATTTCAGTTGTTGCTACACTAGTAATATCTGTCTCTTTTGCAATACAGAATAACATTTCACCTTCTGAGGTGGTTCAGTGGTCCAATCACAGAGTGATGGAATGGCTCAGATCAGTAGATCTAGCAGAATATGCACCAAACCTTCGAGGAAGTGGAGTTCATGGTGGTCTCATTGTAAGAAACGATGTCTTAAATGTTCTTTGTAATTAAATATTATAATTTTAATAAATTTAAATAATTCACTAGAAAGATTGCGTTTCTACCAGTATATTTGAAATTTGTCCTTATATATTTCTTTTTTGTAAGCTGAAGAAAATCCAATTTGTTATTACAGGAAATGTGTTTATTGATTACTTTGGATGTTTTATGAAAAGGGTATTTTGTCAGTGTTAAGCTAACATTTTTATAAATGATGCTCTGCAAGGTAGTATATTGGACTTTGGCGTTTAATGTGTGGATTTGCAAAGATGAAATTGAAGAACAGAAATTGTTTTCAAATTGGAAATTGATAAAGTGTCAGCTGAATCTCTCAGTGAATGTTTGATGTACCAAAGAAAACAAATTATCTTCCAACATAGAACATCCTTAACAAGTTCTTAAGTGCCTAGTGCCTTAGACTAAAAATGAACAATTAAAGCTGTGATGCGCTTGATTGCAGTTCTAGGAAGACTGTTTTGGAACTGAAGTTTTTTGTTTTGAGCAAGTGGCAAAGGCACAGTCCGTCCTACATGGTAGAGGGGCGGGCAGGGATAGTCAAAGTTCATAGGCCTCATGCACTAGGAATGTAAAGAATATTTGAAAGTTTCTTGACACATCTTGACATGTCACACCATTTTGCATGTTTTTCAGTGATATTTTTGCAACTTGAGACTTTTTTACAAAAATTTTGCAAATTTTCTTTAAAAAAACATGGGCCAGCATTCACTTGGCAACTTAGGTCTTCATAAGTGGACTTACATATGTGGGAAACAGAACTGATGAATTTTGTAACATCCATATTCAGCATGGGACTGTGGTTACATTACTATGTAGGGAAGCCAGCGAAGCAATGGCTGCATATCAGGACTAATATACATTGGGACACTGGTTATAGAGTCCTAGTAGAGCCTTATGTGCATTGAGACACTTTGGCTAGAGACACATCTAACAGGTTTCTCTAGCGCCTCTGCGACATAGCTAAGTATGCATAAAGTCACACAGTGTAGACTACAGTAGAGAATTCTGGCCATGCATTTACTTTAAAATAGCATGATTTTTTCTTTGCAAAGTGCCAAATTACTGATCCCATGAGCAGAGCTCCGCTCACTAAATGCTGGCAGAAAAGATTATTTTGGTATTTGTTTTTTAAAGGATTCCCATTTTGATTTTGATATCACATTATGATTTCCCTTGAAGTCTGCTTTGAAGATTTGGGAGAACCTCAAATTGTACAATGTAGGAAGTTATATTAGCAATTGCAGGCGAAGGAAGATCTTTCTTCCAGCAGGAGCCTATATCAGATCCATTGCCTTCTATGAACAGAAGGGCAGCTCTAGATCCAAGCCATTATTAGACATACCAGGTGGTCACATGGGAATGTAACAGCTGTGGTGCCCACTAACCTTGCAGATCTGAACCTGCAGACATTGTCCGTAGTCGGTTCTATAAAATTACCCCAGAGAGATTTTTATTATGGGAGTTGCAAAGTACGCTACTGAGAATAATGGATAAATGTTTGTAAATTTTATGGAAGTGATAGAAATGGATCACAATGCATGAAGAATTGTCACTCCCTGCCCATAATACTGCAAAGCATAGAACAATTAAATCACTCCAAATTCAAAACAGCCTTTTGGATGCTTTTAATTGTTTAGAGGCTGTGAATAATGCAGTGTGTGGTTGTGTTTCCAACAGATCCTTGAACCTCGTTTTAATGGTGATACGTTGGCAATGCTTCTCAACATTCCTCCTCAGAAGACGCTATTAAGACGGCACTTAACCACTAACTTCAATGTGCTCATTGGACCAGAGGCGCAGCAAGAAAAAAGAGAAATAGTGGAATCTACAGCTTATACGCCTCTGACTACCACTGCTAAAGTCCGGGTACGCTACACAGAGATAACGGACGCATTCAGAAACCAGATTGAGGTCCTGGTTTGCGCTTTAAAAGCAAACTCCAGAAGTGTTCTGTTTTGTTTTAATCTCTCATTTAAGTGGTGGATTGTTTAGAAACCCAAACTTATATGCAGGACAGAAATATCAGTTGATAGCTGCAATGACGGCCTGAAGAATTTTGGTAAATCTGACTAGTGGAGGATGGTGACAATTTAAGTTACCCAAGTGAGAGGGAATGGCTGTGGCTGCCAGGTCATTTGAAATCTATTGTACAGCTATAGCTGAGAGAGAAGGGCATAACTTTAAGTCTACATGCAACATGTTAGATCCAACTTCTTGATTGCCAGCAGGAGCATTCCCTAACTGGAGTTTTGCTCAGAACACTCCCACTAGCAGAAAGCATGGGAACCTATCATTGCCATTTTCCTTTTATTCTCTCTAGAGACCTGTGGTCCTTCCTTCACCTTTCTGGAGGACTTCTGCCCTTTGGAGTAGATGGAAGGACACAGAGTGCTAATTGGAGAGGGATGAATTGATAGGAATTACCTCCACCTTTTCCATTCCACCCCCCCCCCCCGATTCCCTCACTGGATCAAAAGCTTTCTTCAGACAAAAAAAGCCCTTCCATCTACAGGAAGCAGACTCTGAATCCAATCCCAGTTGCATGTATTGGAGTTCTGGTGGTGTCATATGCATACATAAGTTGTGCCTCTTGTTTTTTTTTGGCCATAATTGTTACAGAGAGTTCCACTTGTGCAACTGTTGCACTGAAACTGAACATTTTAACTGGGTGCATAAGTGTTTGACAGTGATTTCAATTTTGCCACTCAGTTCACTGGGAATGTTGTTCGTTGAGTTCATGAAATTAAGGCTACAGTCTTGTGCAGCCTTAGTAACCGCCATTTACACACCCAGGCCTTATTTCTGAATAAGCATGCATAGAAATGTAATACCCCAGTAGATTTGTCTGTTAAGATTAAAGGTAGTGCTGATCAAGGCCGTTCAGGGTTGTACATTTATTCAGTGACTGTCTCCATTTTTCTGAAAAGCAGAGACTTGCTCTTTTGTAGAATTTTCAAGCTTTTATAATATAAAAAAAAAGTGAGTTTGGTATGAAGTTTTTTTATGCAGCAGGGTGGTTCAAGAAAAAAGGGAAAGAGCATGGATCTTCATAAGTCTGTTTAACCACCAAAAGAACTCTTTAATGGCAGTAATTAAAAGTTCTTTATAGAGCTCCATTAATAATAATTAAAAAACTATTAGCATGTTGACATATTTTGTGATTGAAATGTATAAGATGATTTGTTTCCTCAAGTGGTGTACTTGAAATTATGCATGTTAAGGCACTCCAGAAAAGAGTAAGGAAAGAGATGCTGTGAGGCAGCATCTTAAGAGTTCTAGCAAGGCTCCTCCCAAACCTGCCTGCTCCTAACCAGTGATTTATGTCATTCTTCAACAGATGGTTGGACAGCTACCTCTCACTGATCCTCTAATTGCATCTTGCAGTGGAGAATCAGCTTTGAACAGGGATTGATGACATCTGACATACCTTTTAACACTGTGATTTGGTGTCTATTGAACATTTAAAAAGGATGAGTTCTGTACACAATAGATCTTATCCTTCTGTTGCTGTCATTATTACCTTAAAAGGGAAATACTTTCCTCCTGCTACACCCTTCCTTTACAGTTGTAGTTGTACTCTGGAAATAGCAGAGTAGCCTAGAGTTGAGTCAGTTCTGATAGGACTTTTGTCAAGAGATCATCTCCATCCTTTTCTGGTGTGCCTTAATTACAGAAGGAAGGGACACAATGTAGCAACAGAGCACCTAACTTTACATGTAGGAAGTTCCAGCATTTCCAGGTAGGGCTGGAAAAAAATCCTGCCTGAAATCAAGAAGTGTTAACACTACTGGGTTATATGAGCCTATGGTCCGAATCAGTATGGGGCTCCTTCCTATATTTTATTTCTTGTGGAAATGGCAACAAGTTGTTGTTTGCTTTATAAAGAGGGTTTTTTCCCTAAATGTTTGCGGTAGCCCCACTGTGTAACAGACTTTCCCTGTGCCCAAATTTATCAGAATAAATCACCTAATGCAGGCAAAAATCCTCCTTTTCCTTTTTGATGGATTAGTTCAATTTCCCCCAGGAGATTGAGAGAATCAATGCAAAGTGTGCCAAAATCCATACACATTAACACTGTGAAGTGTACAAAGGGTAATTATTGCTTTGAAAGCATAATTATTTTGTATGTGAGCTCTGCTATTGGAGTTATTATTGTTAGTTTGCCTTCTGTAATGTGCCTTCTCTGAAACACTGTTCTTGCTCTCTCCTCTCCTCCACTTCCCCCCATTAGCCAAAGAAACTTGGATTTTCACATTTTGGAAACTTAAGAAAAAAGAAGTTTGATGAATCAACAGATTACATTTGTCCTATGGATACATGTATAAGTACAACCAATGGCACTCAGAAGATCTACAGTGCGTACAAAGTGCACAGTGCCCTCCCCGACAAAGAACTAGACAAACTGGATCAGGTGGGCCAGTCGGACTGACGTCACTCACCTCTCATGCTCTTCATGCATCCCAAAGCTTTGAAATAACCTTTTGTTACCACTTAACTAAAAAATACATAATACATCTGCATGGATTTAATGATTGTATGGAAATGAGGCCTGAAGAATGTTACACTTAAAATGTCAAATGAATTTGGTTCCATTTGCAACTATATACCATCTTACTTTTCAAGCCCTTTTTCAGGGATATAAAAAGCTTTACACAACACTTTCTAGCTGAAAGTCAAGGCACCCAAAAGTCCCAACCTAACAGGAGTACTTTGTGTGCACTGCTGTTGCAGGACTGCTATGTTTTTATATTCAAGAGATGCCACACAGAGATATTTTTAACTTTTTATATTAAGTTTTTAATATAAACAGTTGTAAAGATATGTCTGTTTTAATCTGAGCAGTACAACTGGATTGTATATTCTTAATAAGACATGCTATTTGAACTGTGCAGCGTCTGCACCATATTGAATGTATATGACATGTAATTAAAATAGGCACAATGGTACATCTTTAAAAATGGAAATACAAGTTTATCAGAAAAACAATAAAAGATATATCTTGGGGTGAAATGTCCAGCTTCTTACCTTGTGATTATTTTGTTTGTGATGGAATTATGCTTACAGCATTGTAGAGTTTGAAGAGATTCTCTAAATTGGCATTTTAACAATACCAAGTAGAAAAGCATGTGTAAAGCCAGTTTTTAAAACCTGAAAAATGGAGCAGTAGGAGCTTGTGAGCTTTCTGAAAGATAGAAGAGCCTGATGGACCTTCTATGGATTCTGGTTTCAAATGAGAAACTGAATCGGAAAAATGTTGTAAATTGAAATGACTAATTGCAAGATTTCAGTTTTTTTCATATGCATGATTCACTCCATCTAACACGCTTCATTTCTCCTTCATTCAAAATGTAATTTATCCTTTGTTTGATCTAATGTAAGCAATTTGATAATTATGCATTTGGAACACAATCCTAGGCAGCCACAGAGCAGGTGAGTAGCGATGTTTACACAGTCAGAACTCTTTACCATTTTTTTTAGAAGTTATTTAATGTTTTGTAACCAGCAAAAGCTCCCTTTGCTATGTTTCTTTAGCCACAGCCCCATTTTGCTACAGCCACTCCTCTCACAGACTAGGTAAAGTTACTTCTGTTACAAACTGGTTTTGTGTAAGAGCAAAATGTTTGTCTCAGGATCTGATTTCCCATGAGCCACCAAATTAAGCCATTATAAAACAAATTAGACTGATTAGTGGAGCATAATACTATCAGTGGCCTCTGATCATGATGGCTGCGTGCCTTCCAACTAGCAGAGAGTGCTGTTGCCCTGATGGGAAGCTTGGGGTCATTTGGTTGGCAGAGGCGCAAGGCTTTGATCTGCGCCCATGGAGCTGTGCTTCTGCTCTGTTCAAGGCAAGGCAACCAGCCTGAGAGATTTCTCTGTTCAGCAGATGCACCACTCAAAACTAAACCCTACAGTACAACTGCCAGCTCCCTTATAGGCCCAGGAAAAGCCTTTCTAAAAAACACAGAAAGTAAGGAGGAAGTTAGTTCTGCTCATTTCCTGTTATTAAAAAGATCTCTCCTTGGTGTAAAATGAGCCAGGGAGGACAAAATTATAGCTAAGATGCCCCCTATGCTACTTTTGAAGGTCTTTTTTGGCAACAGGATGGAACTCTCCTCCAGTGGGGTCTTATTGGGGGCTAATGCAGCTGCCTAGCTTCGCACAGTTGCCCATCCCCGCCTTAAAGCTTATCTGTTTTCTTTCATGTCTCCTGCCTGGGGGAGGTATGACCTGTCATTGTCTGCTAGCACATCACTTGGCTATCAACACCTTTTATTAGGCTTTGCCAGTTACACATAGATTATGAGTAGATAGCAGGAGCCACTCTAAAAGGGACAGATAAACTCTGTAGCCACCCTGATTCCTCTGAGTAACTGCAACTGTTGAGGATAGTTGGCTGTAGGACTGCACAAACAGACAGACAAAGTCACTCCCAGACTGGTTCCCCACACCCAGCAAGATGAGCGTGGAGCCTACAGTCCCAGCCAGTAAGTCATATCAGGATCTGGCCCCCTAACTCACCACCCATGGCCATTGATACCAGCTTCCTGGTTCTGGTGTTGGTGCAGGTAAGTGTTTCTGTGGCTTATTTCCCTCTAACAGGCTTCAAGAGGCAATGCCAAGATTTGCTGACAGGTTGCAAATTTGGCCCCTTCAAGTAGGTATAGGACCGCAGGACCCACCCTTAAAAGAGGCCTGGGTCAGATTCTAGGAATGGAAAAGTCTAGATACATGGGCAATACTGGATGTAGAATTGGTAAGGGTAAGATGCTGACTTGGGTTCAATGGTAGCCAGCCAAAGTTTCTCCCTTTTGTGTAGATGTGCCTCCATAAGGATAAAATGGTCTGTTCGACCCACTGCTAAGTGCCTAGTCTTTCTTCTGCTGCCACTGAGGGTCCGGCCTGCCTCTGCCTAGGTCTTGCTTCTGTTAAAAGGAGCTGCAGTGGCAGAAGCCTCTTGTCCTGATAGCTTTGACTCTTTAAATGTTGCTGGACAGCATGATCCCTCATCATGGTTATACTGGCCAGAGCTAATGCAAGTCATGGACATACATAATCTAGAGGACCGTAGTTGCTCATCAGATTTAAAGATGTGTCCGTTTGGAGAGCCAGCACAGTCGTAGTAGTTTTGACTCCAGGAGACCAGGTTTCAAATTCCGACTCAACCATGAAACCCTGCCGGGTGACCCTGGGCAAGTCAATACTCTGTCAGCCTTAGAGAAAGGCAATGAGAATAAATCTTACCAAGAAAGCATCAGGAGAGGATCGCTGTAAGTTGAGGTCAACCTGAAGGCATATAATGATCAAACAAGTTTATTTAACAATGAGGAACATTCATTTAGCGCACCTTGTTCTTCACTGACACAGCTCTTGCACAAATTAATCTCTGCTGCTGGCTAAGGCATCCACTTCCATGAAGGAACAAGCTCTGCAAATGCAGAGGCATGTGTAAAGCAGCCCTATTCCTTGTTACAGGAACCCTAGGGTTCTGGAAGAGGTCACTAGGAGTTCTGCAAAAGATCATCATTGGAAAAAAAATGTAACTTTTTAAAAGCTGTAGATAATGGTAGTTTTTAAGATACAGAAGGTAGCTATGTGGTGAATCCTGGCCCAAGCTCCCAATCCCCCTGTATGAATCAGCAGCTGCTAGGATAGATGAGGATCTGTTCCCATTTCTCAGGAAGCCACTGATGTTCCCACCACCTTGCAAAAGCAATTTCCATTGTGGTAGACATAAACAGTCCTTGTAGTATTCCCCTCTTGCTTTGTAGATCACTTACATTCTTCTGTGAATATGAGCCAATAGCGTGATACTGCATCAAAGAAGACAAATGCTATTTCTACTTCAAGGGAAGTAACTAGTCCTGCTGTATTCTACACTAGTCAGGCTTTATCTGGAGTACTGTATTCAATTTTATTCACCTCGTTTTAAGAAGGATATAGACAAGTTGGAACAAGTACAGAAAAGCACAACAAGGATTATAAGAAGTATGGAGAATAAAACATACAAAGAAAGGTTGAAGGAGCTGGGCATATTCAGTTTGGTGAAGGGAAGATGGAGGGGTGAGATGATTGCACTCTAAATACCACAAGGGCTGTCATAGAGGAGAGTGCAGGGCCTGTTCTTTGCTTCCCCAGAGCGCAGAACAAAGTCTAATAGTTTTAAGTTACGGATTTTGATTGAACATTAGAAAGAACTTTAAAAAAAAAAGAGTGGTTCAGCAATGGAACCAACTGCCTAGAGAAGTGGTGGGGTCTCCTTCTTTGGATGTCTTCAAAAACAGGCTAGACAGCTACCATCTAGGGTTCTGAACCTGTGATCCAGATTTCTTAACCTGTGATCCACAGTTTCTGAAGACTTGAAAAAATGGAAGAAAGGCAGGCAAGCATTGATCTTAAAGAGCAGGAGTCTTTTACCAGTAATAGATAGCATTCATACAAAGTTTCATTGTGATATCTCAAACCATTTAAAAGGATGATAACTGTTAACGATAGTAAAAAATGTACTCAGCACTTGTTACTTTGGCACGTGGTGAGACATGCAAGTGAATGACGCTGAGTGGCTGAGAGAAAGAACATTACGTTTTTTGTGATCATGCATACAGCCCGCTTTGCAGCTTCACTAAATTCTAGGGTTGTCCACATTGAGCCACCACACTTTTGGAACATTATTGCCTCACAGAATTCTGCAATTGTGTCAAGCATGCTTTTGAAGAAATTCATATATACAAGGAAGACCAGGAAGAGAGAATAAGTGTGAATGTTCAGATGGACTTCAGAATAACTGTGGATTATTGAATATGATTGTGTTTGTTTTTTGATTTCTGTGAATAAAAGCTTTTGGTTATTGTTGGGTTAAGTGATTTTTTTTTTAATGTTACTGCAGTGAATTTCATAGCAATACGTTTAGGCTGAACCTCAAGATGGATTGTTGGCTGAATCTGAAACATTAAAGTACTGATAATGTTGATGCGGGTGCATCCTTTTTGAAACCAAATGAAGCTTCTTTAAATGAAGTAATCTTTAAAACTGCTACTGTTATAAAAAGGAGTATCTTCCAATAAGTTTTATGTGCACAGGCCCAGAAGACAAGCAGCTACCAAGTGTGCATGTTACGATATATTCTCCAACAAAGCCTTGAAATAATCAAAATTGTGAAGATATCTTGATACTAAACATAAAAGAACATGCCACAAAGACCATCAATGTTTTCCAAAGTAAGGAGCAGGAGCTTCAGGAAAGTAGGAAGACGGATTTAAAACTAAGAAAATTGTTTTAATAATGAAAATGTATTGTGGGCCTTATTTGAAATTTCTCAACAAATGGCAAAAAATGGAAAACCAAACATAATAATTGAAGAACTTATATTACCTGCTGCAAAAATAACGTTTCTGCATTGATCAAGAGGAAAGCTGCCAGGACCTGTCCTTAATATCTTTGTCAAATGACACAGTTAAGAAGCAAATCAGTGGTTTGTCAGCCAATATGAAGGAATAGCTATTAGAAAGAATTTGCATTTCCCCCTGTTTTGCTCTGGAACTAGATGAAAGCACAGACATAACAAAGCAACCTTATTAAACTATTAGATATGAACACAAGAGAGTTCTGAAGACTTACTGTTCAGTTCTTCACTGATACATACTATAGTTGAAGTGGTATTCGACAGATTAAACAAGTTTGTAACATCTCATGATATGAATTGGTTGAAATGTAGAGGAATTAGCATAGATAGGGCACAAACAATATCTGGAAAGCTTACCGGACTTGTAACACAGATTAAGGATATCACACCTTTGGTAACTTAATATCATTGTTGCATATACAGAGAAGCAATAGTTGCTAAGAAGATAACAGGAAAACTAAAACAGACCTTAAATGAGTTAGTCAAAATTGTCAATTTTATAAAGAATCACTAATTCAAGACTTTTTGAGCAGCTTTGCAAAGATGTGGACAGCGAACACTATCAACTTTTGCTACAGTGTGAAGTTCATTGGCTTTCACAGTGTAATGTTTTATCTCATTTTTGAGAATTGAGAGATAAGATTATTCCTCACGGAGCAGCAACGTCAACGCAGCAATCTTTTGGTAGCTTTTTCCTGCTTAGTAAAGGTTAGCATATCTGTCAGATATTCTCACCCATTCAAGGAGAAAAAGTTACAGTTTTTCAAGTTGAAAACAAGATGGAAGCAACGGTGAAAAAATTGGAATTGTGGCATCATCGCCTATTGAACTGACACTATGAGACATTTCCAAACTCCCAAATTTTCTTGGTTCTACCAATGAAGAATTGTCTTAGGAAGACATGTCATTTATTGTACATATAAAAGATCTGTAGCATAATACTATAAATAATATTCAGCCATGAATATTTGCCTGTTCTGGATTAGAGATCAATTTTTGGTTAACGTATATGAAGCAGAGGGGCACACAGCAGCAGAGGAAGACAAACTCATAGAAATATCCGTAGATGGTGCTTTGAAATTACAGTTCAAGTAATAGCCCCTTCCAAATTTCTAGGCTCACTTACAAGCAGATTTTCCAGAACTATCGAAGAGCGCTATAAAAGTATTGATGCCTTTCATAATGACATAATGTGAAAAATCATTCTGTGCTCTCATTTATCTTAAGTATACCTTTGAAAAATGGAGAGTCAACTCAGAATATAAATTTCTTGGTGGTCTGCAGCAACAAAAGATATTTGAAGGGGGATTGAGGTAAAGACAAGGTTAAGAACTGCTGGCCCATGAGTTAAGAACTAGATGGCTTATGAGTCCCTTTCCAACTCTAGGATTTGATGAATCACAGCATCTGATGCCTGATACGTGGGAGCTGGGGGACTTTCACGGTCCCTATGTAGCCCCTAAATGAGGGGATGCGTAGGTATGATGAATATGAAACAATCGCTGGTATTGAGCATTTGATATATTCTGACCATAAGTTTTATACAGAAAATTGTTTCAAGTATTCCTCTACAGTAGAAAGATTGGAAAGCCATCTCGTGGCATTAAAAATGTGAGGAGTTCTGGATCAAGAACTTCAGCTTACTATTTTGGTGGGGGGTTTTTTTCCCATATGTGCTATGGGATGAAGAGCTAAATGAGGTATTTTAGTGACTAAATAGTAACACTAGATTATCAAGTATGTAGGCACGTGTTTCAGATGAAGGTATTCTGACCACTGAAGCACTGAACTCAGGAGATGGCTACATTCTTTCATATGTTCAAAGCATGAACAACTTCCTTTTCATTCATTAACACAGCATGATGGGTACTTGAATCTGCACATATGCATGTTGAAATGCTTTTTACTACTGAAAAATATCCTTGTTCTTTTCTAAGAAACAGAGAAATGCACACAAATTATTTATATAACTGCCTTGGCTTGTTTTATTTTTTTAAAACCCCATGTTACTGCAAAATGAATTAACTGAACTCAACTATTTTGGGCACTGCTACTCTGCTAACATACTGTAAGTTCAATGGAAAAAAGCTCCAGTAGGTCAGGATAGGAGGGAAACATTTCAAGCCCTAAAAAGACAACGATATTAACTTATTTTTCTGTAGATGTGTCTCGTGTATGCATAATATATCAGAAGATACCTTACTGTGTATGTACTGTTTGAGTAAGATGCAGTGGCAGGACTTTTGATTTCATGTCCTTGCTGAAATGATTTTACAGATGGAACATTCAGAAGGAACAGTAATGCAAATAGGGGAACTCTCTCAAGGAATAAACAACCTCACGGTATGTACTGCTAATTTATCCTTTAGATAAGCAAATAAGACTCCATGATAGATATACAGCAGACCCTCAGTATCTTCAAGGGTTAGGTTCCATGAGCTTCTCCTGCTGCAAATACTAAAAAATGTGAATGATCACAAATTACATTATTAAATGGCATCACATTCACATCACCACCATTTTATGTGTAAGACGAATCACTTGAACATGCAGATCCAGAGGTTGCATATGTAGGTCCACTGTATGCTATACTAATCACATTTATTTATATTCAACAATATTAGAACACTAAGGTACCAGGGAAATTCCATGTCAGCTCCACCTGTTCATGGTGGAGATGGAGGTGTGACAGAGGGGTTTAGAGCCTTATCTCCCTCACCCATTTTTCATTTCTCTCATATTGTCATTGTAAAATTATGACTTGGCACCTAAATGAAACCAGTGTTGGCTCCAATCAGATTACCAAGAGCAGGGCACTCCAAAACTAGGGTGCCACTGCCAAGAAGACCCTGAAGTCCTTTCATATCTCCTGCACCAGTAGGACACGGAGGAGGATCCCTCCAGCAGACAGGAAATCTCAGGGAGCCATAGAGAGAGAGGCCCTCCATCAAGTGTTGAGATCCCAAGCTGCTTGGAGTTTTAAATGTTATCAGCAGTACATTGAATTCAACTGGAAGTGTATTGGTATGTAGTGCAATTCCTTCAGCACTGGTGTCACATGGCTTCTGACTGGAGTTCGTGAGCAATCTAGCTGCTGCAGTTTGTACTAGGTTCAGTTTCTGAGTCATCTTCAAGGGCAGCCCCAAGTAAACTGCATTACAGTAGTCTGATTAGGATGTGCAAAAAGGCAGATGAAGCTGGAGGCTAAATGTGACTACAGCTTGGAAATGTTGCTTTTTCGGATTCTACCTTCCAGAATCCTGCGAGCAGTAAGGCCACTGTACTGCATGTTCTATTGTTTTGCAGAATTTGTCCAGCCAGGCCCAGCAATTCACATATCTGATTCTTGTAAACTTTGAAGTCTTACCGCTTTTAGTATCATAGACTTCAATATCATATATTATAAAGATGGGGGGGGGGTTTAAACTGGTACATCTGTGTAGTCAGCTCCTGCTATTTCTACTTATGTTGATAAAATTCATTTTATATATGAAAATAATCCTGAATGAGCTATTCATAAATTATGTCCATGTAAACACCCTGTAAATCTATAGTATATCCATAAATTGTATGTAACTCTAGCTTGTGTAACTTACCATGTAAAATATTTTTATTTCCAGACTATGTTAAGCCAAGATCAGATGTTGAATGATGATAGATTTTTAACATCAGCTCTTGAGGACTGGAGATGAAGACTCCAAGAGACCAACACCACTAATATCTTGGTTGTATTACAAGACATGGCTAGGGCAAGATGGGTGCTACATTTAACAATCTATCACTGTCTTTGCCACCGACATAACCAAGTGCTACTTTAAAAACACCCTCCATCGAGGCAAAAACCCTACAATCTAGTTACAGAGAACCTATGCAATATTTTTTAGAAATGGGAAAACAGCATATGTAAGCACATACTTCTGTACAGGGTGAGCCACTTGTCAATGATCCTTTTTTTATATTTTGTACATATAAGATTTCCTTCTGTTGCAGATTGTTGGAATTGCATTGTTTTCTAAGGTGTTTTCTAAGGTGTTCCTGCTCTGAAAAGATGAATACAAGTGATGCAACAATTTACTGTCAATATGGTATAGCATATGTTATATCCTCCTTCTCAAGATAGATGTGCTAAGTGTTTACTTTGGCCACTGGTTCTATAGCTGCAACAAACACCCAGTATTTGAAGAAATCATTCCTATCTTTTATACAGTCTTCCCAACGTTCATTTGATATTGCTATGTTGTGAACAGTGCCTGTAGTCTACAATAACAAAACTTAACTTCCTTCACTTAACAATGCTAAGAACAGAAAAATCTTGTTTAGATTGTTTCTGTGATCACCATATTCTGTATCAGATAGTCTAAAACAGGAAATCCCATACAGAGTACCAAGAGACAATGTCAACAGTCCCTGGACATGCCTTCTCAGAAAACATCAATTTTCTGAAAACTAGAGAAGACTTTCTGATCACCTCTAGCTTCCTCAGGAGAGGCTGTGGTACTGATTCCAAAGAAATCCAGGAGTTAGGATGGAAATGGGGCAGATGTGAGTCCTGAATCCCCCATGATCTAGAAGAAGATGGCTTCATACAAAGCCATAAGTATACTCCACCAACACATAAAATAGTTTTGGGAGCTTTAACTACTTTGGAATTATGTATACCATACTTGCAGCTGAAAAGGGCTGCAGCCCAGAAGAAGTATGTTGGAGAGGAGACATATTATACCTATGTCTTCTGATCTAGGATCCCAGCCATAATTAAGAACATAAAAGAGAGGTGAAGGGACCAAAGAGAGAACTGGAGTCTGACTTATTTTGCTTTTTTCCTAGTCATCTCATCCCTATACAATAAGCAGAAGGGCTAGATAGAGAGGGCTTTTTAATGATGCAGATCAGTTAGCAGTTTTTGTTAAGAATTACTGAATTCAAAGGGAAATTACAGCAGGAAAATAACATGGCAGGAAAACCTAACGTCAGCTAACCTCTTGATGCAATGGGTGTTCAAGCACAAGAAGCAGTCCTTTTAGTCACAACTTCATAACTTACAAAACACAAGTTTAATGTTTACAGTTTTTTTCTGATAATAGTATCAAAAGTCATTTTTGAAACGGCAATGATTTTTCATCCAGCAGAATATCAATCTTGTATACTTCTCTCCCTAGAGCACCAAATTTAAAATTACTTCTGATCAAATGAGTATAATAGGATATGAATACTAAGTGTTTCATATTAGGGGAAAAGTTTGTCCTACTCCAGAGTGTTAATGTCTTCCACTTTCTTCTCTATAATACTGATGCTCTCTTAAGTTTTACCACACACAGCTGCTTTAGGTCTGAATCCTACTGTTAGTTCCAAGCAGAGTAGATCTACTGAATCAGTAAGATTTACTTGACTCACCACTCAATAATTTGTTCCATGGATTCGTGCTTTAACTTCCTCTTCCAAATGGGATTGCCTGAGGCAGAGCTCTTTGACTTTTTCTGAGCTGAGTTTGCAATTCTAGATGTACATTTTGTATCTTCTGCTATCTTTGCCGATTTTTCCCTTCAGACCTCCAGCATGGTAATCTAAACATCATTGGGCAAGGGTACCCTCTGCTGGCGATACAAATGTTTGCTCACATGAAACATTCCAGGTATAACCTATTGTTATTATTGTTGTATGCCTTGAAGTTATTTCCAATTTATGGCGACCCTAGGGTAAATTTATCACATTACCTTCTACAGAAAAAATACCACCCAGAGAGTTTTCTTCCTGCACAGACACTAGTCAACTTTCAATCAAGAAGAATTCGTTATATCTTTGTGTGGGAGCAATAAATCCAGCCCATCTTTCAGAATTAAGTAACAGGCCTTTCATTGTTTATATAAGAGAAACATGTGGAGGTCAGCTGCAGAGATTCTGTTCAATGTTCATCCAGAGATCATTCATTTCACAGTTCAAGACCTTTGGAGCTTTCAACTATATTTACATTGTTATATAGTTCCAGACTTAGAATGCTCTGTACATTGAAAAGCATGTCAAATTCAGATGTACATAATGGTTGCAAAGATTAATCTAAGCCATAAAAATGCAGACAGTTCTTCTCAGGGTTATTGTCTTATTTGACCCATAAAGAATGAGTGGTCCTACAGATAAAAAGCAAAATGTTTCTGAACAGAGAATTTCAAGAGCAACAATCAATGGTGGACTTCTAAGCTTCTGTAGTTTCTCAGTTTCACTATAAATAGTTTGAATCCAAAAAAGTTATACTAAGACTTGCATGAGAAATGGGTCTCAAATGTGTGCACTTTCTAGCTTGTCTTCAGTACTTTCTAGATAGCTTAACCATGCTTCACTCAAGTTGTTTAAATTTAGAATACTACCATAGTATAATTGTTGTTGTCGTTGTTGTGTGCCTTCAAATTGTTTCCAACTTATGGCAACTCTAAGGTGATCCTACTATGTGGTTTTCTTGCAAGATTTGTTCAGAGGCAGTTTGCCTTTGGCTTCCCCTGAGGCTGAGAGAATATGACTTTCCCAAGTCACCCAATGGATTTCCATGGCTGAGAAGGGATTCAAACCCTGCTCTCCAGAGCTGTAGTCCAATGTTCAAACCACTACACCACACTGCCTCTCTAGTAAATATTAACTATATTTAAGGTCTGGGCAGAGAGCAGAGGAACTGGACAGTGAGAACAGCGAGAGCTATCAGTGGTGGCTTTACACTAAATTGAGGTGGCAAGGGGGAGCAGAGCCTGTTTGTATTTTTGTCCTGAGTGCTATGCATAAGACCTGTATTAGCTATGAGCTAAGACAACTGTATGCCCACCAGAAGGTCACGTGGTACATGCATGCATCTAAAATAGCAAGGTTCAGAAAAAAGCCTCTCTGGCTTGCTATCTACAATGTTACAGTAGAATGGGAGCAGATAAGGAGGTACACAGTTTAAATGCCCCTATTTATTTGACCACCCTCTACCCTTTAAGATGTACCCCAACTGTATGTTTTCCTGCTTCTGTCCCTTACAACACATGACCTAGCAATGTGAGGGGCTTCACTGATAGTACTTTGTCAGACACTTAAAATGGATGTTTGTCCTCTTAATCCTGGTATTCTCAATGACAATAGGTATCCTAGCTGTACCATCACAAGAGGTGGGAGAGGTGGGGAAATCTAATTTTGAGACTATCTTCCAGCTGTGATTAGATAATGGGTTTCACTGAAGATACAGCTGAAGTCATGTGAAAATCCAGGAGCGGGGAGTTCTGAACTCAAGACAGCTACAGTGAAGAAAAACTAAGCATTTTTACTTTCTTATACTTGCAGGTTTTGATATTGGAAGAAGCAGGTTGCCTACTTAATATGGACTAAAATTATTTGCTTTGTACATAAAAAGTGTTCAGTATTCTTCCTCTTACTAAAAAGACAACTCCTATTCTTACACAGAACCAGCTATATGATTAAAGGCATCCTCTCATATCAGTAAATGTTGGGATTAAAGGAACACTGTCCCAAATTCTTTGATTAAGTGGCATTCCCAAGGAAAGGGAGGACTGGGAGGATAGTAAGGTACATCCTGGCAATACTGTTAAGCACTATCTTTCAGAATGAAGAGAGCGAAAATTTCCAAATAACTATTACCAGCTAACAGTGCAATCCTGTACACATTATGAAAAAAATTCCATGGAACTGAATAGGGTATACTGCTAAACATGTACATAATTGTGCTATTAATGTAAAAACAAAACAAAAAAATTCTATTGAAATGAATTGGGAATGCAATAAGAAAACCATGAAGAACTATCTAATTATTTGTCAAATTTATATAATTATATGTCAAAGATGTAAGTTTGATACCAAAGCCTATTTACAGACATTATAGGTGTCTGCAGCAAGATATAACTCCAGATTTAATAAGCAAAGGTGCTTTCGTTAGCATAACCTAGTTTTTCAAGATTTGGTTGACAAGCAAACTGGATCATAGGTGGAGGCCCACACATCAAAATCAGTGTGTCATCACCAGGAGGAGGGAGATGTTCCTTCATCATGTCCGCAGTAACAAAGCCAGAACTATATTTCCATCCTGAAATGAAAACAACCAGTAAAATCATAAAACAGGGCTTTGCATTCAGATTAGGTACTTGGCATTATTTCTTCACTCATAGAAAATGTAAGCTGCACATCACATCATGTAGTCAGCATACTAGTTAGTACTGTGAGCGCCATTTGGAAATGCCTCATCCAAACCACCTGGTCCATTCAGTTCACTGTAGGGACAGTTCTCATGCAAGGAGCTGCCTCTGTTGACCTGAATGAGTGGGAGCACACACACAAACGCTTCATCTATGGACATCAGAGTTCTATCCAGTGAGGTTAGCACTGATAGCAATACCAGTGTGTTTTTAAGAAAATTGGAGACCTATTAACATCAACTGAAAATTACTCCTGTTTACTTTAGATATTCAGGGTTCTAGTCTTAATTCAAGAAACATACTCACTTTCCACTAGAGAAAAGATCATAATACCAGTCTCTACCTCCTCTTCCACAAAAAATAAAGTGAGCTGCATAACATATAGTTAATCCTGATGGCAGTTATTTCTTTCTCCATTACATCAAAATAAAATGCCACTATCATGAAATGTGTTACTGCTCCCTAAATAAATGTAGGGAGCCTTCACATATGCTGCTTTTGCCTTACCACTGAAATGACATTTTGCTTTGAAAGTGTCTTTGGTACACATCACTCTTGGCAATCTCAATCAGGAAAAAATTATTCACTGTCAATACCCATACATTCTTTACAGAAAGAATCCTGCTTCACAAACTCTTAAGAGCTTGGTAGAAATTTTCCACCACAGCACAGCAAATTTCCAATAGACTGTCACACAACTGTACACTAACAGAAGAATTCAGCTCTTACGAATTTGTATACAAGTCTTTGCAAGTGTTAACAGTTTACCTTGAGGCGGTCTGTCCAAAGTATACCACAGTTTAAACTGGTCTGGATGATTTGCTGCTACATCTTCCAGCTCTGGTCTTAATAATATATCTTGTTCTGTCTATCAATACAAGGCCAGTTAAGCATACATGAAGTTTCAACATGCAGAGTGTACAGATGATGATGATTACTGCATCTTTTTGTGGATTCTTGCTTTTTAGCTTCACTTGCTCCACCCAATTTCAACTTGTTAGCAGGCTACATCAGTGGAAGTATAGTTAGCACTGGGATGCAGACTATGGCACAGAGCCAGCAGTCTACTATTAAGACTTCAGGGAGTTTCACATATTTGGTATAATGTCTTCAGCTGCTCTTATGTACTGAAACTCCAATTCAATATCAGACAAGGCAGAATTCAGAGACATAGCCGTGTTTATCTGGATCAGCATGCAAAGGGATTGTAGCACCCTAAGTCTATGAAAGCTTACGCTACCAACTTCCTTCTCTCAGTTAATGTCAAAGATGCCACAAGATGCCTCTGTATACTGTATCAGACAGTTATTTTCAAGCAATTCAAAGCAATCATCTTCTTAAATTGTCTTGTGTAAGATTTTTTATATTCCCCACTGTAGTCCAAATTCTACAAGCTATTTTGTGCTTAAACAGATCAAAACATTTTTCTCTCTTTTACTCAACAGCGATCCCACTGAAATGCATCAGAGGCTGATTGTCCCTGATCTGTAAAACATTTCACAATCAATGATGAACAACAGCTGCAATATTCAATTTTGAGTTCAAGAAGTCCACTGCAATTACCATTTTTATCACGTCTTCTCCCACCAAAATAAATAAATAAATAAATAAATCACGAACAATGGATATAAACACAAACATTCTGCCAAGCAGTACGTTACTATAGTGTGCACGTAAACAATTCATGAATCGGTTGTCTCTTACTTCAGTATCTGCTGTGTGGTAAAATCTTCTTTACCTGTTGGCAGAGACAACCAGACTGCCATGCACAGAGCTTAAACAGACTCTTTGTATCATGCTATCAAATGATAAGAAATATTTTATCACACATACTACTGCATCATTCCACCTGATGACTAGAATTGTATCAGTATCACACATATATGTTCTTTTCAGGCCATTCCGTGAGTAGGTAGCCTGTACCTCTCCTTCATATAAACTTCCTTCAAGAGCTAGGCATGCACTTCCTCCATCTTTCAGTGGCTGAGGGAGAACACCAGGTACCCATGACACATCTGGCTGCAGCCAGGAGAAGAAGGCAGCTCTTCCTTCCTATATCTCCAGCTTACTCATCCCAGATGCCCTACATCCTCCCTGAGACTAAATGGCCAAGGGAACAAAATGCACCACTGGGAACTCAACTTCCACAGGGCGTGAAGTAGCAGCCCAATGAAATGCACAAGTAGAGCTTTACACTCTCTTCCCGTGGCATCTCAGCTGCACTGTATTGAAATGGTTATTTCCTCCATGCCAAGCATAGGGACCACCCCCATTCAGCTATTACTTCTACCTCTACGAAATCCTAAATCTCATAAGAAAATGAAGTTACAGTACCCCCCACTGTGGTAGGTGAAGGCAAGACCTGGAAAGAAGAGGCACATCTCAGATAAGAGGGACACAGAATACCAGTAATGCCTGGTAGTTGAGAGGCCATGCTAACAACTGAGTATTGCTATGTATTTCTCATTTCCCTTAATGCTTTATGAATAGTTGAACAGGTGATCAAATCTGAAATGTGCCTAGAAAGTTTTATATATATACCCAATTTCAACAATTGACTAAATTAAACTCGCTTTGCTCAGCCAATTAGGTAAAAATGACAAAATTATACAAGACTATATAAGCAACCTGAGGAAGTTCGCTAAAACCCCAAGCGCCAAAAGACAAACAAGTATAACTTCTGATGCACCATCTGAGGCTCTTTCAGACAAAAAACAAAACAAAACCTTCTCAGTATCTTATCTCATTGCCTAAAGATAAAAGTCACATTTCTCTTGGAGGTATCTGGAGTTGAAACTCTTCTCCAAACCCTTCAACTCACCATCTTGGTACTTCAGATGAAACCTCTTTTTCACTTTCTTCCTCTCTTCAACTGCAGGAAATCTGCCACATTGTCTGTCTCCTCTGTGTTCTCCTGCATCAAACTCCTGATCTACCCCATACTCACTGCATCATGGAGGAAAGACCTTTAGAGCTCTCTTTGCCACTGTCTTCTGAACGGAGGTCTCTAAAAATCAGGTCTCCTTAGCCTTCCTCTTCCCACACAGAAGTTTTCTGCTATGAAACACATGTACCCTAATCCAACTGAACATGCACAGACACCCTTTAAATAAGAAATAAAATCCTGCTAACTAGTCTTATAGCAGAAGAGGGAGAGGTGGTTGCACTCAGTTGCCTGCTCCTTTCCCTAAGCAGCCAATAATCCAGTTTTTTTAATGGCCTTCATGCATTCAACTTTTACATACTGTTCTAGAAAGGATATCCACAATCAGCACCTGACAAAGCAACTCAGTTATTTACACAGTCAGGGCCACATACATGGAGACATCTAACTTGAATTGCGATTCCTGGCCAAAGTTTTTTCAGGTATTATCATGCACATATCACTAGGATGGTGTCTGCACAAGTTCAACAGTTTAAATATATTCTCTTTTTCAACTAAATCTCCCCAACTGACATGGAAAATATAAATTCATTCTCCATTATCTTAAATTCAGCCAGTAAAATGTCAAGGTATCTACTACTTAAATGTTCAGTAGGAACAGCTATTCCACAGTCCTACTCAATATCCCAAACCACCATGAACAAGGGCGCATCAGTGCATCACAGACTTTATTCTCACATGCCACAAGGGATATGTTTTGTCTGGTGTGTTATTACCATTATTATTTTGGCTGTCTCACAGATATCATCTCTACCACCATCCTACTATGGAAAGGAAAAATACTTGACATTCAAATGTAAACATACTGAGGACAATGAACATTGACACACCTTATCAGCATTTTCAGGTTGCCCCAAAATACCCTGGATAATCCAGGATTTATCATTCATTGTAAAAGATGTATAAGCTGCTTCTCTGTCTTGATAATATTTAAGAAGACTACCCACCTGGTTAGCAAAAAGGAGGGAACACTTGGTCTTATCACTGGAGTCCTTTGTGATGTGACGGATTAACTGAAGCATTGGAGTAATCCCTATCAAAATCAAAACCAAAGATCACCACTGGTCATATTTTCCCATGTCTATAAGGAGAAATACTTCTAACATTTGTTTGGATGAGCCTTTTCACAAAACTCCTATTTTCCAGATGCTACACTGTCACCCCAAGACCTGATGACATACTGAGAACTCCATTCCAACACATCAGGAGGGCAACTGACTGGGGAAGACTAGGCTAGCTTCTCCTAGCCTTATGTGTGACCAACCAGAAAACATAAAAACACAAAGCAATAGCCTTTTATTATCATCCTGCACTTTTAATATGCAACATTAACTCTGAAGAGAAAATTCCTGAGATAAGCAAGCACATAAATAGATGTCAGATTTCCAAGATGCAAGTTCAAGTTTCCTGCAGATTGATTAACTTGTTAACAGTATATTTACCAAACTTACTAATTGTAGATACTGTCTTTCCCCTAAAAATCACGCTCAAAGTAGCTTACAACAAGATGCAAAGTTATGATTGAAGTTTAAAAACAAATGCATTAAAACAACATCTACAAAATTTAAACAAACAGCACCCACCAGCAAACAATACAAGTTAAAAGCCAAAGGCCCCAAAAGGAAAAGAATTCAGAGCGGTAATTCAGAAAGTTACCTTGGGCAATGGAATAAAAAAAATGACTAAAATGTCCAACAGAATCTCCGGGCACATACTCCCCCCGTCCAGTTCCAAGAGCACATCACTAACCAAAGCATACTCTAGCCAATAAACAGGCATAAGCTATCATACATTGGCCTTAGATTACCTGCTTCATCCAGAAACTCCTAGAACTGAAATGCTACCACATGCTCCAGAACTTCATCCAAGAATTATCAAGTAAGATGGGGTTTAAGAACAGTTTTTTAAAAAAAATAGTCTTAGCACCATCTCCTTCAATCACAATAGAAAAGAATCACGCCTTGCTGCACAGGCACTTGCCACAACTTTTACCCCACTCAGCAGACATCCATAAAATTGCTTTCATAACCCAGGAAAATCAAGGTCACATAAAGCATAACCCAGACCCACATTTTCTGACCAAAATATCATCTTAAAAAATACCATTATGTTCCCACCCCTATCTGGTCTCTAACTAAGAACACACTTAAAACAAAGAACGCAGCCTACCTGTTCCCCCAGCTATCATTCCAAGGTGTTTCACAAACTTTATCCTTGCCTCTGACTTCTTATCTGGCTTGATAGAAAATCTACCTGTATGAAAGAGAGATTATAGGTGTCAGTGCAAACCAAAGGCTGAAAGTATAACCACTGCAACGCTATTTAAAAACTCTAGAACTAAGCCAATACTCATTAAGGCGGCATGACAATTTGCGAGGGAGTTCAATAGACCTTACTTTCAAGTAAACAGATTCAGGACTGGATCTAGAGAGAGATGAGTAGAATTCAGCATACACAAAAATGCTTCTTTTTTCCCTCATCGTGCTGCATGCAGCCATACAGAGCTCCCTGTACATATCCAAGCCTTCTTCTGAGGATCAATGGAACTGCTGCTATGACATGGGATGGGGCATGGCAGGCTGCACAACAGGACAGGGGGATAATTTGGAGGGATTGCCTTGTTCAAGTGGGTTTGCCTTTCCACTCACACGAGACACCTCTGCATCTAAGCCAATGGACACATCTTACATAACAGACTGCTCATCACTGGTGAAGTAATATGATCTGCTGGAGTAAAATCCATTGTTAACTATTTTCCACTTATCCTGTTTGTGTGAATTATTTCCTGACTCTATTCTTGAACAGATAATCAGCCATAACCAATTTTCTACAGTACCCTACCTTGCTCTGTCTCCAGCAAATAAAATGCAGTAGAAAAGTATGTGATTAAGGCTGCAATTCTATGCACACTTTCTTGGGATTATGCCTCATTGCATAGTTACTCACTGTATTAAAAAAAGCCATCAGACTGCATTGTAAGAGAAGGTATTAACAGCCTTTCAAGAAAAAACAGGGACAAAGCTGACAATGTAATAATTGGTTTAAGATGTATGCTAATTTCCAGTAGGGCTTATGATAGCTTGAATGATAAAGAGCTAAATGCTCAGTCCAAAATGACTGACTGGGCAGAATATTCTGGAGCCACCACACTCTTTCCCTGTTGATGTCCAGTTCTGCCCACCACTTTATCTCAAGCGCATCCTCATAGTTCAAGCTCCACAAATTTGCTGTTGATTTTTGTTCAAAATGCTAATAAACTACATCTCAGTGTCCTCAGCCAACCATGACCATCAGACATCAGCTGAAAAGCTGTCCAAAATTATCCCAGATTTAAGGAGAGGTTCCTTTACTATGTCAGCTCTGTAAACACATGGATTCTTTGGCTTAACAGTACCTGACCCCTTGTATACCAGAAGCCCATTAGGTCCTCTGAAGTCAATAGTATCGCCAATCTTCATACTATCCAAGTGCTGAGACATCTTTCCACCTTCTGGAAACTTGGGGTGAACATTTTTGTAGTAAACCTATTTGGGGAAAAGGTACAACAACAGCAGCAATAATTCCAGCCGTTTTTACTTTCGAGTAACAGCAATATATAATGGAATGGAAAAAATACATTTGCAATTGCCGATCCTTAAACAAAGCATGAAACAGGACCCAGAAAAAATAACTTTGCTTCTGATTTCTTATAGTGACAAATAGTCACTACAGTGCTGGGTATGCAGTTGTGAGGAATATACTACCGCTTTGTCTTCTTTACCTGCTGATACCCAATAGTACCTTGGATTCTAAGTTCATAGGAGATAAGAACCTCATCTTGTTCTCCAGATGAGGTTTTGGTCCAGAGTCACACTAGAAATGAGCATGTTTTACGATTTCAACATCAGTTAACAACAAAAGACATTAGAAAATGTTAACATGGCTTCATCTCTCACCCAGAATGCTCTAATCACTCCTCTCTCACCCAGAATGCTCCTACTACTGCCTATCAAAACAGGAACCCGATTTCTTTAGTACAGCTGCCAAATTTATATTGAGTCTGCTTCTGTGACTTTTGACAGAAGCCTAAAGCCACGCATTTAAAAACTTCGCCTGCTATGTTTGCACACGAGGCAAATAAGCAAGGTCAGCAAAACACTACACAGCTGTTTTTAAGTTCTTACTGTGTTTTTTGGCCTCTACAAGAATTCTGACAGGCACAAGATGAAAGCTTCTCAGAATTATCTACAACAATCTCATACCCTCTCAACTAAAATCTAATTATTAGTCCCTACCTGAATCACTGCAACTTACACTGAAGTGTGGACTTACCAAATTCTCATAGATTAAATTAAATATCCCCTAATGGATATTAAATTTTAGGCTTACAAAATGTTTACAAAACATGTGTTTTTTATTACAATTCCCTGAATTCTTGGCCATTGCCCATGCTGTTTATCTACTATATAAAAGTCAATGTTTGTCTGCACGTTTGTCTTGTTTGTCTGCATCAGGCAGGTGAAGACCTCATACGATCGGCTGTGTGAGATGAGAAGAACTCATACGACTGGCTGGCTGTGAAGATTGTATGGAATCCTGCGGCTGGCAGTTTAGGGAGGGGCCTTTAGAATTCTCAGCTGACAGCTCTTGGGCCTCAGGTCATTTGCTATGGAGATGAGGCCTAGCAGCAAGGAAGAGGACAGTGTATTCCCTCAGGAACTCAACCTCTGTATGTTAACAACTGTGAATATAGATTGGAGTGGGGAATATGGAGAAAGGTTACAGGCACTAGAATAGTCCAGTTGCTATAGAGATGGGGCCTAGCAGCAAGGAGGAGGACAATATATTCCCTCAGGAATCCAAACTGTGTATGTAAATAACTCTGAATACAGATTGCATTAGGAAATATGAGGAAAAGTTACAGGTACTGGAAAAGACAGTTTGGTGACTTCTTAAGAGGAAAATAAAATCCCGGGCAATGCTGAGTAAATACGCTAGTTCTAGTTAAATCTTGTTGTTTTTTTGTGAACAGGTAGACACTGTATAAATATTAATAAATAAGTAGATAACATGCAGAAAGAGGTAGTGAAACTCTGAAAGCACCTGCAAAAATAATTTTGAATGAATTATCCAATAAGCTATAGCTGGTGTTTCATTTTCACTATCCACTGGGTAAGCCGCCTTCTAGTGGCAAAACTAGGATGATAAATGGAGAAGTAGATTTTCCATCATTTATTTATCATTCTCCACCTCCAGAATAACTTAAAGCCCTTTCCAAAACACAACAAAGAACAAATATGCTGTTGCTTATGGCATGCTTCTCCAGCCACCAATTTAAAGATAACCGCATTTCAGAACATGAATTATCTTCCATTTCAGCCTATCAGTATATCGCTATTAAATCCTGCACTTGTGTTTCAAATGTTGAACACACATCTGCACGAGAAATGAAACAAAAAGAACGGATCAGCCTACTTACATTAAAACAGTTCAAGCCTACCTTTATAACTAAATCAACATAACCTTTTACTTCATCGCTGGAAACTGGAGTGTAGGCCCGGATCACAAGGTTACCGCCAATTTTGGTAGAGAGATACACATGCTGGCCTAGAGAAAAAAAGAAGTATTTTCCAGCACTGGCAACATCGCTCAGTTTATTATGGTGCTCAAAAGGCAGAATAACCACGGAGAGTCAACTGCAGCAAACCCAGGGCCGGTTTCCTGCCTCTGGGACCCTCCAGGCCAAGGGCCTCATTGACTGACAAACTGCTGAAAAAACAAGAAGCATCCAGAAAGCAATGTCTGTCTTCTTTAAAATGGGTATAATTCTATGTTTAAACAGACCCATGGGGGGTGCAACCTACCAAAAAGGTGACTTGCCTGTCCCAGACGCTTGCAGAAAATGAAATTCGTGGGAGGGGACGGGGGGGGGGGACATTTCTGGGAATCTGATGGATTTGTGGGCTGCAAAAAGAGCCTTTGAAGGCCACATTCAGCTTCAGAGCTGCACTCTGCCCACATCTGACAATAACCAATGGGGTTGTTTTGCGCATGGCAGAAAAGGTCCAGCCTACAAGATAAATGTGGTCTGGAAAAAAATTCACAAGTGTCTCAAAGCTATGGGACAAAACGTGCTTCATTGTTCTCGACATAACACAACTTAAAGAAATCAAAATTTACCATCTCTACTGAAGTGGTAAGACAACACCTATGTTACGTCCCAACAATACAATGGGTCTACTCTAGTTGGAACTAGCAAATGGATTTAGTTTGCAAGGTCTGACTTGTGACAGACTGAAACACATATGTTCTTTGTTTCCACTGTCTGACAGATCAGCTATTTGTATACAATTTTTACCAATCCCAATCATTAAATGAAGTTTCCCTGCTAAAAAGAAGAGCATTATATGTATATTCATGACAAAATAGTCTTACAACTCAATAAACACATTACGATCTGAAAGACTGTGTCTCCCTAAATGAACTACCAGAGTCTTCGCCTCTGAGAGGTCCTTGGTTCTACCACCAGTGTAGGTCTTTCTGATGAGGACATGGGACAGACCCTTCCTGGTGTCTGCTTCCAAGCTGTGGAATTCCCTTCCCTGGGAGGCTAGGCTTCCTCCCCTTCTGCCATCCTTTCACTGTCAGGCAAAGACATGCTTATTCAAACAGCCATTTAATGATTAACTGGTTGCAAGGAATCTTTTTATGGGGTGTGTGTGCTCTGCTTTTAATATTCTTGTAAAGTTTTTAAATAATTTTACACTTTTAAAAATCTAATAATATTTTAATAAGACAACTTATTTAACTGTGTTTTCAATTTTTTTTTATTACCCAATCTTTAGCTTTTCTTGTTTTAGTCAGGAAAAAGGGAGCATATAGATAAAAGTAAATAAATAAGTCAAGGAAAATTTTGAGATTTAAAAAATATTTATAATCCATTATTCCAAAAATAAAAAATATAAGTCAATGAGGAGTAAAATCAATCCCAGAATCATGACTACTAATTTATTTATATAAATATAAATATACATATAAATATAAATCCAATTACAAATACAGAACTGCAAAGCAATAGACACTTCCCTTAAAGTAATGTATATACTACTTCAAAGACACATCATCAAAAATTCTTTTCATTGGGTATCTAACATTAAAAAGGGGAGACAAATTTCTCAGGGGAGTCTATATGCCATTCCAGGAGAGTCTCTGTTTCTTGAGCTGAGTCCCACCACTCCTAGCAGGAGGGAACTTGGATGATCTCTTCAGTGAAGAATTCAACACACTGACCAGTTCCTATGGCCCCAGGCCAAGTAGGGTTTGTAAAACCCTTGCATCCTCACCCTGTCTTGTTCCTAAAAGCCATGTAGAACAGGGAGTTCTTTGAGGCAATGCTTCTCAGGCTACCTGATGTGCAGGACTGACAATTTTGGTTCAATGTGCCAGGCACTGGCACTGTGTTTGTGCCCATTGGCTACAACTGCTTATTCCTTTCCCAGACACTTGTCAGCCATGGCTCAGGGACCATCACTGGTCAAGGACCACTAATCTGAGTTGCGTTGCTTTAAGGTATGAAATTTTATTTCTATCCAAGGTTTCTTGCACAACAGAAATGCAAGGTCGATCTCAGGAATGAAAAACAAACAAAACATTAATTTACGAAGACAAACAGATGATAGTATTGTATCAACTGAATGAACACCAAACCAATAAAAAGAAGTGTAATACCCCCACATATCATTTAAGAGCTCTTTCTTCAGTACCCAGTCAGTTGTTAAAATGCCTGCTTGAGTTTGAAAAATCTTTAACTGTCTTATGATTCAATAATTTACAGGGTCAGTGGTTCCTGAACTTCTAATTTCTTCATTTGATTCTCGAAGCGCAGATGAACCGAAGTCCCCATTAACAGCAGACAGTGTACGAGAAGGATTCTTTCCCTTCAGGTTGTCTCTGACATACATTGTGTGATTGTGGTTATGTGCACCATTCCTTTTCTTAACTAAATAGACACCATGGGAGGCCTGGGAGGATTGGCACTATGGTATACAGCAGGGGAGTCTAATGCTAACCTTTACCACCAAATCACACGACGTGACACAGGTTAAAATCCCACTCCCATTCCCAAAATTATTACAAGCCTCAAGAGCTAAGTTTCCTTCTTGAGGCTTTTGGTAGGGGCAAGAAGAATAGGTCAATCAAGTTTAAAGTGAGGAAAATGTATGCAACAATCCAAATCTTGCTTCTCTATTTACTTTTTTAAAAAAAATTCAAGGCCATGATTATAAAACTGGCTAATCATAGGGTTTTCAAAGTAAAGGGTTTTGGAAATTATTTAACATCACCTTTTGTCCTATACTAACTTCTTTAGGATTAGCTATGGTGACACTACCACTTGCCTCTGAGAGATCTTCTGCCAGTGTCCCTACCCAATAGCTGTTTGGCACATTTAGTCTGGCTCATCAGCAAAAGACTATCTGACGTAGGAAACCCTACCAGCAGCAATGTCATCATTAGGATAGCCTATTGCCTCATGGGAGCATGCTAGCCCATAGTAATTTTTAAATCTACAGGTGGGTTGATTCAATCAGGGAAGCCATTGCCCTAAGTTTGCAAGCACTGAACAGGACAGCTGACAACCAGGGTTGTTGTTGGTCTCTTGTTCACAGAGTCACCAAAAGTCAAAGTTGACTTGCCAGCAAACAACTGCAACTACTATATAATTGCTTTAAAAAAACAACAACATCTATTTACATCCTCACCACACAATTAATATCTCAATCTAATTTGGTTCAAGCACTCAGACTGCTATTGCCTATACACTGACCCCACCCAAAATCCCCACCCATAAGCCTGCCCATCCTTGAGTCCCCAAGCATACAGAACAGAAGAGAACATAAGGCTACAGTCAAAACCACACTCCAAAAAATAAAAAAAAAATACAGGGAGTACAAAATACGGCTGCTGAGATTTTATCAGATCCCTAATAACTTCTCAGGCCATTTCCAGGCCCAATGTCAGGTGCCTGTGCTTACCCTTCCAAGCCCAGCCTAGCCAAGGACTGGGTATTTGAAGGAATGCCTTCTTCCCCTTTAGCCTTTCCCCTTTTTCCTCTTGCAGTAAAAGGCTTTCCTCTAGATGCCTTCCATCTTATGAAGTGAGGCAGGCAGTGACCGGAAAGAGGGATTTTCAATAGTAGCTCTTTAGCTTTGGGCCTTTCCGCACTATATTGTTATAGTGCTATTATTCCACTTTCAACATGCTATGGAATCGTGGGATTTGCAGTTTGGGGGGGGGATTTAGAATCCCGAGCCAGAGAGCTCTCTGGCCTCAGCAAACTACAAACCACAGAATTCCACAGTGCAGAAAAAAAAAACACATTAAACAACATTATACAAGATCTGTCTCCCTAAGAAAAAGAGGTTTCATCTAAACATTAGGAAGGGCTTCCTGATGGCAAGACCCGTTAGACAGTGGAATACACAATCTCTGAGTGTGGTAGAGTCACCTGCCTGAGGAAAGACTGCAAGGAGGTTACCATCTTAACCTTTCTAGGAAGGGAGTTCCAGAGCCTGGGGGCAGCCACTGAGAAGGGCCTCTCTGCTATTCCCACTAGATGTACGGGTGAGGATGCTGGGACAAAGAGAAAGGCCTTCTCAGATCCCAAAATACAAAAAATATGACTTTTTTTATTTATTTACATACATACACCACTCATTATACACTGGTATGACTGTAACATATCCTTGGCTGACTATCAAGACTGTGATTCAACTCTCCATTCCACACAAGTAAGTATTTTAATACTTCTCTCTGATACACCAACATATATCTAAATTTACCCTGATGACAATGCAGTCCATAATGGAAGCGAAAGTTCAGTCTTCCCCCTGCCATACCTGGAAGCTCTACCAGCAGAGCACTACAGATTGGGTGAGGACACAGCTGAGAAAACCCAGTATCAGAAATCAGTCTTAAAATAAGACACAGCTAGACTTACCCACAGGTAAGCCCAATATATGTTCTGATGACGGAAGTCCAAATCGAAATCTCCTGGTATCATGGCTGATCTCCTGTTAAAATGAAAAATGGAGAACAGCATCATATCAACCATGCAACAATCCAATGACAGTTTATACTCCTCTCCCCAGAGTCTCATTATCTCATTATTATCTCATTATATGCCTGGATATGGTGTCCAAATGAAAGCCTTCCAGTGTATGTGGAGAGGAAAAAAAAGCATATGGCTACTTCAGAGGCACAAATGTGCATCAAACAGGTGTACCAAACCCTTGTTCTGGCCGTAAGAATGCAGAAATGCCACAAGCATCTCCTCATAACTTCTTCTTTGGCTGCTCAGGGGAGAGTCTCAGAGCTAAATCCAACAGCTAGTTCCAAATAGAACAGATTCAGTGAATCCATGAGTACTTGATACACAACATTTGTGTAAGTTTCAGTGAATCAACAGGCCTACTTTACTTGGTTCTATCCACCAGATCTCATGCTAAGATTGCTTGTGTCTGCTTTCTTCTCATGCCACTGTTAAAGTACTGCAACTACCCACAGACCCTTATGCACACAGCAGAGATAGCAGACAGTTATTCCAATAGTTGCCATGGGGAAAAGAGATTAGGTTAAGAATGAGGCCAAAGTTCAAATACAAGGAAGAACACGGGGCACCCTCAAAACTTGGAAGCTTACTTTTGTGCAACTAAAACTTCCAGAATTCCACAGCTAGCATGGTCTAAAAAAGTAACTTTTCCAAATTGGTGTGTACATGCTAGATCATCAAGAGATACCTTCTAGTCTGCTTCTGCCGTAAAATATGATAGCAGCTATGACTCAGCATTACACAATGACCCACTGGCAGCAGTCCCACAAAATCTGGCACAATCACAGGGTCATGATATGAGGCAAGCATATCAGAGCTGTTCCCACATGATCAAATGCAAATATCAGGGAGGAGCTGGATGTACACAGAAGGTCCTAAGCTCAATCCATGACAGTACCAATTAGAAGGATTTCAGCCTCAACAGCTGCTGCCTTCAGAATAGGCAGGTCTTGATGGACAAATGGTATGATATAAAATCTTATACAAATCACATAAGAACAAACATCTTACCTCTCTCTCTATCAAAGGCAGGGAATACTTGATGTTTGGATCCTGTAAGGTCACTAGAGCTTTCTTTGTCTGAGATCCCATTACTTTAAAAAGCAACAGCAGGGTAGATGCTACCACCACGACTCCAGCAATCCACAGTGAGATATCCTAGAGGGAGAAACAGATGTACAAAAAAGAATGAAAACACCACCGCATTCTGATCAATTTTTAGAGGACTTTACTTGAAAAGGATATGCTGTACAATCATTATCTCATTTCTATGGAGCAGAAGAACCTTGAGGAAGGGAGCTTTTGTCAAAGCGATTCAGTTTGCCTCATGGCTAAGCCAGGATTTGAGTCTTGAATTTTTCAAGGACAACTGTGCAGAATAACTTAAGTGCCTACTAAGATCAGGAAAAATGTGAGAGCAGAAACACATATTAGAAGCGTAGAGCATTAGAGTTGGAAGACACCACCAAGGGTTATCAAGTCCAACCCCCTGCCACTGTAGAAACCCAGAACTAAAGCATCCCTGTCAGAGAGCCACACAATGTTTAAGAACTTCCAACAAAGGAGGGTCCACCACTTCTGAGATACTGTAGTCTATTACCCTATTAAACAACGCTTACAAAAGCCAAGAACCTGCACCTCAGTACCTCCTATTACCAGTTAAGATCAGAGCTTTGAATTAATATATTGATTAACTCATTAAGTTATTAATTGACCACATTTCTCTACTCATAATTCACAAAAGCATACAATTTGCAATTCCTCTAACTCCCTAGATTCCACAATTAACACTAAAGTTAAAAACATGCTTTAGTGAATTAGGTCAAAAGAATTCATAGGAATTTTTCAGGGTGGGTTCTTGTCCCTCTGTCCCATTCAGGAAAATATGAAGGCCTGCTGCCTCAGGAGAAGTAATATTAGAATTTGAGGAAATACATCACATGTCTCTGTTCTTACATAGGTTAATACATATGATTTCTTTGGGAAGACAGTGAAGACAGAGAAAGAACTGTCTGCAGAAACAGACCTAGGCCCACAGAGTAGAAAAACAGCTAGTAAAGAAAAAGAAGAGGAATAGAAAAGAAGGAGAAAGTCTTAGAACTGAAGGGTTTTGGAAGAGAGAAACAATCTGCTTGCTTAGCAGGAGTCCAAGGCTCTCAAGCGGCCAGGACAGAGACTTAAGGCCCAAAATGCTGGTGCCAACACTGGGCTATATTGGGGGGGGGGGGCATTGTGACTCTTTTCAGCATTTCTCCTTCTGTGCTGATTATATTCTGGACTGGTTTTTATTGTACATCACTGTACAATTATCGTACAATATACAACTATTACAGAGTATTCAGTGTGAGATGCAACGAACTCCTCCACAAATCTTTAGTACTACTGCTTTAGGTTCTTGAATTGTTGTGGGCAGCCAGAGAATTGAGACCAGCGGTTTCAGAAAACAGGACTTTATTTTTTACTGCGCAGGGATCTCAGTGGAAATCAACTTCCGAAAGACTGAGAAAGCCCCGTTTTTGGTTCCAGCATATCTTTTATACTGTCTAAACAACAAATACAGGAAATGATTACCATATTAGAAAAGCGTATAAATTACAATAGTTCAAGATTACAGTTTCAAAATGAAGCATCTCAGGACAGGGAGTATTCGCCCTTGGTTGCATTGGCTCCCAAACTCCCTTTATTCCAAGCACTGCCAAGTCCACATACCTAAACCTTTGATAAGATAGGAAGCGCGGCTGTCCGACTTATTTCTCTCTATTTTTCTACTCAAGCAAACAACTTCTACAATTTAACTCTTCATCATTCCCCCCTTTTCTGCCAAATTCTATTTATTGCAATTTGAGCAAGATCTGCTTAAGCCTGCTTTTGAGCCATAACAGCAAAATGAGCTGCCTTTCCCTCCATAGCTTCAGAGAGAGAGGCTTTTACACATTTCATAGCATAGGAAATACATATCATCATTAGAAACCTTCCTACAATCAATACTATAATACCTAGAAACAAAGTTTTCAGCCAGCCAAAATCTGGTAACCAGGAAGTTAGCCAATCCCAAGGACTACTGATGCCACTAACATTGTTTTGTATTAGTCCTTGTAGGTGCTGTACCTCATCCTCTATAGTCTTGTTCAAACCATGAAAAGTGACTTTGCATCCTCCTTTAACTATAGAACAAAACCCCCCTTTTCTAGCTAATGGGTAATCCAAAGCCATCCGATGTTGCAACATTAACTGATTGAGCTCTTCAATTTCTTGTTGAAGGGCTCGTATCAACTTCCCAGTAACATTTACAGTTTTCTCCAATCTACAAGTCAATCCTAATTTATGGTTTTCTTGAGCTGTGATTCCCTGGATAGGATCCCAAAGTGAGAAATCCTGTTTTTTAATCTACCTCCTACTCTACTGGCCTCAGTTGTAGTCAATTTCTTTCCTACAATAATCAGATCTTCACATTGGCTACTCAGTGGTCCCACCAGGTTCCTTCTTCTTCTGACAGCCCATTTTGGTTGTTCTGGAAGGAAAACTTGAACAGGTACAGTCATATACCCAATTCCCACACACTGGTAAGTCCCTGGGTGATAGTTGGTGGCCCATCCATTAAAATAAAACCATAAATTTGGATCTCGAGCCATCAGTCCAGAGCATATACTGCCAGATTCTGTATAATTAGGAGTAAACATAGGGTATTCCGGGTACAAATCTCCAAAATTAGTTTCGTTTAAATCCATCTCGGATTGGTAAGATTTGTTATATGAACCATACAAATAAAATCTATCTCTACAAGCTGAATAACTTCCCAATTTAGCATAGAATGAGGAATGTTATATATATCCTTTCCACTTAGTATTCCAGTCTCCACTATGACAACAACAAAAACACATTCCAGGGGAACAAGTATAAATTTTCAGCCGCCTAAACCGAGTTCTGTTTAGGCTACCATCAACTTTAGCAAACATATTGGGATTTCCCTTTAATGCTGATTGCAGGGCTCCTACACCAACTCCCGATTCATTAATAAGGGAGGGTATAAAACCAAAATCTGCCACTGTCTGCAGATGTTCATAAATCAGAGTGCCATGGGGCCCATGTTGTTGAAACATATGTGCGGCGTGTTGTTTAAACCAGTTAGCCTTTACCATTCCAGACATCATGCCCCACACTCCTATCATCATTTATCCACTTCATTCTTTGAGCCAAACAGAGGTCCAAACCTACTTATCCCACACCAGTACCTTCTATACATATACAGGAAATACATCAGAGCTAAAATTCCAAAGAGTATACACACTACTATTGTTACTATTTCACTAATACTCATTGCTCATCATCCTCTGTAAGGGATCTGGCCATGCATAGAACAGTCAGCCTCCGGAGTGACTATAACAAGGCCTAGTCCCAGCTTCCTTCCTCCGCAGTTGCTAGGTGTGACCGTACGTGGAGCTACCAGCCTCCAAAGGTGTGGCAGCAGTAGGGTCTAGCCTAAATTTTCATCCACCTGTTCCGGATCTGACTGTGCGTAGAGTGGTCAATTCCCTGGTATGACCACAGCAGAGTCTAGTCCGAATCTTCTTTTCCCCTCTCTCCGCTGGGACAATTTCAATTTCAGAGGGTTTTCTTGTGATGAGATCACAGCCCAATCAGTAAATGCTCGTTTCACTCTAGTATAATGTATCCAGGGTTTCAGTCCCGCTACCTTTACTGCTGTGGGGGTAACTAACAACGCTTGGTATGGCCCCCTCCACCCTGGTAATAGGGGCTCTCCTTTCCAATCTGTAACCCACACCTCATCCCCAGGTTGAAAGGAATGTACTTCGGTGAGGAACGCAACTCGTCTAACCTCTAAGGCGTGGGCTTTAACCTTCTCTAGAGCCTTTCCTAGTGCCTGCACCTCTTCTTGAAGGGCTAGACTTCCCAATTCTCGAATATCCCCTCTTAGTCCTTTTAGGATGGCCGGGGGTCTTCTGTATAGCATTTCAAATGGAGTTAGCCCAGTTGTCCGATGGGGGGTGCATCTTATTCTCAGAAGTGCTATAGGGACTGCATCCAACCACTTAAGTTTCATTTCCTGACACAACTTCGCAAGCTGAGTCTTCAATGTTCTGTTCATTCTTTCCACCTTCCCAGAACTTTGGGGTCTATATGCACAATGTAACTTCCAAGTGATTTCCAAAGTCTCTGCAAGATTCTTGATTACTCCAAGTACGAAAGCTGGGCCACTGTCAGACCCAATGTGGAGGGGCAGTCCATACCTCAGTATGATGTCCCGAAGTAAGGCTCGTACTACCTCTTTCGCCTTCTCAGTTCTGGTAGGATATGCTTCAACCCATCCAGTGTGAGTACATACCATTACCAGCATGTATCGAAACTGTCCCGTCCGTGGCATCTCCGTAAAGTCCACCACTAGGGATTCAAAAGAGTAGATCCTTGATGTTGTATTTCCCCCTCCAATCTTGGACCTTGGCGTGGATTATTCCGGGCACAAATTTGACATCGCGACAATGCTAGTGTGGTGTACTGACCCATTCTATCTATGAACACATCTTTCTCCAATAGCTGAGCTAGCGCCATTTTTTCCTAAATGTGTAGCTTCGTGCGCTTTCTGCACATCTGACCATCCCATAGATTGAGGTATATACCTCCTTCCATCCGGCAAGACCCACCAGCCATCTTTGTCCAACTTAGCCTTCAGGTCTTTTTCAGCCCTTTCATTTTCTTGTTGGGTGTACCTAGGGGTCTGGTCACTCAGTGACACTTGGAAGAGTGGCGTTACCCATTCTTGGGGCAAATCTTCCACCTCATTTCCCAATTTTCCCCCTGCAGCCTCCTTTGCAGCTGCAGCTGCCCTTCGGTTTTCCCGAACCACTGGGTTATATCCTTTCTGGTGTCCTCTGCAATGGATTACAGTGACTTTACGAGGGGCCCACACGGCTTCTAATAGATGCTCTATTTCTCTTCCGTACTTGATCTCTTGTCCCGATGAGTTGATTAATCCTTTTTCTTTGTACAGTGCCCCATGCGCATGTAAGGTAATAAAAGCATACTTTGAATCTGTGTATATATTCACAATGAGTCCCTCAGCTAGTTCCAAAGCTCTAATAAGGGCAATGAGTTCCGCCTTCTGCGCCGAAGTACCAACAGGTAATGCTCTAACCTCTATTATCTTTTCCGCTGTGACCACTGCATATCCGGCCTTCCACTTCCCTTTTTGTACAAAGCTGCTTCCATCTGTATAATAAGTAACGTCAGGATGAGGCCACGGGGTGTCCCGTAAGTCCGGTCTGCTTGAGTACACTTCGTCCATGGTTTGAAGACAATCATGTTGTGTAATCTCAAATTCTACAGGAAGCAACGTTGCGGGATTCAGAGTGGTACATGTTTCCAACTTTACTCTAGGATTCTCATATAACATTCCTTGATACTTGGACATCCGGCTATTTGTGAACCAATAATTGCCTTTGTACTCCATCAAGGCCAATACAGAGTGTGGGACTTTCACTGTCAAGTTCTGGCCTAGGGTTAATTTGTCTGCTTCTCTCTCCTTCAGTGCCTTCACAGAAGCCAGTTCCCTTCTCAGCATGCTGACAGTCTTTTGCAGGTCTCTCAGCTCTTCGCTGCTAGAGTCATTCTTCAAGCGCAATTCCTCCAGCTCCCTCTTTCCCTTACCAGCTCCTGGACTCTGGCTGCCTCTCCTTGGAAACCAGAGACCTCCACACGGGGCTCACTGGTGGGGTCTTTGCAGCTGGATCTCCAGCGCTGCCTTGCCAGCCTTTTCTGTGGCCAGTCGCCCTGGCTCGCTTCTCCTTCACTTGCTCAGCCTGCAGTTTCCACTGGAGCTGCTGCTTAGACTTTCTCTTACAGCATCTCCCACTCGCCTGTTTCTCTTCTGGCAACAGGGGACAACTTTGCCCGCTGCCACTGAAGCTTCTGGACTATGGGGTCATGGATTCTTTCCCCAGCTGCTGTACTTTATTCTGTATGCTTAATGCAGCTGCTAACAACTCTACTTTCCTATGCATCCACTTGCAGCCTCCTTCTTGCTTCTTCTCTGCCACACTTGTCTCTGCCGTCTTGGTTAGCAGCTCCCTCATGCTGGGGCCCGTGGTTTTGCGGGGTTTCAGGCGGTTTGCTGTCATCAAAGGAGGGGGAACCCTGCTGCCTGTCCCCCCTTTGCCTCACCCATCTATAGCCCCATCTCGTCAGCTGCTCTCCTACTGCTGTCTCTGGTAGTCTCCGCTGCTCCTGCTGCTGGCTGCTTCTCAGAATGGGGTATCTCTGATTCACCCTTTTTCCAGATGTTACACAATATCCTTTTGTGGTTGTCTTATGTCTCTTTACACATAAGGGGGGGCCAGAGGCACCTTCTCTTCTCTACTCAGTATGAACTGACCAGAATCCTTTAAGGGCTGTTTCTTCGGGTTATCCACATTCTTCTTATAAAATGCACCCTCCCAAGCAGAGAAATGGGTGGAGGCAGGCAGAACAGGGAGGCAGGAGAGGGCTGCCAGAAGCCATGATCCCCCTTACTCTTAGGGGCAGCAAGACAGCCAAGGAAGGCTGAAATGAGTTGCTCCCTCTATGCTAAAATGAATTTTTCAGGTGTTACTTGATTTTTAAAGGAGCCTTCAGCATGGAACTGGGTGCTACTTTCTAGCTGATTAATGCAGTTATTGGTGCTGTTTTTAACAACCTGTTGACACAGTAATAGTTCTCTGGACTTAAGAGGCGACTGAAGTTTCTTGGATTCAAGCTTCCGCCTGCTATCATAGCTTGTCCCAGGTGTAATTCACTGCAATCATCCGAGTTGGAGAGTTAAGGGTTAAATTACCAAAGGCAGGCTTCTCACTCCCTCCCTCTCAAGCAAGGAAGAGGGGGGGAAACGGCATTGTTTGTCTAAACGGGCTTTCAAGATTCTTTTCCTTTTTTTTTTTCTATTTCTCCTTCCAGCAGGGAGGGGTTTACTTGGAGGCACATATGCCAAGTAAATCAAACTTGCTTTTGAGGAGACATGCGTGTGTTCAGGTAGGAAGATCCTAATCTTGCATTTTCTGCTCTTTAATAATTTAATGCTTCCTCTGATGTGCCTTTTCAATGCCTTTGAAGGGCTCTTTGAAGGGCTGCTTCTTGCACCATCCAGACATCCATTATAACTTTTCCAGTTCCTTAGGCATGTCTCCCATTATTCAAGATCAAGCCTCCTTTTTTTTTTCTTTTCTCTGGTCCAAAGGTTTGTTTTCTCATTAACATACTGACTTAATTCCTGTCATAGCCAAGCCTCGTGGCTTAAATGGGCTTGCTAGTCCATTGAAAACAGCAATTTTCATCTTTACTTTTTTCCCTGGGTAGAACTGTCCCCAGTTTTTCTCCAACATCAGTCCCTATTGAATATTGAACTGAATGCTAGGGAGTTGGTCCTTCAAGGGTTAAATCCGAATCTTAGAGCCTGAGGAGGAGGAGGGGCTGCGGGGGGGGGGATAAGGTGGCTCTGAGCACAGGAGAGGAACAGAAAAAAAGAAAGAAAGCAGAGAGAAACCAGGCAAAATGCCGCTTTGCTTACACACAAACCTTGGAATTTTTTTCCTACATACATTGAAGCATTAAAGCAGTGTTTGTCTGTTACCTCAAACCAGGCGAGAAACTGCTGAAAAGTGCGTCTCTAGTTAACCCTTTCTTGGAGTTTTCCAATATACATCGAAGCAGAATCTGATTGAAGCAGTGTCTGTTGGCTGCTGCCCCCTCCCATTCCTCCCCGAAACAACAACACACAACAGGTTGAGGTGGTTGAGCTGCGGGTGAGGGGTCCCAACAGCTTGGAACAATAGGGAGAGACAAGGCACATATGCTCACTGACCCAAGCAGCCGGAAAATCAACGGTCTGCGTTGGAAACTGCGGTGCCAAACACTCACACTTTCACACCAACACACAACCTCCCACCTCCAATACCACAACCAAAAACAACCAAAAGCCTCCCACTTCCAATACCACAACCAAAAACAACCAAAAGCTCTGCGGCTTCACCCACAACAGCAGTGGGGTACTAGGGCAAAGCTTAAAGGGGTTGATCAGGCCCCTCTTCCCCCCGAGTTTGCAGGGAGGTGACTCACCAACAATTGTGGGAGGTTCCTGTTTTCTGCTCCGTCTTTGGGTCCCTTGGCTGGAGCGCCGTTGCCAGAGCCGCCGCCCCACCCCGAACCAAACCTTTCGACAAAAGAGAGTCGAGGGCGCCCCGGGTTGTATCAGGAAAGGGGCAACGGTCCCGACGCCCTGGTGTCTACCAAAGTGGGCAAAAAAGCCCCTCAGTTTCCCGGCCAACGCACCAGAAAATGTTGTGGGCAGCCAGAGAATTGAGACCAGCGGTTTCAGAAAACAGGACTTTATTTTTTACTGCGCAGGGATCTCAGTGGAAATCAACTTCCAAAAGACTGAGAGAGCCCCGTTTTTGGTTCCAGCATATCTTTTATACTGTCTAAACAACAAATACAGGAAATGATTACCATATAAGAAAAGTGTACAAATTACAATAGTTCAAGATTACAGTTTCAAAATGAAGCATCTCAGGACAGGGAGTATTCGCCCTTGGTTGCACTGGCTCCCAAACTCCCTTTATTCCAAGCATTGCCAAGTCCACATACCTAAACCTTTGATAAGATAGGAAGCACAGCTGTCCGACTTATTTCTCTCTATTTTTCTACTCAAGCAAACAACTTCTACAATTTAACCCTTCATCAGAATAATTAATCAAAAAGTTCTCTTCACACTCCTCCCTTTTTCTTCTCTCTTGGTTTCTCCAATCCCCCACCCACCCACTTTTCCCATTCTGGTTGTTGTTGTTGTTGTTACCCACTGTATTCTTTAGTTGGTCACACTCTTTGAGGGATTTGGTAAGGTGGGAGCTTAGAGGAAAATGATATCAGAATTCATGTCCTACTACTCCTTTTAAGTCTTCCATTAAAAATCTATTCAGAAGTAAGTCTTCACTTTAATTAAGTGACACTTCTTCCCATGTAAATAGGATAGGACTCCTCTATCTATTTCTAATAAGCCGGGCATTCTGTTAATAACCTATTCAAGTGTAAGTCTAACTTACACCTGCATAAATCATGCGGGGGTGAGGGTTTGCTATGTAAGTCTGACTTGTCTACCAATATCACACAACAACCAAATTGCTCATCCCCAAAAAATCTTGAAGCTGCTACAGTTGAAAACACCAATTTGGGGGGGGGGGGGTAGCAAAGCATCCAGCTATGTTCCTGTAGTTGGACAGATAACAATATCATCTTCCAAGACCCTGGGAAGATTGGATACTTCTATGCTGCTCCCCTGCTGTTAAACACCTGTGACCTGGCATGGGAGGGGGGCTGCAGCAGCTCAAAGACAGGTCAGAGGTTGAGAGGGGACTCATTTTATAGTTGGGGGTAAGCTGAGAAAATTTCAGTTCCACTTGGGCACCTGTATGTCTTCCATCCAGGATCTCAGCCCCCATTTCTCCCAGACAATCCAACATAGAAACGTTAGGTCTCTAAACTCCCTTCCTTTCTTAGATTCACCCAATCAAGTTTTTATAGCCAAGATCATCTGGTTTAAAAGATCATCTGGTTCAAAATGAACGAGCACAAATATCACTTTATTTAATTAGTTTCAAGTACAAAGTTAAGAGATTGAAACCATTATCATAAAAAGGAAGAAAGGAGGGGTAAAAAAAAGAGGAAGTAGCACCACCTTTAAGCCTAATTGGTTTTTATTTTAACATGCACTTTCGTGGACATAAATCCACTTCATGAGATGCAGTACAGAACGATATCCAGGGCTCAGGATATAAAGCATGCTTACACAGTTTTGGGAGTGTGATGGAATACAACAGGATCCAGAAAGATATAAATCATGACCCTTGCCCTAAATTTTCAAAAGGCTGTGTAAGGCGATACAGGTCTTTACAGTGACCAGTGTTGATACGTGAAAGCAAAAAATCTGCTTTTTCTTTCTTCTCTGAAAAGATGTGCAGTAGCAAGGACTCTTGTATTAATACACGTAGTACATGAAACTTCATATTAGTCTTAAAGGCACCTCTACAGCCATTCTTTTTTCTGCTTCTCCTCCTTTCCTCCGTTTTAGTCTGCAGGAGACTAACACTCCTTGAAAACTAAACAAACTTCAAGGTAGCATGGGTGCAGAGAGTTGTTAGATTTGTGATTTGTAAACTAGAGATGCCACAAATTGAATTTGAGATTGTTGGGCCCTGCATGCAGAACATTTACCACTAATCTTTGTAAATCACACAAGAAGACTGGGAATAGGGAGGCAGAAAGGATTCGTTTGAGGAGAAAAATATTCTGCATATGCTCAGAGGCTTTCAACTCATTTTGATGAAGAATCTGCCACCCCTGCTTGCGATTAAGCTTTACAAGAATCCACATACTGCTTCACTTGTGATGCATCAGTGCCCTTGTACTAAAAGAAATAAATCCTTATTAACTTTTTACAAAGAAATATGAGTGAAATGTGAGTGAAATGTACACATAGGTCGGGTTGTAAAGAAAAGAGAGAAGCAGATGGATAATCAACTGAATGGAAGAGATGGAACAGCCTTCCCCAACCTGACAGGTCCCAGACATGTCACCACGCCCAGGCAAAAATACCAAGTTTGTAATCCATGTTGAGAAAAAGTCCAGAATGGAGGCAGAAAACTTTAAAAAGACAAAAAGAAATCTTTTGACGGAGTCAGCAGCAAAATGTGCTCCCCTGTCAGCCTTCACACCATTCTTTGTAAATCCCATGGTCTGGCCTCACACCAGTGTTTTCATTGATGAGTTAATTAATGGTAACTTGAATAAATGAAAAACACAGTTCTGAGAGTTTGCAGCAATGAATTAATTTAGCTATTTCTAATGTTTAACTTTAGAGAATTAATTCTCTAATGTAACATTCCAATCTTTGGTTAAGACACATAAGAAACATGCTGTAATAAAAAAAAACTGAAAACAGATTCTAACTTTTATACACAGAAGCACTTGCATGGATTAGAATTTAGGCTTCCAGCTTTTCTGTGGATTATGCTTTCTAACAGCTACTCAATATATCGACATTAAAAGGATGTTTCTATGCCCCCCAAAAGCATCCACAGTTGCTTTCTACATAGCACTAAGTAGTTAAAGTAAACTACTTTAAAGTAAACTACTTTAACTACTAAAGTAAAGAGGGTGGCTTTTTTTTTTCATGCAAGTTGGCAGCCCTAGTTAGAATCCTCATGAACCAACAGGCAGGAAAATTATAGTACTTGCATATTGGCCTGGGAAAATTGTTCAGATCATGTGGAGAGAGGGTCTCCTCTCTCTCTCTCCTCCAACTGAACTGGAACATCCTGCGCTTGGAAATCCAATTGGCGCAAAGGCTGGTTTCTTTCCAGCACCAAGTCAAGACGCGGCTTTTATTTAAGTCCTTGGGGTTTAATTTACATTATTATAGCCTCTTAAGCGGTTTGAATTTGGCATGTTTGATACACCTTTAGCCCGTTTGAGCTATTGCACTGGTTTAAAATGGAGCTGTTTCAAGCTGATAATTAATGTGCATGCCACCCTAAAATCCCAAGGTAAAGGGCAGGATAGAAATGTTTTAGTAAACAAAAATAAATAAATAAAAGGATAACTAGCGCCCAACAAGCCGTTCGGGGCACACACCTTGCCCTTAAATCCAAACTCCAGGCAGGTTGTGTTATCTCAAGCTCCCTCCTCCCTCGCAGCGCATCAAGGACTACCATTTCCTGCGAGAGCGAAAACCGGCCATGCCCTTTCAACGTCTAAGCTACTGCGAGGTACAAACTTGCTCAGTCTTTCGGGTGCCGTAACGCCTGGCAGTGTAATGGGGGCGGAGGGGAGAGGCTTATCTCACAGAGCCAGCCAAAACGGCCAGTGCCCAAGTCTGCAACTTTCCTCAGCTTTGCGCGGAATTCTTTGTCGCTTCCCCAGGGAGTAGCCCGAGAGGTCCAAAAACAGAGCCTCCGACGCGGTACCCTCGTTCGGCTTGTTCCCTCATTCCCCCTCCCGCGGCAGGGCTCGCGGCGGATTTGCTCACCTCCATCGTGCGCGGCGGGGCTCTCCGCAGACAAGACGCGGGGCGGGGAGAAAGAAGCCGCCTCACCTGTTGCTCCCGCCCCGCCCCCGGGCCGCCCTCGTCCGCCCCCACTTCCCGCCCACTCAGTCTCCCCGCCGCCTGCCGCGGCCCGCCCGAGAGGGCCAAGGGGGCCGTGGCGAGCCCTTTGCCCCCCTTCGTTGCGACACGTGTGCTTCGTCGCCTCGGCGAAGCGCTTCTTCCTCCTCCAGGCTTCGTGCCTGCTTTCCGTAACGAAGGCTGTACGCCTCTGCCCGGTCGACGTGAGAGGAATTCCCTGGTCAGTGAACTCAAGGGGGCCTGCTTTGGAGTAAGCGCATGACCGCGTTGCATTGTGAGGCGCCCTCAGGGGCTCAGCGAGCGCCTCTTAATTGTGTCCGTTGTGTTTAGTGGCTTGAGAGGCTCCGGGGATTTGTAGTTTAAAAAAAAAAAAGGTCCAACTTCTAGGAGATCCAGGGCAAAAATAAAAAGTAAAAGTGAGTGCTTGTAAATAAATGCAATACAATTTGATCACACTCATCAGTGTGTCTGTATACTGTATACTATACACATACACCACAATAAATACACACACACACACACACACGAGTCTTGGTAGATCACAAGCTGAACCTGAGTCAGCAGTGTGATGCGGCAGCCAAGAAAGCCAACGCGATTCTTGGTTGCGTCAATAGGAGTATCATGTCTAGATCGAGGGAGGTGAAAGTACCACTCTATTCTGCATGGGTTAGGCCTCATTTGGAAAACTGTGTCCAGTTCTGGGCATCTCAATTCAAGGAGGATATTCACAAGCTGGAGCGTGTCCAGAGGAGGGCGACCAAAATGGTGAAGGGTTTGGAAACCATGCCCTATGAAGAACGGCTTAGGGAGCTGGGTGTATTTAGTCTGCAGAAGAGAAGGTTGAGAGGGGACATGATAGCCATGTTTAGATATTTGAAGGGATGTCATGTTGAGAAGGGAGCAGGCTTGTTTTCTGCTGTTCCAGAAAAGGAGCAATGGATTCAAGCTGCAAGAAAGGAGATTCCACCTGAACCTCAGGAAGAACTTCCTGACGGTCAGAGCTGTCTGGCAGTGGAATACGCTGCCTCGGAGTGTGGTGGAGTCTCCTTCTTTAGAGGTTTTTAAGCAGAAGCTGGATGGCCATCTGTCGGGAATGCTTTGAGGGTGTTCCTGCATGGCAGGGGGCTGGACTGGATGGCCCATGTGGTCTCTTCCAACTCTATGATTCTACGATTCTATGTCTGCTGTTAACTGTTAACTTCAAGTCACCTATCATCAACAGCCCTGCTCAGGTCTTGCAGACTCAGGGTCCTGTCTTCTTTGACTGAGTCCATCCATTTGTAATTCGCTCTTCCTCTTTTCCTACTGGCTTCTATCTTTCCAAGCATTATCGTCTTATCTAGGGAGTCATGTCTTTTCATGGTATGTCCAAAGTACATACGTGCACACATACACACACTCATCACAGAGATGCTTCAGGACATGGATCAGCTATTTAGACTCACCGTCACATGCTCTTACATTACCTCCTGAAAGGAGTTTAGCGAGACATCCAAAACAGAATGGTCATTGGTCACTGGGCAAAAGAACCACCTAAAACATGGAGTTGTCAAGGTCTTGTTTTTAGGTGAAATACTGATTCTGACCCTCGGCAATGATTGCATAGAAACTACCACACTTGTAATGGAGGATGTCATGGCTCTGCTTCCTCAACCCAAAAACAAAAGTTTGTGCCAGGTGTGTGGGTTGTGCGTTAAAGAAGTCAGTGTTAATGACGAAGTCATGGGCCAAAGATATTGCTTTCTGCCACTGTTCTATCCTGTCACCCTTTCAGACCTTTGCTCAGTGGTGGACCTTGGAGTGTATGGGCAGGAGGGGGTGTGGCCACTGTGTGTGGGAGCGTGGCCAGGGTGTGCGGGGGCACGGCTACAGGCCGGGATGCCCCAAAAACATTGCCGCATGGGGCAAACCGCCCCCATGTCCCCTCCCGGTCCCTACACAACTGCCTTTGCTGTAAATCCAGCCATTACCAGTTCTTGCAGTTGCCCCACTCCTCTCAGATTTGAACAAAAAGTGTTTAGGATTTTTTAGAAGTGCTCAGATTAAAGCCTTTTGTCCTATAGTCTGCTTCGTATCAGTTCTACTGTTCTTAGCCCCAGGCCTAGGTACTTCAGCCAATAGCTAATACTTTTCAAGGGCAGAGGGGGCATTATTTCTAGAAAGAGCACAGACATGGTATAAAGTTTCAGTGCTGGTGCAGGCAGAGTGGTAACCGTGACAGCTGCTGGAGTTCATAATGCTATACTAATAAAAGAGAATGTATTAATTTATAAGGATCATACAGAAGATGAAATTTCAGCAGGTGGAGTTTGTGTGACAAGCAACACCTGCTGAAATTCCCTCTTCTATACAAATATTAAATTGCAGGAACTCTGTCCTCTGTTTCACCTGACAATTGTTCTTATTCTAGAAAGTGTATTCGGGGTATGCCAGTCACTTTTCACTTTAATAGGGTGTTGGACTGGGACTTGGGGTTGGAATCCATGCCCAGCCATGGAACCTTCTGCCAGTCCATGCTAAGAGGAAGGCAATGCAAACCCCTGAACAAATCTTGCCAAAAAGAACCATATGAGAGGCTCACCAGAAGTTGGAACTGTTTGAAGGCACGTAACAAAGTTTGTTACTACCTTTCTAACAACTATAGTAGGTGTTGCATGTACTCAAGATTTGGCTCTGTTGGGACAAGCAAAATGGGTGTATGAATCACTGTTGACTTACTAGATGGATCAAGAGTGGACAATTCTGTTGGGACTAGGAACCAGATTTTCTCCCCAGGAAGTTACAGCAGATCTTATAAGGCCCAGAAATACTAATTGCAAAACAAAAATCAATTGAACAAAACCCATGAAATTAGAAGTGGACAGAATTCTACCTCCACTTTTATTGTTTTAGTTGTGTGGGAGTGAGGAGAATGCCCCCTGTTCTATGACAAAAAGAAAAATCTGTACCTCGGAGCTTCCAGAAGTTCAACAAGCAGTGTTTTGCACGGAAAAAAATGTTTAGTTGGGTGAAGGCAATTTATCTGTGAAATCATACATTTTTAGAGATATAATATTAAACGTATTTCTTCCTCAAACTGATACATTGCCATCTTAATTTTTTGAATCTGTTTTTAAACTGGTGTTTCTGTATCCTTATATTATGCTTTGAATATTATATTTGAAAATATTTAGCAAGCAATTTACTTCTTGTTTCTCTGACATTTATTTGCTGGAAAATTCACAGTGTTTTTGTTTGCTGTTTTTAACTTCCCATTTTATTCTTATCAGATAAGATGACGTTATGGCTCTTATGTAAGAGCTGGGAACATGTGTTCTTATGTAACATAGTTGAGAAAATGTGGCCCTCCAAATGTTGTTGGACTGCAGCTCTCATAAGCCCTAGCCAACACAGTCAGTGGTAAGGGACCATGGGATCTGCAATCCAACATCTGGAGAGCCACACATTCCCTACTCTCTTATATGAGTAAGTTGCTGTGAGCAAGAACATTGCTAGGCTTGGGTTCCTGTCCCAGTATCTATTTCATCAAGTATCATGTAGCTCATGCAATGCAAAGGACTGGCACAACCCTTAAGAGTAAGAGCCATGGCTATCTACCCACAGCCACAATGCTGTCCCATTCCTCACAGTCTCCCTCCCACTTAACAGGTAATTTGGAATATACTAAAATGGATTCATTAATTGATAGCAAAAAGTTACCTTTATTATACGGCTATGGCATCTGTAGATTTTTGTAAAAAAAATCTATTAATTATCATTATTCATTTAATGCTTCTACTGCTACCTAAGTAATAATCTATGTATACAGAAATGTAAATAGAAGTACACAATTAAATCTGGGACAAAATGTTTCCCCAAGGAGAATATGCAACTCCCCCTTATAAAGATGCAGATGCATGGAGCTAGAGAAGATGGGCAATATATGTTTCTAATGAGTGACTTATGATCTGAGCTAGACCTCCCCTGTGTTTTCAGGGAGAGATGCAACCCCCACATCTGCCGAGAACAGGAGTGCCACTGATGCTTCTTCTTGTACTACTTCTTTTGGATTTCTGAAGCAGATCTTGCACTCATATGATAAAATGCATATTAATACATGTGAAAATAATGTGCACAAGTTTATATGATCACTATAATAAAATGTTTTAAAAGAATTTTTTTTAAAAAAAAATCACCTGCTATCCAATTTTAAATGTGTTTACTCAGAAGTAAGGTCCACTGTATTCAGTGGGACTTACTTCTAGTACAGTGTGCCCAGGATTGCGGTAGTAAGCTGCCTCCCCAAGCATTGAGGAATATGTACTACAGAACTCAGTGTGATTTACATCTCTGAGGAAAGAAGTCAAAGATGTCATTGTTTTTCCAAATTAAAAGACATTAATTTACAAAATCACACAGATACTGTTTCCCTGTGTGAGAGCTCCACCTTTTAAAAAAGAGGTTTTGAATGATGACAAATGCAGTCCATAGGTTCTAGATACACAGTTGTTAGGACTCATACAGATGAACAAGGGAATTTCTGCAGCTCTGTTCCCTCTAGCATGTGATGTGTTGGTTGTTTTGAAAGCATAAATTCCCTGACAATCTTCATGCCTTGTTGGATGTGTCTGCAAAAGCAGAAATACAAGAAGAATAGATATAAATAGTAAAGAAATGCTCAGTCTTTAGTTAACAAAAATGATAACGACATTAGTCCCACTAATAATTGAGAGCTAGCCTGGTATAGTGGTTTAAGCATTGGACTAAGACTCTGGGAGGCCAAGATTTGAATCCCTGCTCAGCCATGGTTGACCATGGGCAAGTCACATTCTCTCAGCCTCAGAGGAAAGCAATGACATACCTCCATGTAAACAAACCTTGGCAAGAAAATTCCATGATAGGTTCACTTTAGGGCTGCCATAAATCAGAAACAGTTTGAAGGCATACAGAAGCAACAACAACAACAAATAATAAATTTGAAAAATATCCTAAAGGACCACTGATAGCAACTGATTATGGACCAGTTTTGGACCAGTCTTCCTTCATTAGTAAGCAAGCCCAAATGTGTGAGTCTTGGAGCCCCATCCTAGACCCTCTGCTGGTGCATCAGTTGCTGCTGCTGACTGGAAATGATGAAATAAGAATGTTGACTGGTAGAAATGAGAGAACAGGGAGAAGGAAACATGGCTGAGCATTCTGTTAGTGATTTAAGGTGCTGTAAATTGGACCTGCAAGATAGCAAGGAAATTCTGGAAGGAAATACATGATGAAATTCAAAGAATTTATAACTTAAATTTTGAAATGAAGTCAGAATTTTATCTGTTAAATATACCAGGGCAACAAAGAGAAATAAGGTATCACCAGAATACATTGTTATATCTGATAATTGCTGCAAGACTGATATATGCGCAACATTGGAAAGAAAAGAAATATGTTGATAAAGAAGAATGGAAATTTAAAGTCCTGGATATGGTCGAGATAGAAAAGTTAACATTTTCTTTGAAAAATAAACCTATCCAGAACTTTGAAAGGGAATGGAGAGAAGTTTTAAATTGGATATAAGACATAGTATAAGAAAAGAAAAAGGAATAAAATAAGAGTGTATGTAATGTAATGCAACAATGTAATAAGGTAATATAACAAAGCAACAATGTAATAATGTAAGACGTAACAATGAAAGATCATCTTTTCCTTTGACTTTGTAGTAACAATGTATGAATGGTATGAAGCAAGCAGATTCAACTGGAAAACAAGCTTGGAAGTGAGGAGAGTTTTTTTTTATTTTCAAGTATAAACGTTAATAAAAATATTTTTAAAAAAATAGGATGCTGTAAATTGGACTGTATGATGGTCATTGCATATGACAGAATTCTTTTCCAAGCACAGAACAACCAAAATTCTCCTTCAAAATTCACCTTGTAAGCAGTGCGGGTCCCCAGCATGGCCATTTCCACACTATTGGAAAGTGGAGGATGAGAGGGAATGCATCCAGCTATTCTCTTATAACCAAACACACCGCAAGGATGATATCTGCAAAGAGCTCACAAGGACCCCCGATGTCCTTATGGATATCTGCTGCAGCACAAGAAGATAGTTGGATGTGTCCCTGTTCATCCCATCACTCTCTAAAAACACAGAAATGTTTATGGGCGGGGTGCTATTTATCAGGTGAGTTTTGGGGCAGGCAGCATTGGCAGAAATAGCTACAGAGATGTCACTGCATGATACACTGCATCTCCTGATACAGGATCTCAACTGTGAATATGAACATTTCACAAGCATGCTAGGAGACAAAGGAACATAGGGAACAGTTTGGAAATTTTTTGAGAACCAGCAATTAAATTGATCAAAGAGCACTGAGAAGGCTCTCTGCTCAAGATTTCGTGGTATCTCAGCATTGATCAAATACACAGAGTAAGACACAGGAAGAATGCAGAAATCATTAAACCTAATAGGTCATGATAAGTCCCAGGCAGACAACCAAATACTTACAAACATATATATAGCTAAAATAAAAGCAAGGTGAGCAGACTTCCTCTGCCCAGATATGTAGAGCTGCATCTTTCAAAATCCCACAACAGATCTGGAGGGCAACAGGTTGAGGTAAGATGAAATAAAGTCTGCTAACTTTTCAGCCATAAATTTTCCTGTCAGTTATCAGGTGACTGGTATAAGGCTTCCTTTAAGTGTTCTAGAACAAACTAATCAAGGCTTGAAGACTAACCTCCTGTGGCAGAAAGTTGCATACTTAGAGCTAGAGTCGGCATTAGTACTGTTAAGTATGGTGGCCAGAAGAAGATGTGGCAGTGGATGTAGATCTGGGTGTTGCACTAAATGGTAAGCCAGGTATCAGTGATTCCCTGTCTCCACCATCCCATTTTCCAGTTCTCACAATCAGCAGGAGCCTGGGTATCCTGGTAATTTCTCCTAGGGTCTGAAATTTGTGTTGGCAATGACCCAGGGCCATTTCACACTGCATAATTATAGCACTTTGATACCACTTTAACTGCCATGGCTGCCTCCTATAAAATCCTGGGATTTGTAGTTTGATGAAGTACTAAAGCTTTCCGGCAAAGAATCCCAAATAACATACAAAACTACAAAAGTCAGGATTCCACAGGAAGAAGCCACAGCATTTAAAATGATAACTGCAGTGTGAAAGGTGAGCAAGTTGGAAAATACTGAGGGCTCTGCAATCCTCCTCAATTAACATGCTGACTGTCTTATTTAAGACTATCCTAGCTAAATCAGGGTGAAACCATAGATTCTGCAGTGCTGATGAGGATGGGGTACAGCCTTGTCACATCCTCTTTTGCAGAAATTCATTTTGGATTTTGGACCCATGTTTAGCATGTTTACCTTAATGCCTTTTTTTAAAAAAATCACATTTTGTATTTCTAACCCCTATTGAAGAAACAGTCTCAGAGGAAAAGAGATGGCATGACAGAACTTGCTTCTTCTTCTGCTCTTTTCCCAGCTGTTCACTATTCTCGGACTCCCGATTTCCACCATTGAAGAGGACAGAGGGACACTAAAAATGCTGTGCAGACAGCTTCCTATTTGCTTCTACCTAAAGAATGTTACTGAGGTGCGCCACACCTTGTTACACTCAAACAACAGGAGGACAAACAGCCATTTTTAAAACAGTTGTGCAAAAGAATTATTATTATTTATTAAAATATTTATAGCCCACCCAGTTGTGGTTATGTGCCTTCAAGTCAACTCCAACTAATGGTGATGCTATCCTAGGGCTTTCTTGGAAAGATTTGTTTAAAGGAGGTTTGCCATGCCTTCCTCTAAGGCTCAAAGAGTGTGACTTGCCCACAGTCACCTAGCAGGTTTTTCTGGTTTAGCAGGGATTCCAATCTTGGTCTTCATCTATGTTGTTGTTGTTGTTGTTGTTGCTGTGTGCATTCAAGTCCTTTCCAACTTATGGCAACCTGAAGGAAACCTATCACAGGGTTTTCTGGGGTTGAGAGTCTTTGATGTGCCCAAAGGATGGGTTCCCATGGCTGAGAGTGGGGACTGGAGTCCTGGTCTCCAGGGTTGTTGTCCAGTGCTCAAACCACTATACCAATTCTTCGTGCGTTCATGTTGTGATTCAGGCTTATGTTCCTGTTCTGTAAAGTCTTATTTTGCCTTGATTACTTGTATTCAATCAGCACACTTGTTTCCATATTTGTATGTTTTATTCTATTCTGTTTGCATCTTTTGTTCTATATATTTACATTTTGTAAAAGTTTGTTTATTTATTTTTCTATGTATTTACATTTATTTTAACTTGTGTCCCATCTTTTCATCTACAAAAATTCCCAAGATAAAATAACAAAATACAATGACATTGAGGCTGCTTCTACTTCCCTCTTCCTCCCTCCCCCCCAAAAAAAAACATAGTTAAGAGATACCACCAGTAGGTCTGTGACATTTCTATATACCTATCCAAGGATACAGGGCACTGATTCTTAGAAACAGTGTTGGGGATGCCCATATCAATTGGAGCAGATATCATTGCTAAAAGGAAAATGAATGCCTACTGTTTCCAAATATGTGTTGACTGATCCAATCAGTGAAAGAAGCAACATTTGTATAAACTCCTGGATAGCCTTTTCTTCCACAGCCCAAGCCCCAGCTTATTATTCCATTCAGGGTGTAGTAGCTTGAGTCTTCTGAAGGACAAACCAATGGGCCACCAGAATCACCCTAATAAAAAGGAATACAATTGAGAATATGTCTTTTTGCAAGGAAGTAAACAATGATATTTCCAAAAAGAATAATAGTTTGTACATTCTGATTTGCCACACGTGCTATATGCATTATCTAAATATCAAACAACTGGATTTCACGTTTATTACTTCACTGTCCTATCCTCAGAACAACAGTGGGAAGTTAGCAACCCACAAAGCAGAAAAAATTACAGCTCCTGTATCTTGGGGCCATCATTATCATATGCTTCAAGTGCTCTGTTTTTCCTCATTGGTAACCAGTGGACTTGAATATCAGTAAGTTCTGAACAGAGTTAAAGGTTGGAGCCTATAGACATTTGTTTTTGAAGTGTTCACATGTTAAGAGAAAAGGTCACAAGGGACTGTATTACCCAAATCTTACCACAAAGCAGGCCCATAAAACCAAATGTTGCTCTTTTTCCAGAAGAGTCAAGGGATCTATTCAGACAATACATCTGAACAGGGAATTCCAGAGTGTGTGTAGGGGGCACAGGCCTGTATGCATGACCCACATGCCCCCTGGCTTTGTTCTCTCCATCCCTGACCCGTCCCATATTGAGTAGGGAGGTCTCAAGATGTTTTCTGGTATACTTACACTGAGTGCACTTTGAGAAGTCTTCTTACAATGGGAACCTTACATTATCATGGAATCATAGGGACAGAAGGAACCACAAGGGCCATCTTGTCCATCTCTTGCCCTGCAGGAATGCACAACTAAAGCACTCCTGAAAGATGCTCATTTGGCTTCTGTTTAAAGACCTCCAAAGATGGAGAATCTACCACCTTCCAAGACAGTCTATTCTACTCTTGAACAACTCTTTTAGTAAAAAAACAAAAGCAGAAACACCAGATTCTTCCTAATGTTTAGGTGGAATCTATTTGCTTGTGATTTGGTTCCATTGGTTTGTGTTAGTCTCTGCTGCAATAGCAGAAAACAAGCTGTCTTCTGCTACATTCAGTCCCTTCAGATATTTAAAGATAACTTTATGAGGCCACTGGAGCTCTAAAATCATATGGAGAGGACCTTCTTTCTTTTCCATCACCTTCTCAGCTTGTTCGGTGGGAGCAAGAGAGAGGCCCTCTCAATGGCTGCTCCCAGGTTTTGGATCTCCCTCTCTAGGGAGGCCAGGTTGCTCTCCTTGCTCTCCTTCCATGAGCAAGTAAAAGCACTTTTACGCTATCAGGTTTTTACAGACTGACTAGGGTTGGGTTTTTAATGCTATGTGGTACTGTTTTTAAAGTTTGTCTTTAGTCTCAATGAATTTTAATAATTTTAATGTCTAATGTTTTAACTTTATAAATCATTTAATTGCTTTCTAAATCTTATATTTATACTTTTAGTGATGTTTGTATATAGTTTTTAATTTGTTTTGTTTAAATATGTTGTTAGCTGCATTGAGTCCAATTGTTAGAAAAAAGGTGGGATATAAATGAAAAAATAACTAACTAAATAAATAAATATATCAATAGCTATCATGTCACCTCATAGGCTTCTCTTCTTCAGGCTAAACATATGCAGCTTCCTCAGTCTTTCCTCATAAGATCAGGGAGGCTGGGGGAGGCTTCTAATCACATTCAGCAAACTATGCACAGAAGCCCCATTCAGCATGGGAATATTGTCCACATAGTGGACAAGGACAGCGCAGGTTGGGAGAGGGGAAGCAAGGCCAATCCACATGCCTCTATGTCCCCTACATGAGTTGGAAATGTCAGTGAAATGGTTTGACTCAGTGAAATCTATTGACAGCACCTCAGGAGCCATATGAGAACTTAGGGCCTTTCCACCCTACACTGTTATAGTGCTATTATTCTACTTTCAACATCCTATGCAATTCTGGGGTTTGTAGTTGATTGAGGCCAAAGAACTCTCTGGCTGAGAATTCTAAATGCCCCTCCCTAAACTGCAAACCCCAGGGTTCCAAAAGATGTTGAAAGTGAAATAATAGCACTCTAACGGTATAGTGTAGAAAGGCTCTCAGACTTCATGAATCCATAGCTGACAAGAATATGATGGCTTACTGTACATGCATCCTTTCTCCCTTCAGCAGGGAATCCAGCACAGAACATCCTTTCGTTCAGATGACCAGAATGATTCATATAGTATTTCTGACACTCTTCAGAAATTAAAATAGGAACTTCAAGCTGATGGAGTTTTCTTGATTTTTCTCCATCTTGAACAGGGTGGAAAAAAAATCTTAATGTTAGGCAAGTTATGATTCTCATTTAAACTCTCTCTATATAAGTAACATATCTTTTAAAAGCTCTTAATAGATCTCTTTGTTTTCTTTTAAACCACAGATGGTGGTCACCCTATTTCCTACGACCGTCAGACTAATTTCAAAACTCCTCTGGAAGTAATCAGTTCAGACCTCCGGCTGTAACAATCTGCCCCTCCAACAGCAGCTCACTGGAGATGGAAAAAAGATAGCAGAGAGAGAAAAAAAGAGAAGGGGGAAAAAAGAAAGAAAATGGAGTGAGCGCACGGATTATCTCCTCCTCTTTGAACTCTGAAATCACCTGCCATTGGTTTTGGCTCTGCCCACTACCAGTGTGCATCCCCCAACAGTTTACCCCAAGAAAAGGTATCTCTCAACAGAAAATGCACACACAGACACACACACAAGCTTGTCTTAAGTAATCCCACTTGTTCCTTTACAGGTATAATCTTAATATGTCTGCAGTCCCCATTCATATATTTTTCACCGGTGGTGGCTGGTGGCTTCTGTGTCAGTGAGGTAGTAAGCCTGCTTTGGGCTTTAGTCTGGATTGCAAAGGAGTTGTCCAAGGTACTGATCCTATTCAGGGAGACAGGGTTCAGTACCTTGGATTGCCCTTTTAGAGTTCAGACTAAAACTCAGAGATTCCTCATCCCACTGACATGGAAGCCACAAGTTGACATTGTTTTACACCAGTAAGCTCCCTTTTATCCACTAATCACTTTGAAAAAGAAATGGCTAAGCAAAGTTCTGGCCAGTGGATAAGCACAGCATTCCTGCTGAAAGGGAAAGCACTCACCTTCATACTGAATGCCCCATCCTGTAATGACACACAACTTGGAAGGTTCCACTTTCTTATCTCTCTTAGGCAGGCAGGCAGGACGAACATAATGGTTAAATTCTAAAGGATCTTTCAGTTGTACCAGTGCAATGTCTGACTCTGTAGTAGTAGCATTAAAATCTGGATGCAGAATGTACTGTTTCACTGACCTTTTCTAGAAAAATAAAAAGATGGAGGCACCACATTACAGGAAAAGGTGGACATCATCAGCATGAATGTATCTGACCTGGTCTGTGAAATTATTTGAAGTCACATGTGAGATACAAATTCTGTTAATCAACTTCTGTTTATAATGATATTCTAGCCAGCATGATAAAGACATCTTCTCCTCTAAAATGGAATAACTTGCACTAACCTGGCTGCTTTGTTCTTGGTCTTCTATGTCATGGGCTCCCACCACTACTCTCCAAAGATCTTTGTATTTTTCCCTTTTTATGGAATAGAATGGAAGAAATTTCAGAATTGCTTTAATTACACAACTTCTGTCAAGCATTTCTCTTCAGTCATAAGAATACCTCCTACATGCACAATTGGTCTCTTGAATGTGAGCAGAAATGGGACTTTCTTCTGAGAAAACAAAGGATTTTGCTTGTACAAGCCAGCTAGCTTCCTGATGAGCACCAGTAGGCATTAACAACAGTTAAGAGAAATACAGTACAAAGGTTCTGAAGTCAATAGCAATATGTAGGAAAATGACAATACACTGTTACTCAGAGCTGGGAATAAACTATTTTTTAAAAATCACTTATCATTAGACAGTAGAATAATTTTTACAGTATTCAAATAATAAACGTAAAATTACAGAGGAGGTTATGGGGAAGAGGTAATTGATCTTGATGGAACAGTAAAGGAAAAAAGGACATGATAGCTAGTATTAGGTATACACGTCTGTATTTAGGAGATATACATATATCAACTGATGTGGGCCTAACATATGAGATAAAAGGAAAGAAAATTTCCATTGTTTTTATCTTCCATGCTAGTTAACTGCTACTGCGAGTAAGTTCCCATACCATCACTTCTTATATCTTATCCAGACATTTTTGTCTGATAGGCTGACAAGAAGATACAAAGTTGCCCAAGCAATTTAATCTGAGTGTAGCCAGAATCAAAATAGAGAAATATCTAATTTTGGGGGTGTTTTGTTAATATCAGTTCTTGATAAAACTCAGCAATCAGTATTCATAAGATTATAGAACTGATACTTCCACTAGAGATTTTTTTAAAAAAAAGAGAGATGTAAGTCCACAGACCAACATGCAACAGAAAAGTTTGTATCTCTCATCAGTACCATTGCATGTTTCTACAGTTGTTTAGATCCATCTAATAAATCAATAACGAGGCAGGAAAAGGCTACTGGGTGGCAATAAATTCAGCTTACAAATGAAACATGGCTCAAAGGTATTCAAGAGCAGGAAAACCAAGAGCTATCAACAGAGAACCAGTTCTCACCATCTTCTTTATAGATAGATAGATAGATAGATAGATAGATAGATAGATAGATAGATAGATATAGACAGACAGACAGACAGATAAATAAAAGCAGAACTCATGCCATTTTGAGAGTTTATGAATAACAGAAGTGGATAAAATATTGAGATTAGTGAATCCTAGGCTAATGAGTATGTTAGATTTTTGTGCTTTTACACTATTTTGTTGTTATGTGCCTTCAAGCCATTTCCAACTTATAACACTCCTAAGGCAAAGCTATCCCAGTGCTTTCTTGGCAAGTTTTGTTCAGAGGGAGTTTGTCTTTGCCTTCTTCTGAGACTGAGACTGAAGATGTGAGTTCCCTAAGGTCCCCATGGCCAAGCGGGGATTCAAACCTTGGTCTCCATAATCATAGTCCAGTGTTCAAACTCCTACACCAGTCTGGCTCTCTCTTACAACTGTACAAAGTATGTTTTTTTTAAAAAAAGCATTTTCCTAGGCCTAGGGTTAGCAGGCAAATAAACTAGAATTTTCATTTTAAAATTGTTCCTGTTTTAGGAATTTATTAGTATAAACTTGGCTTACTAAGCCTTCATCTTTTAGCAAGCAATACAGATTTGAGACTTAATCAGATATGAAAAGAATGATTCCTTTTTGTTGCCACTGTGTGGCAGTTTACTCTACATAATTGCAAAACAGAAGAGAGAAGATGAGGGAACATTTTTATACAGTATAAAGAAAAGAAGATTTTGATTCAATGAAGGCTCAGTTTGGTCCAAACAGAGTTGGCAGATACCAAGGCTTCAGTACGATTGTTAATCCAAACTAGAGTTGAGCCACTAAAACACATAATGTAGTGTAATGATCCTCTGAAGATGCCAGCCACAGAGGCAGGCGAAACGTCAGGAGAAAATACTAATAGAACACAGCCTCAAAGCCTGGAAAACCCACAACAACCCACATAATGATGATTTATTAATTTTCCATCGTGTTTGCTAGTGTGTTCTTCAAACTGGATGAAGCTGGTGTTATCACACCTAAGATATATTATTGACAGTATACTTACTTTTGTTTAAAACAGTGAGCAGCAGTGACAACCCATGTTCTTGTAAGAACAGTTCCACCACAGATGTTTTCATCCAAAATTTGTACGCTAGCTTGCCAAGGCCAGGAATATGGAACAGCCTCCTCACCTCCGACTATCCGACTAAAGAGAAATCTGGGTTGATTTAATGCTACTCCACAAACATTTTCTGTTGACAAAGAACACGGGAAATGCTAAAGATATGTTCAAAATCTTTCTGTGAAAACATAAAACTGTCTTGTCGTGCAACTTCAAGTCATTTCTGCCTTAGGGCAACCCTAAGGCAACCCTATCACAGGTTTTCTTGGCATAATTTCTTCAGGAGGATTGCCTTTGCCTCCCTCTGAGGGTGAGATAATGTGACTTGCCAAGGTCACCCACTAGATTTCCATGGCCTAGCAGGGATTCAAACCCTGGTCTCCAGAGTTGTAGCCCAGTGTTCAAACCACTACATTACACTGGTTCTCATGACACTATCTATTTATGAGTAATTCTATAGATTATTTACAAGTACTTTAGTTTTTTACTAAGGAAGTAATCCTATGTACACTTCAGCCCTTGGAAAAAATTACTTTTGGGCACCGCAGACGCTAGAATCCCCTAGCAAGCAAGGCTACCAAACATGCTCTTTGGGGGATTCTTGAAGCTGTCATCAAAGGAAAAAAAAAACTTTTCAAGGTCTACACTTACTTAATAAGGTGCACTAATAATACATTGTGACTTACTTATGAGCAAACATGAATAGGACTGGATTACATTTCAGAGGGACATTTCATTTAGGCAAAGACACCAGCAGGCACATCACAAGAAGAGAGAAGCGATTCACTGCTCTTTTAGTGCCAAGAGGCAACAGGAACTGGGAGGGATGGAACATCTTATTGTAAGTGCAAAGTGGCTGAGTGGGCAGTCATTCCTGCTGATATTAGCAATCTGTGCTTGAACCAGGATAGCCATTATTCATACTTGCCATGCAAATGCAAAGAGATTGCCTGTGGAAGCCACCCTCAGCTCTGAGCACTGAAAGATAAAGGAAAGAAGGAAGTCCCCCTCCTCTCCATCACTACATCCCCACCACCACCAGCTTCAAAAAGGGAAACATCTAACCATGCAGTGTTACACTATTGGTATTTCAACTTTTCTACTTACCCTTAAACCACTACAGTCATAATGGAGCTGTTGTGTAACCCATTAAGAATGGCCTTTCCATGAGTAGCACTAAAAGAGCACTTACAGTGACCAGTTTCATAGGTGCCAGTTCACAAAAGGCAGAGGCTTCTAATCTGATATGATCAATATTAAAAGAACTAATCTGCAATATAGTTTGGATTTACCTCTAACTGCTTTATTAGGAAAACATCATTTCCAGACCAAACTTAGTGTCTGTCTGTAGAACTTCTGCTTGTTCTTGCATTATTTTAGCTTTTTATAGAGTTTAAACTTTGGTATATTTTAATATTGTAGGCTGCTTTGAGGATATTTTGTAAAGAAAAAGATGACTATAATTCAAATGCATTACTATTAAGAATTATTAATTTAATACAAAAATAGTACAAGAAATACAATGAATTATCATCATCAATGGTAGCTTCCATATCATATGGGCAGTGAATCTATTCGCAGTGTTAGTCTAAAGTTTAAAGGAGCCATCCAAGGTGTTGAACATGTTTTAGGAATAGGTTTCAGAACCTCGTACAGTTTCTTTAATGTTCTGAATACATCATCCCACTGACACAGAAGACTCAAGCCTCTACTGATGACAATGGTTACCATTACCATCACCATCCACAGCATCTGATACACACTGGGATCACTCCAAGGATATCTACAAACCAAACTCTGGACTGCTTTTCACATCTCTTTTGCTGTTCTCTACTCCTACCAAAGAGTACCTCGACACAAGCTGATTTACCAGGAATGATGGATTCATTGGCAGCATGACTTGTTTCTTCAGGAACCAGCACTTCACTGCTTGAATTCGATATGTTCAAATCTAGTAAAGACAGACGGAAAGGCAACAGGCAATTTGAGGATTCTTCAAGTGAAGTTTCTTTTGCTTTCACCATAAAAGATAAATTTTGAGCCACTGCAAGGTCTTATGTACACAGATAATAAATTTGACTAAAGGCCTTCATTTTGAGCCAGAGCAGTTAAGTAACATTTACCTTTTTTGCCTTTCTGTGTTATTGCAAATGTTACCTGTGCAAGGGGCAGCCATAGTTCAGAATATCTCAGAAATTAAGGTTGAAACCACTTTAGCTGTTGCTGTTGTTTTGTGTTGTTTTTCCTTATTGATTTTCTTAACCAATACAGCTATCATAGTCTAAGGCCCTTTCCGCACCTTACCTGTTCGAGGAAGTGGGGGGTGGCGCTTGTGCAAGCAGCCTCTTGCGCAAGGCACTCACTTTGCTTCTCCTTCCTTACCACAGCTGGCTTGCCGGTAGCGCAAGCACCGCGCGAACGCCCCACCCCCTCCTACCGCAGCGCAACCTGGGAATTGCAGGCTAGCGCTGAGGCAGGAAGTGCGACCGGCCCAGCTCCCGACGCACCACACACCAGTGCGTGCGGGCCCCAGGAGCATTGCGTGACCACGCACCATTTTCGGCTTGAAGCCAAAAATGAAAAGTGCGTGCGCGGTCTGCTTTAGGCTCTTGAACGTCGCGAAAATGGGAGTGCGTCGTATGGACTGCTCCACCCATTTATGCGACGCTCAAGGGGCCCTTTCGCTTTAGAAACGGCGTGCGAAAAGGGCCTAAGATGCATTAAATTAATTGATGCTTATAATCCAGGGTGGCATAGGAGTGCAGAGTGCAATTTTAGAGATGACTTCAAAAACCTTAGTGTTAGCCTTGGAGGCTTAGTCATGGAGAAGTCATAATCTCTTACTAACTGTGATGCAGTAGCTTTAAAAGCCAGTGCTATTCTGGGCTGCATCAATAGGAGAATAGTGTCTAAGTTAAGGGAACTGATAGTACTACTCTATTCTGCTTTGGTGAAACCGCACCTGAAATACTGTGTCCAGTTCCGGGCACCAGTTCGAGGAGGATATTGGCAAGCTGGAATGTGTCCAGAGGAGGGCAACCAAAATGGCAGAAGGCCTGGAAACCATGCAGTATGAGAAGTGGCTTAGGGAGCTGGATATGTTTAGCTTGAAGAAGAAAAGGTTAAGAGGTGACATAATAGCTATGTTTAAATATTTGAAGGAGTGTCATATGGAGGATGAAGGAAGCTTGTTTTCTGCTGTTCCAGAGACTAGGACACAGAGCAATGGCTTCAAACTTCTGGAAAAGAGATTCTATCCAAACATTAGGAAGAATTTCCTAATGGTAAGAACAGTTGGAGAGTGGAATATGCTGCCTCGGAGTGTGATGGAGTCTCCTTCTTTGGAAGTTTTTAAACAGAGGCTTGGATGGCCATCTGTTGGGAATGATTTGATGGTATATTCCTGCATGGTAGAGATTTGGACTCTTGTGGACTCTTCCAGCTCTCTGATTCTATGATTCTATCACATTCAGTTGATTATCACTTTATATGTATTCTCCTACATCACTGATTACTTTAAGTCATCCTCAGAGTTGAGGGCAAGTAACAATATTATTGTTAATAACTTTTCATATGAGTTTAATATACTATTGTCACTTTTATTCATACAAAGAAGTAGAACAGAGAGAGCAGCCCAAAGATGTGGCAGAGATGGAATTAACTATACACAATCCCAATCCTTTCTACACAAAGGATTGCAACAGTTATACTATATCTATACAGAAGAAACAACTATAAATGAAATACCCACAAGTTAGATAATACTATACAGCAGAAACATTTAAACGGTTCTCCACAGACTGCTGGTTATCCAGGCCAAGTGGCCTAAGGATGCTCAGAAAAGCCAAGGATATCTGAAGTTTTTAATTCTTATGGTGATGACTGAGGTCACTTGACCAGGGTGTATACCATTTTTATATGCCACCAATTCCAAATACAGATGTAGAATGGTCTGGGTTGGGCTAAAGATGAGAAACATTACACCCAATGTCACAACACTTCTCAAGAATACAGCATTAAAAAATGCAAAGGAATTAAATTTAACCACCAAAGGAAAAGAAAAACCCAGGAATCTGCAAATGACCACTACACACTTCACTGTCAGAGATAAACCATTGGTACATGGAAACCCCATCCCTCCTCTGTTTCCTTTACCTGAGACAGCGATGAATGAAAATTTGGCCTTAAATCCACCAAAGGTCTCTGTTTCATCTGAATGAAACCTGATTAGCATGGTACTAGACAAACTCAGAACTGGTACAGGAATAGTAAATCCACATAAGCGAGCTGGAAAAAAAAATCATAATTCAGTCATAGCTCAAGAGAAACAATTCCAGTGCATTATTTCAACATATCACATGCTAACATTCAGAAAGCTATCATGAATTTGGAATTCTCACTCTATTGAACACATTTTGTATAAAATACAATTGGAATTTGAAACGTCCAAGATATCTTTGATAATTTTAATATACTGTACAAGCATCTCACTGTTATTTCTTTTATGTACAGTATAAGAGCTTTGGATTGTTAGATCTACTTTGGTTGGTTTTTGAAAACGTCTTTTTCAAAATCCTTTATTAATCCAGTTTTTGTAAAAAAAAATGTGATTGGAAATACAAAATTAGCAAAAATTACACATAAAGAGACCAAATCCATATTAAACAGTCACTTGATTTAGGAACCAGATAGGCACATGGGTGATGTGAACTGAATCCCTCTCCTGCAGATCCTTTCCTGAGTCACTTCTGGTACTGAAACTCAGCTGGTGAATAAAGAAATTCTTGCAACAGTCCCAAGAAAATAACCAAGGTAGGATGTTCCGCTCCTAATCCTCTTTACGCAGAATTATGTTTAAACAAATGGATCTGCTACTATCCTATTCACCCATACTATCCTGCAGCACTCTATCAGCCTCTAGTGGTTGAAGAGAGGAAATGTTCTTTTTGTTACTTGGTTTGATAGAAATTACAAGACTTGGTGTAGTCCAGTGGTTCTCAAACTTTTTACTCCTGTGACCCCTTTTATATCTACATGTGGACATTGTGCTCCCCCCATATTTTTATTCACACATCTATGTATATTCATATTTTAACATGTTATAATAAGATTGTTTAAATTAGAACCATTTTATTTTAAAAATGTAAATAAATGCAATACCTAAGTCAACACAATCACTTGTTTAATGTTTGCTGGTGTAACTTTTCACAAGTAATATTTATACTTAATTTGATGGATGTGCTTGTCTCTGAGTGCAAAGTTTATTAAGAGAAGAAGTGCAAAGTTTATTAAAAGGAGGCGTAATATTAGAAAGGGCAACTGAGCTGAGAATCCAGTTTCACGAAGATAGGTAGCTGCAAACAGTATAAGCACTTTCATACCCTTTTTACTTAGTGTTGGGTATTCTTGTCAAATACTAACTCAAATCTCTAGAAAGGACCTTTCATTGAATTTTACTTTTAAAGAAGCATCAGTCCATAGATAAACAAGATATTCTTGATCAGTCATATTTAGTCATCTTGTCTGTGGTGCATTTTCAAATGGATTTTTCATCCAGCTCAATGCTTCAAGGTTTTCATAACAATACTTTTTAAAATATTTTTGTAAAATGACTAGATGGTCAGTCAAATAATTTTCCAGCTGTGAAGAATTACTTGAAGGTTTATTTCTTTAAGAATGTTGACAAGAGTAGGAAACATTTCAAACTTATTTTTCAAATCATGTTTTTTTTAAAAAGGTCTGAACTTTATCATTCCAGTGAAGTATGGTTGCTCTTTTTTTTTGGAAGGGATTTGTCCAGAATGTTTAATTTTTCAGACACATCTGCAAGATACGCCAGCTTCAAAAAGAAATCCATGTTGCAGTAAAGTTCTGCCACTGGATGATTATGCTTGAGCAAAAAGCCAAATACCACATATCTCAGCTCAAAAATTCTGTTCTGTTGCATCCAGACAATCATCAAGCTTCAGAGTGAAAAAGTAAGGCAGTATGCTCCGAACCCATTATCTTCACACAAAACCTTAAAAATGTGAGAGTACAGTGGCTGTGCTTTGATGAAATTAACAACTGCCTGTAACACCTAGTTCACAGGAGAGCTTAGCTCTTTAGATGCCAATGCCTCCCAGTATATCATGCAGTGCATCAATTTGGCTTCAGGAACTACTGCTTTAAGCTTTGCTTTAACTCCAGTATGCACTCCAGACATTGCACAAGCTCCATCTGTACATTTTCCAATGCATTTCTCCTATGCTATATTATTTGCTTTTTAAAAATGTATCAATCATATTGAAAATACACCGTGTAGTCACATTTGTAAGAAAAGGCTGATAAACTCTTGCAGTTTATCACAATCACTGAATTGGTAATATGCAATTATCTGGCCATCTCTGTGCACATCAGTTACTTCATTGATTTGAAGTGCACCGTAATTGTCTCTCAACTAGTCTATTAACTGCTCACTTAAATCCTCTGAAATTTCTAATATTCGCCAGGATACTGTACCATTAGAAAAGGAGACATTGTTAAATTGCTGCCCACAGATTCACCAAACACAGTAGAAACAATATCAATTTCTGCCAGTAATACAAGAATTTCACCTATTGTGTGTGGGTTTTTTATACTTGGCAATTCTGTGGGAAACATAATAAGAGGCCAGAAGAGCTTTAGAGGGTACATTTGTGGTTTTAGTAAAGCTTTGCTGAGTAGACTTGAAATGACTAAGTTTTCTGATTAAAAAAAAAATGTTTTAGTTTATTGGCCAGACTCTACATGTTTTGTTTCAAGATGCCTTCTTAATTTATTAGTCTTCATACTCTCTGAAGCTAAACACTTGAACATATTACACACTGTGGATGTTCTTCACCTTTAATGATACTCAGGCCCTTTCTGCACGAGACAAGGGAATCGCTCCGTGCCGTTACCTACTGCTTCTTCTGGGGTCCGAAACAACGCAGACTGTCCCTGAAGCCCTTCCGCAGGGCTCCTCCTTGGTCCAGGGCGAATCGGAGCAGTGCGAGGTCTGTAGATCTGCACTGCTCCGGTTTCCAAAATGGTGGCTTCCAGCTTCCAAAATGGCGGCTTCTGGTTGGTGGTGGGTCCCGACCAACCGCTGAAGCTCGCCACGGCTGAAGCCCGCCCTCCGCAGATCGCAGGCTCACATTGGTGCAAGCCTGCGAATCTGCACAAGGGAGCAGGAACGCAATGGCGCGTTCCAGGAAAATAAAGACCTGTTTTTTGCAGTCTTTAGAAAACATGCTGGAGGACCACTTGGGGTCGTTTTGGAGCGGACTGAGGTGCGGATCTCCAGTAAGTAGTCCGCTCCTAGTCCACTCCAAGGTGCAGACGACCTCTGTGAGAGGACACACTGCCCCGTTCTAATTGCCTGGTGCAGAAAGGGCCTCAGAGATGTAATTTTCATTGTATCTCCTTTTCCCCCCACACTTCATGTAGTGGTAGAATCCATAGGCTCCTTCTTACCACTGCCATAGCTGTTGGAACAATACTTTTGTCTTTTTTTTTTTTTTTTTTTTTTTGAGCACAGATTAAAAAACATTTCATCTTCAAAACAAAATGAGGTTGAAGATCATCAAGTTAGGAGCATCATGTGACATCACAACCGGTGATGAGGCAAGGCCACCCCTTTCTAAGTATGAAACATTTACCAGTATGTCACCCCCCACGCCCCACAGGATGCCCACACAGGTGCTTCCAATGGGAACTGGGGCAGAAGGGATGAAGGAGTGGGTCTGGGACCAAAAGAATCCCAGTGCAATACTTGGTCTTAACCAAAATTCCAATATGTAATTAGAAGCACATTTCAGGAGCAGAGAATGAGCAACAGGGATGTCAATGCTGCCTCAGAGATAGTGCATCTGCTACACATCTCTCTCCCTCTCTCTCTCACAGGCCCCTTGTGCCCCATGAACCTTCCATCTCAATGCTAAGCTCTCATGCTCTTCACTTCTCTCCCTCACACCCAACAAACTGCCTTGTGGTTGCTAAGGGGCATGGGCCTGCCCCACCAATGATGGAATGTTCAGAGAAGCTGAGTGAGAAAAGCATAAAAAAGGGGTTAGCTGATTTTTGCTATGTTTGGAGGAAGGCAGAACAGTGGCAGACTTTGCAGATATCAGACAATACATACAGACACACACACATAGAGGTTTTCCCTTCTCTTTCACATTTGATGCACTTGTAGGCTGACTTTTCTTGTGCCCAGCCCTGGAGCAACTATCACACTTCTTCCTTAGGGTTGTGCCCCACAGTTTGAGAACCACTGGAGTAGTCCAAGTATGAGGGATATAATTGGACTGAAATTCCCTCAAGGCTATGCGTGCTAGAGTTGATGGACATTGGTGTCCAACAACATCTAGAGGGCTGCATTTTGCACCATCCCATTATAGCCCATTCTCCTCCTCTAGAAGGTCCAACATGTTGAACTGCAACCACCCATGTCCACTACATCCACATTTTGTATAGAAAGACAAGCTGGTGGCTCCAGCAGCTCAAAGTGAGCAACTTCTTCCAACAAATGTAAAAGTGTATTAAGGCCTTCCTAATTTTTTCTAGACACTACCATATTCACCATGAATTTCTTTAACTCTGAGGTTCTGTGCTTTCCCAGTTGTTTTAGTGTTCACTCCTAGCACTAGCAATGGTGCCAACAAACCATAAAAATCAACATCAGCTTTGAATCAATGCACAACACAAACAATAAACATAAGAAACAGACCTATTTCATTCTCCTTTACAACATTTTCATAGACTGTCACTGAATCATAAGTGCAATCCTCATTTTCCTCCAGTTCAAAACTTTCATATGTGAGCTTCAGAAAAATAAAACAGAAGTCAACTGAAGTTTATCCAAAACAGAAAGGCTTCCTTTCAAGCAAGACAGCACAGCTCAGTTGGTGAAGTTTAATTAATTCATTCCTTCATTTGCAGCCCACTTTTCTCCCAGTACTGAGTCCCAAGGAATCTCACAGCATGAATAAAAAACAAATATCATTAAAGACACAATAAGTTGTAACATTAAAATACAGCTAAACAAATTGACATATTAAAAACAACAAGCTAATTAAAAGCAATTTTAAAACACCACAGAAGAAGAAACTATAGCATTGTCCTTTTCGTGACCGCTATGAAAAACATCTTCATTTAACCAAAACACAAATTCTTGCTTCAATTCTGTACATGCTTAGCTCAGAAAAAGGCTCTATGAATATAATTGAACTTAATCAGAATAAACACACATAGGATTGAACTGCATATCTCTAAACTGAGACATCAGAATTCATTATAGTTTATATATAAAAGCAGAGACACAATTTATACTGATTGTAGTCTATGATGCCAGTAATGTCTCAAAATGTGTGTCCTAACAATTTCTTGGTGCTATTGTACAAAGATACTTCTGTTGCTCCAAGGTCTCAGAGGTTTTTAAAGTTAGCAAATGTCAAGTTTTAAATAAATAGTGTTTTTTTTTAATGAACCGGATGTACTGTCCAACCCTACCCCTATTTACTAAGATGTGAGTCCCATTGTTTTCAATGGGACTTGGCTTTCTCCCAAGTATGCATGTATAAGACCACGTTCTTAAAAGTAAGTTCATCTCAAGGAAAACAAATCTTAAATGCACACTTTCTAATTAGGAAACCTGACAACAAGATTCAGAATCACATGGATGTGTTTAAGATTTCTCTTTGCAGAATCCACACCACATGTGTGGATGCCAGAGGGCATGGCAAAATGCTCTGGATGATGTCAGGGTGGAACAGCCTAGGCTACATGGTGCAATCCTGCTCCCCAAGGGCATGTTTAGCTAGTTAGGTGCAGAAGTGCTCAAAAAGTAACATCAAACAACCCAAGACTAACACCATCTTGACATTAGAATGTGATACTGCCTGTGAGCCAAATTAATTATATCTTTATGTTGCTCAAAGAAGACTTCTGGAGAAGATATCAGGGACCTCCACCACCACCACCTTGTACCTTGACCACATGATTTTCTGGAGCATGAATAATCCATTGACAGTCTGCCAGGTTACTGTATGGCTCTGGATAGTGCATGCTTTGTATTGTTCCTTCCTCAAAGAGAATTGCTAAAGATCCACAGCCAGAATCTAGAATGAAGCAAAATTAAAATGAGACAACCTATGTGCAGTATTCAAGATGAGAGTTATAGAACCACACATCTAGAGGATATGAGGTAAGGTAAGGCTGTTTTATAATATCCCGCAATCAATAACAAGTTTGGTTTGAGAGACTTATCTGTTGTCTACATTATGCTCTTTTCAGCACCAAGTGAAGACTTAAGTTTGTCTAAGAACTTCAGGACTTTTTTTCAATGCTGTTAGATCTTCATGGTGTTCTGTCCCTCTGATTTGTTTCACTCCGGTGTTACTGTTGTTTTTATTGTGTTTTCAAAATCTATTCTGTTGTGTTTTGTATTTTTAGGTTTCCAGCTTGTACAACACTGAGAGATGGTTTTAAAATGCAGGAAAATTATAAATAAATGCAGATATAAATAAAACAAGCCTAATTAGTACAACATATGGATAGACAATATTAGGTAGGGGTCTTAGTAAACCACAGGCTAAACATCAGCCAATAGTGTGATCCCATGGTAGCACTCTATTTTGCTTTTGTCATACCTCACCTGGAATATCATGTCCAATTCTGGGTGCTGCACTGAAGGATATTGACAAGTTGAAATGACCCCAGAGGACGGCAACTAGGTTGGTCTAAGGTCTGGAAACCAAGCCCTATAGAAAACAGCTTAGGCAGCTGGGTATGTTCAGCTTGGAGAAGAGAAGATTGAGAGATGACTTGACGGCCATCCTTAAAATATGAAGGGCTGTCACATACATATAGATCAAACTTGTTTTCTGCTTCTCCAGAAATGGAGACATGAATCAATGGATTCAAATTAAGAGGAAAGAGATTCTAAACATTAAGAAGAACTTCTTAATAATAGCTATTTGGAAGTGGAATAGACTGCTTTGGAGAATTATAGGCTCTCCTTTTCTGGAGGTGTTTTAAACAGAGATTGGATGGTCATCTTTTAGGAGTGCTTTAGCTGTGTATTCCTGGATGGTGGGAAGTTACACCAGTTCCTTGCAGTCCCTTCCAACTCTATGATTCTATTAGCCTACGAATACTTACCTAAAAGGGTAGCTGGTTTAATAGCTTGGTATGTCATGGAAAATCCAGTTCTATGTTCCTTGTTATCGGAGAAAAATTTTAGCCTTACACCATTGGAGCCAACCAAAATGGGCAAAGGAGGATCCATTCCACAAAATTTCCCTGAAAATGAATATTTATGTATCTTTATAACAGGAAGTATATTTATAACAAAGAAGAGTTCCACTGATGCCAAAAGGGCCTGCTTATGAATGTTTAGGATTATAGTTTTCAAGCTGACTTACACCCGCCACATATAATGTGATACCAGGGAAAGGGAACGGATGTTCCAATATGCACCAAAGTCAACTCCAAATTTGTGCAAATGTTTCAGCCGCATTCATCAGAGGTCGAGGAAGGCATCTGAGCACCCAAGCATGGTTTCAGAGCCTCTTCCCTCAAAATACAGTGCCTGATATTATACAATCAGAAATATCATGTGCAACTTATAAAACTGTTGTTAACTGCTATAACAACTGTGCAGCTGTCGCCAACAATAACAGAACCATCTGCTTTTAATGGAAGACAGGGTGCTTGCAGCCTGTTGTGCTGTAATTTGAAGAGGAAACTCACCAACAAGTCTGTCGTCCCTAGAAATCACTGACAAGGAATCATAGTCACAGAATGGATCTGGCTCCACATCAAAATGGGAAAAATTCAACAATATATGCATTTCTTCTGGGACAAGCAGGGTCCAAACACACAGCCTGGATTGACATAGGAAGAATATATTCTAGCTGACAGTTAGTAAACCACAGATGCTTGTTATCACATCTAGTAATAGAAACTGGTTTTTTATTTCTTTGATTTCCTCTCTGTTTCATGGAATTTGGAATTCATTTTAAAATGAGAAATTTGAGTTATTTTAAAGTAAGGTTTATTATACTGGAAATAAAAAAGATTCCAGATAGCAATGCTAAAAGATCACTAAAGAAACTCAGCTACAACCAGTTACAACCCTTAAAATTTTGTGTATATGTGCTAAATAGAATATAAAACAGTCTAAGCAAAGCCTGATTATCTAATGAAAAATCAGAGATATAAGTTATATAGTATATATAAATTTTATAACAGACAACTTAGCACTCAGAAGAAAATAAAGGCATGTGTACTTGATTGGAATTTGACCGCAGGTTTTAAAAGAAATGGAATGGAAATGGAAATAATGGTGTCATGGGGTCTTTTTTTATATACTGTCTACATAAGCATAAGCTCACCCACTTACTGTTCTCCATCTTGAGATCTCCAGGTACAGGGCAGGCTATAAGTACTTTAAGAAATGAATGAATAAATAAATAAATATAACCACTATATAGGCATTCAGTCTGCAGAGAAAGGGGTCCAAAGTGTGATGTGGGCATCGGCTGCAATCCAACATCCGCTCAGCATAGTGTAAATATCTGTGTATGGAGTTACACTATGTAAGCAATATCCTGCCCTTGTGCAGAACAGCAACACTGCATAATGCATGTCACTAACTAGGCATTTTTGCACAATGTGCAATACACAAGCACAACTACAATGCATAATGTACAATGTACAATTTTAGTGCCCAATGCACAACTGCAGTTTGTAAAGACAAGGTGCAAAGAAACATTCTGCCTGCACAACTTCATCTCTGATGCTATTAGCAGAATACATCTGTTATGCAATAGTGACTTTCTGGCCCTGCATGCAAACCATGACTGACTCATGTATACGTCCCTAACTGGACACCAGCCATTGTGTAACATAGCTTTGTGGTTTTGTCCTCCCTCAAGATATCTTCATGTGTTGAGGAGACAGGTATGATAACCCCTGGTTCCCATTTGTATATAAGTGCATGCAGTTGAATGTGCTCCCAGCCTTCTTTACCAGCCATAGTACTGAACACATGAATCATAGAATCATAGAGTTGGAAGGGGGTCTAGGGACCATTTGGTCCAACCCCCTGTTCTATGCAGGATCTTCAGCTACAGCATGCCCAGCAGGTAGCTGTCCAGCCTCCTCTTGAAGACATCCAGAGAAGGAGACCTCACCACTCCTCCAGGCAATTGGTTCCCTTGCTAAACTGCTCTCACTATCAAGAAGTTCCTTCTAATGTTCAACCGAAATCTACCCTCCTATAACTTAAAACCATCAGACTTATTTCTACCCCCTGGGGCAGCAGAGAACAAGCCAGTGCCCTCTTTTCCGTGGCAACTGTTGAAGTATTTAAAAGTGCAATCATGTTACCCCTCAATTATTTCTTCACCAAGATGAACATGCCAGTGCCATAGGGATGGGGGAGCGAAGGGGGAGGTGCATCCTGGGCAGCACTTTTTTGGGGGCACTGCCGCTCCTTGCCTGCCCCCGTGTGCCATCGCCCCTCCCCCTCCCTGCCCCTCCCCCGCTCACTCCAAGCTACACCACTAGAACATGCCCAGTTCCTTCAACCTCTCCTCATAAGTTTTGTTCTCCATGCCTCTTATTATCTTTGTTGCCCTTCTCTGAACTCATTCCAACTAGTCTATATCTTTCTTAAAATGAGATACTCAGAATTGAACACCATAGTCCAGATGAGGCCTGACCAGTGTAGAATATAGGGGGACCATTATTTCCCTCAGCTTGAAAACTATGCTTCTATTAATGCAGACTAAGATAGCATCTGCCAACTTCGCTGCAGCATCATACTGATGGCCCATTTTCAACGTATGATCAACAATAATCCTGAGGTCTTTTAGACAAGTTGTACTGCTGACCCAAGTATCCCCCATCCTATTCCTGTGCATTTGGGTTTTGTGACTTTAATGCAGAATTTTGCATTTGTTTCCGCTGAATTTCGTTTAATTAATTTCAGCCCAGTTTTCTAGTTTGTCAAGGTCCTTTTGAATTCTGTTCCTATCTTCCAGTGTATTAGCCACTTCACTCAGTTTTATATCCTCTACAAATTTGATAAGGATTCTTTCTAGCCCATTATCTAAATCATTGATAAAAATATGGAAGAGCATCGAGACAGAGACAGAACTCTGCAGCACTCCACCTGAGACCTCCTTCTAATTTGAAGCACAGCCTGCATATATACCCCGTGACATTAGAAATGGGCATTATGGCATGCACCCCTTCACTTCTACTATGATCTTGGCCGAGAGGTGTGCAGACTCAAGTGAATGCCTACATAGGTTTATAGTCCCCTGAATTCTGCCAATCCACCATTGTTGAGAAGCTTGCTTTGCCAACTTCTAGTTACATACCTCATGCGACTTTGCCATTGTATACAATTGTGTAAGAACATCTTTATGCAAGAATAAGGGTCACAAGGTTCCATCTGATGGAAGACTAGGGATTTGCATTTCTTCTATTTACTCACTGGTTGTCTGGATAATATTGATTGGGTTCTCCAGGGAAAAGCAGTCTTCCTTCACTGCCAGGAAGTTTACCATCCTGAACGCTGCATGATGCTATATTGTGAATGAGAAATATGGTACAGGAATCAGTATGTACCGATATGAGAGATGTTGGAGATTTAGGAGTTTAGAATTTTTCAATATATCTCTATTGCAAGGTTCTATCAATTTTGTGTTGATTTTTTAAAATAAACAATAAAATAACAGCAAGAAATGTTAATATAGGATTGACTCCAACAGCGTCTCAGACCAAGCTTTTTAAAAAAACATATTTAAAGTAAATCTCCTTTGAAAAAGTGAAATGCATGTTGCTAATAAGTGACACTTTTGCTGCTTTTGGCCAAAATCTAATTGCTAATCCCAACCAGAATAGACATATTGAATCAACTGTCAAATGTTAAGTCAACACCTAGGTGAATCCCCCAAATTTAATGGGTCTACCGTAGGGAAGACAAGGGATTGGATTTAGTCCCTTGAAATGAGGAGGTGGGAGACCCAACACCGTGAGAAATAATAAACTATTAAGATTATTCATACTGATACTACTAATCATCATTATCACCACTAACACAACATTCATTTTTTAAATATTAGAAAACTGTCTGAAACGAGTCAGATGATTTCTCCACCTACCTCAGTACTACCTACACAGACTGAAAGTGACTTTCCAGTCATTTTCAGCACTGTCTGGGAAAGGCAGGGGTTGAGCCTAACACTTCTTGCCTGAAAAGCATGTGTTGTACCACAAAGCTATAGCCCTTCCTCACTGTTCACCACAAACTAGACATGAGGCTGTTGGCCACCTGGGATACTTTGAGAGCAACCTGAAGCTACGCAGGGTCAGCCCTGACTAGCACTTGAGTGGGGAACCATCAAGGAATATCCTGTATTGTAAGGCTATACAGTCCTCCCTCTACATTTGTGGGTTTGACCTTCACAAATTTGATTATCCGTGAGGCACGTTCTTGGCTCCCCTCCCCACATTTTCCTCCTTCCATTCCCTTGCATTCCTCACCCCAGGCTTGCAAGGCTTGTATTTAAAATGGACATTTTTCTTTTTGGGTGAGCAAATCTCTCTCCCACTGCTGGAGTTTTGTCCTTTATCCCATCTGGCTGCACTTTTTTCTGTGTAATGGCTAATGATTGGTCAGGTGCTCTCTTTGCTCCTAACCCTCCCTTTTCTAGATGGCCACCAAAAGTAACTAGAAAGAAGAACTGTGCTCTTTTCCCTTTGAAGAAAAAGTACTGGCAAGTGCTTTACTATGTCTTTTTCTCCTCCCCTGCCCCCCCCCCCGTCCTGGGGCCAGAGGCAAAGGAAGGGGAGGGGGAGCTCTAGAGGGGAATCATGGGGGGAGTTATTCATGATTTTTCCACTTTTGCAAGGGTTCTGTGCCACCAACCCTCGTGAATGTGGAGGGGCTACTGTATTTTGAAGCAAGGCAATGGCAAAGTAGCAAAAAAAATGTTTTAATTATATCTTAAATATATTTTAAAATATATTTTAAACTATTTTTAACTATGTGCTTTTAATAGAACTGTTGTTTAATTGCAGATGTTCCAAAGCTGGAACACCCACACTTGTTCCTCAACTATGGTTTTATTTCATGATTCAACTTCTACATCTTTTACAGAACTAATTTTCCCCAAATAAATCTGGCAGGAATCAAAAGGTCTTCATAAAGTGGTACAGAAATGGGATACTGATTTTTAAGCATCTATTTGAACCACAAAACCACATCAAAATTCTAGAATTTTAATCCATTTACATTCAAATGTTTAAACTCTTGGTTTCACTAACCTTAATGCAAATATTAACAAAACTAATGATTTGGGTGATTATGTTCTGTAATCCACATTTTTCTAAGATATGATAATTAACTTGTATTCTATCAGTAACTATCTAATCAAAAAGATGTTTAAAGAACCCTAGACTCACCTGTAGAACTTTTCATTTTGACATCTAATTCAAAAGGGAAAGAAAAATATGTTAATAAAGGATAATGATTACCAAAGGTTTAATAATTAATTTGCAACAGCAAAATATGAATAGCATTCATGGTCTTGAACTCATTTTTAAAAATGCTCTACCTCAGTACATTAATTGACAATTGCAGTGGACCACTTCTAAGTGGAATATTGCCAGTACCATGGAAGGCCTAAAATCAAACTGATAAACTCTGTGACAATCTTACCCATCAAAGAGCTCGGTAGACTAGAAGTTATAATGTTCTGCTTTATCCATCAAATCCAAACCTCTGTCATGCTGATGTTCAAAGCAAGCTCAGAGCAAACCAAAAACTGGAAGGTTGAGATGGCAGCCATTTCAAGTTTCACACAATCTTTATCTGGCTTACTTCTTCTCCTGCACACTTGCATGCATGTACTATATACATATTTGAACAAAGAGCTTCAAGTGAAAGAAAAGAAAAACTGTGCAGCACCTTTTGCATCTACTTTGGCTAGAAAATACCCAAAAGCAAATGATCTATGTGTTGTTGTTGTTTCAGGCCAGCTGACAGAAAGAGAGGTTAGAAATGTTAATTGTACAGAAAGCTATTCATATTCTTAGAATTATAATACTAGTGTGATTTTGCTACTACCGGCATCAATATGTTGTTGAATCCAAGGGAGCACCTTAGTGAGATCTGTAAAAATTCCTGGTGTGCCTCTTCTTTCATACTTTTTTTTCAAGTTATACATCCAGCTACGAGCACATCCTATGCCCCACGAGGTCACCCCAATCAGGGTCCAGGAACCATGGTCACGTCTGCACACGAGTGAGCCCCCAGAGTCTCCCTGCAGGGGGAGGAAAGTCATAGTTAAGACACAGTTGAGACAACACATGGAATTATGTATTTCATGGTCCTTTAAAAGGGCATTCTGTTGTCTATAATTATTTTTAGATAGACTTGGTTCTGCAGCGCAGCTGCATAAAATAACCTGGTGGGGGCACTATTGTGAGAGGGAAGCAGATCTTGAAAACTTTATTTTAAGAAGAATAAATTCTGAAACCGTCCATTACTGAGTTGTAGTAGGATGATGCTCCAATTCCCAGATCAATATCCACCGACTGCTCAGTTGTGGATGGTTACAGCAGGTAGAATATTCCACTTAAAAGTAACCCCCAAGTTCAAGTTGGGGGTGGATGAGTGACAGTTTAATTCAGGAGCTTGTATCTCAGTGGTGCAGCAAGTCTTTTTCAAGTAGAAAGTAGAACCTCATTTTTTTTTATTAAAATTTATTAAAAACACACAAGCATAACTTACATTCAAGATCTTGTACAACATCATTTCTTCATGTATATAGTTTTGTATATACATACATTCTTGCCTTTTCCTTTCACTGTGGCTTCCCCCCAAGTAAGAGGTATTAATATTTACCAAAATGTAATTCAGTTGTCTGTAATCAAATTGTATTTACATTTCCCTGCTTGTTTCGTTCTTAGTTAAAAGTCAACATTAACCATCTTGATATCTAATCATTGATTCCTGAAATATATAATCACTTTTTCCCAATCTTTGACAAACTTTTCTATTTTGACTCCTTTCAATATATATGTAAATCTGTCTATTTGCATCATGTCAAAAAGCTTTAGTTCCCAATCCTCAACTGAGGGAAGAGTTTTTTGTTTCCAGTTTTGGGCAATTAACATTTTAGCTGAGGCTGACATATAAAAAATCAATTCCCCTGCTTTTTTCTCTAAGTCTTCACTCATCATTGATAACAGATATATTTAAGGAGACATTTCAAATTGAATTCCTAGATTTTTTTTCTATTTGGGTATGTATTATAATCCAAAATTTTTTAATTTTTTTACATTGCCATCACCGATGATAAAATGTTCCTATTTCTTTCTCATATTTCCAACATTTATTTGAACAGTTCTGGTGTATCTTTGATAATCGTTCAGGTGTAAGGTACCACCTGTATATCAAGTAGAATCTCATTTTGAGTTCCATTTCAGGGAGCAAAATTTCTTGGACCTGCATCACTTGTTGGATGTGCTTCTTGGCTCTCAGTGACAAAAGAGAGGTATTGAAACAGGGCACTAAAATAGCAACTGTTCTATGATAAGAAGGAAGTTGCCTGCTGTGATTTCTCCGATTATCAGGTTTCTTGCATTAGTCTAGTACTGGAGTGGAATCTACACTGCTTTGGGAGCAGGATCCTGTAGAGACAGAGATGCCCAACCTAACCCAACCCTTCCAAACTCTATGTTATACCCACAGCTTGGAATGTTAGGCATAGATGTTAATTCATTAATTTTGATGGTCAGAAAATTGGGAAATGAGCATGTTGCTATTAATTTGGTTTACTGTTAAGTAATTAGTGAATTAAATAACAGGTGAGGTGGGTTAAGGAAACCAGGGGATTCCCAGAGAATGGCATGTTTGGCTGCCCCCATTGTCCCCACGGTACATTTTGTTTTTGGTTATTTCAAAAATGCCTTTTTTACAGTTTTTAAGTTGGTACCTCTTCACTGATCTTAGCAGCATCAGGATAATAACAATAACTATTATTTTTATTGTTACTGTTGTTAATATAAATATAAAATTTTATAAAAATATAAATAATAATTATTTTGTCATCATCATCATCATTATTATTACTAGTACTATTTGTTACCCACCTCTACCCAAGGCTTGAGGTGGAGTACAACATTAAATACAATTAAAAACACATTATGGTTAAAATACACTAAAAACACAAAACCATTTAAAATAAAAATACAATTAAAATATATCATAATTAAAAGTACATCATAATTAAAAATAGACTGGATAGGCCTGTTGGAAAAGATAGATTTTTTTAGCCCTTTTTTGAATTCAGACAGCATATGTTGCTGTTGAATCTCTTCCAACAGGTGGTTCCAAGGTCCTCTAGGTGTTCATTGCCAGTCTAGCCTGGGTTGGTTTAAGTAAATGTCCTCCAGAGGGTCTGAGTGTACGGGGCAGATTGCATGGGAGGATCACTTTGAAGTAGCAAATGAAAGCCTCTTTCCTTCCCAATGATCTCAACTGATATTTTTATTTTCCTGCTAGCCCCAGCTGTAGCAAAATCACTTGCGGGGTCTGTTAAAGTCTTAACTCCAGCCTCATCATGATGACAGTTTTTTTACTGTGGAGTACCTTGAACTAAGGTCTGCATGTAGTCCACATATCATGGCTTGCCGACACGTAGCATGTATCTAAAAGTCACAAAGGTGATAATGAAGCAATAAAACAGCAAGAGCAGAGAAGTATCTCATTAATAGAGCTATTCAGTTTACAAACCTGGCAAGCATCTTTTCCTCCGTCTGGAAACCCAGCACACATTATGGTGTCACCTCGAATAGGCTTCCTCAAAGTTGACAGCACTCTAGAACATTCATTCTGGTCTAAGATGGGCAACTCTACTTCATGCAGAACTTCAGGGAGCATTCCATCTGAGAAGTAAAACACAGCAGAAAATGCTGCCTTGTGCCAGGTCAGAGTCTGTCCATTTCTCCCACTGCTCCTACTCTGACTGGCAACAGTTCTTCTGAGTCTCAGGGGCACAGATATTTCCCACCATCCCTTGCTGCACACTCTTTTTCTAACTGGAGTTGCAAGGCACTGAACCTAGACCATTTTGCCTACAAAACATATGTTCTGTCACTGAGATATGCTTCGTCCTACAAAACAGTCAAACCAGACAGTTAATTGGGAGATGACGGGGTGGGGGTGGGACAGCCAACAACATTTTAGACATCTATTTAATGGGTTCGCCACAGAAAGTACAACCACAGGCACTATACAAACCAGAACCAAAATGAGGGGTAAAACATCCATGTGTGACATCACACAATAGTCTAGGAAAAACAGCGTTTTTCTTAAAATACATCAAATAGTACAGAGGTGCCTGAACATTGCCTTCTAGCAGTATCTAATATTTATTTACATTCCTGTGCATGAATAAGAACCTGGCTGCAAATATTTGGGGGTTGAAAGTGCACTTTTTGTGGAGGGAGACAAAATATTATCTCAGAGCCCTTTCTCTGGGAGAATTCCCTGCCCCCCCCCCACTGCAACATGCCCATTCACTGTTGGTGTTTTTACCCCCCTTCTCATACAACTGCTTCAAACCATTTGCTTCTTTTAATTTATTCTTATATCTTCTTTTTGGGGACTTCATCACTACACAGTTATAGCACTTCAATTCCATTCTAATTGTCACAGTTCTATCCTATGGAACCCTGGGATCGGTAGTTTTATGAAGTATATAGAATTCTCAGCCAGAAAGTTCTAATTTCTCCTCAGACTACAAATCCCAGGATTCCAGAGGATAAAAGCAGAATCGAAGTGCTATAACTGTGTAGGGTAAAAGGACCCCACCTGGACTACTGTGTCCAGTCCTGAGCACCATAGTTCAGGAAGGATATTGACAAGTTGGATTGTGTCCAAAGGAGGGCAACCAAAATGGTAAAAGTCCTGGAAACCATGTCCTATGATGAGTAGCTTAGGGAGGTGGGTATGTTTAGCCCAGAGAAGAGAAGTTTAAGAGGCGACATGATAGCCATGTTTAAATATTTGAAGGGATGGCATATGGAGGATGCTCCTGAGGCTAGGACACAGAGCAATGGCTTCAAACTTCAGGAAAAGGGATTTCCTCTAAACATTAGGAAGAAACTCCTGATGATAATAGTGGTTTGGAGGTGGAATACGCTGCCTTTGAGTGTTGTGGAGTCTCCTTCTTTGGGGGGTTTTAAAGAGAAGGCTGGATGACCATCTGTGAGCAGTGGTTTGATAGTGTATTCCTGCACGGCAGGGGGTTGGACTCCATGGCCCTTGTGGTCTCGTCCAGCTCTGTGATTCTAAGACCCCTAGTCACAGAACAATTTGAAAAGCTTTGAAAAGAGTGATGTCAGACAAGTACTGATTTACTGTATAGCTGCCCAACACACACACACACACACACACACACACACACAAACACTTTTGTAACAAAATATTTTCAAAGGTAATATCAAAGGCTTACTTTCTCTTAAACGACCCCAGCCACAAGTGATGCATATAAATCCTGGATCAAACGTTTCATTCGGATCTGGAAGGCATACTGGCCAAACTGCTAAACCTACCACCAAGACAGATCAAAATCCTTGTGACATACTAGAGTGAACAATGTTCATTCAACAGCTCTTTCAATACAGCTTGCAGTGACATTAATCCATTTAGAAATTAGTTTCTACAAAAAAAATTTTTTTTAAAAAACCTTCCCCAAAACTCCAATACAGTTCTTCTGGGTTGAGCCCCTCTGAAATGAAAAGCAACATATTTTTTCCCTCTCTGTGTCAAATTTCACCATTAGTTTATATTACTGAAATGTTTTTAATGCATGTTTCTGAAGTCAATCTTCAAACTCATAACTGAGTTGTTGAAAAAGCTGGTTCTACGTGACCATCAAGACAGATTGGGATAACCAGACTGGGACTCTGGAGGGGAAATGCCCCCAGCAGCAGGGCAACATGCTTTCTGCTGCTGCTTACAATCACCACCACTACTTATAGATCCAGGAAAAAAGTTACTCATACAAGGGTTGTTTTTCTGTAATCTGCTTAACAGCTTGATCACGTGACTTGTCTTGAATAAAGTGATCTAAACGCCCTAACTGTTATTTTAATCAAATAGCTCCAAAACCTATAAGTAATTGCTATACTATTATTTGACTATAAATTATTTCCTCGTGAGTGCCAGTAATAAATAATGTTTAAAATAATGTAGATATGTGGAGAGCCAGAAAGATGACTCTAACCACGGTTATCATATTAGAATACAATATTACCATATTTAAAGTGACCATCCATTTTCAGAAGGGCAACATCATAATCCATTGGTTTCTTTCTGTTAAATTTTGGATGTTTGATTATTTGTTTAACTGGTAAGGTCTGCTCTTCATCATCTTTCAGACTCAGATCATGTTCTCCAGCAGTGACAGTCAGCGAACTGAGCAGAGATCTGCAGTATGGTACAAAATCATAATGGGAAAAAAAACTTAAGCTATGTTTTTGAAGACAAAAGAAACAAAATCCAATTCTTTACAGAAATATCATCATCTAGCACACCAGTGCATACATATATATTAGGCCTAAATACCTTGAAGGCACCAGGTACTATCTGATCTTGGAAATTAACTGAGTCAGATATGGTTATTATTTGGAAGGGAGACTGTCAGAGAACACTAGGTGTTGTACGGTATAATGGGAGGAAGACAATGGCCATTTCCGCACGGGGCGAGGGAATCACCCCGTGATATTACTTACTGGACTTTAAGGCTCCCCAGTCTGGTCCAGGCTGCTCTGGAGCAGTGCGTGGCCGTCGCTCTGCACTGCTCCGGCATCAAAAATGCTGGCTTCCAGTTGGTCGAGGGTCTCTGCCGGGGGCGGGGTTTAGGCTGGCCAGCTTCAGCGGAGGGTCTTGACCAACCGCTCAAGCTGGCCAGCCTAAAGCCCGCCCCCGGCAGATCGCAGGCTCGCACCAATGCAAGCCTGCGAATCTGCATAAGGGAGCAGGCTTGCAGTGGCGCACTCCATGCTTTTGAAAGACCTGTTTTTAGCGGTCTTTCAACAGCACGCTGGACGACCACTTGGGGTCGTTCCGGAGCAGGCTGGGGTGCGGATCTACATTAAGTAGGTCCAACCCAGTCCGCTCTCAGGTGCAGACGTCCTCCCTGGAGGATGCTCTGCCCCCTTTTAAAAACCCCGTGTGGAAAATGGCCAATGGCAAACCAACTTTAAGTATTCCTTGCCTAAGAAAAATGCTATGAAATTCATGGAGTCATCATAAGTCAAAGTTACACAAACAACATAAACATTACTTGTGTTGGTCTAAATCCAATTGCTTTCCTTAACTAGAGTAATACCTTAAATCAAGAGAACTTAAATAAGTATCATCTTAACAAGTTCCATTGATCCAATGTACCTACTCATGATTAGCAACTGGATGCAGACCATATTTTATGTGTGCGTATGTAGTCAATGAATTTGTTTATCAAGGACAGTGCAGATTTTTAGAAAAATCTACAAAACAATACATGCAAAATAAAACAACATGAAATGATGGCCTCCTAATGAATTTCTACTCTGTACCTGCTTACAACACAGTGAGCTGCCGTGATTACCCACTGAGTAGAAATGAGGGTTCCTCCACAGAAATGATGGTTATTCCTTTTCAAGGAAACCTGGATCATGCAGAACACATGTCACATTAGGAAAGGCATGTTTTAACACATCTACAAAAGAAAGGCAGAGAGCAGGATCTATATTCTCAAGCAACATATCCAAAGTCCAGCAAACATTCACATTCACATGAATATTTCCCCAGGTTTGTGATATGCAGCAGAGAGGAATGCTAACAGTCAACATTCACAAGTATAGCTCTAAATTTCCAAACATCCCCAAAATTTGTTTGGTATTGTCAACATTCATTCCACCCCACCAACAAAAAGTAATAAAAAGTGTTTTCTTTTTATGTAATATTTACACCATTACTACTGCTTAGTCATTTGCTTAGATAGAAAAGGATTAATAATCAATCTAGAACCAACACAACTTGGGTTGAAACTATCTGAAAGACCATATTCTCCTGCACAAAATTGCCTCAGGTTTAAGATCTTTGAAGGTGGTTCTTCTCTGGACTCCACAACCCTCAGAAGTGCATTTGGTGAGAACATGAGAGAGGACATTCTTAGTGGCAGTTCCTAGGTTGCAGAACCCCCTTGCAAGGGAACTAGATAGGAAGAGTATATCCCTGTTGGTTCTGCTGGACCTCTCAACAGCTTCCGATACCATCAACCACAGTATCTTTCTGGGTCATCTCTCTGGAACAGGGCTTAGAAGCACTGTTTTACAATGTCTCCAGCCTCTCTTGGAAGGGAAGACTCAGAAGGTGGTGCTGAGGAATTCCTGTTTCCTGGCCTATATCCTGTGGTGTCCCTCAGGGCTTAGTTCTGTCACTCACGTTGCTTAATGTTTACATGAGACTGCTGAGAAAAGTCATCCGGGTTCAGTGTTATAAGTACACTGATGTACACACAGCTCTATTTCTCCTTTCCATCTGATTCCAAGGAAGTGGTTTCTGTCTTAAACTAATATCTGCTGTCAGTAATGGATTGGGTGAGGGTGAACAACTTGAAACTTAATCCAGACAAAACAGGTGCTCCTGGTCAGTTGGAGGCCAGATCAGGGAACAGGGATTTGGCCTCAAGTTCACAGCTTGGGTGTACTCCTGGACTTGGATTTAAGCATGGATGTCCAGGTTTTGGCTGTAACCAGGAGTGTGTTTGCACAGTTAAAACTAACGTTCCAGCTGTGTCCATTCCTTGAGAAGTCATATCTGGCTGTGGTGACACACGCTTTGATTATATCCCACTTGATGATTGTAACACATTCTACGTGGGGCTGTTTGGAAACTGTTTAGAAACTTCAGCAGGTCCCAAATGCCATAGCCATGCCGTTGACTGAGGCTGGTTACAGGGATCATGTGACTCCCCTGTTTGAAACAGCTCCATTGGCTACTGGTCTGTTTCCAGGCAACCAATTCAAAATGCTGATTTTGATCTTTAAAGCCCTACATGGCTTGGTCCAGACTATATTAAAGACTGTATCTCCTTATACAAGTCAGTGCGACCTCTAAGATCTGCAGGGGAAGGCTTTCTCCCAGTCCCACTGCCTTCACTGGCAGAGTTGATGAGGACCTGGGAGAGAGCTTTCTCCGTGGCTTTTCCCAGGCTGTGGAACTCCCTTTCCCAGGAGTCCCAGCTGGCCCTCTCCCTCCTATTTTCCACTGGCAGGTGAGGATGTTTTTATTCAGGCAGGCTTTTGAATTTTAATTTTGGAACACTAGTGTGTGTGTATATAATAGCATGCTGTATTTTTACATCTTTCATTGAAATTATATTTTAAATATGTTTTAAATGTTTTTAGCTGTTATAAATGTTTTTTAAAAATAATACTGTTATTTAATTCCTTTTAGCTTTTGTAAATTCATTTTTTAGCATGATCTTTTTAAAAGTAGTATAAACTGTCTTGAATCCCATCTTGGGAAAAAGGAGGATAGAAATGGAATAAACAAACAAACCTTCAAGGAACCACCACGATCAAACAGTGTCTGTCTGTGCATGTATTCAGATCAGGGTAAATGTTACCTTAGAATCAATAGAACTGGAAGAGACCACAAGGGCTATCGAGTCCCTCTCCTGCCATGCAGGAGTACACAATTAAAGCACCTTTGTCTGCATTGTTTATTAACATGTGAACCAAATTTGATTTTCCAGGTGACTACACTGTCCTCACTCTTGAATAATGTCTCTTTATTTTCTGCAGATAATGTAATTAATCAGAAAAGTTTGCTGACAAGTTAGAGAGAACGCTCATTGTTCTCACTGTCAGTGTGTGCTTCACTGCTCTTGCAAGCAGCAACACATTGTTCAGCAAAAGAACCCATGAAGCAAAGCCCCAGTACCCTCAGTGCCCTCATTTTTTCTCTCCTCCATGATAGATCTCAGAACTGAAGGTAGCTAGAATTGCAACTATCAGGGCATGGGGGCAGCTCACCTGCCATGGATGTGAACCTTGCCGCACCTGGTTCCCACCAACAATCCGAGAGAGATAACCATAAAAAGGCCATGGATCTAAGGCATGGGCTTTCTGCCCACATTTTGAACCTGAAGGCACAAAGAACAGAAGGAGGTGTGAGGGAGAAAAAAACCAACATAGCAAGATAAATATCATAAAATATCAAAACCCATCTGACTTTGCAATGGTTCAAAAGTAACTGAAGTAATCTAATCATTGGCCAATATTCAACTATTTGTTTGACTAAACAGCAAAAAAAACAAACAAACAAACAAAAACCAGACATACAACAGGCAAAAGTCTAAGTATTTCTTGTTAAAGAAATTCCTCATTCTGCAGTTTGGTCTCTGCAAAGCTCAAGAGACATTTACATCTGTTACAAATAAAATAGCATCTATATAATGTTCCAAACTGTACACAACTGGCTTTGTTTAGATTTCAGACAGAGCAACTTTATGCATGATATAATTTATTGTAATAGCATATTGTCCAATGCAATTGGAAAAGTACAGGCCTGTTGTGAAAACCTTACTGTGTTACATTCTCATGTTAAAAATCTCTACAAAAATAATTGTTACAAGTGAGAACCATTTGCAAGATTATTCTGGATTTGGCTTTATATTTCTCTGATCTTCAGCTACACATTATGTAGCTTATATCAATCTCAGAAATATTGAAGTAGATTGACACCTGACTAAGAATTCAGTATGATAGGCCATATCGTGTATGTTCTCCCCACTTTAAAAAAATAATTTGTGAAGCATCTTTTGTTCCAGAGGAGGCTTCCCAGAACAGAAGGGGAGGGATGAAATATTCCCTAATTTCCCCTTTCTTCTGCCACCTGCACCACCATCTATACTTTTTTGAAATGGACTCCCAAATCTCCAGAGCACATTTCAAGGTAAAGCAAGGCATTAGGAGAAATCAATGAAGTTTGCTTCCATTCACAGAAGTCTCTGTGAGAACATGGCTGGATACAACACAGACAAGTGAATACCTATGTGAATGAATGTGTGCATGTGTATTCATTGACTTCACGCAAAATTTTGCAAATAGTCTATGTCCAGAATAGTAATGAATGCACACTAATCTAAAAAACAAACTAACTTCATTTCAGAATAAAGTAGCCATTCTTTAAGAGGCACAAAGTTCTTTGTTGTTTTATCTATAAGAGATCTGCAGTTTAGTCAGAGGAGGAGGAAGAGGAGGAGGAGGAGATGATTATGATGATGATTTAGGGTTCATTCAAATAGTGACAATGGGGCAATGGGGTGGATTATGCTATGGATGTGATTGTCCACATTCGTCGTGACAAGTATGGAATGACAGCAAATCTTCCCTCTAGAGATCACATGACTACACCTCCATCAGATCTTAGCCCAGGCACTTAGCCCAGGGTTTAGAAAGCCAGGCTGCTGTATACACAGTACAATCTAGTCTCATTCTTAGGGGCTATGAGAGGCTACCTTTATTCTAAGCAAATGCTGTTGATGGAATGAAGGTAACGAATGAGACAAAAATGCCAGAGTAAATGAAAGTAATATCTATTTGATGTAATATGAACATCTGTATTTTTGCATTTACAAAATGGTTAGAGCCGAATATGAAATCATAGCCATACCTTGTACAGACACTGGTGTAGAGCTTCCTTCGCAGAGGTAAGCTGTCCCAAGCACAAGTAAGAACAGGCGGCCTGAAGCCACTGGCATGATCCCTCTGTAAGTGACCAAGCTAAATGAAAGAAGAGAACTTTATAGTAGCAAAAAAGAAACTATAACGCAGTGGGAGAGCAGTGACTGACTAATTAAAAATGCAGGTTACTGATTAAACCAGCCGTAAAGCTTTTAACCAGGCACTACTATATTTTTCCACATTTAGCCAAGCATTATTTCTTTTAAGTTCTCAAGTGACTGAGGTGTTTTACTGCGACATATTCCTATTTCAAAAGGCCAGCCTATACATTGAAGAAAACAATACAGAAGGCCCCCTGACTAGCCATCAGAAGACTTCCGTGCCAATATAACTGATGATTAATACCTTCAGTTTAATTATGGTTGTTTCCAAGGCCGTGTGGATTTTTTAAAGCAAGAAATGTTAATTTCCTATACTTGATAGCAAAGTTCACATCAACACTATAATCTAAAGTAGACTCACAGTCCTATTATTGTATAGCAGGCAGGGGCAACTGTGGAGGGGTAGGGGGCTGAACTAGCTCCCCCCCAGGAGACCTTGGATGGCAGCTTCCCCTGCTCACTGCACCCATTCCTGAAAAAGATTGTTCCCCCAATGCTCTCTAAAGTATATGGGGGATTTTCACCATGTTTTTCGACCTTCCTGGGGCATTTTAGGTTGAGGAAAGGCCTTTTTTACAACAGAAACAGAGTGGAAATCACTTCTTTTTCACTACCTGTTCTAAAAAGGTCTCTGCTGGGTGAGTGGGAATATAGGTGTAATGCATCCCACCCCAAAGAGGGCATTTAAAAGCAAATAGTTTTTGACTCCTGGGGGGGGGGTCTTAGTGGCCAGAAAATAAGCCTGGGGGGCCACATGTGAATCAATGGGCCACACCTTTGCCCCCCTCAGTTGTGTAATATGGAAAAGACCAAGGCAAAAAGGAACCTGATTTGGCTTCATTTGACATGCATTGCCTGTTCCAACACCTAACTTTGTTTCTGGACCTTCCCAAGAGACTAGCTGCATTTTTCTGCCTTAGTGCTTTGGGGGCTTATTCTAGCTAAAGGCAACTGAAGTTTTCAGAAGTGGCTGCTTTGTATCTTTAAATAAATAAACCACACTTAATTGCCTCTCTTTTTACTGTCTTTGTCCCCAGTTAGTTCACGGCCATAGGGGTGGCCTTATTTTTCATCTAAACACATTTTAACATCTCAAAGCAAAAATATAGATGCTGTGACCACAACACCTGCTTGTATACTTTGAACTTAGTTTGCAGCAATTGGAATAAGCTATGGACAAAAAGGGAAGGTACGAGAGTGCAACTGAGAGTGCAACTGAGGCATTTTAAAAACAGCTGAAAAAATGAGACGATAGAGAATTAATCAGGATTGTCTCTGTCAAACCAAGACAGTTGGAAGCTATGCAACTGTAGCCACAAGCCTCTTTTCTCACTCCACCACAACTTACTTCAGCACTGGTGTAGGAGAGTGACAGGATTTCAGCCATAGGATACTATTCTTTCTTTTGTTTATTATTTCTAGTTCTCTGAAAAGGTGTGATAATACTTTTATGGGCTTTATCATCTGATTTCTGTGAACAGGACTCTCACTGTAGCTTTGCTGTAAGGCAGGCTGAATACCATCTAGCCTTCCAGCTCTTGTAGGACTGTATTTCCCAAAAGTCCTAGCTGACACAGCCAATGGTGAAGGATGCTGAGAGTTGCAGTCCAGCAACAGCTAGAGGGCTACATGTTTTCCATCACTGCCTCAGACTGATATATGTTTGAATCTTGGATTTACAAATATCTTATGCTATTAGGTTAATGTTCTTGAATAGGAGCTAATTGTTAGAAGATTGTTTCTTTATAGAAGACCATTCTGGAATGTCCTAAATACAAAGGAAAGGATCAGAGAAGAAGGCAGGGGGCATACCTTTAACCCCCCCCCCAATACCTAAGGATGATAATGCAGGACTGTGTTTGGAAAGACACACTAGAAAGTGCAGTTTTTGAGTGAAAGTTAAAGAAACAGAGAGAAAGCTGAGGTTACCTTTGAGCTTCATAATCTGTGGGTGCAATTGTGCGTGTCTTCTGAAGTAGAAGCAGTAGAATTTGCTAGAGGTGAACAGATGTTAGCTTACCTCCACCTATGCCCCAATCTGTACATTTGTTAATATAGTGAATTCAAAGATTTCATGGCTTCCTTCCAAAGGAAACCAAAGTGGGGAAGTCACTGTACCTCTGAATTTTTCCACTGTCTATAATACTACTCCAATTAAGGAAAAGGCAAAAATACTACAAGCAGCTCATTTAGAAGTATAACATCAAAATGGAACACTTACTGTACCACTGTGCAGTGTCTCAGGGCAAGGACGAAAAACAGAGATATTCAAAGCAGTGTGGTCTGTGTAGTCTTCCCTTTAGTTAAGATGGTGAGACAAGGAGCGGGCAGGGCACCTTTTCTCCCCACAGCCTTTATGCCACTTTCCTCTGCTTCCCATTCTTCTCACCCTCTCTGTAAGGCGGATAAGGTGTAACAAAAGCTCCTGGCAGAAACATTGATAAGCACAATAAGCAAATCTGCCTTCTTCATTGTTTGCTGGCACATTTAGCTGCTCTTTCCCAATTTTAACAAAAGATAAATGGAGGTAGAAACCATAAATCCAGAACCTATTCGGTAACATTATTTCTGCAAGTGGTCTCTACAATAAATCCCAAGGTTCTGAAATCATTTTGATGAGAAATCCAGATTCGAAATTTACTAAATGGCCAAATCCGACTATGTTTCAATCAAAGGACTAGAAAGTTGACAATGTCTAATAGTCTGGTCTTTTTTCTGACTGACATACATTAGGTGAAAAGAGTGTATGTGCATGCAGACACATGCACACAAAGTATACTAAACTCAGCAATTCCTTGTGATGCTTCCACATCTGTTCTAGTTCACACTTCCAGATTTCAGTCAGTAGTGTGTGAGATCTTCTTAAGTTATCATTTGCAAACCTGGCTAATTCATCCCTCTGCTCTGCCCACTCCATCTCACAAACTTCCTGACTGGCTAGGAGGGAAACAGAGTAGCCAACCCCATGCATACCTAGCAGCCATTTGGTAAAGCACAGGAGCAGCTCGTGGCACATCACCCCTTCCAACCTTACCCTTGTACGGGCACAAAAGAGTACAGTATTCCCCTTGTAAATGAGAGCCATTGCTTGGTGCTTTTCCAGCACCCAAACATCTTTAAAATGATGAACACTGGAGAGAAAATGGCTGGAAAACCTGGAAGTAAAAACTGGAAATTGCTTTCCAGGCACTTCTGAGACTGATTTTAGATCCAGGAGGTGCAGCCCACTGTGGGAGGTGAAAACTGACCCACCAAATGCATCACAGTTGCCCCCCTGTGCAGTGAGGCATGGGTGGACAGAACTGCTTGGATGCAGTAGAAGATAACTACCATGGCACTAGTGCTGAAGGAAGATTCAGCTGCCAGCTGAATGTACATGGAGTGGGGAAGGCAGCATTGTGCCATTATGTCATGCTCCTCAGGTTGCAACGTGTTTGGGTTTGACCTGCCAGGAAACGAAAACTTTCTGTAGACGTTCCATTAGGTACTGCAAACATATATATCTTAGGCCATTTCCGCACTACGCTCTTATAGTGCGATTATTCCACTTTCAACATCCTATGGAATCCTGGAGTTTGCAGTTTCGGGAGGGGCCAGGCGGCCCCTCCCGAAACTGCAAACTCCAGGATTCCATAGGATGTTGAAAGTGGAATAATCGTGCTATAAGAGTGTAGTGCGGAAATGGCCTTAGTGACAGGTATTCTCTTTATGTTGGAATGGCCCTAAATTCAGCCAAAACCTATACATGTAAAGTTAGTGCAAGCATATACCCCTGTGACGGGGCCTTCTTTTTCCTCTCTCAGACTGGTATGGCAGCTTCCCAATCGGATAACATGCCCCGTCTTTTCCACACAGCTCTGCCTCCCCACCTTATCACACCACCTTTGTGTAAAAGGGTGAAGCCTTTCAACATTTATTCAGAACCCATTTAGAGGTCTACGGTAGTGTGTTTTCTCTGTGTCTGAAAATACCGTATACTACTCAGCCAAATCAGCATTTATAAAAATAAAGTGTAATGTTTATTAAGGTAACATATAGAACAAAGATACCGGAGTTCATATGTAGGTCAACATTTATACAGTTCTTCGGAGTACTTTTAGTCAGTTTTCTTATATCTGTAACCTCTCATCTGAGAACAAGTACCTTGTGCCTCCCCTCCCACCAAAGGCTCAACCCCCAATCGAGGTCACACTAAATGACCAGATTCTACAATACTTTAATTACTTTCCTGCATCTCTCCAGGCTTCCCCTGAGTCACTCTCCCTGGCTGACTGAGGGACTTTACTCCAGAGCTCTCTCTGGTGAGAACTGACATTGAAGGACTGCCCAAAAGATAACCAGTGTAAAGATAGACCTTATATACCTTTTCTTCTCAGCCACCAGTCCATCCCTCACACTACTGAGCTGGGTTTCTCTCCCGAGGAGCTATTCTGGTTGCCTGGCAACCTGTTTCTATGCTGCCCTGGCACTCTGGATAGCCGCACCCCCAGAACTCTGTCATGCACACCTCTACTGTCCCTATTTGGCAGGGACAATCCCAGTTCGGTCATCTCTTTTTTCGCTACTTTTAAAATGTTCCAGGTTCTCTCTTCTGCTTACGTTTTTCCCCTTTCTCCTCAGCTTACTACACTTGCTGCAAACTGAGTTCAAAGGGCAAAAGCGGTTTGCACTCAATTAACTCAGAGAAAGGGGAGAGAAGGGGGAAATCTTGTCCTTCCCAGTAGGCTCAGGCAAAAGCAAACTGCTGCAGCCTCATAGAATCATAGAATCATAGAAATGTAGAGTCGGAAGAGACCACACGGGCCATCCAGTCCAACCCCCTGCCATGCAGCAATACCCTCGAAGCACTGCCGACAGATGGCCATCCAGCCTCTGCTTAAAAACCTCCAACGAAGGAGACTCCACCACACTCCGAGGCAGCATATTCCACTGCTGGACAGCCCTGACTGTTAGGAAGTTCTTCCTGAGGTTCAGGTGGAATCTCCTTTCCTGCAGCTTGAATCCATTGCTCCTTGTCCTGGTCTCTGGAGCCTCCTCTTAGCATATGTTTTCTTCCTCGTTAATAACTTTTGCCATCTTTACCGTGCCCTGATGTTGATGGGCCACATGGCTCCCAATTTTCATCTGTGAAATATTGGATATATACAAGTATATTTATTAGTACATTGCCCCGAGAACTTGCAATATAGGGTGGGATATAAATATTTTAATCAGTAATTAATAAATACATATGCACACTCTGTTCACAAGCTTTTGCTGGATGCATGGGGAAAAGGTAGAAAGAGATGCAAATCCACACACCCACACACACCCCACATACATGTGAACTTATATATTATTCAAAAAGGACCCCTTTTCATCTTTCCTAAGGAATGCGGTTGTGTGCTTTTGGTGCTTTTATGGTGTATTTCATTGTCAGAACTATAAACGGGGGTGCTTTAATGCAAGCCCAACCGCCACGATTTTAATAGGTCAGTTTCCTTTTCAACAGGATTGTGGAGAATTTCAGATATGCTGACCTTTTAAAATGCTCAAGCATCCCTGTAACGTAGACCACTATTTATAGAATGTGCCATCATTGAAAAAGTACCCTTTAGAATTCCTTGGCTCTGTGCATTAAAAAAAAAAAAATTACAGTAGCTCGCTGTGTCTATTTACAACATTCTTCATGGATGTTTTCAAAACTTTCTTTTTGAATTTGCCTTGAAATTGCAATCATGTGACATTTGTTGTCAGTAGTTTTGCTTCTCATCAAGCCCAGTTCCTCACTTTGGGCTAAAGAGTTTCCCCATCCATTTACTTCTGTAGCAAATTTGGCTGACTTTCATTTGGAAGTCACGTCCTCCCTGTAAGCAATATAATGGTAAAGTTTAAAATGCAGGTGCTTGACATGATAGGCCCCATAGTGGCCTCTGCAAAAGAAAATTTTAAAAAGAAGAAGCAGGCAACTGTGTTGACCCATCTCAATCAATCCATTCTAGAATGTTCTCCCTCCACCAGGAGCAGATCTTTTGTAAAGCTCATGGATCTTAACTGTAAGTTCCAGACCAAGCTATCACAACATGTTTTGCATTACAATAGGTTATATCCCTACAATATATTGTTGTTCAGAAAAGTCAGCCTCCCAACTACCTCTGCCATTATAGCTAAGTTCAGAAGGAAAACCAAGTGGCTTGGGTGGCAGATCTCACCATCCTTTCTAATGGGGAGGAGGACTGCAGTCACTTTGACCCTACACACCCTGGCTCACTGCTGTCCTCAAGAACTTCCTAGGAAGGGGCATTTCAATGCAGTGTTGCAATTGCAGGAGAATCTGTAACCAGTGGAATTTCTCCTTCTTACAATAGTGGTGTGGCCTAAGGACTGCATTACTTGGGAATAATCAGATGGTGGGTAAGTCTGAAGCCAGGAGTGAGCAGGAGCAGGGCCACAACCCTACCCCTATACTTCCTTTTTTTCCCCTACCAATCAGTTTGTTCTTTTTTTTTTCCTCTGCCCTTCCTTCTCTCTCTTTCTCTTTTTACCCAGCTGGCTGCCACAGAGGGGCAGATCACTTTTGCCACCTGTATGAACCGATGAATGAGAGAGAACTCTTAAAACTAGGCCACAGGTTGCTTACCACTGACTTTCATCTTAAAGGTACAGAAAACTTCTCGATATATGAATTGTAAACTTTGGCCTTTTCCGCAGGATACTGTTGTCCCAGCATGGGGATGGGAGAGGAGAGGGGACTGCAGCGATGCTTCTACACGATGTTGTCGCAGTCCCGTCCTTCTCCCGTTGCCAGGTGGTGTGATTGCGGATTAAATCATTGACAAGTTTTTCCTGTCATTGACCCACGATTGCACCACAATCTCACACTTACTTGGCCCGCGGAAGCCCCGGAAGTGCAATGAAGGCGCTTCCTGCCCCAGCGCAGCCCGGGAAAGTGCCCGGCTGCACTGCAGAAGGAAAGAGGCATGTCTATCACACTTCCTTTGGCAGGGAGCCAGCCGGTACAGAGGGGAGCGCTCCCGTTGCACTCCCTGCCCAGCAGAGCTGCTGCCAAAATCGCCACTGGAGTGTGACAGGACAAAGTAGGGTGCGGAAAGGGCCTTTATCTCTGCTAAGTCTCTTCAATTTTTTCTGTTCCATGCCTACCCTCTTCATCGCTTTCCTGTTAACAGCACACAACATCCCATTACTTGTTTTTCTCCACCCTGGCCATTTCCGCACTAGCCTGTTATAGTGCTATGATTCCACTTTCAACATCCTATGGAATCCTGAGGTTTGCAGTTTCGGGAGGGGCCGACCGGCCCCTCCCGAAACTGCAAACCTCAGGTTTCCATAGGATGTTGAAAGTGGAATCATAGCACTATAACAGGCTAATGCGGAAATGGGCCCTGTCTTTTTCAAGGCCCCGGACTGGTTCCTTCATCATCCTCTTGGGACAAAACTGAAAAAGTTGGTAGATGCATGACAAGATGTTCTGCAGAGCTTTTCACTCTTTATGAAGACACAAGCAGCTTAGAGCGGAATCAGATTCAGGTGTCAGTGCCGACAGAAGATTAACATTTCCTCATGCTATTTCCCACCCACTGCATTTTATTCACACAACGAACCGATAAAGTAAAATAGACAAATAGGATCAAGTGGTTCATTTAGCCTGGTTCTTTAAAGTTAGGTGCTTTAAAGCACATTTATTTCAATAACCTTGAGACTACAAAGCACCAGGCTCTGTGCTGAATTTCTCGACTTGTCAGAGCAATTGTACAATGAAGAGTGTTATGCTTCCAGAGAAATACATTCATTCCACGGCTATTCATTTCCTCACAGGATCAAGTCCTACCAAAATGAATGGAAATCATGCTTGGAGGCCTGACAATAAAAAGCAAGAACAGTGAAATAAGTTTCTTAATGAATAGTTGAATGATCTGCTAGACTTTTGCAAGCAAAACTATTAAAAAATACAGAAGATAAAAGAAGTGTCTCCAGTATGGAATAAGATATATTGACAGCTAACAGTGGGGCTTGTTTCTGCTTTTAATGCAAACCACTGATAGGTAAGTGACTGTTTTTAGTTAAGTGTGAGATAAGCAGGCACTGTCCAGTCTTCATTCAAGTGGCAGGTGGCTAAAATCTGGAAGATCTTTATTACCAGCCCACCTGTTTTACTGCTTGTCTACAGAGCTGAACCAGCAGCTGGCTGGGTTGAATGTGTGTCTCAGGTTAAAGTTGCTTGTTTTTTACTGTTTTTTTTTCCCTTTACAATTTCTTCTCAGTATTGTGAATGCAGAGAGTCAGAATGGTGTACTGGTTTGAGCTTGTCTCCAAAGTGTTTGAATCCTCACTCAGCCGTGGAAATCCACTGGGTGACCCTGGGCAAGTCACATTCTCTCAGCCTCAGAGGAAAACAAAGGCAAATCCCCTCAGAACAAATTTTGCCAAGAAAACTCCATGATAGGTTTGCTTTAGGGTCACCATAAGTCAGAAAAAAATTGAGGGCACACAACAACCTGTGAATGCAGAAACACAGAGCTTCTGGCAAAGAACTCCCCCCTACAAAGCTCCAGTTCTCTGTCTCTAGATTAAAGAAAGTAAGAGTCCTGAACAATGCCTACCATATGCCTTCAAAGTCCATCCGGCACTTCTGCTCAGCAAAGTAGGGCTGGAAGGTGGAGTTTTCTGGAGAGGCATTGTAGCTTGGCTGAGGAGGAAGTATTTACTGAGGAGTAGAACTCAGAATATAATAGAAACCAGTGAAGGGAAGATTAGATGGCCTTGTCTTGCTCTGAAAACATCTGGTAACTGTACAGTAATAGTGAGGCAATCCTGTTCATTCCCATGTCTATCAGGCAATCTAGATGAATGTTGTACTTCACTCTGTGGTAGAGAAAGAATGTCCAGTAGGCTGCAAATCACTTAAATCCCACTTTTACAGCCCCAAACCCCCAGCATCCCCCCACAGTTGACTTGATTTTTGCCTTGAAACCATGCTAAAAGACCCCAAAATGTACCAAAAATACACAAAAATGCTTTCTCCTAAAATGCTCATTCCGCCTCCTTTTTGTGTGTGTGGGAGTATGTACCAACACTGTGTCACTTCCAGTCACTATTTTGACTGGTATACAGCTGAAAAAAAAAGGAGTAGCAGTAATACTAGTAGTAGTAGTATTTTGGAATGCAAATGAGTGAGTGCAACCTGTAGTATGGTGGTGTGAGCTGCAGGAAAGAAGTTGTCTAAAGCCAAGACGAGTAGGTGGCCAAATGGTTGGTGAGGGAGTTATTGGAATGTACTGTGATACTGGCTGGAAACTAGAAAGGAGATATGATAAACTGGGTAAGAGAGCCCTCATTAGACTGGGGTGTTAAATAATAACTGTAGCGTTTCTCTTTTTGCAGTTGGAGTATTGACGAACCATGCAGGTGCCATCACCTTTACTGCTGGACAAATGGCTCTTTTAAGGAATGATAAGCATGAGCCCCATTTTTTTCTATATTCATTTCAGGATTCTTGCCCTAAGTCTTTATGCCACCTCCCCTACTGGTACAGTGTGGTTGGATTTTGTGTCCTTTATGACCGGCTTAAGAGCCAGTGTGGTGTAGTGGTCTGAGCATGGACCTATGACCCTGGAGACTAGGTTTAAATTCCCTGCTTAGCCAGGGAGACCCATTGGGTGACCTTGGGTGCATTACACACACTCTCAGCCCCAGAAAAGCCCATCATAGTTTCACCTTAAGGTTGCCATAAGTCAGAAATGACGACACTCAACAGAAACAAATTCTGAACTAGAAGCTTCTCCTAAAGGATTCATGACTGCTGCCATCTGTGGACTGTGCATCAGTCTCTTTCTCAGGTGAGTTGTTGTGGCTTTTATATACGCTGCACTCTACTTGTGATTCCATGTTAACTCCACCTTGCTTTACCATCTTCTGCATTTTCCCATTGGTGGGATAAAAGATGATATCCCAAATGTCACCAGGACATCACAGTCTGGAAAAAAGTGGGTATTGCTGGGGGGAAATATACCAACCCTTGGCAAGCGCGTGAGTGCCTCTCCACATGTACATCTGCCTGAGGAATGAAAATCTGCTGGAGAGTCTTTTTTCTACTGTGGCATCCTAGTTGTGGAATGCCCTCCACATGGAGGCCCGCTTGACATCATCATTAGTTTTGTTCCAGCAAGAATGTGGCTTTGTATTACAGCTTTTGGGGCCTAATGATTCCATCCAAATCTATGTACATACACATTTTAGACAATTTCAGTTTTAAATTACAGTGCGCCCTCTTCTGGTGTGACCTCCACATGACCTCCGAATGTGAGGTTGTGAGAAGCATTGTGTCCCATTGTAGTCAATGGACGTGATGCGCACATGCCCATGCCTCCACAGGTGCATGCACATTGTGTCCATTGACTACAATGCAACACAGTATGTCATGTTTTTTGTTTTACGTGTGGTTTCCTGGAATAAAACCTCCACATGCATGGCAGGTGCGCTATAGTCAGTCATTTAATATGTTTTTACAGTGTTTAAGTTATTTTATTGCTTTAAATTCAAAATTGTTTAAACTGATTTTATAGTAAGCTTCCCAGGAATCTTATGGTATAGGATTGGATATAAATATTTTAATTAATAATGTGGATGGGAACAGGTGACCACAGGGACATCAAAAGTACTTCCATGTGGACATTATGAATATCAAGACCACATATGTCAAGATGACATTCCATACACAAAGGAAAGGGTGGGAAATGATAGCTGTCTTGATTTCCTGCATATTTCCTTGATGATCGTTATTCAGGAATGAAGAAGATTGAAGAGAGGAGCATACTTTATTTCCTGCCAATGATTCTACCATGAAAATAGAAGAGGCTTAGACCATTTTAAACTCTGAAGTAGACTCTGAAAACTAATGTAATTGTAGCCTGGTGAACATATGAGAGGGAAAGCTGGCCAATATAGAAGGAGTTAAACATCCTTCCTCCTTTCACTTACAAATTTTTCTTCCTGCTTATTTTCCCATTTACCTTGAACCTTTAATATTGTTCTATTTTTTCAGCATTTCTATTCACATTCAGAATGGGTGCCCACACTGCAGCGTGGGAGAGGAGGAAACACAGGTAAAGTCTGAATGACTCAGGAACCAGTAGAGATTTTTTCCTTGTTCCTTTCCCATTCTTCCCATTGTCCTTTTCTCTTCTGTAAATACACAAATTATTCTTCATATATATACATCAGGGTAACATGAGAGCCAGTGTGGTTAGTGGTTTCAATGTTGACTGACACTCTTGGGAAGCAAGTTTGAATCTCTGCTTAGTCCAGAAACCTATTGGGTGATCATGGGCAAGTTGAACTTTCACAGCTTCAGAGGAAGGCAATGATAAGCATTCTCTGACTAAGGCCATCTCCACAGTAGACTGTTATAGCACTGTTATACCACTTTCAACATCCTATGGAATCCTGAGGTTTGCAGTTTAAACCTGAACTGCAAACCCCAGGATTCCATAGGATGTTGAGAGTGGTATAATAGCGCTATAACAGTCTACTGCGGAAAAGGCCTCAATCTTGCCAAGGAAACCCGGTGATAGGACTGCCAAGTCAGAGTTGACTTCAGGTCAGAGTTGACCAGAAGGGACGTGACCACAACAAAATAGGTTGAGAGGTTTTTAATTACTGAGTTATGACAGTTTTCAACAGCAACCCACATGCATCAACTGTTAATTTTGCCCTAAACACAAGCAAAATGAGTGGTAGGTAAATGCCTAACTGCCAAATGGCTTAAAAACTGAGGCTTCTAAAAATTTTCAGAATCCACATAAATGTGACACTCACCCTAACTCTCATTACGGATGGTTCTGCACATTAGGAGACATGCCAATGAAAGAAGCAAATGTTTCTGCCTCATCCATTGCACCAGAAGTCTGAAACAGTGAGGCCCCAAATAATTTGTATATCCCTAGTTTCCCTGTGATTTACAAAGGTACCCTCTGGCTATGATATCTTAACTTCCCCCTTCTTGTAAGGGCACTGCATTTTTCTCTAAAATGTACTGCATACCAACCCAGAATGATGCCAGGAGCCTTGCCAGATTCTGTGGTAAACATACATTAGGAACAAGATGCAGATAATTTAATTAACTGACTGATATTCCTTCTTTCTCCCAACGTGGAATCCTAGCTGGGTTATGGTATAAATAAATACAACATGTAGCTAAAACAGTATATAATACAAAGGTTTTAAAAATTCGATTGGTAATCCATTTTAAACAGTTAAAAAGCATTTAAAGTGTAGGTAAAGATAAAAATACTCTACATCCCACTCCATTAAGGAATCCTTCTTTCCCAACCAATTAAAAGCTGATGATCTGTTTAAATAAAAAGGTCTCTTCCTGTAAGCAGAAAGAGAACAGAAACGGGGCCAGCCTTGCCTCCAGGAGAAAGGAAATCCACAGCCTGGGAGCAGCCACCATGTTCTCCTTGTGTATCAAGGGCTTGGCTTCAAAGAGATCGCATTGTTTGATGTCTTTACATAGTACCTCCTGCACAAAGTATGCTCCCCTTGGGAGTCTCATAAAATAGACGTGCGTCCGGGACTGTATCCAAGTAACCCACAACAGAGTGGCAAGCCGGGCCAAATTGTTTCAGTGTTTCCAAAGAGGAATAAACATTTGAGCCAGTTCATTAATGTATTTTCTTTTGGTCAGTCAACAATGAAGAGCTTTGGCTAACAAACACAACAGGAAAATGTCCAGGAACTTGCAAGGTCTTGCCAACATCAATATCTGTACATTGCCTTTGTGGATAAATACAGAGCCAGGCTGCCCAGCTACAACTGGAGCAACTCTCTTTTGGAGCCTTTCGCTTCTCCTTCCTGTCAAGGTAACCTAGTTGCCCTAACTTTGCCTACTCCTGACCTACAATACATTTTCTCTCATTAAAATGTATCCCATTTTTTTTTATCTCCTTGACCCTGATCCTTCTCAAAATATTCTACTGCCTGAGGCAAAGGACAAGATAGCACCCCACCCCAACACTTTGTGACTGAAGCTGACTGAACTATGAGTTAAATCTTCCTTTGACACTGTAGATGGGCCAGCACCTTCCACTGCTCCAGGGAGTAGCAGCCTAGATTAGAGGGTGCAGACATACAGACCTCAGTCTTCCTTCTTGCTGCTACTGCACTGCCTGCCAGTCCTGCTACCACACTATGGCTAGTGACAGGGCCAACCATGCTATGGAGTTCTGTCCCAAGGGAGGGTAGGCTGACACCCCCCCCCCCAGCTCTCCTTTTGCTGCCAGATATTTTTTTTATTTAAACAGAGTTTTGGCAATTCACTGTGTTTTGTGCAGAAGAGTATTCTAAGGAGTGTGTGTGCGCTGTACTTTTATTTGTATTGGTATGTTTTTAAATGGTTTTATACTGTTTTAAAATAGAGGTGTTTAAATAAGGTAGTTTATTTACTTTTAAATTTTCATATTGTCAAGTTTTCAGCTCTACCTTGTTTAATCTATTCTGCAAACCACCACGGGTCACATGTTGGGAGAAAAGTGGAATATAAAATGAAAAAACAAAGCCCAGATAGCTTTAAAAGGGTCAATTCATGGAGAAGGGAGCTATCTCCCACATCCAGAGGACTATAGCTCCCAGTACCAGGTAAGGAGAGAGCCATTTTAGTATAGTGGTTTTGAGCATTGGACTATGACCCTGGTGATCTGTGTTCGATTCCCCCGCTTGGCCAACCACTGAGTGACGCTGGGCACATCACATACTCTCAGCCCCAGAAAACCCTGTGACAGGTTCACTTTAGGGTTGCCATAAGTCAGAAATGACTTGAAGGCACATAACAACAACAAACTAGGAAATGAAGAAGAAAGCTGTCCTTATTCTCTGGCCAGCCTGCAGGCTTCCTGGAGATTTTGGCTGGGTCACTGGCAAAAGAGGATCAGATAGATCATTGATCTCACTAGAGAAGGCTGTTCTGAATAGTAAGGAGAATCTGTGTTTGGACTACAGCATCCATAATATCTAGCCACTATGGCCACTGGGAAAAAGTAAGTTAGTCATACACCACTCTTCTTACAGTGTCCTGTCACAGTATATATCTGTTACCAGTTGGCATCTTTAAACATTGTTCTATCTTGACTCTGTCTGTACCAGCCTGCCAACTTACCATCCATGTAAAGCCTGGGTTTTAAGATGACCCTAGAAAGAGCACAACCACCGTTGTAATGCACCAATAAGATTCTGGCCAGTATGTTCAAATCTGAAAGCGCCATAATGTTGCTTGGAGCTTTTTGTATATTACTCTTTAAAAGCTATTCTAATGTATGCAACACAAGCTACTTTTGCTAGAGAAAGAATATGGGTGGGCAGCAGCCCATTCAGAAGAGTTATTTTAACTTAGGTCAGAAAACCTGTGACTTTCAGATGTCTTCAGACTGCAAATCCCATCTGTTGGAAATGCAGCAACATTCAGCATTTAAAGACATAAAAGATTGCTTAGTGAGAAAGCTTGCATGGCACATTTTCTGCACTTTAGTTGGCCAATAAAGATATCACTCTTCTGTAGATTTTAGATTTTGTTGTATTTTGCTGCATGGTCAACATGGCTACCCTTGCATATGTTTCCAGTAATGATAGGGTTAAGTAGTTTTCCCATGACCCAAAATCTCCTCATCTCTTACCAATCTATCCAAACTTCTCTTGAGATGTAAACTGATACTCCTAGTGATCTTTCTACCTTAACCTCTCACTTCTACTAAAATTTAGCACCCTTAGTGAGCTTTCCTTTCTTTAACGACATTCTTACAATGAAACCTTAGTTTATTTCCTTAGCCATTGGTGTCTTTGCTCTTTAATCAGAATTGCTAGATGCTGCTCAAAACTATGATCCCAACCACTGACTATGCTGTCTACTATGCTGTCTATGATCCAGTCCAGCTCACCAGGTTTTAAACTGTCCAGCCTGGCTTTACCAAGCAGGTCTGAGCATTGGCCTAGGACTCTGGAGAACAGGATTTGAATCCTTGCTTGTTCATGGAAACCCAAGGGGTGACCTTGGGCAAGTCACACTATCTCTGAGACAAACCCCCTCTGAACAAATCTTGCCAAAAAACAAAGAAAGAAAACCTCCATGATAGGTTTGGCTTAGGCCCTGTTACCCTGATTTCTGGGGTCCCTTGGGGGATACCTCAATGTGCTCCACGTGGTGGAGAATGGAAACTAGCCAGAGCACAACCAATAGCAATGCAAGAGGCAGGGTAACCTACCAGGGTCTTTCACCCAGTTTTTACGGGGTCAGGCCAAGCCAAAAACCAAACAAAAATGTCCAATAAATGATTTTATTGAAGGAAAGTCTCACGCAGCAACACAATCACTCACACACTCACTCAAGACCTATTAAGAAGCAAAAGAGAGAAAACTGCATAGGGGAATATTGAAGGGGTGTAGCTGGGATGATACTGCACCTTTGTCCTGAAGTCCTTGGGTCTGGGAAAAATAGCAGAGAAGTGGGGTTCAGCACGGAGAGGGCTGAGGGGATCACTCAATGGATGGAGCAACGGTCTGCTGGGATGACCAGGGGCGATCCAAAGAACCACTCAAAAACTGGGACTATTTGTAGGGGAAAAAGTAGCTGGAGGACTAATCCTTTCCCGGAGAGAACAATGGGTGTTGGAGCGAGAACGAAGCTCCACGATGGTAATTTCCTTTGTGTGATGGGATTGCAAGGTGTTGCCAAAGTCTCAGGATCTTCGGCTGTGTTTTGTGGTGTGACTTCTGGTCCTCGCCTGATGGAGTATTTGCTCAACTTGTCAACAAGTCGGCTTCTCGGAGCTGAGGACCCTTTGTTTATTGTGGGTTTACACATCTTGAGGTCTCCTGGGGCTACGTGACTGGGGATTTTATTGGCTTGACCTGGTTTTTCGATCCTTTGACCATTGCTGCCTATGTGCCCATCCGGGTGACCTGTCAGGCACATTGAATCATATTTTAATGTCAAAATTGTAGACCCTGGGATAGGGTTTTTCCAGTGGAGTAACAGCCCACTATAGGTTGGAAATGACCTGAAGGCACACAATAACAAAGCTTCACTAAATATCTCTTGCTTCTTGAATTGCACACCCTGAGGACTCATTCAAGGTTATTATTCAAAGCAGTCAGAAATTTCTGACTGAAAAATTAGTCACACATCTGCTTTGTTTACCTCATTGAGGCTAGAGGAGGAGGACTGGAGAAGTGAGAGGCCCTTCTGGCTGCTCTAAAAGAATCCTCTTGAGATTCTGATGACTGAGAAAGCTCCTTGAACTCTGCTACAGTACGGGGCAATAATACCTCTCCAACAAAGTGGAAAAAATACATCATCTAGATAAACTGTTACCAACCACGTACTCAAAACTCAGGCCCTGAAAGAGAAGACAGAACATCATTTGTTTCCATCTGTGGTTCCTAGCTGAAATTCCCAAAGATCCATCAAAAGTACTATATAATCAGAGAAAGGCAAAAAATTTGTAGAATATGAAGAAAAGCCAGAGTAATTACAGAAAGGAAGTAATCACACAAGTAAATTTGATTTTTAAAAGTTCCTTGATATTTAGGGACATGCATGTTCTTTTGAATTATTTACCTGTTTCTTGCAAATTAACAAATGATCAACGGAAGTGGATTTTTCATGCCCTTTTGATTGCTGAAAGATTGATACTTCATTACAGGGAATATAATTTTTTTGCCCCTGTGATCCAATGGACAGAAAATCTAACAGTGCTTACAACATTTGATAGAATGATATCTAGACAAAATTCACAAATGGATTTATATTTGGACGTCTGATCAACTTTATGTTGAAAGGTTGGCCATGATTTTTCTCCTTGAAGCCTCTCAGAAGTGTGTTTCTCCTGTAACGCAAGCCTACTGCCTTGTACATGTGCATGCACCTTCAAGTTGCCTGTCAGCTTATGGTGACCCCATGAATTTCACGGGGTTTTCTTAGGCAAGGAATACTCAGAGGTGGTTTTGGCAGTTCCTTCCTCTGAAACCAAGCCTACAGCACCTGGTATTCATTGGTGGTCTTCCATCCAAGTAATAATTTGCTTTACTAAAAATGTGTTGGGATATTTAGGGATTTAAAAACAAATGTGAACTTCTAGTCCCATGTATTGTTCAATTTTTTTAAAGAATTGCAATGGTTCGTTTTAACAAGAAGAAAATAAGAACAACAAGAAAGCCAAAGTAATTATTAGAAAGACCATGCAAGTACAGCAAATAACAAAGATATTTTTCTTATAATGAAAATATAAACAACTAGCAAAAGAAAATGACCTGTCCTTTTTAGAAGAATAGAGAGAGTGTTTGAGATCCTACATTGCTTCAGTGTAGTGCTACAAAGAGATATTGCACTGACACCACTCAACCCTAAACTGAACACCAAGGCAGTGCAGTAGCCTATTTGGATAAGTGATCAGTGGGTATGACCAACAGCTCAAAGGCAATGTCCATTCTCACACTACTCTGAGTAGTCACATGCTATTGTATGTGCACCAATGCCACACATGCAACGGTGCTCCTGCCACCATCAGCTGAATATGACCATTGTATATTGTCCACGAAATTAGCTCCGCAACTGCAGCACAATGTACACCTGCATATATCACCAACAGGATTCTGACCAATGACTTCCATGCTGCTGGAGGCTGCACAGCCACTTGACTTTTACCCAGGGCATACACAACAAAGCAATGCCAATTGTTACTAAATGTGTCTGTATCTAAATGGCTGTATGCAGTTTGGATTTGGCGAGCGAGCATTTCAGCCTGAGCAAAATTCATCAGGTTGCCATAAGCTTACAGGCAACTTGAAGACACATACACACACACACAATGTCCCAGACCCTTTTGAACCTAGCCTCTCCTGATATAAATCTTGGAGCCTTCCTTCTTTTGGCAATTTCTAGCTTTGGTGTCATTAACAGGAATGTCTGGTTCTTTGTGATGACTGTCTTTTAAATTGCCAGTAAAAAAAAAAAGTTTAATAATGCCAACTCAGGAATCAGGATAACTTAGCAATTTATTCAAAATCTTCTTACACATGTGACACTGCCATGAGGGGGCAGCAAAACACAATCTCTTACACTGTATATCCTTTGGATGAGCTTTCTGAAAAGTTCATGTGTTTCGCTGGCTCTAATTGTAAAACAAGGTAAACAAGAAGAACTTATTTACACAGAGAGTGTAGCACCCAATGGTGGGCTTCTCTTAATCTGGGAAGTAGTGCATGCCTCTTCCTTCTGCAGTCCCCAGACTAGCTCTGGAAGGTCAGAAAACTCTCCAGCGGCAACTTTTAAGCAGCACAGAGGGTTATCAAGTGGTGGAAAGGGGGAGAAAGTTACCTATATTCTGCTACCAGACTACTGGATTTAGTCCATTCCTCACCCACTATGATTTACTAAAATTTAGACAATTCCAGTCAGTGTAGGCCAAAAGCAGCAACAATAACTATAATAGCAACATCGAAACCCCAACCAAAACCTCCACTAGTCTCTGTAGTCCTGAAATCCATCCACTTAACTCATGCTTCTGCCTACTCCTCAGCAAGACTGGCCTCCTCAGCTACAACAATAGAGGAAACCAGTGGGCAGTGATGTTGACGTGAGTTGATTGACTTGTACTTAAATCAGACTTATGTCGCCTCAGTAACTCGACTTGGACATGACTTGGACTTGACTTGACAATAAATGAGGCACTGACTCAACTCAACTTGTGTATCCTTAGTGACTGACTTTTTGCCCTTGGTTGAGTAACATAACCCATTCATCTAGAAACCTCACAACTGTGAAAATATTTCCCTCGCTTTTTGCCTGCTGGTCACTTTGGGCAGTCTCAAGCCCAAAGTGTGGGTGCATTTCTAAGAGGGGAACAGCAAACAGGTTAGGCAACGGGCTTGAGACAGGGTTGAGGTCTGCTCAGCAGGCTGTCCCTGCTGCATATCAGAGGAGCTTTCTAAAACTTTTCTTAAGAGCGAAAGGCAAGACTCGCCCTCAAAGTGCAAGGCACATTTCGCAGAGGAGAACAGCAAATGTATTAGGCAAAAGGCTTGAGGAGAAAGGATTCTTCTGTCTAAAGCTTTTTGGATCTTCAGTAACAGGGGGTAATAAGGACCCTATTCCTCACTTCCAAAAAAACCTCCAGCTTCACGAATGAGCAGAAGCTGCAAACTCTTTTATGCCCATTGACACAAAACCCTCCAGCTTAGGGAATGGGGAGTAAGAAGGATCCTACTCCCCACTTCTGAAGCTGAAGATAGCCAAATCGCAAATGTAGGGGGTTGACTTTACTTAAATTGTTAAAACTGTCTTTATGTGATTTTGTCCAGAAATTCTGGAGTATAGGTTGTGGTATAAAGTTGACTCTCAGACTTGAGACTTGGTTTGAAAGTACCTTGCAGGAATTCAGGTCTCAACATCAGACTTGAAGGTAGAGACTTGAGACTTGGAGTAAAAGACTTAAGTACATCACTGTAAGTGGACAAACAACATAGAAGTAGGATATTACGAAATACTATTTCTGTGGGAAACATGAATATGTCGCAGGCTTAAGCTAAAATATTGTAAGCAGCCTTGGATAAGCCCTGGTCTTGAATGTATCTAAAACAGAGTGAGCTTATTCATCTTTAAGATGTTTCCAGACTTAAAAATAATGCTGGAAAGTTTTAAACAACATTTACAAAGGTCAGCACCAAAGATTTACATTTAGCATGACACAAGCCTCCTCCCTTTAAAAAACAGCCTTCTTGGCGTATTGTAGCTAGTTCAAGGTATTCCAGTAAATCTCTGCTTCCCTTGAGCCAGACTTGTAAAAATGTTGCATAAATGATTACTGGACTATTTCTCTATCCCAGTTGAAATTCTACTAAATACAGGACAAAGCTGGGAAAAGTCAGTTTTCAACTAGAATTTCTCAAATCCTACATTGGCTGGGGAATTCTGGGAGATGTAGTAAAAAATGTAACATTTACGGACTCTGATCCAGGGCTAGTAATATCTTCTCTTGCCTAGGGGTGGGATAGGATTGTGCATCATATCACAAATTTAGGCACCAAAGCCTAGTGGAAGAGTTTCCACTTTTTCACAGATCTGTTTAAAACACACACACACACACACACACACACTACTAGAAGGCTAACTAGAAAAAGTCTCTTAATCTCTTCTCACCTAAATAAATAATTGCACCACAACTTAACTTTATACATCCTTTAGTGACAAGAAGTATTTTAGTACAAAGTGATGACACTAATGTATTACACTCAATGACATCACCAGGACCTGCCCCTTGTAATGGCACCGGGGCCAGTTCTTATGACATCACAAAGGTTCAGCTCTATATCTCAGGTCTTGGTCCTGAAATTTCAGGGGGCCAGTCTTGAACTGGCAACACTAGTATCAACACCATCTGCATTTTTTCCTGCATTTAATGAAGGCTTTTTCCCCCTTAATTTTTTACTTTTTACTTTATTTTGTGGCTTTTTTTTTCCCTGTGGAGAGGGAAAAATATGCCCAGTTTGACAACATAAACAAAAGAGGAAAAGGGGCCTTTGCTTGATTATATTTGCCAGAGATGTGCACTGAGCTACCTATAAGTAGGTCTTCATTAAAGAAAAAAGAAACCCTAAAGAACTGCCTCACCCTGGAAGTTGGGTGGGTGGGGGCGGGTCTACAGCATGTGGGATAGGGCTACAGCAGATGGGGTGTGGCTGAGGTGCGTGGGGGTGGGACTACGGCACACAGCATGGTGCTATCGTGCATGGGGGACAGTGCCCTCCACAAGTTGCTGCTGGGCCACACCATCCCCATCACCCCTCCGTCCCTACGCCACCGACTGGCAGAATTAATTGGACATGTTAGTAATATAATTAAGGATTTACAGTCAATTAAGACTTTTCTGTCTGAATGCAATGACTCATTGATGGTTACTGCTGAATCTCTGATGAAGTTGGAAACTAGTTATGAAGCCAAGTCATCTGTGCAAGAGGTTGATCCCTTTCATCCTTCCAGTAAAGAGAAGAATCCAACACAAAACAAAAGTCTCGTCAAAGGATGACTAACATGGTAAAGAGAAGCAGGAACATTAAGACGACAGGGAAAGGGCAGAGATGTACACTGAAGAATGAAAGGATGACCTTGCATAGGCAATCAGGATGTAAGACAGTTTCACAAACTGCTGGTCACCAACCTAATTTTTGAATTGTATATAAAGAAATATATTTTGGACACACAGTACACCCCCCCCCATAGAAATTAATGAAAATATAATAAATAAATTTGCACTACTAAGCCTAATTGACTGGGAGCCAGAAGAATTTTGGACTGAAACCAGGGACATTGCCATGGAGGAATGCAAAAAAGATGGTATCTGCTCCAAAAAAAAAAAAAAAAAACCAAGAAAAACAAAACGCCATTGGATGCCACATGAAATTCTTCAGGCAATTAAGGAGAGAAAAGAAGGTAAAAGAGAGAAATAGAGTCAGAACCCAGAATACAACTGTTCAGCAACTTGCACACAGGGACAAAGATAACGACTATAATAATCAATACACAGAAACAGAAGATGACTACAAAAAAGAAAGAACAAGAGTCCTTTTCCAAAAGGTCCAAGAAATATAAGGGAAATTTAAACCAAGAGTGAAGATGCTATAGGAGCAGCAGGGGAACACATTGCTTGACCAAGAAGAAATAAAAAGACAATGGAAACAATACATTGAAGAACTATATAAAAGAGATGGAAGTATGACAGATTCATTCCAGAAAGAACTATTTGAAGATCAAGCTACAGTTTTAGAAAGTGAAGTGGAAGCTATATTCAGAGCATTTGTGAGCAATAAATCACCAGGAATAAATCTAGGGGGAAAAATGGCCCATAGATTTTAAATGCTCAATATGCATTCCAGCCTCCAAGAAAGGAGACACCGTAGATATCAGTAATCACATGACCATTGCATTAATCTCAAGTAAAGTGATGCTCAAAACTCTACAACAACAAAATTTACCATATATGGAACAAGAAATGCTGGATGACCAAACTGGGGTTAGGAAAGAAAGAGGAACCAGAGATCATATTAGAAACATACATGGGATAGTAGAGTACACCAAAGAATTACAGAAGAAAATCAGCCTGTGCTTTATCGATGATAGATTCTAGGATGGTTTTTAGATTGCTTTTATGATTTTTGATAGAGTAGTTTAATATGTTTTTAAAATGTTTTCAACTCTGTATTGTTTTAACTGTTTGTTCATCACCTTGGTAGTTTCTGTGGGCTAGGAGGCAATATAGAAGTATTTTAATAAATAAATAAAACCCCATTCCAGTACTCAGAATCTTGCTCCCATCTTTCTATCCATATATTCCAACACATAAAAAAAATGTAACCTATACCTGAAGATGTGAATGTCTTTGTCCCTGACTGCTGGTCACTCCATTTGCAATTCAGGTACTTACTTTCTCTTCCCCTTGCTTGCTTACACCTGTCCATTGCATTGTCTCAGGGAATAATGTCCCTGTGGACACAGTACATTATGTTGTTATTTTGGATGCTGAATTGGAAATAAGGCTGTGGCTGGGTGTAAATATTACAAATAAATGTCCTGCTTTACAATTCTGCTAGATGAATGGATATGCATATGTGAGTTTGGATGCCATGTTCTGCATAGTTAATTATCAGAGTCTTTGTTTGGCATGTTTATCCATACGTACTCCTGCTTATACAGTCTTACTTCCATCTGAGTATCTGTAAATCTCATCTCAAGACAAGCAGGTGAAATGCAAGTTTCAGCTTCAGCTGGCTACATACCTCTTTCATTGTCCCTGCCTGCTGGCTATTCCACTTGCAGTTCAGATATTACTTCTCCTGATTTATCTACACCCATCTCTCCATTGTATTGCCCCAGGGATCACTGATTCGGTCAGGCACAATAGGTTATATTGCTCCTTTGAAAGCTGGGCCAGAAACAAAATCATGGCTTATCAAAAATAACACAAGTTTCAGAAATAATTGCCCCTCTTAGCAGCCGAGCTGGTGGAGAGTTGTATGAATGTGTGTGTGTAGATGCACAGATACACACTTTCCTGACATTAGGTATTCACAAGGACACTTTGGCCTGCCTGGGGGGGCTTGTGTGCATTCAGGAGATGAGAGTGGAATATGTTATGGCCACATGAGGCAACACGTGTGGAGGCTGTAAGGTACTATGACAAAGATGGAGTGGCAAGGAGTTAAAGGCTCTTCTTGTACTCTTTTAAAATTCAATAACAGTTGCTGTTTTCATGGGAATTGACTCTGCCAAAAATGGAAGGTATTGGGAGGATAAACTGGAAGAAGATGGCTCATTTGGGGCACATCCACATCTTTGGCTATTCCCATTGGAAGCATTTGAAGAGAGACTTCTTCAGATCCAGGTGGCTCGCAGCACAGGAAAACTTTGTCCTTTGTGAGTCTTTCTTCCCTTTTACTGGAGAGTCAGGTATATGTGGACAGCTGTTGGGAGTACAAACTCTCAACAGGGTAGAATGAATAGTGTGGTTGTTTGGGTGTTTACTGTGTGGTTTTACCAGGCCCAATGGGGCAGAAATTTCTCTCCTAATTTGTAAAAGTAAGCAACAGCCTTAGTGTATGCTTTTGTTCACTTGTGGCTCTTGTGGCATTGCACACCTGTACAGTGTCACCAGATATTCCTAAAAGAATTGACTGTGCCATGACTTTGGCCTTGTGCACAATATTAATACTGTTTTTGGAATTTTGACAGGCACGGAAAACGCTGTGGAAAAGCAGTATTTTAAGTGGCACTGTCCAGTAGCACGGCCCTTCAGTCTCATCATCAGGTACTTTCATAGTTTCACCAGATTCACTTGCAGTACTACACTTTACTGATTATGTTGCCTTTTCTCCCAAGGTGGGACCCAAGGCAGCTTCCAAAAAGTTAAAAAAAATTAAAAACATTTAAAACAATTAAACACATTGAAGAACATATCAAATTATAAAAACATTTTTTTTAAAAAAAACAACAATTTAATAAGTAAGTAAAAGCTCCCCTGCTCACTCATTAAAAGTCAGCTTGAAAAGAGACGTCTTTGTCCACCGATGAAGGGAAAGCGGAGAGGGGGGCCAGCCTGGCCTCCCATGGAAGAAAGTTCCACAGGGTGGGAGCAGCCACTGAGAAGGCTCTCTCCGGTGTCCTCACCAGGCAAGCCTGGGATGGTAGTGGGACTGAGAGAAAGCCTGTAGATTTTAGGGTTCTGGCAAATTCATATAGTTCAGATTCATGTAAATGGCATAGCTAGGTAATCCATACGTAAGTCAACCTACTCACCCATTTTTAAAAAATGATATTCACCTGGCTGACTTCCATTTTTCACAACCAGCTCCAAGCACAGATACCTCTTCTTTCTATCCCTGAGGGAAGTAACAAATATACCAGTTCCATAGATTGCAATCGTGCTTTCGACAGGAAGAGAGGTCCCACCATTCAAGAAGGGAGAAATAGGGTTGGAGAATCAGAAAGGTTAGAATGTTGAAGAAGGAGAAGAGATGGAGTTGGAGGGCTCTGAAGAGCCAGTGGAAGGGAAGCAGGAGCATGGCTGAACCAAGCATGTTATGGCACCACACACCCACCATAATTGGCATGGTTTAATTAGCAAATAATATTTGATTGGCACTATATTAATTGGTGTTGATATAAATGGTACCTAAGATGATACCAAGGTCACACTGGACGAGGCAAATTACTGACTGTAAACGTGACATAGCAAGGTCAGCCACACTTACCTCTTAGGCAAGAGACACAGTCCTTTCCGGGACAATAGCATGGCTGCTCTGAATACAATAGGTGTCAAACAACAAGCTCGACTCTTAGAGCTGAAATGGGGGAGTTCCCACCAAAGTGTGATTGTCTTAACCCTGTTCCCTGTACACCTGGACGTTTCCCAACTGTTTCCCCACCTGTCCAGAATAGTCAGCTATTACAGCAACTATTATCCTTTTGTCACTCAAACACTAAAACTATTAGCTCCATCCAGACATCATTGTTTGTGTTGCAACCTCCATTGTCTGCTTAGCTAGGGGTGTGAGTCACAATTATACCTGAAGGATATTTTTCGGGTACAACTACCCCTGATTTTAGGCTGTCCAGTGTAGTCTCTTGCCATTCTAAATGCCACTATGGCCATTTCCACAGTAGACTGTTCTAGCGCTATTATTCCACTTGCAACATCCTATGGAACGCTGGGGTTTGTAGTTTCAGGAGGGGCCATGTGGACCAGTAAATATCGCTTGAGTCCTTTATCTCACCTTCCTCCCTTTCCTTCTATTAGTCCTTGTGCGAGTATGTGAGTGTTTGGGCTTTTGCATGCTTGTGTGAATCTTGTCAATAAAACAAATTTTTAGTTTACATTTTTACTCTACGGCTGGATTTTTCCTGCATGAATCCGTAAACACTGGTAGGCAAGATCTCGCTAAGTACTCCCCTCGCAGGCCTCCCATCTTTGAGCTAATTATTCTTCACTTTCGAACAGAAGCACTGGCATTGCGGGTTGGCCCTCGTGGCACCCACGGTTTGGGATAACAAGATGGTTCCCAACACAATGGAGTGCCAGCTGAGGAACCCCTGGTCTCCGTCACAAGGAGGCTCCTAAATGAGATGGGAGGGCCTTATTTTAAAAAGCGGGTCTGCCATGTCTGAAAACCTATTGGTGATGCTTTGGGAGGAAGAGGCAGGACATGCCATTTCAGAGCCACTCTGCCTTGGCTTCTGCAAAAGGAGAAAAGTGAGATATAAATCACTTAAATAAATAAAAACAAATACATTATTTTGGCTTAGAGACTGTGACACAATAAGACACTTACATGAAGTACACATACAGTGCCACAGATAGGACAGGAATGATCAATGCTGGAGGAAAAAAAAATCACAATTCATGTATTTGAAGTTTTTTGTGTGTGTGTTGTAGCAAAAACAAAAGCCAGAGTGTCCAAACTGGTTTTTCCAAAAAACACCGATTCTCTGTTTAAAAGAGAAAAACAGAAACACAAGCAGGTAGAAAGGAGACAACCTGTGTCTCACAGCACTGTCAAGACTTGCCTTTAAAATATATTCATTGGCATGGGCGTTGCTGGAAAACACCAACCACTTCCTCAGAAGGACTGTGATAGTTTATAACATAAAAGGCTTCCAAGTGTATGTGCGCATATTGTGGTATATTGCAAATGCTGTATATGTGTAGTATAGTATAGTATAACATACATACATACTTATATATTAGTGAAGGAATTTCAGCAGGTGTTGCTTGTCAAGCACCCAGGTAACAAGCAACATCTGCTGATTTTCCCTTTTCTATACAACTGTTAAAGGAACAGGAGCCCCCTCCAGTTTTCACCTGGCAACCCTAGTGATGAGACTGATGTTGAGATTTTCTGCATGTCCTGAACTGTGGAAATATTCTCCAGTAGGCAAAGACCTTTTTATTTATTCAGGCTTTGGGCAACTGACATCATACTGTTGATGGAGATGCTTTACTTTCTTAATTTCTTCTCTACTCTGCTTCATTCATTCTTTCTCCTGATCTTAATTCAGTGGTTGTCTTAACCTGAAATTCTGTATAATCTTGCTTTAATATCACTTAACATACTGTGTTTTTCACACCTGTTTTTCAGTTTGCCAACTACCTCCTGTCTCAATATTGGGAGAACAACAGAAAATAAATAAACCGAAAGCCAACTTGGTATACTATTTAGAAGGAAGGAGAGAGGAGTTTCTAGCCCATGGGCTTATGAGATGTTATAGATCTCTGCAGGGAAGGAATGTTGTATATGTTAGATAAATAAAGGTTACCTGGCTAGGTATGCAAGGTATAATAGATGTAATAATATGTAAGATTTAAGAATCTTTCAGGAGCGGGGGTGAGAGAGTGGGAGTGAGTCATGATTGGTGGAATGTCTGAGGAAACTTTGAAAATTATGACAGCTGGGTCTTTCAAGATTAGAAATTGCGTTTAGGAGTTTGGTTAGGAGGGTGAGTCAGGGTTAGCTAGGAGAGGAGTGTGAGGAGAAGTGAAAGATGTGACCTAGGTGTGTTAAATAAGTAATGCTGACGTTATTTATGTTCAATTTGTTTAATAAATCATATTTTTGTACTATACACTTGAGTTTCCAAGGATGCTACATCAAGGATATTGGAAGGCTTATGTTCAGACACACAGTGTCTGCGGTGGCAGCAATTAATCACGGGTAGTGGTGTCTGGGTGGGAGATAAGATGAATAATGCCTTGCAACCACAAGGGCAGCTAGGAAGTCCTCACAGTTGGTGGCCACAGCAGTGGGACCAGAGGAAGTCCACATATTGCTGGCAGTGGTGGGGATAAGTGGAAACCCCTGCAGTTGGTGGCAGCAGAAGGATTAGCAGGAAACCTCACAACTCAGTCCAGCAATGGGCAACGGCGGCAGGTCAGGGGAGCATTTTTACGTCCTGAGACTCTCTGGGGCCACATGGACTATGAAAAATAAAACAAAAATTTCCAAAATGGCCAAAAATCAATTCCTTGTTCTCAAGTACAGGCAGACCTTACATCCTGTTAAAAAAGTAAATTGTTGTACCTGTGGACTTCAAGGAACAGCAATCCATCCTTTTATTTTACCCAAGAAAAAAAGTAGTAGTCTGTCTGGGTGTTCTGGAGGTGTTGAGGACCACATAAGCATTCTTGGGGGCACACTTTGCCCACTCCTGGCAAGCAGTAGACTGTAGGTAACGTCCAAACCCTTCTGGGTTGCCCCCCTACTCCAAGTCCCACAACTGAAGCTGTTAGAATCCCCACTATCCCCAATCACTGAACGAAAATAGCAGGCGATTCCCATTGTCACTTGTCTTCTCTGTGCTCCCTGTAGAGTGGAAGAGGAGGTATAATGAAGCTAGTACAGGTTGAGTATCCTTTATCTGAAATGCTTGGGACCAGGAGGGTTTTCAATTTTGGATTTTTTCAGATTGTGGAATACCTATATCTGTCTATATATAAAAGGCAGCACTGTACAGGAACATCTCCATGGAGCCTGCAGATGATTGAGCAGCAGCACCGCAGCCACCACCTCGAAGGTGGAAGTGAGCAGCTGGTGGGCTCTCCAGAGATCTCCTGTACAGTATTGTATTATTATTTTTTTAAAATATGGTTATCAAGTCCCTTATACTCTCAGTATTTCAGATCCTCAGTTTCTCTCCAGTTTCATTTCTTATATGCAACACAAGTAGCAAATGAACAAGATACAAGGCTGGAAAGTGACATGAGGATCTGTGAAACAGTGGGAGACATGGATTCACACTGAGCATTACTCTTGGATTCCATTTCACAGATCTTTGTATATCTCTCTCCAGCCTCTCTCCAAGTGATCTTGCCAGCCACCCACTTCCACCTGGAGCAGAAGCACCACAGCCATCACCTCAAAGGCAGAAGCAGATGGCTGGCAGCAAAAAGTTTTGTGTTTTGGAGGGTTTCAGATTTTAAATTTCCAGGTTCAGCCTCTGTTCTCAAAGAGCCTTTGTGTAAGTCTGCTTGGATTCAAGCTTCAGGAAAGGAGATTCGACTGGAACCTCAGGAAGAACTTCCTGATGGTCAGAGCTGCCTGGCAGTGGAATATGCTGCCTCGGAGCATGGTGGAGCCTCTTTCTTTGGAAGTTTTTAAACAGAGGCTGGATGGCCATCTGGTGGAAGTGCTTTGATGTGTCTTCCTGCATAGCAGGGGGCTGGACTGGATGACCCCTGTGGTCTCTTCCAACTCTATGATTCTATGATTCTAGGTCAGGAGAGCTCTTTGTTCTTCCCAGTCGTGTAGAGATGGGGATGGGGGTTGGGGAGGGCGGTATGCCCTGGGCAGCATTTTTTTGAGCACTGTCACTCCTTGCCTGCCTCCCTGGGTGCCATAGCCATGCCCCCACTTGCTGTAGCCATGCCCCCATGTGGCCAAGTGGGATTCAAATCCTGGTCTCCAGAGTTGTAGTCCAATGCTCAGGAAACTGTTACAAAACACTGGCTTTGTCAACTTTACCCTTCAAAAATGTGTGGAAAAATTAGACAATGCAAACTAAAGGATTCAGTCTCTAGAGGTCTTCAATCCTCAGGACTGAGGGGAGGAGTCTCAGGGTGAAAGTGCTGCCTTGGAAAGCATGTGTATATGTATATATTCTTCTAATTTTTAGACTGATTTTTTTTTATTTTAATGGTGTGCTCTGTTGCTATGGTTGATGGTTAATGATATCACCAGGTTTGCCTCTTATTAGCATAACCAGTGCCTGAACTTTTGATATCACATGGGGTCCCTCCCTAGTTCTCAGGTTCTGGTCCTGAAACCTCAGGGCATGGTATACTCTAGACCTGGAAATTCCAGTCTCCTGGGAGTTTTACTTGACCACTTTTTAATGTGACCATGGGACCCACTGTGGAGACAAAAATTGGCCTCACCTTTGTTGTCCTCCCCTGTTACAGATACATGACACAGGCATCTGTCATAATTAGTTATCCTCCTGTGACCAAACCACTATTCTTTGTGCAGGCCTTTCCAACTAATTGCATACCAACCAAAGAAAGGAAGAAAGCCAAATTGCATTCCAAAGGGGCTGTTAAATTGTGTCAAACCCATAACAACCACATTATGAAACAAAATTTACTGAGTTTCATTCATAGAGGTACTTGTGAAGGCCATTCCTATTACGAAGCTTAGTGTGCTTATGCATGAGTTGGATCAAGATAGGCAATGGCACTGAGGGCAAAAGATCTGTTGATCTGTATCTGGCTTGCACGCAGTAATAAACATACCTCATTCAGGAATTCTTCTTGGTGACTGCAGTGACGTGTGGGAGGACTAATGAATAAAAATAGTAAGATGGGACAAAGGCCTTGTTTTCCATACTCGTTACAGATAGCAGAGCAGGTGAGTGGGAATCAGATTCGAAATTATCATAATACAAACATGACAGTTACAAGAGATAGCAGCAACCCTTTCTGTAGGAGGTAAAGAAGCAACAGCTGTTTTGACTTTTCCTCCTTCATGAAGTGAATATGCAACTCATCCTCTTTGCCTGCATCTGATCATGTGAATCAGGGTCATCAAAAGCTTTGAAGCTTTGAAATCCCAGGAGTTTATGAGGTAGATATGGAAGGGCTATAGGAAAAAGACAGAAGATATCATCAAATAGCATTAAAAATACATATACTTATCCATACACACATATTTCAAGCCTTTGAACTCAAGTGGTTTATATAAATCACTTTGAATTCAGAAGAAATATTGTACCAATGCTGAGAACTGCACTGCACAGAGATATGCAATCTTATGCTGAACATAAGATTAGGTTAAAAGTTTAAGTCTTAGCTTTAAGAGCTTGAATAGACGTGTGAGTCACGATTATGTAACAGCAGTAAAGTATTCTGGTACAGCTGCAGAATAGAAGGTATAAAAGAAGAACTTTTGTTTAAAAAAAAAGGGAAGTATTTAAGATAAATAAATCCACACTTCCCAAAATCACACTTCTAAAGTTAACAAACAGTGTTTTGGCAAATGTGCTGATTTCTTCTACAAGAGTTGTTGCACCAGCACCTTTCCTCTGAAGAGTCAGTTTGCTGTGTGCAACAATCTCTGTTATAAACCTTCACACCAGAACAAATGCCACATACATGTAGAGTTGCCTGTTTTCTCTCTTACTGGAAGAAAAAGCAGCATGGGAGGAGGAAGGGGAATAGGGTTGCCAGAGCAAAAACTGGAGACAGCTCCTGTCTCCTTAATGGTTGCACAGGAGAGGGAATTTCAGCAGGTGCTTTTTGTCAGGCAACCAGGTAACAAGCAACATATGTTAAAATCCTCACTTCTGCACAACCATTAAATGGAGAGGAGCCGCCTCCAGTTTTCACTCTGGCAGCATGGTGTGGTGGTTTGAGCACCGGACTATGACCCTGGAGACCACCACTGAATTCTCTGCTTGGCCATGGAAACTCACTGCATGACCTTGGGTGCATTACACATTTTCAGCCCCCAAAAAATCCCGCGATAGGTTCACTTTAGGGTCTTTATATGTCAGAAATGACTTGAACATAACAACAACCCTACTGCAAGGTCTTTTAGGAAGAAAAATACACCAGAAAGAAAAAGATTAAAAAGACACTCCTGGTCAAGATTTCCTTTCGGGATTACTTTTTGTGTGCCTGTGCACATAAACAGAAATTAGATGTGATTGAGCACTGACTGCAGCATAGCCTTTAAAATTATGATAAACACCTCAAAGTGTTAAGAACGGAAGATTTCATACAGCCAGAAACAGAAGTTACAGGCTTTGGCTGAGAAATCTGACTGTACACCATATCTGGAAGACAGAAGCTTTTTTTTTTCTAATTCCTCTTCAAGCTTGTCTTGAGTGCATAATTATCCTTTTAATTCATATTATTTGTTCTCTCTGAGTTGGGTTGAGCATAGAAAAGAGGAGTACAGTCATGATTAAGTTCTAGGGTGTGTTCATTTTGCACATGCACCTTACTACATTACAAGCTGTAATTATAGATGCTGTCACAGTATTTGTATTCCAATTAAGCAACTGATAGATGAGAGCCTTTCAGCCCTTTCTACTTCGGGAGGGAAACCTAGGCCTAAAAACCACTTGCAGAAAGGTCAGTTTATTTTTTTGATTTAGAAAAATGGTTCTTAACCTGAGGTCCATGAAGCCCTGCTGCTGGACAACAGCAGCGCAGCAAGAAGGAAACTGCAGCAGCAGGGTGTGGGTGCTGAAACTGTGCTCTCATTTGCAAACAAGGGAACAGTTTGGGCACATGCACACGCCTGCCACCATGTCCCTCAGCACTCATACCTCCTGCCGCCACATCCTTGACAAAAGGAAAAATGGTGGCAGGCATGTGTGCCTGCCCAAACTGGTCCCTCATTTGCAAACAAGGGAGCAGTTTCAGCACCTGTACACACATACACCCTGATGAAAGGGACACAGAGGCAGGCATGTGTGCACACCCAAACGATGACTCTGGGGACCACGATTTGAATGCCCACATGGCCATGGAAACCCATTGGATGACCCCAGCCAAGTCACATTCTCTCAACCACAGAGAAAGGCAAAGGCAAGAAATCTTGCCAAGAAAACCCCCATGATAGGTCACCTTAGGGTTGCCATAAGTCTGTTTTGAAAGGGGAGAAACATGATGGTGAGAAAGAACCTTCTCCTGTCAGCAGCACTTTGTTGTTGTGTGCCTTCAAGTCACTTCAGTTATGGCAACCGTAAATGGAACCTATGACAGTGTTTTGTTTTGTTTTGTTTTGGCAAGATTTGTTCAGAGTGGGTTTGCCCTTTGCCTACCTCTGAGGCTGAGAGAATGTGACTTGTCCAAGGTCACCCAGTGTCTGAGTGCGGATTTGAATCCTAGTCTGCAGAAGCCATAAACAAATAAATATTTGAATATTCATATAGATATTTGAATACAGTACTTAAATCTAAATTTAAATATTTAAATCTTGAGTAAAGACTTGGGAGTCCCTGGCAATAAATTAATTTACAGAGGGTCTCTTGTGAAGAAAAGGTTAAGAACCACTGTTCTAGAAGTCTTTTTGGTCCCTTCCCCATTAGGAATTGTAAAGTAGCTGCTAACTAAGGGAAGCCAGACCAGTCAATCAAAGAAAGAACTTGGGAGTTATTATAAGAAAGTGTGTGTGTGGGGAGATCCTGTTCAGGTGGAAAATGACACTGTGCCATAGAGGGAGATGTCTACATTTTTTACTGGTTCCATGACCAGCCTCACCAGAAAGCTAGAGATTAATATTAAGTTGGGGGAGGGGGGCAGGAAGAAAGAGATTGAGAGAGGAGGTGGAATAGGGTGGAATGGAGGTGAAGGGAGCTTTCTTTCAGTGGTGAACCTCGGCATTATAGTGCCATTTCCCTCACAGTGCTGTGAATGGGAGAATGGAATTGTCTTCCTCTGCAAGCTCTTTGATTTCTGCTTTCTAGCTTAAAACTACTTTATTTGTTAGACTGTGGAGCTTTTCGCCTCCCAGGGAACTTTTCTTATTAATTCATCAATTCATTCATTCATGTTGGGAAATGTCAAAGATAGTAGGGGATCTCTGAAGCTGAGTACAGTCACCACTTGGCAAGGCAGAGGAGTACTTGGAGAGCTACCATTGACTGAAACCTTTTGGGGAAGTGTAGTTTCCGGTAAAATGACCTTTTCTATCACAGTTATAGCAATGGAATTCTAATTGACTCTTGGGTGGAACCTTTTCCCTAGCTTTCACACTGATTAACTGATTTGATCTGTTTGAATTTTGAGTTAAAGAGAGAAGCTGAAACCCTTTGTTCAATCCATTTTCTTCTAAACTGTAAGATTATGCCATTGCTTATTCTATAGCACAGAATATAATTTATCATTCTTTGGATGTTACTCAGTTAATCTTTGCAGCAGAGTGGAAAAGAGACAAAGGAATATTAGATAATCTTCAGAAAACATTTAGCTACATGTATTTTAAATACCAGATAATTCTTGGTGAAACTGAAACTTGATACCAAAAGGAATTTTGAGGCACATATAACTACTCTTGTCACGATCTCTGATAAATTGAAACTGGTCAGATTTAATTTTAGTGGTGAACAGCAACTGGAATTTCTGACTGAAACTTTGAGACAACAGTTATTTGTGTCTGTTCTAGACGAGATAAATTCTCCGAAAGCCAATAAATTCTCCTACTAGTGTTTTTCAAGGCACTTGTAAGCATTTGGAGCTTTAAATGCAACTTGAAGCCTGCCTTGCCATTGCTGGTAATTGTGACTAGTAACTTCCTAATAATAATTCCTGTTGTTTAGTAAGGACATTTTGCTTAATTAGAAGTTCACAAAAATCCAGCACCCCATAAATGGTGATGGTGGTGGAGGACACAATAAAAAATACACAAAGGGAAATAAAACTGAACAATCTGATTAACTGCTCATGCCTGGACCTCAATAACATCCTGGGAAATGTGAGAGATAGTAGTGGATGTCTCAAGCACAACTGAATTGTGAAGGGACAAGCCGAACAACAATCAATCCTGTAACTGCCCACCCACAAGAACTAGCAGAGAAAAGAAACAAATTTATTCTTCTTTGTAAAGCATATAAAATAATTTTGCTTACAAATTATTTCTACGTAAATCAAATACATCGTCTAACGGAAGAGGGATAAGAGAAAAATGGCTTCAAGGCAGAGCAATGAAGGAAACGAATGGATGTCAAAATGCAAACAACCAGCAATTTCTCATAAATATATGCTGTGCCTAAAGGTCTATAGATTAACATGCAAATTAGCAATTAGTGAATGTAAGAATGCAAGTTGCTAAATCTAACAGTTCAGATTATATCCTGCCATTCTTCCAGCATGGGATCCAAGGCAGCTAACAACATAGATTATTATTGTTGTTAATTACCATCAAGTCAATTTTTATTTATGGCAACCCTTTGAATGATAGACCGCTGAGTCACCTTCATCAACAGCTCTACTTAGGTCTTGCAGATTCAGGGACATGGTTTCTTTGAATAAGTCTATCTACCTGTAATGCGGTCTTCCTCTTCTCCCTCTGCCGTCTACTTTACCAAGCATTATTGTCTTTTCTAGTGAGCCCTGTACTCTCTTGATATGACCAAAGTACGACAGTCTCATTTTCATCACCTTGACTTGCAGGGAGAGTTCAGGCTTGATTTGCTCGGGACCCATTTATTTGTCTTTTTGGCAGTCCATAGTATCCACAGAATTTTCCTCCAGCACATTTAAAATAAGTTCTCTTCCTGTCAGCTTTCTTCACTGTCCATCTTTCACAACCATGTGCAGAAATTGGAAATATGACGGTACGGACAATCCTAACTTTAGCATTCAATGATACATTTTTACATTTGAGGATTTTGTCGAGTTCTTTTATAGCTGCCCTTCCAAGTGTTAGTCTTCTTCTGATTTCTTGACTAGAGTCTCCATTCTGATTAATGACTGAGCCAGGGTATGGAAAGTCTTGAACTAGTTCAATATCTTCATCAGCTACTTTACAGTTACATTAATCATCTGTGGTCATTGTTTTGTTTTCTTAATGTTCAATTGCAAACTTGCCTTTGCACTTTCTTGACCTTCTACAACAGTTGTTCCAAATTTTGGCTATTTTCTGCCTGTAATATGATGTCCTCTGCATATCTTAAACTGTTAATGTTCCTTCTTCCAACTGTTACTCCTCCTTACTCTGAGACTATTCCAGGTTTATGTATGACATGCTCAGTGTACAGCTTACAAAGACAAGGGGATAAAATGCAGCCTTGCCTGACACCCTTGCCAAGTGGAAACCATTCTGTTTCCCTGTATTCTGTCCTTATAGTGGCCTCTTGAGTATGAGTTATGCACCAGGAAAATCAAATGTTGTAACACACCCATTCCTCTAAAAGCTCTTTCATGATTTACACAATCAAATGGTTTGCTATAGTCTATACAACACAAGTTGATTCTGATATTCTTTGGTACATCCTATTATCCAAAGTATGTTTGCAATATGACCTGTAGGATTTCTTTCTTTCCTCTTAAGTTTTGATACTAGCAGTTCATGGTCTGTGCTGCTCCTGGTCTTGTTTTCGCAGAGAGAGTTGAGCTTCTACTCTTCTGCTTCCAATCATGTCATCCTTTTTATTTTTATATTGGTCATCAGCTGATGGCCATTGTGACAAAGTTCTGCGAGTGTAGCTATCTGAAGTGTCAGTGCAGCCTGGAAGCAGGTTGCCAGGCTATCAGAACAGCACTTCAGGATAGAAACCCAGCCCAGTAGCATGTGGGAGAAGCTTAGGGCTGAGAGAAAAAGTTATAGTATATATATTTTGGCCCCTCCTGAAACTGCAAATCCCAGGATTCCACAGGATGTTGAAAGTGGAATAATAGTGCTATAACAGTCTAGTGTGGAAATGGCTATAGTTGTCCTCTGCCCTACCCCAGTAGCTTGTTGAGTGCCATCTGACCTGGGAATCTCATCTTCTGGCATTATTTTATTTCATTTTAGATTTTGTCATCACAGGATTTTCATGGTAAAAACATTGGACTTATTGTGACTCCCTCTGCACGGTACTAACATGTGTCAGCTAATGTACCATCACTCTTGTCTTTGAGAGATCCTCTGCCAGTATTTCCCTCCACGACTTCTGCTGCAGCTGACTAGCAGTTTGGCACATTTAATCTGGCTCTTCAGCAAAAGCTTGTCTGACATGGGAGATCCTACCAGCAGCAGTGCTACCAGCAACATAGCCTCTTGCCTCACAGAAGCATGAAATCCCATCAACATGGAAAGATAATGCTGTGGTGGGATGATATAGATTAAAAATAACTAAAAACTTAACGACACCAAGGCTTAAGAAGCATTAAACAAGCAATCCTATACAATAAATTAAAACAGTTTAAAACACATTTAAAAACATACTAAAGGAATATAACACAAAAGACTACTTGGCCGTAACAAATTCACCTGTCTAGAAAAAAAAAACCTTTATTTGCTGGTGAAAAGTGAGGAAAGGGCCAACTAAGCCTCCCATAAGAGGAAATTTCACAACTTGAGAGCAGCCACCAAAAAGGTTCTCTCCAGTATCCCTACCAAATATGCCTGTAATGGTGGAGGTCCTAGGTAAGCTTTCTCTCGAAGGTCTAAAACTCAGTCTTTCAAACAATTTGGACACTTGCTCTTCTTTTTTATCTTCTTTCATACTTTTCACAGCATTTCAATATTCAGCTCTCACAGACAGCCTGGCTATAAAAAAATGTCAGAAATATAGCACATACAGCTGCACAGTTCATGTCCTTCAAAGGTCTTTTTTGCAATTAGGGAAAAAGTTGAAGGGAACCTTTTTTGTAGGTATTTGTTGTTAAGCATGAAAGGAATCTTAAGTATAGAATCATAGAGTTGGAAGAGACCCCAGGGGCCATCCAGTCCAACCCCTGCCATGCAGGAACACACATCAAAGCACTCCCGACAGATGGCCATCCAGCCTCTGCTTAAAAACCTCCAAAGAAGGAGACTCCACCACACTCCGAGGCAGCATATTCCACTGCCGGACAGCTCTGATCATCAAGTTCTTCCTGAGGTTCGGGTGGAATCTCCTTTCCTGCGGCTTGAATCCAGTGCTCCTTGTCCTAGTCTCTGGAGTGGCAGAAAACAAGCCCGCTCCCTCCTCGACATGACATCCCTTCAAATTATTTTAAACATGGCTATCATGTCCCCTCTTAACCTTCTCTTCTGCAGACTAAACATCCCCAGCTCCCTAAGCCATTCCTCATAGGGCATGGCTTCCAAACCCTTCACCATTTTCGTCGCCCTCTTCTGGACATGTTCCAGCTTGTCGATATCCTTCTTGAATTGAGGTGCCCAGAACTGGACACAGTATTCCAAATGAGGTCTAACCAATGCAGAATAGAGTGGTAAATTGTGCCTCATATATTATGTGGAAACAGAACAGATTGGTTCTTCTCCCTCTACTAGCAAACAGATGTGAGGAAATTTTTTAAAAATGGCATTCTGATCAACAGCTTTTCCACAACTGGAATAATTTCTTGTACAGAAGTGTTTTGTGGGGGTGCACTGGCTGCACATGAGTCTATGTATTTGGAGAAGCATTTGTGAGCAACACAAGGAGGAGAAAATGAACACTACCTTTAAAGATACTGCACTTGCCTGCTGCGACAGTGAGAAGTTTTCTGTCTCACTCTCACCTTTCGGCACCTTTCTGCGCAGTCAACTGACCTTTCGTGCCCATTTTACTTATCTTTTCACCCTCATTAGCCATCGAACTTGAGGCATTAAGAGGGGAATCAATCTCAGTATCATTTTCTGCTGTTTGCTTCCGTTTCTTGGAAGACACGCGGTTTTCATCTTTCTCCAGCTCAGTCTTGCCACGCTTTCTCTAATTTGTTTCCACTACCAATGACTCCATTCTTCTAAACGCTACCTTAGAAAGTGATTTAAAGTGATTTACAGATAAACATAGAAAATAATAAGGGAAGAGCAGGTTAAAAACTTGACTAGTTGGCAAGGCAGGGAAATAAAAACTGAGAGAAGAGTCAACGGACTTAACAATCTCAGAACTTTGGAATCCTGCCTGACTGGTTTGGCACAAGGAGATAACTCAATGGCAATTGTGAATTGCTCCTTCAGCCTATCTGAGAATGAACCTTTTTCCACCACTGCAAGACATCTTCTGAGCCTCCTGGTATCCTTTATCCAGTATCTGTAGAACTTTCCCCATCTCCCTTTCTCCTTCACCTCTTTGCCCAAGTTTCTTGCCAGAGGGGTACGCATATTGTTGAAAGCATAACTATGTAACTGCTTCCAGAAAGGATTCTTGGCAGTATTCTTAACCAAAAGAATGCTGAGTATGAAATCAGGCCATAGGGTGGAGGAGTAAATACACAAAAACACTTTCTGTGAGCTGAGACATTTAGGGAAGCTAGAATGGTCAGTTATTCTATTTATTTCAAACATCCTGCTCTTCCAAACCCTACTTGCTCCTCATTTGTTTTACTCTGAAACTTGAACCACCACATGGTCCACACAGAGCTAGGAAAATTTACTTTTTTGAGCAAATCCCAGAATCCCTAATTAATGCTCTGTTACCTGGGGATTCTGAGAGCTATAGTTTAAAAAGCAGCATTTCAAAGTTCCACTGAAATTGCCCCCCCCACACACACACACATTAACTGCATCTAAATCTTGCTGCATGATTGGTCATACGAAGGAGGAGAAAAAACTGGAGTTTATTTTCTCTGTCCCCAAAGTTTTGAGTTCAGAAGGAAAAATAACTTCCTTTTAGAGTTTATATTCTTTAAATAGTTTCAAGCTAGATAAGCTTATATTGTAATGCCACAGCACTGAAGATGTCACAGTATTATAATATGACTAATTAAACTAGTTTACATTGTGTAATTGCTGATTGTTAAGCATTCAGTAGCTCTGTTAAGCCTATCAATATACCTTCCATTTATGGAAGGTTTTCATCTATCTTTCTCTGATTTAAGCAGTGATATACCAAAGCTAAGCTGTCTTTTGATGAGGCTGGGAGGACCATGACTGGGAGGATCCATGCCTGGGAGTTTGTGCCTCACCCTCTCAATCTCTGGCTTCAAGCCCTGAACAGAGAAAGAGAAGCCACATGTAAAACAGCTGGAAACCACCAGTGGGGTTATTTTCACTTCCCTTGTCAAACACGTTAACTACCTCTCCCACTCCAGTCTTACATCCTCTTTAGACTTATGCCAGTTGGTTGTACTAATTCTGGACTTCTTTGAATCACAAACCCCCAGTATTGGGCTACCATGCATAAGTGTGTATTAAAGCACAAGAAGATTTGTAGTTTAGGTCAGGAAAGAGGAATAGCTGTAGTCTCTTCAGATGGCTTGTCACACAGTTACCCAGTGCTGTCAATATCTGCATACTGAGATCAGGATTCTTTTAATGTATTTTCCACTCTGGTACCTAACATTTTCCCTGTCTGAACTGATGAGGTGGTCTTAATAGTGATGGTGAAGCCTTCAAGGCTCTTGGTGTTTTGGTTTATGGTGCAAACTAGGGGCCACTCACACTACAATATGATAGTGCTGCACTTCACTTTAACACCCTACGGAATCCTGGGATTGGCAGCTTGGTGAGGGACTATGGGAGCTCTCTGGCTGAGAATTCTAAATGCCCCCTAAACCGCACATCCCAGAATTACAAAGGAAGTTGCCAAGACAGGGGGACAGAGCACTATGATTGTGTCACATGGATGGCCCCTTGGTCACAACCAACTATTAAAGGAAAAATAATCAGGGATAATTCAAGGTATTGTCCAACAAAATCAGGATGTCCTTGGCAACTTGCCCCTCTGTTTTGAGTGTATCCCGATTAAAGCATCCTATAAAATCCCTAGGCTCTGTTACATTTTGCAGTTCTTTTCTGAGCATTTCTGGAGTGATTTTTTTTAAAGCAGGCCTACTTATATAGGCTTAGCCCAAAATTAAGCAATTTTTTTCTTAACATTAGATGGCTATAACAGTTTCCTGCTGGAGTTTAGGAAACCTTCAAGCATCAGCATAAATGATCTCAACATGTTAAGAACCTTATTGATAGGGCAGAAAAGAAGAAACTATGAAGCAGGCACAGCATGTCTGTAAATGAGCCAACCTACATCCTTTTCCTCACAGGCAGGGTTATATAAAAGACCTAAACTCTTTTGGCTGTGTGAACCAACTGCTTATCTAACTTTAATTTTATGAAGTGAGCTTCAGATGGTTGAAATTGGGCAAAGGCCTGATCCATGAACTCAACCATTGAAGGTAAGAAATGTTTCCTTATTCAAGGCAGCAAACATAAAACAGCTAAACCAATGCAGATACCAAATACCCCTGAAGCTATTCTGAGCCATTCAAACTCTTCCATATTCAAACTTTGCCAAACTGTAAAGATCGGTGCCAGTATCACCTCTGTGAATTTATTTTAGCATTTCAACAGCACAGAAGACAGCAGGATTTGTCTGTCTTCCAATTTAAAAGGTTAAATTTATTGTGCTGTCAATTCTGCAGTAATCTCTTGCTCCAGCATTGCCTGGTTTTAGATCACACACACTCTGGAATCCCAGTACTTCTTTGGTAAAGGTTAAAAGCAAAGATATAATTAGACACAGTTATTTGATGGAGTTGTCATGAGCTTTAGAAAAAAAAATGCGATATGAGATATTCATATTCCTATTTGCCTCAGAAAAAAGGGGGGCTATATTTTCCCCCACTTAAAAGGTTATTTTTATCTTGGTAACATTTCTCATATAGACAGATCACCCAAGTTTGGAAGCTGGTGATTGAAATTGCTTTCACTTCCACATTTTCCTCAAACTTAATACTAAAATCTCTGCTTTTAAAAGGCAGATAAGCTTTAGAGCAGAGGGCTTTTTTGAAAAAACAGTGTACAGAACAAACACAAAATTGGATATTTACCAGGAAGGTTTCTACAGAGCAGTGCTGGATTACACACATTTTAGAACTAAAGTAGTTTAAAATAGCTGATAAGTTTAATCTGCAGTCACTGGCCCTCAATTCCTCCCCTCCTCCACTTCCAGAAAAGGTTGCTTCAGATGGTGTTGTTGGTTTAGAATGTGCCGGCCAGTATGAAAAAAAGACAAGCACGAAGAGTGTGGCCGGAAACCAGCTTAATAAGCTAAGTGCAGTACACTCCTGTTAAAAATTGATGAGCAAGGCTTTAAGCGAGAGTCACAAAGATGAAAATAACTGTGCAGGCTTCTCTTTCCAAATGAAATATTAAGTGGAGGAAAACCACAGGTGTTGATGTCACAAAGATCTGTTGTAGTTGGAAACCACAGCCTTGTACTTCCAAAGAGTAGCCCTGAGCATTTCAGGCCAGTAGGTAATTTGAGGAAACACTGGGTGAAATCCAGCTACAGTCCGTCTGCTGAGAGAAAGCTTCCACTCGCAGTATGCAGAAGGGGTGACATTGAGTTGTCTGCCAACCTCCCTACAGGCCTGTACTTCAAAATTTACTTCAGTAGGTTGGGAAACCCTCTAGAAAAGCTTATGAAGCAGGGAGGCAGAAACAGCTAAAACTGGCAGAGGCCCTCCATTGGCAGGCATTATTTAAATTCCACCCACAGGGCTGAATCCATGTCTTCATAGGCAGAAGTACCAATATATAACCAACTAATTTGTCTGACTTCAATGGGCTTATTCTAAGCATATTTGGGACAGTCTAATAGTTGTCATCACAGACATGAAGTCTTGAGCCACTCCAGACAGGGCAATCTCAGCATGGATGCTGAATTCCCCCAGCACCATAAACTCTAGCATCCCTCACCCAACTTCCCAGACCAACCTGGCAGGCTCAGGAAGGAAGACTGTTGATAAGCTGGGTGGGTGGTATGCTAACTAAGGAATTATTTTGTCCCAGCCATCCACTGTCAAACACAGCCACTTGAACTCCTTGGAGTGTGGAATGGAGAACCAAGTCAGGATTGTTCTTTTAAAGTATTTCTGTATGGCTTCCCCACCCACAAAGGTTCTCAAGACAATGAAAATATACAATAATAATAATAGTAATAATAATAATAATAAAGTACAATGATAAAAACATTTTAAAAATACACTAAGATACTCTTTAAAAACAAAAAGCAATCTAAAAACAATCCTAGAATGGAGTTTTGAAACAGTTAAAACAGCAATTTGAAACACTAAATGCCATGTGGAACAGCACTGTTTTGACAGCCCGCTGGAAGCTTAAGAGATGGGGCCAGCCTAACTTCCTGCCCAAAGTCAAGGCGCTTCTTACAGAAAAAGCCATTACATGTACCCACCACCCTAACTTTACAAGATGTAATATGCAACAGGGCCTCTTCTGAAGATCTCAAATTTCTGGCAGGCTTGTATAGGAGGAAGTGGACAGTAGATTTTCGCTGTAGTGACATGACAGAGCAGGAAGTTGACATCCTAGCTGCAAGTCATTTAAGACTTTGTTGGTCAACCCCAGCACCTTGAATTGAGTTCAGAAGCAAATTGGATACCAGTGCAGTTCCTGTACAACTAGTGTTATATGCTCTCTAAAATGCACATCTGACATGAGTCTGGCTGCTGTATTCTGTGCTAGTTGCAGTTTCCAAACACTTTTCAAGGACAGCCCCACTTAGAGCACATCGAAGTAGTTTAAGTGAGAGGTAACTAAAGCATGAACCTTTGTGGTCAGATCTGCTTTCCCCTAAAAAAGGTGTAGATGGCACACGAGCTGAACCTGGGGAAAGGCATTTCTGCCCACTGCAGCAACCTGGTTTTCCAGGAGCACCCCAAGCTATGAACCTGATCTTTCAGAGGGAAAACAACCCCATCTGGAACTGGCTGTGATCCCATTCCCAGGTTGGTTTTCTAACAAGCATCAATGTTTGTATTGTCTGGATTAAGCAGCAGTCTATTCACCCACATCCAGTCCTTTACTGTTGCCAGACGATGATTCAGTACTACCACAATCTCCTTGGCATTAGTTGTAAATGAGAAACAGAATTGGGTATCACCTGCATACTGGTAACACCTAACCCCAAAGCTCCAGATGACCTCTCCCAGCAGCTTATGTAGATGTTGGGAATCATAGAGTTGGAAGAGACCACGGGGGCCCTCCAGTCCAAAACTCCCTGCTATGCAGAAACTGTACTGACCTGTGGAACCACTTACTCTTTTACTACTAAAAAGAATTGAAATCCTATCTTCAAAACAAAAACACTAGTCATCCATTAGTTAAGAATAAAATACTACATCAATACTTGACTGAAAACCTTAAAATTGAACTGTTGCTATTTCATTATGTAGACAAATCTCAGTTCACAGACAGTAGATTTTCACTGCAGCGACATGACACAGAGTAGGAAGCTGGCATGCCAAGTCACTGGAATCTCAGCTGGCAGTGTGAAATCGATGATCACTAGGGATATACATCACCTGGAATCTGTCCTTGGTCACATAATAAAGAGATGACTAGCCATTACTACTCAGTTAAAGAAGAGGTGATGCGCCACAGGGAAATCTTATTTTTACTGGTGCCAATATATTTTGGGAGAGGCCTTGTACCACATAGCCTATATATTTGGTTAAGTTTCAGACGCTCTACATCTCTGTGTGGATCTCTTGACTTCTCTACTTCCAAACAAGACAAGCCTCACTCTAGTTTTTAATGTGTTTAACTGTCAATGATTCTCTCAAAATTAGACCCCAAACATCCAGATGTCCTTTTAAAAAAAAAAGAAAAAGAAAATGGTGTTATTTTGGCCAGTTTCAAGTCATTCTGTGTGAATGCCAATTATACTTTCATACCATTATTGACACACTGCAATATCCAGTAAGTCAGATGCAAGCAAATGACTGAGCATGTTATTCCCACTGATATTCTGTAATTTGAGCTGACCATGAAAGCCTGACAGATCTTTCTCTTCCTCACTTCTGCTATAAAACAAAACTCTTGCATCCTATCAGATTAAAGAGAAACAGTAAGGAAAAGTGACCTGCTCACACTTTCCCCCATCTCCTACTGATATGACTCATTCCAACATTGATGTGTGTTATTTGCCTTATGTTTGCCTGTAAAACAGTTTGACCTCCACTTTAGAAACACATATAGCAGGGCTGGGAAACTACCAGGTGTTGGGGCCATACTGGCCTCTTGCTGGACTTCAGGGGGCCACCCCCACTGCACCCTAATAGTTTTTACATTTCAAACTTACTTTTAAATAATTTACATACGAAGAATGTCTATACAACTTTTACTTGAGGAAAGCAATGAAGAATGAGTCACAGAAATTGTTTTTAGAAACAATCAAATAATTCAGTAAATATTACTGTATAAAAACATATTTAAAAATTAAAATATTCCAATTAATTAAAAAAAAATAGTACTACTACTGCTTTAAAGAAGTTGTGACCAACTGAAGGACAGCTTGCTGCCCTGAATTGGTGGTTCATCAAAGGGTCACCGCCACGTTTATACATATGTACCTGTGCCTCCATAAAAAAGGCACCAGACCCTTTGGAGATTTCAGCTGTAACCCCAGCTCCTCCTTGCTTGCTAAATGGGCCGCAGAGGTGGCTGCTGCTTCACCAGAGCCTCTTCTTCGCGGAGATATCTGCAAGTCTCCAGGCATGTGTGCAAATGCCCACCGCTGTCCCCTAACCCAGACCTGTGTTTCTCCATCCCCTGCCACTGCCACCACTTCTTCTCCCTCCTGTGCACAAGTGGTGGCTCCAGGCAGAGGCATCTCCATGAAGGTGGTAGCAGACGGCCACAGTTCCGCCATCTCCTCATCCTGCAACTACTCCCTCAGAGCTGCTGCTACTCCTGCAGGGCAAAATAAGCATGCCACTTGGAGCCCTTGCTGCCGCCTCAGCCTTGCATGCCTCAGCCAGTGGGATCAGCAGTGTTGCCTGGGAAAAACAAAGACACATGAGGTGCACAGCAGCAGGAAGGAGGAGTGGCAAGCCCTGTGTGCCACTGCCGCCTCAGCTGCCCTACCGTCTTTCAGTCTGGCCAGCCCTCAGCTGCCTCCCTCATCCGCCACCTCTGCTACTGCCCAATATCGTTTTTAATATGGACTTACAAGCTTCGTTGTGCATTCACAGGCTCCTGTGGCTTGCAGTCTCTATTAAAAATGGTGTAGAAAGTTCAGAACAAGGCTTCTGCAGAGGCACAAAACCCACTTGTGTGAGGCAAAGACACCACAAAGAATAACTGACCTACAGGCTGCCAAATTTTGGTAAGACTTTTTCAAAAGTCTTCCGTTCTATAAGAAAAATAAAACTTGACAGTTGTTTGAAGGCTGGATCTGAAAATAATGTTTTCCTTCACTCCTATATGAACATTCTATTTTACATATAACCATGTTCACTCAGTGCAGATTAGCTAATAATTTCATTTTAGCCACTACATTACTCTCATGTGATGAGATGTGGGACTTTACACACATTTTTCAACACACTTAGTCATGATTAATTACGTCTAAAACCACAGTAGTATTTTAAAAGCACAAGACTAAGTTGGGTTATGATAACCAAATAATGGAAAAAAAAATTAATGATGAAAACTAAAGGCATGCTCAAAATAATTACTTGTACTTCATGATATGGAATTTTTAAAAGCAATTTTAATAGTTAATTGCAAAAGATGTACATTTGTATTTTTATGCCTTATATTACAGGAATAAGGTAGGCAACATTAGCTATCACATACTAAGACTTAATATGCATTTATACTTTATCATGTGTGTATACGCTCTCAAGTTGCTTGTTGACTAACTGCAATTCCATGAATTTCATAGGGTTTTCTTAGGCAAGAAATACTCAGAGGTGACTTTGCCACTTCCTTCTTCTAAAATATAGCCCACGCCGCTTAATATTCATTGACAGTCTCCCATCCAAGTACTAAGCAGGGGAGACTGTACGTAAGTTTCCTGTATCAGACAAGATCTGGTGCCTTTAGGGCATTTAGGCCTACATACCTTATGACAGAAGTTTCTATATTTTTTTTTTAAAAAACAGCAACGAACATTTCTATTCAACAAGTTACTTATCCTTCTATACCATATCACAGAAGATTACATAAGCTGAACAGAAATGTACTTTGGTCAAATTTTTAAAAACTGCAAAAACTGAAGTATATGTTAAAAACCTTCAACAGGGACAGCAATGCTACGTACACTTACCTCAAAGTATGTCCCACTGGGCAAAATCTAAGGTGACACTTGTCTTTCTCTTCTTCTTTCCTCTGCTGTCACCCTTAGAACAGTTCTGGAAACTTTCCCAGCTCTCTGCAGCAGGTCTGGGAATAGTGGTGCACTGGGAAGAATAAACCCCCTTTCCCAGGACTTTGCTGTTGTGGGAGCAGGCATTCAATATTGAATACAGCCCGCTGACTTGCTCTGAGTAAACATGGATCATGTTTCCCTTTATTGAATAAGGCAATAATGCAACATGGCTGATTAATTTCCCCCATTCGTTCAGAATTTTACCCGCTATATTTGCATTTATATTAGTATTGGAAGAACAACATTTTAAAGAGTCTTTAAAAGCAATAAGACTATTTGACAGTGAGGCAGAAAGGAATTCTACACAATGTCCATCTTTGTTTATGGAATAAAGACTCTAAACACTTAGAAAACTGTTTTGCTGCTAAGCTCATTTCAAGTACCTTCCGATATCTATTTCAAAGCACATGATATTTTCAGTTAAATTTTTCAAATACCTTAAAAGAAACTGGTAAATTAAACAAGCATCATATTCAGGAATTTGTTTATTTTTGGTTTACAAACAAAGGCACCCAATATTTCTATTTTATAAAACTGTATGATTTAAAGTTTTGTTTTCAGAATCTGTTCTTACAGCAGAAAACTCCATTGAAGGGCCAAGTTCTTCCTCTGGTCCCAATTTTAAATTCTGGCATAATTTGTTTCTGAATGTTGTACCCGCACATAAGATTTTACAGTTTCTTAAAACCAATTATTTTTTCCAGACTAATACTCAACGTTTTGGAAACTGGATTTTTTTTAATTACTGAGACTGAAACAATGAACTGCAACATTAGAATGGCAACACTGTAGATATGAGAAAATGCCGTAAGAATCCAGATCTGTGGGGAATGAAAATTCTTGTGGCACAGCATGGTGTTCTTTGTATGAGAATGTTTCGTAGCCATCAAATTGAACAGAAATTTTAGGATCCAAGGTGGCAGTGTTATTAAAGTCTAATACACAAGTCTCAACAATTTCATCACTTAAGTTTATGATTTCCTTCAGTATTATGGTCAGAGGCATTTTCTCCATTGCATTAAAGGGTTAGCTATAATTTGTTCCATAAAAACAAGTTAAGTGGATACAAATGAACATCTAAAATGAATACCCAAGCATCTCATAATTGCCTCTTTTACCAAGTTCAACCACCTACACACATGTGCATACACTCCTACATCACGGCAACTTGTTGGGTTCCAGGTATCTTGTCCAAAAACCAAGTAACTCCACAACGTGCCAAAATGCTAAGTAAACTTTCAGGTCCAACGATAGATGTGAGTTAAGGGAGCAGCTGTAACAAGATTAGCAGGACTACTGCAGCCAACTGTAAAACCTTAAATCACACAGCCCACAATTTATTGTTATTTTTATCATTGTCACAGCAGTCTCACACACTTCTCCATGGTGTGGTCCTTGACTATGTAACATTTTGTATCTCTGCAAAGATTATATACAAATTTCTTTTTTTAAAAAAAGAAACAAACCATATACTTAAGCACTTAAGAGAGTCATTTAACTGTCAACAAAGTTTTTCCTCTAAAATTAGATGCAACTTACATGGAAGATTTCCACCATAGCAAAACAGAGTTCACATGTGGAATTTTAAGTATAGGACATATGAGCATCGTCAGCAGCACTTGTATAATTCACTGAAAATTTGTTTACAATTTACTTAGGCATACTGCTAAGAAAATGAACAGCGCAAGTTCACCAATTTTCCACCACACTGCATAGATATGGTGAATTGTATCAAAAAGGGAGTGTTGAAGTTAGCACAAAAATTTATGCAAGTGTGTTTTAAAGAATAAGTTTTAAATAAAATCTGTCAATAAAGATTGTTGTAAATGCATTTTTTCCTGCTAAAACAAGTTAAGATTGCAACAAAATGTTTATCCAACTAATAGCCATTCAGTGTTTTCATTTTTCTAATCTTTCTTGTCTTTTTGCCTTCTACCAAAACCAGGTTAAGTTTTATTTAGCATAAATATGTTGACTTCACTATTTTAAAAGAAAGCATTACAGATTTAATTTATTTTAAAGTTGCAGGCAATATAGGAAAGGTGTTAAGTTTCCTAAACAGTTTACGCTCTGAATTACAAGTTTCAAAAATTCTGATTTCTTTGGCCATTCCTAAATAGTTAGATTTCTAATAGGGCCTTCCTATTTCTTCTAAGGATTAAATTCATTTCTTTCCTTGGTTATATAAACAGTTTTATAACTGTAATTCAGAAGAACCTGGGAAGAAAAATACTGCATACCAGCTACAGATTTTCCCCTTGAAATGCCCTACCTTTTCAATTTAAAGAAAGGGGTACAAGTGCATATGTTGATGCTGCATGCACATCTAGACTGTGAACAATTATTTCCATTTCCTGTGGGTCAATCTTGATCAGCAGGTGCACTATCAAGATTAGATGCAGAAAGGTTTTCAATTAGAATGATTAATTTCTGCTAGTAATCTTCATCATATCCTTCAAATCACTGTGAAGAAGGGATGAAGAATAAGACTATCAGAATGCCCAACTCACCATCATTTACAAAGACACATCTCATAAGATTGGCCAGACAACCCCACTGCAATTTAAAAGTCTCAGATAAATAGATCTACCACCTAAGCCAATAATTTGTTCACCTTAACTAAATACGCTTATTTGCAATAAAAATTAAGGTTACTATGTTAAGGCAAATTTTAATTCAAAGCATTCCAGAATTGCACAGTTACACTGGTCAGTGGCCTAAAGTGTTTCCTCGTACAGAGATATTAAATCTGTTTGGATATTAAACCTACATATTTGCCTATGACAGATCGATCCAGTACCAGCCATATAATCTTCACAGAAATACACAATTAAGCATCACGTGTACTGTATTTCACAATCCAGATCTAATATTTCATGTTTTTACAAAAGACGAGATGAGCAGGTACATTATACGGCTTTGTGCCATTAGACCACCATATGCATAGATGTCCTAATGCTAGAATTAAGATCTTCAGTATCTCATAGTGCTGGATGCTCTGAAGTAAGAGAGGAACTTGTAACACAGGCTCACAACAAAATACCAGATATTTCTTGCCATCTGAGACCTTGCAATGAAAATACGCCAGATGAGGATCACAAGCACTGTATTGAAGCCATACCGTATGTTTCTTAGCCTAGAAAGGAATCAAATGCAAAGAAAAAAATTGTAGAAAACATACGCTGATCAGTAATAAGGTAATAATACAGCAATTCTAAGGTGAAGTACAACTTTAAACTCTTCCATGACCTTGCCATTTCATCACACAGGAATATTTTTACATCTACCGAGGATTTGGTGACAAGGTGAGATACCTAACAGCCAGAATTTTGTACAAATGCCTGCATTATGAAATCAAACAATCTTTCAGTAGTAGTTATTTTCATCTTTATCATACAAGTCCCCTTTCACATGTAGAAATTTTAATGTAAGCTCAAGCTCCTATAACATGCAATCTTTCCATCATGAAAGGGGAAATGGAGACCCACAAAAATATCAAAAGATGTGAACATTCCTTCACCATGAATAAGAAGGTAAGAACATACAGAATGGTAGTCTCTGAGAGTAACAGAAACACATATAATCGCTTCAAAATTAAAAGACAGAGCGAGAACAATTAAACTTTTTATTTGGGATTTTAAAAGATGCAAAAATGCTCCAAATGCAGTTAACTTCCAAAGGTCCATCTCTTGTTGTTTCTAATTGAAAGGGTAGGATCTTGGGAAATTATATCAGTGAAAACATCTGCGTCTGAAACTACTGCAAGCATTTTAAACACAGTCAGAACATTTTGGAGGGAAAGATTGCTGTCCTGCTTGCTCCTTTCTAGAAAAGACACACTGGTTACTCACTGTAAAGGTGCATTTTAGAAAAGAAGACAATTAGGAATGGGTTAACTCCCACTGCTGCCTGGGCCCAAGCAGGAGGGTCAAATGACCTAAATGTCTGCTTTAACCTACTGGTTCTACCCAAATTCTTTCAATGACCAAATACAAAGATATCACAATTAGTAAAGCAACTGTAAGCCTCAAATATGCAAGCCTTTAACTGCCTAGCTAAGGTGGAGGCTGTTCCCTCCCCTTGACAGCAATAATGAGTATGTTTTCCCGGAAGCACAATGAAGCAAGTAAGTTACACAGTAGCAGGAGAATTAAACTAACAATTAATCTTTTGTTCCGCTTGAGCCAAAATAAAAATACGGATCTGGGGAAAATTTCCGCAAATTAGTCCTGCCAGAACAAAGGAAGGTATACATGTATATACTTGTCCATAAGATAATGAATTAGCATATTAAGTTATATCATTTCTATGTAAAATCTAGGGGACTTCAGGTATCATGGCATGTGCTTAGGCCCTGTCACACAGTAGCTCCCCTAATACATCAGTCACTTAGCAACTACTTGTGATTTATTCAAAGTGGCGCCTGCTTACATTCTGTACTCCAGGAGTCTGGCACTTCTTTGTTATCAGTAATATATACTCCATGTTCCATGACTGTATGTCCCTCAGGTCAAGCTGCTGCTTCTCAAGGCTAGTATCCTAATTCCTAGGTGTCAGCCATCACTACTTATAGAGTCTGTTTTACAAACAGCTATTAATAACAAAAGCAGGTTAGGACAGACTAGTAACTCAAAGGGCATTGGGGGAAAACTCTATAGAGGCCTGGTTAATTGAGTCCTTTATATTATTCTATTCTATGCTACTCTAAGTCCCATCATTCTCAGGCTTCTGTACTACCCCCCCACCAAAGAATCACACTCAGTATTTTCCTAAGTTTACTGAAATCAGCCTTCTTAAAATCTAGAATGCATGTCTGACTACACTCGGTTTCCCCCTTCTGCTATATAATGATCTCCATGAAAATATGATCTCTCCCATCTAAGGAACTCACCACTTCCACCCCATTAACCAGATCATAACTATTAGTTAGGATCAGATGTAAAACTGCTGACTCCCTTGTTGCGTCTTCCACCTTCTGTACAACAAAACTGTCTGCAAGGCAAGCGAGTAATTTGCAGGACATCATATTCTTGGCAGAGTTTGACTTCAGAACAGTTGAAATCTCCCATTACTGCTATAGGTGATATACTGTATACTTCCCTAGACTCTGCAATAACTGTGGAATCCAGTTCTGAGATAATATGAATGACTCTCTCATTGAAGTGCCTAGAAAATTTATCACAGTGGGCAACTGAGAGTTCCAATCCTGGTCCCTCTAAGTCTGATCCCAACAGGCTCCTCCAGGCTCAGAATAGTATCTGTGACCTGAAGAGGTTATCCTTTTCAGAAACCTTTAACATCAGGACAACCATACAAACTTCAAAGCCTTCAGAGAGGCCAGCACAGAAGCATACATTTTCCCTTTTAAAGTACTAGGTCACAGACCTATTCTAATGCAGACAGGCATGAATGTTGTGTCATTTGCTCGCTAGTAAATCCCCCAGGGCTGCCGGCAACAATCTGCCAGAGCATGCCATCTCTGTAGAGCCCTTGTACTGCTTCAAGGTGTAGTACCTTGGATGTATATGTGGGATTCACAGTCAGAATTCCCAGGGCAAACCCTGAATTGGCAGTAAGAGCAGCTGAAGGAATGGGTTGCCTTAGCATCAAACAGCTCCTACAGAAGTGTAAAAATTATTCTTGAGTCGTTCAATATATAGACCTATTTATGTAGTGATTTCTGGGCTTTACTTGATCACTTTGCTCACAGGTACCACAGTCGCAGTGCATTATTATCGCCCCAGTCCCTAGTCCACCAGCCTTGGAAAGGATAAAACAAGTAGAAAACTAAGTAAGATCAAAACCTACAAAAGAAAGAGAAAAGGAAGGAAGGAAATAAAGGAAAAGAGAGGTAAAGTAACGAGCTCTGGCTCTCATTTGCAATCTTCTAGCCTAGTAAGGTAAGAATGACAACAAGTAAGCATGGGACAGTGGAATATGCTGCCTCGGAATGTGGTGGAGTCTCCTTCTTTGGAAGTTTTTAAGCAGAGGCTGGATGGCCATCTGTCAGGAGTGCTTTGATGTGGGTTCCTGCACTGCAGAGGGTTGGACTGGATGGCCCCTCAGGTCTCTTCCAACTCTATGATTCTGTGACTCTCGATCAAATTTACTTTGCCACTCAAATTACTTGTGAACTTCATCCATTTGTCTGCATGTCATAAACACTGTTTATTTTTCCAGTTTTTTTTTAATCTCAATAGGAGTATCAACTGGAGATCTGAGTGTTCACATTTTTTTCCCCTCTGATGAACTTTGTCACAGAAGCTTTATACTAGCTTGTTTCAAGAATGTGCCTTTTCATTGTTGATGGGCATATGAAATTCATACCAACATGTTGTTCACACTGGTCAAGCTAAACACATACTAGTCTATAAAAATATTAAATATACATACTTGTTCAAGTGTTTCCGAGCAGCTGGGAGACCAGACATTTCTTCATTCAGTACATATTTCTTTGTTCCCATGCAGTAATTTTCCATATATTCTGCCCAATGTAACTGTCGAACATCAAAATTAAATGCCTATCATTGAAAAAAAAATCTGAGTATTAAAATAAATGATAAAATGTAGCTTTTAACTTTAATGGATGAAGGCTGCTTCATGGTTAACACACAAGAGTGTCATTAATCAGCAGAACTGATCTACAACATATAGTTGTAATTCAGTGCTAGGAAATCATTGGTCCCTAGCCAGATCCTTAGGGGGATGCCACTTGGATCCAATTAGGCCTGATATGAGAAGAAAATGAGATGCATAAAAAGGCATGCTAGCAACAATGGACTTGACCTACTCTGTACCTGTATCTCTGTACCTATATCCTCCACCTCTGCAAAGGAAGTAAAGGACTGAAGTTAAAAGAACTTGATAGTACTTTTATTTAAAGCCACAGATATCTTTAAAAATGTTGCTTTTACAAAGAATTAATTAGAATAATGTTAACCATTTCACAGTGCCTGTGCCCACCCTGCAAATATAATGAACAAATAATGAAATTTTAGTTTAATTTAATTATAAAGGATTAAAAAGACAATACAGACAATGGGGCTCTGTGAGAATATTTTTATATGTATATTATTTGGCAAAGATACTCATCACTTAACTAAGATTTATAAGTCACTTAACCTTCAGAGCTTACTTTTGTACATCTGACATCTTCTTTTTCTCTGAGTCTTAACACCTTTTCTTCTGCTTTTCTCTCCATTTTTTAAACAAACAATTACTAAATTCTAATTAACTCTTCAGAGAAGGGGTTAAGCCTGTCCAGTTTGCTCAGCAGGAAAAGAAAAACTGTCATGGAAGGGGAAAGTTCTAACGGTTATAACTGAAAGAATTTAGAATCCCGCCTGTCCCAGTTGGCATGTGAGAATAAACCCAATCACTGTGGATTTCTCCTCCGTGCAATCTTGAGAATTCATAATTAATTATGCCATTTAAAAAACTATAGCTAAGCTAATAGCTTAGCTAAGCTAATAGCTAAGACTTTTGGGACTGCCAATATGTAGAATTTAAAAGAAGTATCTTATCCATGTGTTATACCCCATGTGATCTAGAGGAAAAAAAGGCATATATCTCAAAGTGCTCAATAAACTGCTGCTTTACTTTAGGAAAAGTTCAATGTGTTTCTCATACACACACACACACACACACACACACACACACACACACATATATTTTCTATGACCTTCTTAAAGGATTATATAAAAACATAAAGATAAATACAAATTTACAGAAGCAGGAGAAAATCAAACTCTTCATTTTGTCCTCTGGAATCCACTTTTCATTTTTCTTTAAGCAGAGTGGATTTTAAAATTAATTTTTTTGCTCCTGGAAGACTTAAATCAAAAACTTGATCTCCTTCCCCCGCTGTAAATTTGCTCAGAAGCTTTTCCAGCCAGCTGCATTTACTCTTCCTTGAAGGCTATCTCACCCCCCCCATTTTTTTTCTTTTCTTCCCTCTTTTTCCCCTGACCATCTGTTAACATGAAACACCTTGAGCCTAGTTCACATCTTTCTTTCCTGTCCACGAAATGGAATGAAATTCTCAGCTTCAGAAATTCTGCAATTAGGTTTCGTATCAGTACGTACAAAGTTTAAGCAGTATACAAAGATTAAAGTAATATGTTATGTACTGTCCTTTTAAAATTTATTTTTATGTTTTTACATAGCCCTGAAAGAGGCCACAGAAATGTATATAGGCCAAAATGCATTGGGATTCTTCTAAAATAAAGCAGCCATCTATTGAGCACTTTTAGATGTATCTGGTTTTTTTCCCCCTGTGGATTCTGTGGACCCTGTGAATTCTCCAGTTTTGGTCTCTTCTGCTTATATCAATGGGAGCAAATAAGGCTCACCGAGCATTGATTAAACAAATCTTTGTTACGCAGGCTAGACAAGTTCATTACCATTTTCAAAGGCATTTTATGGCACTGTATACATTCTCTTCATTTCTACAATAAATGCAAAAAGGCATGTGTATTTGGATCAATACTAAGTATCTCTAGCAAACTTTTTTTTTCCTTCATGGGTGTTTCCTGACATCAAATTTCATTAGAGACATCTTCATCAATGAAGTCAGTCTGAACAAGCATCTCTGGCATTTATCTTGCGGTCATAATGGGACGTTGGACAGAGGAATAGCTGTCTTATGCTTTAAGCTATTGTAGAAATTCATGTCAATTTTCAAAAGTAGGCTGGTACAAAAGCAGGGTTTGGGTATGGATTGAGATGGGATAACTGTTCAGAAGTATTCACAAGCCAAGCAACGAGTCGCATTTTTGTAGATGCAGAGATAAAAGCGAATATATCTTTTATAAAAGAAAAACGCAGGCAATTTGAACATTGGCTTGATTTTAACAAACTGAGATTTAATGTTACTTTGGAACTCTTCTAACTAGGATAAATTAATTTTAAGAACTACAAGTCTAGGTCATTCTACCCAAAGCAGGTCTGCATGAATATGGTAATCCGTACGATACAGAATTAGTATCAGGAGCTGACACTTTCCAACTAAAGTACATCTATTTTAGTCAATCATACTTACCTAAGTCTTGACTTACCAAATTCCTAATTTCTGGATCTACTCTAGCTAGAGCTAACTGGATTTAACTGGATTTAGTCCCAAACCTTTAACAATTAGATACTTGCACAGAGCAGGTTAGTCCGTCAAACAGAACTTTACTTAACTCAAATGAAAAAAAATCTAATTGTACCTTCTAAATCTCTCCTCAAGTTAAAGGTCATTAAACCCATTTGAATTAGTTGTACATAACTACCAGTGTAGACAACACTTCTAATATTTCACATCAGTTTGAGAAAAACTAAAAAACAGCTACAACAATAAAGGTATGACTACATTACAGCTTTGTCTTCTCGTTTTTTTTCCAAAGTTGGCTTTCATTCTGCTCCTTTCTTTTAAATATTTACATATCAGTGTTTAATAAGAGTATCAAACTTTACTAGCCTTTTTGTCTTCAGGGCTCAGTTGATTCATAAGCATATTGACGTTGTCTGTGTTCCAGTCCCAAGAATTACTGGTGAAGTATTCTAGTAACATCATAACCTTGTGAAGACGTGTTATTGTTTTCATCATCCTATAGCCCAGGGAAAGATGTTATTCAAGAAAATCACACTGAAAAGCTACAAAAGTAAATTGCCCACCAATGCATGTCCCACTAATTGGTCTATCAGACCAAAGCATTCCAATAGATTCAACGAAGTTAGAATATTTCTGCATAGCATTTTAATATTTTGAGAAAAAGTCAATTATATGTTTATACAGTATGACAAAGATTACAATTGATGTATATATTTAAAGATAGTTAATACGAGGAGTGATGAAGAGGTGAGGAAGGAAAGAGAGGAGCCATACATCTTACTTTTCATTGCAAAGATAAAAAAAAGAACCTTTACCCTTTAACATAACCAGTTAGATCAAAGAACAACCCCCTTTTTAAGAAATAAGCATTCTGCTTTCTCTCTCCCAACTCCTGAAAACACACTTTCATCAAACGACAGTCCCTCTACAAAGGAGGGTGCTCAGCACTATACACATTATAGGAAACTCAGTTAATGAGCATATGCCCCTTTCTCTGTAATTCTACAGACAAAGAAGGAAAGTGATATATGGACATTCATTACAAAACAGTTCCCCTTTTCCAAGCTCATAATTGACTATATTGACTGATGAAATGCACTGTATGAATGCAGATGCTTACTACTTAATATGCAGAAATATTCTATCTGTGTTCATAGCCTAGCTGGGGCAATGACAAGTAACCTGCCAAAATACACTGAAGTCTCTTATTAGGATCAAACTGGAAAGCTACTCATATTAACACAATGTATGAATTTGAATACCTCAAATTTGAATGCCCAAACATGTTCAACATGTAGAGAAAATGAGTTCTCCTACATATTTGTCTTGCTGCAAACAGTCAAACAGCATCTGACTGCAGTGGCACAGACAAGAGTAAGCAGCTATATACAACATTCATTTCCAGCCTGATCCTTATGGTGTAAGGCAGAGATAATAACGAGCAGCGAAGATGAGAAGTGTAGTGGGAATAGAAAACAAAGCCAGTAACAACCCCAAATAGATTTGGCAAGTTAAGTTTTTAAATACAGATTATGTTACTTCACTATACTAATCAGAATGGTCAATTCTAGTATGTATATATGTGTGTGTACATGCACACACATATATCAAAGCTTAAACAAAGGATATACAGTTGGCATAGTAATAATAAAAGAAAGACACACATTCCGAAAACAATAATGAGCCACCAGAAAGCCAGTAAAAGGTAAACAGGACTACATAACACTTGTTCTAAGAGGATGTTAACACATTACTTCTACGAACCTGAGCAACATGTGAGCTACATCAAGTGAAAATACACACCTCGCCCATATTATGAAGAGCTTAGCCAAAGCTCTTCTTCCCAAACAATCAAAAGCACAAAAATTCAGCAGAACAGAAAAAGAAAATATTGAACATAAATATTTTTAATAGTGGAGAAAGGCACTGAATTTTTGAAATAAAGCAGAATATGGAGAAAATATTATTAATAAGAATTACTCCTTTTCTAAATAAAACATTTTTAGTTTTAAGTTGTCTGGCTATATTTTCAGAAAACCAAATGAAAGGAAGACTAACACTTCCAAGTTAGAAGTATTTCTGCCACAATGGATGTGCTACTGAATTCAGTAATCCACATCTGCTGCAGTTACAGTTGTTTTAAACTTACACATTACAGACTTCCCAGCATTAGTGAGAAGCTAAGAGGCACAGCTCCTTTACCAGTATAATATTATACCGTGACATATTGTACTACCATAGCAACTAAGTCCAGAACTTTGCAAACAGAGCTGTTACGGCAGCCTTCTTCCTGCACCCATGTCTGTGAAGTCTACATGGAAAGTCACATTTCTGCATTCTGTAGGAGGAGCATGTGATTCAGTCGGGTATTTTGCTATAGGAAAAAATCTGCTCTTTTCTTAATTACGTTTTTCTTCAATGGTTCTAGATATGTGAACAAGCACCAGTTCTAAAATTTGCCATGCCACACAACAAGCCAGAAGGAACTACGGCAAATACTGGGATGCAGAAACAGATCAGCAGAACCGGTGTCTGAATGGCATTTCAAAACATTTTAAAGTGATGGCCAAGTAAACACAAGAGGCATTTGGGCTTCACTTCAAGCAGTCATGATCTTGACTGATCTTGAAAAGAGCTGTACACTTCAACTTGCAATTCCAATCATGACCTTTCTATCAACACTGTATCTTTTTTTTTTTTTAAAGAGGATTTTATCATCTGTTCAAATGGATGGCTGTAATTTTATCCTGCGTAATAAGGGAATCCCCTAAAAATTTTTGGAGGGGACCATATTACTGTCAAAGATAGGAATAATTTAAACATTAGAGTAAATTATAATGATTTGACATGGACAAATATAACTAATAAAAGGCTTTCTATATCAACAAGGATAAATATATGTTTTGGAATCCCTTCCCTCAATCGCTATATCTTTGGCGGCTTACTACCTGGTAAATGTATTGGCACATATTATTTTGTTCAGCAGGAACAGTGGTAGCACCAGGACTGGACCAACTTTAATGCTGCCTGTTTAGCAAGACTGAATTGAGTTTTAGTAGCAGCAGTAAACAGCAGGCAAAAACTACCAGCAGTTAAAGTTTCTAAATTTGAACGGTGGTTAGTACGAACTTTGGTAACAGGTTATACAGAAATTTCTCCACAACGCAGCAGCACTGCAGGTTTTCCCATGCCTTTATATGTAGTGTGGTTGCTTTGAGAGTCACAAGTATGGGAAGTCTGGCATGAGCGCCTGGGAATTATGTAGCTTTATGTAAGATAAAAGCGTAATTATCTGCCCTTGCTTCCAATCTGTACCATCACAGAAATAAGAGAAACTGTCTAAATCAAGATTTATACAAGACTAACTTTTGTGCATGCTGAATGAATTAACTTTTATTACTAAGATAATGCTGATACTGTGGCAGTTGACAGGTGTAATAAACAAATTCATAGTGTGAAAGACATAATAAAAACACTGTTGAAAAACCAGAAACCAAGAAATAAGTTTTCCTTCTCCTTCTTCCCCAATTCTAAGTCAACTTTGGAAAGAAAAGTACTTGAGATCAATTTCAACTCCTTTGATGTCAGTGGTGAAGGTTGTTTGATCATCAGTTCTATAAAAGAAAGCTTGGAAATGGAACCTTTAAAAAAAAACCTTTAAAATAGGGAGAGGAAAATAATTATGCAGTTTAGACCAGTTAAAGTAGACTTTTTGCCTGCTTAAGAATTTAGCCAGAAGAATTATAAGCCAAATGACTGTGGGATTCAATGCATTGTGACTGACCTGTGCTATTCATTTTTTAAAAAAATCATACTTCTTCTATTCCCTTCCCTTCTCCATCCATTTCAGCTTATAATTTCAATAACAGTGCTAGAGCAGAATTATTCAGAGAACTTAGTCATTGGTTGCAGTTGCTAGATTCACTTTAACAAAGTGAACCTTAAGCAACCTGTAAGGTCCACAAAATATCCAGCTCTTTTACTGTTATTGTTGATTCTTCTATTAGTAAAAGCTCATGCCATTGATCTACATCACCAACAAGCTTCCACCACCTTTCTAGCAAAAAATTAGCCCTTTCTTTCTTACCACGGTTTCTGACCTGTCAACCTGAGAACAACATCGTACAACAACGCAGGAAGTATGTGACCGACTGTAGTCCAATAATGATGTATAAGTGAGCTGGACTGCAATTTAATATTGGGACGCCTTACTGCTTGTTCTAAAGGATTCTTCTTGAAAATCAAATTTATGTAACACTCTGTAGAAAAATAAGGGTCAAAATGTTTTGAGCAGCTCTTCTTTAAAGAATGAATTCACAATTAGGTAGCAAATTCAGTCAGCTCTAGATATCTTGACAGCTTAGTGACTTGGCACAGTATCCATACTCAACCATTTTCACTTTTGCCATAGAACACTTGATTCAGACATCTCCTTTGATTAAATGGGTTGTTCAACCACAAAGGCAAACAAAGAAAAACTCAGTTAATGTATTAATTGTGTAAACACGGGTTTGCAAAAAGCCAAAGGGACACAAGACAGAGCTAGTCACCATTACCTTGGGCTTCTTCCTGTAATCCTGAGGTAGGTATCATACAGGAATGCTGGGGCCTTATGGCTTACAGCAATCCAGTAGTGATATAAAAGGTGATTGGAGGTTAGATTTACATTGGGCCGTCTGAAGGCCTGTTCGAGAGGATTCCTCTTGAAAGTGGATATTACATGGTATTCTAAGAAAGAAAAGTTGTGGAACAGCTTTGATAATAACCATGTAAATGTAATGGACTTCCATGGACATCACAATAAACATTACAACACTCATTCAACTACAGCACATATTTCTGACATATCTTTCATTAACAAGTTAATACTAAATATGTATTCTGTTGAACTGTCAATTTGTGAAGACTTGTTCAACTTTTCTACTTCAAAACATCATACTCAGTGTAGCTACTCTTCTTATTCCTTGTTCTTTCTCAATTATTACAACTCTATACATAGAGGTCCACAGGTGAACACCTATTAAAATGTATGTATCAAAAATCTAGTATGTTGGATTACAGATTTTAATCTGAAATTTTAAGTTACCTCAGATATCACATACATTCACATTTGTTCATTTAATTTGTTAAGATTCTCAATCTGAAAGTTTTGACCACTGGCCTTCAACTCTTTTAACCCTTACTTCTCCAAAATCAGCCAAAATAAACAATTTTTTTTAACTGTAAAAGGAAATTGAATACGCTATGCAAAGAGAACTAGCTGACACAGTCTCGTACTTAGCAACAATGTAACCTTGATATAATAATTAAAATGAAACAAAATAAATGTATTTTACATTTCTGAAGGTTTAAAAAACCCTATTTTGACAGCTTGACCTAATAAGACACAGCCCAGAGCTTGCAAGACCTGAGCAGGGCCTGTTGATGACCAGGGCTCTTGTGAGTCTTTCATTCATAGGGTTGCCATTATCAAAGTCAACTTCACAGCAAATACTCTGCATATGCTTTCTAAATTTGACTGGGGCAAAAAAGGAGGAAGAGAAATAAAGAATGTTTTATTTATGGAAAAACATACATGGAAAAAGGTATGTATTTCAAATATTTAGAAACTAAAAAGCAACTTAATGCCAAATATTTTAAGAGATTTCTTTGCTGGAGCCTGAGAAAATCCATTTGCTCACATGCTGCCAATCAGATATAGCTTACATAAAGCCAATCTTGGCCCAGCTTTCTCATCAATAAGCAATGAATGCAAGTATTTTGGCTCAGAAGTGTGATCACAGGCTATAGATGGCTTGCATTTTAATGTGAACACACCTAATTCTCAGTTTTCACACCATTAAGGGAACTGAAACAGTTATTTTTCAACAATCACACTTCTGCAGTACAGTTCTCCAATTAGAAATGTGTGTACATATTATATGTACACTATATGGGGCATTATATATGTGTATTATATGAGGCAAAATTGCAAAAAAGTGTGTATTAGACAAAATGGATGCAAAAAAGCATATGTAAGAAAGAAATGCACACAAAAACACACACAAAAATTTCCATACATTATTTAAAAATAATGAACTGATGTGGAAACAGGATGGAATGAATATATAACAGGAAATGTGAAAAACAAACAAAAATTGACAAATTTGCCCATCTCTACTCTCAGCACCTTATATAGAATCCTTCTCTTGCACTGTTCATGAACTCTTACGGCTTTGTTGAATATACCGTCATCAACATGCAGTTCTCATGCTACGAGATGTGTATCCTGCACTAAAAAAGATTTCTGCCAATGCAGTCTCTTTTCTATTGGTAAAAAATAGCATTCTGTGACCTGTACACATCATGCAAATCTGCTTAATGTGCATGACTTATATTGTTTTGCATTATTTGTACTTATTTTTTTTGTTTTATTTATGTTCTACCTAGTTTCACTATATTTGATCATTTCCTCTGCTCATCTAGTCAAGGAAATGAGACAAGGAATTTTCACAGCATTTTGGATCTGCCTCAAATCACTAACTAATGTTTAGAATCAGCACTTCGCCTTCTGAGATTTGCATTAGCCCCACAGGGAAGAACAGCTTTGAAGCTGGTAATTTTGAAATGAAAGCTTCTTTACTTCTTTCTCACTACTAAGGAATCACCATACACAGCTGACTAAAAGCTATTTTGCATTCTCACATACTTCTTGTTACTCCTGCAGTTATTTAGAAAGAATTTTTTTTAAAAAAGTTTTACAACAAATAAATAATCAAAAGTTGTTCGCCATCTCAAGTTTGCTATGCTACTAGAATGCCCCAGTAAAATTTAAGTATGTATTTAGCAAATTATTTCTTTCCACGGCATTCTATAACACTGTAAAAGGAGGAATCAAGAATATTGACAATTTTTTAAGGAAAGGACAGAAAGATCATTTACTTTAAAAATTGCTTGTATTCAGGAAGCAATGAGGCACAGCAAAGCTGAGAAGAGCTAGTGCTCTGTTATAAAGCAGTTTTTTATCTGAAGTGAATCTAACTCAATACATGGTTTTGAACCTTTGTACGTTATAACTGAACTTTTAAAAATATCTATAGTAATCATATCATGCAAGAGAAAAAAAGACCTACCAACTTCACCCCAATGGAAGGGATTGGTGCCACCCGTTGTACAGTTGTATACCATAATATTTCTTGGTCTGGAAAACAAAACAGTTTTTCCATGTCACCCTTCCTCCGAACACAAAAATAAAAGAGTATGACAACAAAAATTATAACACAGGTAGTGATGATAAGCAAGCAACCAGTCTTAACTTTATAGCACTGTTGTTTACAAAATGATTCTACCACTCAAGTGATTTTTTTCCCTAAATATCCAATACTGCCTTTGAGCATATCAAAAGAAAAAGGGAAAATGCTGAAGATATTCTCTTCAACCCTTTCTGGACAAGGCTTGAACGTTTATGGCAAATAAGTCTTTAATACTTGCACTTCCTCTTGAATCAATTCTTTAGTACAGCTGAGAGTATCTCTCAAAAGACAGGCTCCAGTAGTGGATTTCTGTTGGCAAAATAGCAGAATCCAGCTAAACCAAGAGAGTGATTCTCTCTCCTCACTGTAGCCACCTGAGTGACCCTAAGTCCAATTGTGCAGAGCTGGGAAGCTCTCCAAGCACAATTTTTAGATGGCATGGAAAGTTGAAGTGGAAAGGGGAGGGGAAGAAACTCCTAGAAGTTCTATCTGCAGAACACTGGATGTAGCCCAAAGTACTTATTTCTTTTTCAGCTGCAAAAACTGCCCAAATCTGGAATTTTTCATTTTGGCAATATTTCTCAAATCCATCTTTGTCTAAAATCATTCTTATCTACTAATATATAAAAGTCAGAGTTAGTTTGTTTGTCTGTGTCAGGCAACAAGACCTCATATGATTGGCTGTGTGACGCGAAGACCTCATATGATTGGCTGCCTATGAAGATTCTATGGAGTACTGGGGTTTACAGTTCAGGGAGGGGCCTTTAAAATTCTTGGTCAGAGAGTTCTTGGGTCTGGTAGGTTGCTATGGAGACAAGGCCTACCAGCAAGGAGGAGAACAGTGTATTCCCTCAGTAACCCAACCTCTGTATGTTAATAACTCTGAAAACAGATTGGATTGAGGGATATGAGGAAAAGTTACAGGTACTGGACAAGACACTTTGGGGAATTAGCGATATGGGATCTCAAATCTTTCTAACAAGTATTACCTGTGAGAAAATAAAATCCTAGGTAACACCAGATATATATGCTAGTTTTAATTATTTCTCATATTGATTATTGCAACATTCTTTACTAGTTCACCTATTTCTCGTATTCAGCCTCTATACTGCTTTTAATTTAATTTTGGAATTCTACCCTTCTGCTTTCTTTTCTTTAGCTGATTCTCATTCTCTGAAATGGATAAATGGGGCAGTGGAGCAGCTCCCAAGTTTGAAGTAGCACGAAGTAGTGATCAGTCAATGGTTGATGTTACTTCTTCTAGTGGTCTGTCCTTGTCTGAAATGACAGTGTACCTCACAAGTCTTATTAACAACGCATGGACTTCTAAGGGACACAACAAGCCACTCTTTTGACACCCTCACTGAATCCCCTTCGAACTTATATACCTCAGTGTGCTGTCTTAAATGTTAGGCTAAGAACACAAGGTCATGGTATGTCTGCCTGTCCAAGCACCTGTTCACAGTGGCTGTGGCAATACACCCTAGAGAAGCATGAATGAGTTTTCTATTCCTTATGGCTGTGAGAGCAAACACCACTGTTAAATATAACACCTATAGTGTAACATCAAATGAGCACTGTTTAACCCATTTAGAAATTGCATTGTCACCTGTTATACCTATTAACACCTGAATACCATGCAGCAGCTATTGTTGTGTTGATGACTACATCTACTGGAATAAGATCTGCAACTGCATTGTTGGAGGCTCGCATCGTTCGAAGAATTCCTTTTCCTGCCTTGAAACAGAAGGCATATGATAAGAACAACATCTCAAACCCCTTCTGGTTTTCACAGAAAACCCCATATATTTATGTACATGTTACTTACAGCAATAAAAAGGCCACTGGGTCCATTAAAGTTATCAATCCACCCCTATTGGGAAACAGAACATAAGAATTAAGTATTTACTGGGTCAGTTGCTATGAAGAAAGTTGAAATCATTTTGTAAATGACTAAATGTCAGAATATCTAATTTTTAATACCAATTTCAAACATCGATAACATTGATTCCTTAGCATAACTACAGGATTGTCTGAAAGTACAGTGTGCTCTCCTTTGGTGCAATCTCTCCATGCATAAACATGAGGATGCACATTCTTTTAAAGTCAACAGACGTGACAGGTTTAGTGGCTGCGCTGCCAGGGGCTTGCACACATTGTGCCCATTGACTACAATGGGATGAGATGCTCGCATTTTCTGTTTTACACAAGGGTTCCTGGAATGGAACCTCCACACACATGGTAGGTTCACTGTATAACACTTTCCTTCCAAAAGGTAAAGTTTAAATATTTTTTAAAAATTGCCATGTGTGAAAGTAGCTACTTTTGCTGCCCTTTCCAAGGATTTCTTTTTCCCAAATTAAGGCTGTTCTGACAATGCTTACTTACAAGAGCAAGCTAGTGTTCCCCCTCTTGGCTCTTCCCATTGGCAGAAACAGCAAAGCCAAAAAGGAGTTGTTTAGCAAAGATATTGTTCAATTGTGCTCACCCCAGGCTCTTTATTTATTTTATTTATATCTGATTAGCATTCCAATTTCTCTAGATCTCCCTTTTCTTGGGAAAAAAAAAGATGAAGTGTCTTTCCTGGAAGCTTCCAGGAACAGTACTTCATATTTTAGGTTTTGTAACAAGCATACACTGTTTGATATTTAAAAACAGAAACACAAACTATTTCTCAAAAATGGGAATGGACTTCCAGCCAATTCCAGATTATTGTTTTAAAACTATTTTTGGCAGTCTGTATGGCTCCCACATAATTTCAGGGGCAGAAAAATGGATCCTGGGCCCAGTGAAGTTGCTCACCCTGATTTATCATTTTTATTTAATCTGATTTATTTTAATTTATTCCATTTTTTTTAATTAAATAACAAAACAGGATTCTAAGTCAGGAGCTGAATCCTGGTTTGGGAGTAAACTGCTATGAATGCTGGTACACCCAAAATACTAAAGAAGCAATTCTTTGTTTCACCACTGGCAACTGCAGAATGAGCCAAGCAACACAAAACTGTCTGTAGATACAGCTCTTCAAAATCCTTGTTTACCATTTTGTGTAAATATATGCATTGCCTAAGAATGCCAACCCTCCTGAGCTTATGACAGAACTTGAAAAAGTATATAGGAATACATGGCACACTTTGGTCTATTTTGAGGGTGTTGTCCAACTGAGACTTTCTTCCCTATCTACCAACAAAAACATGCCTGAGAAAAAAGGAGATTTACTGCAGGGCTACTTTAACCCCCACCGCACCCCATGAATGCATTTGTCACTAAATCATCCTTTATGTATATGTATGCTTATGAGTCAGATGTCAATATGCTAAGAATCTGAAAAGACCACCAGCTGACATCTTTCAGTCTTTCCATGAGTCAAAGATACATCTAAGGTTACAGTAATCAGGAGTGTTTCCACATGGTACTTCAAGAGTAAGATCTCTAGACAATACAGCGAACAGAGCCAACACAAATTATGGTATTAAGGAAAGCTTTATGAAACACTGCCGTTGCTACTGAATCCAGTAGTATGATTTGCTTACTGATGGCTGAATGACAGTGCACCTCAGGCTGACATCGACCTAAATTCATTTATACATTCATTTTAAAAGAGAAAGCATGGGCTAACCAAGTCATGCTATACACTGTTTTTCAGATACACTTTACCTCTATTCTTGCCATTCGGGTAGTTAGAAACTCAGCAGTACTTACTGACAAGAAAAGACTGATCTTATAGAAAGAAATAAAAACTGACTTACTGGGAAAGGCTCCTTCCAGCTGGCACCCACAATTGATGGCCTTATGATGGCTACATTTAGTTTTGCACCTTCCTGCTGTACAATGTATTCTGCTAAGGCTTTTGTATACGTGTAAGTATTAGGCCTGTCTCCTAATAGTTTTGGTGTAATATCATTCACTAGGCTGTCATCCATCCACCTAAAGAAATAAAATACTTATTAATGCATGCCTTGAAATTCCACTCCAAATCATCAACGTCTCACAAGATCTGTACTGCATGATAATGCCACAGATAAACAATATTTTTTAAAAAATATAGCCAATTAAAGAATTAAGGGTACTTGGAAGACTTTTTTCTCGCAATCTGTATAAATGACAGCTTTTTGTTTTTTCAATCCTAGAGTTTCCTATTCTCTCCCTAGCACTGCCAGTCCCTGCACCTCCACAGAGATGCTCTGGAGGATTAGGTAATCCTTCTGAACCATGTGGACTGTGTCACAGCCGGTAAGAGGAATTGCTAAAATAAGGGAAGATGCAACTTCTGCTTATGTAACCTTGATGCAATGTATAGTTTCAGGTCATTTTCCAAAGGAAAATGGAAAGGCTATTTTAAGCTAACTTAAGTAGTTATTTTTCACTGAAATTTTGAAGGTAGGAATGCCTAAGCCTCAAACATCATATCTTAACTACACACACACACACACAAAAAAAAAACCTGTACACTATTAGAACATTAAAAAATTTCACAAAAACTCAAGTTCTTCTTCTTAATCTTTCGGACAAGTCCACTACTTTATTACTGCAGCCATTCCTAATTAGAAAATTTAAACAGATAAATTTTTTTAACATTGAAATTTAGGAAACATACTTGTTTGCACTGCTCAGGAAGAGCTTGACACCTTATCCTCATTCCGATTTTTGACGCCACACCCCAAGGCACACAAGCACAAATAACAGTTTACAGCTATAAAATTCTTACAATAACCATTTTACTTCAGAAAAGGCAGTTCCATAATTAAAGGGATGTAGTAGTAGAAAAATATGCAAAGAAACTGTAGAACCAAAGTAAAATAAAAATAAGCAATAGAGAGGATAAGATAAGGAGATCAGAAAATAAAGGGAGAAATCTGAAAGTTTTGCTAAGAGTGGAGTTTACAGAAAAGAACTCAAGCTCCTATCTGCCTCTGTACGGGGATAAGAAGAGCTAAACCACATAATTGTTCAATGCTTCTCTACCATCCAGAGAACACTGTGTTCCATGTCTTAACCTTTTGTTATTTAGAATATGGAAGATAGAAGTGCAATTTACTGCTATTAGCAAGAGTTGCAATCAGATGGCAACAAAATCTTACATTTACTGAATTACACCCTAAATTGTTGACAATAGATTGAAAACATATGACTGGTACAGTCTCATATGTGTCTAGCTACACAGGGCTTACTGAAGTGTAGGAATGCAGCCTCAGTTGCACTTGGATCCCATTGAAATTAATGTGAAAACTTAAGTCAGGACTAACAGTGGTCCTACTGAATTCTAGGAAATCAATCATGACTAGCCCTACTATTTTGTAACCAGCATTTTGTGAAATCCTCAACCTTTGAAACACAAACATCACTTGGTGTATCTATGATCAACAGATTTCAGTTTGCCAAAAAAGTGATGGTGATGCAACATAAAAGGCAGCAAATAAAAAGCTTAACTTCATTCAAAATTTCCAGATCTCAAAAATACATTACCCCCACTCCTCTGGAATTTATATACCTCGAGGAAAACTCTTGTGTATTTAAATGAAAAAGACCAAGGAACAATGATTTACATTAATCAGACAACTAAAAATTTGCACATGCAAATTGGGTGAGATCCAGGATTTGCTTTCACCACTGGAAACATTCCTTCTGTGGATTTTTGCTTAAGATATTTCAGCTAAGTGGCATAATTTTTTTTACTTCATCTGCAAAAACTCCCTCACCTTGCAGCTTCCTGTGCTGCCTCCTCTACAGTTCCACAGGCTCACCCTACTTCTTTGGAACAGGTTTTTGCAGGGCACAGAGGGCTGCTAGAGAAATGGTGATATGCAACTATTCACTTCCTTCCCTTTTCTGCCACCAGAAACATTTTTTTGTATCAGTCAAACAGAAGGGCTGCCCACAGAAGCCTTCTAAGTCAAAATCTATACCAAAATTATTCTAATTATGCGAGTTTATTGCCAGCTTTTCTTTGTGTAAGCCACACGGCTGACCAGAGAGTCCACAACTATTTTAAATATCCTTAAAATCAAACTTTAACAATAGTGTTCTTAAATTTTTAAAAACCCGTCTGGAAAATTTATGTTTGAAAAATTGAGGAGTTGGTACTTATGTGAACGATCATTCTGAGATGGCAGGAGGAGCAATCCATAACATGCGGATTGATCGTTCTGTCATCCCGAGAATAACAAACTTTCTGATACATTTGCTGCGTGCCTTTCCGTAAGTTTCATGATGTTATCAGTTACCAAGGTTGCATTCAATATACCTGCTAATCATTTCAATTCTGTGGTTACACTGAGAACAAAAAACCAAGATGTCCCATTTATTTCATCAACTAAAAATAAATGGAAAAATCATGAATAACTCTCCCCGTGATCCCCCTCTCATTTCCTTCTGAGGGTCCACCCTCCCATTCCTTTGCCTTTTTCATCCCAGAGCCAGATGCAAGAGAAGGGGAGGGAGCTCCCAAGGAAAAGAAGGCATGCATGTGTCTCTTGCCTCCAATTTCCTTGCCTTTTGTCCAGGCACTTGTCTTCCTTCTCTGCATCCAAAAAAACACAAGGGAATAGGAGGAGGAGAATGGGGAGGAGGTGCATGTGTGTGCCTAGCAAATAATCAAATTTGTGAACATTAAACCTGCAAATGTGGAGGGAGGACTATATTTTTATTTTGAAAGAGTGAAGAAAAGATAATTTGGCACATACTCTAAGGAATCTATCAATTTCTTAGGATCAACAGGTGGTGGGTAGACTACTTCCTCAATGTGCTTCTGATTGCAGTATGCATACGCTGTTGAAACATGGATAAATACATCCAGATTCTTCATTTTCTGGGCCAAGAAGAGAAGTTGCTGAGTTGCAATTACATTGAGCTGAACAGCATCTCTGTTGAAGGAGAAAAAAAAACTAAATGAATGTCTTTCAGAGGACTTTAGGATACTACTTACCAATCTTCCTCCAGCCACATGGGCACTGTGCACAACCTCGAACAAACCTACTTGTCAACAAGGAAAATGCATGAAAGTCTTTCATCAAAGTGAGATCAAAGGTTGCTGCAGGGGTGGTTACATTTCAACAGCTAACACTAGCCAGAATCCTGATGACGCACTACACCAATGCAATCATGCAAGCACAGCTAGAGGTGGTAAGAGGTAAAAGGCCATGAGTACAGCAAGAGAACAGGCTGCTTGCACTGGCAATTTTTTTCTGTTTTCCCTCATCACTGCTGTGCAACCCTAGAAAGGGTGCAACCGCTAGTTTAGGCACCAACAGGATTCTGGACACTGGCAGCCAGAAAAAAATACTGTGGATTTTTGAGAGAGTAAGTCTATGTCAAATAGTAATGGCACTAGTCTCCTGACTGGCAAACTTTCTCCACTTGAGTTCTTAAATGAATTACAAAGAATACAAGGGTGAGAAGATTACTCTCTCCTAGCCTCCACAGTACATGCCTTACATTTTATATCAAATCCATGTGAAGAGAAAAGTCCAATACAAAGAAGCAAATGAAGCTTTTTGGAAGCCTGGCTGATAAGAGAAGCATCAGTACAGACTTTTTTTCAGGCACTATAAACTATGATTTAGTTGTTTATATGAGGAATTCATTTAGAACCACAAAAAGTGAAGCAATAGACCTAGTCTCCAATTTCTTCTCCTCACAAACTACTATTAAAGCAGACACAAGAAAGAAAATATGCAAAAGTTCTGAAAACAGCTTCTCCTCATCCCAATTTTTAGACACATTTGCTTTTCAAAACTGCCTGAGACAGAATGTTAGTGAAGACAAGATGCATGATAAGTTGTTATGCATAGCTGCAGGTCTTACACGCTTATAATCTATATTTTGGAAAAGGAAACACTGAAAGTACAACTTGAACAAATATAATTAAAGCTGTACTGCCTTTTAGAACAATACTTATTCATTAAGAGCCTGAATGGAATTATAAATCAAGTGAAGATATAATCCAAAACATCCTTTCATTGAAACTGGCTCAGTGCAACTGATATATATGACTTTGGAATGTTAAATTATGAAGACTGGTTACTAAATTGAGCCATAATTTGTAGGTCCCTCACCACATTATTCTACATATTTGTCGGACTCGGATATCATCTTATGAAGTAGATTCTAGTTTGCAAATCTAATGCATGTATATTTATCTAAAGTTTAGAATCCTTTGTGATCAGCTCTGTTTCTATTAGGTACTTAGCAAACACTCATGTTGGCTCAATTCCACTAATCCCACTATCTGCCAAAACCAAATGGACATGATTGGTTACCAGAAGAAACAGAAATAGTGATTCTGTATTTGCCTGTGAATTATCTTTCTGATCAAGTGGGAGGAGGAAAGAGGTTGATTAGTGTGGAGATGTTCCGCCTCCTCTGGAACCTGTAGGCAGGCTCTAATATTTATCCTGGAGGAGGCAAGGCCTCCTTAAGTCAGCTACTTGAACTCTTCCAATTAAGCACTACAGGTCAGTAATACCAAGCAGCAGGACCCAGTGAGCCACATTTTCAGGTTCAGGGCCTACATAGTAACTTGTAAGAATGGAAATTTCCCCAACCAGTCTAGTACACAGGAATGGAGGTAGACTGGCCCAGGATGCACCTAGCTGACCTCCCCTACACCAAGCCAGAATAGAAATTCACAAGCCAGTACAGAATTGCCATTCCTTTGATAGGGATGGGGAAGGAAATAAGCTATTATAGAGAAATACAAAAGTCTGGTAAACAATTAGTTTTTTGTTTAATTCCTATTTTTCTCTGAGAAGTGCAACAGGATAGAGAAATGACCTGTGATTTTAGAGATTTCTTCACAAAGTGATGGGTGCAGGACACAGTCATCATATGTGGAAGTATGTTCTTGTTTACATTTCCAGCCAAGCAGGTATAAGGACCTGGTTATTTGGCTGAACTGGAGCACAGTACTATCAGTACATTAATTTTAGCACATGTTCCTTAACAGCTGCAGACAGTGAACAGAATGAGTCTTGAGATCAAATGCAGTTCCATTCATTTTCTTCAGTGGGAATATTCAGATCTATTTCCCAATATTAGCCTGATGATTCTATTAAAATTGAAAGATATATTAATCGGGCCATAGTATAACTTCAAGATTAATGCTTCCATGGAATCAGTGTCCCTAATAACTGATGTCCTCAAATGGGGTTAATTCATTTAATGCTGTGGATTTTATCTGCAGATAGGAGTAAAAAATGGGTTAAACTCACTGTAAGCAATATCACTTACTGTCTGCAACTTTCTCCTTAATTTGCATTGCATATTTTTTTAACAATCCCCTATAAAACACTCCCCAAATTCCCCATTCTTTGTAGTGTGTCTATATATCTGAAAAACCAAATAACGGTGATTGGAGATGGCACTGAGATTTATTGTTGTGGAGGGTTTTTGGTTTTTTTTGCCATCTATTGCAAACTTGGCAAAATAAGGATTTCATATTATAAATATGGAAGCAGCAAGTGCAAAAGGAAAAATAAACCTATAAGGTATTACAATTTATCCTACTGGTTCTCAAAGGAGTCAGGATTTTACTGAGTGTAAGACAACAAGCAGCATATTCGTCCAATGATAGGATTCCCAGTATGCCTGATTTCAGCTTTCTATACAAAGAGGTTTGGTTTCTACGGTCATTTTCAACGAACATTAGAAGAAACTTCTTGGTACTGAGAATGGTTTGGCAATAAAACCAACTACCTAGGGAGATTGTGCGGTCCCCTTCTCTGGATGTCTTCAAAAGGAAGCGGACTAGCTACCTCTTGGGAATGATCCACCTTGAGATCCTGCACTGGGCAGGGGGTTGAACCTGATGGCCCATTGTGCCTTTTCCAGCTCTATGATTTTATGATTGACAGTGTTTCAAATATGTTTTTGCCAGCACTGTAACAAAAGATTCAATAGCCCAAGTGGGATAGTTTGAAAAAAAGCAGCAAAGCTTCAGGAACATCATTTGTTTTGGGTTTTTTGGGGTGTGGAAGGATATTTTTTAATTTTTTTTTAAAGTTCTCCATAAATATAAAATATCCATGTTCTTCCATAGACATAATGTTATAGTACCATGCTGAGATTCTATTCACCCATGTATCAAAATATATGCCACTATTTCAGCTTTAGCTGCCTAATATAAAATCAGTTTTAGTTAACTGATATTGCTTTGCTCATTTTGTGTGACGATTAGACCCAAATACTTGAAAGAACTTTTTTTACAGTAGGTATCAACCAATCCTTTCAGAAACTTATTTCAGAAACTTTGTCTTTGCTAATACTAGAATTCGACAGCTGACCATATTTCAAAATGATTTCCAATGTACACAGAATTTCAATCTGAGGTTTACCACACATTACAGTGTCCCCTTGACTTTTGTGAAGGTTCAGAGTGCAGAACACTCATGAAAGTTAAAAAAAGTAAGTAACTCCCCCGCCAACTGAGTGCCCCCCCTCCTACTCCCTTCTGGGGCTTCCCCCTTCCAACTCTCCTGTTTTTTTATCTGTATCTTCCTTCTCCATGCCTGGGCAAAAGGCAAGCGAATGGGAGGGGCAGCCCCGTGGGCAGAGAAAAGTGTGCATATACCTCCCACCCTCTCTTGTCTGTTGTCCTGTGCCTTTTTTCTGTGCACCTAGGCAAAACGCAAGCAAACAGAGGGGAAAACACCTCTCCACTCCATTATCCTGCCTGTTGCCTGGGCACCCTACATTCTTTCTGGGCACCCAAGTGAAAGGCATGCAAATGGAGGGGGAACCCCCCCTTCTCTTGCCTGTTGTCCAGGTACCCTGCCTTCTTCCTATGCACCCAGGCAAAAGGGAAACAAATGGAGGGGGAAAGGCTTGTGCACATGCACAGCTCTCCCCTCCATTCTCTTGCCTGTTGCCTAGGCATCCTGCCTTCTTTCTGCGCACCTGGGCGAATGGCCAGGTGTGCAAGATGGAAGGGGAAAGGCTTGCACGTGCACAGACCTTTCCCCCTTCTACTTGCTTGCCTTTTGCCAGGGCAGACAGGAGAAAGGTAGTGTGCCTGGGCAAACGGCCAGGGAATGAGAGCGGGAGAATGGTGGGAGGCAAGCAGGCACCTTGCAAATAATCAAATTCACAAAGATCAAACCCACAAATGTGGAGGGAGGACTGTAGTGCTAAACTGTCTGTAAAATATTCAAATCAACAATTAATGTTAACGCTTGTTAAAACAGTGTCTTCTCTTAATATAACAACCATCACCATTACAAAAAAGGAACAGGGAGAATGGACAACCCCATTTAGTTCTTCAGTCAATTTGGAAAGGAAAAGACTCAAATCTATTAACATCTATAATAATACTAGGACTGTTATACAGAGTTTGCAGAGATGCCAGAAAAATTTACCTAGGTTCTGTACTTCACCTATTTTAAGAAGAAACTTCCATTCTAAACTACTAAACGCCTTGGAGGCATCAAATGAGTCTGCTACCATAGTTTGAGCTTTGTTTCTATCAGCAGAATGGAGAACATTAAATAATTTCCTAACTGGATCGCAAATTTGCCGGTTACAGATAAAGACCAACTGACAGTCAGCATCATAGCCCCCTATAACACTGACCAATCTGTCAACCAGGCAGAGTAACTTAGCATCCCGATTTATAAAACTCATTGTGCAGTTAAGAGTTACCCTCCTTCTGGTCCATTTCCTGTTTGTAAGTACCATACAACTGAATTGCCCTGAGAATTGAATTTTGTTGCCCAACAAAACTGAATTAAATAATGACAGTAAATAGGAAGACAATATTTTCAAAAACTTTTAAAAGTTATTGCTGAATTTGTTCAGACCCGGGACCCTATATGACTGAAACTTTCTAAAACTTCATGTCATTCTTCTGAGTAATGGGCCTATTACAGAAGGTTTTGAAGCTGTTAGGAAAATTCACTAACAGAATATTGTCTCAAATCAGTTAAAGAGATCAGTTAAGAGCTCACTGGGATCAATGCACTTTGCAAGTAGTGTGCATGTGAGAGCTTTTGCATTGAGTAAGTGGAAAATTTCCTTAATTTGAAAGTGTTCAAAGAGCTAGTCATCAAACAACAGGAAATCAAAAGGAGAGGGCTTCCTGTACTCTGCCTTCCTCCCAAGTCTTCAGAGTAGACTAACATGATTAAAACTTCTCTGGACTTTGAGGATCCCACTCAGCAAAGCATTTGTTGAACCAAGCCTGAAAAAATTCTCTGGTGTATCTCTTGTAGGAAAATGCTATCAGCACCTTTTGTAAATCTATGCCTTAAACGTGTCTTCATTTGATTGTCAGGCCAGAAGTTAAAAAGACTCCCTAAGGTTGCATTTTATTAAGAAAGGCATCTAGAACAAACTGGTCTATCAGAAAATCCAAACACACCACACCTTTTTAACAATTTTAGAGCAGGAATGTCAACACACAAAGAAGCCCCTAGTTCCTGGGGCCATTAAAGGGCTAAGTTTCAGCCACTCATCTTTCTGGACTTTGGGAAATTTCGCTGAAAACTATCAAGTATAAACTGGACATAATGTCTACTTGACAAATATCAGTAATATCATGGGTATGAACTGAAGAAAGGGTTAAAATTGTCTTATTTACTGTCCTAGGACTTATTCCTTGTAGGGTCAGGTCAAACATCTCTGTATTTGGAATCCTAATTTTAGCCTCCTGAGATGTAAGATCAATAAGTATTTTAATATTAGAATATTAAAACACTATGTGGCAGTTTCAGTGTTGGGAACAGTTGTCCTATGAGGTTTTTAACAGACTCCTATATAAATAATGGAATCAATAATGATACCCTGAAGACTCTTCTCATTCTGATCCCATTTTTACTCAATTAGAATCCAATAGTAAAGACACAAAATCACTAACCAGTGCAAGTGAGTCAAATATTACATTTCTCTTTGAATATAGAGAAGAGAAACTAGAAGACAGGTAATATTTAGTGAAAAAATTCTTAAATTCAGCAGCATGTTCAGAACGTACACAACTTTACTTTATCCTTGCCAACTTGACAACAGTGTATATAGTAGTGAGGACATTTCATAGGCCACCTAATCTAGAATCAGAATTAGATTACAGTCCAAATATTCTGACACTGCTATTTTGGCATGGTCAGTAGAAACTGGTTTGGTGAGAAGGGCTGAATGTGCAATAGGTAGCAAGTGTAGAAACAACTTATCTTTCTAGTGAATTGTGGCTGTCAGTTCTTTAAGAGGCTATATAATCATCACAGCTGTTTGCCCCATCTGGCAGTACAAGTCAGTTTTTCCAGATACCAGGACTGAGCAAGGACACAACTGAAGGTAGGTAGAAAAATAGTAGATTGCTCAAGCTACTAAGGATAACATTTTAGATTGCTTGGGATTTGAAAAGGCTGATGACTCTGTCTGGCAGCTTCCTCTATTCAGAGTACATAGTAGAAGATCAACAGAAACCAATAAAAAAAAAATCAAAGTCCAAAATCTGTGCTCAAGAAGCTCATCAGAACCACTCAGAATACATTCACAACAGCTCTTAATGTTTCCCACACACTGAAAAGACTATTAATTTTGCTACAAAACCCATCATGGTTTCTGAAAAAAAAAAGATTCATGAAAATTCATGTTGGAAACATGAAAAACATTTTTTTGCATAAAAAAAAGATTTTCACATAAAAAATGTCTATTTTTGTACAGAATAATTTGATAGAACACTTTGGTAAATCAGCAAACTGCAAAGTTCTTGCTAGGGTGTTACTCTTTCCAACTGGGATTCCTGAATGTCAGGAAACTCATGTTTCAGCAATGAAACAAAAAACAGTGAATACTCTTTAAGGGCATTCTTAGGAGTACTCACAGCAGGCTTCTCCTCTTCACTCTGATCCATCACTCTTTTTTGCATACACTTAGACTTTAGCCCATATCACCAACATATAAGAAGCTTGATACTGCTTCATGTTGGAGACGCAGAATTCTCCTGGGAGGTAAGCATTCATAAACACTATTCCAGAACTTCCCTCACAAAAGCTGACTGATCTTGTTTGAGCACTGGGGTCTCATTAGCAACCAAATCACACTATGTAAGCATATTATTATATTTGTCAAATGAAGCAAGCCACATATTTGTTCTACATAAAAACACAAGAGGGATAATGAACAGGCATTAAGTTCCAGCTTCAGGCAACAAGCAAAGCTAACCTCACCTAGAATCTAGAAAAATATAATTATTTGCTGTCTTGTTTAAATGCAATTTTTACATTAGGATGTGCATAAGGAGAGACCACACTGGAAAAAATCTCGGTTGGCTCTGATGACACAGGATTATGCCAAAGCATGAGAGAAGGGTCTGGGACATACAGACGAAGAGCAAAGCAGGGGTGAAAAGGCTCTGTGTGGCACTAACAAGCTTAAATTCCAGAGATTATAGTAAGAAAATAAAGCCTACTTCAGTCTGAAGAGAAATGAGGTGGAAAAGAGGAGCAAACCAAGGCTGTCTGACCCACTACAGCATGATTAGGATGCACTTTGCCTTGTTTTTCCGAATGATGCCAATCACCCTGGTGACAAGGGGAAACAGAGGAAAAGGTACATGACAAGGCCTCCCGAAATGAAACAGGAAGGCATCACTGAGAGAGCCATTCCCCAGATGTGCCCTGGAGCAGTAGCCCTGGCATGGCCTGTTCTGTGCCTGGGCAAGGAGGTCTACCTCTGGAGTGCCCCATCTCCTGAAGACAGTTTGGAGTATGTTGGGATGAAGCCTTCATCTGTAGCAAGAGGTTGGAGCTGCTGGGAACATCAGCTAAGGCATTCTCTTCTCCTGGGAGATGGATCACAGAGATGGAGATGTCTCTATAAATGCACCAGACCCATAGATGGGGCATGAGATGTTTGTTCAGGCAGTACACCATTGTAGTGTTGTCTGAGACTACTTGAACAATCTTGCCATGAAGAATAACTCTGAAAGACCAAAAGGCTTTCTCCACAGCCAACATCTTGAGTGCACTGATGTGGAGTTTGCTCTCTTATTCTGTCCAACAACCCTAAACCAAGAATCCTTCCACATGAGTTCCCCATTCTTCCAAGAGTAGCATAACTGCTTCGATCTTTTTGGAATCAAGCCACCATTCTAGGGCTTCATGGACAGCCACGAGTATGGTGAGATGCATCTTGGAAGAGTGGGTTGAAGCAGGTCAGGAACCATGACTGCAGAGGGCACATCTGAAGCCTCATGTACACAGTGTTATTGATGTCATGGAAATCATGAACCCATGCAGCCCTGGGATGTCCTCAGCTGTCACTCTGCAAGTGTGCCAATGTCATAGGACAGTTTTTGTCAAGTTCTCAAGCATCTTGTCTGATAGGTAAGCAGTGGAGACACGGGAGTCAAGAATGGCACCTATGAGCTTGCCAGGGTGGATGGCTGTAGGTGAGATTTCTCATGATTCATAATCAGCCCCAGCTCACCAAGGAGGTAAAAAGTCATGTCAGTATCAGCAAAAAGACCGGTCCTGAAATAGACAACAAGGAGCCAATTGTTGACATAAGGAAATATGACCACACCTTCTTGATTGAGCTGTGCAGCCACCACCACACACTTCATGAAACTGAAGGCGCAGTTAAAGTCCAAAAAGAAGGAAGCAAAAATAGGCCTTCTTCCCATGGAGAAAGAGGAGAACCAGTGCAACAATCAGATTTTGCAACATGGAAGTACACATCCTTCAAATTCAGCGCCACAAACCAATCTTGTTTTTGCAATAAAGACACGATGCTACCATGACCACCTGGAAGAGTCTGGGCTGGATATAAAAGTTGACACCCCTTGGGTCTAGGAAGGAATGGAAGCCTCCATCTTTCTCTGACATGAAATACTGGTAATAGGAGACAAATCCTCACAGGATGGACAGTGTGGGGATGTGTTCGATGGCACCCTCTGGGAGAACGTTGACTTCCTCAAGAAGCAAGCTCGAAAGGGATGGAACGCAGACTACCACTGCAGGGAGATAATCCCAAAACTCTATGACATACTCCCAACACACAACACCCAGAATCTAGATGCCAGATGTTACAGCAACCAAGGCACAATGGTAATCTCACAGTCCACTGCCAAAAAAGGAGTCATTGTGAGAAATGGGCTTGCCCTGATCACCAGACGTTTTGTGGTAAGACTGCAGAGGATATTTGGCAGCTGATGAGGATTTTTCCAAGGAAGATAGTAGGAGCACAAATGTCCTAGAGTGTCTGGACGTCGAGGAACTGAAAGATGCAATCCTTAAATCCTGAGGATTGCCTAGGCCATCCATAACAGCATTGGGACAGGTAAGTTTGAGGCTGGAATCCAAACTTCTTTGCAGTTGTACACATTTTACATGTGTGCTCCATTTTGTGTCTGTCTCCTTGTTAAAGAGGCCATTCTTGTCAAAGGGAAGGTCTTTTATGGTTGTTCAAGCCTGATACAACAGTCCAGATGACAGCAACCAGGTAAGTCTTCTAAGTGTGATTGCCTCTACCAGCCTTTTACTGCTGTAGCCTTCCCCGTGACTTGCAACTGTTGAACAGCTAGGTTAAAGACTTCCATATCCAACACTCCCACCACTTGTTTATACTCTTCAGATAACTACGCCAGAAAAGGTGTCATCCCCTCCCACAGATTCTGTTGGTATGCAGCTATACAGACTTCACAGCAACTCTGAAAGAGAGGGCAGCAGTGGAATAAAATCTTTGGCCAGAATATCTGATTTTCTACCCTCCTTATTGACAGGAGTGGGGATGTTTCTTTTAGGGAGATTTGGATTACACTATTTCAACACATAGCAGAGTCTGGTTTGGGGTGATGCAGAAGCAAATCCAAACCAGACTCCACTACATGGTAGACTATCAACTTTCTTTGATTTTGGTTACGTTGTCGAAAGGATAGCCTAGAACCTGCTATTTTGCAAAAGGGATGCCACCAACAGTATTGATGGAAATGCTGGGGCTTTCTTTGGACTTGTCAGTAAATGGGATCCTCAGAATTGGTTTCTAGTAGCCTGGTGTGCACCTGTAATGCCCACACCATCCTAAACATCTGTTCCACAAAGGCGTAGACATCATCATTGACTCACATTTTCCCAAAGTGGCTGGCAGGGAGTGCACTGGTGGCATTCCTAAGACTCTGATGAAGAATCTAACTCAGAATCCTCCAATGATGAGGACTCCTGAATTAACCTACTCATTCATGGTGGAGAAGGACAAACACGAATCAGAGACTGAACCTGTTCTGGCACCAGTGGAAGTACATGTGACCCAGCAGTTTCTGTTGGCTGAGTTGAACCCAAAGGTTGAGTTGAACCCTGAGATGGAGGAGCACTGCATGTGCAGGCAGACTCCTCATCCCATTGCTTTTGATGAAAAGACTGAACCACTTGGTACTAAAGGTAATGGTCTCAATGGTGGGTTGGACAGGCATGATGCTGAATGGGAATGATGACACCAACCACGCTGGTGGAACATTGGGCAGCACTGATAATGGAGTGGCTCTCAGGAACTACACTGGTGCTACGATGGTCACCATTCATGGTAAAAGCAGTATGCAACCATAACAGTGACAGCAATTATATTGGCAAAATCATATTCTTTGAAATCCTACTCCAATACAGCTTACTAACAATTCTTTCGACACTGCTGCTATGGCAGATGAAATGGGACTGAGAGTTTAAGCAGAAATCAGGCTGGTCACATGGACCAGAGGAGGAGAGGCTTCTGCTAAAATGCTTATGTAACAGCTCTAGAAGGTTCTGAATGCACTGCACAAGCACAGCAAACCCATTTGTGAGAATCACAGAGACAACAAAGAAGAGTCTAAATTTTTGCATTAAGCGTATAGTTTTAAGACTAAGCAATATGTCAACTTTTATAGCTCAGCTGCTTAAGTCAGTCAGCCAGTCACTCAAAGTACCCAAATCACAGAATCATAGAGCTGGAAGAGACCACAAGGGCCATTGAGTCCAATCTCCTGCTATGCAGGAATACACTGTCAAAGCATTCCAAACAGATGTCCATCCAAATAATTTAAGAGATAGGGCAACATAAGCATAAACTGGCTGTGTAGTAACAAACAGCCCTTTACTTTTTGCAGGCATAACTTCTAAGAATAAACTAATCTATATCTATTCTATGTGCCTTCAGGTTGCCCACTGACTTATGGCAACCTCAGCAATTTCATCAGGTTTTCTTAGGCAAGGAATACTTACGGGTGGTTTTGCCAGTTCCTTCATCTGAAATATAGCCTACAGAACCTGGTATTCATTGGTGGTTTCTCATTCAAGTACTAACCAAGGCCGACTCTGCTTAGCTTCCAAGCTCATGCAGAATCTGGTTACTTTAGGACACTTAGGCTAACTATACTTAAGGGAGATGAAGCAACTATAAATAAATGTCCTTTTGTGACCACTTTTAAACCTGTGATTTCTAAAGTAGCACACTCATTGCACTCAAGTATCAAATCAGATTGAAACTAATAGTTTCCCCTTTCTTCAAACTTAAAAATATATAGAATGAATGCTCATGCTTTTAAAGATGAGCTAAAGACATTGAGATACTTTCTTTCTCTTACTAGGTTTACCAAAGAAGTTCTTTAAAAGATACACGCATGTGTACATACGTATATACGTATTTAATTAATATAATGTATACTCACCTTAGAATTTCATTGAATCTTATCGTAGCAGCACAGTGGAATATAATGTTAATGCAGTTTATGAGATTCTCCTTGTCTTTCTCGCTAAGGGCCATTTCTTGTTCTGTAAGATCACTAGCAACTGCTATAATTTTTTCTTTATATTCTGGCTGTTCGTCTCTCAGTCTGTCAAAGAGCTGTAAATAATAAAAAATAAAACAAAAAAACTAGAATCAAAACATTGTTTGAAGGTATCTTATGCAAGTAACACCTACATGATTCTATGTTTTTATCATTTTTTCACCTCACGTACATTATGAAAAAAATACAATCCAAAATGAAATTTCCTAGTACAAGTTTGCAATCTCATTTATATACACTAAGCCCTTCACTTTTGCAGGGGATAGGGAAAAAGAACCCCCGTGAAAGTGAAAAAAACACGAATAACCCAGGCCTCCAACTGTGCAATCGCAGTGGTGCAGGTTGGGGGCACACGAGAGAAGGGCAAGGGAAGAGTTTCCCCGTTTGGCTTTCACCTCACTCTCACCCTCGCGACTGTGATCGCGCGGGTGGGGTGGTGCAGGAGAGAGCCAAGCGGGGAAAGAGTTTCCCCCTTTGGTTTTCTCCTGCCCAACCGTGATTGCACGAGTGGGGAGGGAGCAGGAGTCAAGCGGAGTCAAGGAGTCAAGTTTCCCCTCCTGGCTTTCTCCTGGCCCAATACGCACAATCGTGATCAGGTAGGTAGAAGGGTGCAAGAAAGAGCCAAGCAGGGAAAAGGTTTCCTCACTTGGCTTTCCTCACTTGGCTTTCTTCTCGTCCACACCTGTGCGATCGGGGGGGGGGGGCCAAGTGGGGAAAGAGTTTCCCTGTTTAGCTTTCTTCTGCCCAACCTGCACGATTACAATTGTGTGGGGCATGGTGCAGGAGAGAGCCAAGCGGGGACAGAGTTTCCCCACTTGGCTTTTTCCTCACCCCACTGTGCAGGTGGGAGGGTGCAGGATGAGGGCGAGGAGAATGTCAAGCGGGGAAACTGTTTCCCGCTCACTCTCTCCTGTGCACCCCCAACTGCACCTTCTGCTGCCAGCCCAGGGCGCACCTGCATGGGCAGCAGCAGAAGGAGCGTGGGAAACAGATGATACTCCCACCTTGCACCTTCTGCTGCCAGCCCAGATAGCGCTTGCATGGGTGGTGGCGGCGGAAGGAGCACAGGAACCAGCGATTGCCCATCCAGCACCTTCTGCTGTCAGCCCAGGGTATGCCTGCACAGGGAGCAGCGGAAGGAGTGTGGGGAACGGGTGATGCTCCCACCCTGCACATGCTGCTGCCAGCCCAGATAGCGCTTGCATGGGCAGCAGTGGCGGTAGGAGCATGGGAACCAGCCATCACCCACCTCGCACTTTCTGCCACCAGCCCAGGGTGTGCCCACACAAGTGACAGCAGAAGGAGTAAGGGGAATGGAGGGTCACCCCCTCTGCACCCTCCTGCCCCAGCCCAGGCCAGGGAATGGGAGGGGGAGAAGGACGGCAAGCGGGCACCTAGTGAATAATCAAATTCACAAAAGTAAAATCCACGAATGTGGAGGGAGAACTGTGGAGGCAGGAATTCCCTGGTACTACACTACACTAGAAAGCAGCAGTCTGTGCACTCCACAGAAGAACTACAGGACACTATTTTCCTTACGTTTGGAAATTTATGCTCCAAAAAAGTGCACTGCTTACATTCCATGAGTTACCTGCCGGTTGCCCTAACTTTTAAGCTTCCCATCTTAGGCATTTAACCACATTAACCTTAGTTTTTAAACAATAATATACACGTGATTTGAAACACTGAAAAATTGCAATTAGATTCTCCTGAAATTTACTGTTTGGTTGTAAATGTGATTAACTGTAAATAAGGAAAGAAAATTAATAAATTATTCTTATCAATTACTATTCACACTTATGACAACATATTACTTGTGTATTAACGCAAATAACCAACTGAAGTACAACACTGTTAATGTTATCATCAACCTACATAACTGATAACATGTAAACTGACATCTGAAATGTGTGTATAATTCAAGATCCGTATATACCACAAAATACATGGACTATACAAGTGGGACCTATAATAAAATGCTGCCAAATGCAATGCTCCCTGTTGAGGATTCCAGGTACTCCATTCCATTTACCCTCCTGCTTCCTTCTCATAAATAATGATCATTCCATGACATTAAGGATATCCTGTCCTCATGGAATATTTTGGGAACATCCTCCTCAAATGTTGGGCAGTTTCCAGTCCAATATTAGACACATGCCAGTGCAGACATGGAAAACATGGAAGACGGTCAGTTATGTGAGTTCACAGATGGTCACTGAAGAACCAGAGCATGGATTTGTAAAGGTTTTGTCAGTGAGGGTATCTGACAGTACAAAATGTCAGTACTTTATTGGCAATTTGTCTGCCATACTCAAAGACTCTCCACACCTGGCCAAATGAAGATGGAATTATTGGTTACAAAGGCCTTTTCTGGTGATGCCTTTGTTGACAAAGCAGCCTTTTGCCTTACGACCTTCACTCAGACAAAGAAAAGAGAAGTCATTCAGGAATGTCTGAGAAGGTGGTTTTCCATCTACAAGAAGTGCATAGCTTAAGTAAGCCTTTAGAGGTCATATACATCCTAGACTAAAATCTATGGAAACTGAAGACTGAAACTGAAGATCAGCAAGGTAAAATACAACAAGAAGATGGATATGACTGAAGAAAACAGAGAATGCTGCAGAGAAACTAAGAGAAAGTACTGAGCATACTGGGGTGTGAATCATATCGCTCCGGGGAGGCCAGGTCATTCCTTGGGAATTTCAGGCACCCTCCCCTTTAAAAGGCTGTGGAAGGTACCCCAAAGTTGGAAATAATAGGACCAAAATGTGACTCACAGTGATTATCCAAAATTATAGTCATGACAATCTGCTGTGAGCTCTCTGAAGAAACTTGAAAACGAGGTAAGGCTTTGGAGAATGGTTTCTCTGGTCTATAAAGACCAGTGAAAACACTCCTCTTTATGCTGCTATTGCAGCAGATGAAGGAACTGAGGAAGAGGTACTGAACTGCACCTAGACATACTTTGTCAGGGACGGGGGAGAGGCCCCAATTAATACTTTGTTCCATTCTAGAGAATTCTAACTGGGGCTCAGCACAGACACAAGACTCATCTATGAGTCACAGAGACCACAAAGCAGCAGCAAAAATTGGCATCAAAGATAGGAGTACTTGCTGAGCTTACTTCATGTGCCAACTGTTTATTTGTTGGTCTGAGCATTTAAGAGTGTAATCAGTATGCATGAAATCAATGGAACATAAGGCTTCTTCATGCAGCAGAATGCTTGATTTGGCCTCAGAAGACATCTGAAGGGGTAATTTAAGTAGACTGGTTATTTCCTGCAAACCAAGATATATTTTTGATGAGGAATCCAGATCAGCCTCATCCTAATCTCAGGCCTACAATATTTACAATGGGACTTTTTTTTTACACTAGGACTATTTACACTGGGAATGGGACTATTTACACTGTGACTACAACCTTGGAAACCAAGGTTTGATTCTCCGATCAGCCGTAGAAACCTGCTGGGTGACCTTGGGTGTGTCACACACTCTCAGCCCCAGAAAACCCCATGATAGGGTCACTATAACTCAGAAATGACTTGAAGGCACCACATCATCACCGCTACATTTCTGTATTTCTTCCTTATATTTTACCCATCTAGCTATTTTATTCCATCTCTTCACCCACTCTTAATCCATTTAGATTCTCAACACTTCTGATTAATGAGCTCCCCCTAACACTGACAGCACCTTCCCTCTTGCGTGTGGAAATAGCCATTTTGGCTACATAAAGGCACTCAGGCCTGAATTTCATAAATAGAATACAAAATGATGTGCAGTGCAGAATCAAGTTTTTGTCAAGTTCTGATATTTGCACATAGTTCTCAATCTTTGCCTTAATCTTTGCCTAAAATGATTTAGGCCTAAAGTGCAAAATGGAAAGGCTTACATATATAAAACTATGCAAATGTTGGGATATATGAAATTGTTGAAATGGCAGTGCTATCATGCAGAATAGTGTAATCCTACATTCCCAGCATGCATTCCATACAAACATTCACACCAGGTATTTAATTTAATACATAGCTAAGTATTAATATTATTCTAAGTAGCAAAATATCTGACATTTGACTTCTGTTCCAACACTACAGAATCCCACCCCTTTCACCATGAGTGCCCTGATACACTCTCCTTCATCCCTTTGCCTCCAACTCTCCTTCATCTCTTTGCCTCCAATTATACTGATCAAGCAGAAGAGTCATCAATGTTCTCCAGATGCTATTCAACCAGTTAAGAAAGAACTACTGTACCTGATAAATACAAGGAACTCTACTAATGCAGTCATTATAAAAACCCAGCTATGATGTTAAAAAGATGCTTTGAAAATTCAGCATAATCTGGTTCAGAGAACAAAATGAATGAGCAAGGCAAAAATGAACATTTAGTATGCTATCTAAGAAGCTTTAGCTCCTCCTGTAGGAATTTTAGCCCCCCCCCAAAGAATACAGTGGGCTCCCCAGATTCATGGAGGTTAGGAGCACAGGACTCTTATGAAAGAGAAAAAAATGTGAATATCATAACCCCAGCCTACAAGATAAATACTACAGACTCCTTTCTGCCCACTCTATTTCTCATTTTGACACAGTGATGCCTCAGCCAGATTTTCAAGCCCCTCCCGGCAGATCCAGCTCCTTACCACAGTACTTCTGTTCCCCTCCTCCTCTCCTGTCCTGCCAAAAGCACCAGCACCTTACTCCCCTTCCCACCTTGCCTCACCCACACCTCAGCCAGATTGTAAACCACTTCCCAGCCCCAGAACCTCTTCACTCTATTATTCTTCTCCCCAATCCTCGTATCAATCTCCTTTCACGTCAGCCAGATTTTAGACCCCTTCAAATCTTCATCCCAAATTTCCTTTACTCTCCTTTTGCTGCAGCCAGGTTTTAAACCCCTTAAAGCCCATTTACTCTTTCACCCCATTCCTCTTCCTCCCAATTCTCCAGGAGACTGAGAGGAGGACTAGGAGGAAGAGAATTGAGAAAGGAGGTCCATGGGCTGGGAAGGGGTTTTAAATTTGGCTTAGGCAAGGTGGGAAAGGACTTGATGGGCTGGCACTGTTGGCAGGGCAGGAGATGGAGAGTAGGGGGTAAGGTGGACAAGCTACTCAAGCAGCACCTACAAATTCGCTAATAATGAAATCCATGAAAGAGAAACCCACAAATGAATACATATTAATCAAAGTAATTTTAAGACCCAAGCCATCAACTATATATGTTCCTCTGACGCAGCCCAGATACTAGAATTCTGGAGCTTTCAGGTACACAAATGGTTTGTCCCTGTTTTTCATGGGCAGAGAATTGTGGTACCTAACAGGGAGACATATGGCATAACACACCGTCACATTTCTGGCTTCAAATCAGCTTAAACAGCAGCAGAAAGTCACCGCAGGTGTTCTTCTGGTTTCAAACTTCTGGGTTTCCAGCTGATTTTAAAACACTGGGTACGAGAGGGCAGGACAGGACATTTAAAGAGTAATTGCTGCCTCTGGAGTAACAATTTACTGCTTTGGTTGAGGATTTGTTTGTTTGTTTGTTTTTTGGCTTAAAAAAATAACAGAATGAGAATAATCTGTGGGCTTTGAGGAATCACCAAAAAGGGGGTAAGTAATGTATGTAGCACATTGTCCACATTTCCCTCACCCTCAGTCTATATTGCTGTAGCACAGCTGGGGAACAGATTTTATTTAACTGTATTACAGCACTAACACTCAGTGTCTACTGTCTTTTCTCCTATCAAAATTCAAGCACACTATTGGATTAGAATCAATATTACTTTATGATTCACAAGAGGTAGGCTGCAATCAAATGGCTGGTTATTCACAATTTATCTAGTGTTATCTAGTTTCATGGCCAGTTAGGAATTTCTAACTTCACCAAATCAGGTCTTTATGATTACCCTCTATTAGATTAATTCAGCTATGATATATCACAGCCACTCAGCTCTGTAATAAGGCACTACTTCCACATGTATTACTTCACTGTTAAACAGAAACATCTTTGCAAATAATTTTCAGTTTGCTTTTTCATCAATCATACCTTGCAGTTGATCATTTCTTCCACTCGATCTTGAGGTGTCTTCCCTGCTTTGTGCCTCACCAATACATAAACTGCTTTCACCTTCGGACAGGACCTTAGTAGCTTTTCCAGTAGAACTTTTCCCATGAAGCCAGTAGCTCCAGTGAGGAGGACATTCTTGCCTTCATAATATTCTGGGATGGACACCATTTTGATCTTAAGAGAATTGAAGAGCGTGTTAGGGCTGTTATTCTTGCCAGCACTTGTGACATCGCATTTTATCTGTTCAATTTTCATACTACATTCCAAATCATGTTTACAAAAAACACAACATTTGATCTAGCACAAATAAAACAAAGTATAGCATCAATTACTACTGGGAAAGCTCATTTTTACCATCACTGGTCAGACACAGCCAGGGAGTCATGTGTCTTTTTACAGCTGACCCCTCACTCCCCACTTCATTCTTCGTATAGCAGAAATAAGCTATACAAAGAACCAAGAGATAAATTGCCCACTATCTAATGAGAAGGAAATAAGAACACTGGCAGAAAGAAATTACAGAGCTAAAATTAAAGCAGTCAGGCTTTCTGGACGTACTCAAAAATGCCTGGAAAAATAATCAGGAGGAAGAGAAACAGCCATAGTCTGAGAGAATGTGGATTCCTCCTCTGCAACTTCGTCACAGTAACTAGATTTCCATTATCTTAAGAGGCACAGACGAGGAACCCACACACAGCAAGATATAAACAAATCCCAAGCAACTTTAAGGGTGGGAAAAGCTATTGCTTATGTAGGAAACCACACTCCAAAGCACTTCCTTGACAAAGACAGCTTCAGCAGATTGATATCCACTTTGAAACACTGAATGAAAATGAAGCGGTGTCCCAAGCCACAGCTCTACAGATATCTTGGAGCAATATGTCATGAGAAAAATCACAGATTAAGTCAGATGTGTTTGACATGAAAAGGACTAGGGACTTCTGACATTACACACTCAGACACCACAAACATTCATCCAGTTTGCCAAAGTGAACTTTGACATACTACATACAGGCAAGAGAGACACAGAAACAAGACAGTGAACAATGGGAAGGCTAGGCATAAAAATGGTAACAAAAATGGTAACAAAGGTAGACAGAATTGTAGATAGAAAAGTGCGATCCAAATGTAATTTACTCATACTTAAAAAGATCACCAATGGCTGCTTTTCATCCTGGAGAGAAGTGACTAGCGGGGTGCCACAGGGTTCTGTCCTGGGCCCAGTGCTGTTCAATATTTTCATCAACAACTTGGATGAAGGAATAGAGGGCATGCTCATCAAATTTGCAGATGACACCAAATTGGGAGGGGTTGCTAATACGCCAGAGGACAAGATCAAAATTCAAAATGACCTGGACAGATTGGAGAGCTGGGCCAAGGCTAACAAAATGAAATTCAACAGAGAGAGGTGTAAGGTCCTACACTTAGGTAGAAAAAATGGAATGCAGAAATATAGGATAGGGGACACGTGGCTGGATGGCAGTATAAGTGAAAGGGATCTAGGAGTCTCAATAGACCACAAGCTGAATATGAGTAAGCAATGTGATGCGGCAGCCAAGAAAGCCAATGCAATTCTCGGCTGCATCAATAGGAGTATGGTGTCTAGATCGAGGGAGGCACTGGTACCACTCTACTCTGCTTTGGTTAGACCTCATCTTGAATACTGTGTCCAGTTCTGGGCACCCCAATTCAAGAAGGACATGGTCAAGCTGGAGCAGGTCCAGAGGAGGGCGACCAGAATGGTGAAGGGCCTGGAAGCCAAGCCCTATGAGGATAGACTTAGAGAGCTGGGTATGTTCAGTCTGCAGAAGAGAAGGTTAAGAGGGGACATGATAGCTATGTTTAAATATTTGAAGGGATGCCATGTAGAGGAGGGAGAGGGCTTGTTTTCTGCCGCTCCGGAGACCAGGACAAGGAGCAATGGATTCAAGCTGCAGGAAAGGAGATTCCACCTGAACCTCAGGAAGAACTTCCTGACAGTCAGGGTTGTCCGGCAGTGGAATATGCTGCCTCGGAGTGTGGTGGAGTCTCCTTCTTTGGAGGTTTTTAAGCAGAGGCTGGATGGCCATCTGTCGGGAGTGCTTTGAGGGTGTTCCTGCATGGCAGGGGGTTGGACTGGATGGCCCCTGGGGTCTCTTCCAACTCTACATTTCTATGATTCTATGATTCTATGATACACATATGGTCCCTCAGAGTGCTGACAGCTGAGAGACTTCGGCCACTTCTACACTACACTGTCATAGTGCTATTATTTCACTTTCAACCTCCTGTGGAATCCCAGGGTTTGCAGTTTATGGAGGGGTATCTAGAATTCTCAGCCAGAGAGCTCTTTGGACTCAGTAAACTACAAATCCCATAATTCCACAGGATGTCGAAAGTGGAATGATAGCACTGTAACAGGGTAGGGCAGAAACGGCCTTCATGCTCAACCAGGAAAATAACTTTTAAGAGAATGGCTGAAGAGATCTTCTTGATCAAATCAAAGATTGCTCTCATTAAGACTCACAATGCTTAAATTTAAATTCAGTGGTGGAAACTGTGAGTCATAAGGGGACAATGAAATGTAGCCCTTTACAAAACACATCAAATGTAGATGTGAAGACAAAGGAGTGAAAATTAGTTTCTGTAGTCATTAAAGAGAGTTTTAAATTGCTGGCATGAAGCCCTACATCTAGTCTGCTCTGTAGGAAAAAAGTGTATCTAGCATTGTGCCGAGAGCCAGAGTAGTATAGTGGTTTGATTCTCTGCTTGGCTGTGCAAACTCACTGGGCGACCTTGAGCATGTCACATACTCCCAGCCCCAGAAAACGCTGTGACAGGTTCAGCCTGGGGTTGTCATAAGTAGGAAGTGACTTAAAGGCACACAACAACAGTATTGTGCTAATCAAGTAGTTAAGGAGAAATTTACACCATCTACAGTGCAGGCTTTCCAAGTACTTCACATATCCTAGCCATGGACTGACAAGGAGAAGGGAGGCTGTAGGTGACTCTCTTTGGACAGATTAATTCATAATCAATTCTGTACCTGTCCTCTCATCTAAGTAGGTGAAAAAAATAAGGATTATTCTTTTTGATTCTCTCACATAAAAAGTCATCTGACAGAAGACAATTCAGAACGATTTCCTAGAGCCATTCGGCCTTCTCCCAACGGCTCCAACATACATAAAGAAAAGCAGTCGCAGCATCTTCCTAGAATGAATCTTTCAATAACCAACCAATGTTCAGTTTTCTGAGTGATGAAAAGAAGGAATCAACACAATACGGAACATGCTGAAGCCCCTGCAGACCTTAAAGGAGGGAGTGGCTGGACTATACTCGGATATATCTCAATAGTAAAGGCAACCTTGGCAGACTAAAATGTATCACATTTGTAGTGCTGAATGGAGGACAAAAGACTGTTTCACACTGCATTTCTGCAGGTTTTCTTCAAAAAGGTACTGGTGGAAAAGCTTAAGGATATAGCCATGGTGCAAATGGAATGAGCTTTAGGATGCATGCACCTTGGAACCTTGGATATAATATAGCATGCCAAGCTTTAACTAACGCATCAACATGGTTTTAGATGTGCATCAACACAATGATACTGGAGGGAAAAAAATAACTGTAAAGAGTGCTGCACATATCCAAATGATACCACAGGCTTTGCAGGCCAACACATTTCCAAGTTAAATTATGTAAGCACCACGGTTGCAAGTGTTATCATTTACTGCAATGGTTCTTCTCAACCTGGGGTCCATAAACCCCCATGGATCAGCAGAGCCCTGCTGGTGGACACAAACAGCAGCAGCAGCCACAGGGACACAGCAGTGGGGAGGGGGGTTGAAATTGCTCCCTTGTTTGCGAATAGGGAACAGTTTGGATACTGGCACACACATGCCACCCTGCTCCTTGGTGCCCACATTCCCTGCTGCCACACCCTCGACAAAAAGGAGATGGCAGCAGGTGTGTGCATACATCCAAACTGCTCTCTCATTTGCAAACAAGGGAGCAATTTCGGCACCTGCACCCTCTGCTTCCATGCCTCTGACAAAAGGGACATGGCAGCAGGTGTGTGCACACATCTGAACCCTATGAATACTGGGGCTTGAATCCCCTCTTGGCCATGGAAACCCATCAGGTGACTTCAGAGAAGTCACATTCTCTCAGCCTCAGAGAAAGGCAAAGGCAACAAATCTTGCCAAGAAAATTCCCATGATTTGTTCATTTTAGGGTCATCATAAGTCAGTTTTCAAAGGGGAGAGACATGATCCCTACAAAGAACTGCCTCCAAGAGTGACGCTTTGTTGTTGTGTGCCTTCAAGTCACTTCAGACTTAAGGCAACCCTATGATGAACCCACCACAGGATTTTTTTTTGTAAGATACGTTCAGAGGAGGGTTGCCTTTGCCTTCCTCTGCAGCTGAAAGAATGTTACTTGCACAAGATCACCCAGTGCCTGAGCGGGAATTTGACTCTTAGCCACCAGAAGCCTTAAATAAATAAATATTTGGATATTTAAATACATATTTAAATCTGAATTTAAATATTTAAACCTTGGGAGTCCCTAGCAACAGATTATATTTACAGAGAGTTTCCTGTAAAGAAAAAGTTAAGAACTACTGATTTACTGCATGTTAACAGCATTCAAATAGATTAAGCACTGAAATCATTAAAATCAATATGGATCCCACAAATATTCTAGAAGAAATTATAACGACTGCTCTAGTAGGCCATCAGTGTGTCTGTTCTAAATAACAATAATGCAATGGTTAGATCAAATACAGGTTAAGAAGCATTGCCAATAAATACTAGTGAGCCAAATGTGAGGCATCGAAAAGCCTTGTATTAACAGTTAGAAGTGGCACTTCAGTTTTGGGGGGAAAACATTACAAATTGCTTCTTAATGTTCAAAAACACCTCCATAAGGAACTGAGAAAAGACTTGGAGGTCTCTTTCCTCTCTTATTTAGAAAACCAACTTAGGTTTTAGAAAGTACATTCACTATATTACAATCGAACTTTAACTTGATGGTACCTGCTGTCAGAAGACAGAAAAATATACTGAATAGTCTTGTATCCCCAATTACAGGTCAGATAGCAACTAACTTGGCCAAATCTTAAAGAAACTGCAGGTTTCAGGGCTGTTGCTCTTTTAGCCAAGTGCCTGAAACCAGTAATAGACAGGACGACAATTATCATTTTAACAGACCAAACCGGAGTTTTACTCACATCTCTGGAATCATAATGCAACCCAAGCATCAGGGGAACCTCACAGCCATGAAGCAATTCTTTTTAAAAATTATTTACTTCAGAACTATAGCCACCTGAAGAAGCCAGCAGGTTCTCCTGTTGTTGTTCCTAGAAACACTGCTAGGCCTATCAGGACTTGTCAAGGGACAGAGAACTCCCAAAAGAGAACAAATTGCTCCTCCGGTTATACATCTGTTATTACAATAAACAAATGGCAGGTGCAATGCTAGTGGGTAAAAAAAAAACAGGAAATACCAGAGCTGTACCCTCCCCCCGCAGATCAAAAGCCAAACCTGCTTCCATTTCCTTCTTGTTTTTCTGACTGCATCATGAGACTGGGCTGGGAAGACACAAGGATCTGTAACAGTCCTGAAGGCTCAAGACTAATCTTCCTATATAGACCGTATTTTGCCTATGCTGGCAAAATAGTGGTTGCCTGGACAGCCTCTTTATACACCACAGGCTGTGCAATTGTGGTAAACAAGAAGGTGGTTCTGAGGAATCTGATCAGACAATGTTTTTTCACTTCTTCTGCAGGCTTCCCCTGCTTATTTGACAGGTTAGGCACTGGATTACTGTCAGAAAACAGGAATGGTCAAAAAGCAGAACCCATCTACTGTAAAGAACTTACAGAGGCTTGCTTGGGACCAACTGCATGTGTGCACTGCCTGTAATGTCTCTCAGCTGGCATGGCGCCTTCTTCCCCCTCTGAGCTCACTTTGCAAGCTGTGCAAAGCCTCTGCAGGCAAGAACTGATGGAAGCCTGCTAAAGCCGGCTATTTTGATGCTTACAATACAGTTCAAGTTCCATTAATTTGACCAGGGGATCCTCTCTTTCCACAGACAACACTTGGGACCACACTTGTGTGCTTGCAGCAAGCCTCTGTAGGCAAGGACTTGTGACATCAAATTAATTGAACTTGTCCTTACTTTGGAAGCATAGAAAAGTGAGTTGTCAGATCACTAGGCGTCCAAAGGGAGAGGCTTCCTGTACTTTGCAGATCAAACTCCTTCCCTGTTCAGTATTAATCATAAGGCCATAGATGGGGATCAGGGGAAACAAAAAACTTTTAAAAAGAATAATTAGAAAGTAGTGTAGAACAGAATAATGATTGCTATAATAAAGATAATAGAATAGCAAACCCAAAACCATTATAACAGAGAAACCAGAAAGAAGCAACAGATTAGCTTTTGAAGGGGCGAGGCAGAGAAGAGCAATGACGGGCTGAACTGTTAAGATTTACTTGGTCAGGGATGAAACCTTGGATTCTTCTGGACGACAGGAAATTGCTGGCTTTGGAAGGGCATGATCTTCATTTCAGTTGGCATGCCTACCTGTGGTATGGGAAAGCTAAAGTCCAAAAGATTTTCCAAAACCACGTGATACGAAATGCCCTTTTAAAGGTATGGGAGAAGAATAAGCATTTTTTCTGCCCAAAAATACCATCATGGGTCTCACCGATGGAAGCGCTTTTGATTAAAGGTCTGAGAAGACAGGGTAGTTGGCTGACTTACAAAGACATACTGAAACAATGTGGAAAAGAAATTCAAATGAAAGATCAAAGACAACTAAAAGAAGAAGGATTTGATATACAATGGTTTCCCTTTATGCAGTTAAAAGAAAGATTTAAAAAGGATGTACAAGGAAAAGGGTTGGACTTAAGACAAAATGATTTAGAAGAACTGATGTTAAAAGGTGATAAAAAGTTACTTTCAAGACTGTATAAAAAATTGTTATCCTTCAAACTAGAGGAAGAGACGGTTAAAGATTGTATGACTAAATGGGCGAGAGATCTTAATCACAATATTCTTTTAGAAGAATGGGAAAATGTTTGGAAAACTAATATGTTATATACCAGATCCTATACTTTACAAGAAAATGTGCTGAAAATGGTATACCGTTGGTATCCAACACCCACCAAATTAGCGAAAGTGAACAAGAATATGAATGATCAGTGGTCGAAATGTAAGGAAAAAGTGGGATCCTTTTACCATATGTGGTGGGGATGTGACAGAGCAAAGAGATTCTGGTACGCCATATGAGCTAATATGCAAAAATTTTTGAAAAGGAAAATCGATTTAGTCCCAGAATTTTTTTTACTGGGAATCTTTGGTGCAGAAAGCTCAATAGATTTTTGCACTAAAAGATTAGCATGGCATTTAATTGTGGCGGCCAGACTCGTTTATGCTGAACACTGGAAATCAACTTACACCCCGACTATGGAAGATTGGATGGAGAAAACCATTGAAATAGCACAAATGGATAAACTGACTTACGGATTAGATAATAAAATGAATAGTAAGTTTTATAAGGTGTGGGAACCCTTAACAGAATTTTTGGAAAATAAGGGTATTCTAACTAAGGGTTTCAAATCATGAAGATAAGGAGAAAAGTGATTATTGTTGTAATAATGAGACAAGTTCTAGACATAAATGTGGTGAGAGGTAGAAGCATGAGAAGAGATGTAGATGCAATAAGTTAATAATTTTTGAAAGAAAAGAAATGTTGAAATAGATAATAGTGTAAGATGGACAAAAATTGTAAATAGAGTTGAAAATAATGAATAGGAAAATGAATAATAGATTCTATTCTTTAAGACACACAGAGGTGTTAAATAATAGATATAAGGCTGTATCTCAGGAAAGGGGGAAGTGCCCTATGTTTGTGAGAATATGTTAGTAAGATGTGTTGGTTGTTATATGTATGTATTGTTTATTTTGTGTATAAGTATTTGTTTATTGTGTAATAATTATGTAATGATACGAATGTGATGTTAGGTGGGACTGTTTTGCTTTTTCATTTTTGTTTTTTATAAAAATAAATAAAAAAAAAGATTTACTTGGTCATATGAGTTCCTATCTCTCGGGGATGATGGAGCAGCGTCCACCCTTAAAAGCATCAACAGGCTGAAATACAGCAGGGATTAGCAAATAAAAACTGTCTTTTTCATATTCTGAGACATGTCTCCAACGGTTTCATTGAATCCTCTTCAGTTTTTGCTTTGTCCCCCCAACACACAAATACTGTACACAGCCTAAGTCTAAATGAAGATGTGCATGTATCCACACATCCACTCAGAGAAGAGAACTAAATTGGGAATTTGGAAGTATACATTAACACTCTAAATAATTTAGAATTCAGAAGCACATCTCACTTCTGGAGAAGGAAGTACATAAAATATTGAAATTGTATCAAGAAACCTGACAAGGGAACACACAACTGCCAAGCAATTTAAAAAGTCGTATAATGAGTCAGCCTAAAGCTGATTGGCTTGAGTTGTACTGTTACAAACTGAATTAACAAAGTACCACTGACCCGTATGTAAATACATTTAACCCACCATTACAAAGGGTATGAATATATTAATTGACTGATGGCATCACATTTCGCCTTTTAGAGGAAAGTCAAAGACATACAAAGCATCTTACATATGGGTAAAACACGTAATTCATTTCAAATAGAAAACAAACACACATTTCAAAATAAAAACAAACTGTTCAGAAATGAGAAACTCATTAATTCAATTATTATTATAAATAGGAAATAATAGTTTAAATGCTGAATGTTCTGTTTTCTTGCCAATCCCAGTACATAGACAGGCTAAAGATCAGGAGTGGGGGAGAACAAAGAACTGCATATTCCTTACAGGATGTCCTACAGTTAACAAAAAAGGTCGATTTGGCATTTTCTTCTCGAGAAAATTACCCTGAAAATTGTGATAGCACATGGGTGCTCTATATAGGAAAGCAATTTTGAGATCAACCATTTGTTTCTCAGATTAACACAAACTGCCATGTTTGCAGGAGCTTTAGAACACAGCTGATGGATATCACAACTGGACCTACAGCTGGGAAGTATCATCCAATAATTAATGTCTACCAAAATATAACCTGAAAGATGATCTAACTGGGAAGATTTTCCATTCTTGTGTGTGTGTGTGTGCGCGCGCGCGCACGCGTGCACTTGCCTTCAAATTGCCTGTCAACCTATGGCAATCTCATAAATTTTTCACAGGGTTTTCTTAGGCAAGGTCAGAACTGGTTTTGCCAGTTCCTTCCTCTGAAATATAGGCAACAATACCTGTCTCCCATCCAAGTACTAACCAAACATTCTCCAGGCAAGTACTAACCAGGACAAACTCTGCTTAGCTTCCAAGATTAGACAGGATCTTGTGCATGTGCACACACTTTCAAGTTGCCTGTTGACTTATGGCAACTCCATGAATTTCATAGGGTTTACATGAGTGTAAATCTAGTTTTGCTTATTAAAAAAAAGGGTGCTGCCAGCCAATCTTTAGTATTTATTTCTTCAAGCACAACCTTCTCACTGTGATAAAATGAACACAATATTCTAAAACCTGTGATTCACAGAGATGTATCATATCTTCTGAGATACGTACCATTTCTTATTTTATGTATCATACCACGACAAAAAAATACCATTATTATAAGGTTAGCAGTGAAGTAGGGCAAAAGGTCTGAAATATGCCGGTAAAGACTCTGATTTTGAAACATGAAGTTGGAAGTACCCTTCAGCCCAATTCTTGTTTCAGATTGGCATTATTTCTTCAACTATGCTGTAAAACATCCCATTCCAACCAATCTTGATCAATGTACATTAAATGCTTTAAGCATTTATGCCTTATTTAATGTTTTACCAAAATGTCAGTTGGGGCCCTCTGATCCACATAGGGTCACAGCATAGGTGGAAGAGACTGAGATCTTTCCTTTTATGTTATAAGCAATGGTTTTAATCATGGAAGTTCATCAAATTATCAATGGAATGTCAGGCTCCTTTTCAAAAAGAGACATTACCTGGTATTATCAGCTCAAGATACAAATATGCACTGTACCAAAAATCGAATAACCTCTATCATTTTGAACAGTATCTTGCAATCTATTATTGCTCTATAAAAGTGCACACAGCTTGCCCTATCTCATTGTGTAAGCTGGACTAAAGCCTTCAGACTCCCCTGAGCTTTGAATCTGTTCCCTCTGCAACAGCAACCCTAGAGGTAATCCATGGGCAAATCTCAAACAACTAGTATCAGCTCAATCTGTATACACATATGCACAGCTCCATCTTCATCTTCGCTGGATAAGGAGGAATGGAAGGCACATTCAAGCTCACTTGCTAGCTTGTCAAAAACACTGAAGGTTGCTATGCAAAAATATACTAACAAGCAAGGATAAAACAGCAGTATGAGAAACTTAATTTAAAATCAAGTCTCAGCCTTAGGAAATGTGGTCAACACCATGCGTGATCATGTAAAATAAAATGCAGACTAGGCCCAAGCACACAGATTGTACCCCTATGGTACTAAATAACTATCAGCCATAAGGCTCTCTCTCCATGTATGAAAAGCATGTAATGAATGCCTTGCTTGTGGGCTGCATTGCCAACTCCTCTCCAACTGAAACCAGCCAAAAAGAACTTTAGCAGTTACAAATAGCTCTTCCTTGCTACTGAAAGGCGTAACACTTTTGTACGTCGAGCCAATGGCTGCTGCCTTATGCATATATATTATCATGAGAAAAGACATCCTATATAGCGCCAAACTAAATATTAATAAGATCAACCATGTGTACCTCGTGCTTGGGTTCTAAGCAACTCATCCACATGCAATGAGTTGATAAGGCTTTCAGAAAGCCTCTTGACTCAAGACACAAGTTCCTCCTCCATTTTGTCCCAATATACCACCATTTCATCTCCAAACTCCACCCTCTGCCACAAGAAACACTACTGTTTTGTTACATCTGCTAGCATAATCTAGCAGCAGAAGATAATAAAGGGAGAAACATGGCACTCTTGTACCAAACTGGAAAGATAGGGCAGTACCTCTGACACTGTGAGCACCACAGTATGGGCATCTACGCAACTTCATCACAGGAGACTTTGAATAACTGTTCTTCATCAAACTAGGACTATCAACAAATGGATGCACTCTGATTTATCAATCAAGAGATACTGATTTCCATGCTGCTAGATAGCATGTATATAAACACATTCATATGTATATAAATATATATGTATATGTGCATATAAACACAATCATATGCTCTTACTATATTACAACCACAGCGTGTTACAAAGTGGCAACGAGTCTCTTAATTACGGAGAACAAAAGTTTTCAACTCAAACAAAGCTGAGTTGAAGCAAAGAAAAAGCAGCAATCCTACATCTATACTACTTGTTTCAATGCTCTGGCTGGGTGTTGTCCAAGGATAAATTAAGATCAATATATAATTCTGCTCACAAAACAAGTGGAAAAAAGCAACCAAAATATGTTTCCCTACATATTTTTTTTGCAGAATATTGTTATAGAAGAAAATATATCAATTGTTAATTAAACATGTATAAATGCAATATTCAAGCTCAACATTTCTAATATAGTTAATAATGCAGCCGAACCATGGTTTTGATGGATATATGACCAAAAGTCTAATGGAAGGCATTTTTAAAAACAAAAATAAAAGCAGACAAACAGGGAACAACAGCTCCACCATTCTGGTCAGTATTTTCTCTCAACAAAAGATTCTAGTGTCTAAAGCTCCATAGGCACCATTGTTCAATACACAATAGCTGCTGTGTTGCTTCCTGTACACTACAACGTCTCTGTTTTGTTGAAGTACAAGCTTTATCAATTCACTTTTCTTTAAAAGTCAAGTTTTGGAAATAGGGAAAGAGGTACCAAAAACAAGGAAGAGATAATGTAGATAAATTGTGGACTTCTACCTAAACTAAGCTTTTCTAGTTAAAAAATATTAAAGGAGTTAGGACTTTGAGCTTTGCAGAAGTGCAAATATACTGAAATAACAAAGAACACACTAAACATATGGAGTTAAATTTTAATTTTGTTTGCAGCAGACATAATCGCAGTTTAACAGAGACATGACTGCTATAGCAGAAAATCAATGGATGATCAATGTAATGTTTAAAGGACTAAGTAGTATTCCATATGCCTGTACCCTATTCTGTTTAGCAGAACTACTACCCAATATTCTTTAGCTTCCCCAAACTGAAGCAGCAGTGGACCACCATGATTTGAGATTCTAAGTAATACAGAGTTATATCTCTGCAATCCTAGATAACATCCCTAGCAACTTGCATAGAAGTCTCAAACCACAAATGTATTTCTGAAAATTAAGACTATTTAGGATGGCTTTCAAAAATTCAGAATTAAGTTTGACAAGATGGTTTTTTATCTGTTTTTATCCTGTTCCATATGTGCTTAACTATAATGGGATTTAAAGATTAAATAGCTATTTATTACATATATTGGGTTGAAAAGAAGATTAAATTGTTTCATTATAACCAGGGGAAAGGATGTTTATCTAAAACACACACACACACACACACACACACACACACACACACACACATTAAGATAGATAGATAGATAGATAGATAGATAGATAGATAGATAGATAAATGTGCACAGTCATACACTTATTAACTACTCTATGATGCTGAAATGTTTAGAAAGAAACAATCCTCTTATAACTCACTGCTTTTTTTCTGTCTTATATAATCAAGATATTAATTTAAAAGGAGAAAGAACTGTGATAACCAACAGGGGCTAAATTTGCCTTTTTTCTGGATAAGGAAGGTATTCAATGAAGAATGGTAGCCTAAGCTGTTCCTCCATCATGTGAGGTGTTATTTTTTACATTGATCGCTCGGGTGTAAGTATTTGTATTGTTTTTGTCAAAATGTTAGGTATTATTCAATTTGTATTTAATGTATGTATTCTTTTTCTATTTTATAATTGTTTCCCTTTTTTCACTTATATCTTGTATTTTGTGTTCCCTCTTTTTACTGTGTCTTTTTTGTGTACAGTATAATAAAACTAAAACACATTTACAAAAAAAAAATTTTTCCTCACACTTGCATCTGATATAAAGCGTCCTGCACATTTAAAAGTCTAGATTTCTACAGATTTTCTGATATGTTGGAACAAATTTACCTATTTCCCAGAGAAGATCAGTTTGGGATCAGACAATGCTTCCTCTTCTGAAGTAGAAAACAAAAGCATACGCCAATGAATGTTACATACTAATATTTAGTTTTGTTTTTCAAAATTATGCTGAATTTAACACTACAGCATACTATTATATACTTCAGCTATATACTGGCTATGTCAGGAAAACTAAAATCACTGAGAAAAAAGGGAATTATCAGATTTCAAGTTGTTTCAAACTCTTCCTTGGTACCATGAAAAGTGTGCAGAATCTTGAGATTCTAGCTGATATCAAGAAACCAACAGCAGATGTTCACCAAAAACAAATAGAATTTCCAGCCAAAATTAAGAAACAGGCATTGTTTATCCCAGACTGTCATGAAATACTGTTTACTCCTTCCTCCATTTAACTAAAAAGATGAACACAGACAACTATGTTAAAATGTTCTCTTAGCTTTGTGTAAAGCACTTCAAATAAAAAAAAAGGAATCAGAGCAACACGGAACTGAAATGTGTTTCATTTTTGTTTTTGAAGAACCACCCAATGCACAGCATCTATTAAAAAGGGGATTACCTCACTGACCTTCAGCACTGGCAACTATTGAGAGGGCAAAAGCAATTTGGCAGGGCTGACTTGAGCATTACAGATAAGTGCCAAGAGGGAGGGTCATTCTGTTTCCAGCAACTTGCTGCATAATACTTCTAGGGAAGTTCCCACTTCAAGTTTACCCACTACAGTAAAAGCAATCTTCTGCTTCAGAAAACCTGCACAGACTATGAAATATGAACTATTGCAAAATGAGTGCCCATCTAATTACTTAAAATCTTAAAGCTAATCCTGCATTATTGTCAGGGTTCATACAACCAGATACATGTCCACCACAGTAATTTCTTAGATAGAACACACCAGACCAATTTTAATAATTATGTAACATTAAAAAAGCAAATATTACTGTTAGAATATTTTGAGTCCTACTGGGCAAAGTTAACAACACAGGGACATTCGGATAACAAATCCAGAATTCTATAAAGGAAGACTCAAAAAAAATCATTATGAAGGAAGTGGTCTGTGGTTGAAGAAAAGGCAATAAAGATATTGTCTCTTAATTCCTCTCTGATACTACACTCTTCTTTTCTGACCATAAAAAGAAAGATGGGAATCCCAAATATGGTGGCTTCGCAAAGGAAACTTTTTTCCCCCAAAAAAAATCTTTCCCACAAGGTCTTTTTCTGCAGAAAAACAATAAAAAAAATATTGGGGGAATAGTGATAATATTTGCATAAAATACCTATATTTTGGAAAAACTGAAATGTTTAAATGCAAGCAGCTAAATCCAGTTGTCACTTCCAACTATGCAGACCCACTGAATCAATGAAACTTAAGTGCTGACCTATCAAGCTACCATTGTTTCAGTGGGTCTACTCTAGTCAGGATTAACAACGAATTTTGATCAATGTTTTACTTAATTCAAAAGTGGAATATGAAGATTTTTACCTAACAACCTAGGGCAGCAAAGAATAATCAATTATGAAGTTTAATGCTTTCAATGTTGTTATAAAGTTTAAATTGATACCTAGATACACTGTTAGTCTTTAATGCTGTGACCACAAAACTATTTCTATCGATAAATTTTTTTTTATGTAACAGAAGGTTGCTGTGTATGTAAATTGCAAACAGTACACTTTGGCCTGAATTCAATTGTTACTCCCACATAGAGCAGGTCGGCAGAACCAATCCAACATAAATAACTGTTGCCTTCCCAGAGTCCAATCGATTCAATGGGTGTTCTTAAGCTAGCACTAAAAACTGGATTTAGACTTTTGCATGCTGCTATGAATGATACACTCTGTATGATTAACGCAGTAGAATATGATGAGGTTTGATAAAGGCAGCACTACACATATTTCCATTTCGCAAACAACTTCCCCCTCCTGCCCCAGGAGGAATGCTGAAGAAATTTTAGTAACATCTCAGCCCTAGCAGCAGTAGCTACCTTAGAAGTGATTAGTGAGACTTGGTATGAACTCAGACTAAGAGCACACTCTGAATTAAAGTTGGCACATGTTTGAACTGGAGAGTCAGTCCTCAAAGTGAGTGTGGGAAAAACTGGGGTTTGCATTTGGCCTAAGCAGAAGCACCCAGATTAAGAAGCATTTCCCTTAAGGCCAGAAAGACTCTCAGGCACACCTGCCTTTCCCACATGATGTCTACATTTCATCTGGAAAACTCTACTGAAGTCCTTGCCAGTCAGTGGTGTGCACTACCTGTGGACCCTCTTATAGGAAGAGAAGCAACTGGACTTAAAATGCATGCACACCTTTGCATCCTCAGATATCCACATGTACACAGCATAAGTTGATAAATAAGGCAAGGCTAAGTAAAGTCAAAGGCTTTCATGGCCAGAATCCATAGGTTGTTGTGGGTTTTCCAGGCTTTGAGGCTGTGTTCTATTAGTATTTGCTTCTGACATTTTGCCTGCATCTATGGCTGGCATCTTCAGAGGATCTCTTAATCTGGGAACCCACAACAACCTAGGCAAGGATAAGTTCAGCTGAAAATATTTTCATATAGGAAACAATTTGATCTTTCTTAAAATAAGACAATACTGTATAATGCTCAGAAGGACATCAAGTACTTCTGAACACCGTAACAAGCTTTAAGAAGAAGAATGTCAGAAAGGCAGTTGATCACTGAATGATTACTGACAACACTGACACCAAAGGTGACAACTTCCATAATCACCATCCACTATGGGGCTAAACCTGATGGGTGTTGTAAGGGGGAAACACTTACAGGGCCACAGTTGCCTATGCCTAGACACTGCAAGCAAGCAACAGATGCAACTCCCTCCCCCGGTACTTTATAACAACTAGAACTTATGAACCAAATGGATATTAAGAGTCTTGGTAATTTTAAACACACACATCTCATTCCAACCTGTTCTAATTCCGACTCAGGTGGTGTCAATGATGACAAATGCTAGAGACTTTATACTGTAGGAACAAAACAAGAGTGCAGCAACTGCAAAAGAATAAAGTAGGGCACAAAGGCACCCACACAGCAGGCTTCTCCCAAACCAATCAGAATGGTTAAATATTCAGATATGGTCACCACAAAGCAATCACTTTTGCATTCAACTAAGTTAGCAACACCCTTCTCATTGATGGAGACATTATTTACTTTCCCATACATCCTATCTAAAGTTTCAAAGTCTGAGCTTTGTTTATACTGAAACACAGCACAAAGTTTACTGCCCAGATATACATCACCTCAAATTGGCTTTCCCCAGATTGAGTAGGGAAACTATTTTGATCATCTCAGCAGACAACCTTTGTTGTAAGATGGACAGAATGCTGACCCCTACTGGTTTACTTAAAACTCTCAACAACTTTCAGAACTACCAGCCAAGGTTTCCTGTACTTCATACTGTCCTTCCAGGATCAATACCAGATACCAATGCTAAGACAGGGTAGGCAAAGTGCTTCCCACAGTGTGTCCAGTTTTGGGCACCACAGCTCAGGAAAGATAACCAAAATGGTATAAGGCCTGAAAACCATGCTCTATGAGGAACAGCTTGGGGAGCTGGGTATGTACAGCCTAGAGAAAAGGTTAAGAGGCAACAATGATTAGCTATGTTTAAATATTGGAAGGAATGTCATATGGCAAATACAGCAAGCTTGTTTTCTGCTGCTCCAAAGACTAGAACATGGAGCAATGGCTTTAAACTTTAGGAAAAGAGATTCCATCTAAACGTTAGGAAAAATCTTCTGATGGTAAGAGACGTTCAACAGTGGAATATGCTGCTTCAGAGTGGTGGGGTCTTCTCTGGAGGTTTTTAAACAGTGGCGGGGTGGCCATCTGTTAGGAATGCTTTGATGGTATATTCCTGCACAGCAGGGGGTTGGACTTGATAGCCTTTGTGGTCTCTTCCAGATCTATGATTCTACGATTTTATGAATGCAGATTTTGTGGCCCTCACTCTATCCAGACTCCCTGGGCCATTCTTTTCTGGTAAAAAAAAAAAGAAAAGTGAACTCCCTCCCAGAAATGCCCAGGAGTGGAATTTCACTTTTTAAATGAAATCAGAAGAGCCCCTTACACTATTTAACATTTTAAAAATACAGTTTTTCCCAAATACCCATAATTTCTCAGAACCAGAAGTGAGTTTTGGGAAACTTTGAGTTTTCTCTTCACTACTGGCAGCCAGTTTTGACCTTCCATATGACCCACAAGACTCCAGGGGGAGAAAACTGGCCCCAAGAGTGGCCTCAGTTGCCCAACCATGTGACTAGTGATTCTGATTAACTATTTTTTTATATCATACCCTTTGTTCTAAATGAGAATCAGGCTGGCTTTCAGCACTATATAAAACTACACACAGACTATGGATCTCAGTTGTGTTTTATAACTGGAGAACTATTACAGCAGAAATGATAACCACATCCTTCATTGGCCATGTTAACCACCAAGAATAAGCAACACAGAAACATGTTATGATGACACAAAGCAAACTCACCAGCACGGAGATCAATGCATCTCAGCCAGGAAAGTTTCACAAGCTGGAAGCAATAAAGAGAAGGCCCTATCACATAACAGTAGCAGGACCTCCCCAAAATATCTTAGTGCCTAAGCTGAAAATTTATTAGAGACACACTCTTTAAGTATTTGAGAAAATTAAGACTGATACAGCAACATAGTTTTGGATTGCTGACTGCTTCTAAGTTCATCTAATGTACACAGAATCAGAGTTCGAAGCTACCTCTGAGGTCATTTAATGTTACCCCAATCCCCTGCTAATGCACGAAATCTATTGCTACTGAATTAACTGAATGAGTTTATTGTCAGTTAATAATAATGATATATTATTTAACGCACATTTGATTTTCAGCTGGCTTGGGAAGCCTTTTTGATCCAAAGGATGGATGTCCTAACGAATAATTAAGCACTGTTACAAGGAATAACATAAAAAGTATCATCTTAAGCTACAATAGAAGGGAAAAATAAACTTTAAAAGCTGAAGCAATATATCATTTCACATGGAAGTTAACTGTATGCTATGAAGGTCTGGGGTAGATCTACACAATGAGAGTTGTTTGATCAATTAAACAGGAAGTACAAATATAAAAACAGTAATAAATAGTGGAGGCTGTAGACTGTCTACATGGGCAGTAAATGTATTAGCAACTCCTCTGTACATGCTGCTTCTATCAAAAGAGCAAATTACAAGTACTGTACTATTTGCAGATTTGTTCCTAAACTTTCCAGCCTTAGTAGCTGCTCAAGTCACAAATTTTCTGTCTCTCAGGAAAACACAACTGCGACAGCAGGGCTTCAATCTCATATATAGTTGCTCAAGTCTAAGCCCCAGTGAGAACACCCAGACTTACTGTTAAGCAGACATGAATGAGATTGTTCTGTCAGTGGCATAAATCAAGTACTACTTGTCAGGAAAATTAAGAGCTGCATAGTTGGATGAAGAGCAAGACAGAATAAAGTAACTTCTCTTCAGGGTTTTATGTGAAAATTCAACATTTAATTATTTGCCAAAATCACCAGGAAGTTAATTTTGCTTTTCAAGAACGACAGGAGGACACACAGACATTAACTGGGACAAAAAGCAATCATTTGGCTATACAGTACCTGCAATAATTGTCTGCAGACACAGGAGCCACCATTTGCATAAGCAACTGAGAAGTACAACAATACTGCAGCATAAGACAGAAAACAGAGTAACAAGACAGCTGTTGGCACCATAAGGAAAATAATATCACACCTGCCCCTTGAATAACTGGAAAACTGAAGACTAAATATGCAGGTCTGGCATGTTCTTTCTAAATCCTCCCTTTATTCCGATTTCTTTAATGTTGACTGGGTTTTTTTTTTAACATTTCACCTGATTGCAAATTATTTTAAACTATTTCTTGTATCTACTGGAAGAAATGAACCAACCAATCTCTGATATCTTATCAGTAAAAGAAAGCTCTCAATATGTAATTCTTTAGGAAGAAAATATCCATCTCCTTCTATCTTTCCTTAATCATACTTTTTTGCCTTTCTTTCCAAATTAATTCTAATTTAACAACATCCTTTTTAAATTGTGACATTAAGATATATAATACTTGCAGTGAATAACCACTAACATTCAACAAAGTATCATATTTTATTGCTTTTTTTTTCAGTCTTCAGAAACTGTACAATTCTTTAGCAGTCAACTAATAAGCATGAACATATTACAAAAGACTTGCTCAAATACGTGGACTAACTGCAAAAATTTAAGTGGAATTTCAGGTTTTAAAATTGAATGAAACTTAAAAGGAAGAATGGATTTCTTTAAGTAAACTTCCAGTACAGACCAAAACGATCAGACTATAGCTACCTAAAATTAACTTCAGTTTTACTTCTCTCCCAATGTAACATACATCCCCTTTTCTCTTTTCCCATCCGCAAGTCACTATTTATGAAAAGTTGTGGCAGAACAGCGAAATCAAAAGAGGCAACAAGTTAATCTACATCTGAATAATGGCTTCCAGCCAGGGAATTGTTTTGTAAGAAAAGCCGCACTTTTTTTAATTCAATGGCCCAGCCCCACCTCTAAAAACCAACACCTTAAGAGAAGAAGAGCAAAATAACCACCAAGGGTGGAGCAGCCTTCATTGCACTCCAACGCAAACCTATGGGCTATATCCAAGAACAACTGATGCTGGAAATCAACTCCTCTTCAGAAATATTTTGCCTATCAGCCATATAATTTGCCAGAGCGACAATGCTAAGAAGGGACAAGCCTGACTGTTTTCTTGTATCTGACCTACGTGTGCTGATAACAGCTCTATTTTACAACCACACGCTTTATTAGGACAAGACATCCCCACAAGGGGCCGGAGAGGGATTTTGTTATCTTCCCAGAAGGGAAGCAGAGATTAGTACCGACTGCTCCCCGAAGGAAAGGAAAGCTCGGGGGTATCACAACAGTCTCAAATCCACGGGATGCGTTTAGCAGCCGCACGAACATCCTCCCCGCACCTCAGCGGCCCAGACCCACCTAAGCAGCTCACCTCTCCCCCTTCAAGCTCTACACACGAAGGCGCTTCACTAGCCCTCGACAATTTTCTCGCTTCTCGTCTCCCTCGCCGCCTTAACAATCCTCAACAGATAGAACACTCCCTTCGCAAGCAATAAACGCAGTGGGTGTTTTAAAACACATACACGCCAGAACTCATCCTTCCGTATTTGTCTCCACATCTCTCCATTTAAAAAAGGAGGGAGGAGACAGAAGATGCCCCGCAATGGGACCCCGAAGCACACTGCCCGACCTCAGAGCCACTCGGGGGGGGGGCCTACCCGCCACCCAGCGGCTTATGTTCTCCAGGAGCGTCCCCATCCCATAATGGTTCCCCCTCATCCCTCTCAAGAGGAACCGAGGAAGGCCCACCAGAGGCCTCAATCCCACTGAAGGGGGAAAAAAACCCAACAACCCTCCCGGAGTCCGTCCTCTTCTCCCCCTCCTCCTCACCCAACCAGGAAGCAGTCTTGCGCCCCCATAAAACCAACCCACCCCGCAGCCATCGTCGCCGCCCCACAAGTCCCCCTCCCATAGCGTCCAACGGTACCGCTCCGGCGAGGCTCCGAGCGCAGCGCCGCCGGCCTCCGCCTCCTCCTCCGTCGCCTCCCCCTCCCGCCAGCACCTCCGTTGCGCCGTGCGCCAAGCGGATGGTTCCTCCAGCTCGCTCGCGCCGCGGCGGCGGCGGCGGCAACGGCAACGTTCCTCTTGGTGGCAACCGCTGGCTCGCGCGACCTCTTCCTCGACCCACTCACCCAACACCCCCTCCCTCCCTTTTCGTAGGCTCAGAACTCCCCCAACCCACCCAATTCTCCCACCCCGAACCGAAAGAACTCCCTTCCCCGCCGCGTACTTGCCGCCCGCCGATGCCACCACTGCCGCTTTACCCAAGAGCGGTCCTGGAAGAAGAGGAGGAGGACGGGGCGGGGGGCGAGAGAAGCTGCTATTGGCCGTCGACCAACACAAGGCGGCGACGTTGCCATAGGCTGCCGCGCCCGTCACTCTTCGGCACGCAGACCGCGGCTGATTGGCCAAGGTTCGCGGTGCCATCTGTCCATTCATGGGGGTGGGACCGCGGTTGGCTCTCTTCAGTTGCGGAGCGATCTTGACCAATAGAGGGACGGGAGAGAAGGCGAAGTGGCCTCCCGCTGCGACTGTCTGGCCTTGCTGTTACCTTGGGAGCGGCGACAGCGTAGGGCCGGGTTAAAGCGTTGCCACTTGCCCGTCCGCCCTCAGCGTTGCCCGAGACTCAGCATTGCCGTGCGCTGTCATGTTCCTTTAGTGTACCAGTGGAGCATCGGCCTGCTTATCGGCCCCCTCCCCATATCACGTTGTGGTTGTGTTCTTGGCCATTTCCTCACTAGAGTGTTAGAGTGCTGTTATTCCACTTATAACATCCCATGGAATCCTTCCATATCCTTTGAGGCCGCTCCCTAAACTGCAAACCAAAGGATTCCATAGGATGTCGACAATGGAATAATAGCACTGTAAGAGTTCAGTGTGGAAAAGGCCCTTGTCATCTTTTTCACGGTTAAAGTTCCTACATGCCGGTGCTTTCTCTTCTTAACAATGCCCTAATAGGGAGCAGTGCTTTAATGGAAAGATGTTATCATCACATACCTGGAGCCACGCCAACTTTCAAGTACTAATCTCTTAAAGCAAACAAAAATAAGATAGCCTTCTATGACAGAAATAGCACTTTCGGTGGGATGAAGAGGATGGGAATATTTCCAAAGTACATCCCGAACGCTGGCCGATTTGAATAAGAAATGTTATACGCAGCTTTTTTCCTAAATAAATCAAACTTCTTCCAATTAGATTAGACCTACTGAGACAGTGGGATTTATGCGGCTGTTGATTTACCACTCAGCTGCTGATTCAATGGGTCTAATTCTAGTTGGGCCAAGCAACTGAGTGCAGGCCTTAATGTAAGTGGCTCAGTTATGCTGAAATTTGGCATCTCACTGGCACTGGATATGGGAATCTTCTGGGTCTTACACATTTGTTGTTGTGTGCTTTGAAATCGTTTCTTACTTACGGCAACCCTAAAGTGGACCTATCACAGTTTTTTTTTCTCAGCAAGATTTGTTCAGGGGGTTTGCCTTTGCCTCCCTCTAAGGCTGAGATAGTGTGACTTGCCTAAGCTCGCCCAGTGAATTTCCATGGCCCGGCAGAGACTCAGACCCTGGTCTCCAGAGTCCAGCAGTTAAACCTCTACAGAATGCTGGTTCTCCTTATACCATGCTGACATTGTTGCTATGTGCTCTGAAATTCAGTCCAATTCATGAAGACCCTGTCATAGTTTTCTTCGCAAAAGTAACGAAAAGAAGGTTTGCCATTACCTTCTTCTACAGTTGAGCAAGTGTGACTTCCTCAAGGTCACTGAGTGTGTTTCCAGGGCTGAGTGGAAATCTCAATCTTCATCTCCTGGTGTCTTACTCCAGTACTGAAACCACTACACAACACTGCTTCCTATGCATACTGGCTATTTCCTTGGTCCACATCTATGTAATGGCTACAGAAAGCATGTCTGTACTCCACAAAGAACCATTTGAAAGTGGCTGGAGCCTGGAAAGTAGCCATTGGAATATGGGTGGAGCCCCTTTCTCCAGCTTCGTTAAACAGAATGATCCCCTGATGAAGCTTCTTTTCATTAAAACAAATAAATCACTGGCTACTTTAAATATCACATAGTTGTTCCTCTTGGCATATTTTTCAGATCTTTGAAATGTTCAAAAACCTCTTAAACCAGAGATTGCACTTGGGACAAAATAAATGTGGCATCTTGATCCTTTCATCATTGCCATCACCACTGTTGAACCTTTTCCCTCTTTGAGAATAGCATTCACAGAACTGCGTTTTCAAACTATGCCAACATCTGTTTTAGATGGCAGATACAGAAACATTCCAAGACACCTAAGGATCTGCATTTGTGGCATGGGGGAGGTAGAGGACATCATACACTACTTATTCTTCTGCCCCCTTTATCAAAATCCTCGAAAGAGATTTTTGGGACATATTCTGGCTCCCTTGGAAGGTGAGACTTCCTATGTAAAACTGTGCTGGCTGCTCTCAGACTGTGATTCACTGGTTACATATAACACAGCTTTATTTGCCAAAGCTGCAAAAAGCATTCGTGCAAACTATTTGAAAGAGATTGCTATAGACTGTGCCGGGGATTCTCTGATTTAATATTTATATGTATGTATGTAAATATATTTTATATTGGTTTTATGGTTTTATGGTTTTAAGTATAAGTTTTGTAATGGCTTTTAGTCAAATACAATAAATTTACTGTATAAACCTGTATAAACCACCACTGTTGAAAAATAGACTCTGGCTCCACCCTTAAGTCTGAATTTCATGCCTTTTCTTCGAGCTGGGCTTAATAAGCTACATTGCAAATAACATAAATTTGTTTTCACTTTCCGGAAGAGAGGCAGGAAGAATTTCTTGTGGTAAGTTTTGTGATATCAACAAGGCTACTGATACCCTGAAATCCTGCCTGATTCAATTGTTATTAACGTAGAAGAAATGTGCTGACTAAAGAACTCCATACAACCTGTGGAAATCCAAATTAAGTCCTATTGTTAGATCGAACTTGGATGAGGAAGATAGCGGCAACCCGGTAGGACGCTGTATTTAGAGCTCCAGCATTCTCACTTTTTAACAAGATTTTTATTAGTTTTATTAGTCCCTCAAACCGTCTTGTTGTTAAATGTTGTTTGAGGTTTTAATTTGTTAACCTTCCTTTGCCAAGAGCCTTTAATTTAGCCTGCTAAATGTATACGTTATCAGGCCTCCTGCAAATTAACTGGTTAGCCGACTTAGTTGGCTGGAATCCCACGAAATATACAAGAATTCAAAACTTTTTAACTGGATGCTATCAAAGCGAAAGAGAACTGTTAGGACAACATTTGGTGTGGTGATTCACCTCGTTAGTAGAGCTGTTGGAATAAGCTTGGCGGAAAGAGAACTGCATTCAGAGCTCCCCGGCGAAGGCAAGAGATCATGGTTGTAACCAGAGCTCAGAGAAGGCAGGGGAGAGTTACAGGATGCACTTCTTCATCGGCACAAAAGACTATTTTGGACTTTTGCCAGCAAAGGGGAACTAGAGAAGCATTTATGGAGAAGACCAAATGTAAGGATAGTTCCACCTCTGCTTTTTTTGCAACAGAAGCTCTGAACTCTATTCCTTTGGGGGATAACAACATTGACAAAGACTTTTTGGAATTCTCAGCAGTGCTATGCGACCAGGAACAGGAACAGCTGGGTAACTGGTCCCTATATTCAGAACTCTCATGTGAAAAATCTTATTCTGCTTCTTCTGCCTATAACACCCCACAGCCTACTTTAAACACAGTACAAGCCCAGCCTTTGGCTAAGGATACAGATAAAGTAGGTCAGGAACCTCTTGCAGAAGTGTATAAATGTTTACGGGACCAATGCCTCCTCACAGCACAATCTAATGAGAAAATCTTCTAATCCATGGACAATCTAAGAAAGGAAATTTCTGGTCTTAAAGCCAATATTCAGGTCCTAATGAGTCTAATTGAAGCAGGGATTTTAATAGCAGCTCCTGCTACAACACCATCTGACCAGGAATCTGATAAAAACCTTACTTCCACTGACCTACAGGTGGAAATTTCTCTTAGTAATAAGAGTGATTTCGAGGGCTCTTTGGGTGACCTTCTGCAGGATTGGGAAAATCAGACCATGGCTCCTTTAAATAAATCATCAACTGGAGTACAGAAGGACGATACATCTGAAATCTTTCACCTTACTCTTTCTGATCCCAACCTGATCATAATAGATGAATGGTAAGAGGATCTAGCTACTGAACCCGAAGAGGGAAATATTGAGAAGGAGTCAGATGGCTTGGAAGTTGAATTTGAGGATTCAAGGGTGGAAAAAAACCAAACAGAGGAAGATTTGGACCAAATTAGGATTAATATTAGTGAGACCCTTCAGTCTAATTCTGATTTCTGTGTGTCTCTTTTTAATTGGCCGTTAAAACGAGCAGATGGTTCATGGAAAGAAAATACTGATGTGCTACATGAAATCTTGGTAATAGCTGGAACCTCTGAGGAGGAATTAGGAGGATTATCCTGTTTGTGTCTATATCCTAGGGGCCAAAAGGGAATCAGAGGTGTTATTGAATTATCCTTCTCATCTTTGGGTCATTGTAAAACCTTTTGGGCTTTACTTCCAAAATTTAGAAATAACAATGTCTCTTTTAAGTGGGGTAGGTATAATTCAGGCCAACACCTTATTCATACCTACTCACACAAACAAGCCACTTCGTATAGAAAAGATACCAGACATTCTGTTTTTGGAAAGCCTAAACGGATTTTTACTGGTAAGGCCTTTTCTTGCAAGGGTTCAAATGATAGTAAAGCCCTACCCGCATATGTTACCTATCCAAATAATATCCCTGTCCCTCATGAGGGTCAGGGGTATCGGGCATATCAATCCTTTAGACCCGCAGTTGGTAATTCCTTGATGCCTTTTAGAACTTATACTGGGAGTTTACAAGATAGTGGCAAGCATCATCGATCCAGGCATAATTTTGGGATGAACCCCAAGAGGCCCCCTTACTGGAAGAGCTGGGATGGGTCTAAGGTAGGCAGGGGAAAACTTCGAGTTATTTCTCCTGCTACCAAGAACCAGTCAATACACCCCCTATGACTAGATAATACAGACTCAGAGTTCTCTCTTTCGGTTTGTTCTTGGAATATTGCTGGGTGGCAAAATAAGAACATAAGTCAGGAATTTGTGAAATTTCTTCTACCATTCCATATTATATGTGTCCAGGAAACCTGGGTCTCAGATACATCCTTTTCATTTTTACAGGGATTTACATCATATTTGCTCCCTGCTACTAGATTACACAAAAAGGGGAGACCTAGGGGCGGTGTAGCCATTTTAGTTTCAGTGAAATTGGATGTTGAGTCTGTAGTAATCTACCAGTCTAGCTGTAACTTTATTTTATCTCTACTGGTAAAAGGAAACTGGGGGACAAGAGTTGATGATTTAATTTGTATCAATGTATACTGCCCCCCTGATAAAACTGGGGACTCAAGGCTCTTTTGGGAGGAATTGGAAGAGGCTCTGAATCTCTGCGAGACAAAGTACCCCAAGGCAAAAGTAGTGGTGTGTGGTGACTTTAATGCCTGTGTGCGCTGTGGCCCAAATGATAAAGAAAATAACTTCGGAATGGATAGAAATGAGGTATTTCCATCTGACCGTTTCTCACTGGATAAAACAGTAAATAAAGCAGGTCAGAAACTATTAGAGCTTATGTCCAGCCTGCAGTTGATCTGCCTTCATGGCAGTTCCTGGGATAATTCTTGTGGATATTTTACGTTTCTAAATAGCAGGGCTGGTAGTGTTATTGATTATATTTTTTGTTCTTCTCAGCTTTTGTCTGATAAGATTAGTTATAACATCTTAGATCGCCCAGAAAGTGACCATTTACCTATTCTTTTGATTATTCCCACACTGATTCCCCAACTGCCCCCTCCATCTAATGATTTGGCTGAGGGTACAATAAGGATGGGAAAATGACTAAAATGGTCACCCTCTGTGGAACTTTCTATTCAGAATCATCTATATAGTCCCTACCTTTTGAAAATGCAGCAGAATATTGTCAGGGGACATATTGATCCCATAGAGGGTATTACAACCATTTCCGCAGTTTTAAGGCCATTTTTAATTACGAAAAACAACCAGCCTAAAATGGCTTTTGGTAACATAGGTTGGTTTGATAACGAATGTAGGCAAGCTAAAAAGAGTCTGGCACAATTAACTAGGAGGGCAAGACGAACTCATTTGCAAAGCGACCTGGAGGACTTGGCTTCCAGTCGTCAAATCTATAAGGATTTATTAAGGAAAAAAAAGAGGACTTTTATGATGATTCAGTGGAAGGAGTTAATGCTGGCACCTCTGGAAAGGAATGAAAGGCGATTTTGGAATTTGATCTCAATATCAGATACAGGTTATACTCCCACAATAGAAGCATGCATTCCAGCTAATACCTGGTGTGTTTATTTTAGAAATACTCAGGATGGCGATGTACATGGGAGCTCTCACCAAACAAGCACTAAACAAACTCTGCAAATGGCACTACCTAAATGGCCCCCTGTTTCTGAGGAAGAAGTGGCTAAACTCATACATGCGCTGTCAGCAGATAAAGCACCTGGTGAGGATATGATTCCAGCAGAGGTATATAAGAATAATTCTGAATGGTGGACTCCTATTTTGGCCAAACTATTCTCCCATATAAATTCAACAGCTATCTTTCCTGAGAGATGGAAGCAGAGCATAGTTGTTCCAATATATACGAAAGGAGATAAATCTAACCCACAGAATTACCAACCTATTAGTTTGCTGGATATCAGCTCTAAGATCTATACTCACTGTCTCCTTCAGCAGCTGACTAAATGGGTAGAGGAGAAAAATGTTCTTCACCAGGAACAAGCTGGTTTTAGGAAGGGTCATAGCACAGTGGATCAGATCTTTGTGTTACACCACTTAATTCATAAATATACCATAAGCTTCTCTAAACGGCTTTATGCTTCATTCATTGATTTTTCCTCAGCCTTTGATACAATTAATAGGAATCGTCTGTGGAGCAAACTTGTAATGACTGACATTGATAAAAGACTACTCTTCCTAATACAGGAATTGTATACAGATACATCTATGAGGGTCAGGATCAGCACAGATGGAAGGCTGACACAGGAAATCAATACAACAAAAGGAGTTAGACAGGGGCGCTTACTAGCACCCCTTTTGTTTAACCTTTATATAAATGATATAGTAACACAGTTAAATTGTCCTGATCACTTTCCACCCTCCATAGGAACACGTAATGTAGCACTTCTAATATACGCTGATGACATCGTACTACTCTCAATCAATAAAATTGGGCTGAAGAGAAGCCTCAATAAACTCTATGAGTTCTGTCATACAGAACAGCTTAGGATTAACTATATCAAATCCAAGATGCTCATCTTTGGTAAGCGACCACCTAAAATTAAGTGGCGTTTGGGTGGCAATAATATAGAACAGGTCCCTTCCTTTAAATATTTGGGGGTACATTTTGATGAGAAACTTACCTGGAAGACACAATTATGCAATATAAAAACAACAGTACAGAGGTCAGCTCATGCTACTTTGAAATTCTTTTATTCCAAAGGGGGGAAATTAGTGTTTCCAGCTTTGAAAGTGTATTCAGGAAAAATAATGGCCCAAATGCTATATGGTGTAGAGATTTGGGAGGTAAATCACAGGAACCTGAATGACCTGGAAGTCTGCCAGAATAAATTTTTTAGATCTTTGCTGGCAGTACTACCTGGAACCCCAGCTGCATTCCTCAGAACGGAGTTAGGTGTACCATCTGTAAAAGCAAGGTCTGAGTTGGCAATTCTTACGTATTATAAAAGGGTCCTTGACATGACTGATGATTGTCTGCCTAAGCTGTGCTTAGTGGAGCAATGGAAGATTGGTGGCTGGGCTAAGCTAGTTCAGGACCTGCTAATAACCAAAAGTCTCTCAACAGATATTTTTGTCTTTGAGGGATTTAAATTTAAAGTGAGGGATTATATTTACAAATTGGATGATGAGCAGGACCTAAGTGTAATTAAAAGATCAAAGTCTTCACACTGGTATTGTATGGTGAAATCTAACCATCTGAGAGCTCAGTACTTACATACACTCACTTTTCCCTATTGCTAGATCCAGAAAGGTGCTTAAGTTGAAGGCTGTGTGTGCACAAGCAGGCTTTTCCTGGCTTATAGCCAGACACCCAAGTTTAAAAGATTACTCACCAGTAAACTTCCTCATTACAGAGGAAGGCTCAGGAACCAGATTCTGTGGCAGGTTGGGGCCTGAATTCTTATGATGCACTAGGCTAGTTTAATGGTACATTATGCCAGTGAAATGCATTTTTTCAGGGTTGTCCAGCAGTGGCGACAGGGCAGGAGGAGGAGAGAAACCTATGGTCATTGCCATCAGGAGCAGAAGCTGTTAGTTCCTGAGCAGTCTCTCTTCACAGTGCCTGGCTTCCCACTGAGTCTTGAAAATTAAAGATGCTCTGCCTTTGCAAATTGCCTCTGCAGGACATTCAGTGGTGTCTTCCACAACTTCAGCTGTCCAAAGAACTGCTTACTACCAATGTGATGTATGCTCTCATTTGCTAGCAATGCCTAACTACATTCTGCATAGGATAAACAGGCCAGTTTCTTTCTGGAAGAATAAATCAACACTAATCAGAAATGAAACATGGAAATATTCAGAAACTGATCAGCTAAAATTGATGTCAGTCTCTGACCTCAAGCTGGAAATTTTTGAACAAAAGAACTTGGAAGAGAAATTCCACTGAAAACAACTGAAGAATTAATCCAAAGATTCCATCTTATCTCCTATGGCTTCAATAGGGACATTTTTTTTCCAGATTAGGCTTGTTCATTGGCTCACCAATGCCAGGATTTCTGTGTTACCACCCAACTACTATTAATTAATAGCCACTGTTAGTATTTTCTTCATTTCACTTCCTTCTGACTACTAATTACAATCTTTACCCACTCATTAGATGTAATTTTTATATTTCATGGCCCCCAAAAAATTCTTTAAAATTTCAGTTTTATATGTGCCAGACTAAAAAAAAAAAATCAAAATATGAAGATTTAGAACACCAAAATTGTTATGAAAAAACAAATAAGCACTAACATTGACATGATACTCTTGTCAGCCTGAATAAATTTGTTTTTTCAGAAATCTGTCCCATTGAGTTTTCTGAATGCATTTAATCTTTGGATTCAAATTTAAAGTCTAACAAAGTTCCATATCACTGAAACCAGTAAAACCTGTTACTCTGACCTACATTTTGAAGAGAGAAATGTTTATATTGCTGTTCCTAGCTACCATTTTATGAGTTACTTTATAGCTATAGAGCTCCATAAACAAAGTTATAAAGAACTAGTGTATTTACAGCATTGCCTGGGATTTTATTTTCCTCTTAAGAACTCACTGTCTTTTCCAGTACCTGTAACTTTTCCCCATACTTCTCATTGCAATCTGTATTTAGAGTTATTTACATACACAATTTGGGTTCCTGAGGGAATACACTGTTCTCCTGCTTGCTGCTAGGCCTCGTCTTCATAGCAAGCCTCTTATTTCAGTACCTGTAACTTATCCCATATTTCCTAATCCAATCTGTATTTGTAGTTGTTAACATACAGAGGTTGGGTTCCTGCGGGAGTATACTATCCTCCTCCTTGCTGCTAGGCATCATCTCCATAGCAGCTGGCCTATTCCAGTACCTGTATCTTTTCCCCATAGTCCCCAATCTAATCTGTGTTCTCTGGCTTTTGATTTTCTTTTTTTTCCTTCTTTCTTTCTTTCTTTCTTTCTTTCTTTCTTTCTTTCTTTCTTTCTTTTTTTGCTTTCAGTTGAATTTGCGCAATGGCTTTATGTTTTTTCTGGGAGCATTTTTTTTTTTAAATTCCAACTTTAAGATTCCTCACATATGGAACCCATACAATCTACTATGTGAGGCGAGAAGACCTTGTAACTATGTTGTGTATGTCACTATAATTTTTCTCACATATGCCTCCCAAATGTTTTCTGGCATCCTTATTGATGGTAGGCCTCGTCTCCACAGCAACCGGCCTGAGGCCCAAGAGCTCTCTGGCTGAGAATTCTAAAGGCCCCTCCCTGAACTGCCAACCCCAGGATTCCATAGAATCTTCACAGCCAGCCAATCATAGGAGGTCTTCTCGCCTCACTCAGCCAGTCATATGAGGTCTTTGCCTGCCTGATGCAGACAAACAGACAAACTTTGATTTTTATATTGTAGATGATGTGAGGAAGGGACCTATTCTGATTACTGGTTTCACAGAGAAGTTAAGAGAATTTGGCAGAAGTCTGTCTCTGTTGACCGCAGACTAGTAGAACACTCCCTGTGTGATTGTTCCATGCAGAACGACAGAATGGGAAAAATGTTCTAGTCAGGGCTAGGATGAGAGAATCATGGGGAGGAGTACACTTATACTGGGTCACATAATCCTCCAAGCCATGCCTACTTTGACAGTTCCAACTTTACACCTGCCTTATAGGTGACGTGAAGCATTTACCTTTGCGTTGAGTAGCGTGGGTAGAATAACTTCCCACCCACACCCCACGCACGTACACACACCCTCCCATCCACACAACAGCGCGTGGGATATAAGAGTCTTCCCAAATAATTTATTTATTTAATTTATTTATTTATATCCTGCCTTTCTCCTTATACAGGATCCAAGGTGGCTTACAAACATTTTAAAAAAAAAGCAAGGTACAGTTTCAAAAAATTGTTCATAAACAATTAAAAACAGTTCAGTTAATAAATACAAGGTTAAAGCAATATAATATAATAACTGAAACATAGGGCTTTGGTTTTTTTTTAAAGTAGAAACAGATAAAAACACCACTAAAACTATTATTTAAAAAATCCCACTAACAAGAGCTGTACTCTTTGATACCACGAAGTTACTGCACTTTGATACCTCTTTGCCATGGCTCCATCCTATGGAAGCCTCAGATTTGTAGTTTTATGAAATAATCAGAATTCTCTGCCAGAGAGTTCTAGTGCATCTCCAAGCCACAAATCCCAGCATTCCATACGGACAGGGGACAGTGCCATTTGATGCTCTGCCTCAGGCAGCAAAAGGTCTTGGTCCAGCTTTACTTCTTCCTCTCTTGTGCTGCTGGTGTTGCTGAATGGAGACTGGCACTAAAAGTGAGATAAAGGTTTCATAATAGGGTCATGTCCTCTCTGCTGCTGCGACCAAGTGATTAAGACACTGATTTGTGTTTTCCATAGTATGCGTTTGAAACCTAACCTAACAGCTTCCTCTCTTATTTCCTCTGCATGACCGTGGGTGAATCCATACACAGATATATACTTCCTGTAGTTGTAAATACGTCAGCAACTTTTTTTCTCCATCATCCTGTTTCATGTTAAATCGATGTAGCTTTTCTCATCGCTTCTCAGAGAAGTTCCTATTTTGGCCTCTAATGTTTCACCTGCTCTTTGTATTTGTGTTGGTTGCCTCAAAGTAGAAATGCTTACTGGTATGAATAATCCCGTGCCATGACCCTGTTGGTGTGCCTGTGCCTCCCTTGATCTCCCGTCTCAGGGAACAGAGGGAGGGAGGGATTTGAAAAGGAAGCCATAAGTCACAAAGATGTGAAGCAATAACACTGATTGATACTACAGTAAAACATATGCCAAAAGAAAAAGAAGGAGGAGGAGGAGGAGGAGGAGGAGCAGGAGGAGAGCTAGTAGTGGTGCAAGCAGTTGAAGTGCATTAAATTAGATCACATGAATGGTTTTTCACTATTCCTGCATGTTTGCATGCATCATGTGAAAAGAGCATTTAAATGCAAAAACACCTGCACATTATTGGATTCGCCTTGTTTTAGACTGTATGTATGTATGTCTAATACAAAGTCTTCTATCTAAACTTCATGCCTCTGTGTCAGGGCTGGGCAGCTGAAGTTAGGCTGGAGTCAGTTCCTGGACTGCTCAGGTACTGGAAGCCTGCATTGACTGTGTCCTTTGGGGGCTACAAAAAAGGCTCTAGGGCCACATGTGGACTAGAGGCTGTATAGGGGCTCTGCTGCCCTTTCTCCTTCCTTGCTCTGGTTATACTGGATCCAAGAAGGATGCACTTAACCACTGACGAGGTATACTGAAGTAATTACGATACAGAACTTAAAAATATATCTCAAGAGCAAAACTAATCTCATGCCTCCTTCAGTTGCCAAAGATAAAATTGAGCGGTTTAAAATACTACGTTATCAGCATTCTTAATGGAAAATAAGCTGAAGCCAAAAATTCTCTTTCTTATCCAAAACATCTGAAGAGGATGGCACCACAATGCCAAACAGGGACAAATCAGAGAGGTTGTAATGTTCCAAGCTGAAATGCCTGGCCGCTGGTGTGCTCTGATTTTCTGCTTAGAATGGCAGACTTACGGTCCTTGAAGCATGTACACAATTCTGAGGTAGTTTTGCCCACATACTGCAGATAACCTCCTGCATGCCTGTATTCAATGACATAAATAAAATTGCAGGACCGGCGGGTGATGTGTTCTTTAATATAGTAGGGCCTGCCTGCCACAAGGATGTGATCCTTGACTGCTGACTGGTGTTTTCAGGACAGCTTTTACCAGCAATTATCTTTAGATTTGGAGGCTAGAGGAAAGCTGTTACAGGAGGCTCGCTGATGGCTCTAGCTAGATGTTCCAAATTTGCTAGTGATGGCTCGTTTTCTCTAATTGCCATATGGTGGTTAGGAGATGCTGGATGGAAATCTTCCACAAATGGAAATCTTCCACAAACGGAATGTGTTGTTGGTTGCTACTTGACTCATGTCTTTTGTGAAGATTTTCTCTCAAAAAGAAAAAAAAGACAGTAATTGTAGTTCTGAGTTGTTATGTAAATAATCTATAGTCATTATTCTTGTTTTCTTAATGTTCCACTGTAAACTTGCCTTTGTGCTTTCTTCCTTGACTTTCCTTGGTAATTCTTCCAAGCCTTTGTTATTTTCTGCTAGTAGTATGTCATATCTTAAACTACTGATGTACCTTTCTTCGTTGTTGACACCTCCTTCCTCTGAGTCTAATCCTTTATGTATGATATGTTCAGTGTACAAGTTAAACAGATAGGGTGATAAAATACATCTTTGTCTGACCCCCTTGCCAACTGGAAACCATTCCATTTCTCCATATTCTGGTTCTGGTGATAGTCTCTTGTCCTAAGTACAAGTTATGCATCAGGACAATCAAATATAGTGGCACACCCATTTCTTTAAGTGGAGCCCATAGTTTTTCATGATCTATCAATCAAAGGCTTTGGTATAATCCATATAGAACAGGCTGGTTTTCTTCTGAAATTCTTTGGTATTCTCTATTATCCAATGTATGTTTGCAATATGATCCCTAGTGCCTCTTCCTTTTCTGAACCCAGCTTGTACATACGGCTTTTATAACTGCAGATATGGTAAAATTCTTTGTTGTAGAATTTTGAGCATGACTTTGCAATGGTTACTGCAGTCCCAAGTGTCTTCATTCTTGGGAACTGGAACTGAGTGTTTCCAATCTGTGGGCCATGTTATTTGTCCACATTTGTTGACAATTTTTAGTTAGAAACCGAGTATATTGTGATTCTGTAGCCTGAAGCAACTCTATTGGTATACCATCTGTTCCTGGTGATTTGTTATTCCCAAATGCTCTGGATGTAGCTTTCACTTTACTCTCTGGCCAAAATGCATAAAGAAGTTTCTAGCAGATGTTGGAAATGTTGAACAACACGTGGGATCTTTTTACTATATGTGGTAGACATGCGAAAAGGCAAAAAAAAAATCTGGAATCAAATACATTCTATCGTGCATAAAACTGTGAAAGTTAATATTCAATTAAAAGCTGAATTATATTTGCTGGGATTAGTAGAAGATTAACTGGAGAAGAAGTATGGCAAGATATTAAGATATATGACTGCCACTGCATGACAGTAGTATGCACAGAAAAGGAAAGAAGACTGGCCAATAAAACTGTTGGACTTTCTGAAATTGATAAATTGATGACATTGATGAGAGGAAAATCAGTGGCAACTTTTATGAAAGACTGGGAACCTTTAGTATGCATTTTGCTAGGAATAGAGTAAGAGAATATGTAAACTGTAGGATTCAACAACTTGTGTTTTTAGATAAGTAGCAGTTGAAGCATTTGAATGGCATTTGTAACTAAAGAATTTTTAATATATATATATAGAGAGAGAGTTATCTATGATGTGCATTAGGAAAGCTTGAAACCACCTTTTTTTAAAAAAAACATTCTTATTGTTTTTAGCTGGTCTTTAGTATTTAACATGTAGTATGCAGTATTTAATCATTTTTGTCTATATTTTCATTTTTCTTAGTCTGTTTTCTTTATTTACTTATGGTTGTAATTTGTTGTTCTGGTTTCTTTTTTGTTTTGTTTGTATGCATTCTGAAAACTTTTAATAAAAAGTAAATTTTAAAAAAAGCAACTTCATGTCTGCCATGACAACCATGAGTCTATCCTAATTGGTATCTGGCTTTACTCATGCTGCTGGACATACTCTGGACCTTGTTTTCTATAGCTGGTGGGCTGAATGTGATCTGGGAGTATAGCAGCTGTCTGTAGTTCCATTGTTGTAGTCAGATCACCACCAGGTAGCGTTTAGATTTGCTGGGATTCAGAACCTCTGCAGGGGTGGGGACCCATTAAAATGATCCACCTGGGAGGCTTATGGATCTGAATGGATTCCTGATAGTTCTTGGGGAGTTTCTGCTGCCTTGGCAGGCAATCCTGTCAAACTATTGGCTGACCTCTGGAATGGAGAAATGGCTACGACAGTGGACACAATTGCTCCCAAGTGTACCCTGTAAACTGGCCCCCTGATTTTCCAGGGAGCTGGTGGTGATGAAAAGGGAGAAAATGACTAGAGCGATGTTGGCAAAAAACCTGAAGTGGTTCTGATTGAACATAGGCTAAAGCTTATCCAAGGGCCAACTCTGGGCAGCAATATAGGCAACAAAAGCAAATATCCTCTCTGTCTCCATTGCATCTGCAAGGAGCTGGTCAGCAGAGCTCTTTTGAGTGGTCAGAGCCTTTTACACACAGGCCCAAGAAAGTGTAAGAATTGGGAATTATAGTTCTACTGAAAGCCCAAAAAGCAAATATCCAAAGCAAATAAAATATTGCGAACTAGCCTGGCTCTAGCAAGATAAATCATGGGGTTAGAGCCTGGCTTCCTGTTATTCTCTACCTTTTGCTAAAATAAATCACTAGGCCAAGCTGTGAACCCAGACAGTTCCCCTTTTTCCTACAGAGCAAGCGATAAGAAATGGGAGGTTAAGAGGTGGAGAGGGGGGGATAGGAGAACCCACAAATGCAATATGTAATGCTAAAGAGGGGGCTTTCCTTATTTGTCAAAGTAAGTGATTTTAACAAATCAAAGTGATAGAAATTATAGTGGGGAGGTTTTTTTTTAGATAGGCGGACCAAGAAGAATGTGCACCCCGATAATCAACAACCTATCAGAGAAGGGGGGGGTAACCGTGCGGCCGGGCAAGGCTTTAAATATAGGATGTTTGATTTGTTTAGTGTGCTCTCACCCTCGACCAAGGGTGAGCACCCAATTCTGCAGAATTGAATAAATCCGATTGTTGCAATCGGCTGCTTGATCCAAGAATCTGTCTCAGCCTCTTTATTTAAGACCTCACTGGCATTAACTAAGATCTGTTGGGCTTACTTCTAACAAAAGGAAAGTCCAGATCACTTGACAGCCCTGCTGTGAAAAATTTGTCCAGAACTTTGCAGATAAAATTGCTCAGATCTCCTTTGACTTGGATGCTATAATTTAAACATATCCAGTAGATGTAACTTTGGCCTATGCTTGTCCATTGATATTTTCCAGTTTGTGCAACTTGAGGATGTGGACAGGATTCTTGGAAATATGAGAGCCACCACATATGTGCTAGATCCTTGTCCTTCCCCTCTCCTCCAGTGTCACTACTTTTATTCCAAGGCAGTTAGGTTTCTGGATCTCACAGGTAACTTTTGCATCTGCTAGGTCCTTGAGGGCTGAGTATTCTCCCAATATTCATCTCCTCATTATCTTTCCACACCTTCCCCAGTCACCCTCAGCAACTTCTCATCTACTGATGAGGTTGTGCTCTTGAAGATTCTTCAAAACTCCTTTCATACTGGCATATTTTGCAGACACACAGATAAGTGAACTTCTCCCCAGATCCAGCCAAGACGCTTCTTCTGAGTGCCTCTTACTATCTGACCTTTATTTCAACTAACAAGGCTTCTAGATCCTTTTCAGGGACTCCTGAAGTGAACTTACCTGTGTTCCTTTGCCCAAAGAAGCTATGCAGTGGAAGGGCCTGGAAAGATCAGCGACTGACCACAGAGCAATCTGCTCACACTGAATGCCTAGTGACCACTGGCCACCTGTCATGCTTGTAGGCCTATATACAATAGGTCCCGCATATTCATGAGGGATACGTTCCCAGACTTAATGAGGATGGCGAAAAACATGGATAATACCAAATGCTGTATTCCTCTTTCCTCAGCTGAGAGAGGTGTGGGGGATCTATGGCAGGCTTCCTGTGCCTCTCTTGGCCAAGGAAGGAGTGCCTGTTTCTTTCCTTGGCTGAAATAGGCATGGGAAGCCCAGCTGTGCCTCAACATGTACTTTTCAGAGCTACGCAGAATAAGGATCCCAGTTAGTGGTGGCAGCCATGGCCATGGAGCAGATCATGGGTAAGTAAAACCATAGATACCAGTCATGTTGTTATGGAAGACCTACTGTATAGGCCTGCTAGCTCTCACTTGAAGTCTCTCCTGGGTTTTTATTAGCAGTTAGCAGTTACATTTCTATACCACTTATCAGTGCAAAGCACTCCGTAAGCAGTTTACAATGTTGTAAGCTAATTGTCCCCAACAAGCTGTGTACTCATTTTACCGACCTACAGAAGGATGGAAGGCTGAGTCAGCCTGGAGCACTACAGGATTGAACTAACAACGTTGTGGCTGCAGTATTGGTGTTTAACCACTGCGCCAACTGGGTGTTTTTTTAGTCCTGTCACACTTCTCCTGAGATCTGGCACGAGAGTTGCACCAGATCTTGTTACAAATCTTGCAATGGTGAAGCCATTGTGAGACTTATGCACCTGCCTGCTCTGAGCAGCTTCTTGGAGAAGCCACAAGCCAACAATGCCAATGATGGCTGAGTGGGGATCTGAAACCCAGCTTCCCAGAGTTCTAGTTTAACACTACACCATGTTTGCTTTAATTTTGCAAGGTACTGCTTCACAGCCCTAACTCTGGTTTTTAACCAGAAAGTGAAGCTTTTAAATCTTCAGAAAATAAAAGATTGGCATGCTCCTCCTGTGTTTACTTGGGATGGAAAGTGGAGTACAAGAAGTGTCTACACATGTACCCATGTTTTGAGTTAACTTTTGACTTTAAACTGAAGGGATTTTTTTTTCTTTTGTGGGACTTTTCCTCCTTTTTGAAAGCTAGGAAGGCATATGAAAAAAACTGTAAACTAAACAGTAGTTATAGCCATAGCAGTAAACAAAGCAAATACTCAACAGGGACATAGCTATTTAGACTCAGTGTACAAAGGAGACCATGTTCACTCAGCCAGTCCTAGCTTGGTTTCTAGGTAAGCCACTCACAAAAGAGCTGCTACTGCCTTTTAAGCCCATATTTTAAAAAGAAAGGTCCTGCGTATGACGATGTTAATCATAAATGAGCCCACAAAGGATTTTGTTGTAGTGTTTAATGTTTTCTTCCAGAAAAAAACATGCTGGTATCAAAAGTTATTCCATTAAAACCTAATTCTTTGTGATGAGAGACAGGGTTAGAAAACCATAGTTTTCCTCATCTAAGTTCCTCTGTATGTTGTCCACTTGGATAAATGGCACAAATAGAAACTAAAGCTTTCAGAAGGTGGTAGAACTGAGAGGTACAAATGAAGTTTCAGTGAATAACGTCAGTAAATAAAAGTTTGGGCAGTAAAAAGAAGGCATAATATCTACCACTCTTTTCTATGGGAAAAATAGCATTGACCAGAGTTATACAGCAGCTACAGCCACTATATAAGTCAGATTTTTTACCTCTTTAATATTCCCTTTCAAAAAGGAATCAATTACAAAAACAGGTTGGGTATTGCTGCACTTGACCACTATTGAATTAGTCTGCGTGCTTTATTGGAGGCTAGAAATTTTCAGAGGGCAGTTGGATGACAGGATTTCCAAGAAGGCTATATCTGAAGGGAAGTTGCATTATTGGCCGAGCTTCTGAAAATATGTCCACCCACCCTTCTGCACCAGTTCTTAAACCTCCACTGGCAGAAACATTACAACTCCCTTCATCCCTCGTATCTGCTCTGGAGAGTAAATAAATGCTGTACAGCAGATTTAGGAAAAAGGAGAGCAAGGGGAAACCTTCGTTGTCCCTCAGATGGTGACATATTGCACACTTTTCTTATATTTTGCAAAATTTATTAATATCACAAAGGCACAACTTGGATGCCATTTCCGCACTAGACTGTTATAGTGCTATTATTCCACTTTCAACATCCTATGGAATCCTGGGGTTTGCAGTTTAGGGAGGGGCTTTTATAGTATGTTGAAAGTGGAATAATAGCACTATAACAGTCTAGTGCCAGAGTGTCAGGAAATCATCAGAATAGGTACAATTGTTGTGATAGCTGGGAAGTGGCACATGGGAACTGGTTTTTTTAGCAACCAGCTTCAGTAATAAAAAGGGGCATAGTATCCCAAAAAGTGATCATGGCAGTCCTACCACATTGCATATCACACTACATAATAATACATTATCAGAGTCTATTTAAAAATATATATTATATGCAAACTCCTCACCCATGTTTGTCCCCTTTATTAAATCACAAGATGCTGGGATGAGAATTTAATTTATCCAAATTAATTTGAGGTTAGAAACAATCACCTTGCAGAGAGGGCCACTGTTGAAATTATTTCTTCTTGAGCTCAGAACAAGTAGATAAGCAGCTCTGCTGACCTTAAAGAGGTGTAAAGTCTGCAGAAAGACAAGTATGTATAAAGGCACAAAGATCTGTAGGAGTCGGCCAACTAGTAGCCATCAGATTGAAGAAATTGAAGAACATTTGACATTCATAAACTTTGACTGCAATTTTATACATGTCTACTCAGAAGTAAGACTGACTTCAAGGAGACACCTTCCCAATAACTGGATAGAGGATTTCTGGCAGAAAAAATACTGGGCTTCCTTTGCATATTCTTTTAACCTAAAATTACATGAGTAACATTAACAGGCAGGCTAAAGTAAGATAATAGAATAGGACTTAGAACTGTGCCACTCTCCAGAAGTTGTTGGACTGCAGCTCCAGCAGCCCTAGCCAGCATAGCTAAAGGTGAAGAATTTTGAGTTTCAGTTGCACAACATCTAGATGACCACCCGGGTTTCCCCCTGCCATCATAGAAGGTCACAGGAACATTAGAACACCCAAAGACCTACCTAGTTACGCATATCGTTCAGACAGTGCCCATCCAGTTGACCATGGGAAGCTCACCTGAAAGAAATAAATGGAACTATACCTTCCATCTCAGATTTCCCAGGAACTGATATCCAGAGGTCTTTGGTACATGAGGTATGAGCTCAATAGAAAGTGTGTGCCACTAGTTGATTGGCACATCTTTCTGATCTAAATTTAAAACCTCAACTTTTCTGTCTGCATAACAGGTTCAAGAAAGGTAACCAAAAAGTTATGCTGCAACGATCGACAAAAAGAAAAGGGGACTGATAATATACCTAAATTCAAGATATGGTGTGCACCAAGTTTTTCAAGATAGCAATGGCCGATATTTGGGAGTGGAAGTTACAACCGAACAAGAAAAAATATTAATAGTTGGAGTTTATGCACCCAACGGAGCTAAAGGCAAATTCTTCCCTAAAATATATGAAGAGATACAGAGATATTTGGATGATACAGGAAACTCGTGCATTGTGGTTCTGGGAGATTTCAACGGCGTTGTTAATCTAAAAGTAGATAGAACGATACAGAAATTAACTCCCTGAAATAATGGTAAATTGCCTAAGAGCTTCTTTAATATGATGGATGATTTAAGCCTTTTTTACGCCTGGAGATATAAAAATGGACAATTGGATGGACATACGTTCTATTCAGATAGACATAAGTCAATGTCCAGAATTGATATGATGCTGGTATCTAAGCAATTACTGTTGAAGACTACAGACATAGACATTCTCCCAAATTTGTGTTCAGATCACAATTGGCTATTGTTAAAGACGAATATTAAGGACAGGGAAAGAACATGGAGACTGAATGAAGAGGTTTTGAGTAAAGAGAAATACATAATTGAAGCAAAAAAGGAGATAACTATTTTAGTGAAAATATGACACCTGAATTGCCGATGAAAACTATATGGGATGCGAGTAAAGCCGTGATGCGAGGTAATTTTATCAGATGGTCTGCGGAGATTAAAAAAGAAAGGAGACATGCTGAGCAGCAAATTTTGACAAAGATGAAGGAAGTGGAGAAACAGATGAGAAAGGACCCGTCGAATGAGAAGTTAAGACTTCAGATGAAGGTATGCTAAGCTAAACTGAATCAACTCAGTTTGAATGAAATAGAACAGCAAATACAAAGAATAAGATATAACTATTTCGAGCAAGCAAATAAACCGTCAAAGCTTTTGTCTAATTTGCTGCGCAGAAGACGGACCAGGAACATCATATCGGAGATTAAAAATGGTGAGGAAAGAGTTACCAAACAAGAGGGAATAAAACAGGCATTCCATAAATATTATGAAAAGTTGATGAGTAAGATTTCAAAAACGAAAAAGCAACACGAATTGGAAGAATACTTGGAAAGAACAAATAAAATGAGATTTACTGAGGAACATAGAGCGATTTTGAACAAATCCATTTCAATGATGGAATTAGCGGAAGCAATCAGGAATTTGAAGAATGACAAATCTCCAGGACCAGACAGCTTTACTGCAAAATATTACAAGATGTTGCAACATGAGATTTCAATTCCATTGCAAAGTACAATAAATGAGATAACAAAAGGTGTACCAGACACTTAGAGAGAGGCAAATGTGGCGCTGATTCCTAAAGAAGGTAGAGATCTAACTGATGTAAAGAATTATAGACCAATCTCACTTTTGAATACAGATTACAAGATTTTTGCTTCAATCCTGACCACGAGACTTAAAAAGGTTTTGTCTGAACTTATTGATGAAGACCAGAATGGTTTTATACCGAAAAGATACTTGAGAAACATCATCAGAACAGTCTTAAATATAATTGAATATTATGAAAAGCATAATGAAAGGAAAATGGCCATGATCTTCGTAGACATGGAGAAAGCTTTTTGATATGATCAGTTGGCCATTCATGAAGACAGCGGTTAAGCAAATGCAAGCTGGAAATAAATTTGTGTCGTGGATTGAAGTGATATACAATCAGCAAAGAGCTCAATTGGTCATTAATGGGGAAAGAACAAAGCTGATAGAATTGAACAGAGGAACAAGACAGGGATGTTCTTTGTCTCCTCTGTTGTTTATTATGACAATGGAAATACTAAATAACATTATAAAAGAAGACAAAGGTATAAGAGGACTTCAAATCAAGAAATATCAGTATAAACTTAAAGCTTTCGCTGATGATTTGGTACTATTTCTTGAGGATCCAAAGAGTAGTATTAAAGACTTGATTGGAATAATTCAAGAATATGGAGAATTGTCTGGATTTAAAGTTAACAAAGAAAAAACAGTACTACTAATGAAAAATATGACAGAGAAAGAAGAGAAGAAATTAGCATCCATAACCGGATTTAACAAAGCACAGAAAGCAAAGTATCTAGGTATCTGGATAGCAAAAAGAAATAATGAGCTATTTCAAAACAATTACAAGAAAACATAGAAAGAAATAACAAAAGATTTGGAAAGGTGGACTTCTATGAATTTGTCAGTGATGGGGAGGATAGCGGCAGTAAAAATGAACATACTTCCAAAGATGAACTTTCTGTTTCAAAACCTTCCCATTATAACAAACAGTAAGCCTTTCATACAGTGGAAGAAAGACTTGACTAAATTCATATGGCAAGGGAAAAAGCCTAGGATAAAATGGAAAATTATGACGGATCAAACATCTAGAGGAGGAATGGGGCTACCAGATTTTCAGATATATTACAGAGCTGCGGCATTCATATGGATAAAAGATTGGATTGATCTACAAGATACAAGAATGCTGGCACTGGAAGGAGCGGACTTGAGGATGGGTTGGCATGCCTATATGTTTTATGACAAAGCAAAAATGGACAAAGACTTTATGCACCATTATGTCAGAAAATCGCTTCTGAAAATATGGAATGAATATAAGAGTAAAAACATAAGGCAGCTACCCATGTGGGTATCCCCTCAGGAAGCTTTCTTTGGAAGATGGAGTGAAACAGAGAGATGGTTGCGATATGAAGATATATTAGAGAAATCTATGACAAATGATCTTAAGATTAAATCAAGAGAAAAACTTGAACAGGAGGGAATATCATTAAGTTGGTTTCCCTATAGACAGTTAAATGAAAGATTCCAGATGGACCTGAAAACATATGGAATAGAACCTAAAGAGAAGACAGGGGTGATCAAACGATTGTTTGATAACCCACCCCACCTATTAGCTTATATATATCAAGAAGTCTTATTACATGAAAGGCAGGAGGAAACGGTTAAGTCAGCAATGATTTTGTGGGCTCAGAATATTGGACATTCAATTCAATTAGAAGCATAGGAGCAGAGCTGGAAAAGGACACAAAAATTTACAATGGCTCAGAACTTAAAAGAGAACTATTTCAAAGTGTTTCATAGATGGTACATGACAGCAGACAAATTAAAAAAGATTTATAATACAGGTATGGGAATATGTTCGAAATGTCAGAAAGAGGTTGGAACATTATTTCATATGTGGTGGTCATGTCCTAAGGCAAAGAAATATTGGAGTGAAATACACAAAAAGATGTGTGAGGTATTGAAGGTTCAATTTGCTAAAATACACAAATTGTATTTGTCAAACATGACAAATGTAATTGAGAATACTGATATAAAGAGACATAGGAGAATAATACTTTATATGATAACGACAGCCCGAATAGAATATGCTAAATTGTGGAAAACTCAGCAAATACCTACGGTTGAACAATGGTGGGGAACATTTATTCAAAACAGAAACGCGGACATAGTCTCTCAGAGACTAAAGGGGAAATTGGACGAGGAGATAAAAACAGAATGGCAAATTGTAATGGGTAATTGCTGGGAACTGCCAATGGAAATGACTAATTCATGAGTATGATAATATGTGAAGGGGCGACAGTCATATATCATGGAGCTGAAATATGAAGAGGGAAATGTATGAACTAACATGTAAGATTAACAGTGAATAGTGGTACATTAATGTAACAGTTAAAAGAAATATTGAAAATGAAATCTAGATCAGTGTGGAAGATCAAAAATATTTCATGTAAAATTACAATTATAATGTATGTTTTTTTATTTGTGAAAATTAATAAAATTAATAAAATTTAAAAAAAAGAAAGGTAACCAAAAAGTATCGGTCTCAAACAATGACTATAAGGTAGTCTGATTAGTGGGTACCTCAGCAGATTTCATTCCTGACCTTCACTATCTACAGGCTATCAGCCAAATGTTAGGGCTGAATGAGCAAAATTTAGAGCTTTGGAGCTGGGCCAGTAGAAACACTAGCACCATCAGATAATAACATGGTGAAGAACAAAAACTGCCTTTGCTACAGAGTTCAATAGGTAGGTTCATCCAAGTGTATTTCTCAGGGTAGGTCTTTCAGTTTGATGAATGTAATTTAAGAAGCTAAGAAGAGCCAAGCTAGAGCAGGTCAAATGCCCATTAAAATTTTTTATTCATAGGAGTCCATAATGTCACAAAGTCAGTGTCTTGGTGTCAAAGAAACAACCCTTTTTGCTTGAGAGCCAGGAGCTTATTGTAACAAGCACACATCCAAAACATCTTTGGAGGCCAGCATTTGGCTAGTCCTACATGTGAGTGATGCACCTGTGTTTGCTTTCTAACTCTGTATGTTTATTTATTTTCTTTCTTGCATTTGTTTACCAAAACACATCATATTTACCTCCAGGGCTAGGTTATTCACTACCAAGGTGGGGAAGATGGGACTACTGCTAACCCTATGGCTCAGTTCATCTTGTTACCCTGACACTTTGTCACTGGGGCTGAAATAATTTGTCTACTGGGCTCTGGGTTCATAGAGGTGAGCTCCCTCACAAATTTTTACTGTCTCCCAGTTGCATAGAAACGTGGGGGCAGAGGAGCGATTTGCCCCAGGCGGCAATGTTTCTGGGGTGTCTCGGCTCGTAGCTATGTCCCCGTGCGTCTTGGCTACGCCTCCGCGCACCCTGGTCATGCCCTGTTCACACCCCCGCGCAGTGGCCCCACCCCCTCCACACACTCCAAGCTCCACCACTGCTGTCTCCTGGACTTCACCTTTAATAGGGTGATCATTGGTCTAGCTTTTGTCAAGAATCTCCTGCATTTCAAAAGAGTGTCTTGTCACTTACCCAGAAAAAGCTGAGGGAAGTGTACATCCCCATCTGTCAGTCTGGGTGCAAAAGAAGCACCCTCCCACACACCTTTCCTTTCTCATCTCTCTGGCTGGAGCAAATTGCCAGATTGAAAACAAGATAGGTCCTGTACCTTTAAGGATTGTGTAAAAGAGAGAATTTCAACAAGTGTTGCTTGTCAGGCACTCAAGTAGCAGAATTCCATCTTTTACACAGCCATTAAAAATAAAGGAGTCTTTTCCAATTTTTACTGCAGCTGCCTTAGCTATCAGCAAAACCAACAGGAAGTTAAGGAAGGCGGAGATGGGGGATAATTCTGTCTTTAGCCGCACTAAACAGATTCGCCAAATGAACTTGACTAATTACTCCAGAGGATGTTAACAACATCGGTTGTTAAAGCAGGGCTGGATGAAGTGTAGCCCTTCCAAGACTGTTCTTGTGTTTCTCAGCTCTGAAGACTCCTTAGACAGCCCTTTTTCTGACCCCTCAAAAGAGGGAATCCCTAGGAGATGCACCTTACCTTTTGAATCTCAGAAGCCTCCCAGAAGTAAGAAGTGGTAGTTATGGGGGACTTCAATTACCCTGATATCTGCTGGAAGACTAATTCTGCTAAGCATAGGCTCTTCAACAAATTCCTGGGCCATTTCTGCACTAGAGTCTTATAGTGCTATTATTCCACTTTCAACATCCTACGGAATCCTGGAGTTTGCAGTTTAAGGAGGGGCCAGCCGAACCCCAGGATTCCATAGGATGTTGAAAGTGGAATAATAGCACTATAAGACTCTAATGCGGAAATGGCCCTGGTATGCCCTGCCAGTGGAAGTCCATTTGGAAAGCATTTCTTTTACAAACACACACGCGCGCACACACGCGCACACACACACACACACACAAAATCCATTAATGGCCTCCTTGGTAAAAGAAATGTTTATGGCCTCCCACCAGTCTCCCACTGAGAGAACATCAGAAGATTGATAAGTCCCAGCCAAAGACACTATTATTCAGCTGTAATTGCAATTTACCTGCATCATGTGATAACACTCTTATAGTGCTATAGTGTATCAGTATTTCAGTGCATTGGTGAACTGGCAATTACAACACTATAACTCTTAAGATTTTTTTTTTAAAACAAAGAGGAGAACATTTCTCCTTCAAACCAAAGGAGAACCTCAGCAAACACGTCCCCTATTTTTTTTAAAAAAAAAAACACTTTTGAAAGAGCTGTAGTGTGAGGCCAAGAAACTGCTATAAATAGCCTCTAAAAACAAATGAAAACAGAGAGAACAACCACCAGCAAAATCTGACAAAACCCAAAGCACAATTTTACAAGAACTCATGCTTCGTTAGACCACTCTGGAGAAGCCCATGTGTAGATACTAGATCCAGTTGGTTTTGCTGAAAAGACTAACACAGCTATCTGTTTGAAAACATTGAATGGTATTCCTTTGTGTAAGAAAAAAAAATTCAAAGCAAGTACTATGTGACACAATTGTTCCCCCTCCAGCACCATCCTTGTACTTTTCTTGATGTGGATTCTTTCTCCATCCCCATCCTGTAGCTGCTGTTTTGTTTTCCTGACTGTAGATATAAATTATATTCCTAATGGATATAAATGTATAAATCCTGTATGCATATTTAACTTGGTAGGACATATGTATGTGTAATGTGGAGTTAGTTCATTAAAAAGACACTACCTTTTCTTTGTTAGTGTTTGCATTGACTTCCCCAAAGTCTGAAGATTGACATCTTAATCAATTTCTGTCTCTCCATTCCTCTTGCCTCCAGAGTAGCATCATGAGGTGGCTTCCTCAAGGAACAGAGTAATGGAGCAATGGATTGCACTGCTCTTCTACTTGTGGAGGACCACATCTACTGCTGCCAACTTGCCTTCTCTATGGTCCTAACATGCCCCCTTCCTGGACTCACTTCACGTCTTTGCCATGCCCTCCTTTTGTTCTTTATACTCTGCTTTGCATCTCTCACCCCTTCCGTCACTTTGTGACACCATACCTACTTTTCTTGCACCATGCCTGTCTCATGCTCATTGCACCATGCCACTCCACCTCTCACCCTTCCTCCGCTCCTACTCCCTCACTCACCTCATCTTGCACACCTACAGTGCACTCCTTCCTTGCCTCTAGCACATTGCTCACTCTTCATTCCTACTCCCTCCTTTGCCTCACCTTATACCCTCACAATGTGCTCATCCCTTGTTTCTTTGCCGCAGACACTGCTTACTCTCTCTCTCCCCCTCCTACTCCCTTCTTTGCTATACCTTGCACTCACACAAGGCATCTTTGTCCCTCCGTTCTTGTTGCACTACCCCACTCATGAACTCACCCTCCCTTCCCTCCTCCCACCCTTGGTTCTTACAATCTGCTACGTATAGTATTCAATCTCCTTTCCTTCCTGTTCCCTCCCTGACTTCACCTTGTGTCCTCACAATGCCAGTCTCTGTCCTTCCTTGGCTGCTCACATTGCTCACTTTCCCTTCCCTTTTACTCCCTCCTTTGCCATACCTTGTACTTCAGATTACTTTGCACCCAGTGCCTTCTCTCCTCCCTTACCAAATTCTAGAATACAAGTCATATAAGAGCAGGAAAGATTTACCGTACATATCTGTGTGTGCTTGCCCATAATGAAGTCTGATGGAGTTTAGGCTCCAAACACAGTGAGCTTTATTTAAGAGTTGACTTGAACAGATATATACAATAAACTTTAGGCAGACTTAGGACCACTTCAGAAGGGGCAATGCCACACTGGTTTTTCAGAGTTTTATCACACAAGGCAGGTAAATTGTACTTACAGCAAGATAATAATATCTTTGGCTGGGAGTTTGTCTTCTTTTGCTCTGCAAGTGGAAGATTGTTTGGAAAATGTGTCTGTTACAAAGAAGGTAAGTAATGGATTAGTCTGTGTGATAAGTCCCAGACAAAGGTGCTGTTATCCTGCTGGAAGTGTGATTTACCTGCCTCTTGTGATAAAGCCCTTAGTCATGGCAAAGCTTGTGTAATATACCTCTGCTTCTTACTGTCAAGGGCTGTTCCATGTTTGATGTGAAAGCAAGGAGAGATCATCAGTGGAATTTCATTGCTTATAGATTATTTTACTTCCCCAAAATTTTTCAGTAAGGTTTCCTAGAAGGCAGGGGAGAAGGCAAATCATACTGTGTCAGGAGCAGGAAATAGAAAGTTGTCAGTGACCACCCACCTGAGTCCTCTTCTGTCTCCTATCCATTGTGCTAAGGGCTGTTGGACAAAGAGGTCTATTCCTTGTTTTCTAAGGCAACCTTGAAACCTTGCCACATTATGTCTGCTTTTATGATTTTTGCAACAACATATGTTGTCTTTGCAAAACAAAATTTCTCACTTACTTAGGCACAGCCAGCATTCTTGAGTGAAATACCTACTCAGGGCTACTAGGTACTACTGACAGGAGCAGTGCAGGATGTAATGACTGTTGTATCCAGCAGTGCAGTGTAGGGCTGCTTAGCCCAGCCTATGAAAATTACATTTGAACTGTAATAGTTCATCTATTTTAACAGAGGGCGCCCACCTAGAGGCCTAGTACAGCTGTGTCTGTTGAGGTGGCTCTCTGCATCAGAATGTAACCTTTCTGGCAGGCTATTGAGCTTGTTCTCTGCCATGTTTAAAGATTTACCTTTCTGGACTACAACCCCCGCTGCTCACTGAGATTAATTCCACTTACTCACCAAAACAGAGGACAGCAGAGCCACTCACAGCCCTCCCCTCCAACTACCACATCTGCTTCTGTCAGCAGAGCAGGGGGGCACCTGCAATAAGAATCAGAAGGAGGCAGTTCTTTTATTTACATTTCTCTCTTTTACAAGTATATTTTATCTCTACTACTTGCACCATACAGTATACCAGTATACTGCTGCTTCCCTGAGATTCCCTTTATCAATGTGGTACTCTGGCATAAGCCTCTCAAATCTCAAGACTGATGCTCACTCCTCTCATAACGTTTTCTCCACTTTGAAGTTTTCAGCTGGGTTCCTGCTCTTTGGTTTGCACTCTGCTATTGTATCACTGCCACCACAGGTAGAACTGTACCTGAAAATAGCCACTGACAGCACAGCAATGAAAGAGGATGTATATGTGTGAAACAATAATGTTATTGTTAACAGAACTGAAATGAAAAGCTTAAGATTATTCAGTGTACATAAGCGTATGATTTCAGTTAAGCACCTTTTAATACGTCACTCATATAGACCATTCTAAATTCACTCTCACCTTTTAAGCAAAACAATAAACAATGCGGATTGTACTCTTTCTATTACTCACACCCTATAGCAATCTCAGTCCTACTCTAACTCCTTTCAACTGGCAGCCATCAAACATTCTCTTTCAAATTAGCAGCCAATCACCAATCATCGTCAACATTCAAGCAGCCTCTTGTCCCTCCAAATTACCTTTCTTAAACTACCTGATATGCCTGCACACGTACATAGGTATGGATCATCACAGAGCATTTACAGAATATATACACAAAAACATCTCTATAGACAGCACATATAGCTTTCCAGATATTGTTGGATGTCAGTTCCTATCAGCCGCAACTATAATTCTGATGGAACAAAGTGAAAATTACCATGCTGGGGACAACAAACAAAAGGATTGTTTCCCTTTCTTGTGCTTTAAAATGAGTGCTACATATATAACCTCTCTCTCTCTCTCTCTCTCCCTCTCTCCACACATACAAATCTCCACACATACATGTATGTATATTGTTTTATATATCTGATCCTTCCCAGAATGGAAAGTTTAACCACTTATAAAATATAATGCTTTCCTTCTGTGTATGTATGTGTGTGCATGTACATTATCCTGTGGGTCTCGATAGGAGTTATACAATTATGGTAGCTTGGTACAACTTTATACACCATGGCTCCATCCTACAGAATTCAGGGGTGCATAGTTAGATGAGGTACACTGAAGTTCTTTCTACAGCACTCTAGTGCACTCTGCTGATCTATCACATTAGAGGAGCTTTGTAGCAGAGAATATGAAATACCACATCAAACTACAAACACCTGCATTCCATTAGTTAAAGTGGCATCAAACTGCTGTGGTTATGTACTGTAAGCGCAACCCTTTTCCAAACAGAAATGTTACAGTCATGACTGTGGTATTTAGGATGCATGGGGATATACATGGGTTTTGCCAAGTGAGGTTTCCAGGGTTCTGTGATGATGAGAACTGAGGGGTCTCATCTCTGCAGCTGTCAGAGGTCTCTTAGCCTGAGTTGGAGTATGGGCTGTTGTTTGCAGCACTTTCTTCTCAATCTGTTCCACTCATCCTTGAATGAAGCAGCTGTACTTTTGTAGTGCCATGGAATGCCTATCTGATACTCAGCAAGAACACTGCCACTCTTGTGTTAATACTTGGATACTGGCTGAGTGTATGTGTCGAGGATGGGTCTTTGCAAAGGCAAGCCTCTTTCTGCCATTGATATGAGTCATGTCTCTTTGCCTTTGGTTATACTATGGTTCTTAATTTGGTTGGGCTTTGTGATTGGCTGAAGCCGAAGGCTTGAGAGTGCTGTGGCTAGTTGGCAGTACTAGTGGTTTCTCAAAAGCACGTATTATTTCTGAAAATGTTGCAGCTCTTCTGAGCATCATTCCTTCTGCAATGGCCGGAGGGTGTTTTGGGAGCTATGAAGCACATGGCAGCAGAGGTGGCCCAAATCCTACTTATCCACATTGATTAGGTGTCAGAAAGCTGGGTTCCTGTCATATTCACAGGAAGAATATGTTTAACTTAGACAACAAGTGAAAGAGTTTAGAGATTCCTATCACTGTATCTATTGCTAATTGCTGTTTGCAGCAATGTATCAATCACCAATTGCTGTTTGCACCTTGTATCTGGGTATGGGTTCAAAAGTCTCAAGGTGCCTATGAAGGTGATCTGGTAACAGTCGATGCCCACGGCATCCTGCATAAAGCAGGGAGGGTCAGAAGGATGGGATGTAAAACTAGCAGAAAAGTGTTGTGAGAACAGCAGGATAGACAAGATAAGAACACAGGAACTGTTCACGTTCTCAAGATGAAAGTTATGTAAACACTGGGAATGTCTGGGAAACTTAGGGTTCTGGGGGGTTATGTGACATTTACGAATTTCACCAGTTATTGCCATTTGTTCCTAAATTTGTATGTCAAGGTATAAAACCTGAAAGTTGCTATGTTGCTTGCCAATTCCAAAATAAATACTGCTGCTGAACGTCTGAGTGTTTCTTGGGAAAGCAAGTTAGCCAGCACGTGACATTGGGGGATTATATCATGCAAGAAGACAGCAGTGTTAGAGGGCCTGTCCCACCTGAGTAATCAACCAATCACTGTCTCTGGAATGTTGAGAAGAGGGGTAGAGGGGATTTTTAAAATTTATTTATCTTTTTAATTTCTATCCCACCTTCCTCCCACGACGGGATCCAAGGTGTGCCTTCAAGTCATTTCTGACTTATTGCTATAATTAAAAACAAGATTAAGTCAAAATCCTATTTTACAAACGTTTAAAGAAAGAATTAAATAACAGTATTTTAAAAAAACATGGTAGAACACATTTTAAACACATTTAAAACATACCAATAACAGAACACCACTTCACACACACTTCTGTATTGTTGTGTATCTTCAAGTCATTTCTAACTTGTGGTGATCCTAAGGTGATCCTATCATGGGGTTTTCTTAGCAAGAATTGTTCAGAGGGGATTTGCCCTTGTCTTCCTCTGAGACTGAGAGAATGTGACTTGCCCAAGGTCCCCAGTGGGTTTCAATGGTTGAGTGGGGATTTGAACCCTGGTTCTCCAGTATCCTCGTCCAAACTACTATACCACACTGGCTCTTCCCACGTACTACCACATACAATAATGCTACATAATTTAAATATCTCAGAAGCCTGCCTAAATACAAAGATTTTCACCTTCTGGCACAAGGAGCACAGGGAAGGGCATACCAGATCTCCCATGAGAGGAATTCCACAACCTGAGAACAGCCATGGAGAAGGCTCTCTCCTATGTCTTCAACAAACCTGCCTGGGAAGGTGGTGGGATTGAAAGGAAGGCCTTCCTTGCAGATCTTAAAAGCAATTTGAATGGCACCGGAAATCGACCAACAGCCAGTAAAGTTGTTTCAACTGGGAAGGTGGTGATAGTGTCATATGATCCCTATACTCAGTCACCGGCATCAGCCTGGCCACAGCATTTTGGACCTCCTGAAGTTCCAACAGTTTCCAAAGGCAGCCCTGCATAAAGCATGTCACAGTAATCCAGATGGGATGTAATCAAGGCATGTGACACTGTGGTCAGATTTAACATCAAGGAATGGGTGAAGCTGGAACATGAGCAAGTGTACTCCTGGCCACCACTGAAATCTGGGCATCCAGGCTCAGTTCTGAGTCCAGCCCAAGCTGAGAACATGAAATTTCAGGGGGAATGTTATCCTATCCAGCACAGGCTAAATATTCCCTATTCTCCCTTGCGATTGACCAGAAGCACCTCTATCTTGTCTGGATTACATTTCAGTTTGTTCACCCTGATTCATTCTGTTAGTGACAACAGGTATTTGTTTAGCACAGAAACAGCTTTCTTGGAATCAGAAGGAAAGGAGACATAGAACTGGATAGAGCTTATTGGTGACACCGAACTGGGTGAACCCCAGGACTTTGGATGATCTCTCCCAGCAGTTTCATGGAAATACTGAACAGCACGAAGGACAGAACTGAGCCCTGAGAGATGAATGGCTGAGGTACTGAGTATCTATTCCACAGGTACCACCTTCTGAGTCTGCCCCTCCAAGAAGTACTAGAAACATTTCACTAGATGAAATTCTGACAATATCTCCCTGCTTCTGAAGCATGATTACAATACAATCAATTTCAACCATTGCTCAAACACTGGCTGACATCACAAGGGTTTTGCAATCTTTGGCGGTAGACCTACGCTAACCTCATTCTTCTTATTTTGAATGACAAGTTGATCAGAAGTATTAACTGTGCCCAAGGCCATTACCATAATTCTTGGCATGTAAGGATTCCACAGGATGTTGAAAATGGAATAATAGCACTACAACAGTGTAGTATGGAAATAGCCTTTGTCAGCAAAATATACAATAATAATTATCAAATAACTAACAATTTAGTGCCCTTTCATATCACCAAATACCTGATGACTGAGGCAGCCACTTCACTCAACCTAATATCAGGGATGGCAATGAAGGGAAGGACCAGTTAGGATAGACGGAACCAAGGAAACTGAAGAAAGTAGGGGTAGAGACTGTCTATTTGGTTTTGATTATTTACTTGACTTTCTGAGAATGATAAAATATCATGACTGACATTTAAAAAGGAAATTAAACATATAGGCTGGGGAAGGTAAATAAGTATGTGCAGAGTTAAACACTGATTGTGCTGCGTGACCATTGCCCAACGCTTAATGTAGTGCAACTGAATCCCAACCAAAGGAGTAATGGCACACATTTAAATGGGGACACATGGATATGAATAGGCTGGGAATGTGCTTCATGTAGTGCACAATGGCACTACATGACCGGCTCTATCTTTGTTATCTTAAAATGAATGCACATGTTGTGCACCTGACAAAAATGTCCGGCTGGTTCAACAGGGAGCTTACACTGCATAAGACACCAACAGGTTTCTGGCTATTGCTGTGTATCTCGTGAAGCTGCGTGTTATTACAGCAATAGGAAGAGAAACCTTGGTACGTGTGAAGGTACAGGATTCAGGCTGAGGAAAATGTTTTAAGTGGTGGCAGAAAGCTGGTAATTTTGCAATAAATCTTCCCTGTGCATACATTTAGGTCTCATAGTATATATAAGATAAGGCCACTGTTTGGTAGCATTGCTTGAGAAAACTTATACTGACAGAAGACTCATTCTGGCATAGCCATGTGTAAATAAAGTTGTATCACATAAGCTCTTCAGTAGGAGCGGTTGCTTTCAGAGTTTTTATCTGAAAGCAGCAGTCAGCATTTTAACAAGGGGGGAAGGAAAGTGTTCTTCAGGCTAATCAATGGAGTCAGCAGAATATACTGCAATGAGACTATTTCCCTCCCCATCATTCAGCATATTCTTTTCCAGGATTCTAGGGTCATTTCCGCACTAGACTGTTCTAGTGCTATTATCCCACTTTCAACATCCTATGGAATCCTGGGGTTTGCAGTTTCGGGAGGGGCCAGAGGCCTCTCCCGAAACTGCAAACCCCAGGATTCCATAGGATGTTGAAAGTGGGATAATAGTGCTAGTACAGTCTAGTGCAGAAATGGCCTAGGAAACCTAGTGGAAATTTAACAGGTGACCTACCATTCCTGAATTTGAGCATTATATTTACATATTGAACATCTCTCTTTTCCTTTCCTTCCTCTTGAAATGTTCTTACGTAGCACATATCTCTTTAACCCCATCCCTCACCAATATATCTACTATATAAAAGTCAATGTTTGTTTGTGAGTTTGTCTGTCTGTCTGCATCAGGCAGGCAAAGACCTCATATGATTGGCTGTGTGAGGCGAGAGGACCTCATATGATTGGCTGGCTGTGAAGATTCTACGGAATCCTAAGGTTGGCAGTTCAGGGAGGGGCCTTTAGAATTCTCAGCCAGAGCGCTCAGGCCAGTTGCTATGGAGACGACGCCAAGCAGGAAGAAGGAGGCCAGTGTATTCCCTCAGGAGACCAAACTCTGTATGCTAATAACTCAGAATACAGATTGGATTTGGGGAATATGGGGAAAAATTACAGGTACTGGTCAAGGCAGTTTGAGGAATTAGAGACACAGGATCTCAAATCTGTGTATTTCAACCACATCTAATTCCTAAGGGAAGGTAAGTAATTCCTAAGGTATTTCTAACAAGTGTTACCTACGGGAAAATAAAATCCTGGGCAATGCCAGCTAAATACGCTAGTTCACTATAAACTGATAGCAACTTCTGCAGGCCCTTTTCTTCTCACTGTCTGTCTGACCTCCATTTTGCCTTTTCACCCTCCTTCCCTCCCATACTATTATGATGTCCTATTAATTTATTTCTCAACTGCTCTTTGCCAAAGATTTAAATTGATATATTGACACAGTCTGACAAACTTCTGTATCATTAGACCCGTCTTCTGCAGCTTGAGTGCCCTCCAGATTTTTTTTTTTTTTTTTTTTAACTACAAAACATCAGTGCCAATAATCAGCCTGGCCAATTGGTGTGGGTTACAGAAGCTGTTGTAGAAAACATCTGAAGGGCAGCAAGTTGGGAAAGGCACGTTTAAACCCTCCTTCCTTTTGTGTTCTCCAGATGCTTTGCGCCATGACTTCTATCAGCTCTAGTCAGAACGGCCAGGGGTCAAGCATTGTAGGATTTTTGATTTAAAACACCTGGAGGGCACCAAGTCGGGGAAGGCAATCAACTTATGGCAGATATGACTTGCCCACAGAAAAGAACGGTGTAATCTAGGAGAACCCAGCTGATCTGGCAGTTGAATCTTACTTCCGCACTGATGACAAGATAGCGTAGTTTAGTTTATACACTTAGATTACAAGATTAATTTAGAAGGTTCAAGATAGGGTGTCCGGCACACAGAATTCTGTCCTCCAACAGAAAGGAATAGCTGAAGGCTCAGGAGGAGCATCCCCCAGCATCTCAGGGACTAACCACACCATGCTGTTACAGTGCTATTATTCCACTTTAACAGCCATAGTAACATTTTATGGAATCCTGGGATTTGCAGTTTGGGGGGGGGGCATTGAGAATTCCCAAATAGACAGCTCTTATGTCTTAGTAAACTACAGACTCCAGAATTTCACAGAATTTTATCATGGCAGTTAAAGTGAAATAATAGTCTTATAACAGTGCAGTGTAACAGGGCTGTCACCACTGACTGACTCACCAGTACTTGTTGGGACATTTTTAAAAAAATAAAAATCTTTTAATTTTTTTAAACTTTCACTTAAGGAGAACATAGGCACTAGAGAACATAGGCATTAAGGCTGTGCAATTGCTTTAGTTCCAGCTCAGATACAAAACAAATCAGGGGTTTAGAATGAAGTGTGAGGGAAATGAAGCTGAGGTAAAGAAGCTGAAATCGAAATGTTTAGGTGAATGAAACTTACTGAAGGTTCATCTGCACTTTTTGTCTTGGTCACTCTTAACTATATGACGGTTTCCAATCATCTCTGGACACTTTTCCTTAGAAGATGGAGATGATGGAGAATGTCAGTACACCAACTTACTGTTTCTCTTGCCCTCTGATCTGGAGTACTGCATTAAGCTTATTTTAAGAAGGATGTAGACAAGCTGGAGCAGGTTCAGAGAATGCAAACAAGGATGATAAGAGGTATGGAGAACAAAACATTTGAGGAAAGATTGAAGGAGTTGGGCATGTTCAGCCTGATGAAGAGAAGACTGAAGAGTGACATGATTTCACTCTTTAAATAACTTAAGGGCTGTCACAGAGAGAAGGGTGCAGGTTTGCCCTCTGCTACCCCAGAGGGTAGGACCAGATCTAGTGGCTTTAAGTTACAGGGGAGCGTATTTTGTCTAATCATTACAGGAAACTTCTTGATGGTAAGAACAATTTGGCAATGGAACCAATTACCTACAGGGGTGGTGGGGTCTCTTTTTCTGGATGTAGCACAAAAGGCACCATATCAATTTGGCTTGGCTTCATTCCTTCAGAAGGGACTCGCCTTCCTGAAGACATCATCCAATTCTATTTTTGTTTTGTTTGTTTTTTAAGTCAGAGTTGCAGATCTAGTGTGATTTTCCCTATTGAAATTCACTGGAAATGTAAACAAAGCTCGGTTTACAAAAAAAAGAAGCAACCCTGCAAAGTACATATGAAACAAAGGAGCATATATTCACAAAGCACCAAAAGGAAGCTGCTGGCTAATGCCAGATGGAGGGTGGAGTTGCATTGTGTCCTGTGGTGGGCTTTCCGTGGGCAACTGGTTGGCCACTGCTGAGAACCTAATAATTGACTCAATAGGCTGCGGATCTGATCCAGCAGGGCTCTTCTTATATTCTTAAACTGTTGCCTTGAACAAATACAAATCTGAATCCAAACTGAATTATTTTATTTTTATTTTTTCACAGCTCTAGCAGAAGTCAGTCCCTTCCCTTCTGCTTCCAGTTTGAGACACATCTCACTTGTTACCGCTGTTTCTAGCCTGAGTTTGTGGGATATTAACATATCATTTCATATCAATAATTTGGCCTTCTTCACCCATTCCTCTCCATATGCTTGCGAGGCCCCCAGACAAGCACGTACACAGGCACGGCCGACAATAGCCGAACCATTCAAATCCCAATCCAGGCAGGCCAGTCATTGCCGAATGCAGCTTTAGGAGACCTCAAGGCAAGTACCACATTATGTATGCACGCTACTTACAAAAGATTCCCTGCCCCGCGCATGCAGCTTGATGAGCAGACTATACAACTCTCAAGCACTCCGCGTTTGCATACTGGCTACTCTATTGACAATCTGGTCATAACACAATCATCTAAAGTACTGACCTTTCGGAGGCTTTGTCTCCAGCCCGAAACTCATTGTTATCCCCAAGTACAGACTAGCCTGCGGCCACAATTTTCCCTATAAGAACCCCTGACTTTGAGCGTCTCATTGGATCGCTTGTGACTTGCCTCCCGACTTGCCGCTTCTCTGTTTGACGAGCCTCCCCTCAGCCCTACGTGCTGAGAATCCATGCTCCCCAGCTTCTTTGCTTTTACCGGGCTTCAGGACAGGTATAGTATTTCCCATACCAAACCCCCTCTCAAAATCCCTCTATCCAACTCCTATCTTTTATTTCTATAGTTCTTCGTGTGAGTGTGTTGCATACACATGTTTGACTGTATTTCAATAAAACAATTATTATTGTCAACTTCTGCCTTATCATTGACTCGGCCTGACCCCATAGACATAGGGTTCAAGATCTCGCTACGTTACCCCGCCTCTCCAAATGCTAACAAGTGCTCTTTGCTAATTCCCTCCCCATTGTTGTGACCACATTTAGGTGTCCCTCCCGGGACCCCCAGAAATCAGGGTAACACACTGCTACGGACATGTGTTAAACAGCTTTACATAAAAACAACACACTGTTATTCAGGACTTTTCCCCCCACTGTGTAGTTTGTAGGAATGGACAGGTCAGTCTATATCTATACCTGGTCTATATCACATACCTTCCAATATTTCAGATAAAAACTGGGATGCATGTAGCTGAGAAACAACAGAGCGTAGGCAAAATGGCCGAAGATATTAATGAGAAAAAATGCAAAAGCTAGGAGGGGATGCAGCAGCTTGCTTTTGCCTGAGCCTACAGGGAAGGGTAAGATTCCTCCCCCTCCTCTCTTTCCTGCTGAGTTAACTGAGACGATTTCCGCACTTGGCTGTTATAGTGCTATTATTTCACTTTCAACATTCTATGGAATCCTGGAGTTTGTAGTTTAGGGAGGGGCTGAGGCACCATAGCAGTCTAGTGCAGAAATGGCCACAGTGGCCAGTCTAGAGCAGAAATGGCCAGAGTGAGACCTTTCAACTCAGTTTTCAGCAACTGAAGTAAGCTGAGGACAAAGGGGGAAACTGGGAAGAGGATAGAGAATATTTTAAAAGCAGCTGAAAAAGTAGGATGGCAGAGGACTCTCTTTGCCAAATTGTTAAAATTGGAAGGTAAGATAGCACTTTCATTTTCATTTTTTATGCCCAGTTACAACTATTTAAAAAGTAAGAAAAATACCCTAAAGGCATTGGATCCCATTCAACTGTGGAAGCTGAACAGTGTCAGCTCTGGTTAGTACTTGGATGGGAGACCTCCAAGGAAACCAGGTCCTGTAGCTACATTTCAGAGAAAGAACTGACAAAACCAACCCTGAGTAATCCCTGTCTAACTAAACCTTATGAAATTCATGGGGTCTCCCTATGGTAACAGGTGACTTGAAGCCACATACACAGATAAGAAAAAATATATTTATTTTCATGCACAATTTCCCTTTAAGTATACATTTTTGTATATAATATTTCCTACTATACATACATTTATATCCTTTTTTTAAAAAGTGGAGAACCACACTGCAAAATTCAAAAAAGTGAGAACTTGTATTTTATTGCTTTATTTTCTATACCTCACCTTTATCCTTAAGCTGGGACTCAGAAGGACAATTTTATTCTGACTCAGAGATTAGTTCAGGGTGTGCGATCTCTGTTCAGTGTATTAACAACACAGACTCAGATAAATTTTTTGCCAACCTGTATGAACATATATCCATTGTACTTGTTAGAGCTTTTGTTACTGGGCTATTTCGTTGTTATTATATATATGTATAAATGTTACAATTTCAATATAAAGACTTTTAAAAACTGCTTATTCTTCTTAAGGCATTTTCACATGGTTTTGTCCCTTAATATCAGTGATCCAAACAGTGATGGCAGTGGCAAGTTCTTAGGTCCTTGAAGAAATTAACAGCACAAAACATACTTTGTTGGCACTACTGGGTGTGTTCAGATGCAATAGTTAGTTTGCCTCTCCATTAATACTATTAGTCCAACTGGAATAGCAGTGTATAGCAATAAGAACCATGGGAGCTGGCACACTCTGTATGTGTATGGTTGGTATCTCTAACTCAACAAAGATTAAGCTACTTCAACAGAAGTTTTCACTGCTTACAGCCAAGAAATGAAAGCCAAACTACTATATCTCAAACAGAAGAACTTTGAATTTGCAAATAAACCCAGGAAGTGGCATTCTAACATGCTGAGGCAGAAAGGGGTAAAGAAATCTTACGAAGATCAGGAAGGAAGATTAGTATATAATGGACGATCTGAAAATATTAAAAGCCTTTGAGGAGTATTATACAGATTTACCCTATTTGCTGACATATAAGACTCACTTTTTCCCCCTGAAAAACACTGTTTGAAAATGGGGTGTGTCTTATACACCGGCAAATAGTACCTGCTGATATATAAATGAGGTGCGTCTTATACTCTGGCAAATACGGTATATGCAAGGGGCAGTGAGAAAAATTCAGGTATAGAAGACTATTTGGATAGACTCTAAATTACATCTAGAACAAAAGCAAAATTTGAGTGGGCCTGTGACAACTATGGAACTTATTGAAGCAACCTGGGAAGCACCAGCTCCAGAAGGGTTATTTGCAAGATATTACAGTGGACTCTCCACATTTGTGAGGGTTTGGGGGGTGCAGAATTCTTGCAAAAGTGGAAAAACCAAGAATAACACCCCCACAATCACCCTTCCATCCCCCTCTGGAGCTCCCCCCTCTCATTCTTTTGCCTCTGGCCCTGGCACTCCCAGAGGGAGAAAAAAAGGCAAGGTGAAGGGCCTACCAGCACTTTTCCCTCAGACTGTCATGCCCTGCTTCCAGAGCATGGACTCTGACTAGAGTCTGAAGCAGAGGGCACACCTGAGCTGAAACAGAAGGCATGCCAGGGCCTGTTGTACAGAGAAAGGTTACTGTGCCAGAAATAGAACAGGGGATGGTGCTAGCTCCAGTAGAGAGTCTTGCCTCTTCAGATATAGAGGAACACTTACCTAGACCCAGCTTCACACAGTACAGGCAGCAAAGAGAGACTCAGTGTCACTGTCTCAGAATTTATAATGGGCAACAATCAATCAAGCCACAGCTGTGCTAGGCTTTGGGTCTATTTAGCTGGTGTCCTCCCCCTCCAGGAGTTGTCAGAGCTTGTCTGACCTGCTACCTTGCTGGATGCCTTGACAAATGCTCAGACTGACCTTGGACACTCCCTTGATGTGAAACCCTGCTGGACTTTGTTTATGTTGGACTTTATTTATGACTCTTTGCATACTGCCTGGAAGTAAGTAATAAGCTGGGAGATACTCAGTTTGTTTGTTTGTTTGTTTGTCAGCTGTGCAGGACTGAGATAGGACACAGATGGAGAAAAGCAGAGTGCTGAGCTCTGGTGTTCTAGCTACTTCCAGTCACTATCTTGAGAAAGCGATTCCTCCCAGAGGGGAGAGGTAGGAGCAAACAGAGCACCTGACCAATCAGCAGCCATTACACAGGAGAATGTGTAGCCACATGGCAGAGAGGACATGCCTCCAGTAGTGGGGGGGAGGGGTTGCTCACCCAAAAGGAAAAAGCATCCATTTTAAACACAAGCCTCGCAATCCTGGAATGAGGAATGCAAGCAAATGGGAGAAGGAGATGGGGAGGGGGCAAGCACATGCCTCATGCATAAATTTGCAAAGGTCAAACCCACAAATGTGAAGGGAGGCCTGCATGAAAAATCTGAAGATGATCTACTTCTTAAATCTACAATTAAAATGGTGTGCAATAAGTTGTTAGGAAAAGGATGGATGCCAGAGTCTTGGAGAAATGCTTATATTACAGTGATTTACAAAGAAGATGCAGATGAGATATTAACAAAGAACTATAGATCTTTCTCATTACGAAAAAATGACTATAAGATATTCACAACTATTTTGACAAACAGATTGCAAAAACATATTGCTCTGAATATCCATGAGAATCAGAGAAGATTTTTGCCAAAAAGACAACTAAAGAGTCATGTAAGACCTGTTATTATTATTATTGAATATTTGGAAAATCATAATGATAAATGGGATATCATCCCTGTAAAGCTAGAGGACTACTTCCAAGAACAGTAGAGGGTTCAGTACTATCCATGATTTCAGGCATCTACGGGGGCAGGGGGCATGTCTTGGAATGTATTCCCCATAGAAAAGGCGGGGGGGACTCCTGTTTACATTTGGCCACCAAGATGGAAATCATAAGAAAAGGGGAGGCTGGTGAAAGGAAAAGTCATCCTCGAATGCATTTCAAGTGGCCTCATGAAGTACTATAAAGTCTTTGAAGAAGAATTGATGCAATCTATATATAATACTTGAAATCAAATTCTAACAGAAGGAATTCCAAAATCCTGGATGGAAGCAAATATCACCCTAATACTAAAAGAGGGGAAAGATCCAACATCTCCTAACAACTACAGACCAATTTTGTTACTAAACACCGATTACAAGATATTTACAAGTATTCTTGCAGAAAGACTAAAGAAAGTTATGCTAACTATAATACATGAAGATCAAAATGGCTTTCTGCCAAATAGATTATTGAGAAATAATGTAAGAACAGTGATAAATATTATGGAGCACTTTGAGAGGCATAACGAAAAAGAATTGGCAATGATCTTCTTAGATGCTGGGACAGCGTTTGATAAGGCGAGGTGGAAATTTTTAATCGCGGCCCTGGGAAAAATGGATTTGGGTGATAATTATGTAAAATGGATTCAAGAAATATATTCACATCAAACAGCTCGAGTCACAGTAAATGGAGAAAAAACGAGAGAAATTAGTATTAAGAATGGAAACGCCAGGGCTGCCCTCTCTCACCTCTTCTATTTATCTTGATATTGGAAATACTAAATAGAAGAATTCGTTCCAATCCAGGTATCAGAGGGGTTAGAATTAAAGAACAGACATATAAATTACAAGCCTATGCCAATGATCTTGTAATCTTTCTGGAAGAATCACTTGAGAGTATAGACACGTTCCTAAAGATCATTTCAGAGTTTAGTGAATGTGCAGGATTTAAAATAAATAAAGAAAAAACTGGAATTCTAACAAAGAACACGTACCCTTGGAAAGAAGAACAACTTATTAAAAAATCCGGATTTCAGATTCAAAAGAAACTAAAATATTTAGGCATTTGGATCATGAGGCAAAACACAGAGCTCTTTAATAACAATTATTTAAGAACATAGACAGAAATAAAGAAAGATTTAGAAAAATGGAATAAATTACATCTATCCCTTTTCGGCAGAACAGTGAAAATGAATGTCCTTCCCAAAGTGATTTTTCTTTTTCAAAACCCACCAATAATCAAAAATGACAAACCATTCTGACAATGGCAAAAAGATATCTTTCAAGATTTATTAGGGAAGGGAAAAAATCAAGGATAAATTGGAAAAACCTAATAGATCGAAAAGAAAGAAGCAGATGCAGTTTACCAGATCTTAAATTATATTATTATGCATGTGGGTTAACTTGGATATCAGAATGGATTAGGTTACAGAATAGGAGAATATTAATGCTAGAAGGAGTCGACAACAGAATGGGTTGGCATGCCTATCTCTGGCACAATAAGGCAAAAATAGACATAGATTTTTCAAATCACTTTATAAGAGGATCTCTATTGAGACTCTGGATACAAATAAAGAAAAAAAAACTTATAACAAAATCCTAGCTTGGATATCTCCCCAGAAAGCGTTTTTTTGGGAGATGGGTCTATACTCAAGAAAAATGGTTGATGCATAAAGACTTATTAGAATTAGATGAATCACTTACACCACAGTTAAGAACAAGAGAAAAACTGGAGCAAATGGGTTTCAGGCTCCCATGGTTTCCATACAGGCAACTCCACAAGAGATACAAGATAGACTCAAGGCTGGAAGGATTTAATTTGAAAGAGACACCTAATGAGTTAGAGAAGATTATATTTGGTCTGTCAAACCACGTTATATCAAAATTCTATAAATTCTTACTAAATTATAAATTGGAAGAGGAAATGGTCAAAGATACCATGATATCTTGGGCTAATAGCCTAGTTCATACAATTGCATTAGAACATTGGGAAACATCTTGGAAAATAACTCATGGATTTACATTATCTCAAGATCTTAAAGAAAATTACATGAAGATGTTCTACAAATGGTACCTAACACCAGCCAAATTGGATAAAATGTATAAAACACATCAAAATAAACGCTAGAAATGCCAAGAGAAAATTGGAACTTTCATACATATGTGGTGGAGTTGCCAAAAATTTTTAAAAAATTGGGAGCAGCTGAGTATAGCTTTAATGGAAATATTCGAAACCCAGATACCCCTCATGCCAGAATTTTTCTTACTAAATATGGTTTAAAATATAGATCGAAAAAGAAATACTGGAGAGTTTTACTGTATCTTGTTACCGCTGCTAGAATATTAATAGCCAAATGTTGGAAAATTCAAGAAATCCCCACTTTAGATTAAAATAGTGGAGATGAAGGAAAATGATCAGCTTACTTGTAAGATTAAGGAGAAATCTGATAAAATATTGAAGGAATGGGACCCAATTACGATGTTTCTCTGTAAAAAATGGGGTAACTTAATTATCGAATAAATCAAATCAAATAAATCAAATGAGCTTGAATATATCTCAGAAAATAAACATACAAATAAACATGGGAATTGCAGTAACCTTTGTGGAAATTATCATTCTAATCTGATAAAGATCTTTCTGTAAAACCTATGCATGTGTGTGTGTATATATGTGTACATATTGATATTTAGGAGGAACAAGATCAACTACCACAGAGAAAACACAGAAAGAGGTTATACAATGAGAGGAAGTTTAGGTTATAGGTAATAAATTTATGTTATTTTTCAAGAAGATTAATTTTTCAAATTAATGGAAGTTGTGATAAATTATATATATATGTAATTATATATATATGTGTGTGCCTTGTTTTTTTCTTTCTTTTTTCTTGGTTTTTATTAGTGTAATTAGATGTAACTTTAGAAGATATTTCTCTTTTCTAAGATTCAATAATCATAGAATCATAGAATCATAGAAATGTAGAGTTGGAAGAGACCACATGGGCCATCCAGTCCAACCCCCTGCCATGCAGGAACACCCTCAAAGCACTCCTGACAGATGGCCATCCAGCCTCTGCTTAAAAATCTCCAAAGAAGGAGACTGCACCACACTCCGAGGCAGCATATTCCACTGCCGGACAGCCCTGACTGTCAGGAAGTTCTTCCTGAGGTTCAGGTGGAATCTCCTTTCCTGCAGCTTCAATCCATTGCTCCTTGTCCTGGTCTCTGGAGCGGCAGAAAACAAGCCCTCTCCCTCCTCTACATGGCATCCCTTCAAATATTTAAACATGGCTATCATGTCCCCTCTTAACCTTCTCTTCTGCAGACTAAACATACCCAGCTCTCTAAGTTCTAGATCCCTTTCACATGTACTCTATCCAGCCACGTGTCCTCCATCCTATATTTCTGTATTCCATTTTTTTCTACTTAAGTGTAGGACCTTACACTTCTCTCTGTTGAATTTCATTTTGTTAGCCTTGGCCCAGCTCTCCAATCTCTCCAGGTCATTTTGAATTTTGATCCTGTCCTCTGGCATATTAGCAACCCCTCCCAATTTGGTGTCATCTGCAAATTTGATGAGCATGCCCTCTATTCCTTCATCCAAGTCGTTGATGAAGATATTGAAAAGCACTGGGCCCAGGACAGAACCCTGTGGCACCCCGCTAGTCACTTCTCTCCAGGATGAAAAGCAGCCATTGGTGAGCACCCTTTGGGAACGGTCAGTCAACCAGTTACAGATCCGCCTGATAGTAGCCCTGTGCAGCCCACATTTTACTAGCTTCTTTGCAAGAATGTCATGGGGAACTTTGTCAAAGGCCTTACTGAAATCGAGATATGCTACATCCACAGCATTCCCTTCATCTATCAAGCTAGTAACTCTATCATAAAAAGAGATAAGATTAGTCTGGCATGACTTATTTTTGAGAAATCCATGTTGACTTCTCATGATTACCGCATCGCTTTCTAAGTGATTAGAAACTGACTCCTTAATGATCTGCTCCAGGATATTTCCGGGTACTGATGTCAGGCTGACTGGGCGATAATTATTTGGGTCCTCTTTTTTTCCCTTCTTGAAGATGGGGACAACATTTACCCTCTTCCAGTCTGCTGGAACTTCTGTCCTCCAAGATTTCTCAAAGATTATAGCAAGCGGTTCCGAAATGACCTCTGCCAGTTCCTTTAGTATCCTAGGATGCAATTCATCTGGCCCTGGAGACTTGAATTCATCCAGTGTGGCCAGGTATTCCTGTACCACCTCTCTACCTATTATGTGCCTCATTTCCCCTGCTTCCTCACCTGCTCCCCAACTGCCAGGTTGAGTGCTTGTATCCTTCTGGGAAAAAACCGAGGCAAAGAAGGTGTTAAGTAGTTCTGCCTTTTCTCTTCCCCCTGTTAGTAATTTGCCATCTTCTCTTTGCAGCGACCCTATCGTCTCCTTCTTTTTCCTTTTGCTGCAGACATATTTTAAAAAGCCCTTTTTATTGTTTTTAATGTCTCTGCCCAGCCTAAGTTCGTTCTGTGCTTTAGCCTTTCTGACCTTCTCCCTACATCTCCCGGCTACTTGCTTAAATTCTTCTTTGGTGTTTTCCCCCTTCTTCCATTTCCTGTACATGTTTCTCTTAACACTTGGCTCAGCTGAGAGTTCTTTAGTCAACCATTCTGGTTTCTTCAGATGCCTTCCATTTTTCCTCCTTATTGGCACAGTTTTAGACTGTGCCTTCAGTATCTCCCTTTTAAGGAACTCCCATGCCTCCTGAACTCCTTTCCCTTTCACTATTCTTGACCATGGAATTTCAGCCAGCAGCTCCTTAAGTTTACAGAAGTCCGCTTTTTTAAAATCTAAGACGAGTGTCTGGCTACACTTATCTTCTCCTTCCCAATGAATGCCAAATTCCAATAGGGCATGGTCACTCCCCCCTAAAGATCCAACTACTTCTGCCTCATTAACAAGGTCATCCCTGTTGGTCAGGATCAGATCTAGAATATTTGATCCCCTTGTCACCTCTTCCACCTTCTGGACCATGAAATTGTCTGCAAGACAAGCAAGAAACTTGCTGGACCTTGCTGTCTTGGCAGAGTTTGACTGCCAACATATATCCGGGTAATTGAAATCTCCTATTATTACTGTATCTGTCCTTTTTGAATGTGCAGTCATTTGGTTGAGGAAGGCGTCATCAAGGTCCTCAGCATGGGTTGGAGGTCTGTAGTAAACCCCCACCAGAATATCCCTATTGTTTCTCGCTCCCTTAATTTTTACCCAGATGCTCTCAACCTGGCTTTCTGGGTTTAAGTCCTGGATCTCTTCACAGCTGAAAACATCCTTGACATACAAGGCTACTCCTCCTCCTTTCTTGTTTGGTCTATTTCTACAAAATAGACTATACCCCTCTATTCCTACATTCCAATCATGAGACTCATCCCACCAGCTCTCAGTGATGCCTACCAAATCGTATTTATTTTGTTGTAGTAGGAGTTCAAGTTCATCTTGCTTGTTTCCCATACTCTGCGCATTCGTGTAGAGACACTTAAGTCTCCAAGCCCTTCCTGCAAGTCCTGTACTATAGTTTCTACTCCTCCCACCATTAGACACTTGTACTACTTGGCCAACATCATTTAGGCCTTTTCCCCCCGCACTCACCGAGTCCTTGCCCTGAATAATATTGTCTCCCTCCCCAGCAGAACTTAGTTTAAAGACCTCTTAATCCTCCTGGCGAGACTGTTTGCAAAAACATTCCTGCCAAGTTTTGTGAGGTGCAGCCCATCCCTTGCCAGAAGCCCACGTTCATGGAAACTCAGGCCGTGTTCCAAAAACCCAAACCGTTGCCGGCGGCACCATGTGCAGAGCCAGTTGTTGACCTCTGCTATTGCCCTTTCCCTTCGTGCGCCATATCCTTGAACAGGGAGGAGAGACAAAATGACCACCTGTGCACCAAGGTCCTTAAGCTTTGTCCCCCATAAGCTCGTAGTCCTTTGTGATGTGGTGAAAGCTGCGCCTCGCAGTGTCATTGGTTCCGACATGAACCACGATGAGGGGCTTATGGTCAGTGGGCTTGACCAGCCTTGGTTAGCCTCTCCGTTATGTGGTGGATCTTGGCCCCAGGAAGACAGCAGACCTCTCGATTGAACTTGTCGGGTTTGCAAATTGCCGGTTCGGTTCCTCTGAGCAAGGAGTCCCCAACAACCAGAACTCGCCTCCTCTGAGGCTTGTGCAGGGCTCCTTGATGAGCAGATTCTTCTATAGAGGCTGGGAGTGTTGATCTAGTTCCTGTTGCTGAAGTTGGATTCCTTCTTATTAACATTCTGTTCCCTCTTCCTGGTGCTCCTCATCATTCATAAGGCCAAGAACTTTGAAGCGATTGTGTAGGTTGAGAGTCTCTGTTTCTTTCCTGGTTCTTCTACTCCTCTGTGTGACATTCCTCCAAGCATCCGTTTCCTGGCCCAGTGTGCTGACTTCCTGATCTGGCAGCTCCCCCGTGCATTCAGTCTTCAGGAAGGTCTTCTCTGCCCTATCCAAAAACTCCTCACCTTCCCTAATAAGACGAAGATTAGAAACCTGTGCCTCCAGCTGCCGAACCTTCTCCTCCAAGAATATAATCACCAGAAGATATTTGTTGATTGAAAATAACTGTATGTTATCACGTACTCTCATTTCTGTTCACGTTTTTAAAACTACTTTTTTAAAAAAAAAGGTGGGAAAAATTTTTTTTGTTTACTCATCCAGGGCTTACCTCACCTATTTGTTTCATTTTACATGTACATATTGTTAGTTTTGAATTTTAAAAAGTCTGCTGAAATATGTTGAAATGTTCTTCTTTTTGTGGCACTGGAATTTACCTCTATTCTTTCCATGTTATTTCTGCCTCTGGAACCAAATGTTTTATTAAATAAATAACAAAATACATTTGCTTTTCAAACTGAGGTATACCTGTAGCTGCAAGTTACTCAAAATGAACACTTTACTTTCTTGCTACTCAAAACTAACTCAAACCCTTACCTTTTCTTGTGTTTTGTTAAACAATGTTTAACAAAATAATGTTTAACAAGACAGCGTTTAAACAGTTGCTTGCTTGTGGGACAAAACAAAACACACCCAAGTAGTAAAGCCATAATACAAGCTTTAACAATAAAAGTGACACAGTTGCAGTTACACTACATTATCTCTCATTATGTTACAATTATTCTGTGACTTAGTAATGCCTTAGAGATGAGGAAAGAAATTAATTGCTGATGATTCTATATTTGTATGGTGTTATGTCCTAGCACTAGGGGAAAAGTAAATAAGGATTTCCCAGAAGATCTCTGAGTAATCTGCAAGACCCACAAGGATTTTTGACACCTAGTCATTTAACAATCTCAAACAAAACTGAAAGAGAAAACAAATGCTACCATGCCTGGCTTTCAGCTAATTGCTTACCTGTTGACCACTGTGCTCCTTACCTATAAAATGGGAACATTAATTGGTTACCTTTGACCAGGTGCCCATTCATACTATACCACTATAGCACCATGATTCCACTTTAATTGTTATGGTTCTGTCCTATGGAATCCTAGGACTGACCATTCAGGGAAGGGCATTTAGAATTCTCTTCCAGAAAGTTCTAGTGCCTTATCAAACTATTAATCCCAGGATGCCATAAGATGGAGCCATGCCAGTTAAAGTGGAATAATAGTGCTATAATTATGTAGTGTGAATGGTCTTTTTGCAACTCTACTGTCCACTTTCAGAGTTTTGGGTTGCAGTCCTTGATCTATAGCAGTTCAGATAATGATTTGTAACTGTAACTATTGAAGCTGCTGCTGCTATGCCACTAATCTGAACTTAAATCTGAGTAGTGGACTTCAGGGTTCTAGTAAGAAAGAGAAAGCAGATCCCAGACACTATCTTTCTGCCATTCTTCTAGAGATAAGATAGCATATTTTACAGATTGTCCCATAAAGTATGATTCTCTGTGCAATATATGGTGTTCCTAATAATCCTAAACAAGTTGTCTTACTGGAGACATAGCTGAGAGCCCATTTTCTGAAGGTGCATGAAGGTTACTCAAAACTAACCTTTGTACACCTGCCAGCATGGTAACAGATGTTTACAAGTGTAACAAACAAGGTGAAGAAATGGGGTAAAATAATAATGTGTGGGAAGAACCTATTTACTACATCCTGATTACAGCTACATCTGCTAGTCTGAAAAGTCCCAAATGTTGCCAAAAGCATGTGAGTCACAGCAATGTCGTGCAATCTCATGTTGAAAGCATGCAAATTGTGAATTACGTGATCCTGTGAGGATGCAATAGTGCATGTCTTTCCCTCCAATTCAGCACTCTACCAGATAGAAAGGGAAAGAAGCACGGAAGGCTCTAGTTGTGAAATCTGCCTGAACATATGGGAGTCTAAATGAATAGTGGTAGGCAGATCTTTGTTCACTGAATGTGAACTCCTGAAGAGGGCTTTGTAGCCATGTTCAGCTGAACACAGTTATGGAGCTCCTGTGATTAGAGCCCCATCTTATCAGAATTCCCAATCACAGGAGCTCTGACCCATATTCAACTAAACATGATTACAAGAGCCGCTTCATACTCAACATGCCAAGTTCCAGGTGCTCAGGAATGTTTGGACAATGATTTAAATGTTAATAAAAGACTGATATCTTAAGATTTTCATTAGAGGGCCCCCAAACCTAATTCTGGATGTCCTGGTCATCTGCAAACCTAACCAACAATTGGGCCACACGGTTTACAGAAAACCTACACACACTAACAGATATCTACACAAAAACCCCAGCCATCACCCAGGACAAAAAAGGAGCACAATAAAAACTCTAGTAGACTGCACAAAAAGAAGCTGTGAACCCCACCTCCTGAAAGACAAACTGAACCATCTGAACTGGGCTCTACAGGCCAATGGTTACTCTGGTTCAGACATCAGAAGAGCCTCTAGACCCAGAAAAAAACACAGCAGTGAAGATAAGCAGCCAACCAAAGAGAATGTGTTTTTACCATACATTGAAGGGGTCACTGACCGGATAGAGAAACTGATGAAGAAACGTAACCTCCAAACAATATAAAGACCAACCAAGAAAATTCAATGAATGCCAAGCTCAGCAAAGGACAAGAGGGATCCTCTAACTTCTGCGGGAGTTTGCCGCATACCTTGCAGCTGTGGGCAGGTCTACATAGGGACTGCAAAACTCAGTGTCCAAACACTAATCAAAGAACACGAAAGACACTGCAGACTGATTCACTCGGAAAAATCAGCAGTAGCAGAACATGTTATAAACCAACCTGGACACAGAATGCTTTTTGAAAGCACAGAAATTCTGGACCATTCTGACAACTACTCCATCAGACTACACAGAGAGGCCACTGAAATCCATAAACACTTGGACAATTTCAACAGGAAAGAAGAAACTCGGAAAGTAAACAAGATTTGGCTACCAGTGCTGAAGAACACTAAAATCAAGACTCAAAAATATGCAATGAACACCACCCAGACTCTGGAGGTCCTTCTACAGAGAACAATACAATGGGTTGTTAATGTACTTAACACACTGCTATGCATATCCCCAACTAACAATACAGCCTGGAGGATATCCCATTTAACAATAGGCCATCACACAGGCCAACTGTAACACATGCAAATTGCTCCCTCCCACCCGGGGGCTACACAGTACATATACTCTGTCTCACTTCCATGCCACCAGATCCTCTGAAGATGCCAGCCACAGATGCAGGCAAAACGTCAGGAGAAAATACTAATAGAACATGGCCCCAAAGCCCAGAAAACTCACAATAACCAAACCTAATTCTGTTTATATTGTTGCTAGTGAGGAAATTTGTAATTCCTTAACTCTATCATTAAGGGCAATGTTAAGTTTTTGGTCAATTTTAGAAGAACTCTTAGAAGAAAATGGGATATGTTAACTGCATTTGACACTGTTGCCCCTTAGTGGCAGAATCAGCTTGTTTAAATTGGCTCTTTAAAAAACTTAAGTTTCCTTCCCCAACCTGGCAGTTTCTGAATGTCTTGGACTACAAACTCCACAATTCAAGTGCAAACCAGGGACAGTGGATTTTATAACCCAACATATCTGGTCAACTGCTGGGTTGGGAAAGACTATCCTAAATCATTGTATGTACCAAGCTTTCAATTATGTTGTCAGAGATGTACGTCTCTTACTTGGTTCTTCACCCACCACCCTCTAGCAACATACGTGACAGTCTCTTATTTATCAAATGATTTAAATTGTTTGCAAAGATACTAAGCGAATAAGGGCTTAATTCAGCTAGTAATTCGAAACAGAGGGTTTGATAAATAAACACTAACCCTACATCACACTGATCCAATACTTCTAATCTAGTTGGGACTAGCTCCTGTATTTAACCTGAAGCTTTTACTCTCCTTAGGGAATACTGATTCAGTGTAATATTGAAATCTGCTTGGCTAGATTTCTACACACAATGAGGTTTTGTTTGTGGGACAGTATTAAAATGTGGCAGTCTTCACTAGCAATCTGAAGTGGTATCAGCTCAGAAAAAGCATCATTAAATGGTTCTTCTACATGAAGGAAGTGGACCTGAGGTGGGTGAATACCTTACAGTGTACTGGAAGAACTTGTGGAAGGCTGCTTTTTTAAAACAAAACATTATGACCTCTAGCACCTTGATTAAACTGGGCTTTGTTTATTCTGGGCTTGGAGTAGTTTATTTGACTTCTGGATTGGTGATGAGGGGCCATCCAAAGCAAAGAGAAAATAAAACAATCTAAGCTCAACATTGCGATTTATTTTTACTATGGGGAAGTAATTAGTATTTAACAATTATTAATTAAGCAATTTATTTGAAGAAATTATTTTGATTTTTTTCTAAGGAAAGTACTTGGTTTTGCAGATCTGTGCCTATTTTTGCCTAGGCTTTAATATGCCAGTCATAAAGCACATAAATCAGCTTGTTTATAATTTGGAAACAGGAACTGTTGATCTTGCTACTGCAAGGGAAAGCAAGGGATCAATTGTAAGAAAAATGTGAGTCCAAAATGATGACCCAAAGTGAGATCGGAACCTGTTTCTGAAACATGATGTTGAAAGGATCTGATCCCAGAGGCAAGGGGGCTGGAATTAAAGCACAGTTCTGCTCTAAACCTTTCTGGCAATGGCTGACTTTTCCATTGCTAAATCTGTCCCACAGACATTTGGAAGGGGTCTGGGGAATAAATCTTACCCTCCTCCACATGGATCTCCTCTTACTCTCTCCTGCCCCTGTTTTGCCAGGGCAGTCTGTAACAGGCTGCTGCACAGCTAGACCCTTCTAGACAGTTCAGTTCAGTTAATCCCCTTTTTGCCTGAGTCCCTCTCACAGCAAATATGTCTCCTCCCTTCCTATTGTCTCAGTCATACATGAGAATGACTGTAAGTTTCCATACCCTCCAGCTGTCCCAATTTGACAGGGATAGTCCTGATTAATCTTCATCATCCCACCTATTCAGCTGCTTTTAAAATGTCTCAGTTTCTTGCCTCACCTCCCACTTTCCCCCCTTTGTCCTCAGCTTACTTGAGTTGCTGCAAACTCAGTTAGAAATGCAAAAGTAGTTTGCACTCTATTAACTCAGCAAGGGGGATATGACAGGAGAGGTGGAGTCTTGCCTTGTTTTTATAACTCACTCCACTTTCACCCACCCTATCCAAGCTCAAAGAAAGAAAAACAACTAGGATAACAGATGATTCACTGTTACCACCCCAGTCAGAGCCAGGCCATTGTTCCAGGGATGATAAGTGAGTAGGGAAATCTGACTCATCAGGGCACTCTAAAGTGATCACCAACAACATTCACAGCAATTCTCAAAAACCTGGCTTATCAGTGGATTAAACAGCAGTGAAAGCAGGTATAGGCAAGGAATCAAGCAAGCACTTCCTTGTTTCCATCCTATGTGGAAGACGTCCACTGCATCTCATTACCACGCCACAAGGGTATTAGAAATAAATAACATGGGAAGGCTTCTGTGAAATTTCATATGTATAACACAGCCTTTCTTGACCTGGTGCCCTGCAGATACTTTGGACAACAATTCTCACCACCTGCACTGTAGTATAATGGCACTGCATAATCCTGGAGAGTGCCAAGTTGGGGAAGGTTTAAAGGCAATTATTTAATAGGCTCAGACTGCATCATAGGGTAAGTTCCTGATGAACACGCAGCGGGCCTTACTTCCAACTGAACAAGCATAGAATTGAACTACCGGTAGCTTTTTTTAAAAAATGGCCTGATAATGTTTGGCAAATCCTTTACTTATGAACTGCACAGAGAATAGACCTGTATTGTAACACGTGGCTGACCTTTTAGGAGTTGATTTTACTCGCAGTCACATCACAACATTTCATTGGAAGGATACTTCCCACCTGTTTTCCTGTGTGGATGTAAACAGAGGTGTTATCTAGGGTGGGGCAAGTAGAGTATGTATCCTGGGTGCCTAAGCAGGGGGCGGGGGGGGGCAAAAAAGCCGTGATAGAAGATTTAGCGGCAGCAGCAGAGGAGGAAAAGAAGGAGGTGGAGGCGGTGGTCCCGGAGGAGGAGAAGGCTTGCCCTCGGTGCTGTGTATGCTAGATACGCCACTGGATGTAAATGGTCATTCCCATCTACAGTTTTGTTCCACTCGTTATGTTTCCATGAGAGGTCATTCAGACAAGCTACTGTATATAACCAGTTAGCCATTACATAATGATTTGGACTGAAATATGAGTAAGAATACATAGAAGATAAGTCACATTGATGCAGAGCATACCTGCATTTGGACTGACTGCAGGAATAAGTTTTACAGCCTTGGCAGACATGGCTGAGATATATTGTGAAGAGCACCATTTCAGAGTAACAAATGCATTTTCATGTTATTTACCCTTCTATAATGAAAACATCTGTCCTAAAAATTTGTCCCTAGGTTTCAGGAACAGAGGGCAGTGCAACAAGTATAGGCAGCACTCCATATTTACTGGTTTGACTTTCACAGATTTGATTATTTGAGAGTTTCTCCAATCCCTGCCCTTCCCCAACTCAGGCACTTCTTTTCCAGGGGAACCTTCCCTTTCAGCGACTCTGATCAGGCCATGCAGTCCTTTAAAAACCCACTTCTGGTCCTCCTCCTCCTCCTCCTCTACCAGCCTCTGCCTAGCAAGCCCAATTTTTCAGCACCCCAAACTCTCTCCCAGTGCTCCCACCCACGCAGCCAAGGAAGGAGATGGCTGTGAGAGAGGAAATATAGGGCCACTGTGCCAACCCACCCTCTTCCTCTCTCTGTTCCCTGACCTGGGCCATTTCTGCACTAGACTGTTATAGCGCTATTTTTCCACTTGCAACATCCTATGGAATCCTGGGGTTTGCAGTTTCGGGAGGGGCCAGCCCTGGTTTGGATCCTGGGTGCATGCTGTTCCTACCAGGCCTTCACACACACGCACTTGGATATTTGCAGTTTTTCCTCTTTTGTGTGAGTCTTGCACCCCTAATCTTAGGGAATGTGGAGTGGTGACTGTAAAATGAAGGCCATTTCCACCCTACACTGTTATAGTGCTCTTATTCCACTTTCAACGTCCTATGGAATCCTGGAGTTTGCAGTTTAGGGAGGGGCCTTTAGAATTCTCAGCCAGGGAGCTCTTTGATCTCAGTAAACTACAAACTCCAGAATTCCACAGGATGTTGAAAGTGGAATAATAGCACTATAACAGTCTAGTGCAGAAATGGCCTTAGAATCTGCCTCTGTCGCCTATTCAAGAACAGTGTGGACATGGTCTGAAAATACAGCACAACAAATGCAAGCCTCAGTGAAGCAAAAGTAGGCATTTGTAAGCATTAGGCTTTTTTACAGTCAGTCTTAAACAAATAATACCACAGGGAAATACCTGAAGATTTCTTGAAACTCTAAATCCCAGATCAAATAATTCAGCTGGGGTTCCCAAAGGAAATATCACCATCTAGTGGTGAATTAAGACGCTTGTATTAAATCAAATTGGTGCTTTCCCGTATTTGCTAACACAGGCCCTTTTCGCATGGCATTCGCCATGCGAAAGGGCCTTTGGAGCATCGCACAATTGCGAGGAGCGGTCCACATGACGTCCTCGCAATTACACGACACTGCGGGGGCTGGCAGACACCGATCGCGCATGATTTAATTTTTGGCTTGTAGCCAAAAATGGTGCACAATCGCGCATCACTCCAGGGCCCCGCGCGCACTTACCGTGCATGTGGAGCCTCTGGAGCTGCAGCAGTCGAGCTTCTTGGCCCAGCGCAGCCTGGGAAAATGCCAGGCTGCGCTGCGAAAGGAAGAGGAAGAGCCCTCATGTTGCCTGCTTGCCAGCAGGCAGCTTCTGTGGAGGCGAAGCAGCAGGGATGCGAGAGCCTCTCGCAAGAGGCTGCTCGCACAATCCCCGTGCCGCAGCGCCACGAAAAGGTAAGGTGCGGAAAGGGCCACAGTGTTTCCCCAGCCGGCTGATACGTGATATTTTGTCAACGTGCCAGGAACCAGCACTATATTTCTTCACGTCAGGTAGAATTGTTTCTTTCTTTCCTAGAAACTTGCCAGGGACCAGCAGTAGTCCATGAATCACCACTTTGAGTAGCACTGCTCTAACAGAATATACCTTGAAGTTGAGGCCAGACCTTGGAAAATGAATTTGAAAAAGTAACAAGTTGCAGCTATATTTCCAACTGTCAACCCCCCAGTTAGTTACTGTTATGGCAACAACCTCAAAACTAACTAACTAATATTAATAACCTTTTATTTACTTAAAAACACACACACACACACATTTGAATGCTATAGGCTACTGGCTTTGTTTCTCAAAGCATGCTCTCTTCGCATCCACCTCAGCTGCATAAGGCATTTAAACCATGTAATAATCTTCCACCACTGTGTAGTAAGGCCAGATCCCTGTAAGTACAAAAATAAATTAAATTACAACTATACTGCAAAATGAGTAAAGGTATGCTCATTAAAGTTATAGACACAATGTAATGTAGGCATACCTTAATTGTTCAGGAAAGAAATCAATTTATAAATAGTCACTTTCAAGGCAACATAGTTTTTCTGCATGGATGGAAAGCATGCACACCCCATTAAGAAGAAGTACAAACACATAGAAGAGCCAGTGTGGTCCAGCGGTTTGAACATGGGATTATAACCCTGGAGACCAAGGTCTGATTCCTTACTTTGCTATGGAAATGCACTGGTTGACCTTGGGCACATCACACACTCTCAGCACCAGAAAATCCCATTATAGGTTTGTCTTAGGATTGCCAGAAGTCAGAAATGACTTGAAGGCACACAACAACAACAAACAAACAAACAAACAAATGCATGGACTATCATATGTGAGAACTTCAAGGGCCCGTTCATGCTACACCATTATAGCACTATGATTCCATTTTAACAATCATGCCTGCATTCCGTGATACCCTGGGATATGTACTTTGGTAAGGCAGTAGAGCTCTAGCTGAGAATTCTAAATACCCCTCCCTAATCAAGAAATCCCAGGATTCCATAGGATGGTACCATGACAGTGATACTGGCATCATAGTGCTGTAGTTGTATAGTGTGAAATGGCACCAGGTTTCTTTCCTTCCTTCTGAATATCTAAGCACCTGCCCTTGGAAACAGTGGTGGTTTCTCAGTTGCATTTCCTATAAAGTCAAAAGATATATGTGCAATTGGCATCCATCAATATATATATATTTAGGTTATGCTATCAGTGTGTTTTTGCTTTTTATATAGGGCAAGCAAGCCAGCCAATTTTTGCCCAATATTATCCATGTAGTGGCAGCACACAGAAACCAGCAAGAAAATACAGCTATCTTATTCCCAATGCAGCTTCCTTTGATCAAATTTAACATTTTGTATCTGAATGTTTTCTAAAGAGGTAAAGACTGTCATTAGGGGAAAAACTTTTTTCACATGCTTCCCATTCCATTTCTGTAGTTTTTGACAGCTCCTGAGGGTGGCAGTATGTTAATCGACCCTTCCTGCAAAGTCAGTCCAGACAGCTTTTTCTACTATCCTGGAGTCCCTCCTTCTCCATTAAGTTGGTTGATACTACCAAAAGGCATAGAGAGCCAGTGTGTTGTAGTGATCCGAAGGCTGGACTAGAACGCTAAAGGACCAGGATTCAAGTCCTTGTTTGGCCATGGAAACCCATTGGGTGACCTTGGGCAAATCACACTCTCTTTATCTCAGAGGCAGGCAATGGTAAGCTCTCTCTGAACAAATCTTGCCAAGAAAGACCTACGGTAGTTTCATATTAGGGTCATCATAAGCCAAAAAGATCTTGAAGTCACGCAACAACAACAACAACATCCTATCCAGCCGGTCTTTTTTCATGAGCCTTTTAATTTTTCATTCAGAAGGATCCTCCCACAGTCAGCTTGAAGTCCAAGCATCCTACATATTTCTTTCACCTCACTTTACACATGAGGATTGTCTCATCTGTTACATCTGTCTGGAAGCCTCTGGTCCAAGCATTGCCATGATAGCATGACCTGTCCATTCATATTGATCTGGGTATCTGTGAGGCCCTGGAGGTACTCAAGTATTTTGTTTTTTATTAATAAGACTGGCTGGAGCATAGTTTAAGAACCTCCGTTTTAAGAAGCATTTAAGGAAGCAGAAAACTTTGTAACATATTTGGGGGTAGCCATCTTGGCCATGCAGCAAAATACAACAAATTCTAAAAGCCACAAAATAGTAATATCTTTATTGACCCAGCTAAAACACACAACATACATCATTCAGGCTTCTAAATCTTCACTGGCTTCTTTACCTGGCAAAGCTATTAATAATCATACAGTAGAAGAAAAATGTTGATGTTAGAGTCACAGGCCTATACATTTGTCTCAGCTGTTACTTGTGTTTTCAGTTAAGATGGTCTGCAAGGATCTCAATGCAGACAGACGCCGTTCTCCTTCTTGGCCATGTGATGAGCAAGGACAAAGGGGAGTAAATGGCAGCCAATAAAATTTAAAATCTATTAGCACCAGCAAAGTAAATTCCACTGAGATCCAGGCAACCTCTGTCCTGTGTGAGGCTAAATGCCCCTTTCTTAAGCAGAGCACACTGAATTTCTCAAGAAGTTTCCGATTAATGACTGAACCAAGGTATGGAAAATCTTGAAGTATTTCAAAGTCTTTATCATCTACTTTAAGGTTATGTAGATCATCTGTGGTCATTATTTTTGTTTTCTTAATGTTCAGGTATGAACCTTAGCATGCAAAGACTTAAATGGCTTGGGCCAGGATATAAGAAAAGTCCTTTTTACCCATATGAGCCTGTCTGAAATCTGAGATCTTCAATAGATCTGGTCTATTGCCTGGAAGATCCCCATCTCTAGTCTACAGTGTTGCTTCCATTCCTTCTTGAAGATCAACTACGAATCTCCTAAATTGGTGTTTGCACTGGCATATTGGCTATCTGGCATAATGCCATAGGGATGTCATATGAAGGACCTAAGACAGTTTATCCCTTCTCCAGGTAATACCCATGAACAGACCTGAGGTAGGTGTCTGACCACAGAGCTAGCATGGTTAGTGGTTTGAGCATTGGACTATGATGCTGGAGACCAGGGCTTGATTCCTTGCTGAGAAGCAGTTTCACTGGGACTTACTCCTGAGACGAAATGCATAGAATGATAAACCTTATAGAACTGTTTAGTCCTTAAAATTGTCCAGAAGGATACTCTTAATGGTGCCAAACACTCATGAAATCTGCTCTGGAGTCTTTCAGAGCAGGGTATTTAATGTAGTGGCACCCAGTGCATAATTTTCTCTTCTACCTGATATCAAAAATGTTCCAACAATTTTTATTTTTAGACATGTTGAAAACTATTTCTGCAAGCCTCCCCATTGCAGGTTGTTCAGCTTTCTATTTTTTTTTAATAATCTATCTATATTTCTATGTGTTGTTATGTTCATAATAAAAGAAGAATTAAACAAAACGAAATAAAAACATGGAGGTGTGCTTTATAAGCTTAAAAGCTGTCATCCTGGGCTTTATTCCTGAGCAGTTCTGCTTAGAATCCGCCTGTACTTTTCATGCTTTCTGGGATGGTGTCCAGATTTACTGAAGAAACAGAAACTATGGAATGTCCAGCGGAAACCACAAAAGAAGCTGGAGACACCTCTCAAGATGCTCAAAAAACGGTTGTTTTATAAGTAAAAAAAGCTCTTTTTTTAAAAAAAAAAACCTAATTAAAAATCTTTTCAGCATTTTGGACAAGGGATAAGTCTCCAGTTCCTTCTGCGGGTTTGCTGAGGCTTACATCTGGCCTTGATGACTTTGGTTTGACCCTGCCTATCCCCTTCACCTTGTCCACTTCTGAAATGCATTCCCCCAGGACGAAAGCCTTCCTGAATCAGGGTTGAGTCCCTGGGAGGAAAAAAAAAAAATCCTGATCGCTGTCATAGAAACACACTCATAATGTAGCAACCCTATAGACACACCCAAAGCACCCCTAGTGGCCATATTGCCATCCACTACTCAAAAGATTGCTTGTCCCACCGTGTCACTATGTTAGTCACACTGAGAAGATGTCAGTCAATGCACAGCAATGACCACCAAATGGATTGCAGTCAGTGAGGAAAGGAAGTTTAATTCTTACATCCTTTACTGTGGTTCTGAGGACTTTTTTTTTTTTGCCAAAGTTGAAAAGATGAACTTTCCCATTTGTGCCTCTCATATTAAAAAAAAGATCCTGTTAAATGTGAGTGCACATTTATAGTTAGATTTTGTTTTGTTCTCTCATCTCCATGGTTAGAAATGCTCCATCTAACAGTCCTTTTTATTTTTTATCATCAAGCGTGAGTCTATATTCCAATCTACACTTGGCTGTACTTGTAAAAATCTTTTAACAGCTGCATCACTTTAAAAACATATGGTAATATTTCAATGCTGGAATTCTAATGATATTTTTATGAATTTTTAGAGTTTTAAAAGCCATCTTGGGAAGGCCATCAGCCCCAAAAGGCTGCCTTTTTTTTTTTTTTTAAGAAACTCTAAACAAAATAAATGGGAAGATGTAACACAGCCATGAGGTGGGCAGTGTGCATCCCTTCACTTGCACACCTTCTCCATACCCCAGCAGCTGGCTAGGTAAGAAGGAAAAAGATAAGGGGACAGAGAAAAAGAGAGGGAAAAAACGGATAGCAAAGACCATGAGGGTCCCCTCAGACTTACCTGGGAGGAGTTTGTAGAGTGTGCTGGTAGTGGCAATGAGCCACCATCTGCTCTGGCAGTCAGCTTCTTTTCAGGATTCCCATGATTTCACAGGCATGGTAGGAAGCAGCCAATCAGCATGGGACGGGGCAGTGTCCAACTGGTGCTGGATGCCAAAGGCTTCGCCCCAGTCTCCTGGTAGTGATGCATACAGGGTAATGCCCAGCTCAGAGCTGGGACTTCCCTTACCCTTGGGTAGTAGAGGACCACACAGTGGCAGTGCACCTGGATGGCTCCTCAGCTGCCATTTCTGGATGCTCTCAGTCCTTTTTTTGCAGGTCAAGTCACTGAATCTGTGCTGATGCCATGCCAGCCTTTAACTTCATTTAAAGTTGTGGCCAACCTTCTTCCACTTCATTTTTGGATCTCCTTTTACGTTGGCAGCTCTTCCTTGGCTCACCAGCCCTTAGCTACTATGCCGCCAAAGAGGCCTATCTATTTGGTCTGATCTGTTTACCAAGAAACCTGGACTGATGCTTCCTCCCACCATTTCCTGACATACAATGGCATTTAGTTTGCATTGATTTTTATTTCAGATTAAATTGAAGTATCATTGAGCTGATGCTCCCGTTGCACTCCCCTCCCAGTAGAGCCACTGCCGGTATCCCCACTGGACAACTGCGGAAAAAGGTAGGGTGCAGAAAGGGCCAAAGTCTGATACCACATGGGAAGCCAAATAATGCCAAAGTTCACAACATACATTGTGTGGGCCACAAGATGTCCCCTACCTACTTTTATTTCCTCTGGATACACTTGAATCTCTACCATCAGAAAATAGTTTTGCATTTTTTAAAGAGGAGAACTGTTCTCCTTGGAGTCTCTAGAAAGTGCAAGTCTCTTCTATAGCGAGGGTGTTTGTTTAAGCAGAGGCAGTTCTCAGCCAAATCCTATTTTATCTGAGCTATGTTTTATTTTGAGAGTCAGCGTCGTGTAGTGGTTTGAGCAGTGGACTACAATCCTCGAGACCACGGTTCAATTTCCTGCTTGGCCATGGAAATCCAGTGGATGACCTTGGGTTGTTACACACTCTCAGGCCATTTCCGTACTACACTGTTATAGTGCTATTATTCCACTTTCAACAACCTGTGAAAATCTAGGGTTTGTATTTACTGAGGCCAAAGAGTTCCCTGGCTGAGAATTCTAAATGCCTCTCCCTAAACTGCAAACCCCAGCATTCCATAGGATGTTGGAAGTAGAATAATAGCACTGTAACAGTGTAGTATGGAAATGGCCTCAGCTTCAGAAAACCCCATGACAGGTTCTCATTAGGGTCACCATAAGTCAGAAGTGACTTGAAGGCACACAACAACAATAATGTTTTATTTTATTTGAGATATAGAGCATAATAGTCTATGTTTTATCTGCGAACATAACATTATTATCATTGTTTTAAAATACAAAGTTAGCAAAGCTGTTCAGGGCAAGTAGTTAATATTGTTAATGTTTTATGTAGTTTTAATTAAGCTTTTCACTCTGAAGGGTAAGGAAAAACAGAGTTTATATTGTTGCAGAGTTGATCTATCTATCTATCTATCTATCTATCTATCTATCTATTTATCAATCATCTGTCATCTATTTATCTATATTATATTTTTCTGCCAACATTGCAACTCAGTTTCCTGCACAGCAAACATGCTTTCTGAGGGGCAAAAACCTCATGTTTTCTCTTCAAAAAGCAATACAGTTGCACAGGAATCAGTGCAGTAATCTACTGTCCAAGGGTATGGGACAAGGGTTGGTTAGACAACAAGATTTCTGGACCGAAACACATTTTCTGTGTAGAGGAGGCACACACAAATGCATTTTCCTGAATGATGTCCCAAAGTGGCAAAAGTAAGCTGTACAAAAGCCATCGCATTCTTGCAAGATGGGGTGGGATGACTGAATGATTCTTTCTTGCATGCGTAAAAGAAATAAACATTTAGTTCTTTGTTCTTTCTGTCTGTTCACCCAGTCAGCAGTTTTCCCCAAAGGTGCTGTGTACGGTGGATTTGACAAAGGCTGCTGGGCAAGCAAGTCCAGTGCTGCTGCTGCTGGGGCACCAGCTCAGCAGAATAGGTGGGAGAGAGCTCAGTCTTTGCTGGCCTCAGTATCTGCTGTTGCCACCCCAGCATCTGCTACCTCATTCAGCCTAATGGTAGGGTCAGCCCTTTGTGGTTGTCTACGTAGGGGCTATATCACAACAAGGCCCATTAGACCAGTGCTTTGTTACTCTGGACTTTACTACGTCATGTATATTAAAAGATTTGCCATTTGATAGTGATATGATCATAATGCAGGCGAAGGAAATGACACATAGTTTGCTCTTCATGGTAAATGCCTATGAGATCTGTTCCTGCTTCCAAATACCCATGAAATAAAATTCAACAAGGGCTAATAGAAAGATAAAGTGGAATGAACAAAGTAAGGAACAAGGGGAAGTGGGGGATCGACACCTGACTCTAAAACAGCTGAAAAAGCTGAATATAAAATCTGCTAGGTTGAAGGTCTGGTGCAATATGCAGGACTATTGAAGTATTCTAAAATCCATATTAGGATAATGCCTCTATTAGGTCAATCAAAAGGGTACAAAGGTATATAAGCTTTCAAGATCTTTTTATGAACAAAAAAGTGAGAGCAGGAGGAAAGACCCCTCCACAGCACCCTTACTTTTTTCTCTGATAAAGTTGGTTTAATTTTTTTTTTTTTTGCGTAATTGCTCACTCCTCTCCGCTTGAATTGAATTAATTGGTTTTACCCCAGTATGAAATTTGAATTTCTTTCTGAAGGTCAACAGACTGGCCTCTGCTGTCTGAAATATTGTTTCCTTTGTTTTCCCATCTTTAAAGCTATGTTTCGTGGGGAAAAGCAAACCCTACTTCACAAAGACAACCAGATGTACAGGTAGTGGATATAACCATAAATATTTCCTAAGTACATTATAAGAAAGGAAGTCCCACAGAATTCAGAGGGGCTTACTTCCCTCTTAATGCCTTTGGGATCTAAGCATAAGACTATTTAAAGTTTCAGGCCCAGAAGTTACTGCACGACTTGTTAGCACCTGTGTTTCACAGTCACAGAAAGATCTATGATGTTAGGGAATGCCGATGACAAAGTAGTTATCATACTGGGTTAGTGAGATAATACAGAGCAGTGTTTTATTACATGACCAAAAAGAGGTGGGATCCCATCAACAATCACAGCTGTCAAGTGTGTACCTCTTGGGTAATGTAAAGAATGAGAGTCATGCTGTGCAGTGTTTTGTTTTGTTTTTTGAGCTGGGTTTTACAGAGACTCTCTCTTAAAATCTGGGGGTGGGAATGAGGAAGAAGATGTCCAAATGAAATACAGCTATTATCACCACCAAGTATTCCTGTTACTAGTTCATTTGCTGTGACTCAGGAATGGTATAGATGCTGTATTGTTACACATCTGGCTATTTCTCTGTTACTAGGGATGTTTTGTCATGGGATGGGCCATTTCAGAAAAGCAAAAACATAACTGCAGATGAAGGCCCAAGTGTAGGATCCCTCCATGTTGCTTCAACTACAGGGACAGATGTGCTGTTTGAGTGAATAAAGTGAATAAAGGGAAGAGGTACCAATATCAATATCTTGTGGTTGGGTGCACAAGAAGGTGGAATCTGGAGTACTTATAAGCACGGACAGCCTGAAACAAGCTTTCCAGAACAGTACCATATTCTATGTTAATAGTATCAGCAGCATCTGGGAAGACCATAGTGGTCATCTTTGCAAAACCACTGCAAGCTATGGCCCTTTCCGTACGAGGCGAGGGAATCGCTCCGTGCCATTACTCACCGCTTCTTCTCGGGTCTGAAGCAACGCGGACTGTCCCTGAAGCCCTTCTGCAGGGCTCCTCCTTGGTCCAGGGCGAATCGGAGCAGCGCGAGGTCTGTAGATCCACACTGCTCCGGCTTCCAAAATCGCGGCTCTGGCTTCCAAAATGGTGGCTTCCGGCTTCCAAAATGGTGGCTTCCAGCTTCCAAAATGGCGGCTTCCGGTTGGTCATGGGTCCTGACCAACCGCTGAAGCTCGCCACGCCTAAAGCCCGCCGTCCGCAGATGGCAGGCTTGCAGTGGCGCGTTCCAGGAAAATAAAGACCTGCTTTTCCAGTCTTTCAAAAACACGCTGGAGGACCACTTGGGGTCGTCTTGGAGCAGACTGAGGTGCGGATCTCCGGTAAGTAGTCCACTCCTAGTCGACTCCAAGGTGCAGACGACCTCCGTGCGAGGACGCACTGCCCTGTTCTAACTGCCTGGTGCGGAAAGGGCCTGTGTAACTCAGACAACATATCGGAAGCATGGAACACCTACACAAGGGTTATTACACGAGCAAGGTAGTTTTTTAAAAACTTTTTATGGTTATAAAAGGTTGCAGTTCAGGATGTGCCATGTATTCTAAACATTTTAAGGCTAGCGCCTCCAAAACAACATGAGTTTGTTCTGATATTCAGTCACTCTGGAATGAAATGGTTGTACAAGATCGGGGTTACATTCCATCTGAAGACACAGATCTGCTGTTTGATACATTCCTGGATTCAACCCTAAGCCTGAAACAGGTTTAACAGCAGCCAGGCATACATTTGCTCAATTAACGGTTGTGCTTTGGGTGTGCATGTTCCTTAAGACATCAGATCTGGCCACAGTGACATATGCCTTAGTTGTATCCTGGTTGGATTACTGTTAACGTGCTGTATGTGAGGCTTTGAAGAATGTTCAGAAACTTCAGCTGGTCTAGAGAACTGCAGCCAGATAGTTAACTGGGGCTTTCTACAGAAAGAATACAACTTCTTTGTTGCACCAGCTCCATTAGCTTACGGTTTGTTTCTGGACCCAGTTCAAAGTGCTGGGTTTGACCGATAAAGCCCTATCTGGATCAGATCTAGGTTATCTGAAGAACCATATTCTCCCTTACGAAGCTGCCTGTGTTCTGAGCAATGATGGGGAGGCCCTTCTGTCTGTCTTACCGCCTTCACAGGGTGAGAACACAGGAGAGGGCCTTCTCAGTGGTTGACTCCAGGCTCCGGAACGCCCTTCCCAGAGAGATTAGACTGGGGCCATTTCTGCACTAGACTGTTATAGCACTATTATTCCACTTTCTACATCCTATGGAATCCTATGGCCCCTCTCTAAACTGCAAACCCCAGGATTCCATAGGATGTTGAAAGTGGAATAATAGCGCTACAACAGTCTAGTGCGGAAATGGTCTGACGCTCTCCCTGCTGTCTTTCCATACACAGGTGATGAACTTTCTCTTTCAATAGGCCTTTGAGGACTGATTATACAAAGCCCCTCCCACCTAAACAATATGCTGGATTTTCTGTTTGTTACCTTCATTGTGTAGGGTTTTTTAAAAAATAGTTTGCATTTTTAACTGGCTTTAATTTTGTGATATTCACTTTTTAGCTTTGGTATTTTCTCAATTTTTAACTTTTTAAAAAAGCTGTTGTAAGCTAGTGTGACTCCCAAACTGGGAAAAAGTAAGGGAATGAATGAATGAATTAATTAATTAATCAATTTCTTTGGTGAACCTTAAAACCATGCAACTTTAAAGAGCAATGGAGTATTTCATTCTGTCCGCAATTTGACTATTGTATTATGGTTTTGCACAAGTATTTGCTGTTGTGTGCCTTCAAGTTGTTTCTGACTCACAGCAACCCTACGGCTGTTAGGCTTGAAATTTGGTTTTTGTAACTTGCTATATTAATTGGCATTTTAGATACTCAGAGCTCATCAAACAACGTTCCTTTAGAATTAATTATTTTGTTCTGCTCCTGTTTATAATCATTATGCACAAGTGAAGGACTCTTGAGAATGACCTAGGATGTAACAGGGTCATGTAGACTTAGGGATGTTAAAGTTCAGATAAAATGTAACACATGTACAAGCTATAACTCTGCTAAATGCTGATGCATGAATCTTTTCTTTCCTGTAAGCATTCTTTAATATAAACATAAAAACGGTATAAGAAGCCTGAAAGAATAAATCATCCTACCTGGGATCCTTTGGCCAAAGTACTTGTGTGTGTGTGTGTGTGTGTGTGTGTGTGTGTGTGTGTGTCTGCCTTTCTTTCTTTTTTCTACCTTCCTACTTTGTGTTTGGGGGTTCACATCAGCTCCATGTCCATGTGGGCATGTAAGGCGTGATCTGTTTATCCACCATAACAAGGTGAACCTATCACAGGATTCTCTGTGGGTGGAGAGTGTGTGATGTGCCCAAGGTCAGCCATGGGTTTCCATGGCCAAGTGGAAAATAGAATGCTGATGTCTAGGGTCATAATCCAATGATCAAACTGTTCTACTATATTGGCTCTCTATATAGGTATACCTCAGTTAATAAAGTTGATCTACTCCTGAGGAAACTTATTTAACAGAAAATGTGGTAGAAAAGGCAGAAATAACCTGGAAAAAACAGCTATAGGTTGTACATCACAAAAACAAAGAGCAATTCAGCATGTTTCTTCCTTCAAAACTAACAATATGCATGTGTGAAATGAAACTGATTAGGTAACCCTGGCATAAGTAAGCAAAGAGTTATATTGAACCTTCTACAGACCACCGGAAGGCTTCTTTCAAAATGTATTTAAGATTGACGTATCTTTCACCAGCCTCTACTTTTCTTATAATTTATAGTTTGGTGGTCAGATTTATAGATCTGTGCTTTCAAGGATGCTTGAGAGGGTTAGCTGGAAGAACAAGGCCCTCCTTCCTTCCTCTCTCTATTTTTGTCGTTCATGTGTGCTCTGTAAAGTGTTCTGGAGGCAGTTGTTTTTCTTCTTGCTTGTTGTAGGCAGGCACACACATCTATAGTAAGATTGGCTGGAATAGAATCCCACGGCTTCCCAGTTCAAGCTTTATTACATTATTTAGTACAGACATGTTGCTGCAACCTGACACTCAAGATCTGTGTTTCTCTAGCTCTCCCTCACCATCCTCTCAGTGCTGATGCCTGAAAAAGCTTCCAGCTAGAGCAGGGATGAGTAACTGCAAGGGAGCAAGAGGTCAATTCTCCCACACCTTCTCTCAAATACAAACACTTCTGTTTTCCTTTGCAGACCTTCCCAAAATGATGACACAAAGTGAAGGGGCATGCCTTCCTCTTGCCATTTTGAGAGTGACTGAAGAAGAAAAAGAATGTATTTGAAGGCAGTACATGGTTCTGAAGTGTTGTTGAGAGTGCATGCACCCTTTCACAAAAATTGTATGACAATCACACCACAAAATTTTAAATTTTATTTTGCAGGGTTGGGAGGCTTTGGAAGGCCTGTGGGAGGCTTCACAAAAGTTGAGTCCAGGGGCTGCAGGCAACCCAGGGCCCAGACTTTGTCCATCTTTGAGCTTGAAAGCGGATGAAGAGGAAAAAGGAACAGCTTCACAGATATAAAATGACTTTACGAAAAGGAGCTTCGATGCCAGAAGTTATGTCAACCGAGTTATGTCCATGATGCCAATAAGAGGCTCAACAGATACATGTGTATCTTTATGGTTGTCTTTCTTAAATGTTATTTCATGAGTATGAACAGATCTTATTTACCATGAAGGACACATTTTCTGATAGGTCATTTCCCAAGCCTGCATTATTATCATATCAGCATCACCTTGGCCCTTTCTGCACCTTACTTTTTTCGGTGCTGGGGTGCGGGGATCGCGTGAGCAGCCTCCGGTGAGAGGCTCTCGCACCCCTGCTGCTTCAGCTCCACATGAGCTGCCTACTCCCGAGCAGGCAGCATGAGAGCCCCGTCTCTTCCTTCCACAGCACAGCCTGGGACTTTCCCAGGCTGCGCTGGGGCAGGAAGCGTGACCGCCGCGGCTCTGGAGGCTCCGCACGCATGGCAAGTGCACGCGGGGCCCTGGAGCGATGCATGATCGCGCACCATTTTTGGCTGAAAGCCCAAAATGAAAAAGTGCGTTGTGCAGATTGCTCACAATCGCGCGATGCTCCAGGTGCCCTTTCGCATGGCAAATGCAATCCGAAAAGGGCCCTTGTTTGTAATACAAACTGAAGCACAAAAGTAGCAGAGTAATAAGAGGCATCCAATAGAGTACTGATCAGATGTTGTCTCCTAGTTGGTAGTGATCAGATTCTAAGCACAAAGGCCTTGTCCTACTATTAGTCAGAGCAGTGCCCAAGAAGGAACAAAGTCTGACTGCCTGGCCTGGTGACCTTCTCCCAATGCATCACAGAAAGCACCTTTTTGGAGGTGGATGGGAGGAGAGTATGAGCAAGAACAGAAGCAGAGGACTAGGACACAACACTACGGCATGCTCTTTTCATATGACTCATAGTAGCTTGAAAGCTCTTTATGCAGTTCACCTAACTTCTTGTTCTTCCACAACACTTTTGCACCAGCTAAACCAGCGATAAGCCAGCCTTGCTGGCTATGCCACATTCTCCACCTCATTCCTCCTTTGTAGCATCATAATTGTTCATTCATTCACAAATATCCTACCTTTTCCCCAATATTGGAACTCAAGGCAGCTTACAGAATATTGAAACCAGAACAAAGTAGAAGCATATAAAAACATCAGTAAAAATGTATAAAAGTTATTTTTAAAAGCAATTATACAATTTATACAGTTAAAATTATTTACAATGCATTAGAAGATAGGACATAAAACTCATCAAAATAACACAGCATAAGAAGTCAATGCAGCTAAATCCTGAAAGCTTTCCAGAACAGGAAAGTTTTAACTTGGTGGCAGAAGGACAGTGCAACCCTAGCTTCTCTAGGGAGGGAGTTCAAAAATTTGGGAGCAGCCACTGAAAAGGCCCTCTCCCTTGTACCCACCAGCCATGTCTGTGAAGGTAATGGAAATGAGAGACTTAGAATTATCTATAATCTATAATCAGTTCAGAATGTTCAAAAATCCCTTTGGCAGTATGTCTTCAATATAGCTTAATGACTTTAACATTGCAAAAGGAATTCACTGCTAATTCTGATACTCCTTTATGATTTATCTCCTGACTTTGAGAAGAGATTAATGCAACTGTAGCTTTTTTCATTAATACTAATGCAGATGAATGCAGTGGTGGATGTAACATCATCAAAGTGAACATGTAATGCTCTTGACACACTAGATAGTCCTCGTATTGTGACTCATATTACATAGCTAGCTACTGATACACATCTAAAAGGATGATGTGAGGTTACTTCCGCTTTCACAAGAGTGAAACATCTGAGATGAGAAGCACTGTTGGATCTGAGTGGCCTTTGGAAAACCCAAAAATAAATAAATAAATAAACAAACAAACAAAGTGAGAGGCCATGCTGGCTGGGGCACTCTGAGATCCTAACTCCAAACAAGTAGTCTCTTCAGGTTTTGTAGTCTCTCTTTCAGGCATGGTTTATGGTGCAATCATCAAGTTATCCCTATTGCATGGGAGGAAGAGCTCTTCTAAAGACATGCTAGTGCACTGTGGACACATGAACAAAATAGGAAGAGGGGAAAAGTACTGGTGGGGGAATTAAACTTAAGAAGAACTCTCCACTTCCCCATGGTTTGTCCCTGAAAAAGAAGGTATTTAATACTGGTAGAGTATAACAGTTTGGTGGTGACCTGATGACTGTTGAAAGGAACAAATACCCTGGGGAAGGTTCAACAGAAAAGAGAGTTTATACTTTTTTCCCCTAGAAATCAGTTCAGGGAAACAAAAATAAAAGCACACCAAATATATGTGATGGATCTCCTTCTCCAGGCTGGCTCTGTGGTTCCAAATCCTTGGGCTTGTGTCATTCACCTTGCCCTCTTGCCCCCTCTAGATAGCTCCCTGGAGCAGGTACTTGGGCCTCAAGGTGACCCCTATGTGGACCAGTGAATGTACTGTTTAGCAGTAAGCATGACTGGACCCTCTAACAAAGGTTAACAGGAACAGCCAGATACGGCTGTTAAAAAGAGAGAAAGAGAGAGAGAAGGAATAAACAAGTAGAAGTTTATTAAGACACAGGTGGGTCACACATTAACTCTTGAACTATTTAGTCAATTGCAGCTCCCCCAAATCATCTCTATTATAGTTTTTCCATATTTGTATATCATATTTTCCCTATCTCCCTTCAATCTTATTCTTATTCTTGCGCCATCTTTCTCCCATCTCTCTGCAATATTTTCCCTCCCTTGCTTATGCGAGAGACTTGGTTTTCAGCCCCTAGAAATTGCTCTCATGTGTGTGGATGTGCTGACAGTCATTAAGGAGGTCCATGTGTTGTTTTAAGATAAAAGTTAACAGGAACACACCTGAAATTTAGGGGGCAAGGGAGGAGAAAGCACTAAGAAAAGCAATCTGTACATCAACAGGTAATTATTTAGAAAGGACAACAGGACTGGGGGGGCCTCCCTGCTTATCTTTCTGTCTATTGCCCTTATAATTGTTGGCATTCGTCTTCCAATGTGTCCTCTGAGCATGATGAGGTTGTTTTCATTGTGTTCCTGCAGGTGGCGCTTCTATTCAAAAATGGAAGAGGCTTGCCAAATAATTATTTTTATTATCAGCAGCAAAGAAATGGCATTGGTTCACAACTTCATAGACAGGGTGCATTGAAGAGAAGGCCCAGTGTAATCTTGTTCTCTTGGGAAGCCATGGTGTGGTCATCCCCATGTTATCACATAAACCTAACACAGCATTTATGCCAAAATTATCAGTTCATCTGCAGAAATGGCAAAAAGCAGAGGAGCTGGACCTTGAAATGTCTTTCAAGCCACAGTGCTGTGAAAAACAAAATAAAAAAAACAGTCCTCTCTTGATTCCAGCCAGACAACATCTAATCCATTACCTGCCCAACACACCACTTGCACATGAAATTGCATTTATTTTATTATACCCTACTTGTTTCCCAGAATCCAAAGGGTCTTACAACAAAGCCAAAAGAGAATACAGTAAAGCTAAAAAATCTGATATCAAATTTGGAATACAATGAAACAAGCTATCATATCAAAATGCCATTGATTTTAAAAAGTGTAAAGTCATTTTGAAACATGGCAATAGCAATAAAAAGAAAGTGTACAACCACATTAAAAAAAATACTCCCCACAACAAATTAATCATCACATTCCAGTTTTACATTAAAAAGTCTTTCCCTTCTGGCAAAAGAAGAGGGGGGGTCAGTTTAGCCCTTTGGGGGATGAAATTCCACATCTGGGGACTAGCAGCCAAGAAATCTTGCAGAGTGCAGTGGAGTGTTCCCATCCACTCCATCCCCTCCCCTTCCTGTTTTCAATAGTCAGCCAGCATTCCACAGGCATTGCCCTTTTCTCGTCCTCATTAGATTATTTTGAGGGCGCAGCTTACCCCATGAAAAGATTTGTCTGTCCCAGGAAAAGACTCTTCTGCTCCTTTAATAAAGAGCTCTGTGCCAGAGAAGGAGCCAACCAAATGTCCTATGAGAGGGAGTTCCACATTCTCTCCTGTGTCCTCATCAAATGTGTCTGGGATGGTGATGAGGCTGTTCTGGAATATAGGTATTGGAAAAGGAGAGAGATTTGGTGACCCACCCCCCATGTAGCAGAGCATTAGTAATGCCCAAACAGAAGTTTGAACAGCTTACCAGCCCCCACCTCAATCCACCTCCACACACTTAACGCTAGCTGAGAAGTAAACACAAAAACAGTTTGGTTAAAAAGTACATAAAAGTTTACTTACAGATACTTGTGCATAATCTACACAGGTTCATGTTCTTGAAGAAAAGTAAGAAGAAAAAAGATAAACAATTACATGCTTGCAGTGTAGCAGCTCTTCAGAGCATTTCAGACCACATGCTCTCAGGAAGGCAGGCAAAGGGAAGAGAGCTAGTAAAACAAAGAGAAAGCCCTTTGAGAATAATGGATGCATAGGTGCAGGAGGAAGGGAGCGGACATGAACAAACAAGAAGTTTGTTTAGGCTTTCTCTCTAAACTTACAATGATAATGCAACCTAGCTTGGCAGTGAATTCAAAAGGCACGCTAAGGTCGCTATTCCCAACAACAGAGGCTTTAAACAGCTTGGAAGGGCCTAATCTGGCCCTAATAAGTGTTTGTTTGGGTTTTTTTTGCAAGGGGGAGAGGGTAAAAACCTCAGCTGACAGAGGACTCATGCAGTGACCTGCAGCCATGCAGAATCACATGGGCTGTCATCCCAGGTTGGCCAGCAGGTGGGTTGTCTGATAGCTGGATCCATTTCCAGTGCTGCCCCACGGCTTCTTTATCACCAACACATGCATATTGTGTGTATACCATTCCATCCTTGTTTCTTTTGGGCATAAGATGCTTTCCTAACTGAAAAAGCTTGTAAGCTACCCATGATCTAAAGTAGGGATAGATAAAACATGGGTCATGAGGAACATGAGGCCACAAAGCTGTTTTCAAAGCCCCTTCACCCATAATCCCTCTCCACCAAAAATAATGGGCAAAAAATGCCATTTCTCGATGCTTGGAGACTGCGGGGGCTGCAGGTTTGTGTTAAAACGCAGAGAGGGCCCTAGAGTCCCCCTCAAAACAGTTTTGGTGTTTATTTTTTCACATTTCAAGGGCATATGCAACCTTTAATGATTCCTGCGGGCAGAAAACTGGCCCCTAGATCCAAGCCTTCAGGAGTGACAATAATATTATCATTTCTAAAAACCTCAGAGACAACACGTTGTTGCAGTAATCACATAGGAAACCATGCCTGTCATCTTGCTGCAATCTAACACTTTCTCCATGCTCACAAAAGCATTACAGAAAGAGAAAAGAAAGAAAAAGAAAGGGACAGAGAGAAAAAGGTAGAGATCTGAGGCAAAAGGGTCAGGACAACAGATAACTTTTCAGAGCCTGTTAGGCAAGGAACAGAGAGCTGTGTTTAGCAGGAGCAGTGGATTTCAAAGAAAGGAGAAAGTAAGAGGAAAAGAAAGGACAAACATGGGAAATAGAACTGGTAATCTGTGGTATATGCAAGAGAAAAGTATCAGCACAGTAGAGATGGTGAACAGAGAGGTGAAAACAGCAGACAGGTGAATGAAAAGGCTAAAGGGGGGGGAAAATGCCTGGCTGGCAAAAAAAAAAGGGGGGGGTGGATAGATTTTTTAAAGCAAGTCAGTGGAGTATAAGAAAGCAGCTAAATGGCCAAAATGAGACATAGAAAAAAATAGAGAAGCAGTAGAACTGTAAATTAAAGAGAAACGATGAAGCTGAGAGATGAATCTCAGAGAGGAGTGCTTAAATAATCAAGCCAGCGAGAAGTAAGAGAGTATCTTTGCAAGCAAGGGAGAAATAAATAACAACTTTTTAAAAGCAATAGTTAAAAGGTGAAATCTTTGGAGAACACTGAATCAAAAAAGAAAGTCTCAAGGAGATGTCCACATTTTGCAATGGAGATGAAATAGAAGCACTACCATGAGCTAAAGAGAAGAGGAAAAGTATAAAAAGAAAAAGAAGACAGACTATGCTTAGTTTTAGATATCTAGATATCCAGTCAGGAAAAGCAACAAGGAGAGCAGGGAGATTAGAAAGAGAGGAAGCAGGTAAAATGGGGTGGTGGATGAACTTTGTAGAAAAACTAAATATTAAAAGAGGCAATCAGAAAAAAGAAGAGGCCCCAATACCTTGAGGAGCCTCTTTTGAAAAAGAGAAGGAAAATAGGTTGCTATGAATGCGTGCAGATGCTCAGACATGTAAGAATGAAACCAAGAAATCATCAATCTCTCTGAAAAGAGCAGGGAAGAGAGATGAATAGAATGCTCAGTGCAGTCTGAAACATGCAGGTGAAAAGGAGAAAAAGAGAGAAAAGCCTTGATTTAGCAAGTAAGAGATCACTGAGAATACTTATAAGAGCAAATTCAATGGAATGACATGAGTCAAATGGGAACAGCAATGAATTAACAAAGACAAAATGAAGTCATTGATTTAAAAAAAGATGCTTACGGGTTTTCTGAGTAAAAATACAATGCAAAAAGGATTTTTTTTTAAAGAGGGGGATCAAGAAACTTTTGTCAGAAATGAGGGAACATATTGCAGACAAAAGGGTGGATATCACTAAAATACAAATGACTGTCAATGTGAAACAGAAAAGGAAGAATAGTAAAAGAAAGACATTTGATGATAAAAGAGGGTGAGAGTTGGGAGTCGTTCTGTTACCCTGATTTCTGGAGTCTCTTAGGAGATGCCTTAATGTGCTCCACGTGACAGGGAATGGGAACTCAACAGAGCACAAGCAATAGCAATGCGAGAGGCAGGGTGACCTAGTGGGGTCTTTTTACCCAGTTTTTACGGGATCAGGCCAAGCCAAAAACCAGACAAAGATGTCAAATAAATGATTTTATTGAAGGGAATATCACGCATCAACGCACTCAGTCACGTACTCACTCAAGACCTATTAAGAAGCAAAAGAGAGGAAACTGGATAGGGGAAATATTGAAGGGATTGTAGCTGGGGTAATACTGCACCTTTTCCTGAAGTCCTTGGTCTGGGAAAACAGCGAACAAAGTAGAGCTCAGCAAAGGGAAGGCTGAAGGTATTACTCGACTGACAAAGAAACGGTCTGGTGGTATGACCGGGAGTTATCCAAAGAAACTCAAAAACTAGGACTATTTGTAGGGGAAATGTACCTTGAAGGCAAATCCTCTCCAGGGGAGAACAATGGGTATTGCAACAGAAAAGAAGCTCCACAATGGCAACTCCTTTTGCATGATGGGATTGCAAGGTGTTGCCAAAGTTTCAGGATCTTTGGTTGCATTGGGTTGTGATGTGAATGTATGTAGATGATCCTTGCCTGGTATGATTTTACTGATATCGGTGCTCAACTTGGGGAAAACACGCTAATCCCCTCAAGTTGGCTTCTCAGTAGCTGAAGACCTTTTGTTTACTGTGAGCTTGCACAGCTTGAGGTCTCCTGGGGCTACGTGATGGGGGATTTTACTGGCCTGACCTGGTTTTCAATCGTTCGACCATTGCTGCTCATCCGGGTGACCTCTCTGGCACGTTGAATCATATTTACTATTAAAAATTGTAGACCCCAGGATAGGGTATACCAGTGAGGACAGTTCTGCAGGGTTGGGCAAAACTGAACTGCTTTTTGCAGGTTGTGCTGAAGGGTTTCCCATCTATACTAGGGACAATTGGAGCTCTCCAGATATTTTAGGGGCAACGGCTCCCACAATCCTGCATCACTGCAGTTTCTGGTTAGGGCTGATGGGGGTTGCAGACCCGAAACTATCTGGAAACATAGTTGTTCACTTCATATCTTTACCATAGACATTAAATATGGTGACAAATGACCTAGAAATTTGATAGATCATCATGGATAAAAAAAAAAACAACAGACCAATGTATCTTTCTAACAGTAATATCTTACAGATCAGTAGTCACTGGTGAATGTTACCTTTTGAACATGCATTAAGAGTTCTTGGATAAAAGTGGTAAATAGAAGAGTCTCAAGATTTTTTATGGCAATATTGACAATTCATTTTAAGATTAATGTTCCAGCAATTAGAGTCTAGCTATAAACTTTCTCACTCTACTGAGATTTTTGTTGTTGTTGTTGTTGTTGTGTCCCTGCAGGTCATTTCTGACTTTCGGTGACCCTATCACAGGGTTTTCTGGGGCTGAAAGCGTGTGATGCACCCACTGTCACCCAGTGGGTTTCCATGGCCAAATGGGGAATCAAACCCTGGTATTCAGGGTCATAGTCCAACGCTCAAACCACTATACAAATACTGGCTCTTCTGCAGAGAATTGTATATCTGGTATTGAAAACAGTTATATATATTTCTGCTGAGATACATACGTAGCTGTTTTCAATATCAGACATACAGTCTCTAACCAATTATCAGGCCTTGGCAAAACTTCTGGGTACAAGCAACAATCTTGGTTTGTCAATGCTCAGTAGGACTTGTACCTATAAGTGACACACTTGTGGCGGCAACACAAAACCCAAGTTTGATGGCGCAAAAGAATCCAAGAATACTACAGAACTTTGGCAAAAGCTTATGGACTACTTAGGAAACAAGATTATATATCAGCACACAATTGGATGCAGTGATTAAAAATAAAAAAGCTTAGGCTTTGCTGAAGAATCCAAAACCAGTCAAAAATTCTGGCATCAGTTTTGAGAAATACCAAATTTCATGGTTCATAGTTAACAGAGTTGTTGTAAGGCCTAGTCCAAGACATTTTGCTGCCTGAGTCAATGACTATGATGATGACCATGTCCATATATAGACGCTAAACAAATGCTCAGTGGAATGTTGCTTCAACACCAATTATGAAACAGGACAGCTTTCTATTCTGTTGATAGAGGGGCAAAGGCTAGCTCATGGGGTGAAGAGTAGGTTGTGTGGCACACTCAATTTTGTTTTTCAACACATTATTCCTGGACTATTTCCCTACTAGAAGCAGCCACCTCTTTCTGCCTAATGGTATGGCTGGACCTGTCTGTTCCTAGACTATATAATTTCTGTGGTGTTAACAAATTATAAATCATTAACTGTTCATCAGAGAATATAAACCATCCATTTGTATGGTTTAGATATATATTAAATAGACAAATGCATCTCTGTGCTTGGACAACAGCTCCTCATCTGGATGGGAATAGAAGGCCTTCACACATATGGGTTCTGTACATTTAAAGAAGATTGCGCAAGATTTCAGTAACGCTTTTGTCTTTTTGGTATACAATTATTTTTTTCTGTCATTGACCACTAAGGGATGTCTTTGAGGCAAATAAGATGAAGCTCATCTTCATGACTGTCTTTAACTGCATTCCTCTAGAGAGCTTCATCAAGCCTGGGATTCTTCTCATTAGAGGGAGGTGAGGTAACTAGAGTTCCCCATTTAGGCTTCAAAACAACTATGTAATGCTGTATGAAACTCTATGTAAACAAGGTTTGAGATGGTATGCACACAGCAGACTGATACATTCACTAACCAGTCTTCAAAACATGGCATATTCAGCACTAGGGATGAGTGAGTTTCATTTCAATTCTCTTTTTAATTAAAATTTATCAAAATTTGCAAACTCTGAATATGGGAGAAAGCAAGGCAGACAGATTTGCCTCTTCATGTTGGCTGCAGATCAATAAATACAAAATGTCTGGTGACTAAACTGCAAATGATTCCTATCTGTCCTGACCCCCAGCCCCACAAAAAAGAAATACTTGAGTTTTTGTGTGGCCTGCAAGCATCTGCAGTACATTTCCCATGGTTCCAATATATCCATATAATCAGGAACTTAGTAGTTAGATGATGGATCCAAACTAAATTATATAAAATTTAGTTACCAGTGAAAGAAGTGGATTTTACATTGGCAGTAAAGCTTCCTTTTGATTTCGATGGGATCTATCTTAAAATTAGTTTGGAACCAACTCTATGCTAATAAGCCCTTTGGACTTGTGTATTGGTGTGATAGGTACTGGTAGAGTATTGGTATGATAGGTTAAAAAAAATTCTTCCATGAAAATAAGGTATTTTGTTTTTGTTGCACAGTTTGGTCTTCCCTTAAGCGAAGACCTCCAATGGATTCAACAGAGAATGTGCTTCCAACAAAAGTGACGGAATTAATAAATACTAGAGAAGTATAGTAGGTCCTCCATAACTATGTGACCGGTATCCACGGTTTCACTTACCCACAATCTGCTCTAGGGTCATGGCTGGCAGGAGATCTCGGGCTGGGAGAGGAACACAGTGAGGCACGGCTGGGCTTCCCACACCTCCCTCAGCCAAGGAAGGAGGCCGACACTCCTTTAGCTCTCAGGGAGTGGCGCTGCTCACCAGGTCCCACAAGGAAGGCAGACAGGAAGGAAGGAGGAGCGGAAGCTGTCTTCTTTCATCACTCTCTTGCCCCACCAGATGGTCAAAATATAGTGTTTGGTATTATCCATGGTTTTTCCATCCATGTTGTCTGGGAATGTATCCATTGCATGTAGGTGGGACATATTCTGTTTACAATATACAGGAGAAAGAAGTATAGAATATTGTGAAGCACCCACACAGCAGTTTTTGTGAAGAGGGACAAATGTGCTCTTAGGCAACAGGTACTGTCAACTCAGCACATGGTGCAAGGACAGTGAGCTATGAGATGATGGAGATGATGATGATGATGACTGGTGATTTTATTGGGATTTATATGGTTATGATCTGTCTCCTGGAGAAGGGACCATGATAAATCTCTTTTGTGCAGGGAGCGGCATGTTCAGTTCCTGGATGTCATAAGGGATCACATAGCAGAGTGCCTGAGATGTTCAAAGAGTACTGCCAATCAGAATAGACAATATAGTGCTCATGGTCTAAGCAGCTATAGAATAATTTTCTGCGTTTCTGTGTGGTTGAAAAATGAAAGATGCTTTTTTAAAAAATACCTACTCTGTTGGCCTCATTTGTTCTTTGGATAGTGTATAAGCATCAAGCTAGTGTCTGGGAGCATCACTAATACAAGCAAATCTGGAGCTCAAAATGATTGATTGCTTTTAATAAACTAATGCATCGTCCAACTAGGACATTTGTTCAGACTTTTGTTGGATTTTGTTAGGCACAAGAACCCCTTTGTCAGTGCTTATCCTTCACTTCATTTAGCCAACAGTGATGCTCAAGAGACACCTGAGGCTATATCATATTGATTATCTTATTGGCTAGGCATGCTGCTGAGGTATTTAAGAAGCCACTAACCCTGTCAATCAAATGAAGATCTAACGAGTTTACTGACTGTCCCTTCAGATCTCCAGTGTGTCAAGAGAGAAACATTCCTTAGACGCATTTAGAATTGTTGCCTCACCACAACCATGCGATGTGTCACCATTTACTGCTCCTCCCTTTTCCTGGTTATGGCATTATTAGTAAACACATCCAGGTCTTCTCATTGATATGGACGAGGAGCCAAACACTAATCCTATGCACTGTGTCGCTTTGCTATTTTAGATTTTATAAGATGTCTGTAAGTAAATGGAAGTGTTTGCATACTTAGGGAAAGAAATATTTGTTGACATTGCCTTTTCTTTTCTTTTCAAGTTTGATTGTGTTATTAAAAATACGATAAAGTGACATAGCATAACCATTTCTTAAGGAACCAACAAGCAATGAGCTAGTCTGTACATATTATCTCTCAAAAAATAAAATTTTCAGCACGTACGTGGAGTCCGATTCATAGGTTCACATTATGAGAAGGTAACAGTAAATTGATATGTCACCCTTTTTATTAGTCAAGTAAAACTGTGCAAAACTGGGGAAATAGAAGGTAAACAAAAGAAGTGAAAACTTTAAATACTCTCCCCGCAATTGATGTAAAAATACGAGCATTTGATGTACTGGGGAAATAATCTAAATAATGTGATTTATTCTTTTGCGCAGAACCTGGTATTGCATAACTGTGAGTCAACGCATCTTTCTTACCAGAGCTATGGCAGCAACAGTTCTTCATGTTCTGCTCTGCTACTTATGCGAAGGTCAGTGAAGGATATTCAGCTTTACCAGGAAAAAGTTGTGGTCAGCTTTTTCCTCCTATAATGTAACACCAGCATCTCCACACTGCATAGCATGTCCTTCAGAAATTCCTAATGCCCAGAGCTGCTAAATATGATATTCTAGTCAATGTCATCTTTATAAAGTTGTTGCAAATTTCCACTTTTTTTTTAAAACAGATTTTAGATTAATAACAGTGGGTTTAAAGATACAGGATGCAATGATAAACAATATTATGTGGGATGAGCTGTATTCATGTCAACGCTTTGTAGTCACCAGCACTTTTATTTGCCTGATGCTCCTATTTCTCCCTCCGTTGTCAAAAACTTTTGCTGTCTGTAGGTCTACATGAGGGTTTCATATAAAAAGCCCTCTTCAGGAGCAATGCTATCATGATGAAAAAAAAAAAGTAACATATCCTTCAGCATTTCAAGGATGAAAATCAGGGTGCATGTGGCCAAAAAACATCCAGAGTGTGGTCAAGATAGCAAAAATGATTAATGAGGAAGGAGCACACAAACTAGGGCCATTTCTGCACTAGACTGCTATAGTGCTATTATTCCACTTTCAACATCCTGTGGAATTCTGGGGTTTGTAGTTTACTGAGGCCCAAGAGCTCTCTGGCTGAGAATTCTAAATGCCCCTCCCTAAACTGGAAACTCCAGGATTCCATAGGACGTTGAAAGTGGAATAATAGCGCTATAACAGTCTAGTGCGGAAATGGCCTAGGAGATGCTGCAGCAGTTTGCTTTTGCCTGAGCCTACTGAGAAGAGCAAGATCCCACTCCTTCTCAGTCTTTCCTTCACTGAGCTAATTCAGTGCAAACTGTTTTTGCACTTTGATCTCAGTTTGCAGCAATCAACCTAAGCTGAGGACAGAGAGGAAAAGTAAGAGTACAAAAGAGATACTGGGACATTTTAAAAGCACTTGAAAAAGGAGGATGACAGAGGGTTGAGACTGTTCCTGTCAGATCAGGGCAGCTGGAGAGCATGCACATAATAGGGAGTGGGCCTGCACTAATAACCTCACCTGATACCACATGCACCGGTTGTATTGCCCTCCCTCGACATCTTTGAGTTTAGTATGAACTTCCACAGTTAAACAATTCTTCACATATACTATACATGCAAAGGCATCCGTTTCAACTGAAACCCCAATTACACAAGGGTCCAGGGCCATTTCTACACTAGACTGTTATAGTACTATTATTTCACTTTCAACATCCTATGGAATCCTGGGGTTTGCAGTTTAGGGAGGGGTCTCAAAAGCCCCTCCCTAAACTGCAAACCCCAGGATTCCATAAGATGTTGAAAGTGGAATAATAGTGCTATAATAGTCTAGTGCAGAAATGGTCCAGATTGGCTGTATGTCTTTGGGCATATAACAATATATAAGAAAACTTCCTTTGTGTATATACACATTTGTATTGTTTGGAATTGTTTTATATGTATAGCCTACACACCCTAAAGTAAGTAACAAAAACACTGACTTTGGAAAGTGCTTTCTTTACCTGTTTTTAATCCTGTCAGCTGCTGTGAGTCTAAATTCTGGGGGGAAAGGCAAGAAAGAAGTTGAGTAAAAAAAAAAAAGGAATAAATATCATCTCACAAGTTCTATAGAGAGGTAAGTTATCTCCAGAGTTCATAAATGTATATTGTTAGGTGATCTACTCCCTATTAAAAGCCTATTTCGATTGGTTTGTGGGTGCTAAGGCAAATACAGTAGAGGGTGCCAAGGTTTCTGTGTTACACATACTACTGTATTGATTTGTTGTCATATATCACAGAACTATATTAATGACTGGCTGCAAAGATCTACTCTCTGTCATGAAACAAGTTTATTCATCTTGCTGCAGAACAGTCGTTGCAATCCAAGCCTGTCAGTCACTTGCCAGAAATAAAGAGCAGGTGTACTGAACAATTCCCCTGCAGAATCAAGGGGTACAGATAACTCAAATTAGTAAGCCAAGCCATGTGTTGCTAGGAAAAACAAGCAAGCAAAATCTTTCACTGAAGCAAACATCATTTAGCAGTTGGCCCCAAAGAAAATAAATTCTACAAATCTTCCCAATACCCTTTCTATTAGGACAAAACCAAGAGGACAGAGATATAGCAGCTTACTGCCTCATTTGGTTCCCTTATAATCAATTTGTTCCCGGGGCAGCAGAACTGGGACATATCACTTCCTTGAAATCCAACTGCCACTTATATGGCAATGTTATGTTTGGATACAAAACCCAGTCTAATAGCGCCACTTGGATACTTTATTCTCTGACGGGGGGGCTGTAATAGTTGAACAACTTGTTTCTTTCAGTATAGGCACAGCATCCAATTTCAAAAAATTCTCAGCAAGATTCACTCTTGTGTTTAAGATGATTTCACATTAGGTTGTAGGTCAGACAGCAGGATTAGCTTCTATATCGTGACGTGTATTTAAGATTTTTTTGAGTCAAAATGGTCAACAAGACAATGGAACTTTTCACTTTCCTTATTTAAACAAGCAAAGCTTAATGATGTCAGGCATTAATAGGTAAAGAATGCTGTAGTTTGCCATTTATTTTATTAGGTGTCTGTAACCCTCTCACAAATGTTCCTCTTTTTAGTCATCGATGGACTCATTAACATTTAAAGCAGATCATTAATTAATTAACCCAATGACATAATTTCTTTATATGCATTTTTCCAACCCTCAGCTCAGATTCTCTAAAAGTCAAACACTTTTGAAGTTGCCCAGGTTACTGGTTTTCTTTTCTTCAATGCCCCATTAACAAACATGATGGGTGGTACATCAGGGTCAGGGGGTGTGTTTGAAAGTGACATCAACTGAGACAATAAAAGGGCTGCCTAGTTACTTAGAAGGTCTATTTTAAAGTTACATTTAAGGAGTCTTCTAGAGCAATTAAGCAGACTTTAAATCAACTTCTGCAAGTTGTTGGCATACCTAAAAGACGAACCTGTTAAAGGAACTATTTGGTAAGAACACTATATTTTATTTTGGAAGTGGTTGCTTATAATATAATTCTTGCTTTATCCATCCATTTGTAATTAACTTTGCAATTAACCAATGGTAATAATGTGCAATAGAATTTAAATTGTTCATTTAAACAGCTTCTTTTAAATATCCATCTGGAAAACTAACCACTGTACCAGGGTGGAAGCTTACTGAATAATATTTTGTTTTACAAAAATCTTGAATAAATGTAAGTGGATGATATTTCATACTAGAATATCAGGTATCCAAACTGCAGGCATTCTTATAAAAATAATACATAGCACACTTATAAAAAATACCTCAGTATTTTACTTAGCATATTTATAGTATTTACAGCACATTTATTCAGCTGAAAACTTTAACTGAACTCAGTCGGTATTTAACTACTGATTTATTTTGTCAGTATCACAGTTTATTAAAAAATGTAAAAAGGGTGCAGAATTGCACTCATATTATTTCCTTTTTGCCTCTTTCATCAATGGCAGTAACACTGATCTTGCTAAGATATCAAACTGCCATATCATTGAAACCTCCATTGATAGCAGTGTCATTTTGGTGGCATCAGTTGTTTAAAGACTGGATTTTCAGCCTATAATCCTAAATGAGTAAAAGAGATCATTTCTCCTCTGGCTCTGGTGCTAGCAGAAAGGTAGAGAGAGAAAATAAAGGATTTGTTGTAATTTCACTTATGTCAAAATGAATCTCTGAGCGATGTCTACAACATGAAGAAACTGGAGCCAGACTGGAGAGGCCTTTGGTTTGTCTGTGATGTTGGCAGACAAGGATATAAGCTCACATTCAGTACATTGACAGCTCACTGGTTCAGGTAAAGTGTTGTGCACATCATTCCTACCAAAATCAATGGGATTTCATTGTTACATGCCTTCAAATCCACTGTGACTTATGGCGACCCCGTCCTAGGATTTTCTTGGCAAGATTAATTCAGAGCAGGTTTGCCATTGTCTTCCTCTAAGTCTTTCCCAAGGTCACCAAATGCGGTTCCATGGCTGAGCAGGAATTCAAGCCGTGGTGTCCCACAGTCTTCGTCCAACACTCCAAACACTACACCATGCTGGTTCCATTGGGATGTAACAGTTTTCAGATTTTGCTGGTTCATGTCCATATTTTAGTATTTGATTTCAAAGCTACTTCACAGATAAGCAGGTATCAAATGGGAACAGAATACACCTAAATTCCAAATTTATGCAAAGTGAAAGAGAATATGGTCTGGGCAGAATTCTATGTAGAATTCAAACTTTTATTTATTTATAGCATTTCTGCATTGACTCTCCACCAGGGCCCCTGAAGTGATATATGAGATAGAAACATTTAAAACATCCATACATAGATAAAAACTTGTAAAACAAACTAAAAATATTCCTTAAAAAAAATTTTTTTTTTTACTTGTGGCTCTTCCATTTTCCATCCTCCTTCAGAACTCAATTCATAGGTGCTTTGCGTTCCTAAGCCATTTACTTTAATCTATACTTACCATGCCAAAAGTAGTTGAAAAGTGTTGTGTAAACGTAAACTAATTGCAGACTAGAAGGATGCTGTAACAATAACATGACTTCTATACCATATAGACTTTGCATAAACTCATTCAATCCATATTATCCAGACATCAGTTGTTTATACCTATTGGGCCCTTTGTTATTCACATCCAGAAAAACTCTGTACAAAACTCATTGGCAGGACATTGATAACTGACAAAATGAATAGTACTTTATTCAGTACTTACTAATGATTGGCTTTTGAAAAGGATTAGATCGAGTTGTAGGGAATAGGCTTATCAATAGCAAAGCTTGGAAAGTTCCTTTTTCTTTTTTACTACAAGTCCCAGACTTCCTGATCCATGGCCATGCCCACTGGGGAATTATGGGAGTCATAGTTCAAAAGGTCTTCCGGCCTCTGATCTATAGCTATTAATGATGACAGCCACATGGGTCATCCATATTTAAAGGCACAATATGTTGGAATGCAGCTGAAGAAGGTTATCATTTTCCCATGTGGTTGGTTCTAAAGGGACTCAGATGGCCATTGCTAGAAACAGAATGCTAGCCTAGGAAAGCTTCTCTTGTCTGATTTAGCAGGGCATGATGTTTTCAATCATCCCTCTGTATGTGACTCTGATATAATGAATGGACTCATCGAAACTAAAGGTGCCCGTCCATCATCCAAACAAATACTGCTGGCAACACAGATTCCTTCTCGCCTTGTTATGTATGATGCTTGCTGTACTTCAAGATCAAATGGGGGGATTACTAGATCTCTCAAAAGCAATTAATGCATAGTTAAATGGGTATTATGGTGAGGGTGGATGAATGGTGATTACAAAATACTGTAGCATAAAATAGGGTGGGAGCTGTGGTACAGCAGCACTACATTTGGTATTTGAACAATTTCATGTTTTTCTTTTTATAAAGGGTGACTAAGGAAGCACATGGCTCCTCCTTTATGTGGAATATGAACATGTCACATTTATGTTGGAGAAATCTAATAACAGTTGCAGTAGCTAATGATGCCATTTGTAACAATTTTTTTTTACTTGTACTGTTATTATTCAAATTTGACTAACAAAATGCAACAGTAAAATGCAGACTAACAATTGTCAACTTCATCTCTCATAGTTAATATGACTTCAACCAGAGTCTTGGCTAAAACTGCAATCATTTTATATGCAATTTGTTTCTTCACAAACACTGATGGAAAAGCTGTGATGTAAGTAAAGTATATTGCTATAAATTTCATGAATCTGAACACATATAGCCTTAAACATTTACCAGCGGCTCTGTTATTTCACTGCTTCTTTGGCCATTTCTGCACTAGACTGTTATAGTGCTATTATTCCACTTTCAACACCCTATGGAATCCTGGGGTTTGCAGTTTAGGGAGGGGCCTTTGATTTCTGACCTTATGCACAAGAATATTTATTACAAATGACAACCACTTTTTAATTCAAGCATCTTCCCCACATTACCAAATGCATAACTTAGAGCCTTTCTGCCCTATACTGTTATAGTCCTATTATTCCACTTTCATCATCCTGTGGAATTCTGGGGTTTGTAGTTTACTTACTGAGATCAAAGAGCTCTCTGGCTGAGAATTTTGAATGTCCTCATTAAACTGCAAATCTTGGGATTCCATAGGATCTTGAAAGTGGAATAATAACACTATAAGAGTGTAGTGTGGAAAGGCCCTTAATCCAGTTTACGATATTAAACCTAAAGAAAGTCTCATTAAATTCCACTAGAATGAGAATCAGACATTAAGTTCATCATCACAGTGTAGGTCATCAGTAAAAACTAGTTGATTTAGTTCAGCTATTTAATATGCTCTGCGTAAGGTTAAGATGTCATGGGTTCTCATTTTTATTTTATTAAAATATAAAGATGGAAAGAATATTCAAAACTATTCTGATAAGAATCCTGAACTGACCAGAATCTTCACAGTTTGGGACATATTCTGTCCAAAATTTGCATGTGTTATTTGCACAGAAAACAGCATTTTCAGTGCAGGAAGCAAAAGTTTCTGTTCAAGAAATGTTCTGTTTCCTGCACAGAAATGTAATCTTCTGCACAGAAAATTCTGCTTTCTGTGCAAAAAACACTACAGAATAAGTTCCCAGCTACAGCATTTTCTGCATTAAAAAAGTTGTTTTCTGTACAAAACTACTACCACTGCATTTTACACACAATAAATCTCTAATAGCAAACAGTCTTTAAAAACTGCACTTTTTTGGAAAACTTCCTTATGGTGGGAAGAAAATTGCCCAAATTACTCATTTGAGCAAAATTAGTGGAGAATTGAAATATTTATATTTCAGCCTTTATTATGGGTTTTCAAGGCAGTGTGAAGAGTGGGAACTGCAGTAGTTTAAAGTTTAAAACAGATTATTTTCTTGTCTGCCTGAGATACAGAAGGTTACAGAGATACAGTATGGCATGTTTATCCTAGCATAAGCCTCCTCAGATGTACCTTTCTTTCACTCAAAAGATAAAAGCTTGAGAAAAAAAAAGAGTAATTTTGGTTCTCATGGTCAAAGAAGTATATTGAAACAGATACTTTTGGATGATGAGACTGCTGTAGCAAAGGCTTTGTACGATTTCCCTGTCCCCTATTTCTACACAGAACACATCATATCTGTATCTCGCTGATAAAGTAGGTACTGAGCTTTGTCAGTGGTACTTAAACTATCTGATGTAGGGGGCCAGCAGGGTTTTTATCCCAATGTGTCAGAGACCAGCGCTGCATTGGGTAAAACTATTTCTTGCTTTCCTGGAAACTTTCTGTGCATCAGCAGCCAATGGGTCATGGACAAGGCTGACACTTTTCCGAGGTGCACTTCTTTTTGAGTAGCACAGAACTGGGTGATAATAAGCAATGCAAGTTTTGTACCCTTAGTGCCATACAGGACAGGAAGCTTCAGTTCATGTACTTTTTTGAAAAGAAAAATACATAAATATGAAAGGCACAGAAGACTGCCCTCTATTGCATATAATGGCTCAAAGTACTTCTGACTGTGGCCATTTCTGCACTAGACTGTTATAGCGCTATGATTCCACTTTCAACATCCTATGGAATCCTGGGGTTTGCAGTTTCAGGAGGGGCCGAGTGGCCCCTCCCTAAACTGCAAACCCCAGGATTCCATAGGATGTTGCAAGTGGAATCATAGCGCTATAACAGTCTAGTGCGGAAATGGCCTGTGTGCAAAGTAAACTATCTTTCTTGTTGGATTCTCACTCAGGAAATTGTTGTTAACCTATCCATATTTCTCATCAGCGGGAAAGAATCCATGCTCTCTTAAATTGCAATAGACAGAGACAGGCTGCCACTGAATGGATTAGTCTACTGTTTTGTGAAGGGAAGTTGCCTGTATGTAAATGTCCAAAGTAGATATGACACAATTAACTGAATTAGCAATGGCTTGAATGGAATATTTGTAAAAAGTAGTGAGGAGATACTAGGTGACCAGTCTGGATTAGGACTCTACTTTTTAAGCTTTTCTCCCTGCTGTAGTCCCAGTCCAGATCAAGCCCTTGCTGTTTCACTTAGGACAAAAGCTTCCAATGGTGCCAATAAGAGCTCTTCCTGATGTCATTAAGAAAATACAGAGGGACCTTTCAAACTTGGAACTGCCACTGAAAGCAAAGGGCTAAAACTCCACGACTACCGGATCACCCCACCTCTATGTGCCTACTCCTTACCCTTCAGAAATAATCCAAGCAATTGCCAGTGATGTGAATGGTGTTATGTCTAGCTTTACCCAAAAATATAGAATTAAAAGTTAGATTGCTACTGCTGTGAGGTTGTTTTTAATCCCTCCCATTCTGTCTTCGTTACAGGAAGAGGTCTGTAAGTGAAATGCAGATTATGCACAATTTGGGGGAGCATCTGCATTCTGCGAGCAGGCAAAACTGGCTCATTGAGAGATTGCAGACTGTGCACCATGCTCCCCAGGCTGCTGAAGAAACAGCTGTGGATGCCAAGCCCCGTGAGGCCAGAAGCTGGAGACTGCTTCCTGATCATCTGCAGACAAAGATGCAGAAGAAACCAAAGGACTGGAACAAAGGTTATAGGGCTAGCACGTTCAAATCAAAACCACAGTAAAAGAGCCATAGTGTTGTCTTTCCAGTTAACTGCATAGAGTAGTGAGCAATTAGGGCATTTTATTATTTATTATTTATAAGACAATGACATCTAAAGGGCATGTCCGCATAATGCTATTTGTTGGGTACTAAGGGTACTCATTCTGAGCATCTTATTCCCATAGACTTCATCAGGAGTGGCAATCATGCAATCCTTCAGCTGTTGTTGAACTGCAGTCCACAACATCTGGAAGGCTGCATGATTCCTACATCTGTTCTACAAGTAGAGGTGGTTCTGGATGTCACAGCTTCCTTGGTTTTTCTTACAGCTTACAGAGTAAATTGTAAAGACAAGACCATACTCACCACCATTACACAGATGAAAACTGGGATATGTGTGCTCAAGCAACATCAGAGTGTAGTCAAGATGGCAAAAGTTGTTCATGAGGAAGAACACACAGGCTAGGAGAGGCTGTAGCTGTTTAATTTTGCCTGAGCCTACTGGGAAGGGCGAGATTCCATTGTCTTGTCTCCTCTCCCTGTACTGAGTTAATTGAATAAAAAGTACTTTTGCACTTTTAACTCAGTTCGTACCAACTGAAGTAAGCCAAGGATAGAGGGGGAATATGGGAGGATGAGGGAAACTGGGACATTTACAAAGTAGCTGAAAAGATGGGAAACCAAAGGATTAACTGGGACTGTCCCTGACAAATTGAAGTAGTTGAAGCGAATGCATTGCAGCTGAGTCATCTGCTCTGTTAGGTTCTGCTTTGGGGGTGGCTGGGCAGTGGGTTCTTGATTTTCTTGATTTGCTAGGGTTCTTTTTTTTCTCGCTATAACTTCTTCCAGGTACTGTGCTACTGAACCTGGTACATGGTCATGGGCAGTTGCTGTAAGGACAATCTGGAGTTGATTCAGGGATGACTCACCCATTATATCAATAAACGGAGGTATATGCTTATCTCCTGGCACTGATCTTACCATACACACTGACTTCTAGAAGAAGGCCACACAACTAATACATGCTGCAGTAGCTGGGCTTGGTCCTAACAGGCCCAATAATCCTTCGACAAAGTGAAAGATGGTACCAGAAGAAGGGAATGCTTTCTTCTGGCAATTAGGTAAGGCAGGGTTGTGGACTGATTTAGTCATCCATTTCTGCTCATGACAGGATATGACTGCCAAGGGAGTACTGATCCTAAGCTGTAGCCTCTCTCTTAGTCACTGGAAGGTAGCAGCAGGTCAAGATAAGTTGGTAGCAGCTGTAGCCATGTTTCATTCCCTACCTTACGAAGATGATGCTGTAAATCAGATGTAAAAAATGAGAAAGATATACAAGAATTTTTTAAAAAGAAATCAACTAGAATTTTTTTAAAATCAACCAGAATTCACACTTAACACACTGTCACTGTGAAAGTCTGAATTTGTGTGTAAATTGCCTATAAATTACAAATGTAGCATAGTCCTGTCAGTGTACCATCTTTGTCAACGGGAACTCTCTAAAATCAGTGACTTTTGGATGATCATCAATGGAAGAACATTACTATCAGTATTTGACTTAATTCTGCAACTTTGTTACATAAATCTTTCATTTAATATTGTGGACAGTGGTCATACTCACTGGGGGATTCTGGAAGTTTTGGTCCACAAAAAGGAAACTTATCCAAGTTATGTGTGTCCACTCATCTATGAATGTATTCAAGGAACTTTTGAAGCTTTGTATAATCTAGTATTCAAACATGAGCACTGTGACATAACAAAAGGGCTTTGTGGAGAGACACACAAGAGTCGGAGAAAACAATTCTTAGGTAATGGGAACCTGGATAAATGTAAACAATAGAACTAAGAAGGAGGGGTTTTAAAATAATAGGATGAAATATCTACTTTTATAGCAGGATTAGAGAAAGTGTGGCCTATGGTCCACATGTCATTTTTGGGTCCCCTGGACACCACTCCTCCCATTTTTTATTTTTTTTTTTACTAAAAATGTGCTCCAAGCCCCTAGCATGCCCTAAAGCATCTGGAACCAATTTCAGTGTTTTGGGGTCTCTCAGGCCTGTTTTAACACTGGAAGAGGACTTTTTCACATTAGGAAGTAAACTAGAAATGGAATTCTACTTTACAGTACTTCCTGGTTGAAAAAAGGCCTCTCCTAGTCCTGAGCAAAGAGCTCTTTGTACACCTTATGGCACCTGTGATGGAACTTGTAAGTAAGTGTACTTGGAATCAGAACTTGATATCTTCACTTAGATACATTTCCCTGAAATCCCATTCATGTCAACAAAAGCATACCTTCATAATTCTGTTTTGATTTGCAGCCTGAGGTTGCAATTTTATGCATACATAGTTAGTAATAAGCTTCCTGAACTGATCAGGATTTCCTTCTGAGTAAATATACATAGGACCAAGCTACAAGATAATGCTATGAAGAAAAACGAGTTACGATGAATAACATAAACACCAGTGAGACCACATCATGATACAGGTATAGCTGACAGTCTGAATTTATCCAGGACAGAAAATAAGTTACTGGTGATAAAATATTTAGAGCAGAACCCCTTATCTTGTGGTTTCACAGGAGTAACAAATTGGCCTTTTCTGTTGGTAAACACACACACAAATTACCACATTAAGAAAAGAAACTTTTCTTATGTTTGGTGCCTCATGCATTTTACAAAAGTAGATAATAAGCAATAACAATAATGTCAAAATACATTCATAATTCTGTGGACTAGAAATGAATATGGAAATAGGGAGCTGATGTTCACTGTATCTGGACAGCAAGTAAAATTCTTGTTCCCTAGAAATCGGTGGCAAAGCTTTGATTGAAAGTCTTTTCTTATGCTGTTACTAGACATGCTACTGCATACAGGCTAGCACTAGTACAAACCACAGAGAACTTGCATTTGCATTCAGTGCATTTTACCTGGAAGAAGTATTCTGAGAAAGAATAGGGTGTGTTTGTGGGACTATGACCTTAAAATGCACTTTCTATTTATTTGTTTGCTGCATGTTCATGTTAAACTGACAGAAATGCAGCTTGTTTCTTTATATCTGTAATTTGCTAATGCATTGTCAAATAAAATGGACCAAAAGCTCTCTGACAGCAGTAGATGAAAAGCACAAACTTTGGGTTGTCCTGTCATTATTTATATAAGAGAAGCTTATGGCATCGTTGTTGTGGTGGTGGTATGCCTTCAAGTCATGTCCAACTTATAGAAACCCTAAGGTGAACGTACTGCGGGGTTTTCTGGGGGCTGAGAGTGTGTGATGCGCCCGATGTCACCCAGTGGGTTTCCATGGCTGAGCAGGGAATCAAACCCTGGTCTCCAGCGTCCCAGTCCAACATTCAAACCACTACATCACACTAGCTCAGTTTATGGCATATAGCATACTTCTCCCTTTATTGTTAGTCAGGACAATGTATCAATTTGGTTAAATCCACACTGCTGGTTGAACTCTGGAAAATTCATCTTGACTAAGTGACGTCCCACTGAGTTCACTGGGAGCTAGGTTTAGCTAATTTATACTGCAATCCTACTGAATATTTACCCAGAAGTAATTCCATTATGTTCAGCTGAGTTTACTTCTCAGTGCATTTATTTGGGACTGCTTCCTTAAAAAGCAAGCCTAAATAGGCAAGGGGAGAAATTCCATGATACAACTATTACTACTTCCTGAACTCCTCTGCTTTACTATAGACAGAATGGGAAGTACAGTTGTAGTTTCCCCTCTTCTGCATTTTTTTAAAAAATCTTTGTCACTGATACTGTGGGAGGAAAAATATTTTTAAGGAACAGAGATGAGGAAGCTTGCATTCTGTGGACCCAATATATCTTGTGTGGTCATTAGCAAAGGGTGGGTGTCCAAGTAAAAAGTATCACTCTCTCAGGGAGCTCTTCTCCATCAGACATGAAGTACTTCCCTCACATCCAAACACTCCTCTGGCTTTGGGTAGGAACCCGGCCCTTTCAGCCAGCTTTTGACAAGATTTTGGATTGTTTGTTAACTTGGATCCAGCCCATTATATTTAGTATGAAACAATGACACAAAATATTTTTCTTTACTTAGAAACCCTACAATTTGGATGGTGGAGTAGTGAAGTTATAAGAACAACGTGGAAAGTTACTTTTATAGTAATTTAGTGAGGCTACAGTCCTATGAATGTAGGAGTAACTTTAAAAGTTATAGTTACACCACAAAAAGGAGCGAAGTGATTCATCCTTAAGTTATAACCATAGTGTAACTTAATTAGGCCTATTATTTTAAAAGAAAATTGATTCAAGTGACTAGTTATTTGCAACCATGGTGGTGATGCCTTTATTAGGCCAACCAAAAGGGTGCAAAGTTCATCATGCCAGCTTTCAAAGCCGACTGGCAGGCAAATATGATAAAATATCATGCAGGGGGAAGTGAAGATATTTTTATCATGCTCTGGTTCTGACAAGACAGGTTCTTCTAAAATATTGGGAAGAAGATACAGAAGAAGATACAGAAACCATGTTAGCATGGTTGTACTTCAGGCTGTGATCACCCATTGTTCTGACAGACCAACAATGGAGTTTCACGCACGTAGGCAGAAAGCAACTGCCTACCACCAACACCATCTGCGGTCCTTACTCACCTCACCTTATACAAACCATATTTGATTTGGTTTCATGGCGAATGCAACAGGGTGACCCAAACTGGGTTCTCAACAGTACTGTGGCACTTTTTAAACACAAAATAAAACATAAAACCAAATAATCAGAAATGTATTAGCAGCTGTGATACTAGAGGGAGTTGTTAGAGCTCATAAAATAGTTTCAAGAACCATGCTCCCAGTGCATCTGCAGGCAGATCAGATGACTAGGCCTATTTAGGACAAAGTCATAGGAGAGGGAAACGGGGAAACGTGCCGAAACGGAGCTTACCGGCAGCCGGGTAAGTCCGTCGCCATGCGGAGCAGCGCGAACTCGCTGCTCTGTACTCCTCCGGCGTCCAAAATGGCGGCTTCCGGCTGGCGGAGGCTCTCCACCAACCGGAGAAGCTCGCCAGCCAGAAGCCCACCCCCGGCAGATCTGCAGGCACGCACTAGTGTGTGCCTGCAAATCTGCACCGGAGCGCGGCGACGGAATTGCACGGGGCTGCGCACTTCGTGCTTCTTAAAAACCTCTGAAAAGAGGTTTTTAAAAAACACACAGCGCCGCCAGTTCCGGTCGCTTTGGAGTGGACTGAGGTGTGCAACTACGAAAAGTAGTCCGCCCCAATCCACTCCACGGTGTAGACGACCTCCGTGGGAGGTCGCTCTGAACCGTTTTAATACCCCGGTGTGGAAAGGGCCGTAAGATACCTTTTTAGTTGCTTTGGATAAAAACCGGCCAGTACTGCTAGTGTAGAGAAATCTGTAAATGGAATTGGAATATCACCTCCTCTCTTTTGCTTTGAACAATTCAGTGTTATCCTCTTTGGGGACTCCATGACCCAAACCAGAGGAAATCACAGTCAGTTCAGGATTCAGAACAGTCAGAACAGCTTATAAAAGCAGTCATACTTACTATTTTGTGTATTAAATATACGTATATTTCCCTTTTTGCTACAGTACTCAAGAAAGTCCACAGTTTTACCATATAAGACTAATGATGCTAAGAGGGGAGAAAAAGGAGCAGGAAGAGGAAAAGAAAACAAGCAAGTCCAAGTACTGAAACATTCATACTGTTACATAACAAAATTAGATAATTATGAGGTGAGTGACTGAAGGACACAGTTAGGGGGAAGAGAGAACCAAATGGGAATTTGTTCAACTGAACAGAGATGCATCTGACTGCCTTACCTCCCTGATAATGCTGGCTACTGGAATAGCTGTAGTAGGAGGCAGTACTGGAATGGGGGAAAGGCAAACAGTAGTTGGTACAAGCCAGGCTCATAGAATGGGGGCTCTGCCCTGTTGATGCTATGAGCATCAAACGGTGTTTCTCTTTGACACCACACATTTTTACTTTCAAAACCCTTCCTAGGCATGTTGCTTCAGGCTCTGCACTCAGCACATGCATTGAGACAACCTTTCCTTGCTACTAAGACTTGGTATGTTTCCTAAGCTCATTGTCTGCTTCTGTATACTTATCAAGATGTATAGGGAGAGAGATACCATGGGGACTTAAGGATAAAGATTTCCTATTTGGATTATACAAAAAAACAGGTTAATTTAATCTAGCATCCTTTGTTAATCTTGCTCATGGACAAATCTAATTGATTCCACGTTTGAGATGCCTGTCTGCGAGACACATGAAATAAGACTAATCAGTTTCTGTTGAGAAAAAAAGGCAGCTATGGAGGGCTGCTGAAATGGCCAAAGACACGGTAGTGAAAACTCTCTAACTCTAGCCTTTTGTGGCTTACTGACAATTAAGGTAGAGAGATCCACCAGTGTACTTCAGTGCCACTGTTCTCAAGCTACAGAAAGTTAATGACTTGTTATTTCAGCTATGCAAACCTGAGTCTGTTTACTCACATGTAGGACCCATTTTGTTTAACAGGGCTTGCTCTTTGATAAGTGCGCACAGGATTTCCATCCCAGTTTTGTCTGTATTAGTTCAACATATATTTTCTCGGCATGCTCCCAACCTACCCTATAATCATCCCCAATAAATTTAATTAATTCACTTTGGCAGGCATATCTGAATGCAAGAAAGCACCTCTGCGGAGCAGAAGCAGAAAAACAGTGAAAACTCAGTTTTCAATTCATGGTCATTCAATATCTTTTACAACAATATTACTAGTTGCATCATGATAGCAGCATTCCAGCTGATTATCTTTTATATGATCCAAAGAACATTTCCCTCAACCATGTCATGCAAGTTCATCATACAGTAACATCAACGTTTCTGATACAGTACAATTTTGAGGCTCAATTCTTTATTCATTTCACCAAAACTGAAGTCTGGCTATTTTATTGCAAGTGCCTACAGTCTGAGCGGTCTAGCTGAAACTTGTGACAAGTAAATGACAAGTAAACAATTATTTTAAAGTCTTGCCAGTTTTGTAGAAACCTTTTACACTGGCTTTTTGGGGTAGACTTCTAAATGTTATCTGCGGTAGGAGCTCTTAAAATAAGACAGGCTGGTAATACTGCTCATAGTGCAGTTCCATGGAGAGGGAAGTTAAGTCCCATTGAACGGTATAAGATCTACTTTCTGATAAGTGGGTACATTGTTGTCTGCCTTTAAGTCGTTTCCAACCTATCATGACCCTAACTCGGGATTTTCTGGGGCCGAGAGCGAGACCATTTCCGCTCTACACTGTTAAGAGTGCTATTATTCCACTTTCAACATCCTATGGAGTCCTGGGGTTTGCAGTTTAGGGAGGGGCCTTTAGAATTCACAGCCAGAGAGCTCTTTGGCCTCAGTAAACTACAAATCCCATAATTCCACAAGTTGTTGAAAGTGGAATAATAGCAATATAACAGCGCTGTGGGTAAATGCCCTAAGTGACCCGCCCAGGGTCACCCAATGGGTGTCCATGGCCGAATGGGGACAAGTGGTGTCCCTTGGTTTAGGAGTAACACCCATTGGGTTTGGTGCTATTTCTTTCCACCGAAACATGCTTTACATCGTGGTGTTGTTAATCACAGGCCTTCCTCCAACTTCTAGTCCCACCTAGCCTAAATGCAGATTTACCTTTTAAGCAATCGATTCAATAAAACCAGCAATTTTATCTATTCCAGAACACGGTTAGAGGCGCACTGACAAGTGGCAGCGATTCTGGTGCCGAGGATCCGGCCGCAACACTGCGACGCGCCTCCCAGGAACGAATATAAGGCACTCGTGAGACGGCACCAACTTCACGAGCTGACACGCACCGTATCAAGCGTGTGCGCCCGTGTGTCCCGCACACAGCCCTAGCCCTAGCCCTAGCCCTAGCCCTAGCCCTAGCCCTAGCCCTAGCCCTAGCCCTGGCCCTGGCCCTGGCCCTCTCTCCCGACGCCCAGCAGGCTCCCAGAAGCCCGTCCCCTTGTCTGTGCCCGGGGCGCGTGGGCGCGAGGCAGCAGGGAAGCTGCTTCGGCTACTGCGCAGACGGGGGGAGTGGCGAGAGCGGGGAACGAAGATGCCTCTGGAGCTGCCTCACTGCAGGCTCACTCCGACCCCGGCTGGAGCGAGAAAGGAGAACCTCCAGCCGCTCGACACGAAGCCTTCCTCGCCTCGTTCAGACGAGCTGAGTCTTCCTCGGAACAAAACAACCGACGCCCCTCCCTCCCCTCCTCGCAGCCTCCACCCTGCCCTCCCCTCCCCTCCCGTATCTGAAGTATCGCGAGGTTTCACGCACCAGTGATCTGTTTCTCGCGAGAGAGCAAGAGGGAAGTGGCGGTTGACCGGGCCTAGTAGCTGCTCTAAGCGGCGGTGGCCGAAGGAGGGAAGCGCGGCGGGAGGCCCGAGGGCGGGCGCAACAGGTGAGGAGGGCCGGCAAAGCTCTCTGGGGTGAACGGGAGCGGCGTGTGGGGAACGGACGGTGGTGAAGCGTTACGCGGCGGGGGGAGAAGACAGGAGGGAAATATTGAGGGGCTGGTAGTCGGACGGTAACGGTTCCTCATGCCTGAGGATGGACCGCCGCCGCGGCCACCGGTTGCTTTGTGCGCGTGAAGCTGAGGCTGACGGGTGGCCAGCCTGGGAAACGGCGGAAGCGATCCTGAGGGACGGGAGACCCTCAGAAGGTGGACGCTGGTTGCGTTGCTCCGTCTTAGTGGAGAGGGGTGTTAGTATGGCTTGCGAAACAAGGTGGTGGAATGTCCATTGAAGGGCGTGATTGTTGCGAAATAGTGGGTACGTGTTGCCTATACGTGAGAACACGCAGAGGGTGCGTGACGCATGTATGTGAGAACATGTGTGTTGTGTATATGTGATATACCAAAACACCTACATCATTTCGTATGCGTGGCATGTGTCTATATGTGCCTTCAAGTCGCCTGTCGACTTGTGGCAGCCCCATGAGTTCCATAAGCATATACAGTATGAGTATATATAGTGTTTGCCTTTATGTGGCCATCGGCTTATGGCAATTCAGTGAATTCTGTGGGGTTTTTTAAAGACAAGGACTACTCAGAGGTGGCTTGCCATTTGCCTTCCTCTGAATATAGCTTGACTGGTATTCCTTAGTGGTCTCCTTTCCAGATACTTTCTAGGCCTGATCAAGTGTAGTTTCAAATATTAGATAGGAAATAGGACCTTCGGGGTGTTCAGATGTGTATATACATGTGACTACATACATGTTTTATTGCTGCCAGGCTTCTTGGAGAGTGGCTGGACAGCAAGTGGAAAAACAAATTATAGGAGATGATTCAAAATTAAGTAAATGAATAAAATTAGATAAATGAATAATTAAATACTAAGCATAAAGAGTTAGTGGTTGAACCATGTTGTGTCAGATGAGCAAAAATGTGCGTTTGTGGCACCCATGATGATTTCATCTTACCTGGACATCTCTGGTAACCACAGTTAGCTTTGTAGGGCTCACACTGTATGGCTGCTCATACCTGCTGTGTCGTGAATAATTTGCCATCCTCCTCTCCAATATCCATCACATCCTGAAGGGAAGAAGTACAGAAAGTGAAATTCTACAACAGAGATGAGGGAGCGTGCGACCTTCCAGAGGTTGCTGGATTGCAGCTCCCATCATCCCTCACCATACATCTCTTTATTTATATCATGTTTTTCTCCCAGATTGGAACTCAGTGCAGCTTGCAAAAGGACATATAATGCAATAAAAACACATAGTTAAAAAATGCAAAATTGAGGTTAACAAAGTATTAAATAACAGCAGAACTAAAGACATTTTAAATCTTCTTTAAAACAAAGATTAAAATGGTACAGCACTAGAAAAGCTTTTTGTTAAAAATCAGTTTCCAGAAGTTTGCTGGAAAAGAAAAGGTCTTAACTTGCTGCCATAGGGAAAACGAAGAAGAAGCTATCCTAGCTTTCCTGGAGAGGGAGTTCAGAATGTTGTAAATAACCACAGATAAGGCCTTCTATTGCCTTCCCACCAACTGTCTCACAGAAGGCAGTGAGACAAAGAGAAGTGTCTCTCCTGCAGGCCTTAAAGCTTGGCAGGCTCTTATTGGAAGGTCATGTCCTTCATATAACCTGGGTCTCAGTCATATAGAGCTTTATAAATCAAAGCCAGCTGTGGTTTTGGGTGTGCTAGCTAATGCTGATGGTAGCTCCTGTCCGTGGACATCTGGAGACTCGGGTTGCCCACAGCTGCCCTGTAGCTGAGAATGCCATTCAGACCACTGTTTTGGGAACTAGGGAAACAGAGATGTGCTTAACAAATAAGAGCAGCAATACAGTATTGTTTGGTGAAATAGTTGGGTTTTTCAATGGAAATAGCATTTGATAGGAAAAGTGGTCACTACCTCAGTTTTTGAGTTACTATATGATGGAAGAGTTAAGCTAGAGTTCTGATTCTTGTTTTTGGAGGCTTAAATAGCCATACTGTTCTAATGGTAGATTATTCGGATGCTTTTCTTTAGCAAGCAGGTTTTAAATCTTTGCTTTGTTTATTTGGGAAAGTGTGCTGAGTTTTGGATCATGAATCATTTACAACGTAATCTGTGTTTTTTTTTTTAAATCTAAGACGGACATACTAATAAAGACGAATAGAGTAAGACAGGGTAATTCTTTCCTCTTCTTGTCTCTTACTTTTCCGTCCAGTTTATCTAGTATTTCTTGACCTCTGAATCATTCCTTCAACTAACTTTATGTCAGTCTTATTTGTATTTCAGTATTCTGTACAGGGAGGAGGTAGTTTCACTATGGTCAAGGAGGGGGTAGTTCCTGTGCCCCTGAAATTCCTTTGAAGGCCCATTAGGGAAAATTTTAGAGTTCAGAGGAATCACCCCATTCTTCTTCAACTGACGGAAACCTTTCATTGTATCTTTTAATGCCATACTACATGCCATACCACCTACTTTCAGGGTTTTTGACAAGCAATTGAACTGTACTTTTCCAGATAAGATGATTCCTGTTCAGTCCTTGTGTTCTTAAAAGTTATAATCTGGTTCTAGATGTACTGTTCTGTGTATTTTTTTTCACAGATTTACCAGTAGGTTAGGCATTGTTCAGTTGCATTTCTTTATAATAGACTAAGGCAAATGCCTTTTAAAATGTTTCCTTCTGAAAAGTCATTGTTTCAGAGACATCCATGTACCTTTTCTATCTTCTATAGTGTATCTTTCCTTCAAAACATTGATCTGATTGTTTGTTTTCAAATATTTGTGTACTGATTACAGTAGACCTTCCAGTTTTGCAAGGGATACAGGGAGCAAGACCCCTGCAAAAGTGGAGAAACTGCAAATGTAAATAAAAATTGCAAAGACTTTTTTTTAATTATAGAATTGCACTGGAGGGCCTAGAGATTCCTAGAGAGAACGTAATTTTTCCATGGCAGGGACAAGTAAAGAGTTTTTTTTAAATAGGTAGATTAAATAAATAAAATTTGTTTATAAACTGTGAGTAATCAAATCCATGAACGCTGAAGCTGTGAAAATGAGGGGCCAACTGTGTATGTAAACACACAGATTGCAATGCTCAGGTTCTTTTGCCACGTTGAGATGCCATGTTGGACTAAATAGTCAAAGCTTGCTCATATATGTTTTTAACATGCGTCAGGAACTTTGGGCAATTTGTATCATGTTAAATTCTGATGGAAGATAATTCTGCCTAGAAAATACCACTACAATGAACACCCTCCCCTGAACAGCTACCAAGGGGATGTCAGGAGTATGTGGCACTACTAGGAGGATTTCTCTGGATAACTTTAAAGGCTCATTAGGTCTTTAAGAGAAAAGGTGGTAACAAGGTCCAAAGTTGTTTAGGGCTTATAAAATAACAAGGAAACCCTGTTACAGAGAGAGAGCTGAGGCAGTTCCTCCAGTGGAGGTGTTATGTGTTGGCAGTAGGCTGCTCCACTCAAAAGCCTTTGGAAAGCATTTTGGACTGCCTGTGAGGGCAGCTCCCGAATGCACTGCAGCTGTCCACCCTTGAAGCTATCAAACTTTGGACTGTTATAGCAAAATGCATCTGCCAAAGAATAGCTGCTGGTGGCATATCAGCTGGTGCTGATAAATATCAGGCACTTAGATCTCCATTGACAAGGATGGGTCCAGGAATACTCCCAGGTTACATCCTTCAGAAGGAGTGTCTCCCCATCCAGAGATCTTGTCTTCCAGCAACAGCTTTTCAGCTTGCTGGTATTCAGGCTCAGTTTATTGGCCCTTGTCCAGTGCCCTGCTGCATCCTGGGACTGGATCAAAACTTGTACAGTCACACCTGATTCAGATGTAACAGGAAAGTAGATGTGGATGTCATCGGCATTATCAACAACATTTAGCTTCATATGTGATCTCCACCAGTGACTTCACATAGATAGATACCATTGGGAACAAGAGGCATCCTGTAGCACAGTTACCAGGGAGCTGAGAAATAATCTTCCAGTGTTCCTCTGGAATCTGTCCTACGCATAGGAGTGGAGCCAGATCCCCATCCCACTGAACCAGTGCAGAAGGATACCATAGCTGATGGTATCAAAAACCACTAAAAGATCAAGCAAAAGTGTGAAGGTTATACTCTCCTATGTCCATCTCTCTCAATCAAGGTTATCTGTCAGGGTAGCCAAGGCCAATTCATTCCTGAAACCAGGCCTGAATCTAGATTGAAATGAGTCCAGATAATTGGTACCACCCGGAAGTGTCTGTGGTATTGCCAAAACCTTCTCAAGGGTCTTTCCCTCTAAAAATGTTTGCAACTGTCTATTCATTGCGAAGGATAATGGCAACCAAAAAAGAGGCCATAGCATGTGTGGTTGCATGTATTACTACAAGCTCTTTGTCCGCATCAGCTGAAACTGATGCCATACAGAAGGCGGGGATCAAATTATTGCAACCTTGGATGCAATAATAGCATCAAGATCATTCTGGAGATGAGCAAGTTTATTCTTATAGTACGGTTTCATTGTATGTTATTTAGATTCTGATTTGCTGCTCATAAGCTCTTTTAAAAAATATTTCCTTTGCTTCTCCAAAACCAATGACTGATTTTCTTTCAACACATTTACACTGGACCCTTGGTATCCACTAGGGTTTGTTTCTAGGACCCCCTGTGGATACCAAAATTCTTGGATGCTCAAGTTCCATTATGTACAATTGAGTAGTAAAATGGGTCCCTTATATAAAGTGGCAAAATTGGTGTTTGCTTTTGGAATTTTTTAAAAAATATTTTCAGGGTGTGGGTTGGTTGAATTTATGGGAATGGGAGGCCAACTGTATTGTTTTTACTAAAATATTTGCAGCCAGTAAACTAGCATACCCAGACCATTCTTTGTGATCCTCGTTGCCTTATTTTTATGTGCCTTCTCAGTAAGGAACTTGTTTTTAAGAAACTTGTTTAAAAAAATATGTAAAGATCGTTTACAAGAACATAATTCTTAGCATGAAAATAAATTCTTAGCATGAAAATAAAAACAAAATGAAGTAAAATAAAAATTGTATTATCACCTAAATAGAACTGATGTTATCATATACAATGTAACAAATTTTTAGTAATGTTATGTGTTTTGGCTTCCTTCAACTAGTAAGAAGTACTTGTCATGCTGTTAAAGATGATGAAATAAACAGAGTCAACTATTATAATTTTTTACTGTAGAAAAGTCCAACTGGATGGTTTTGAAAACTCCCTCAAAATGATGGCAGAAAGTGGCATAACATCACTTTCTGTCATTTTGAGAGAATCTGACAAGGAAAACACCAGTATTTGGGCTTGTATGTGGCTCATAGGGCTGCAGGGGAGGAACTATTCACTGTCCCCAGTGCAGCTGCCCACATTTGCTCTATACCAAAACAGTGAGAGCCAGCATGGTGTAGTGGTTTGAGTGTTTGACTACTACTCTGGAGATCAAAGTCTGAATCCCCACTCAGTTATGGAAACTCACTGGATAGCCCTGGGCAAGTCACACTCTCTCAGCTTCAGAACAAATCTTGCCAAGAAAGAACCGTGATAGGTTCTCCTTAGGGTCACTGTAACTTGGAAATGACCTGAAGGCACACAACAAATAGTCCTATTTTCCACACATACCCAAAATCAGAAAAATGGGTTGTGGTTTAATTTAAACCAGTTTAAATCAAATAAACATGCATTTAACCTAATGCAGCTTCATGGATTCTGTTCATAGAAGACATCAAAGTCGTTGGGCAGAGAATTCATAGAACAGATGGCTTTCGGGTTGTTAGACTCCAGGTCCCATTAGCCCCAGTGGGCAGAGAAGATGGAGATTTAAGTCCAACATTGTCAGGACAGCTGTGAGTTCCTACCTCTGGTTGAGGGGTTGTTATATTGCATAGATACCATTAGTTATTTAGTGCTCTCTAGGTTCATGACATGTTGCCTAGTTTTATAAACAAAGAAGGCAGACCCTTATTATGAGGACAATCTAAATCTAGCTGTGGAGAAGATAAACCAATTTCAACAGCAGTCCAAGCAGAGAGAGAGAAGAAATAAAATAATTTTTAAGTGAAAATTTGTATAGGCAATTTGTCAAGTAAGAGTATTGACCAGAAAAACCATGAAATATATGACACGGACATAATCTAGCAAAAGGATTGTCAATACCTGTAGGAATGGTACCAGAAATGTTGAGGAGAACAGGGACGGAATAGAAATCATTTGAAGTGGACAGTGGCAGGATTGTCTGCAAGAATAGCAAATGCAGTTTCTGTGGTGTGCAGTGAAAACCAGGCAGTGAAGAATCAAGAAGGATGTTAGATGCTAGCAAAGACACATTTAAATACTATGACACGAGGACTAAAATTATTTATTGATATTCTACGTATTGAGCATGTATCTATGGTGTAAAGTGGACATAATGTAGAATCTAGAGATAAAAGTAATGACAGACTTGCAGCAAATGCCCTGAAAATGCAGACCTGCACTCAGTGTTAGGAGATATTTTTTAAAATTTTTGCAGTATTTGCCTCTATGTATTACCTCTGTGGTTTTTGAAAGACACATCTGAGCTAATCAGAACTTGTATAAGATGAAGTTGTAAAATGAGATCACGTTGGCAGGCTAGTCAGTAGCATCATGATGAAATTAATATTGCTCCCTGTACAGCATTGCCCTAATTCTGAATATAATAGTGGCTGATGGATGTGTGAAAAAAAAAGTTAGGAGGGATGTTACAGGCCAGCTATTTGGAGGACCGGGAATTTCTCATCCTTGGATTAAACTATCCACAGTTCCCAGAGTTTGAAGATAACATGGGACTATCTTAAAAGCAGCAATTTAAATCTTGAATTTCTTCCTTGGAGCTGTAGTGGGGCAGGGAGGAGAAAGTTGGGGGGCAAGGAAGTGATCAAGTCTGAGCCTTATGCAAATTCACACATGCAACTCTAAAGTGTAATTTAGCATTACATCTGTAAAGGTACATAGAGTGACTCAATTCTGTACTGCAGGGTTAGACCATATGTATGCCTCCAAATGATACTTCTATCACCCCAGCTAATACAGCAGGTAGTGATGGCAACAGGAGTTACAGTCCAACGACATCTGGAAAGCCATGTATTCTCCATACCTATTCTATAGTGTGGAACCATAACCAGTTCCAAAAACTGAAACTGTGCATTGTGATGCTTTAATTATGAGCAATAGTGTTGTACCATTCTGACACTTTAGTATACATGTGTTCTTTATGGTTTATAGCAGGGACAGGTAGAGGGATCCAAGGCTAGTAGCATGGTCTGCAACACCTCTTAACTTACCCAGACATCATTTTGTCTTGCAAAAGGGGTGGGGTAATTGCCTTCTCTAAGCAGGTTTTTTCCTTTTAAAGAGGTTGCCCTCTGGCATTGTTTAACGTCAAAACAATAACATTTTTTCCACAACTTGGCTTATGTTTTTCCCTCAATTTTCATGATTGCTGGCAGAAATGTTCCCATTTTTTAATGGTCATTGTCTTGTAAACTGCAGAGGGTCACAGGGCAAAAGATTGGTCACCAGAACTCTTGCTTGCCAAATGTGCTTTTTCCTGTGTTTATATATTATAGTCTCTTGCGAATGATGTTCATCAGGCCCTCCTCTTTATTTTATGGTACTTTATGGTACTTTGAATAATAAAAAGTATCCACAGTGTTTTAAGTTTAGGTATGATATCTAAATGTATTGCTACGATTAAGCTTCAGAACTAGCACCACATACTCTCAGCCCCCAGAAAACCCCATGATAGGTTCAACTTAGGGTTGCCATAAGTTGGAAATGACTTGAAGGCACAGAAACAGCAACGAGTACAAGAAGTGGAGTCCCATTGCTGGGAGAAAGGTGGGACACAAATAAATAAATAGTAGGTATACTATTACCGTACTGTAAGTTTAAGCTGGAGTGGCCAGAATCTAGTGGTGTACTTCAGCTGTTTCCACAGCTGCTTCAGTGGAATAAGGACTTCCCCTTGGAGGTCTCTCATCTTTCCTATCCCTCTGGAAGAGATTTGGAGCTGCAAGAGACAAGGGAATTGTCCCCTTCTGATTCAGTGGCAAAAAAATTGGAAGTATATTGTTGGATCTGGCCGATAGTCATAATTGTAGTGCATTAAGTTGTGAGATGCAGGTTTTTCAGGTTGCTTACTGTGGTCAAATGGTAAGTATTCTATGAATGGCTAGGAAAGCTGGTTTGCAAACCTAATGCATGAAATATTACCTGAGGCATAAGTAAGACAGTGAGGGAAGTGCCTTTTGATACTACTGTTAGGAAAAAGGGAAGATATTGGTGTTCTTTCCTTATTTGACCAGATATGTTGAAGTGATTTTGAGGTTAATTTGCTTTGTTTTAACTCATCTGATCTATGCTTCTTGTAATGTTTATATGGTAGTGGTTTATGTTGCTGCTTATTGCTTACTGCCCTGGTAACTTAAAAGGAAGGCTGAATTAAAAGTGCTATTGATAAAATAAATAAATGAGAAATAAATGCTAATTAAGGAACAAGAATTGGTTCTTCATAAAAAGAATTCTTTTACATTATAAAGGTTTTTAAAGATCTGTCTGTTCATAAATTTTAAATGCAGCTGTTCAGTGTATTTTTAGATGTACCTGCTTATAAATTGATCTGTAAAAATTCAGCTAATATTACACCATGATAGTGGGTGATCAAAACTTAGAAACAGGGTCATATCTTAAAAATGAGGATGGGCTCAGTGTGACTTTTTTTTTTGTTCAGTGATACATAACCCATCCCAGCACCTTGATATTTTTTTCTTAAGCCGCACAGCTGAATGTTCAAGTGATGTCTGGCTGAAATAACAGTAACAAAATCACAGTTTTGCTCTGTTGATTATTTGAATACTAGTCATAATTTATAAGAACTGTAATACAAAATGGAAAGAATTGTGCTATTTATAAAAAGTCCAGTCATTCTTGGATTTTTTTTTTAGAGCAACATGCTACATCATATTGCAAGGGCAATGGATGGTTGTCTTAATTGGCCACATGCTCCATGGCACTGTGATATTGGTGTGTATGTACTTCATGCTTTCTTTTGAACTTGTCCTGATTAGAAATACATTCAGTTGGTGCGAGGATCCACAAGAATCAATTCAGGCGTTGATGGAAACTTTGCAAAGATATGGTCAAGTGGCAGGATATAAGATAAATAAGGAAAAGACAATGATGGTGACATTGAATAAAAAAGGGCAAGCTGATTTGGAGAGTAGATCTGGATGTCAATTAACGAAGAAAACAAGATACCTAGGAATTATGTTAACGAAAAGGAACCAAGAATTATTTGACAACAACTATTTGAAGATATGGAAAGAGATTAAAAATGATATGGAAAAATGGAAAAATCTAAATCTATTTCTCCTGGGAAGAATAAACGCTTTCAAAATGTCTTTATTACCAAATCTTATGTTCCCTTTTCAGAATTTGCCAATAATAGGAAGAGAGAAAATATTTAAAGAATGGGAAAAGGATCTTCAAAAGTGTATTTGGCAAGGGAAAAAACCAAGGATAAGATTTAAAATGCTTCAGGATGCAAAAGAAACAGGAGGATTTGATCTTCTATCAATGAAAATTTATTATTATGCATGCTGTCTAGATTGGATTAAAGACTGGATTCAATTAGAGAGAACAACCATGAAAGATTTGGAAGAAATAAATAACAGATTTGGATGGCATGGATATTTATGTTACGATAGATTAGCGGTGAATAAAGAGTTCAACAATCATTGCATCTGGAAGACACTGTTAAAGGTTTGGCTACAAATAAAGCAGAAATATTATACAAAACTTCCAACATGGACTTCACCACAAGAAGCGTATAAAATTGCTCCAACAAAACGAGGAAATTTATTAACATATCAAGACATATTGAAATGGGAAGGGGATAAACCAAGAATGTGTACAGTTTAAGAATTAAAGGCTGAGGGGCATGAGTTAAATTGGTTCCCATGGCGACTGGATTTGAGAGAAAAGAGAATGAATTGGACTTATTTGATGAAGGGGAATCAAAAGAAAAGAATTTCAAAATTCTATAAACTATTGTTGAAAAGAGAAATGGAATCAGAAGTAGTTAAAGATACGATGGTTAAATGGGCTCGGAATGTGGGACACCCAATCGAATTAGAAGTTTGGGAGAAGGTATGGAAAACTGATATAAAATTTAGCCCAAACTTAAATTTAAGAGAGAACTTTTACAGAATGTTACATAGGTGGTATATGACCCCAGAAAGATTGCATAAAATAATTAAAAATGGGAATGTGAAATATTGGAAGTGTGATGAAAAGACTGAGTCCTTTTTTCATATGTGGTGGACTTGTGGAAGGACAAGAAAGTTCTGGAAGGGGATACATGATGAAATTCAAAGAATCTGTAAAATGAACTTTGAAATTTTATTTGTTAAATATGTTAGGACAACAAAGGGAGATTAGAAGTCATCAGAAGATATTGTTATATTTGATAACAACTGCAAGGTTGACATATGCGCAACACTGGAAAGAAAAGAAAGATATTGATTTAGGAGAGTGGAAGTTAAAAGTTCTGGATATGATAGAGATAGAAAAGTTAGCATTTTTGTTGAAAAATAAACCTATCCAGAACTTTGAAAGGGAATGGAAAGGAGTTTTGGAATGGATAAAAATTTAGAAGTATATGAAAGGAAAGAAAGAGATAATGTAATTGTTTTCTCTTCTGTAAAATGTTATTCTTTCTTTTTTCTTTTGGTGAATGGAAACAAAGAAGACTCAACTGGAGTAAAATAATATAGACGCGGGGGTGAGGAGAGTGTGATATATCTGGATATGGGGTATACCCACTCTGTTTTTTATGCAACCAAACTTAAAAATATTTTTTAAAAAAGAAATAACATTCAGTTGGGAGAAGCTGGGTACTGCAGCTTGGTGAGGGAGCATACTTGGAAAGATCTGGAATGTGGTTTGGACTTCCTTATCTCTGAAAAGCAGCAGATTCTTTGATCATTCCTGTCAGATGGTTCCATAGTAGCATATTCCTTTCCGCAAGCACTTTGGCTGGAATTCTCTTGGGGTGTTAGAGGGGTACAGCTCTAAATTGTGGCAGTTCTTCATTTTCTAGGCTTGCATATGATAACATCTGCTACCCCCATATCTATGTAATCATGACAGTAAATGATCTCCTTTCTGACTCAATTTTGGGCTTAGCTGTTCTCCCACTCCGTTTCCATCCTCACTTGACTCACAGGTATTTATGCCAACAGACATTACATTATATTGGTGCTCAGTAGGATTCTGTCCATTATCAACTTTGTAGAATATTGCAGTATTGTCAGATGATAGCTGTCTGTCTGAGAACAATAAATGACTGATAATTTGGCCAGGTTCCCAATTCTTTTAGGTGAAGTGCCAGTTTTTTTCTTTCTGTGAGAACTCTGTGTGTCCACCTGTCTTATCATTGTTTTAAGTCACAATGCTAAAGAGAATAAACATGTCCGTGTCATCTTACTGAGTTTTTGTGTTTCTTACTCTCCTTTTGGCCTTTAATTTTGTCTCCTGCGTCTGATTTTGTTTTGCTTTGTGTTTATTATATATGCTTATTTGTGGACCAAGCTGGGACAGATGTTTGATGAATGGAGTCTTCAGATGTTTGCATTTATATTTCATCAAGTGTTTAAACACTGCATTCTTGTGTACTGTTAATATTTTTCTAAAATCAGTGGGCTAAATTGGTCAAGCTAGAAGTAATCAGTTTCCAGATACAGAAATGCAAGACACCTCATCAATGAAACCCATCCTTATTTCTAATATTCATTTTCCCAGACTTCACATGTTGGTATAATATGGACTATTTACCTAATGTGAGATGAAGGAGATCTCAAAGTGTTTCCTTGTGCGTGTTTTACTGGAACCTAAAAATTAATCAACTGGAGTCTGTTGCAGGAGGCAACACATTTAGAATTTTAAGAATGTTAAGACCAGAAAGAGGGTTTTTTTTTTTAAAGTACCAAATCTGAAGTGGAGCTAGAGCTCTTTCATGCAGAATCCATTATTGGTTACATGTTCTGCAGCCCCCCGCCCCCGCCTCATTTCAGTAATATAATCTAGTGCAGATCATCTTGATTGTGCAGCTGCGGTTGGATAGAAATCCTTGACAAGCTACAGCAGATTTGCACATCCTGACCTAATGCATTTTTAACATCATGCTCTGAAGGGGAAAATATTTCACTACTGTGTACTTGTGCTACTCTGAAAAAGTGATACCATCTGAAAACCCAGTCAGAGGATTGTATTCTGATTGCTCCCACATATCAGCAGTCCATTTCAGATGTAATAGGAGACCAAGGGAGGAGAACCTGTGGCATTATTCTCTACTGTGACTGTCTAGAGTAACCAATCCAGCCTGTGAACATTCCATGGTCGCTGTTCCACCTATCTGAAGCCCTGTCCCCATTATATGGGAGATGAAACAGGGGAGGGATACGTAAGGGAAAGGCAGTGGAACAGGAATTGGAGATCTAACCTCCCCTGATGTAAGCTTATTGAATCAAGCCAGAATCAAACCATGATCTAGACTCAGTAATAAATTTAAATTAACCACCTCTGTACTCAAACATTAATGATAATTTCACAAGGAACTTCTGAGTTTGAAGTGTTATGATGTATGCTTAGTTACTTCGTCCTGACCACATCTGGTCTTATGATTTTATTTTCAAATTAATTGTAAAAATAACCGTTCAGCTATAAGTTCTCCATTCTCTGAGCTTAGTAGGTGGTCTCCAGTGTTTTGGAGTTTGGATGCATAAATGAATATGTGCCTGTTTTCCAAACAGATGTATTTTAGTAACTTGCATGTCTTGGTGCAATTGCAGAGTGTTAGATTAATCATAGCCTCAGATATTCACAACTACTATGCATGATGTGTGATGTGAGGTGTCCAAATCTTGTACCTCCCAATTTCTTAATTTTTACAGATACAGTACTGGGATTACCATAGGACAGTATCCTTCGTAGCTGAACCCAGCTTAAGTGTTGGGCTGGATGCAATTTTTTGATGTTTCTTTGGGTTTTGCTAGAAGTTAGATGTATAATTTGGATGGACTAATGTTTAGTTTGTGGTACATGCTCTTTCTTAGTTGCTCATTTCTACATACATTGGGAAATTATCAGCATTGTGGTCTTAGTTCCTGGTTTGTAAACTCTAGTTTCAAAGTGGTTTGTGTTGTGGGGCAGGTGTGGGTTATTCAGAGGAAACAATGGAAAATTCTAATGGGTAATGTAATGTGATGGGTAATGTAAGACCAGAGAAGTGATAACCACATTTTACTACCTAATATAGCTACATATTCCTCCAGATGTTTTTGAACTGCAAGTTGAAACATTCCTCATCATTGGCTGTGCTGGCTAGGGCTGCTGGGACTTGCAATTTGAGCACATTTGGAAGACTGCATAATTCCCACTCCTGATGTAAATCATGTGTTAATCTGGATTTTGTTTCTTATACTGTTGATCTGTGTGCAATTAAGAGTTGTCCCGTGCACTAATAAAAGGTCACTAGAGAGGCTTCACTCAGTGTTCTGTGTTGTCAGTAATGAAGTCGTATAATTAAAAGTGACTTTTCATAATGAAAATGTCTTTACTATCACAAGGCTGGCTGTATGAAAAAAGAAGCATGTTATGCAGCTGGACTGATGATATTGGATGTGTTTATGGGGGAAGAAATTAGTAAAGAGCTCTTCTGATATTGCTTTTGTTTAATTCTACATGGCATTTTTAAAGGTCAACACTACTCTCTTAATGTAGGTTATGAGTGCTGGCTGTGTGCTTTTCAGAACAGTAGTGTGAGGAAGCTTTGAAGTGGAATGGCAGGACGGCCTCATCCATATGACAGTAACTCCAGTGATCCAGAGAATTGTGATCGAAAATTGCATAGTAGACCCCGTAAACTTTGTAAGCATTCAAGGTAGGTAGTGCATCTGCTATAAAGCATCTCAAAATTGTCATCCAAATGAATTCCGAAAGCTATTTACTGTGGCTGTGTCCTAAAATGGTTGGTGCTCTGTGAAAATAACAAAAACAAATATTCTCGCGGAATGTTTTGTTTTTGATATCTTCACTGGGGTTGTTAATCTTGTATTTGCCAGCTTTAACCATTGCGGATGTATAAAATACAGTGGTTTGACACGTGATTATGTTATACATCAGACAAAAGGAAAAAATAATTGGATCAATGTTCAGTATTTGTTCAGTAGATGCAAATTATATACATGGCAGCTCCTTCGGCTGTATGGATAAGAATAACTTTTTGCCCCTTGTAGCTAACAAATTTGTTTAACCACAGAATTGTGTTGTCATATGTACAGTTTTAACCAAACTGTACATATAAGTGAAGGTAATTGACAGCAGAAATATATGTAGAACTGGGCATCCAGAATCTTTATAGATAATACCTGTTGAATCAAGTATTTCAAGTCTTCACTGTAATTTAAAATTGATCTCCTCTTCTTAGCTTACTCTTAGAATATTCATTGCAGAGATGGAAATAGAAGTATATACTGTTACTGGTAGTCAGTTTAGTGGTCAGTCAGAACAGAATTCATGGTGTCCTGCTTAAATATGGTAACTGTGCTATTTTAGCAGTAAATAATGCTGTTAGAGGAAGGTTGCAAATAGCTTGGATCTAACTCAAGAGTAACTCAGTTCTCTCTAGAACACCTACTTGAGAGCAGATCTTAGGTAGAAATCTCTGTGTATAATTTAGGAATAAAGTAGTACAAAGATATGTTCTGGAGGCTTTGAGAAAACAGAATCAACAGGCATTATATTGTAGTTATACAGAAATGCTGAATTTTAATATGATACTATATGTGCAAAAGTAGCATGAGTTAGATTTTTCTGAATTCATGTTTTCTCTCTGAATTAATTCTTGGCACACTTTGATGTGAAGATATCACTTTATATATGTCTTTGTAGAAAAGGTGGTGTTTGATTTTTCAAATTGCTTTTAGAAAATGAGAAAAATTCTGAAAAGAGAAGACAGGAAACAAACTTCAATAGGGTGCCCAGGAAGAAAAATGGGTTAAGTGTCCCAGCACTTTTTGATTAAATCTTTTTCAGGGACAACATTTACAGTTCCTTCTGTATTAAAAATATGCTTCCAAAGTATTTAGGTTGTTGCATGCTAATTTGAGTACTCTAGGCACATTTTTCTATATAAGGACTTGTTAATTGTTGTCCCGGTGAAGGTCACGTTGGGAATTTTTTAAAAACCTAAATGCTTATTCCAGCAAGTTCATCCTGCTTTCATCCTTATGAATTCTACTCTTCCTTCACTGCTTAACATTAATAATGATGAAGAATTGCAACTACACTGGTATTAACTATGTGTTATCCTGAACAGTCTGTAAAACAGTTTCTAACTGGCACAAAAGCTAAGCAAGAATGGCATGCTTGTATGTTGTACTGGAACACGATTAATGCTAATTGTGGCAATGAGGAAGCATTTGCATTGGTGACTGTTGAAGAAATGATGTGGCTGCTTCCAGCTCCTGGTCTCTTACTAAAGAATATCACTGTCATTGTTGACACTTGATCATCTTGAAAGGTGCAGGAAGAAACATGCCAAGATATAAGATCTAACTATTAAAAGATGTATCTCATTTGATTTATGAGTTTAAAAATGTGAAGCTGCATTAAACTGGTAAGGTCTTGAAGTATGTGGTTCTAATGTTGGTGCTTAGGTTTTGGGGTATTTACACAAGAACAAGGATGTGGCTAATATGTTATTTTTAAAAAAAAATGCAAAAAATTGTGGTGATATTCCACATTGTCCAAGCATTTGTGCAGTGGTCATTTCCATTACCTTCCCATTCCCAAATGTTAGTTCTTTGGGGTGAGGGGAAGATCCCTGGAAATTATTCTGCTAAGGTTTCATTCCAGATGTGTGTTGTGTACAGTTTGGGGCTGGGGTGGAGGCAGGACCAGTAGCTGTACTTAATGAGAATAGGAGTGGTGTTGAAAGAATGAAGCTGTGCTGAAGAATCTGGAACCTTTTATTTAAAACCACTCCCTCTAGGGTTGTTTGCTATAGTTGTAGTTCTTAGCATTGTATTATATATGCAGCTCAAAGACAAGATGACATATGATGAAACATACGGGATCATGTATCACTTAGAGAGACATACCCTTTTTTTTTTGTATGTGTGGGGCATACGTTTTTATAGATTGCAACCTACTTGGCGGACTAGAAACAACTGAGTGTGTGTTTGCTCTGTTGCTTTCATGACTTGTTCCCTGAAATTAGTGACCTAGATTCTGATCTGCAGTGGCATAACTCAGAAACATTTTTAATTGTGAAAGAAATGTTATGCACAGAACAGTACAGTTTTGGCTTATTTTAAACATGCAGTTTTTAAATCTGAGTTCTGTCTGTCATATTTCTCTTATGTATTTTAAATGGATGATAATGGGGTTTTCTTAATTCCTAAATTCCTGTACAGGAAAAGCGTGAGGTCCTGAATGAAAGTCATTGATAGGCTATACTACCTTGATTGTCTGTGAAGGCAGCATGAAAGTTGTGTGACAGAAAAGCCTTTTCAGACGTTTGGTTAGTTTATTGAAATCTGACAAGCTGGCAGGACTAGAAATAGCTTCACAGATGGCATTTGGCAATATATCCAACAGCTCTTGTCTTATGTGTTCCTTGCACTGTCCGTCAAATATGTTAGCCAATGGCTGCTTAAAGATGAGGAAATGGTAAGCATGAATTCAGCTTACAGGAGGCTGCGAGGTCAGACGTCAGTGCTGCACTGTGCACGGCTGAGTCAGTGGCTGCGAGAAAATGAATTGAATTAATATCTAAGGGGCTTGCGTCTCTGAGCACTTAATGGACTGAATAGCTGTAACAGGATTGTTATCACTGAGGGAGAAAGGAAAAGAGGATGCTAGAAAGTGAGGCGGGCTAATGGTGCAGTGGAGTATTGAGAGGAAGGTGGAAATAGCAAATATGCTGAACTTAGCAAGTAATGCCAGAGGATGCTGAGCTGACTTCCAAACCTGCCGCCTGGAAAGGAGCAGATTTCCTTTGTACGTTGGTCTCAATATTCTCCCCATGCTTTTGTGTTTCTTCCCTGTTACACACAGAAAGCAGGTGCGTAACCATTGATAATCCAATAATCTCAGCAGCAATGAGTGGGGGCTGGAATATTTAAAGGAGATGAACTGTTCTTTGTGTAGCCCGATCTGTTTAAATGTCTGATATGACAAAGAACAGGCGTGTGTGTTTCTGTGTCTGCGTAATATTTTGTGCCTAAAGGAAAGGCTGTAATTGAAATATATTGTTCTGGCCTTAAGTTGCATTTCTCTGGCTTAATTTAACAGGAATTGAAAGTTGTAAATGTTTATGAATGTGCTTTTTTTTTCCTCAGAAGGGCTTGTTTTTAAAGTTTGGTTGTTTAGTAGCTTTTTCTTACTCCAAGAAAAAATATTCCCTTTTATTATTTGAAAGATTTGGAGTACACATCTAATTTCAAGTTGTATGTATAACTTGGAATTACCCAAGTCACTTATCAGGTGAATTTTAAAAAAAGTTTCTGTGAAAGCCCTGGGAATTGTTAAAATGTGAATTGTCAGCCACTGCATTTTCTGATAGTACTATATGGAAAAAGGACTGTGCCTCTTAAACCTATAATTTTAACAGGTAATTGCTTCTCAGCTTCTTTTATATGGTTGTGTTTAGTGTGAGTTTTTAAGGTTTGTAGATTTATTGTTTTAATTGACTTGAATATTTTATAAATATTCTGAACCAATCTTGCTTCTCCGAACAAATCTTGCCAAAAAACCCGTGATAAGTTAGCATTAGGGTTGCCATGTCAGAAGTGATTTGAAGTCACTCAACAGTAAAGTGCTGCTGACAGTGGGAGTTTCTTTCTAGCCATCATGTCTCTTTGCAAGATTTATTGCCTTTGCTTTTCTCTGAGGCTGAGAGATTGTGACTTGCCTGAGATCCCACAGTGAGTTTCCATGGTTGAGTGGGGATTCAGACCATGGCCTCCAGAGTTATAGTTTGGCTGCACACACATGCTGGCCACCTCTCCCTTTCATCAGGGACATGGTAGTGCGGTGTGTACACACATGCTGAAACTGCTCCCTTGTTTGCAAATGAGGGAGCAGTTTGGGCATGTGCACATGCCTGCTACCATGTCCCTCAGTGCCCATACCCCCTGTTGCTACATCCTTGATGAAAAGGACATGGCAGTAGGTGGGTGTGCATGCTCAGACTGCTCACTTATTTGCAGAAAAGGGAGCAGTCTCAATACCTGCAAGGTTTTTCAGTGGGAGTGGGGATTGAAAATCTGCTGCTGTCCTAAAGTAATTGAGCTGTGACAGGATTTATCAGACTGATATGTAGCAGGAATAACATATTCCATGTTAATTTTATGTCATTTTCAATATCAGAAGTCTTCCCCATTGGCCGGAAGTAGTTGAACTGAAATATGTAATAGCGAGGAAAAAAAGTCAAAACTGTCTGTAATTTAAATCTTACCTTCAGGCAAATTTTTTACTTGCAGATGTATTTTTGTTCACATAAAATATTTGAAGACTGGACAACTTATTAACATACTCTTTCTTTTAGATTTTTTTAGACCTAAGGAAAACATTAAGGAAATAAGAACTGTTGCCATACTATTTCAGCATGCTTGAATAACTGTGCAAATAACTACAGACATACCTTAGTTCTCAAAGCCTCTGACAAGCTCTTTATTATAAATCCCACCTCATCATCCTCTGCCTAAATGGGAGCTTTTTAGCAGCATCAGTACAGGGAAGATGGTGCAACATGACTGGGGAAGCACAGACCTTTGGTGTAGGGTTGCAGCAGAGTGTCAACAGTAAACTGTGATAAAGCTTAAACTGAGAAAGAAGGGGATTCTACTGCAGGCAATCATACGTTGCTGTATGTGCGTACCTGCAGCAGGCAAGGTAAGCGGCAGCTACTTCCAGAATCCCTTACTGAGCATGTGTGAACAGCGAAGCAGAGAGGAAAAACAGAAAGTAGACAAGCCTGCCTCACTGGCTTCCCCTGACATGTTAAAAGGGAAAGCACATAATCCTGCCTCATTGGCTGTCCCCAGCATGTTAAAGAAAACTGATCTAGATGTTTGGCCACCAAAATGAAAGTCATAAGACAAATGGAGGCTAATGAAAGAAAGAAAAAATCTCCAGATTAAGTTTGGAAGAAATTTTCTGGTGGTCTCTAAAAAAGTTTTTATTTAATTATACAAGGCTTCATTTATTTAATTTCATAAATGCATACTGTTAGGTTTGGATAAAAAGTGTGCTGACAAATGTTGAACTGCTCTTCTTTTTGTGGTTTAGTAACCCTTCCAGGCTATTTCTGCTTTTGGTACTAAATTTTTTGTTAAGAAGTAATGCCCAGAAACACAGCTACTTCATTAACTGAGTATACTTGCGTATATTGTGTTTCCGAAGGATAGTAACCTGAATAGTATCATTTGAAGCTTTGAGTTTAGATTTTTCTGTTATTATATTCATTTCTCTTTCGCCATTTGGTTTATATTCATTTATCCTGCATAAATGTGCATTTCTCAAAATGAAACATGTTCCACTGGGGTAAGAAAAAATAACAATGGAAAATTTTCAGTCCAACATCACTGTATACAAAGTGGTTATCTTTTGTGCAGTGTACAAAGTCAGTACTTATAATCTAGTACTTCTCCACGAGTTTGCATGGTATGCCTAAGATGATCCATGGAAGAATTAGCTTAGCACTTGTGTTGAACAGGAGAGAAACTAACAACAAAAAATGTCATGCATTCTACTGCTGCACTTTGCCCCCCATTGCGGACCTCGTCCCAGTCTCTTTTATTGGTTAGTGAACTCTGAAGAAATTAAACTACACTAAGGCAATTGGGGAAGACTGAGCAGAAGCATCTTGCTAAGAGTTGCCCCTGCCAAATTGTAGCCTTTCTGTCCACTGCTTAACCCTTTCATGAGTGTCCCCCTGTCCACAGAAAAAGATGGGTGATGGAGGGAGCCAAAGTATTCCACCTAATGCACAACGCTGGATTTCCTCCAAAGCCTCAGACTAGCCTAACCTGTCTTTGACATACAGGAATTGCTTGTTCTCTCCATATGTTTTCTTGCACATTAGGTGGCAAGCACTTCTTTAGAGATAGCACTTGCCTATTCCCTAGTTTCTTCTTTTTCCCCCCTGCCAATATTATCATCTGGGAATAATTTAATTTCCCCTTTCGTAAGGAAAATAATTGTTTGGATCTGTCAGGATGGAAGTTTATAATTCATTTCTGCCCAACTGAAGAAAATTTGCCAGTCAATATGGTACTCAGTGCAGCATTACTTGCAGCTCTGCTATCACAGCTGTGTTTTTAATTGGCTATAGTAGAGACTATGTAGAGAGGATTCAGTAGAGCCAGCGTGTTGTAGTGGTTTGGGTATTAGACTAGGATTTGAGAGATCAGTGTTCAAATTCCCACTCATGGAAACCCACTGAATGACCTTGTGCAAATCACACACTGTCAGCCTCAGAGGAGGGCAAAGGCAAACCCCTCTGAACAAATCTCACCAAGAAAACCCTGTGATAGGGCTGCAGTAAGTCAGAAGTGACTTTAGGGCACACAACAAGAAGAGAGAATTCAATAGCATGATTTGTGTGAGAAGTTGTAGGGCAGGAATAGTATTGTGTCCCAGAATTGAAATTGGCATTGGGAAAGAGGCAAGTTAATGTTATCTCTTACGATCAGTTAAGAATTGGACAAAAAGACGGGTGAGGATAACCAGCCGTTCTTAGGTGTTACCATATTTTCCTGAAAAATGATACACAGGATTACCTAGTCTCACCCCCTCCATTGTCACTTTATCTATGTGAAAAGTGAAGTGTCTGATTTCATATGGAGACTTTCCATATAAACAAAATCCCTGACTTTCAAGGGCTATTGCTTATATGCAAAACCTTCATATGAACATTAATCTCTCTTCCAACTCATTGATTTCTGCATGAGGAAAGGGATGTGTGTATGTGGGCAGCTAGGTGCTCCTCTGCTCCCTTGTTTAGGAAAGAGTTGTGAGTACCACCTGAGTAGGGCTTTTTTCACATGGGAAAGCCCAATAGGGAAGAGGGAAATGAATCATAATCTCAGAAAAGTTTCATATTTCTGTTACTGCTACTATTTCAATGTTGTTTACCTGTGTAATAATTTCGTATCAATAATTTCTCAAATGTTTGGTGAGACCATCATCTTTGCACATATGCCATATTCTTTGTAGAGGAAATGAAGAAGATTTCCAGAATAAAAAGTTTTGACTTGATTTAGGTTCTCCTCACAAAATACCAAAACTGAAAGAGGCTTTCTTCTTCTTCTTACTTTAAAAAAGGAAAGGGGAGAAAAAGTACTGAACTTGGTGACTTTAAGATGTTGTTAACAATGTGCAAATGAAAGTCTGTTCTCATAGCAGAACTTTTCTTCTTGCAAAGTTCTGTATCATTCAGTCTGCTTTTGAGCATCCCACCATCCCTAAGGATGAGAAGATGCCCTAGAACAGGACTAGTGGAGTGGGTGGGCTTCAAGGGGTTAAAAAGGGTTTGTGATTCTAATAAAAGCTATTCTGTAAGGAAATCAATTAAGGGTGGAGAAACCCTTAATTCTTGCCATCATTGTTGTCCAGGAGAAGCTCTTTGTAGCATGAGAATGTCTGTTCTAGGATGTGAGACTGCCTGAGTAGGAAGGGTATTATGTGAGTCATCAGACATGCTTACTGTAGACATTTTAGTACATGTGGACTTGTATTGCTTTTTAAAAAAATACTGTAGAAGATTGTATTTTATTCTGTGGGTTGGGTAGCATTGCTGTTGAGCAGAACTGATCTATTTGGAATGAACAAAAGTTGAAAGTTACATGCAACATCATAGAACAAATTTCTGCTTGTTCAGAAGGCCTTTTCTGTTCTCTCCCACCCACCTCTGCAGCCTCACATAATATCACAACCCACAGTTAACAGACGCAGGGAGCATGCAGATTTTGGGGAGGGGGTCATCTCTGCTCTCAGAGAGTGGACATGAAATGGTTTTCACTGTTAATTCTAGAAGTGTGTGAAAGTCTTGATTGTACTATTTCAAGGAATTAGATTTTCCTTGGCTGAAGGGTATATCATGTTTCCTGATATCTCTTTATTCCCATTCTTCAGTTGGGAGATATTTTTCATTCTAACACTCACTCTTTGTTAAGCAGCTTATAGATTTGGAAAATGACTTTTAGAAAAGCAGCTTAGTGGCCATAAAGGGATGGGCCATAATAATAAATAAAACATAATGGAGATCCAGTCCTGCCCCCCCCCCCCCATCTGACCCTGAACAACTCTGTTTGAGTTGTTCAGGTCACTACTCCTTCACATCTTACAGAGTTTTGAGAGGTTTTTCAGAATGCACAGGATATTCATCTATCTTTTTTTCCAGGTGCCTTTTCAGTAGACTGTTGGGTGCATTTATCCTGGGCAAGGTTTGTGTTTTCAGTCACATCAGTCAGTCAGAGGGCAGCTTTATACTTAACAGAAAAGAATGGACCTTTAGTTTCAACAGCATGTTGTGTCATGGTGGTGGATGTTGCTTAATATTGAGGGGAAGCTGCCAGAAATCTCACTCATGAGAGATAGACACATGAGAACCAAGGTTCCAGTGTGTTTCTTCATGCTACAAACATTCACTTCTTAAAACATTCCTGAAATGACAGAAATGTGAGTGCTTGTATCTTCCCACAATATGTGAAGAAGCCTTATAATATGTATGTTATGTATAATGACAAGAGAAAAATGTTTCCAACTTAAAAACTTCCTTTCCTTCTTGTCATCAAAAGCTGCCACTATTAGAGAAAGATTTGGGGTGGGATATGTATACCACAAACTTTCTCAAAAGGATAGATAGATACATAGGCATTTCTAATGCTTCAGTTCTGAAATGTTTTGTGTATAGCTTGACTCCCTTCAGTACATTTGAAGTAGTACACTGTGTTGATTTCTAATTTTCTTCTAACAAATGTATTTGTTGTCTAGGTATTATTGGTTAGTATGTAGAAGATCTTGCTTAGACTTGCTAATATTGTAGCTCCTTCATATTATATAAAGACAATATCCTGGGCAGTGCAAACACTATATTGCTTGTCTCATTTAATCTTAGGTCTGCTTTATTCATGTAGCAGTCCACATGGGACGAGTGAAGTCATTTCGGTGACTGGCTTACTCTGCAGTCCAGGCAGATTTTAATCACTTCACACCAGAGACGTAGAATTTCTGGAAGGTTGAAACCATGGGGCCTGTTTTCTGTCCTATAGAAAAGAGATCTACAAACTGCAGCTTACTGTCGTCCCTAAACATATATCTGTTTTTGCCAACTGAGAAGTTGGGGAGAAAATGAAAACCCACAAATCTTGCAGCAAATAAAATTGTGTTTTATTATTTGGATGGGGAGGACTCATAAGATATGCAACCTGAAGGAAATGTATCAATGCCTCACCATAGAAGGGTCTAAGCCAGAACTGTACAACTTGCATCCCTCAGCCAATCTCTGTGCACCTGCAAAACCAGTAGGACCTTATCTACTTTTTCCTGACTGGACTTTCTTTTGGGGGTGGGGGAGTTGTTCTTTTCTAATTTCTGAAAATGGAGGGGATGGGAGAGATGAGTGTAATCGTTTTTTTTCAGGATGTTTTTCCAGCTGCAATCTGAACATGAATAAGTGTCTGTACACAGACATCAGCATGTGTTTTCATGCATGCACATCAGAGAACACCCAGATGTGGCCCTTGAAGCACAAATGATTGTACCCTCCTGTAAACAAGTCCTTTGTTCTTTTGAGCGTGGCGCTTTAGAGGTTCCTGATTGATGTATTTTGTTTATACCTAATGATAGATTATTCTTTTTTACCTGCCTTGGATTCCATCCTGTCCTCACTTTTTCTTTCAAAATATAAATTGTCATGTTGGAAATATATGAGAAAGTGGCTGAAATTCCCAGCAGCTTTCAGCATCTTACAAGGGATGGTTGAGGGCTGTAGACTGTGTACTTGTGGCTTAGATATTTCTTTTATGAAGCAGCAATACTTTTCTTTCTTCCTTACAGTTTTTGTTGCCTCCTGATATTTTTTCACACTAGAAGAGACATCTGTATAAATCCATTATCTGTCGTCATATTATTCAGCTCATATTTTATATATCATTGAGGCTTTTCTCTGAATAAGTTCTTTATCAATATAAATGCAACCACTCACTGTAGTTTAACGTATTATGATAACAGAGGATGAGTCAGTCATAGAAAAGCAAAAGAACATATAAGTTTAGATTCTGAGTGCCCCTTTGTTTTGGAGACGGTTTGTTGATGTGATGGATGTTCCCACTGAGAGAAAGTATAGCAGAAATTTTCATCAATGTCTCCCTCTCAAGCACCATGGGAGAGCCTCCATTCTATTTTGACGTCTCTCAGCCCTTCAAAGCAGATTTTCAAGGAGCAGAGTTGCAGATGAGTGGGAGAACTCTTTCCTTCTTCTCACAGGGGTATCCTGTGGGTGAAGTGCTGCCAAAACACCAAATCTAGATTAATAAAATAGAGATGTCCTATTTAACTACTGGCTTGCCTTTGCCAATAGTTTATAAAGGATACTTAGGTTTCAGCAAAACTATTAATTTTGATATGATATGATAGTAAACACAGTTTATTTCCCCAGCTTTTAAGAAGATTGCTGTTGCTTTTCAGTTTTCTACATAGTATGTTACTCTAATTGTCTGAAAAATTCATTCATGATAATTACATGTTAACATCTTTACTACCAATAAACAAAAGAGTAAAAGATCAAGGTGTAGAACTCTAATTTTCTTGTCTTACATCTGATGAAGCAAAATTAAATGCACAAAAACTTATGCTCCCAACTTCTTTCTCTCATTTAGTCTCAAAGCTGCTAAAAGATCCCTTTGTATTCTAATTTCCCCAGATCTTATAGTGATCTTGTTTCAAAAGCGCATAATGAGCTGGCAGGTTCTGCATATATGGGGAAGGGAAACATCTTCCCTGTTATCTTTGATGTTCCCAACAGAGGAAATAGGAGTGTAGCTGAACCCCCATGAATTTTGTGCAAAGGAATTTTTTCCCCAAAGGATAGTATTAGAAGTGTGAATACAGTACTCACCCCATGTTCATGGGTTTGACTTTTGCAAATTTGATTATTCGCGATGTGCCCACTTGCCTCTCCCTCGCTCCCTGGCCTTTTGCCCAGGGCTCAGGGAAGGGGGAAGGTTTGTGGGCCCACAAGACTTAACTCTGCAGCCTGTAGCTGTGTGGCTGCACAGAAAGAAGACAGTGTGCACGGGTGACAAGCAGGAGAATGGAGGGGGAAAGATCTTCCCTCACTCCAGTCTTGTGCCTGTTGGCCGTGCAGGTGTGCAGAAAGAAGGGCGGGCATGCGAAAGAAGGGCAGGCAGGGGAGTGCAGGGGAAAGATCTTCTGCATTCTTCTTCCTGTTGCCTGCACGGGTGTGTGAGAAAGAAGAAGGGCGCACTGGCAGCGGCAGGCCGGAGAGTGCAGGAGGAAAGATTTTCGCTTACCTCACTTCTCTGTCTGTCACCCATGCGGTTGTGCAGAAAGAAGGGCAGGTGCGTGAGTGGCAGGCAGGAGAGTGCAGGAGGAAAGACCTTTGCTCCCCTGTACTCTCCTGCCCACCATCACCCACGGGGGAAAAAAAGAAGGGTGTGTGAGTGGTGAGCAGGAGAGTGCAGGGTGAAAGACCTTCCTTCTCTTTCACTTTCCTGTTTGTGGCCTGTGCAGGAGTGCAAAAACAAAGCAGGGCACAGGGGCAATAGGCAGGAGACTGAAGGGGGGAAGGTTTTCCCCCCTGCACTCTTTTACCTTTCCCCTAGGCCTGCTGTAGCAGAAGGAATGAGGGTGGGGGGAGTGCTCATTGGGGGAGGAGTTATTCATAATTTTTTACTTTTGCAAGGGTTTTTTGCCCCCAGCCCTCACAAATGTGGAGGGTCTACTGTATTTAGAAGTTATGGCACCTGAATTTGAAGCCTCCTGAAATAGTCCAGGGTTCCCAATTATTCAGAGAAGATGGAAGAGCGTAACATTGTATGGTCTATTGCTGATGTCACAGTTGCCTCAAGTGAGCATCAAGCGAGAGGCTACAGCACAAGGATGTGTCCTGGGAGCCATGTAGATGTCTGTCAGTACTTATATGGAAGAGGTTGTAGAGCTTACTAGGTAGTGTGGCATTTTGCTGGTACCTTTTGTATTGTGTTATTGTTAGCTGCTCTTTTTTCAGATGATAAGTTTTAGTTTCATAGACCAGATGTGACTTAATAGCATTGATAATTAATATTTCATTTTAAAGAGGTCTGTCTTTCACTTTGGGAACTTTTGTAATTATCTTAATTTCACTTAGTTTGAGAAATTAAATGAACTTTCTTTTTTTCCAAATACAGTTGGCCCTCCATACCTGTGGATTCTGTATGCATGGAATTCAACCAGTCATATGTCACCCCCTCTAGACCTACCATAAAGCTGCTGAAACCCTACCAAGGCCACTCTGTGCCTGGAGGAGAGGGAGGTGGGATTGCAGAGGTTTTAGACTATGTCTAAGTAGACATATGCAAAGCCGTTACATCATCCTCTGATGTCCTCCAGAGGTATAGGCAGTTGAGGTACAATTTCATGTCTGGCTACAGGACATAGACACTTTTGCAATCTCTCCTGCTTTCCATTAGACACAAAATGTCCATGATAGGGGGCCTCAGAAGCTCTACATTAGGTCTGGGGAGGGGCTTGGGTCACCATGAAGGGATGAGGGCAATACCAACCTCTTCAGCAACCAGAAACAGATGTACACAGGTGTAAGGTTGACTTATGCTTTTATAATGCAGTAACAGAATACCACTGATTGTCAGCTAACATAACTGGAAATGAAGACATTCATAATTTGTGCATGATTACTGCATATTGGCTACTTCTTAAGCTAGAATACTTGATCTAAACATAAACATTTGTTTTCTTTTTAGTGCTTCATCTCGTCTTGCTAAAGGAGATTGCAGCAAAATGAGCCTCCACGGTGCTAGTGGTGGGCATGAAAGGTCACGTGACAGACGTAGGTCAAGTGATAGATCACGTGACTCCTCCCATGAAAGGTTAGAGTCTCAACTCACACCATGTATCAGAAATGTTACTTCACCAACAAGACAACATCAAGGAGGTATGTAGTGGTGTTTCTATGCCTATGGGTCTCCCCCACTCCATGATCTTATGCTTTATATTAGTAGAAGTGCTACTTTATTATAAGTACTTATGTTTCCTGAAGACATAAGGGAGTTTTTTTAATTGTCTGATGTTAAATCTAGAGGGGTTTTCAAATGTACTTGTGATGCAAATGTAAAATCTGCATTGGCATGAAGTCTTATTGGCATGACAAGTTTCCATCTTCCCCTTGCAAAAAAGATCAGATGTGAACATGAATAGAGCAAGAGCTGAAAGGCTTTATAAGCCTCATATGTGAAAATATCCTTGGTACTATTGTCTGTGTTTAACTTTCATTCTAGTATTTATTTAATTTGTTTACTGGGTTTGCATCCCGTCTTTCCATCAAAAATTGTGCTCAAGGAAGCTAACAATATAAATAAAAACAAACATGTCAGAGTAAACCATCTAAAGAAATCAACAGTGTTAACCATCAAGTGTTAAAACCCCTTTCAGTGGAAAACCAACTTAAATGCCAAAGGCCTGTTTAAATAACTTTTATCTGCTGGTTGAAGGACAGCAAATAAGAAGGTAGCCTAGCCTCTTTCAACAAAAGAGTTTGAGAGCCTAGGAGAAGACACTAAGAAGATCCTCTCTCATGTCCACACTAAATGAACCTTCAGTAGTGTTGAAAGCAACAGGAATATGCATTATTTGGGCTTTAGTGTGGAGGAGGGATGGCTAACTGCATGGTCTGGGGCTCATTTTTCTGCCCTGGGACATTCTGAGGGATGGCCAGACTGCAGTCCCACCCCCAGTGCAAAAGAAGAGCAGAAGTAGGCACAAGTCCAGTTTCTGGTTCTAAAAAAGGATATTTTTTGGTGTCAGTGCAGAGTGGGGCCACAGCCTGTTGAAAAGGGGAATTCAGGAAAGGTAGTTTATCGCCTTGTGTCAGAAAAAAGAACAGTCCAGGGAGCCTGAAATGTTTAAGTGCTACAAAAGCAGTTGGAGAGGTGCCTGTTGCCCCAGGGCTGTGATTTACCTATTCCCAGCGTAGATATTGGGTCTGAGTCCTCCTCCAACTAGAAAATGTTTTACAAGTTAGTAGTTATACAGTGATTGTATTCACCATTTCATATTACAAGTTCCCACTTGTGGGAAAATGTTAAGTATTGATAATCTGCCTGGCATAATGACACCAGCCCCCATTTGGGTGGGCAAAGTATAGCCTCTGGGCTGAATGCAGTCCTTCAAAGCTGTTTTTTTATCCTGTGGACCCTTCCGGAGGTCCCTGGTGCTTCTACCTGAAGTGTATGTATGTGTATGGGGGAGAGAGAGAGAGAGGTTTTTTTTTTTTGCAATTTCAGAGGTCAGAGGGTGTTCCCAAAGTATCTCAGCATTTTTTTAATATACAAAACTGAAAATGGATGTACAGTTACTTTGGCTTACTGTCTTTTCAGCTTCCATGGTCCTAGTGCAGCCTGAGAATAGCCTCCAAATCCCCTGAAATTGACCACCTCTGTTCTAGACTGTAGTAGATCTCAGACAGGGTTAGAGATAAAAGGGCAGTGGCCTTCATGATGCTTTCTTTTTGTGCAGGAGTGTATGTGAGGAAGAGGTGAAAGATCAGAAATGTGAAATTTTGACCCACTGTGGTTGAATCTAGGCTTATCGGCTGTTGTCTTTGTTGAATTGCACAACAGTGGAAAGTGCTAGACTTTGAGCAATTATTTTCCAAAGGGTAATGATGCACTAAAATCAAAGGCTACATGTTCCTCACATATTAATGGTGCCTGCAAAAAACAGTTTATGGGAAAAGGTTATGTTCTCTGTTATGTTCTGTGTGCTGTTAATCTTAAGAAGTAATACTTTTGAAAACAGCTTTTTAAAAAAAGCTTTCCTGTGGTGAGCTTATTGTATAGTGAACCGACATTTTGCCCTGTTTAAAAGGTGGCTGGTGATTTGAATAAGATAGGTGAAGGATTTTATTTTGTTTTTCTCTGTCCATATACCAATGATATTTTATTTATTGATCTGATCAGATATTATATCTTGGCTTTCTCCCAGTATGGGACTCAGAGTGGCATATGTGAACAGCTACGCATATTTGTAGGGTCACTTAAGAAGGAAGAATAAAGATGAACAAAGCTCATCAGATAAAAGAGGGGTAGATTTGAAAAATTCCTCTATTCATGTTGCACCCTGCAACATTCTTTAGCGATTGAGCAAATGCCTGCTAGCTTCTTCTGCTAAGACTGCGCTAGCAGTCAGAAGTGGAGGTGCATAATCTAACTATGAGCTCATGGGCAAGACAGGAGGTTGGCCACCTCCACTTTTCAGTTCAAAAGATTTATCAGCAGGGGTAGTGGAGGATAATGATAGCTATACAAATCTCTCCTTCTGTTGCCAGTCACACAAAGATACTTCCTTCTGTGGATGGGCAGATAAAGCTGGAGAGGTTTTTTCTTCCTCTCTTAGCCTTTTCCTCACAACCTTTAACATCATACGCTGAATTTCTGCTGATACCATGACAAAATGAAAGGTCTTCATTTTTATTAGGTTTGTTGGTTTTTATTTCAGAGCGTGAGAAGGATCATAGTTCATCTCGGCCGAGCAGCCCTCGGCCTCAGAAAACCTCTCCAAATGGTTCTAATAGTAGTCTTGGGAACAGCAGTAGAAACAGCAGCCAGTCAAGTTCAGATGGGAGCTGCAAGAATGCTGGAGAAATGGTTTTTGTGTATGAGAATGCAAAAGAGGGAGCTCGGAACATACGGACGTCGGAGAGAGTAACACTTATAGTGGACAACACTCGATTTGTTGTAGATCCTTCTGTTTTTACAGCACAGCCAAATACAATGTTGGGCAGGTTGGTACTGTACTTTGTTACAGAACATTGACAGTTCTCTTAGTCACTGCTAACAACAAATGTTTCAGTTTTGTTTCATATGTTTTTCCTTCAGTTCTCTGTTGATCTTGACCAAACACTTTAGTGGACCATTTTTTTATATATATATATTTTTATTAAAATTTTAAAAAGAATAACCCCCCCTCCCCACTTCCAAGCATCTTTTTTCCAGTTGAGTCTGTGTTTACATTCCGTACGTACGTTGTTTCTGTTTAACAAATGTTACACTATTACTCTTAAACATTGTTACATTACTACTTATGCTTTTTCTATAACATCATTAATTTACATTACCCATTGTCACCAATCTTCTTTATCCTTTCCTTTTCTTATCCTTTTATCCAATTCAAAACTTCTTGCCATTCTCTTTCGAAGTTCTGGATTGGCTTATTTTTAAGTGAAAAAGTTAACTTTTCTTTCTCTACCATATCCAGAACTTTTAATTTCTATTCTTTTTTATCAATATAATTTTTTTCTTTCCAGTATTGTGCATATGCCAGTCTTGCAGCAGTTATTACATATAACAGTGTCTTCTGATGAGATCTTATTTCTCTTTGTTACCCTAACATATTTAACAGATAAAATTCTGGCTTCATTTCAAAATTTAAACTATACATTCTTTGAATTTCATCATGTATTTCTTTCCAAAACTTTCTTGCTACCTTACAGGTCCACCATATATGCAACAAGGACCCTTTCATCACATTTCTAGCATTTTCCATTCCCATTTTTTGTTATTTTTTTCAACCTTACAGGTGTCATGTAACATCTATGTAACATTTTATGAAAAATTTCTCTTAAATTTAAGCTTGGTGTAAATTTTACATCTGTTTTCCATGCCCTCACCCATGTATCCAGCTCAATTAGATGTCCAGTATTTTGAGCCCATCTGACCATCTCTTAACAATCTCTGGTTCTATTTCTCTTTGCAACAATATTTTATAAAGTTTAGAGATTCTCTTTTTCTGGTCCCCTTTCATCATTATATCTAATTCATTTTCATTTTTTTCAAACTGATATAGTTTCTGATCCATCTTGAATCTCTCTTTTAATTATCTCCATGGAAACCTGTTAAATTCATGTCCTGACTCTTTTAATTCCTCTTCTGTGTGCATTCTTAACTTATCTCCATCCCATTTCAGCAACTCTTGATACGTGAATAAATTCCCTTATTTTGTTGAAGCAATATTGAAAGCTTCTTGAGGTGAGGTCCATATCGGTAGTCTTCTGTAAAATTTATGCTTTATTTGTAATCACACCTTCAGTAAAGTCTTTCGGATACAATGATTGTTAAAATCATTATTTACCATTGCTTTGTCATAACATAAGTATCCATGCCAACCAAATCTATTATTTATTCCTTCGACTTCTTTTATTGTTGTATTCTCCACTTGAATCCAATCTTTTATTATTTCTAAACAGCATGCTTGATAATAGATTTTCAATGATGGCACCTCAAAACCTCCTCTCTCCTTTGCATCTTGTAATGTTTTAAAACTTATTCTTGGCTTCTCTCCCTGCCAGATAAATTTCCGTAACTCTTTTTCCCATTCTTTAAAGATCTTTTCCCTTCCTATTATTGATAAATTTTGGAAAAGAAACATTAGCTTAGGTAATAATGACATTTTGAATGCATTTATCCTTCCTAGGAGAGACAAATTCATATACGTCCATTTTTCCATTTTGCTTTGGGTCTCCTTCCATGTCTTCAAATAATTGTTGTCAAATAGCTCTTGATTTTTGTTTGTTATTGTTATTCCTAAATATTTTATTTTTTTTGTAATTTTATATCCAGATCTCTTTTCCAAATCCGCTTGTTCTTTTTTTTGATGTATTTAAAGTCATCATCTTTGTCTTTTCTCTATTTATCTTATATTCTACCATTTATCCATATTTTTGCAAAATTTCCATCAACCTCTGTATAGATTCCTCCAAAAATATGATTACATCATCAGCAAGAGCTTTATATTTTATTTCCTTCTTCTTTATTTTTAAGCCTTTTATCTGTGAATCTTCATTTATTGCTATCAGTAATGTCTTTAATACTACTATGAATAGTAACGGTGATAGTGGGCACCCTTGTCGTACCCCCTTCTTTATTTCAAAACTTTGCGTTTTATCTCCATTTATTATTAGCTTTGCTGATTGGTCCCGGTATATCATCTCCATCCATTTACAGAATGTTTCTCCCAGGTCATATTCTTTTAAAGTATAATGCATAAAACCCCAGGAAACATTATCAAAAGCTTTTTCTGCATCCGATGATATAAAAGCTATCTTCTTTCCTGGGTTTTTATCATAATATTCAGTTGCATTCAATAAAGTTCTGATATTATTCTTCATTTGTCTACCTGGGAGAAAACCTGTTTGTCCTTCCTGTATTTTGTCCTGTATTGCATATCGCAATCTCTTTGCCAATATCATCACCCAAATTTTATAGTCTACATTCAAAAGAGGGATTGGTCTATAATTTTTTACTTCTCTTTTATCTCTGTCTTCTTTGGGTATCACCACTATATTTGCTTCTCCCAATGACTGTGGTTTCCCATATTTCTCTACTTCTTGCAAAGTTGCCTGACATGGATGGATTATTTCTTTTACAAATCTTTTGTAATGGAGTGCAGTAAATCCATCTGGCCCTGGTGCCTTGTCCATTTTCAAATCTCGTATTGCCTCTTCTATTTCAGTTAGTGTTATTGGTTTATTTAGCTGTTCCTGTTTCTTGGATGATATTTTTAGAATCTTAATCTTGTTAAAAAATTCCTTCCATTTTCATTCTGTTCGATATTGAAGATTTTTCTCTTGGAAATAATTTTTCAAGGTATTCTTTAAATTTTTGTTTTATTTTTCCATGTTGTATAATTCTCTTTTTTCCATTTTTCAATTCAGCTATTATATTTCTTTCTCTCTTCTTTAACTTATACGCTAGCCATTTCCCAATCTTATTTGCCTGTTCAAATTGGGTTAATTTCAATTGTTTCATCTTCTCTATTTCTTATTGTGAGTTCAACCTTATCTCTTTTTGTATTTTCTTTATTTCCACTTGTATTGATTTCTTTGTTGGGTTTTCCCTAAATTCTTTTTCTTTTTCTTGGAGTTTTGTTATCAGTTCTTGATATTTCTGTCATTTTCCCCTGTTTTGGATCTGTCTTTTCTGGATAAAAAAAACTCTCATTACTGCTGTTGATGCATCCCAGACCGTCTTCATCTTCATGTCCTCTTTTACATTTTCTTTTACATACTAAAGTAGTTTTTCAAAGTTTCTTTTGCTTGTTGTACTACCTCTTCATCATTTAATAAATTATCATTTAATCTCCATTGAAATTGCTTTGTAGTTTCTTGTATTTGCATCATCATTGGATGATGGTCTGAGATGATCTTTGGCAGTATTTCTATCTTCTTTATCTCTGTTAATAGTTGTTTTGAAACCAATATCATATCTATTCATGACCAAGATTGGTGTACTTCAGTAAAATATGTATAGTTTCTTTCATTTGGGTTAAGGGTCCTCCATGCATCCATAACTAATATTTCTTCACACATTTCAAAAAAGGTTCTTGGAAGTTTCCCCCTCTGTCCTAGATCTTGTTTATTCGTGGAAGCTTTTCTATCCATTTTCGTGTCAATGACTCCATTCCAATCTCCCGCTAGTATCCAATCTTTGTATTCATATTCTGATATTTTTTCTCTCCTTTCTTTATAAAATTTTCCTTTATTTTCATTTGGGGCATACACGCCAATCAATAATGTTTTTTTTCCATTTTTTTCAAATTCTGCTCCTAATATTCTTCCTTCCTCATCTTCAAATATTTTCTTTGCTGGAATATTCTTATCAATATATATTACTACTCCCCGTTTTTTCTTTTTATACAACGAGGTGAAACACTGGCCTAATTTAGAGTTATATGGATACTTCTCTTGGTAGTGGACCATTTTGAGTGCATTAGTTTGTGTTTCCCTTCCTCTCATAAAATGCAGCTTAGTCAGGATGACTGTCCTTGCCTTAGATTGTTTAGAGATATATAACTCATATGACTGTTCCTCTGCAGTATTTAAAATACCACCCTATGAATGCTTTTGCTCATGAGAAGTTACCTGTGGTTATCTGTTTTGTAGTCAAGTACCAGATTTATTATTAGAATAATTTGTGGTACTATGGGCATGCGTTGGCTGCAATCCTGTGTGGCTCAGCGTATAGAACTTTGTGACACTGAGCCACTCTCACTCTCACAGACCTCCCATAGAGCTGCTGACCCCCCCCCCTTACCTATTCTGTGTTTGATGGAGGACAGGAAGGGGTATTACAGAATTGTCTGGCTTTGTCCCTGTGCACAGATGCAAAACGACTGCATCATCTGCCAGGTCCTCCAGAGATTTTAGCAGCTGATTTAATCATTTTATGCCTGGTTGCAAGGTCGTAACCAGATGCTTCTGTGATTCCCCTGCATCTCCGTCAGGGCTTAAATGACTTACTGCAGGTCCAGAAAGGATTTGTTCACTGCCAAAGGAGGAAAGGAATACCAACATCTGTACTGGTAAAAAAAAAATAAAGTAGACATTCAAAGATATGAGACTAATTTAAGATCTACCAGTGTCACTAATAGCATGCCAACCATAATCTGTCCCACAGAGCTGCAGTATTCTTTTCTGAAAGAGCCCAATTTAAGATCACCTTTAATGATGATATGCTTGTATGATAAAGGTAGGGAGTCTTTGGCTTTCCAAGTGTTTTGAACTACAACTTTGACAGTCCTTTACTATTGACTGTGCTGGGTGGGACTGAAAGAAGTTGTACATCAGACTTCTGGAAGACCAAAGATTCCTCATCTAGAAATGCTTAGTCATGTTAGTGCTGAAGCAAGCACATCATGCTTGAGGTAATAAGCCTTTCGTGATTGTTCTTGAGGTAATAAGCTTTTTGCGATTGTTCTTCATTAAAAGTTGGTAGTCATTCCTGACACCGTAGGTGAAAATGTGCTCTCAGTTAATATGGATTTGCTTCAGTTTTGCATAGTCCACTTATATCTTATCTAAAGTAATCAGACTCAAATAGTACATAACAGTTAAAATCTACAGATACTAGATCTCTGCTGTTTGTTTGTTAACAGTCTTTCTGAAGTTTCACTGATTTAAGCATTGATTAATTATGTAGCTGAAATGAATTTTACATAAATGACCTTTTTTATGTAGGATGTTCGGATCAGGAAGAGAGCATAATTTCACGCGACCCAATGAAAAAGGAGAGTATGAAGTAGCTGAAGGAATTGGCTCCACTGTATTTCGTGCTATTCTGGTAATACATATTTTTTTTAATTTTAATTTTTATTATTTTTTGGTGAACCAAAAAAGAGGGCTAGAATATTCCTTTCTGCAGATTTGTAATTGAAGTTGACTAAGGATTCCTGCAGGGCAGCATTTCATTGTGCCTGGCATCCCTCTGCCTCATTCTTACATAAACTGAATGACATTATTTGAAAGAATAAATGTAGTATGAAAATCCTTTGCAATGCAGTTCTCTTTCCAGCTGTGTAATCAGAAGGCTTAGACTGAAATCAAGGGATATATAAACCATATCTATTTTTAGATCTTTTTCATTGACTCCAACAATAGAAAAAAAAATCTTGCTTCTTTATAAAAGCTTAAGTTATGAAACTTTTGTAGTACAGGTTAGCAAGTGAAGGTGACTTATTTCAGTAAAGTATGAGGAGCACAGCTTGGGTTTTAAACAGTAATTTTTGTACGGTTTCAGTTTATATTTGATAAGGACTAGGCTAGTGATTTTCAAACTTTCTGTGTTCAGGGATCTTTTTCCATATCAGTTATCTGCCACAAAACTTCTGAATTTCACAGAGTGTAGAGCACACATTAATTTCATTTGGGTAATTGGCTGTTCTGATCAGAGATTGCTAGTCCTACATGAGTTGCATTCTGGAATAGAATCTATGCTTTTGAGGCAACACATTACGAGGGACAACCAGTAACAGTGGGTAAACTTTTTCAAGGAATGCCACTCAATGTTATTGATCTTACCGCTAAGGAATGTCTGATAAGCATCCACAGAATATCAGAGTCATTCAAAAACAGAGTACTTTGTAGTTAGGTGGCTAGGAGATAATGAGAGAAAAGAAGTATGTTAAAGTCCTTGGTTGTGTGTGTTAGGCTGATGAGCTTTGATGAAGAGAGGCACTTCTTAAGAAGTGCAAGCCATAAGCTTTTAAAATGTTAAAACAAACACTTTAAATTATATGTGGAAGTTAACTGGCAGCCTGAGCAACTCTACTCATATGATCACAACAGACAGGAGATAGGCTGTTACATTCCACGTGTTTTCTGACATTTAAGAAAGCACTTTTTGAAGACATGAAACTAACCTACTTTTCTTTCAAGGACACAAATAAAATGTTAGAGTTTGAAGAAATGGGGAACTTTTCAAGAAAGGATCACGTGGTTCCTTCCAGTGTCTTAGTTACATTAATTTTTTGTCCTTTTATCGTTTGAAGGATTACTATAAGACTGGGGTGATCCGTTGTCCTGATGGAATATCTATACCTGAACTAAGAGAAGCTTGCGACTATCTCTGTATTTCTTTTGATTACAGTACTATCAAATGTAGAGACCTTAGTAAGTATGGTGATGAAACTGATTTTAATATGCGTGTTTTAAGGTATTTTGCTCTGATTATAAAATACTAGCAAATACCAATTTTGCTACCAATTATTTATATAAAACACATTTTAATATCTTGGTGGTTTGGTTTAGTTTTTGTAATATGAATTTATTCTTGTTAAAAAGATTGAAGCTTGACTATATTATTTACTTGAGTCATGCTTAACTCAATAGCTGCATTCTATTCCTTAGTTACAGGATCTTAAGCTGGACTTACTAACTGCTGGGGATTTACATTTCATAGGATCATAGAATCATAGACATGTAGAGTTGGAAGAGACCACAGGGGACATCCAGTCCAACCCCCTGCCATGCAGGAACACCCTCAAAGCACTCCCGACAGATGGCCATCCAGCCTCTGCTTAAAAATCTCCAAAGAAGGAGACTCCACTACACTCTGAGGCAGCATATTCCACTGCCGGACAGCCCTGACTGTCAGGAAGTTCTTCCTGAGGTTCAGGTGGAATTTCCTTTCCTGCAGCTTGAATCCATTGCTCCTTGTCCTGGTCTCTGGAGCAGCAGAAAACAGGTCCACTCCCTCCTCTACATGGCATCGTTTCAAATATTTAAACATGGCTATCATGTCCCCACTTAACCGTCTTTTCTGCAGACTAAACATACCCAGCTCTCTAAGTCTATCCTCATAGGGCATGGCTTCCAGGCCCCTCACCATTCTGGTCGCCCTCCTCTGGACTTGCTCCAGCTTGACCATGTCCTTCTTGAGTTGGGGTGCCCAGAACTGGACACACTATTCAAGATGAGGTCTAACCACAGCAGAGTAGAGCGGTACCAGTACTGCCCTCGATCTAGACACCATACTCCTATTGATGCAACCAAGAATTGCATTGGCTTTCTTGGCTGCTGCATCACACTGCTGACTCATGTTCAGCTTGTGGTCTATTAAGACTACTAGATCCCTTTCACACGTACTGCTATCCAGCCACGTGTCCCCCATCCTATATTTCTGTATTCCATTTTTTCTACCTAAGTGTAGGACCTTACACTTCTCTCTGTTGAATTTCATTTTGTTAGCCTTGGCCCAGCTCTCCAATCTGTCCAGGTCATTTTGAATTTTGATCCTGTCCTCCGGCGTATTAGCAACCCGTCCCAATTTGGTGTCATCTGCAAATTTAATGAGCATGCCCTCTATTCCTTCATCCAAGTCATTGATGAAAATATTAAACAGCACTGGGTCCAGGACAGAACCCTGTGGCACCCCGCTAGTCACTTCTCTCCAGGATGAAAAGCATCCATTGGTGAGCACCCTTTGGGAACGGTCAGTCAACCAGTTACAGATCCGCCTGACAGTAGCCCTGTGCAGCCCACATTTTACTAGCTTCTTTGCAAGAATGTCATGGGGAACTTTGTCAAAGGCCTTACTGAAATCGAGATATGCTACATCCACAGCATTCCCTTCATCTATCAAGCTAGTAACTCTATCATAAAAAGAGATAAGATTAGTCTGGCATGACTTATTTTTGAGAAATCCATGTTGACTTCTTGTGATTATCGCATTGCTTTCTAAGTGATTAGAAACTGACTGCTTAATGATCTACTCCAAGATATTTCCGGGTACTGATGTCAAGCTGACTGGGTGATAATTATTTGGGTCCTCTTTTTTTGCCTTCTTGAAGATGGGGACAACATTTGCCCTCTTCCAGTTTGCTGGAACTTCTGTCCTCCAAGATTTCTCAAAGATTATAGCAAGCAGTTCTGAAATGACCTCTGCCAGTTCCTTTAGTATCCTAGGATGCAATTCATCTGGCCCTGGAGACTTGAATTCATCCAGTGTGGCCAGGTATTCCTGTACCACCTCTCTACCTATTATGTGCCGCATTTCCCCTGCTTCCTCACCTGCTCCCGAACCGTCAGGTTGAGTGCTTGTATCCTTCTGAGAAAGAAACGAGGCAAAGAAGGTGTTAAGTAGTTCTGCCTTTTCTCTTCCCCCTGTTAGTAATTCGCCATCTTCTCTTTGCAGCAACCCTATCGTCTCCTTCTTTTTCCTTTTGCTGCGGACATATTTTAAAAAGCCCTTTTTATTGTTTTTAATGTCTCTGCCCAGCCTAAGTTCGTTCTGTGCTTTAGCCTTTCTGACCTTCTCCCTACATCTCCCAGCTACTTGCTTAAATTCTTCTTTGGTGGTTTCTCCCTTCTTCCATTTCCTGTACATGTTTCTCTTAACACTTAGCTCAGCTGAGAGTTCTTTAGTCAACCATTCTGGTTTCTTCAGATGCCTTCCATTTTTCCTCCTTATTGGCACAGTTTTAGACTGTGCCTTCAGTATCTCCCTTTTAAGGAACTCCCATGCCTCCTGAACTCCTTTCTCTTTCACTATTCTTGACCACGGAATTTCAGCCAGCAGGTCCTTAAGTTTACAGAAGTCCGCTTTTTTAAAATCTAAGATGAGTGTCTGGCTACACTTATCTTCTCCTTCCCACTGAATGCCAAATTCCAATAGGGTCGCTCCCCCCTAAAGATCCAACCACTTCTACCTCATTAACAAGGTCATCCCTATTGGTCAGGATCAGATCTAGAATATTTGATCCCCGTGTGGCCTCTTCCACCTTCTGGACCATGAAATTGTCTGCAAGACAAGCAAGAAACTTGCTGGACCTTGCTGTCTTGGCAGAGTTTGACTGCCAACATATATCCGGGTAATTGAAATCTCCCATTATTACTGTATCTGTCCTTTTTGAATGTGCAGTCATTTGGTTGAGGAAGGCGTCATCAAAGTCCTCAGTCTGGGTTGGAGGTCTGTAGTAAACCCCCACCAGAATATCCCTATTGTTTCTCACTCCCTTAATTCTCAATCAGATGCTCTTGACCTGGCTTTCTGGGTTTAAGTCCTGGATCTCTTCACAGCTGAAAACATCCTTGACATACAAGGCTACTCCTCCTCCTTTCTTGTTTGGTCTGTTTCTACAAAATAGGCTATACCCCTCTATTCCTGCATTTCAGTCATGAGACTCATCCCACCAGGTGTCAGTGATGCCTATGAAATCGTATTTATTTTGTTGTACTAGGAGTTCAAGTTCATCTTGCTTGTTTCCCATACTCTGCGCATTGGTGTAGAGACACTTAAATCTCCAAGCCCGTCCTGCAAGGCCTGTACTATAGTTTCTACTCCTCCCACCATTAGACACTTGTACTACTGGCCAATATCATTTAGGCCTTTTCCCCCCACACTCACCGAGTCCTTGCCCTGAATAATATTGTCTCCCTCCCCAGCAGAACTTAGTTTAAAGACCTCTTAATCCTCCTGGCGAGACTGTTTGCAAAAACATTCCTGCCAAGTTTCGTGAGGTGCAGCCCATCCCTTGCCAGAAGCCCACGTTCATGGAAACTCAGGCCATGTTCCAAAAACCCAAACCATTGCCGGCGGCACCATGTGCGGAGCCAGTTGTTGACCTCTGCCATTGCGCTTGCCCTTCGTGCGCCATGTCCTTGAACAGGGAGGAGAGATGAAATGACCACCTGTGCACCAAGGTCCTTAAGCTTTGTCCCCATAAGCTCGTAGTCCTTTGCGATGTGGTAAAAGCTGCACCTCGCAGTGTCATTGGTTCTGACATGAACCAAAATGAGGGGCTTATGGTCAGTCGGCTTGACCAGCCTGGTTAGTCTCTCCGTTATGTGGTGAGTCTTTGCCCCAGGAAGACAGCAGACCTCTCGATTGAACTTGTCGGGTTTGCAAATTGCCGGTTCGGTTCCTCTGAGCAAGGAGTCCCCAACAACCAGAACTCACCTCCTCTGAGGCTTGTCCAGGGCTCCTTGACAAGCAGGTTCTTCTAGGACTGCCTGGGCATTCTGTTGAGGCTGGGAGTGTTGATCTAGTTCCTGTTGCCGAAGTTGGATTCCTTCTTGTTGACATTCTGTTCCCTCCTCCTGGCGCTCCTCATCGTTCATAAGGCCAAGAACTTTGAAGCGATTGTGTAGGTTGAGAGACTGTGTTTCCTTCCTGGTCCTTCTACTCCTCCGTGTGACATTCCTCCAAGCATTTAGGTCATTAGTGACCAAATGTGCCCCCCCTCCCAACCAGCCTGGCAGTGCCCTAGTGAAGGGATGCCAGGGCACTGCAGGTTGGGACACTGGGAAATGACGATTGCAGCATTCTCTCATTCATGTGGTGCCTTAATGCATGCGGTGCATTAAGATGACCCCCCTCCTGAGGGGGTCTACCTAGCTGTCATTTCGCAGCACCCCAGTCTCCAGTGCCTTAGAAGACTTTTGGTTAGGGCACTGTCAGGCTGAAAAGGCAGGTTTTTTGGGTGGCATTGTCAGATATAACCACCACAACAGAATCCATTGTCATAGCTAGGTCTGATGATGCAGAATCCCAGCCATAGTTTTTAGAAAGTTTGGGGTCCCTTGTTAATATCAGTAATTTCAAGACATTTATGCAACAATGCAGCAAATAATACAGTATTTCCAAATGGCTCTCCATACCTAACATGACATTATTCTCTTCTAGATATTTACCTAACATCATGACTCTAGAAATGAAAGCCCCAGTAGGAAACCAGTCTTTGTAACAAAATAGCCTGTATCTAACATGTTACTAATGGATGTCTGCTCAACTATAAAAACTGTATTTTCCTGATTCCCTGTCCAGTTAAAGACAGTAGTGAATTTGTCTTCTGATGTAAGACATGTGGTGGCGACTGCTTGGCAACTGTACAGTGATTTTTCTGAACAAGTTTTCGATTGTTATAATTTGTGTATTTTGATTTCAGGTGCTCTTATGCATGAATTATCAAATGATGGTGCTCGGAAACAGTTTGAATTTTACCTTGAAGAAATGATACTTCCATTGATGGTAGCCAGTGCTCAGAGTGGGGAAAGAGAGTGCCATATTGTGGTGCTCACTGATGACGATGTGGTTGATTGGGATGAGGAATATCCTCCACAGATGGGGGAAGAATATTCACAAAGTAAGTCAGACGGGTCTCTTGGTAACTTTAAAAAACAAACCACCAGTGCAGAGGATCTGATAGTAAACTTTAGTAAACCCCCCCCCCCCACATAGATAGTGTTCTATCACATTTAAGTAGGTTCTTGTTCAGAGACCCAGGGGGGATTTTGAGCTAATGTTTTCAAAATTTAAAACATTTTTGTGGACTTTCCCTTTCATTTTATATTTAAGCCCTTGAATCAATCTTAGTCAAACTTCCATCAGCAAAAGGTTGAGTTTAAGTACAGTAAACTGCAGTTGGTTTGGTAAACCATCACCGAAAATAACTCAGTAAAGAAAAGTGTTCATCCATGGAGTATTGAATAGTGAGGAAAGGAAATGCCAAGAATTATTTACTGTTCCTATGAAATTACCTACATCATTGTACCTAGTTAGCAAAAACATTAGAGCTTTTTGTACTAAAATACCTTTAAGAGAAATAAGACTGGGAAGAAGAATGCTTTTTAGAAATGTAGATTTTTCATGTTTATTAAACAGCTGCCATATTCAGGCACTGTTGCTTGAAATGGTGAAGGGAGGAACACGTCTGCACAGCTTAGCCCCCTACTGCATCATGTGCGTTTTGGGTTTTCACCCATAACCTGCCTATGTTGAACTGGAATTACCTTTGATTCCATGCACTTAGTATTTTCCCTGGAAATTATCATCCTGATGATCCCAGGTTCCTCATCATGGGGAGAATCTGAAGTCCTTCAGCTGTAGAATCACTTTCTGGATCTGTCTGCTTAAATTTGAACTTTAAATTTGAAGGTGGAGCAGGCATGTAAGAGAGGGATGCTGGGGGTTGGGCTAGCCCCCACGGGTCTACTGCTCTCTCAGTGGTTTCAGGCTGCATCCTTCCTTTTATTATCACAAAGCAAATAGAAACAATCTTTTTGTCTAAGTTATAATGAAAGCATTGAACATTCATGCAGAACACATTTGTTCTTCAACTTTATGATGGAAGCAGGAGTAACGACTGTATATAACTTATTAACCCATGAAATGGATTTTTTTTCAGTTATTTATAGCACGAAGTTGTATAGATTCTTCAAGTACATTGAGAACAGAGATGTGGCCAAATCAGTTCTTAAGGAAAGGGGTCTCAAGAAGATTCGATTAGGCATAGAAGGTAAGATAACACAAGAGTTGCTTTTTATGGTAAACCTCCAGTAACACATCACTGTGTGCACTCTTCTGCTTTTTTAAAATGTAATAATAGGGAGGTGGAGATCTCAGAAAGGAGGCATAAGCTGGCACTCACTTTATCACTGGCTGGGTAGGCCTCTTTGTGATACATTGTTCTACCAGTATTTTTTTTCTTTTGTATATGTAGTCTTACAACTTAAAATTTCAGCCCAGAATGTATTAATTTTAAATGAGTGTTAGCTCATTGTAATAAATCATTCTGTGTCATTGCTTGTAGCAGAAAGACATGTCCACAGTTGCTTCTTTGAAGGTTGCGGAAAAGGAGAAGTCTTGCATACAGTGCTGCCTAAATCTAGTATGCTTGCTGGCCACATAAATTCTTGATTTCTTAATTGATCCGGAGTGCTGTAGTTTGAAATGAAATTGAAGACAATTGTTTTTATCTGTAACATTTCAGGATACCCTACATACAAGGAAAAGGTTAAGAAGCGGCCAGGTGGAAGACCGGAGGTGATCTACAATTATGTCCAAAGACCTTTCATACGGATGTCATGGGAGAAGGAGGAAGGGAAGAGTCGGCATGTTGACTTCCAGTGCGTAAAAAGTAAATCTATTACCAACCTGGCAGCTGCTGCAGCAGATATTCCCCAGGACCAGCTGGTGGTGATGCATCCCACTCCCCAGGTGGATGAACTGGATATTCTGCCCATTCATCCTCAACCCAGCAACAGTGATGTGGATCCTGAGGGACAGAACTTGCCACTCTGATCCACACTCTTGGTTAAACAAAAGCATGCTTATTATAAAAATGAAGATGCTGTAATGAGCTCATACTGCACTGCAATTCCAGCTTCTCTCCATTGTGTAATGAACATATAATGTTTTAGGATACTGCAGTATGGACTTTAAAAAGACCAAAGTGGGATCTGATTATGGTTTGTAGGAGTACATGTGTAACATCATGAGGTTCAGTTACATACCTGCATTTGTTTACCAGTAAGTAGGTTTTTGTGGTATTGGTTGTATGGTGGACTGTCCTCATCCTAAGGCTCTGTCAGAAATAGCAGGATATGGAGGCTATGGTTTATTCAGTATTTTGATACACAGTGGGCAAAATGCAGACTTAATTGATAGTGGCACTTTATAAATGGTGGACAAAAATTTCTCAAAGCCATTTTTATAGTCACGATGCACAATGTTGACTAAACAGAGTGCTTCTTTCGGAGACTTTCTATTCAGCTAAATGTAAATAGTTCTGAACAGAGATGATGAGCCTACTTAACTTTATTCTCTTATGGATGAGCACAAAATTCTTGCCACTGGGGCTTTTGGACGGTGATCCAATGGCCATTTTTTTCAGACTTATCCAGTGAAGGGTTTTTCATGTTTGATGTGAGCCATGTGCAAGGTTCAGGAACAACTGATACGGGCTTTATCTTAAAAATTTGCCTTACCTTAAATCTGTTCACAGAAGTATTTATTTACTGAGAGGTTTTTTTCATATGTCATGGAGTAGGAAAATGAAAATTGTTCACTCTTCACTTATTAACTGATTGTAAACTCAAGTTTTTCATTCAAATAAAATTGCCATTATTTTAATATTAGCTGTCTTAAGTTATTACATTTTTCTCTAATAACCAGGATACCAGCTCTGTTTTTTATTTTCAAAATAAATGTCTGACAATCTACACCTGAGAACTTGTTTGGTCTTTTCTACCAAGACGTTTGATGTAGTGGAAGGGGGCTGTATTTTGCCTGACAACTTGGAGAGTACAAAGTTTTATTTATAGTACTAAGGCTGCTCCAGAGGAGAAACACCTGGTTTCTTTTGGTGCTCTCAGGCAATCACTAAATGGCATAGTTTCAAAAATTCAGACTATAACCTGTGTATTCTCAGTCTTGGAAGAGATTTTTTTAATTGTTTTGTCCTATGTTTACTGTCTCAGAAGGTAAATGCTAATCCTCTCTCACTGTCCAAATCTTGTAATTTTTGTTTTTTCTTTGCTAAATCACTACCCATGTTGAAATCTTTATTTGATTATTTAGAGAAAGGGTTTAACAAAGAGGAAGAGTTAGAAAGCTCGATCAGCTGGCAAGGAAGGAACATTAAAACTGTTGAGAGAGAAAATAGACAAAACAGAATTGGAATTTTGGGGCTCCTACCTTAATCAGCTGGTGTGAGGGAATGACCCCACTAGTTGTGGATTGCTCCTTCCACCACCCTGAGAATGGGTAACTCAAGAGACCCTGGAAGCAGTAAGGGCAGCAGCAATTCTGGAGGAATAGTGAGAACAGCAACCTGAGGTAGCCCTTAGAATTATGGTCTCATTAGAAGCTGGCAGGCAGGAGAGGAGGAGGCACTAACAGGAATCTAAAAAAGCTTCAAGGAGAGAAGCCTGTAGTACTGTTGCTTCCTATTCTATCTCTGTTCAGCAGCACAAAGATTGTACATCTGAGCTATACAGAAACTTTTTAATGTGACTGTTAGACTTTGACTGGTATCCTGTTTAATCCAAACTGTAGGAAATCTACTGAATCAACTGTTGAATAGTAAGTTAGCACATAGCTAAATCTCATTGAGTCAACAATTCTACTCTAGTCCAGTCTAACAACAGAATTGGTTGTATCAGCGTAAGAGACTTTTATAGTCAGGCCTTGTCATGCAACTCTCCTGTGCTCCACAGCTCTTTGTCTTTGACCTGAAACTTCAGATCAGTAGTCCTCAGCCATTAGTTCACCAGTAGTTTGAGACCTGACCTTGCTATCTGGCGGGTAAAAGGTTTAGAGCCACTGCTTTAAATGCTGTGCTATAACTCTTCCTGTTTCTTCAGAAGTTGTTCCATGCTCACATCAAAGCCAGGATACAATAACAATACTTGTCCAGAGCTTCTGGTTTCTTCTGTTGTCACAATGCACTTCATCTAAGTTTATTTTACATTCCAAGTGAATAAATTCAGAATTACGGGAAAACTTTTTATTTTAAAAATATTTCACTGTCTAATACATTACACTTCAACAATATTTATAGTAAAGGATCTTACAAGAAACAGTTTTGATACATTAGTATAAGAAATATCCATTATCCACATGGGGAACTTTTTCCTGTAGTGTAAAAACACACCATACAGCTGAAATGACCATTTGCATATAAAAGCTACCAGTGATGCCAGTGCTTAGTTCGCACAGTGATCTTTTTTTTTAAAAAACATCAACACAAGAACAGAACCCAAAATATACAGTTAATCCAAGCTACACACAGCTAACCAAATCAATGATGTAGGAACACTGTAGCACGTTGATCTCCACTTGGTCTGAAATTACACAGGGGATGAGGGTGACAGTTCTCTTGATATGGCTTATGAAATTAAAACATCAGAAGCATTTCAACAAGTTTCACAGATGGGAGAATTCCACCAATAATGCACTTTGATATATCCAGATGTCAAAGCTATTGGGTAGCATTTACAAGGGCCAAGGTAAGTCACTAAAATCAACTGGACCCCCAAGACCTGCATCGGCTTCCAAAAGGCTCATGATAACTGCCATTGCTGCCTCGTCATTGCTTGGGCTGCTGGATCCTTGGTCATTGTCTATCATATCAATGCCTATGTGCGAGTTTTCCCCTAGAAAAAGAATGGGAAAGTAAAAACTGGCCAGCAAGAGAGAACAGAGGTAATGTGATTTTCATATTTTGAACTATACGTAGTGAGAGGAAACATCATTCTAGTTGAACTACAGAATAACCTATAAAAGATGGGGGAACGAGTTGATATATTTGCTAACAGTTTAGGACTACGTTAAACATTTTGTAATTTGAGGGGGGAAAAAAGATAATTAGCAACAGTTGTGGCTATCAAGGTTTTACCTTGGCTTTGACTACATTTAAACAGAGATTTAAATGCTTTCAGCTTTGGGAGAAATTGCATCTTTACTACTTGCAGACTTCCGGTGTATGAATATGGAAACAAATGTAACAAAATACTGTTTTCTAGAACCCAATTAGAATAATATGGAAACAGTGCATCCTTCAGCAGTGACTGAGCTGATGACCCAGGATTTCATCAGTGGAAGTTTGCAAATAACAACATGCTCACTACTTAAATCAGGCGGGGACTGTACAAATTCTCCAAAGTTCTAGACAAATTTTCTGAAGTTCTGAGTTCCCACCCTGACTTAACTGGGAACCCTAGTCCTGATACTGTTATGGGACAATCCAGACCTACTACCCAACGATAAGGAGATGACAGTTTCTATCCCCATTTCTTTCTCCTTTACAGCTGTCCTGGCTTCCATGGTGTATGCTTACCTAGAATGGAGGAGTTGTCAGAATATGGATAACCTGGATTGTCATGGATCTGACTGGATAGTAAACTTGTAGGAGGAATGTCTGGAGTTCCACCATTCAAAATCTAAAAAGAAAGGGAGATCAAATAGAGCAAGCTTTTTAGTGTCCAGCATAATTTTTGTGCTGTGAATTAGGTTCCTCATCCTATCAACAACAGTTTGCAAAGTCTCACATTCTAGGGCTAGCCTTTTTAGGCCAATTTTCAGTGAAAAATATGAAACCTGTTTTGATCAATTAGGTATACAATTTTCTCACACTTCCATTCAAAACCACCATTTTCATTGGATCATCTGTGACCCTGTACCAGAAGTTACCATCTCAGACAAAAAATTTTCAAGCACATGAATTTATAATAAATAATTCCAAAAGCTGTCTTCCTGTTGACGTCAAATGTTAAACTGGATGGGTGATTTGCTCTCCAGGAGGCCTCTGGCATTTGGATTGTGACAATGATCTTGAATTTCCCATCCTCCCTTCTCTGAATTACTGAGTTGCACAATGTTTAATATGCTTAAACACAAATGATTTGGACCTATACTACTTTCTGCATGGTGTTTAATATGGACACATGTCCAAGAAACAATGACAGAAATTTCTATTTAAAATTAGCTTCTGCCAATTTTCTTGAACTATGACAAATTGGAAAAAAGGAACTGAACGATAATACTATTTGGTTGAGGGTTTCTATTTTGAGAGCAATAGGCAAGTTATTAAGGAAAGTAGCAACACATGTTACATAGTGAAAAGTCTAACCATATGCTAAAATCATAATGCAGAAAATATCGTGACAGCTAATAAAAATTCTCACCCACTGGAAATCTCAAAGGACAACTAGTCTGTGGCAGCTTACTTTATTTCTCTGAAAATATCAAAACTTACTTCCTGGAAAGATATAAATCTCTTCAGTAGTTTCTCCTGACTTCTGTAGGTTACAGTGGAATTTCTGATTAATCCAAGCAACCACCTGAATTTATTTATTTTATTAGGACTAAGAGGAGAAACCATCTGTCAGCCTTTAGGTGATTTTTATGGGCTTCAAATCCAGATGTGTCTCAGCTAGAATTTCCCTCAAGATTGTTTCAGGCCTAGTAACAACTAATTCACAGTATGACAAATCATCACATCAGAGTTTCTTCCCACTGAATTCTGTATCTTAGGGAATGACAGGTGAGTCACTATGTAATACAGTCATCAAATAAATGATACTGTCATTACAACCATTCTTAAACATGTTCCAAACAATGATACATCAAACCTATGATGCTCTGAACAGACTTAAGATGACTGTACTATGTGCCAAAAAGCAGCATGATTGCACTGATTACAGCTTGCGTTGTCATTACTGTTTCTGGAGAGCAAAGTTTACTCCTAGCCCAGCTTTTTAATGGCACAGTAAATGAATCCCTTTAAATACAATGCTAAATCGATAGCTATCAACATATTGTCCATACATATGGACTAAACAGTACAAAAGACAAAAATATCAAATGATTTTAAGAGAGCATAAGGTTTCCATAAAACTAGAGGAGCCAAAGTGGATGAAGCTGGTGGGGAGAAAGGAGCCTTAAGTGGTAACTGGTGACAGAAAGAAGCATATTACAGAACAGATACATTAAAATGCCACAGTGATAAAAAAAAAACAATTCATTTATCCTTTCCTGCTACTTTTCACAAAATGCCATGTGATTGCAATAGTTTTTAAGAGTAGTAAATTTTAAGACAGTAGATTCTAAGAACAGTACAATCACTTGGTAAAGCCCTGGACCCTTTGAAGAGACCTTGTCCACTTCTTCCAAACTCCACGGGGTGGAAAGACAAGCCCTTGAACCAGCAGCAGCGAGGCCTACAGTTCCTTCCATACCTAGTGTATTGCATGAATCTGTGCTTGAGTCTATTTCCACCCCTTATGATTGGGATCATGTTCCAACAACACTGGGGAGGTCTCTGGAGTCAGTAGCTGAAACCGCCTCAAGTCACCCTCAGCTTGCACATAAGAAGCACAAGAAGAGGAAGAGGGCCAGAGCAGGTAACCCCTCTCAACATGCCCCACAGGTTATCATCAAAGCAACCATCCTTGCCTGCAGGTGAGCCTGAGGCTTTGGTACTGATTCTTATTTGGTTCCATGCTTCATCTGACCAGAAAGATTGTACTTCAGTGGCTGATTCTCCCATAAGATCTCCAGGTTCAGTTGTTGTGTACACAGCTTCAGATGGGGAAATAATGGAACTCCTCTCCATCAGTAAAAGGACCAACCTCTCCTCTACCTGCTGAACACAGGGCTCTGCCTCTAGCTCTAGCACTGTCTCCATCAGTCCTGACATTGTCTGTGAAATCACTGTGGAAACTGGTCCTTTCTGCTCAATCCCAACATCAATGTGAACCTTGTCCTCCTTCAGCTCAAAGTCTCAATCATGTAGCCACATACCATCATCAATCTTGAAGTCCTCAGTACCACTAGGCTTGATGCTTGGATTGACAAGAAGGACTCTTAATGGCTGTTCCTACAGGATGATATCCCTCTACAGGTATGCTAAGTTTTCACCAGTGCCTATTATTACCATTGCAACTCTAAGTGTTGCCATTGCTATGATTACCCCAAGGAAGCATGTTGCTCTTCTCATGCGTATTGAGAGCCTGCTTGTCCATCAGCCCCATTGCTTTTGGTACCAAGTTGTTCCATCTCCAGCTTGACCTGTGACCTGTACATGGTCTACCTCCTGGAAGGAACACAAATTCATCAGGTTCCACCTTCAACATCCAGTGTGGCTCCATCTACTGTGGTCCACCTTCACCTTGTTAGGACCCTCATATTCTATAGTATGGAAACTATCCTGGGATCAGCAATCTCATGCTGCCACAGTTCCATGCCTGTCAAACTCTGGGGATTCTTCAGACTCCTCTTTGGAGTCCCACCTGGATCTTCTTGCCATCCATGGGCACAAGGTGACACACCCTGACCTGCAAACCTCCAACTCATTACCTAGAGAGTCTTTATCTGACTTCACTGTCTGAGCCTGTCAGACATATAACACAAACTGCCCAGAAGCCTTTATATGGTTAGTAGCTTGCTAGTCTTCCATTGTGTGAGGTGCAGAGACCACGAAGAAGAAAACAGGTGGCTTACCTGTAACTGTGGTTCTCTGAGTGGTCATCTGTGAGCTTACACAAACACGCCCACCCTCTCTAGTGTTGTATCCCAGGCAGACCAGGCAGTTAACTAGCAAGGTGGCAGAGCAGAGCTTATCCACGAAGGCAAGAGCAGGGGTAGTCCAAACAAAGTTCAAGAAAACAAATGCAGAAGGCAAATACATATTGGCATCAAACAAGCAGAGGTCCCAGATAGTCAGGAGTCAAGAGAACATGGCACAGGACTTCAACCACCAGGAAGATCAGTTGTCGACCCTGAGAAGGATGGACCAGCTGTCTGCCTTTTATCTGCTAAGGATGTTGTCACAGGTGTTCCGTCATTAAAACTCATTTGTTATTTAAATGAGCTGAATGGCAGAGCCCTTCTTTCTAGCGTTATCTCTCACACACAGTAAGAGTCTGTGTTGTTTTGTCTTCTGATACTTGTTCCTCCTGCTCAGGCTGTTGGTTGTTATCTTCCACTGAGCAAGCTTCTGGGGGAACTTCTGCCTCAGATTCAGAATACTCCTCCTCACTGTCAGGGTCTCCAAGGCAGGGCACAACACCTAGCCATGTCCTGCCTTCTCCTTCAGCCGCTGGCTGCTCCTTTTGTGTTCGTGGAACTGAGGGATTAGGCAGGAGGAAAGTTGAGAATGGACGGGTCTACCCCCAAAATGCATGTCATACTACTCTTGAAGGCTCTGAAACATACACTGTGCAGATGACCCCATTTGTGTGAGTTCACAGATGACTACTCAAAGAACCACAGTTACAGGAAAGCAACCTGTTCTTGAAAAGGGTTATCATTGATGTTATGGGTGTTATATATTCTTATAAGCACTTATTTAAAAACAATGGTGTATAAAGGTTAAGGCATAGTTTTGTTTCTTTATTAAACACATTTCCTATTCAACCACACCAACCTGGCATAGGAGTTACTTTCCTACAGTTAAACCTTGGATGGTTCACTTATATGTAAACCCAAGTTATTGGATGGGGCATTCAAATACACAACCATAGCTCCGTGGGATGTAATCCTGGAAAAGCAGTTCCTTCACTGGTTGACCAGTGAAAATGTCTGAAACACATCTGATCACATTAGCTTTATCAAGGCAAGCCCACAGAATTGTTAAATCAACTATTCATTTCCACAGGAATATTTGCCAAGCGCAGGCTCTCAGTCTGAGAGAATAAAAATGGCTTTGCTCATATTGGACAAGAGAGAGGGATTCATGTTTTGTTTTCCTCTTCCTGTCTTTAGGTGATTTCTGAAATATCATCTTCACCACAATTTTGACCACTGTGGTTTTGTCAGGAAGGATGCCATTTAACTACAGCTTGGCTAATGAACAATGTATTCCTTATTGGCTTGTATCCATTGCTGGAATAAGCCATTCCTCACTGTAACAGTATCAGTGGTATGCTGTATTACCAGTTTTTATTCAAAACAGAATCAAAGTTAGTAAGCACTACTGTAGTTTGAGTTTTATATGCTACTCTGCTCTTCTGAAACAGAGGCAGGGGAAAAATCTAAAGAAAACTGGATAATCATATCAGAAGTATATGCCATATTCACTATTTACCAAATAATCATTGCCAGTGGATGACATAAGAGCATTTCAGAAAACAGCCTGTGCACAAAATAAGAATGTCTGAATAATTTGAAGTATTATGTTAAAATGAGATATTATATTGAGATCTGCTTTCCAGATCACTTTTTCATAAGCTGATCTGTGGTGTAACACATCCTTGGACTATTAAAGTATTAAATATAACTTGTAACACTTTCTATTACTCAGAAAAGCTCATCCAATTTGAAGGGCATTTCACAAAGTTCAGCGTCAGAAATAAAATGTTTCCTCTGCTGGACATATTATTGGATGGGGCATTCAGTTTAAGCAAAATGTGCCTTTCACCTCTTGCTTGAGTGCAATTCCGAGCATTCTGCACCACTAGTTATGTCGGCTACTGCAGCTGAGGATGCAATCCACCATCTGAAGACCCACACTTTGCCCACTCCTAGTTGATAGGGACAGCTGTAAAATAGCTCACAGTGCCTGAGTAAACTGCCTATGATGAATCTTTGTGCACTGAACCAAAGTGAAAGGCCATGTGGAAAGCAATGCAAGATGGTGTTAAGATTTCTCCTCTAGCCATTCCCCAGAAACACAGTGGAAAGCAGTTCCTGTTTAGGGAGATGCACAGTACCAGCTATCCAACACTGTGGGTAACTATTCAAACAGCCAGTAAATCTGAGAGTATAATCAAAGGATAATCTACACGGATTTCCAGTGGTGGTCTCAGAAGTGTAGACCGTGGACTATATGTGGTTCTCCAAGGCCATTTCCGAGATTGCCAAGATCAAACCCCAATACTAAACTTGGAGGAAATTTTTAAAAACCTGAAATGCTCTACTCTAGATTGTTTTGGGATGATGGAGGCTTTTCTCAAAACTAGAAGCAATTTTAAATTTATTTCCTGGTTTGTAAAAAGTTTCTCCTGCACCTAAGCAGCTATGGGGAAGGTGAGAACACAGATATTGCCCCATATGAGTAATTTTTTTCAAGTAAAAAAATATTGGGATTGATAGGGGTTGAGCTTTCTGAAGTCTGAACCTTGGACTTGGTGTACTCACCTACCCCAGTTTATTCCTATAGATATCAGCTGAACACTGTGTAGTGAGAAAATTACTGAAATACATTTTGTGGTATCTGGTTCCCCTGCCCCTGAGAAGGCCAATATTCTCTGACATAAACATACAGGTTAGGGTGATATAATGTACAGTAGGTGAATACTACTTCAGTCATGCGTCAAAGTTACATATGCTTTCAAATATGAGATGGCATCAGACACTATCATTTTACCTTCTACCACCGATAAGCAAATCCTGTTTACACTCCAGTGTATGATCTGGCTCTCATTTAACCTTTTGCAAAAAATATGTAGTTGTGCCAAAAAGGAAAGGCAAAAGCACACAGAAGTGCTCTTTGGGCAAAGGGAAAGCAAAGAAGATTGAAATGGCTTACCTAAAACTTATAAGAAGCTTGTACTGCAAATTTGTTCTAGAAACACTTGGGGGCAATTTGAAAATTCCCCTGTAGACTGTGCATGACAGAAAAACCATTCAAGGTGGATCCCACTTCTCTTTGCTTAAAATGAAGAGGAAGATTTCTTTTTTTTAAAAAACCTTTTTCTCTGACCTTTCCAAAGGAAGAAAAATGATTAGATGGAGCTTTGTAGGCACCTTTTGACTTCACTGATAGCATATGAGGTATTTCAGGCCACTCATCGAATCACAAAGGCCCCCAGTGACCCGACAGTGCTATGATGTAGCCCTCAGGCAAATTAGTTACCCTGAGTTACATTCAGTTGAACTATCCATATACAGCAGAGTATACAGCTATCCATATACAGCAGAGCAGTCTTATAGTGCCTCACCTTTTTGCCTCCTGGTGAAGAAGTGTCAGGGGGAGGTGTGCTGGTCATGTTCAAAGGACTAGAGCCACAGCTTGAAGGCGAAGAGCCTCGTATCCTGTCAAATCAATATTGTCAACCAGATTAGAAAATAATACATGCACAGATAATTCATCCTGCTCATAACAAACCTGTCACATGACTAACTGCAAAATTCTATCTTATGTGAAAGCTATAGCACATTTTGTCCTTTGAGCATAGCCCCCCTCAATCAGTCTTTTCTCAGCATCAAACACAAGTACCTTTTGTGTAGCAATTTACTTAAAAATTTTGGAGGTCTGGACCTCAGTGCCAGTCATCAGAAACCTTACTTGTATAATGGCCGTGGTGGAACAACCACAGCACCCTTGTCAGGGCTTAGGATTTTAAGTTTTTTACCTGCCAGAGGTATATACACTACATTTACAATGCTCGGAGGTTCTCAATGATGTACATTTTATACAATTCAAAGTAATAAATATCTCTTGAGATATCCCATTGACTGGAATATTTGTCCCTGTTCAACCTATATTTTGCCCACCTATCAACAGCACATGGAGAAGCGTGTTCTGAGCACCAGTTCTAATGGTTCAGCATGACTCAAAAGAGTCCTACACATTGGCTGGCATCCTATTCAGCAGTTATGAATGCGTTTATGGTCATTAACGACTGAGCATGACCCCCAAGATCTGCCCTTTCAGCCTGCCAGTGCCTCAACTAAATGGCTTAAAAGGTGCTGCAGATCAGGGCACTGGGAAATGTCTGCAGTATTTTCATAGCTGAGGGGCACATTCAGACAAGCAGGGCTTTTCAGCTGCCTGTTCTCAATGTGTTTCATGACTGGGAGACCAATGCAAATGTCAGCTCCCAGTGGTCCATTCTGCAGCACGTCAGAAACCCTTCAGTTGAAAAGGTAGGTTTCAGACTGAAAAGATAGGTTTTTGGAGAGTGGCATCTTCAGACAGACCTCTGTCACTGTATTTATATTTTATCATACGCAATCTCGGCCATTCTCTGTTGCCAAGTTTCTGCAACAACCAGTGATCACTCACAGATTACTGTGAATGTGTTATCTGAAGATAATAACTGAAGAGAAGGGACAAAAATCGATATCAATTTGTTCTTTGTTTGTCAAGTTTGTATCCCAGAATCGCCAGTGGTAATACAGCTCTTTGTTTTTGCTAACGTGAATCAAATACCTTAAGAAGTACAGTGTGAAATGGCATAAAAGAGCTGGAGCTTTCCTTACCTATGAATCTCCATAATTTCTTCAGCAATCATCCTGCCAATTTTACCAGCCCCTGCCCTTGTTCCTCCTGGAATGCCAGGGACTGTTGGAAGGGACCTTTTAGGACCACCTTTAAAAAAAGAAAGAATGTTGTAAAAGACAAAATAAAACTTGACAAACTAATGCATTCACTTTAGAAGAACTGAAAGAGAAGGAGAATCACAGCTGCCACTCTCTTGACCTTCTACCTGCATTTTGTAGTTTTCTACTAATTTTTGTTTTCAGATAGTAGAAATTCTCCTTTGTCCACCTACCATCAGCCTACAATATGAGCTTCTATCCTCATATATTAATTTCAATAGTCACAGATTTAAATGCTTGCAGGAGTTTGGAAACTTTGCCCCCAATACATTACACCAAGAGCTAAGAATGCACACTTTTGTTTTAAAGATGTGGTCTCATATTAATGGAGCAAGGCTGAGTATCACATAGTCCTAAAGCTTGTTTCTGAAGACCCTAGAACAAAAAAACAAAAGAAAGAATTGCCACTCCCTCCCCACTCTCTTTTAACAAATTAGAAAAATGTAAGAGTGCTTGCTACCCACACTTCTCCTTTATTTATAGCGGGCAAGGGTCAAACTGGCACCCAGAGGTGGCCTAGTCCTGATTTAAAAGAAGAATCATACACATGGATCTCACCATTCATGGCAAGTACCTTACTAGCCATGCACTGATTATACAGGCTTGCTGGAAATACCTCTGTACACAATCATTTCTACTGGACAGCTATAGACATCTTAATAAGCCCTCAATGTACTTTTAAATTGGTCATCTCAAAAGCCAAGAGAAAAAGTAAGTTAAAATCCTTCTTTCCTTCTTCTGGTTTCCTCACTTCCATCAAAGATCAAAAACCTGCCAGCTCTCAGCCCAATACAGAAACTATGCAAATAAAAACTCTTCCCATTGGGATAAAGATGTTAGGCTAATGCTTCTAGGAAAACAGCCTCTATTACAAGGCTGGAGCAAGATGTACTCATTTTTCTATAACTGGGTTTTGAAATGCCTACATTAAGGGAATATTTTTTTCATTAACAAGGAGGCAGCAGGGAGCATAGATGATTTGGGGGACTGGTATAGGTTGCAAAGTCAGCTCCTGGGCAGTGCTGACGAGGTCAACTGGGCCTCAGAACTGTTCTGTAAAGTAAGGGTACAGATGCCTGACTAGCAAGATCAGACTGATAAAGCAAGGGTAACTATCACTCCTGAATTTGTCACTGAGGAACCAAACTGTATTTCTCATAGCTAGAGTCCGACCCAAAAATAAATCTTCCTTGCTGCCTTCAGCCAGAACCTTTGGATGGAATCACAACAGTGCAAGCTCACCTGTTACACTCCTCAGCCTACCCAAACTACTGCAAGGGTCGTGCTCCTAAAGGTGCTTATACAGGATGGCACTGAAGAGAGAAGCTGTGCCTCATGCTTGCTAACCGTCTTGGCCCATAACCTCATTTCACCATAACTAGATCTTTTACATAACCAAATGTAAGCTAACAAAGGTTATGATGTACCTGCAGCTTGTTATCTGTAATCTCTTCAGTCTGAGAGAAAAAGGATCAGTTTCTCAGCATGCTAAGCTGACTGCCCCAAAGAGCAGATAATCCATAGTTACCAGATTGGAAAAAAAATGAAAGCTTAGTCCATCTGGCAAAGACAAGCTAAATATAACTGAACCTTGAACTTAAATTCATGTGTTGTAGATTTCAAGTTGCTTTTAGTTGCTATATCAACAAGCTGATAGCTTAAAGTAAGACTTCTTGAAAAGTTAGAAATGGCCAAGGATGAACATGTTCAAACACACCAAATGCTGGGCTCAGATGAAGACACTGGTGTGACTGTTACTCATTTTGAAATGCAGGGTTGTTTTTTCAGTCTGAATAAAATTTTGAGGATGTGAGGGGGGTGAATAACAAGGGAAAAGCTATTTGGTCAGGTGAGACTAGGACTGGCACCCAGTTTTTGCTTTTGGTTTTATTATACATTATTACTGGTTTTATCTTGGTTTTTATCTGAAATCTTTATTCTTCTTTTGTATTTGTAGGTATTTAGTTTGTAGGACAAGCAGAGAACTTAGGTCACTGGGCAGTTTAAAATATAAATAAATAATTAAAAACAATGACACCTAAGACATGACTGATTTGCCACTGGATGGTGCCAACACCAAGCTGACTGGAGAAATGGATTGAAAAGGAAATTGCTAATGGTTTTTCTACAGTACAATGCTCAAGTTACCTTCTCCTGCTTGGAGTACACTGTCCACGCTGTGTGGTGAAGCTGCAAGTTGTGGGAAAGCTGCATCTCCGCCATCGAGTATGTTTGTGCTGGGGGTTCAGAAGGAAGAGAAAGACAAATTACACACTAGTTGGCAGTCAGCAATTTAGCATACTTTCTCTTTTCAGATCATAGCCACACAAAGGATGATAAAAGAATACATAGAAAGGACCCAGAGAGAGAAAGAAACAGAAACTGTGACTGAAAACCTGTATGGTGCAGTGCAGAGTGTAGATTTGTGGGCCGACGCCACACTGAGGCATATACTTCTCCCTGACTTACTGAACAGCCTCTGATGGCTCTCTGTGCAGCCATTCCCTGTTTCATAGGAACAGGAAGGACTGCAGAAACATCTGGTTATGTTCCCATAATCAGATGTGGAATGATTACAGAAGCGCTAGGGACCTTCAGAGACCCCAGTGGATCTCAGCACTGATGTCATCATTTCATATCTGGCTATGGTGAGATGCTTCTGTGATTCTATATGTTCCCCATGAAGTGTTGAATGCCCATGCTGGTGACTGACAGGCTGTTCAATAAGTTCGGGAGTGGGCTTTGGGCACTGCGGAGGGAGGAAGGGAATACCAACCCAAACAGCACCAAAAAAAAAAAAAAAGACATATGCACAGGCAAAGGAAACTTACATATATATCATACAAGATGCTAAACAACGCGTTTGTAAACTGTTCCTACAAATTCCATTCTGGTCTGTCAAGAAACAAAGTTCTTTGCATTTCTCTTTTTCAGAAAAATCAAAATCCAAAGGCTTGAAGCACAACACCACACACATTACAGCTGTTGGTTGATTTCCAAGGATAATCTGTCTATCAGTGGATTTCTGAGATCCAGATCCAGATCAAAATCAAATAATCCCAGAATCTGATTTCTAAATGGGATCCAAACTAAACCTGGTGGTCAGCACACATCCTAAGCAGAACAACTATTATGAACCTCAAAGAACAAGTGAGGTATGTTAAATTTTACTTAGCTACCAGTGCCTAAGGGAAAAGCAAGATACATTGTTCAATTTATTTACACAGGATCTAAATTAAACTTTAGACATTTTGACTAGGTGATATGCAGCTGCTGCCAGCTGTACCCTGATTATAATCATATTGAAAAGGAAGAGTGAATCAAATTGCCAGGGTGGTATGAATCCATGTAAAACAACACTACTTTCTAGATTTTGATGGCACAAAGACAGCACTAGAATAAACTGTTCACACCCTCCTATCTATTGAAACACAACTGTCAGCAGAACTACTACTCTGTATCATGATGCTTCATTATTGCCAAGTTCATTAGAAATTTAGTTTTTTCTACGGATGCTTACTGTCTTAAAAAACAACCAAAGCTGCAAAACTTTTCATACATCTTCCATACTGTTACACGGAAAACAGAGGTACATGCTCAACACATCAGCAGAAAAACAATACTTACGAAACCACTGTGTTAGTTGAAACAATGTATTCTACTTCTTTGGTCCAAGGGTTCATGAAACTGAACCAACAACTCCTTAATGTAATAAAAGAGCCATCTTTGACTTTAAATTTGTAACAATTAGTAGTAATTTTCTCTCTTGACTGTAAAACTGAAAGAAAAAGGGAAGGGACCAGTTATTAAAAACATGTAGACTCTTTTCAGATGTCTCAATCATTTGTAATCTTACACATACAACACTTGTTTTCCTTCCATTGTGACAAATTTCCTATCCATGTTCTAACATTATAATTAGTATTTTTCCAGTATTCAATTTACTGAAGTCACTTTTCCTAGTCAACATTATCTTAATAAAAAAAATCTAAATTTCTGAATTATTTAGACCAGTCTATATGTAACATTTCACCTTGTCGATGACATTCTGCAAGGTGTCCTATATCGTCTTGATGAAAGTATTCATAACATGACGTGCCTAGAAGTTCCTGTGGTAAATATGCCAAAATTGCAGTTGCCCTAAAATATAAAAAGGCTGTTTAACTTTTTTTTTAAATTAAATTATACAGCAACTACTATATAAAATCTCTACTAACTAATCAGGAATGACATTGATCAGCCCTCTCCATTGCTTTTAAAAATATGCCTGTTTGCAGAAAGCAGTGGGTGAAAGTTTCATTGCCTGGAGAAAGCTATTATTACCTGGGTAACATGCACAAATCAGGCTGCAGGTAAAAAGCAGGAAAAGCAGCCAGTAAGAAAGCAGACAGACCTACTACAGAACCACATTTTTATTAATTCCCTATGAACATACTACAATAGAATGTACTGCCAAAACTGTAAACGCTGCAGCTCCCATATTCCCTTGTGAAGATTTAAAACTAACTTTAAATAAGCAGGAACCAGGAATTTTAACTGTGGCTTGAGGGTAGGAAACTACCCATGAATGGTCTGATAATGGAATGCTTCTGAAGCCTTGTAGTCCTCTGAAAAGCTGTCTGAAAGGATCATGAGACCCTCTGGAACAGCATGGGAGGTGTGCTGAGAACTGCAGGTCAAATCAGCATAAACTGTTTCCTTCCTTTCTCCATGGCAAGCATCTGTTGGACCTTGGTAAACTGCCACTGAATTAGTGAAGGTACATACATATATTCTACATATAAGCACCTTGAACATATATGTTCCTGTCCCAATACAGGTGTGATAAACACACTGGGTTCACACAATGCAAGTATAAACAAGCATAAAGAATAAGTACCAAGAAGAAAGAAAGAAGAATAAGTATGAAGAATGCAAGTATAAATACAGGGTCCAGTTTTTTGTTCTTACTATTTAACGTTCTCCAATTAATGTTATACAGGTAAGAGTGAAGTAGAAAATACTAGCCAGAAAGTATAAGATTATGGAAACTAACAGTCTTTTATTTGCTGGAGTAATTCTCCATGTTGTACACACACAGATACAAAGGGGTACAAAAAACTGGAAAAACTGGGGGAAATAACATAAACAAGTGATTGCTTGTAAGAGCAAGACTATATACTTTACTCCAACTTGCTTCACCGGGGGGGGGGGGTCTACATAAAGGCTACAAAAGTGACATTTAAAATGTCAGTTTCAGATCAAGTCAAGACATTATTTTTGCGCTAGATCCTTTCTTTGGCATAACAAAGCAAAAACAATGCATAGCAAATATGCCATACAGCTATACTAATCATTTTAAGTGAAAAATCTCAGCTTCCCCACAAAGAACACCTGCTTCTGACAAGATTTGAAGACAGGTTGTATATTTTTGTGCATAGAATGGTTTTTGTGCTTTTAGACTGCTCTTTCCTGCACCTTCAAGTTCCATATAGCAAGCATTATTTAATTCAGTAAATGGTTTATGAATCCAAAGTAGCTGATGCACAAACCCATGCGCGCCTTTTCAACAAGTAACATAAATTAACCAATAGATTCTCTTCTCCCCATCCACAATTAATGGGGGAATCACGGGAGTCAAAGGATTCAATTTCAAGAAACGTACGGGTGTCTTTGACAATCCCACAGGAGACTGTGGGCTTGTAATGCCAGGCTGAGATTACCTTAAGCAGCCTCACATTAGGGGTTGTTCCCATGCAATATGATGTCCTGAACTTACTTCATGTGCTACGTTACAGGGGAAGAGACGAATTAATAATCAGCACAGTGGGGACAGAGTGTGGACTGTACCCCATCCTTCTACTGGAAAAACAGTATGATCAACTGCAACTGACTGTGTGTCCATATTCCTACACAACAAATGTTTACCTTTTATTTAGAAGAATTCAGTAACTTGGAATGATAAATTATTTAGGCAACTGCAACTTCATATAGATATATCACTCTGTAATTTATCTACTTTCACAGTAATACTACTGCTATTCTGACCATCTAGTAGGTTAAAGAATAAACAACAGCTTTGGACCACTCTCCTGGTACTGTGAGTTAAAGATGTTGTTCTTACCTCTGATCTACAAATACAAATTTCCCATCAATTGCATGCCGAGAAACATATTCTGTTGGTTTAACCCTGATTTCTCCATTTACTGGTTGAGGAACTACATGAGGATGCAACCGTCCAATTGCAACGAGACAGCTTAAGTTACAGCCTTCGTTATCAGGCTCATTGTCTTCATCTAGTCCCATTTTTGTCGGTGGCCAGCTTTTTAAATATCCTGTGCTATGGATAGTGCAAAAGCTTTTGCGGTCTGCTACAAAAGAAAACAAGGTTTATGTCATTAAGTACTATATTAGGGAAAAATGACATGTTGGGACCCATTCACATGGAACATTTAAGAATGCCAAAAGCAACCACCACAGCCAAAGTGCATCTTCAGCACTCAATAAAATGAAGAGGTGTACAATATGGCATACATTCTATATAGGCTTTAATGTTTATGCTTGGCCTGTCAGATCCTGGTTTCCTCAGGGCTCCCACGGTTTTAGACATATGGAGGGCCACTGTTATGCAGGGCAAGAATATCTCCTGAAGTTTGTTCAGCAATTCTGAAGGAGCCGCTGAAGGGCCATACAGGGGCCTGTAAGAAGTTATTGCTGCTTTACAGTTAATCCCAAAGAGCCATAGAACTGTTCTGCCCAATTGTAACAGCATTTATAGCACATTCACCTCTGAAGCCACAACAGACACTAAGATTCTTGCCCTCTCTCCTTAAATTTGATGTCACTTTAATTTGTCGCAAGCTGTTAAATGGCATCTCCTCAAGGTTCCTTAGCCAGCAGAGTGACGAACTTAATATAAACAAAGGGGGCTAATACAGAGAAACAGTTAATATTAAACCTTCACAATCATCAGTGCCCATTGGAACTGTTCACTGTAGCTACTGCCAGATTCAACATGAACAAACCCCTAAAGAAGCTAATGACTGCATCAGAACTAAAAGTCTGGTAGAAGTTGTTTCTCTTACAACTGTGGTCGTATAAAGATGCTACATCTAGTCATATTATTAGAGGCCCATGAATACTGTCTGTATGAAATCCAGCAAAGTAAAATAAAGACAATTTGTTCAGATAGTGGGTCTATTTTAAAATTCACTCTGTGGAAGCAAGGCCAACTGGCCTATCTACCAAGATTTATATAACAGAATACTCAGCTTCAGCAACAAGGTCTGCTGACTTTATGACACATCATGTTACAAACACGGAACTTATTACAAAAGATGAGCCATATTACTATCCTCTTGGGTGCTGCAACACAGGGAGACACATCTAGAAACTGTTCATCCTATGCTGTGCAAGTGCTGTAGAACCTCACATAGTTTTCCTTGCTTTGCCTATGTACTCGATCCCTTTAGCAGAATCCAGCTTTTGCTTTCCTCCTATTCATATTCATGAGCCTGTGTCAGAAAAAAAGAAAGCCACTGGCAACATATGCCAGCTTGGCTTATATGATGCAGTAACATCAACACTTTTACATAAACTACCAAAGGTGTACAGCCTAAATACCCTGAAGGCACCAGATAATGTCTGATCTTAGAAGCTAAGCAGGGTCATCCCTGGTTAGTATCTGGAAGGGACAGTTGCAAAGAATATCAGGTGCTGAAGGCGGTATTTCAGAGGAAGGAACTGGCAAAACCACCTCTAAGTATTCCTTGGCTAAGAAAACCCTATGAAATTTGTGGGATCACCGTAAGTCAACAGGTGACATGAAGACACATACAAACACACACCAAAGTTATGTTGAGATAAATGGCCAACCTTCAAAAGTTTCATTTGAATGAGCTCCTCAGGCTAGTTCACAGCAATGCAGATTCCAGGATTTTTTTTTTAAACTTCAGTGATTAGATTAGGCAGTCATCTTTCCACCTCCCTCAGGAAACCCCTCAAATCAACATTTTATTATGAAGAGGGCCTGAGTGGGAAATTAAACGTTACCTCTTAATGGAACTATCACCACCATGTCTGTAAGATCATAAGCAGAATAATCTGCTTCCTCTTGCTCAGCTCCCCATATAATGTAGGGCCACATCTTTAAGTTCAACTGTCAACTGGACACTGGTTGTATCCCCAGGTTAGCACACTAAGAAGGCTTAATTTGGAAGAAGAGAATGTAACATTTCAAGTGTTAAGAAAATCATCTTATTCTGAAGATATTTACACTTTTAGAAGATTTCTCCTCCTCCTCAGAGTCCCCATATCGCAGCTTAGGCAATGGGCTGGAGGGATCGCCACGGAGAGAAGTGTCCATGAAGTCTGTTTCTTACAGGTCTGTTCCATATGTCTACATCTGAGTGGAACCCAGATTTACTCTTGTATTCAAAATAACACTCACTGAACACAGTTATACTTGGGCTTATCAAAGTATTTTTCTTCCATTTATATCATCTGGTCAGTTTTGCTACCTTAACTGAAAAAAAATTTCCGAAGGTATGAATGTAGGAGTGGAGTTCTTAAGCCACACAATTTAGAAGACTACCGTAGAATATACTGAAATATTTCCCAGCAAATAATTTGAAGGTTATGACAACAGAGAGGTAGCTTTTTCACTAGTTTTACTCTGCAGACCCCTGTGGTACTGTTCGAAGGACCCTCAACTTTCCAGCACAGACAGCAATAAGGCACAGGGAGCTGCAGGGAATATGAAGATAACAGAGAGGGGAAATAGACTTCATATGCCTTTTCCTACAGTAGAGTGTCCTGGGAAATGAGTTCCACTAACAAATGTGGATCGAAGCGTAGCGAATGTCACGAACATTAGAAAAACAGTAACCTCTGGACATTACTTACTCATGTACCTAGTAAGTATAAGCAGTTTGGTTTTATCGGGAATAATTTAGTCTTTATCCATAACATTAAAAGTTTTGCCACTGCTGGTTCTGACTTAAGTACAGTGCTAAAATCTTAAATAGATATTACATGTTTACCAATCTTCATCATTAACAACTCTCCCAATAAGTGCCAGACGACAGTAGATCTTAAAGGCCACTAAAACAAGTTACTATTTGCAGCAGTAACATAGTTTCTTAAACACACATTGGGCTCATATAAGTCACTGAACAATCTGGAAGCTAAATGCCGTTTCTCGAATGCTTTCTCGTTTGCAGCAAACAGAATTCTAGCGCTCTTAAGTCAGCAGCAAGATGTACAACATCTATCATAAAAATATAAACAATAATATCCCAAAAGAGACAGTGAACCAGGTTTTCCCCCATTTCTTTTACACATCTACAACTCTACAGTGTCTTATTCAATCCCAAAGAAGCATGTTTTCAGTAAAACTGAACCAAAATGATTTGTCTATACAGCGTGCCCTCTATATATCCATGGGTTCTATTCCAGGAATACCTGGGAATGGCAAAATCTGCACATGCTCAGGTCCTATTATATTGAACGTCAATGAAATGTGCATGCGCTTCACTGCCATTTCAAGTATAGGGCACGACACAGACACTCACATTCACATATCTGGAGACCATGTGTAAGGAGGGCACACTGTATTCATCAACATTTAACACTTGTACCTTTCTTCTTGGAACAGGTGGAAGGAAAGTCTTTGTCTTCTACTTTCACAGATGGCCTGTTGCATTTCATCCTACAAAAGAATGAACGTCTTGCTCCAGAGCATAGTCGAGATGGCCCAGGTGTTATATCTGTTTTAACTGGAAGTCCAGCTGCATGGAGAGGAAGGTAGAACACAAATTTAAACCAGTAAACCTGGCTTGGATTTAAACTAGTACACATACTATATGTACCTTATTCAGTCTTCAATGACTTCAAGTCAGATGTGTGAACTGACTTTAAAAGATTGCATTACTGCAATGTGAAGTTTGTGCTCGATCTATGCTGGTTCATTCTCAAATATATGTAACCCCTTGATGCTGCAACTATCCACTAATAAGTATGCATGTGTTAACTGGCCCCTAGAATTGGATGAACATACTGAACACTTACTTTTTGCATCTATTAGCCTTTCCCGTGGTGCAGTATCTGAAGAAGAGAGCTGCTCCTTAACTTTGGCAATATCTTTAGGATGAAGGTAGTCAAATAAACTCTGACCAATCAGATCATTCTGTCAGGACAAAATATAGACAATCAGTCAAAAATCTACAAAACAATGTCTTGCTAAAGCATTACCTTACTTCATTTTATTGACATTTTAAATAGAGAGCATAAAACGAATTTTATTCCCAATTCACTCTCAATCCACAAAATAAACAGCAAAGAATGAATGAATGCTCATAAACTGAACAGAGAGTGTCAGCTGCATTCACCATTTAACTGAACCACATTTTTTTACACAAGTCTGATCTTTCTAATTCATGACAAACAAAAATACCTGACTATAGTTGAGAATCTTGAAAACAGATTCTGAAACGAACAGAATCTTTCCTCTGTCACAGCCGACGACAAAGAGAAAGCCATCTGCTGCCTAATTGGGAAACACAGGACAAATCACTTTGTTACACACATGTATGTATTTTTAAAACTTTGCTACATGCAGCTGAATTTCAACAATCACTGATTTTCACCAGAACACAACTCATTTAAATGTAACTATATTTTGATAAAACAAAAGAAGAACAAAACAAATAAAAATTCCTAGGCAGGTCTAATGACTTTGTCACTATTCTTCTGAAAAAAAATGTAAAGTCAAAATCACCAAGTGTCATTGCTAAATGTCTACAAGCATATGGGGTTACATTAAGCCGCATCTAAAAATATTTTACAATAAACAAGACTGTTCTGCTTGATCTGTCCCCTGCCTCCCAAATCTGGATATTCTTTTGAAAAACAGGGGTCCAAAGGCCATAGGAGGTTTTAGGGTGGAGTACAATTCCTTCTCCTTTTGCTCTAATAAAGCCTTTTCAGGACCTTAAGAGTCTGCCAGGAGCAGTTCCTGTATGTGGGTGGAAAAGGCCATAGAAGCAGGAGAGGAAAAATGACTCACATTCACTGGATTGATGCCAACAATCTTTCCAAAGGGGCTTCTAGGAAACTAGGAGAAAAGTACTGGCTAGAAGTAGGTCAGATTAATTCAAGGCAGATTCCAAAACTTTGTTCTTGTGGGTTACTTTACCAGCTATTTGGAAATAGGTTATATGAAATATCACAGATGTACAATACAGAAGGCAAGTATTATTCCAATAAGCTTACTATGCACGCACTCTCAGGCTGCTGACTGGTTGTGTACGTCAGCGTTATCAACGTGATACTGTGCTGACCGGGGAAGATGGAGTTATATTCCAACATATCCTGAGGACAAAATGTTGGAAAGACTGGTTTACCTTATACTATAAGGTAGCATCTTCACCCACTTCACTGCTCCTTTTTATTCTGATTCTGAACAACCTCATACTAGGTGAGAGCAGTTGGGTTCTCTTAACTTAAGCTCTAAAATTTCACTGTAAAGATTCTGTGTTTGTGCTAAGTGCCATTTATTGCAAGTATGATAAATCTGATTTGATTTAATGGAACTGCTTGTCTGAAGGGGTGCATAAACGCTGAAGTCTGAATACTATCCACTCTTACAAATCAAAGCTGGTCTGTAATGCAGACCCACATCGTTTAAAATATACAGGCTTCTCCCACATATTTGACAGGTTACGGACTGAAGCACTGTCAGAAAACAGAACTGGTTGAAAAACAGAACTCATGTACTGTCCTGTAGGGAGCATGAAGGACTTAGAGATCTGGGGACCAATTGTGAGAGCGCTACTTGCAAAGTCTCTCAGTCAGCTTAGCTCCTTTTTCTCCCTCTCAGATCACTTTGCAAGCAGTGCATGCATGCAAGCAGTTCCAAGCAAGCCTCGGCAGGCAAGAAGAACTGATGAAAGAGTGGAACCCCATCAAACGAATTGAACTTTTCCTTAAGGCAAGTCATCAGACAATGGGGCATCAAAAGGTGGGAACTTCTTGTATGCTGTTAAAAAAAGCTAATACTTGTAGAATTATTGAATCAAGTTTGCCCAAAGTGGTGCTATGGTGACTGAAATAAAAAGGAGTATCTTCTGCGAATGATACTAAATTATCTAAAATATAAGATTTCTAACATTTGAAATAAGAGGCTTTAGACCAATTTAATTAGTGAAAGAAACATATTTTTTATTTGTGTTCGGAAACATATACTTTATGTAATTCACTGAAATAACAGATTTCCTACATTCAACACCATCAAGCCACTTTCACATTTTAAATATAATTTGATTTTTAAAATCTGATTTTTAAGATCTAACAAAAACTAAAGAGACTCTTACCCTCTTGATTCCACTATAAGTGCATGTAGAGTCTCATTCAGTACAGGAGATATTTTGTCCATAAGAATCAGTTAACATTTCAGAGGCAGACAAACAGAAATGCCCCTGCAAAACCCTATAACCACTTCTGCCCTAAAAGGGTCTGCTCTTTTAAAAAGAGCAGCTCTTATGGCTGCTTATCAGTGCTGGCGACTCCTCGCCACATATGCATTCACTACCACACTGCACACTTCTGTGTCTTCCCTGCCATGCAAAGAGAAGGAAGGAAAAGACAGTGGGGGTGAAGCCCTTATCTCTATATTTGCAAGAGCTTTTATCGTGAACAGTTGCCCTCAGTCTTCCATCTTCCTCCTTCTATGGCAGAGATGAGGTGGATGGGTGAGAGGAGCACTCTGGGCTGGCTGGTGGACTAGGAGCTTGGTTCTTCCTGGTCTTGCTTATTAATATGTCTGAGAAGGTATCTCAGAACTGGAATTAATGATCACACGAGTTCATGCACATTCTGAGAAACAAAGAAGATTCTTATATTTGCACCTCCAGCTTGAAACTAATTTATAGGCTCAAATTTTTAACACACTTGGAACAATCTGACTTGGTAGTTTATTATCCAGTTCCATGTTACTGGAAAGCCTATTCAACATCTGCTTTACTATGTGGGGCTAGCCCATGCAAAAAATAGAAAAGCCATTTGTGGAGAAAAGATGGCTGAAAACTTTGCTTATAATACCGCAGAAACTGTAATCAATATAAGTAGTTTAAAAAAAAAACTCCACCCAAATCTTCTACAAGACTCTTCTCTCATCACAAATTAGGGACATATTCACATATGCAAATCTAATACATACCCTAAGAATAAGATGCTTTAATTCATCGTCTGACAGAAAAGCAGGTTTGTAGTTTGCTTCAGTATATGGGTTTGTGGCACCTTAAAGCAAGGAGTGAGGAAGAAAAATTAATCACACTTTAATAATGGACAGTTATGCATAGTATGTGTACATTTCTAATGTGTACAGTTATTTTCAGTGTTCCTGGTTATTGTTTTAAAGCTTAGAATAATGTGTCACATTCTGAAACAAATTAGATGTTGCTTTCAAAGCTACTATGAGACATCCACATTTTAATTTTACTCTGAAACTTGACAAATCTTTAATCAATAAATGTCAACGTAAATATGAATATATCCCATCTCTTTTGTATCTTTTAGAAATACGGAACTATTAAGAGCTGATTCAGGGCTTGTAGAGAAAGAATGACGAAAATGTCGCCCACAGGCACCAAGATCCTTTCTGTAGCCCTCTTAAGAGTCCAAGCCCTTACCCCATTCAATAACACAACAGCCTCACCCTATCAGTTGGCTGCTGAAATTCAGCAGCAAACTGCTATGGTGCACAGTGGCAGTGGAGTGATACTGTGGAATGTATGGCAGTCCCCCAAAAGTTCCTCTTGCAGAGATAAACCACATAAGCCTCCAACCCCACAATGACATGGAGAACTCTCACGTATTAGAGAGATAGATAAGCCAAAGACGAAAAGAGAAAGTGAACACTCCCTCCTACCTCTTGAGATGGCGTTCCTTTTTCTCTTCATGCAAAGAATCAGCTTCCTGGTCCAGAGAAAACTGAACCAAGGTCAATTAGCTGCAAACAGATAGCTGAGCCCACCAATGTTTTCTCTGAAGCAGGATGTTGATTCTCAGAGCTGACAGGAAAAACAAGCCCCCTTGACAGGAGAAAGAGATGGGACTATTTGCCTTCTTTCATTTTGTCTTTTTCTGTCTGTGACGAGTGCAGTTTTCCATCTTGCTACACGGTGGGGGAGGGCAAGAGCACTGTGTCTTTGCTGGGGAGCTCTCTGGCACAGCTGTGTATGCCACATCATCATTTCCCCCTTGTTCTCATTCTGTATAGTCTATAACATTCTATTCTATAACAGTTTGCTTTCATTCATTAAAAAAAATGGAGGATACAGATGTGAGTGATCTTCTGTGGTCCTACAGAATAATATAGTTGCCACCACTACTGACAGTTTTCCATCCTTGTTGTAGAGAGCAATGATTAACAACATCCACTGCTAAAATCAGCTAGGTGACTTTAGATCAAAATGAATAACATCTACTCCTCCTGAAATGGCTTAACTACAGCTTTCATCACCTCCAAGTACTGGTAATACTAGCTCAGGCTATCAAGAGCTGAAATATGTAATATTTGAAGGGCTACGTACAATTCACCATGCCTGTCCTAGACAAACCACCAGTCACTCAATCCATCATCTGCGACCTGAAAATAATAATTCTTGTCTACCTCAATGTGGTGTTGCAAGTTTTGTTGGAATAATGAACGCAAAGTACTTTGATAATAAGTAGCTTACTTACGAATTCCATACATAATCACCATGCCCAAAGAAGTTGTTTTAAACTTACCTCGTAATGTCTTCATGTGCTGAACGGCCATTCTCAGTACTGTAAGCTTATCAAGTTTCCTGGACATAGCATTGCAGGTTGGCACTAAAGAGGCCAATTCATCAATAAAACTGTTCATTTTATCACGCCGTCGTTTTTCAATCTGACTGTGAGCTTCCCTAAGTAATAAATGAAACAAATACCATACATTTCATATATAGAAAAGACTAGAGTTGCTTTCATTATCAGTTTACTTTATTTGTATTGGTTTCATTATGAAACGTTTAGTCAGATCTACAACTAATTCAACAGAAATAAAAGAATTCCAGGGTGATTTGGCTCCAATCTTTCTTGCTTGAAGGTAACTGATCATATAGACAAAGATATGAAATTGGGTATGAAAAGGAAAATACGATTTAGGAAGTGACAAGAACTATAGGCAAGAGCATAGGATTGTTGGATTCTCTCCACCTGTAAACACGAGTTTCTAATTTGTACTCAAAGGCTGAATTACCAGAAAGCTGACCTTTCTCAGTCCCATTTCAACTTCTTAAATTGTCTTTTGGGGAGCCCTGGAAACCTCTTCAACAGCATAGGGGGCTGTTTAGGGAAGGACCTTGCCAAGCACCAGGCAAATATACCTTGCACAGGTCCTGATGGCACTTTTTAGTGATTCCCCTTCCCAGTGCAATTCCCTGTCCCGCACCAGATGCTGAATCCCTACTCACCCACAGAAACCCATTAGATGACCTTGGGCAAGTCACATTCTCTCAGCCTTAGTGGAAGGCAGTGGCAACTTCCCCTGAATAAGAAACCCTATAAGATCGCCATGAAGTGGAAGTCAACTTGAAGGCACATAGCAATAGTTTAAAGCTGTGGTTAATTCAGACTCCTTTTCCTTTTACAGTGTGTTAGTACTATTTTATACACAATATCCCAGGATGTTTTACATGGCAAGAACACTGAATTTAGCAGAGAATCAAATCCTATGCTGTATTTCCTAAAACTACAAAAGATGGAATATTAGACTATGAGACCAGTGGGTGGCAAGCAGTAACTCCAAAAATGCAGGATGAACCTGAGCAAGCTGCTTATCACCAATTTGTTTCATGCTTCCTTAATCAGTTATCGCAACCACATAGTAGGCTCAAATTCTTAGGTGATTAGAAAGCAACTATTATTATAGAACTAATATCACATATCTAACTACTTGCATAAATTGATTTGAAATATCTATGTATACTTCTTCACTGACTCAATATTCAATATCTTGTTTTTGGTTTTCTATTCTTGTTTTCACCACCAGTCTGCCCACTGGAAAGACTGAAGAGGGAGCAAGCTACCTAGCCTGCAAAACACTCTGGGAGCGTCAGCTATAAGAAATCAATGCAGTTTGTACCAGCACATGGTTGACAGCAAAACTTGTGTAACATCTGGATCTATCAAAGATATGTCTTTTAGGTAAGCAGGAATTATGATACTGCTTTAAAATACAAATATCTGCTGGTCAAGCAAGAAAAGAACAGGTTGCTTACCTGTAACTGTGGTTCTTCAAGTGGTCATCTGTGCCCTCACACACTGGGAGTTTTCGCGCATGCGCGGTAACATTTGGAAGATTCTAGAGCTTAGCAGCTTGGCGGGAACCCCTCCCCCATGCCCATACTGAGTATGCTCAGCCCGCCAAGCCAACGGTCTCTCCTCAGTTCTAGAGTCCGCCAGTGCAGGACCTGAAAGAGGGGACAGCTGGGCGGGTGTGTGTGAGGGCACAGATGACCACTTGAAGAACCACAGTTACAGGTAAGCAACTTGTTCTTCTTCTCCGTGGTCTCTGTGCCTCACACACTGGGAGATTTTGTAGCTTACCATTGGACGGTGGGTCAAGTCCTAGAGAACGGAAGACAACACCGCACATCCAAAATGGGCATCTCTCCAGGACCGGCAGTCCAGTCTGTAGTGGCGCACGAAAGTCAAGGGTTGAGACCAGGTCGCCACACGGCACAGTTCTTGCAGGTCCACTCCTCGAAGGAGAGGTGCTGAAGAAGCCACGGCGCTGGTGGAATGAGCATGCAACAAAGCTTGTGGAGGCTGCTTGGCCAGTTCGTACGCCAGCAGAATGGTCTGAGCCACCCATTTGGAAAACCTCTGGGTCGACACCTTGTGGCCTTTTCAACGCCCACCGTAGCACACGAACAGGTGGGGTGTCTGATGGAAGGGTGCAGTCCGATGTGTGTAAAAAGGCCAAAGCCCGACGAGCATCGAGGGAGTGAAGAAAGCGCTCCAGAGGCACAGTCGGTTCCCGATAAAATGTAGGTAGGATAATGTCCTGGCTGAGGTAGAAGTGGGACACCACCTTGGGCAAGAAGGAGATGTCCGGCTGAAGGACTACTTTGTCTCTATGAAAGACAAGGAAGGGCTCATCCGAACGAAGTGCTGTCAGCTCACTTGTCCGCCTGGCTGAGGTGACAGCTATCAGGAAAGCAGTCTTGATGGTCAGGAGCCTGTCATCAGCAGTCGCCATGGGCTCGACGGGCGGTCGCGTCAGTTGTGATAGTACCAGGGACAACGACCAAGGCAGTAGCGGCAGCGACACTGGCGGATAAAGGTGTTGCAGGCCCTTCATGAACTGCTTGAGGGTAGCGTCCCTGAAGAGAGCTGCCGAGGAGGACCCTCGTGGCTGATAAGCCACAATAGCGGTGAGGTAGACCTTCAACGACGGGAAGGCGAGCCCTTGTTGCTGAAGGTGGAGCAGGAAATGGAGCACGGTGGGCAGACGGGTGATACCGGCTCTCGACGTGCTTCTGCGACGGCGACGAACTTCCGCCACTTGTAGTGGTAGTTGCGGTGTGTCGACTCCTTCCTGGCCGCGGTGAGGACATCCTGAATCGCTGGAGCATCTAAGGCGTTATCCTCCATGTGTGAAGAGCCAGGAGAGGCAGGTCCGGGTGGAGTATGAGGCCGTCTGAGTGTGACAGGAGATCTGGTGCTGTCGGAAGTTTGAGGAGACGGCCGCGAGCAGCCTAGAGCAGGGGCCCAAAACAGTGCTGCCTTGGCTAATATGGGGCTACGAGGACGGCGTCGGTTCGGTCCGTGAGGATCCTGGTGACCACTCAACCCAGGAGAGGGAACGGCGGAAACACGTAGAGGAGCCCGTTGGTCCATTTGAACTGGAAGGCATCGCCGAGAGAGCCCCGAACGAGGCCGGCTCTCAAGCAGTACTGGTGACACTTCCTGTTGTGGCTGCTGGCGAAGAGATCGATCGTTGGCTCGCCCCATCAGTCTCGTATCATCTGGAATACTGCATCCGAGAGAGACCACTCGTGGTGGCACGAGGTGTCCCTGCTGAGGGCGTTTGCCGTGGTGTTTTCTTGGCCCGCTAGGTGCACCGCAACTGGGTGAACTCGGAGCGACACGCACCAGTCCCAAAGCTGAAGAACTATGGTGAGGAGGGTGGTCGAATGAGTCCCTCCTTGCCTATTGACATAACAGACGGACGTCGTGTTGTCCGACAGGATCTGCACCATGCGGCTGAAGACTAAGTTGCGGAAAGCCCTCAGAGCTTTCCAGATGGCAAGGAGCTCGAGGGCGTTGATGTGTAGGCTGGTCTCCTCGTCGATCCAGCGTCCCTGAACTCTGAGATCACCGCAGTGCGCTCCCCATCCGAAGAGGGAGGCGTCCGTCATTACTGCAAGCCAAGGAGTCGGTTCTCGGAATGGCATCCCTGACAGCAGATGATGATAGGGTAGCCACCATGGCAGGGAGTGACGCACCTGTCAAGGGATCTGCAGGAGGCACCTCTGGTCGTCCAGGAACGGGTCAAAAGCCCTGACAAACCAGTGCTGGAGTGGGCGGGCGCGGAGACGAGATAGATAAGTGACCGACGTGGTTGAGGCCATGTATCTGAGAAGTTGCTGAATCCTTCTCGCCGATATCACTGGGGCATCGAGAGTGGCTGATGCAGCCCGATGGAGGGTGCGTGCCCACTCTATAGGCAGATATGCTCTGGCAGATACCGAGTCCAAGGTCGCTCCGATGAAGTCGAGGACCCTCGCCGGCTCGAGGTGCGACTTCTTCGGATTGACCCGGAGGCCAAGGCGGAACAGGAGAGATAGAGTCCGATGAATGTTCTTGTACAGCTTTTGCCTGCAGGATGCCACCAACAGCCAGTCGTCCAAATAAGGGTAGATCATGACGCCCTTCATCCGCAGGTACGATACCATAGGGGCCATGCATTTGGTGAAGACCCTGGGAGCGGTGGAGAGTCCGAACGGTAGCACCCTGTACTGGTAGCAAGTACCGTCAACCGTGAACCGTAGTTATTGTCTGTGCTGCGGGCGAATGGCAATGTGGAAATAAGCATCCTGAAGATCGATGGAGGCGAACCAGTCCCATCGCCGAAGGAAGGGTAGAATCAAAAACAGAGTGACCATCTTGAACCTGTTGGGGCGGATGTACTCGTTTACCCCTCTGAGGTCCAGGATTGGCCATAGGGTACCGTCCGATTTCGGTACCGCGAAGTACCAGGAGAAGAAGCCGGTGGTACCAGCCGAGCACGGAAGTTCTTCGATGGCCCCTTTGTGCAGGAGGGACCGGATCTCTTCCAGCAGAGCCAAGCTGTCCGGGGTGGAATAGTAGACGCCTTGCGGAAGTATACTTTGAAACTCGATGGCGTAACCAAGACAGACGATGGAGAGAACCCAAGAGTCCGTAGTGATGTGGTACCATTTGGCGAGATGTCGGGCCCAGGCCCGGTTGATCTTCGAAGGCGGCAGGCAGGCTGAAGAGTGGCTGTGGTGGCAACCTGCGAAGGCGGTCAAAACCGGGACTTCGTCCCAGATGAAGACTTCTTCGAAGAAGACTGGCATCTCCGGAGAGGTCTTCGTGCCAAAGATGACGTCGATGGTCGAGACGGAGCCAAACGAGGAGAGTGAGGCTGGTAGGTTGATGAAGATGACCAGCGCCAGGATGAACGAGAGCCGAAATTACGGCGGGCCTGAGACGGCTGATGGATCCCCATCTTTTTCGCTGTCAGGCGCGCTTTCACCAGGTGGTCCATCGCCTTGTCGGTCGTGGCGTTGACCAACCCCTGACCATCGAAAGGGAGGTCTTCTATCTGCTTCCGGCTGTCTTCCTGTAGACCCGTCAATTGTAGCCAGGCGAAGCATCTCGGGGCGACAGAGCCGACCATCACCCGAGCTGCCACCTCCACTGAGTGTTTAGATGATAGGATTTGTTGGTTGGCGAGTGCTACGGATTCATTAAAGAATTGCATAGCACTCGCCCGATAATCCTCAGGGAGGTGTGCCAAGAGAGGAAAGAATCTGTCCAGCAGGTTCCTCTGGTAGGTGGCGAGGCAAGCTTGGGTGTTGGATACCCTGGCAGTGAGAGACGAGGCGGAATAGAATCTCCTGCCGAAGGTATGCAGACGGTGGCCTTCTCGATCCAGCAAGGTGGTATGCGCCCTCCTGCCACCCTTGGTCTGGGAGGACTCTACGACGATGGAGTTCGGCACCAGATGCGTAAACAGAAATTCCGCCTCCTCCTGCTGTGTCTGGTAAAGGTGTTCCAACCGGTGCGGGATTGGTTGAGCTGACGCCGGCTGGGCCCAAAGATCTTTGAGGGCTTCCATTAAAGTCGGCAAGAACGGTAGCGGTGCTGTGGACGGAGGACAGGTGTCCACATACTGGAACACTGGGTCTTGCACGACTGGAGCCAGGTCCGCAACCTTCAATCCAAGTGCCGCCGCCATCTGGAGGAGGATATCGGAAAACTGTCTGACGTCTTCCGGTGCCGACTCCAGTGCGGGGTCCCAAAAGCCAAGGGTGGAGATTCATGTGATGCAGGCATTGACTCGTCAGATTCTTGAGTCCATCTCGTAAGTCTGAGACAACTTGGATGGAGACCTCTCTGTCGATGGTTGCTGCGGTGGCAACGCCAAAGTGACCATCGGCGCAGTTGTTGTCAGTACCGTAGTCGGTACCTGTGGAGCGACCGGCAGCTGGGACGCTGTGGTCGTGGCAATCAGCACAACCGCAGGCAGCGGGTGCTCAATCGCCTGGGTAGCGGTCACAGCAGAGGTCGAGGTCTGCACTGGGAGAGGCTCCGGGACCAGAGACACAGTCGGGGTAACCCTAGGAGGCGGAGACACAGCCTGGTATCGCAGCGAGTGCTCTCGGGACCTCTTGTAACGCGGGGACCTCGAGAGCAAGATAGTGAGCGCTGATATCGCGGGTGGTACCCACCACAAGATGGAGAGCGCGAATGTCGGTAGGGTGACCAGTACCCGCCAGATGTGTTCACAGCCGTATCTCACTACGTATGAGGCGAGTCAAATGGAGGTTGAGACAAGTCCCGCTCCTGGTAGGCCTCCCACCAGCGCGGGGATCGATGCCTCGGCGTTCTGGGGAGCGTGACTCACTTCTCCCAGAAGCTGCCCGATGATGGGGGGAGGCCTGAGGTGAGGTCGGAATATTCTCCGGGCAGTCCATCCCTTCTGGGTGACCGGGCAGAGATACCACGGCAGCAAGCACAGGTAGGCCGGAAGGCGCAGCCGAGCCAGCAGTCTGGTCTTCGTCAGAGACCTCTAGGATCTCTGGTGGTTCCAACTCCTCAGCTAGATCCCCAGGCTGTTGGGTCGGAGGAGGAGTCGGAGGGCAGGTCTTCTTAAGAGGGCGAACCCCGCTTCTCCTTCTTCTTTTTCTTCTTCTTCCTCTCTTTGGACACATCATGCAGAGGGGGCCACTTGCGTTGGGCAGCAGTAAGCGGCCTGGTGAACTTGGCTGCCTGTGAGCCCGCAGGAGCCTCCTTAGAGGGTGACGCGTCTGACGATCTCTTCGGAATCTGCGGCAAGCCCGATATTGGAGGCCGAGACGGCAGTACCGAGCCCGGTACCGTCGATGTCGCTGGTATGGCAGCCGCCGGTACCGACGAGGGTGTGGTCGCCAGTCGGCTCGATGCAGAAGGTCGAGACATGACGGACTCTCTGGCCACTGGATCCCGTGCCCGTAGAGACTCCTCCCAACAGTGGGAGTTTAGGCAGGATGAACGATTCTGCAGGGTCTGGGTGGTGAAGTCACGACAAACGGAGCAGGCCTTCACGTTGAGTCTCCCCGAGACAGAAGAGACACTCACTGTGTCCATCTGACAGAGCGACCTTGCGACCACAGGTGATGCAAATTTTAAACAGTGCGAACACAGAAAGTCAAAGGAGATGGGAAGAAATCCAAGAGGGGGCAAACTCATGGAAGCGGTAGAGAAGATCGAGGGTCGAAGAAGAAGGTCGAAGGAGGGGTTAGAAAGGTCCGAAAATACCAAATCCAAATTCTGAATACCAAAAGCCAGAGTCAAAAACCAAATTCCGAAGTCAAATACCAATAAAAAACAGTCCGAAGAACAAGCCAAATAACGCTGCTAAGGAAGAACCTTCCATTCGCTAGGGCGGACGAGAAAGAACTGAGGAGAGACCGTTGGCTTGGCGGGCTGAGCATGCTCAGTACAGGCATAGGGGAGAGGTTCCCGCCAAGCTGCTAAGCTCTAGAATCTTCCGAACGTTACCACGCATGCGCGAAAACTCCCAGTGTGTGAGGGACAGAGACCACGAAAAAGAACTTCATTCTGGGAACACATCCAAATTACATCGTAAGTCCAACCTGACTTGAAAAAACAAAAACTGGTAATATTTTACCTTGCGTTTTTTATTCTGCCTTGCTGGTCTGTATATTCCAACCTGGAGGGGAATAAAATGATAAAAGTAAAGCCTTGGTAATAGATCATTGTTCGTCATGAAGCTTGTGTGTGCACATGCGTGGGGTGAGAGAGATGCTGTTCAAAGAGATTCATGCCTTGAACATGTGCAATTAAGTGCAGAGTGATTTGGATGTGAGCCACTGATGACTTACATTTGAGAAGGATCTCACCTGAGTATTCGTTCATGAAGACTGCATCTCTTTGCCTTTTAGGTAGTGTATTAAGACCTGATTCTCCAGCATTTCTAACTTGGTGTTTGTACATTCCCACAGACTTCCCACAGACTTCAATTATATTTCATGAGAAGTAGACCTCTCTGTTCACTATACTCTCTAAAATGATCACGGCTTTTCAAAGATGCACAGTCAATTCAGCAACAGTGAACAAATAAATACCTTCCATGTTGATCATCCTTATCTGTGTCCATGCCTTCTCTAAAATCAGAACAAAAGAAAGATCAACACGGTAGAAATATAACACCAAATATTACCTCTTACCCTGTCTTGCTAAAACTAAGCATGAAATAAACTAAACAAGCACATACTTTGTACATAAACTTTTCATAGCAAATCTATATTTTAAAACTGAAGATAGCAGTGCTCTAAGGAGGAGATATTTTTATTGCTCTCATAACAACAGATAAATTCAACCTTAAATATTTTCTATTTATTTTTGCATTTGAGACAAGGCAAATTGATCAAAAATAAAAAAACAAAAACAAAAATCTTTTTTTGATCCAATCAAGAGACGCTGAAATATTAGGCGTGTGTATCCACAGAACTACTGCAGGTATGTTAAAACATGAGAAGACTTGGCTGGATTTTAAGTTACTATTTTCACAGCATAAAAAATAATTGTGTACAATGATTAATAAACATGGTTTAAAACACAGAACTTGCTGTCTACCATCCCTGTGAGGATAGCTATTAATTTCTCTTGCTCCAAAGAAATCTTGTAATGGAAGATGCTTGTGTAGAAGATTGTTGTTGTAGTTGTTGTATGCCTTCAAGTCGTTTTCTACTTATGGTGGCCCCAAGGCAAACCTATCACAGGGGTTTTCTGGGGCTGAGAGTGTGTGATGAGCCCAAGGCCACCCAATGGGTTTCCATGTCTGATCAGAGAACTGAACCCTGGTCTCCAGAGTCAAAGTCCAACAGTCAAACCACTACAGCACGCCAGCTCTTGTGTAGAGGATACTATGCTATAGACCTACTTCTTTCATGCCAGTGTTCATACACCAATTTTCTGAAATGCAAAATGCGCAACTGGAGGGCAGCAGTTAGGTCATGCAATCCTGTGCACTAAATTGTCAGAATGCAGACAATCTGGAAATATTATTTACTGATATATCAAGAGATTTTAAAATCATTACTCCTTTTGTTTTTAATTCTCTTCTATCTAAAACAGTTCATAGTTTCAGGTCATGCTAATGACCTAAAACACATTGGACCTGTGTCCAATGACACAGAAAATCAACTACAGTAAAATCGCATCTTAGAAACCCCTAAGATGTCATACCTTTATGCATTTCTTCTATGTGACTTTTCATAACATTAAAAATGACATAAAATGATGAAAGGAAAAAGACAGGTTCTCAAAAGCAGAAAATCTGTTCTTTGCTGGAAAATACCAGATGCAACTAATTTTTATGCAGTGTTCATGAGTCATCAAATGCATCTGGCAGTGTGGAATTTAGGGATTCCCAAGCCTTTTTTATATTAGCTGACAACAGGTTAGAGGTTGTTAACAATACAACCATAATCTAGATTTTATATTTACACTGTTAGTTTTCCATTATTCTATAATAATAAAAGTATGTGTGCCAGTGACACACATAACTCCAACACTATGGAACACAGCCACCAGAAAGTTGACATGGATAGTAAGAAGATCATGGAGGCATACCGTGGTGCTATTCTGTTTTCAAAATGGATAACATATTAAAGTTCTTCAAGATCTGTCTGTAGCTTCCAGCAGCCTCTTGAGAGACCAGGCATTTGTATTCTATTTAGAGACAACGGTAGAGGCAGACCTGGAAAATTCATTTCTTAACAGGGCCTCTAGACAAATCCTTGTTCTGCTTCCACCTGCTAGGCCACAACTCTATAAACAGTTCAAAGATGGAGGAGAAATTCCTGTTACCTGGTATGTGGGAGAAAAGAGTGAGAAGAGGGAAAGACTAAATGAAAACAGGGGCAGTCGTGGGGAGAAGAAGTGAAGGGAGAGAAAAACCAGTGATAAAGGAATCAGGGGAAGTTAAGGCATTTCTAACTCAATTGATGTTGGCCCTTCCCCCTGTTGCATAATAAACAATATTCCAAAATACTGTGAGGTTAAAGCCAGTGTGGTAAAGTGGTTTGAGCACTGGACTATGATACTGGGAGACTAGGGTGTGAATCCCTGCTTAGCCATGGAAACTCATTGGGTCACACTCTCCCAGCCTCAGAGGAAGGCAAAGGCAACTCCCTCTGAACAAATTCTGCCAAGAAAACAACATGACTGTGTCACCTTAGAGTTGCCATAAGTCAGAAATGACTTGAAGACACACAACAATTTTACCACTGAATGTTTAAATATATAACAGTCTCCTTGAACTGCTTTATCTCTAATCAGCACTGTAAAACAATCACCTCCCAACAAACACAATTTTTGTACTTACTCAAAAGAAAAGCCATCGAGCCTGAAAAGAGAAAATATATAATATACTCTGAATACTAAGACATGTTGACTGTCTACTCATTTTCACCTGTCCACTAATTTAAATTAATGCTATTAGATAACTGCAATCCCACACTCGGAGAAAAGATTCTTATTAAGACAATCACAGCTGTTTCTCTACTGATCCTGTATTTGCAAATCTACGTTTGCTGCTTTCAGATACTTCTTTTTCAGGTATATACTTCCCCTTAAAAACAGTAACATAGGAATGAAGTGTCCCTCATAGACCTATAGACCTGAAGCAATGTCAACTGTTTAAATTCACCACCTAGTTTGATGCAGTTTGATACTGAATACAGCTGTGAATCTTATTTTACCTTCATTTCAACAGACAAATAAAAAGTCACTTATCAAATAAGTTTCATGTTTTTTTTCCTAATAAAAAGCATATATTTTGACATCTCCTTATAAGCTTTTTTTGGCATGTAAGTAATTTATATGGAAGTACAGTCAGCACTCCACATTTGCAGGTTCCACTTTTGCAGATTTGATTATTCATGGATTACTTGCTGTGACCTCTGCTGCCTCCCTATGCCATTTTTAATAGGACCGCAAACCTCGTGAGACTGAGAAACTGTGAACAAGACCTGTAAGTCCCTATTAAAAATGGCGTGGGGCAGCAGTGGAGATGGCAGTAAGTCCCACCAGCCACCCAATTCTGCATTGTGAAGGAACCCTGATGCCTCAAAGGAATCCACAGTGTATTTTTATGTTAAATATGGTTTGGGAGGGCCTAGAGTTATTCATGGTTTTTTCACTTTCACAGGAGTCCTGTGCCCCTAACCCTAGCAAATGTGGAGGGATGACTGTACACGTGCATTTCTATTCCATATCCCTACCCCCCCCCCACTCCTAGCTGTATAGCTCAACTTGCTTCAAGAAAAGAACAACTTGTCGTTTGTCACAGTTTAATGGACTACTGTGGACAACTCTGGACAACTTTTACAGATTGAGCAAGACCTAACCTTTTTCTAGTTTTACTGGAAACAAAGCACAGATCTCTAAACAAAAGAGCAATATGAAGAAAAGGCACAGCTAAAAAAGGAATATTAATTGAAAACAGACTTACTGGTAATCTGTAGAACTTCCTTTCCTTTTCCTATTACAATCCATTCCCGAAGGGTTAAGAGAACTAGAGATTAGGTCAGTGGAACCGGGTGACATAAAATCACTGATTGTAGAAGAAATGTCCATCCTTTGGTCAGCCATTGGATTGCCTGGAATTCCCAGAAAATGTAAGGAGGTCAGTCTACATCAGAGAAATAGTTAATTGATTCCTACTGATAAATAATTCCCTCTATTACCAAATCCTAAAGCCATTCCTTCTTTTGTCCCATGGGAGTCCTATGTCTGTGCTTTTGTGGGGGAGAGGCACAGGAAACCAATTAACTCAAGTCTGATTGATGGAAGAGGTAAGAAATGTCAGGCTACGTAAGAACTCAGGACTATTCAGATGCTGCTGGGAAGCTCAGAGTTGAGACAAAATATAGATAGCCATTCCTTCATGGCTTCCAGGATACGTTAACCAAAAATATTTAGTCACTGACCATGGATAATTGCTATTGATGAACCTCATCCTCTGTGCTGTTGTTTTAAACCGAGGTAGAGAAACTGCAACACCTGTGTTACAGGCAGCCCCTAAATTCCACTTACGCAGCCTCCACAGCCCCCACCACTAGTCCCCCAAGTTTTCAAAAAACTTTTAAAAATGTTTCCCAGCATAGAAAATCACGCCCCAAACCCTTTAAATGTGGGTAAATGTTCATAAAGTCCTCACCCCACCCCTCCACCTTCTTGAAACATCTCTGTTTTTCCTGTTTCCCTTCCAAAATGGAAACAGGAAGTGATACCACATCACTTTTGATCACTATTTTGAAGAAAAAGAAGAGGTAAACGCATCTATTTTGATGTATATTTGGGGAGGGTTGGGGGTGGAAAATTGGTCATGGGCTCAGTACAGTTGCCCAACCAATTTAAACATTCCATTTTAAAATCTGCCATTGATGAGTGATAGCTGTTTCTCCAAGGTCATCTACACATTTTCCTGCAGAACTTGGGAGTCATGCACAAATCTCACAAGTTTAAGTCAAACACTCTTGCCAGAAAATTACACATTTTTGTGAAAAGAACAGTAAATGTGGGAACTGTTACCTCTTTGTTAGTCCTTAAGATTCTACAGGACTCTGTTCATTTTATCACCATGAGGACATTTTGAAAAGAAAAACTTTACCATGTTAAACTAGAGATGTAAAGACAAAACTGCTTTGAAAAACAAATTGGCATTCAGTTTGCTGGTTGTGTATGAAATGTGCCACAGTTAAAGTAGTACAGTATACTGTTATTCCTAATATATTATGTACTTGAAGATTTAATCTGATCAGATGATGAGGGAGCTATATGTAAATACAAGCATAATATATAAGACAGAGGAACTTGGAAAACAGAGAAGGGTTGGAAGCAAACAGAAACAATTCCTTAACAAAAAAGAGAATTACAAAAGATCTCAATTGCTTTAAAAGGGGGAAGAGGTGGAACAATGCAACTAATTTTAATTACAGTGTTATATAACATGTTTTTAGATTTCTACAAATAAAAGCAGCCCACTTGAATTTCTCCCTTCATGGAACAGAGTAAGGCTAGATAGCAAATCAGCAGAAAAGCATTTAAGCCCTAGCTGCTGTTCTTACCTGTAAGCTTGATACTGGGAACCTTAAATCCACTCCACAAAGTTGTACACTCAGCCTACCGGCTGCTGCTAATGCCAAAGCAGCCAATTACCTTAACCCTTGTTTCATTTCCTCCAGCCTTGTTACTCAAAAGCTTTCAAATGCCTGGGTGGTAAGAAAACAAATTTATTGTCAGTTTCTTTTATCCTCTGGGAAAAATAAAAAACAATTATCTGGATATGCATTAACTAAGGGCCTTTCTGCCCTGCATTGTTATACTGCTATTATCCCACTTTCAACATCCTGTGGAATTCTGGGGTTTGTAGTTTACGGAGGCCAAAGAGCTCTCTGGTTGAGAAGTCTAAATGCCTCTCCCTAAACTGCAAACCCCAGGATTCCATAGGATGTTAAAGGTAGAATAATAGTACTGCAACAGTGTAGTGCGGAAAGGCCTTAAGACTAGTGAAGTCCTAGGGATGTAAAGAAATATCTTTATTTGATTGTCATTTAGGCTGCTGTCAAGAATGTTGCTAACCCAACCATGAGAATGACATGAGCACATGCAGTGTCCTGAATTCTGCCCAGAACAGTGACATACAGATGGTCATCTATGTACCGGTGTCAGTCCCTCAGATACCTGCTCTTGCAGGAATGAAACAATTGTGGTCACTGGGAACTAATATGGTGCTGGTCTCTGGGGGAAAAATCTGCTGGTTCTCTAGCTTAAGAAGCATTGGCTCAAATGTCTCAAGGCAAAACTACTGTCTTTCCCTTTGTGAAGCTAAACACACATTCACACAGCCATCACAAATGAACCGAATGAGTGATCAAAAGATGCGAACAAAAGACCCTCATCCAATGCTGCATCTCTCTTTTTTAAAGCTATTCTAATTCTGTGCAACTCAGAAAAATGGGCTTCACAAATTCTCACTGAGACTGTTAAAAATTTACTGTATGTTGCAGACAAGGACAAAAAATAAACAAATAATAAAAACTTGCTATATCTTGCAGACGACAAAAAATAAACAAATGATTTTCTTGTCCTTTCATACTAGAACTAGCCAAATGATGATATATTTACCTACCTTGTGCACTGTTCAATTTTAAATGCCAGAGTTTAATTTGTTAGAAAATGTATCAGTTTTTCACCTATTTTTTTATTGGAGTCAGTTGAGAGAGAAAAACTGTTCAATTACTATCTGGGCGAGTGTGGGGCAGTGGTTTTGAGTCTTGGACTAGGACACTGGGAGACCAGAGTCTGAATGCCCATTCAGCCCTGGAAAACCAGTGGGAGACCTCGGGCAAGTCTCGCTCTCTCAGCCTCAGAAAATGACGACGGCAAACCTCCTCTGTCCTTTTTGTCAGGAACATGGCAACAGGGGGTATTGGTGCCAAGGGACACAGTAGCAGGAGTGTGCATGTGCACAAACTGCTTCCTTGTTTGCGAATGAGGGAGGAATTTAGATATGTGCATACGCCTGCCGCCATGTTCCTTTAAGAGCAGTTTCAGCACCTGCATTTTACCCCCCCTACCACGGGAGCAGCTTCAGTAACCGCACCCCACCACCACATCCCTGTTGCTGCTGCTCTTGGTGTCCAGCAGCCGGGCTTTGCAGAGCCCCTCCCCGGACCCCAGGTTAAGAATCACTGCCTTAGCCTGTTCAGATTCCCTATTAAGGTCAGTGAAGGAAACAAAGGAATATGGTGGAGAACCCCCCACGACTGATGAGACCCAGACAAGGACTTGCAACTCTGGCTGCAAAACTTTTACTGACTCACTAGTCCATACATATCCATGTACCTTCAAAAGCTGGGGAAAGATAAAATGAAAAACCATAAAATAATTTCCAACTTACATAAGCCTCTCAACCTGGTTACTTGAAGAAAACTCTGCTTCCACACACGACTGTGCAAGAGCCTACATGCTGCCTTTTGCGCATGCAGAATTTATCCCTCTCTACAGGAGCACACAACAGCTGAGACTAAAGCCACAGGTTTTCAGATATAGTGTTTACACAATACATGCCATTTCAAAAATCAAATGTATGGAAGGAAGACTATTACAGGAGCTACTTCTCTGTCAGCTACAAATAAGAGGATTTGTTGATGCACTGGGGGGCAGGGATTTTTTTGCCTACAGTTGCTATCTGTCCAATTAAGCTAATAGTAAGGGATTATGAAAGCTGTTATCCAAAACATCTGGAAGGTCAAAGGTGTACCACAGGTACAATACAACATACAAAGGAAATTCATGAACCAATTACTGCAAAAGAGTGTATGTAATATGTACAATAATAAAGTGCCACAATAATAATTAGAAGAGTAAACTAGAAAGAACAGGAAAATGCCGCATGCTCCTTAATTTTAAGGGCTTGCTCCCAACAGTAGGACTTGAGCCAGGAGGCCCTGTTCTTAAGGGTCTGGGATGTAAAGTCCTTACAAAGAGGACACGCCCAGATGTTATGGGCCTCTCCGAGGCAGAACAGGCACTCGGAGTGACCATCCGACAATGCAACTTTGCGACCACAAGACGCACAAAGTTTAAACAATGAAGACATAGAAGAAAGGGGGAAGAGTTCTTACAGACTTTCTATAAAGAAACATGGACAATGAAGAAAAAAGAGGCGACACAAACTGCTCAGCTAGGAAAATCCTTTCCGAGCCTCTAACAGGTCGGTGGACAAAACGAAACTGAGGAGAGACCGTTAGCTTGGCGGGACTGAGCATGCTCAGTACCGGATGGGGGAGGGGTTCCCACCAAGCTGCTCAGCTCTGGAACTTTCCAAAAAGCTACTGCGCATGTGCGAGGATTTCCCATTGTGTGAGGCATAGAGACCACGAAGAAGACCCAGAAAAAATAGAAAAAACTATCATACATAACAGCAACAGTTCATTATTCCAGGATATACATTTTTCTTAATGTGGTCCCTCTCTGATTAGACAAGCTTCAGTTTAAAAGCTACACTTCAGTTTTTAAAAGTTAGAATCAATAAGCTAAGGAAGGAAGTTAAAACTCTGTGTTTTTAATTATATTTGTTTTAAATTTTGTAAGCCACTTTGGAGAAATCCCAGTATTAGAGAAAGGCAGAACAGAAATGAATGTCATCATCATCAGTTAATCAATCTCACAATCGTAACAGAAAAAAGGACATAGATTAAATTAAAACATTTAACAATGAGTCAAAACAATCAGATATTCTTTAGAAACTGAATATACAAAGGATGTAAAACTAGTCTCGCTTAAGAAATCACAACACATTAAAAAACTTCAATTAAAATGCTCACTTTCAGCATAAAATTAGCATAGGATATTTAAGAACTCTAAGACATTTAAGAACTTCAAGTACAATGTTTATTTTCTGTACCAGCTGTGTGAGACGCAATGCAACAATTTAGACATTCCGTTAACACTAGCCTCAGAGAAAAGAGAGGAATTTAGGATATAAAAAGGCACAATATGGAACACATATTTCGTATTAATAGGAGATGCCAGCATAGTGACATAAGATGTAAAACAAAGCTAACATTCCTAGTCTTCCTAGCTAACATTCCTACCCTAACTTCTTCGTTTATAACTTCCTTTTATGCTTCACTAGATGATGCAGCTTCATGAACCCAGGTGGTGACATACACCCATGTAACTCGAACATTATGAGCATGCATGCCTTTTTTTGGACATTATGCAAGGAGCTATTCATTAGCTCCTCACATCCAATCCCCAAAAGCAGAACTAACCAAGCAAGCCCAATGGGGTGGGAGTGGGCAGTCTCAACAGAGAGCCATGCATGCACTGGCAGTTTCACCAGCAGCTACCTTTAGGAAGCCAGAACTCGCACAGCCAAGGCATACAACAGGTAAAGCCAGGTGTGTGTGGCAGGTGAACCAATGAGATTTGGTTTCTTGGACACAGTGAGAAGTGTCCTCTGTCTCATTTGTCCACACAATCCTCCTTTGTGAAAGAGAAAGCTTACCAGTAGTGCTACCCCAAGAGACCCTACAGAGAAATATGTTCTAGCATGTTCAGCGGGGCTTGCACGAAACTTTGTTCTCTGTGAAGTTACTACTTTAAGCTAAATCATTAGAAATAGTTCAGCTGTAGAAAACCAAAAACACTGTTATATTTTGTTACAATAACCATTAACATATTATTACAATATTCTGAATATGAATTTGAAAAGCTAATAAAGGTCAAAATATTTACTGTCGAAATTTATTTTTAAAAATAAGGAAAAAAACAATTCAGATAACTACACAATTTAAGTACTGAAATAAAACAAGACGGGATGTAGTCAAATAAATCAGATGCCTACTTAGGGGTCTCAAACCTATCTATTGCTGTACAGCCCTGGGCTGGGATGAAGTTGTAGGCCTCATTCTGCCAATCTCCAGCCTCAATACTGTTGCTGAACGAGGGCTGTGTTGAGAGTATTAGCTGCCACTCTATCCCCCAGTCTTCCCTAGCAGAAACTGTTTTTTTTAAAAAATTCACACATTCTCCTTATACTCTTAAAAGCCTCTTTCCTCTCTGAAGTCTTCTACTCTTCCTAAGAATTGCCTCACACATCACAAAATATCCTTCTTAGAATCACCTATGGCAGTTCCTGGAGGTGGGAAGGCTGTATTCCCTACAGTCTAAAGAGGGCTAAAATTTACGTGCTTAGATAAAACGAACATCTGCTTATTTAATTATCTCTACCTTGCCCTCTATTGTTAGATCTCAGGGTGGCACAAAATTAAAACAATATAAACAATTTTTTACAAAATCTAGATTAAAAATTTTAAATAGAATAATATTAACAGGATAAAAGTGTGCTAAACAGACCACCAAGTAAAAACAACAGAAAAGACTAAAACAGTTAAACCCATGAATGTGTACACACTAAAACAAATTAGATTTAAAGGCTTTAATAAAAAGCAATGTTTAACTTGGCTTAAAAGAAACCAACATTGGTGCCAATTTGGCATCCAAGGGGAGGGCATTCCACAAATAGAGTTTCACAGCATAGAAAAGGCACTCTTCCACATCCTCATGTGATGTACTGCTCCCACCAGTGCGACACAGAGGAGGGTTCCTCTAGCAGATCTCAGTTCTCAAGCAGGTATATATATATATAGGAAGATAAAGGAAGCATGCTCATTCAAACATCAAGATCTCAAGCTGTTTAGTGCTTTGAATGTTATCACCAGCCTCTTGAACACAAACTGGAATCAAACTGACAGCAAATACAGTTTCTTTAGGTCTGAAGTTATCTTTTGTCTATATGATACTCTGGTCAACAGTCTCTGTTTAACAATTCATAGAAGCACACATTTGTTCCACCAAGGTATAGCTGACCTTGATATATATAGTTGGGAGTTAAGGGAATTCTGGGTACAAATCAGGAATGAATACAGAAGCAGATTGTCATACGCATGTTAACACCTCTTTTGTTTCATCATGTGGTTAGAGTGAATTTGCTTTATGTTAAAAAGAAAACCTTATAGAATCCACTATTTTGGCGTTGCTTTTAAAATATGCTGTTCATCACTTGTAACTGCTGTTTTAATTATTTTTTACTGGAAGAGCAACAGCTACTCATTTTATGACACTGTAACGAGAGAAAACAGTAACAATGGATTTTTCTTGTTTCTCTAGGCACTGCACAGAAATAACAGAAAAACTACTCTGTTGTAACATACTCTTAACACACACAGACACACACAGACTGAAGTTCTTCTGTTGTGACCCGAAGCTCGTTGCCAAGATACTTCAAGGACTTGTTTGAAATAATGCCATCTAGGCCACTTCCTGATTAGAGTCCTGGTAGAAAGAGAACCAAGCCAACTCATGCCGGCACTGTATCATGTTAAGCTGCTGCCACAACTCTCCCTTCGGTGTTTCATCTTAGACATCATCTTGTTTCCTTTGAGAAACAGTATAAAAATAAGAGACCTGACTGACACGCATGCATGCTTGCATGCAGTATGCATTTTGATTTGGGGCTTCTTCTTTTGGATTGCTCGTTGTCACATGATTCACTTAATCATGCAGCAAATCAGATCACGAGTGCATAAACACCTCAGTGAGCAAATCAAGGTCAGAGAGAGAAGGGGGGAAAAGTAGGTCAACTCTACAAGTCTGCCAAGGCACCCATCTGAGAGACAAAACCTCAACACACAATGTACTGCCAGCTCCCAACACTGCCTACAGGAAAATTCAGTGTCACAAGTGAACAATGCTGAATCACAAGTGCACCACACCATGAAGGCATTCTTTTTCAATCATCTACCAATTCTGTGGTAAGTTTTTTCACACAACGATGAGAGTCACACCTCTTTTGTTCTGCAATCTGGAATGAAAATGGGTAGCTACAAGGAAGCACCAAGGAGTTCTGCTTTCTAACAAATACATCTGAATGTCTCTTAGCAACAGAAGATGGTTAATAAGAAGAGTCCTGCAAGATCATGCCAAAGTCCCACCTAGTCCAACATGCTGTTCCCACTGTGGGCAGCCCCAAGCCCTGACAAAACCCATATAAGCAGGGTTTGAAGGCAACAGTCCTCTCCTGTTATTGTTCTCTAGCAACTAGTATTAGAGACATATCACCTCTAAACATAAAGCTTCGATACAGACATTACACAAGCAAACTTTAAAAAAAAAAAGGGAAACACCTCACCACTACCAAACAAAAAATACAATACAAAGAAGAGACAGGAACTGGAGCAAGATGAGTGGCCAAGCAAGCAAAAAGGTTTAGAAAAGAAAGAATGAACCAGGAAAGAATCATGAGCCCATGACAGCTATGAGGCCTCTTCCATTATGGCCATCTGCTTGTAAGTGATCTACAACAGTTATGAAAGCAATTATGGACATTTCTTCAAATTTGTACATATGGAGAGATAAGCATTTAACTTCATTCAGTAGATAACTTTTCCTTAAATGGCAAATGCAAACAGCTCAATACAACAACCAAATTTAAAAGCAAAGGTTTTATTCTATGGTAATGCTAATGTTCTTGTTGATAAGCAGTAAAGTGCACTTCAAGAAGGTGACATTGTATAGATTCACAACGTTAAACACCGGGAACAAATCCCAATAGCATGTATAAAGTTGCAGGGAATGTGGTATGATGCATACCTTGTGGCAGACCTCCAGCTGTAAAGGTTGGTTGATTAAGCATATCTAGGACATGTAGAAGAAACTGAGTAAACCTCTGCCATATATCCAACCAATGTGGATCTGCCTCATACTGACTGTGAGATTCAATAAACTCCAAAATATTTTTTGTGTGTGTGAGTTGTAGTTCAATGTTTAATGATGGCTAATAAAAATTCCACTTACACCATGATATTGATATTTGCTTTTCTTCCTGCTGTGTTCTACATTCATTTTGTGTTTATTTGAGTACATTATGTCCTCACATTACAGCAAGGATTGGCAGACTCTGGAGCCTAGAAGGTGAAACTAGCTAATTTTTGCCTCCTCACGACAGCGAGAAGATAACAGACACTATCACGGCCACCATGTTGGTGACCAGAAGTGACACCACATCATCTCTGGTTGTCTTTTGGGTTATTTGTAGAGAGTCCTGCTGGGCTCCTCTCCCAAAAAACACCACACAGTGGACTCTCCATAAGCACAGCTTCCAGATCTGCAAAATCCATTGACTGTGAAGCACTGTGTTCTATATCTAAAATGGCAGTGACATGCACGCGGATGCGATCAAGCATCTCCAAGCACATCATCACCATTTAATAATACAGGACACAAGCATTTGTGTTTTTTGCCATTCATAGGGGTTCTGGAATGGAACTCCCAAAGATATGAAAGTTCCACTATATTTACATGTACCAGAGCCTTTTAAAGTTTTTTTTTCCTCTCACTGAAAAATGGGAGGTTGCCACTTCCTCCCCATGGTTTTATGCTGGCTGTGGGCTACACAATTCCCACCTCTGCATTACAGATTGAGTGCTTAGAAAAAGAGGGTGAATCACAATCAGCTAGTATGAGATCTAAATTTGGACAGAAGCATATATTTGCAGCTGAACATGCTGTGTGCAAGCTTTAACAAAAAAAGAGAGAAAGAAAGAGAGAGAGAGAATGAGAGTGAGAGAGAAGCTGCTGTATTTCAGCCTTTCTAAACTCCAGATACTGTTGGCCTATAGTTTCCTTAATCTCTGTGCACTGCCATGCTCTATGTGGGGACTGAAAATTGGGAAATGTTGCCTGATTCTTTAGGATTAGGCCAATTAGTTAGCTTAAGGCAATCATGTCCTACAGTGGCCAATTGTTTCCAATTACAGAACTTATGTTGTATCTGTATGACTGGTCTGGGAAACAGGAGAATTTATTAGTATGGCACAGTGCAAGCACATATGTTCCCCTCGTAATGCATAACAGCATATAACAGGATTCAAAATCTTGCAAGTGAAGATTGCTCAGCCCAGAGTAAAGATTCCATAAACTAGTCATCATTGGGATGTCTAAGCCATGAAAAATCTCTTTAATGAATTTTGAGATAAGGCAAGTTAAAATGGCATTCCTCTATAGGTAGCTCAAACTTACTCACCAAAAAAGTAGGCTGCCTGAACACTAAATAAAATATTGCATTAATGTTTCTTAAAAACAAATAATTTTAATTGTGAGAATCCACCAACTACACAAACTAGACGTAGATAAACATATCTTAATTGTGTGGCTGATCATTCAGAAACATAGGATTAATGACTGAGATCTTTCTGTATTAGCTGAGATGTTGCTGTTAGCACTTTGCTCATGTTAAACTTGACCAGGTGTATTAGAATTTTTGGCATACCACGGCTTAGGAAAGGTATGAACAAATCCAAAAGGATGCCTGCAAGACAGCTTCACAAGAAGTCTGCCTACAAATTATGGCCTCATCATATGGTTTTATAACTACCATAAGAAAAAATATTAAGCAACTGTCATATAAGTAGGTAACCAATTCATAATTTTAGTATGGTTGCATGATCAGTAATTATCTGTTTTCATTCTACTTTAATGGTGCAAGAGTGCTATAGAAGCTTGTGTTGATTTGTAATTGCCTTTGCCATAGCCTTCCTAATTATGAGCTCATGAACCAATGATTTTTTAAAAGTACAGTATTGTGACATTTCAGAAATAATGAACAGATGTCTTCTTTAAAGGAGTTAAAAATATTTAAACAAAGATAAATAACAAAGGAAAATAAACAAACTGCAGAGGGCTAAATAGCGAGAAAATTCAAAAATATTTTCTTTAAACAGTAAACTGAGCAAGCACTTTCTCACAGTGTAGGGTAGGAGTGAATAACTATCAGGGGACACCCTCTGGATGTCTCAGATGGCTGCTCCCTGCCTCCTACAAAAAGAAATTTAAAATTGCCCCCAAAAATCCATAAGAAGGCATGGAAGCATTTTGATCAAGGGTTTTTTTGTTTTGTTTTGTTTTTTACCCTCCTGGATCAATTTATGGCCAGAGAGACCCTATAATATTTATATATATCAAGGAGTGACCCAGATGTCAACATCCAGCTTGCTTCCTCTTGGGGGGGGGGGCATTCCTGTGTCTGAAATGGCCTGGAGACAAAAACAGTATGGTAAACTTGCCCTATACCCCTAGAGGGCATTTTTATGGACTATTTTTCCCCTAATTTTTTTTATATTTTTTTAAAAAAAAAGTCTTGGGGGCCCCAGAAGAAATAAAAATAATCCTGGGAGTCTCGTACAGACATAGGCAACACTTTCTCCACCCCAATGAAGCCTCCGCAGCCAATAATGAAACATTGGTAAAGAGGGGCCCAAACAAATCTCCAAAGACAAGGATTTGTAGATGCTTTAAAAACATCTACAAATCCTTGGCTTTGGAAGTTTGCTTGGGCTCTTCTCTTCTATATCCTTATCAACTGTTTCTCAGAAAGTAGTAGAAAAACCAGAAGAGACTCATCTAATGATTCTAGTGGCATATAATTTTAGACGCAGTATGTTCTGCACAGGAAACATCCCTCTCTCTGAAGAAAATAACATGTCTGCACAGAATTGTTATTTTCTGAACAGAAAAATAATTTTTGCCTGAACAAAGATAAGCATATAAACCCAGATCTGTTGAATAGCACATCAGTCAGTGGCTTGAAACAAAGACACACCCGCCCTCCAGTTTCTTTGACTGTAAGTCTTCTTGCTTGAGAAAACAGAGGATTCTTGCTCAACACAAGAAACTCCAACAGCAGATATTTGTAAGCCTGGATTCCTATAGTCGTGGTATGGGCTGAATGCTAAGCAAAACTGCAGTTTGATTGTTTCACCACGAACACAATTGTTGGCATCTCACCAAAGTAGAGCTCATTCAGATATATACTTGAATAATTCCTATGCTGTTCTCAAGTTCTTCCTGAAACTGCTAGCTATGACCACATGGGGGTGCAGTCATAAAATGAATGAGGAACTAAGGTGTGAGACTGATGGGGCAGGAAAGCAATGAAATCTAGAAAATATCAACACTTCTGCTCTTCCTTGCACAACTAAAGAGAATTCGTTCAGCAGGCATCCTAATCTACTATATGGCTTTCCCTCCTCAGGTACAGAAAATATCCACATGTGTGTTTGCCCATTCTGCACATCTGTTTTTCATTATTTCCCAAAAGTAAAGCAGCAATCATCAGGGTGCTAAATGCCTAGAATGCATCAGTTTTGAACTAACACTCAACAACTTTTCCCCCTAGGTAGTATTTATCAATGCAGTTTAACATTTGAACTCAAAAATACTGCATAAAATATATTCTATTAATTAAGTTTTCCTAACGTATGAGGAATGACAAAAAAAATGTGCATACTTCTTAACTAATACTATTCTAGACCAGTTCACAAAAAACTAACAATTCAAAAGGAAGAAGAGTTCCTGCTGGATCCTTTGCTCCTCTCACAAAATGGCCCTACTGAGAAAATGTTATCATGCAGAAACCTTTTCACTCAGAGATGTTTTTAAAATATAACTTTTACCTCAAAGGCTTCGGAGTTCTATTTATCATCATCATCATCATCATTTACTTATACAGCGCCATCAATGTACATGGCACTTTACAAGTAAAACAACCAAAACACAGTTGGTCCTGCCAAAAGTGTACAATCTAAAATATATATATTTATATATACACACACAGAGGAACAGACTGAATAATAAAACTATACCACACAGTTGCAAAACAATCTGTCGATAAAATACAAAAAAAAATACAAAAATATATAAACTGATAAATACATGTAATCAAAATATACAAGATTATGAAACAATATTAAACTAAAATTCCATAAGTTTTGGAAAACAAGCAAGTCTTTTATTAAGATTTAAAAATAACAAGGGAAGGAGCAGTCCACAAATGTTCAGTTAAGACAATTCCAAGAATATGGAACAAAGAGTGAAAAAACATGAAGCCAAGACAAAGAAAGGGAAACCCTTGGTTGGGTGAGAAGCCTAGAGTTCCTAGATCTTAAACAGGCTGGTAAAAAAGAAGTAAGGGCTGAAAGGCAGGGGGAGCTAGGTTGTTTGGGGGCATTGATTATGCAAACAAGCAGTTTGTACTGAACTCTAGAAGGAATGGGTAACCGATTAAGAGATATCAGAAATGGGGTAACGACAGGCCAGAATGTTGAATAAAATCCACCCAGGAGATCAAAGTGAGATAATGCAAACCCAGCCTAAAGAAGATTACAATAATGAAGGCAGGAAATGACCAAAGCACGAACTAATAATGTCTTAGCACAGGAAGCTGAAAGAAAAGATATGATTTTGGCAATTTAATAAAGAAAAGATCAACATGACTTTGCTACAGCCTCATTGTAAGGAATAAAAGACAAAGAAAGTGAAAACTAAAAACCAAGACTAGGTCCTTTCTTCACACGGATAAATAGGAACACTATTAATAGTGATAGATAATATATGCTATAAAGAAGGTTTTGGAGGAAAAAATAAGTAGTTCTGTACAAGATTTAGGTGACGATGAAGCATTTATGCTGAGCTATCTGAAAGTTAGGCTGTAATACAACATTTTGATGTCAGAAGAGACCTCTGGAGCGGAGAAAGACAGCTGACTTTCATCACCACAAAGATGATGTTGAATACCATATAAGCTGATAACATTACCAAAAGATAGTGTGTAAAGAGAAAACAACAAAGGGCCTAGAACAGAACTTTGTGGAAGCCCAACAGAAAGGGGTCAAAGAATAAGATGCACAACCTCCAGCAACAACATTAAATGACTGACCTGAGAGATAAGACATGAACCAGCTGAGGACTGAATCGGTAAATCCTGGTCATGAAACGACTCCAACAAAAAAGCATGATCAACTCTGTGAAAGACTGCAGAGAGATCAAGGAGAATAAGGCCTTTTGACTTGGCCTGAAAGAGATCATCTTTGATTTTCATAAGAGCTGTCTCCGTAGAGTGCAAAGGATGAAATCCTGATTGAAAGGGATACATTACAGAAATATGAGAAAGAAAGTCAAGGCAACATGCATAAACACCATGTTCAAAAACTTTCAAGAGGAAAGGCAACAGTGAAACAGGTGAAATTTAGAAAGAGAAGATGGATCAAGTGAAGGCTTCTTAAGAATTGGAGAAAGAGTAATATTTTTAAATTCAGAAGGAAATGTACCAGTAGAAAGGGAAGGATTAATAATATGGAGAAGAGAACGGAGAATAGCAGGGGCAACAGTAATTAAGAAGCAAGAGAAGGAAGGAGCAGAGAAGGAAGGCACACCCACGCATTCCTTCTCTGCACCCCAGGGCTCCCCCTTCCCACTCCCTTTGCCTGGGCACAGAGGTGCAGAGAAGGCAGGCATGCACACCCAGGCAAAAGGCAAGGGGCAGCCCTGGGGTGCAGAGCTTTTATCACCCATGTTTCCTCTCCCATTCCCTTGCCTTTTGCCCGGGCACAGAGCCCTGGGGTGCAGAGCTTTTATCACCCATGTTTCCTCTCCCATTCCCTTGCCTTTTGCCCGGGCACAGAGGTGCAGAGAAGGCAGGCATGCACACCAAGGCAAAAGGCAAGGGAATGGAAGGGGGAGCTCCAGAAGGGAATGGGAGGGTGAGTATAGGGAGGGAAGGCATGCGTGTCCATTCCCTCCCTTGCTTGCTCGGGTGAGGGGTGAGTTATTCACGGTTTTTTAACTTTCACGAGAGTCCTATGCCCCAAACTCTCATGAAGTGGAGGGGCCACTGTACTAACATACTGCAGTTTACAAAGATTTTCTAGAAGTCTGTTGAAGGCATCTAACCATTCCAATTTTCAGTAAGAAGCCAGATCTGATATGTGTTCTGATACACTAACACAAAGTACAGAAGACAGATGTGGAGAATATATGATAAAATAAAAAAGATGAAAATGTGTGAACTTCATGATACATCAGACAAACCCAGTCCAGCCACAGTGAGTTGTTCAGAAACAGTTTCTGTGAATAGGCCATCCTTATGGATATGATCCTCTAAGGACAAAAAGAAGGCACCTGCATCTACCAGAGAGACAATTTGGCAGTAAAAGCATTGGAGAATTTACACTTTCAGAACATCTAACAGACACCAGCAGCCTGATAGCCACAGATGACAAAGAATTCCCAAGCAAGCAAGAAAGCTGGGTGAGGAAAGATGAAACACTTCTTTCCTCTTCTTTGCTCAGCAAATAAACCAGGCAGGCCAGAACAGAACTGAAGCGGGCTGAAGAAGGAAAAACAGAGTTGTCCATCCCCCTTCCCCCCATTTACTCTCCCCTAACCAGCTACCAAATTTTTGGAAGGCTTGAGACTTTACAAGTGTAAAGATTTATATACTGCTTTAAAGCAATTTAAACGGATGCAACAAACAAATCCCAACTCTACTACAAAATACTTTATCAAAAGATATCAGCAAACAATTATTCACTTTATTGTTTAGCTTTAGTTGCACTGAGGAGTGGCTTTATTAATACACAAATATCAGTTGAGGTTTACTCATTTGCTGTTCAGAAAAGGGCTACGTTTCAGGCCACCCCAATTTACACACAGACTGAAAAATGTTGGAAGTGAAGGAAACTACACCTAAAGTACTGGATTACTATAGTGACCATTATAGCACTACCAGCAACAACAACCTATTTATACTATATGGCTGAACAGACATCCATGGGAAAGAGCTGTGAGGTCAAGAGAAATGTAGTTTCACTGGAAGCTAAATGTTAAATCAAATGGCAATCAACCCACTGTAGCACCAAAGAAGATTTTGACACTTCTCTGGATTTCTGATCGGATGCAGATATGTGCTAAATTATTCATCATCACATGAGGAGATGACCGGGAGAATCCACTATCCAGAGGTTTAGAAACACGCTACGGCAAGTTACCATTTAACAAAAGATTGTCCATTATTCATGCTTCACAACGCCAATTACAACAATCATTCAGCCTTAGGCAACAGCACAGAAACATACATTTTCAACATAGCCAGTTTGCAAAGTTGTAGGTGACCCTACTTCTAATTTAAGCCCTTAGAAAACTTCAGCTATGAATTTAACACATCAATTATGCAAATACATAATTGTAGGTAAAAAACGCATCATACAAGCATATGAAATTGTTTTGCAGGAAGTCAGGTCATTGATCTGTCTGGTCCTGTACTAATTGATCCAATTGACTTTAGGAATCCAAAACTTCAGAAAGAGGTCTATGCCATCATCTGCCACATGAATCAGGACACCCCAAAGCTTCTTCATCAACATATGAAGAAGTAAATTTTAACTGAACTACGACAGCTGGAACTACCCAAAAATATAAGCATTGTCTTAATAGATGAAACTTAAGCTTCAGTGAACACAAAATTTATCCAGCAGTGACCCACCAGATGACCACAATGCTCTTTATGTTGTCCTTGTGTGAACACACAAAATACACACAGAAGGACTATAGCAGTTGCCACAGCTCTTCAGCCTCTCCACTGAATAAATTAACTGAGCGGAAGGCTGTATTTACAAGGCTACTCAAAAGGTCTAACTGACACATCTTGGTAGGGAATCTGAAGCTGGAGTCCTTTCAGGATTCCAAGCCAATAGCAGGTTGGACCCAAAAACATAAAGAAAAGGCTCATACTTTTCTGCCAGATCCACCCTTCTCCTTCCAGTACAATAGGATTTAGTGACTCAGGTAGGAAATCAAGGGAAATCTAGTAGAACCACTTTCTTTAAGGAGGCAGGTGTCACCCTCAGCTCTAGTCTGTCTTCTTAATTTATTTTATCCAATTAAGAGCAAATTCTAACCATATTGTTTGTTGTTCTGTGCCTTCAAGTTGTTTCCAACTTACAGCAAGCCTAAGGCAAATCTATCACAGGGTTTTTTTTGACAAGATTTGTTCAGATACTGACTTGCCCAAGGTCACACAGTGGGTTTCCATGGTCAAGTGGGGATCTGTAGCCTCATCTCCAGAGTCCTAGGCCAACCCTCAAACCACTAGATAGCACTAGCCCATATTATGTTTCCATTTATTTTAAAATTAATTGTAATATATTGTGCAGATGTTTCACGACTGCTCAGCAATCAGAACCCGTAAGGCAAAATTTGAAACATTTTGATATAACACACATTAGTGCAGCTGACCATGTGTTCTGAAATTCAGAACCAAAAATTCATGCATTGGTCCTAAAGGAAACCTATAGCTTATTGTGATGAAAATGATCAAGCAGAAGCTTCAGGCTTCCTTCCTTTTGTTCATATACAAAGAAAGAGGAATTAAGAGCTTCCATTCACAGTCTGCAACAAACTGCAGTTTTCAGTTTTGTATGAATATGGAAAACTGCTGTTTATGCAACTACAGGTAATTAACAAACCAGGATATCAAATCAGATCAAAGAGAATTTTGACACATTTGCTTATAAACTATAGTTTGCACAAACCATAGGGCTGTATCCAACCAGATTCACCAATATTAGCAGGGAAGGTCTTTTTCAAGTACCTTGGATCAAGATTATATGCCAACAATGAAACTTTTTTTCCTGGTGCCACAATCATGAATACTCTTTTCATGGAAGTATAACTGGTGCCAGTGCCAGCAATGCAACTGTTTCAACACCAGCTCACAGCTTTTATTTACTCACATATTTCACAAAGATGATTTTGCCTCTTGTATTATATTTTCTGCCTTCTCTATTTTTATTACAATGGTATCACTTTAATGTTTTCATTGCAATGTGTATTATTTTAATCATATTTTTACAATCAATAGGAGCAAGGTCAGCTAACTTTATCTAAACATTTTAAATCAGAATAGTTGCATTTACATTGCTACTGAATTTAATGGGACTAAGCTAATTTAAATCTAGGACTTCAGAGGGAGCAGTTTATGAAGTGTATCCTTAAGCTATTGTGAGTCAGATGCAGTCACACAGAGTGCAAATCACAGCACAAAATCATCAAGGGGTTCCATTCACACAAGCTGTGGAGCATGTCAATCAAATTATTTTTTTTGTCATCACAGGTTCTCACTCAAAAGAAAAAGTATTTGACAGCTTATATGTGAACAGTTCCCTGAGAATTTTGTCACTTGCAAACCCAGCAAACATAATACGATTATTTTAACAGAAACAAGTGTCAGACTTGTCAGCTATACTACCCTGTCCCCTCTGGCACAAGATGTGAAAATCACAATGTAGGAGATCACGATGGCCTAAATCTAGTTGCTAGTTCCACCTAAAATAGATTCACTGACTTAGCTGCTAAATGGTAAGTCAGCATTAAGGAAATCCCACTGATAATATAACATCAACAACAACATTCTATTATTGTTTTTGTTGTTATTTTTGTTTTAGTGTGATCCTATCCCAAACTGGCTGACATACCTCCAACCCTAGATTAGGACCCTTAATATTAAGCACCTTTGTCTTGTCTAGATTCCATTTCAATTTGTTTTTCTTCATCCAACTTGTTACCTGCTCCAAAGGCAGGGGCCTTTGAGGCCCCTCCCTAAACTGCAAACCCCAGGATTCCATAGGATGTTGAAAGTAGAATAATCGCACTATAACAAGCTACGGCAGAAATGGCCATGCTATCCTTAGCTCAAACTGTTTTTGAAGGCATGGAGAAATATATTTGGATGTCAACAGCATACTGATAACACCCTGTCCCACGCCACTGGATAATCTCTCCCAACAGAGTTTCATGTAGATGTTGAAAGGCACTGGGGATAGAATGACGCCTTGTGGTATACCATATAACAGCTCCTTTTCTGAGGAGCAGCTATCTCCAAGCACCACCATCTGGAACCTACCTGAGAAGTAAGATCAAAACCACTGCAACACAGTGCCTCTGATTCCTAAGTCTCCCCGACCACCAACAGGAGATCCAGATGAATACCATGGTTGATACCCAATGTCACTGAGAGGTCTAGAAGTACCAACAGGGAGACACTCCCCCATCAATGCTAAGACTGAGATCATCCACCAAGGTGGCCATAGCAGTCTTAATTTCATATCCTGCTTTGAAGGCAGTCTGAAATAGGTCAAGAAAATGTGTGTCATCCAAGACTACCTGGGGTTGGAAGGCAAGTGCCTTCTTGATCACCTTACCCAAAAAAAGAAGATTAGAACTACCCAACACTTTCTTTGCCTCAGTTTTCTCTCAAAAGGATAGAAGTACTCAACCTGGGGGGTGGGGAGTAGGTGAGGAAGGGGGGGAAATGCAGCACAGAATAGGTAGAGAAGTAGTACAGGAATATGCTGGCTAAATTAGATGAATTCAAGTCTCCAGGGCCAAATGAATTACATCCAAGGATATTAAAAGAACTGGCAAGAGTCATTTCTGAACCATTCACAATAATCTTTGAGAACTCTTGGAGAACAGGAGAAGTTCCAGCAGACTGGAGGAGGGCAAATGTCATCCCCATCTTCAAAAAGGGAGAAAAAAAGAGGACACAAATAATTATTGCCTGGTCAGCCTGACATCAACACCAGGAAAGATCCTAGAGCACATCATTAAACAGTCAGTTTGTAATTATTTAGAAAGCAATGCCATAATCACTAAAAGTCAACATAGATTTCTCAGAAATAAGTCATGCCAGACTAATCTTATCTCTTTTTACGATAGGGTTACAAGCTTGACAGATGAAGGTAATGCTGTAGACATAGCATATCTTGATTTCAGTAAGGCCTTTGACAAAGTTCCCCATGACATTCTTGCAAAGAAGATAGTAAAGTGTGGGCTGGACAGGGCTACTGTTAGTTGGATTTGTAATTGGTTGACCTACTGAACCCAAAGGGTGCTCACCAATGGCTGCTTTTCACCCTGGAGAGAAGTGACTAGTGGGGTGCCAGCACCAGTCCTGGGCTCAGTACTATTCAACATTATCAATGACTTGGATGAAGGAGTAGAGGGTATGCTGATCAAATTTGCAGGTGACACCAAATTGAGAGGGGTTGCTAATACCCCAGAGGAAAGGATCAAATTTCAAAATGGCCTTGACAGATTGGAGAGCTGGGACAAAGCTAACAAAATGAATTTCAACAGAGAGAAATGTAAGGTCCTACACTTGAGCAGAAAAAATAGAATGCACAAATATAGGATGGGGGATGCATGGCTAGATAGCAGTATGTGTGAAAGGGATCTAGGAGTCTTGGTAGATCACAAGCTGAACATGAGTCAGCAGTGTGACGCGGCAGCCAAGAAAGCCAATGCAATTCTTGGTTGCATCAGTAGGAGTATGGTGTCTAGATCAAGGGAGGTAATGGTACCACTCTATTCTGCTTTGGTTAGACCTCATTTGGAATACTGTGTCCAGTTCTGGGCACCTCAATTCAAGAAGGATATTGACAAGCTGGAACGTATCCAGAGGAGGGCAACCAAAATGCTGAAGGGTCTGGAAGCCATGCCCTATGAGGAACGGCTTAGTGAGCTGGGTATGTTTAGTCTGCAGAAGAGAAGGCTAAGAGGAGACATGACAGGCATGTTTAAATATCTGAAGGGATGTCACGTCGAGGGGGGAGTGGGCTTGTTTTCTGCTGCTCCAGAGACTAGGACAAGGAGGAATGGATTCAAGCTGCAGGAAAGGAGATTCCACCTGAACCTCAGGAAAAATTTCCTGATGGTCAGAGCCGTCCAGCAGTGGAAGATGCTGCCTGGGAGTGTGGTAGAGTCTCCTTCTTTGGAGGTTTTTAAGCAGAGGCTGGATGGCCATCTGTTGGGAATGCTTTGATGTGTGTTCCTGCATGGCAGGGGGTTGGACTGGATGGCCCTTGTGGTCTCTTCCAACTCTATGTTTCTAGATACTGGTCTATAATTAAGGTCCAGGGGATCCAGGGAGGGCATTTTCAAAAGTGATCTAACCACTGCCTCTTTTAAACACGACGGAAAGTCCCCCCCCCGAGAGATTAATTAATAATATGTTGTATTTGAAGGCTAACTGCATCTCCTCCCTGCACAACCAGCCAAGATGGACAAGGATTAAGAAAACAAGCTGTTCTTCTTACTTGCCCCATCTGCTTGTCCACAGCAGCAGTACTCACCAACTGAAAATGATCCAGTATGGTTCTAGTCACAGAGTCACTGAACACCTCATTATCAACTTTCTCTCCAACAATGGTATCCAATTTGGCTCTTATGTGAGATATTTTATCTGTGAAACGGTCATTAAAGGCATCATAGTGAGCTACTGAAGGCTCTTAAGACTGGGTTCAGGGGGAGGGTGCCTGGTTTAGGCCTCTCAACATGCTGAATAGCATGGCTGGACATGAATTTGTAGACGTAATACATATACAGAGAACAAAGCTTTCTTCACTGCACATATTGACACCCTACAGGAACAAAGATGTTCTCTGTATCTTGTCTTGTCACATAGAATGTGAGTTTTCTCTAGTCATCATCCTTCCTGTTTGAACTCCCTGAAGGTCTCTGTATATCAAAGAGTCTGTTTACTAACAGGGCAGAGAGCATGTTTGGAAGCAACTGTGTCAACAGCCCTAGTTACAATTTTTCCACTTACTGACCAGACCTTCAGCATGATTATTGGTGCCAACACCCCTAAAACCCCAAGGCTTCTTGGAATCTCAAAGGATCCATTAGCCTTTGAGGATGGACCAATTTAATGGTCCTCCACCCCTGCAAGAGCATGCTGCAGCTGTGAAGTTAGCTCTGCCCAGAAAATGATCTGTCCATGACAACCTGGAGGTATTAATTTCCTATGCCCATAGAACCATATATTCCAAGCTGAAAACCACATCGAGGTCTGACCTGCTGAATGCCTAGCTCCTGAAACCAATTGGAATAGGCCCACTTTGTCATGGATACCATAACTCCCGAGCTGCACTTCACAAACAGGCCTCCAATGGTATGCTGAAGTCACCCAGAAACAAGTCTGGGAGACTCCAATAACAGCCCTGAAACCATTTCCGTGAGCTTGATTGGAGAGTCTGGTAGACAGTACACTAACCAAATCCCCAGTCTATCCCTGGTTCACACACTCAGGTGTACTCTAGCTGGAACTAGCCAATGAACTTGGGCCTACTCACTGTTTAATATTATATCTGAACCCAGAGAAACTGTAGTTAGTTTGAACAATGGTTAGTGAAACAAGGTGATTTCAATCTTGGTTTTTAAAATTGATGACTTAAATCACAGCTTAGTGAGAGAGCCACCATTTGTTCATGTCTAGAGACAGCAAATGAAAACTTCCTATTATTAGTGAATTTATAAAACAGAAGGAGATATGTGAACAAACCCTATTAATAAATCAGAAAAAGACAGCGATATTTACATATTAAAACCAAAGAAGGTGCATATAATTTATAAAGAATATCTCAGATAAATATTTTAAATATCTCGAAGTAAAAACTGAACCATTATAATGTGAAAAGATCACATTTCATAAATACTGAGAATGACCCATATAATCCTCACCCAGAAAATTGTTTTTAGAAACTATAAACTCACAGCTTTGCACTGAGAATAAGCCAAGCCTCAAGATTCACCATAAAATAGAATAAATCATGTAGAAAGTATATTTCATTGCCTGGAGATACAGATAACAGTTTACTTGGTTATACTGAACTAGTAAACCTGGAAAGGTAATTTTTTATAAATTTTATAAATTATTTATTTATAATAGTTAAAAACCCTCAGTCAACAGTAATTATTTCCACATACTCAGATTAATCACTATTCATTCTGTGTACATTATTTATTCTACTGCCAGGGCTGGGACTCCTCACACTGTAAATAAACAAACACAAGTTTCTATTTTCTGTGAACAACTGTCTCTGGATGAGGATTACTTGGTCAACTCTAAATGTTTATCCTTGAAGGGTACTTAAGTTTCAATTGATAATGGGACTAAATAAGTCCTAGAAGTGCTCTAGGTACAACACATATAGATACACAACAAGGCATCTGCAGCTAGGTAGTAAAAGAGAACTCTGTATCTCTACAGGAAATAGCCTAAAAACCAGAAAGAGTTTAAGAAAAAATATTGGAACTGGAAGACATTGTTAAAGTAACGAAGTTTTATTCTAGCAAACCACAGAGACAGAGCTTTGAAGTTCTCCATAAAGAATTTTTTGGTTATTCCATTTGTATTCTTTTCGTCTTTCAAAAAGGTCAGCACAGAATTTTAATCTAACAGCCCCTCCATATAAACTGGCCTTCCTCAGACTGGCACTTGCGTGTGCTAAACAAATGTGTTAGCTGTTAATGTGCTACAAGACTGTTTTTGTTATTTGCAACTCCTAGCATCTCTGTCCAACACAGCTGTAGCCCAACACATGTGGAGGAGACTAGGTTGGGGAAGACCAACCTCACTGGAAATTTACACCCTTTCCTCTGCATTGATTTCTTGCCCCCCTCCTCCAGCTTCACCAAGCTACATAGCCATCCATATGCTTGTTTCTAGCTTCCTACGCAGGAAGCACCTATACCTCCACCTACACAGGAAGCAGCACAGAGAAGAAGCAGACTATGTAGCCTATATTCTCCATCAAGTCAGAAGGCAATATACCATGGACATTTTTTGAGCCCAGCAAGAGATTCTGAAGGTATCTTTTTGTCCCATGTTCACTAACTTAAATCCCAGTGCATTAAACAGGAGAAAACTACTCCATCACACATTAATAACCATTCCTTCCCATCATCCTTTTCTCTTGGATTTCCAATGACTACTGATTACAGTTTTAGGATAATTTTATTGCTTGGTTTGTTTTTTAGTTATGTTTGTCAGTCACTTTGAGGTTTACTATTTTTTGTAGAAAGGCAGAATAAAAGTAGAATAGATAAAATTATCAAAATTTCCCCTTTCTTCATCCATCTTTTTTGTCTTTCTCACTTTCCAGGATAATATCTGCCTTCATCTTAATCAAACTGTTTCTCTGCACCACATTATGGATTTCTGGGTGCTATCAGAGGAGGCTTTTGCTGTGCAAACATGGATATTAAAAAGATTAAGACAGCAACATGCTTGACTGAAAATGTCCATGTTTACCCTTCCATGCTTTTACATTTTTATTTTTTTTCTTACCAGAAAAAAATCTATTGTTTAAATATATGAAGGGATGCCATGTAAAGAGGGAGCGGGCTTGTTTTCTGCTGCTTCAGAGACCAGCACAAGGAGCAATGGATTCAAACTGCAGGAAAGGAGATTCCACCCAAACCTCAGAAAGAACTTCCTGACGGTCAGGGCTGTCCAGCAGTGGAATGTGCTGCCTCGGAGTGTAGTGGAGTCTCCTTCTTTGGAGGTTTTTAAGCAGAGGCTGGATGACCATCTGTTGGGAGTGCTTTGAGGGTGTTCCTGCATGGCAGGGGGTTGGAATGGACGGCCCTTGTGGTCTCTTCCAACTCTACATTTCTATGATTCTATGATTCTATTAAAAAAAAAGATAGAATAGCTGCATATCTTCCAACTGAAATGTCAGGAATCTGTATGGAAGCACCTCCTGCCTCTCTTTCTTTAAGTAATGAGTTCATTTTCTTCCTTCTACAGCCTGTTCCCCTTCTCTCCAAGGAAGGTACTGTAACAAATATCAGTGGAGACAAAAAGATTTTAGCAGTGGGCAGGTGAGATTTACTGTAAAGTTCAAAAACCCAGTCTTAGATATTAAAAGTTTGAATTGCAGAAAACTGCTAGATTTTAAAAACATTTATTGCAGTTGCTTTTTAATGTCTGTGTATGTGTCTTCAAATGTCTGTTGAAGAGCAACTTGAATTTTATAGGGCTTTTTTAGGCAAGAAATATCCACAAGTGGTTTTGCCAGTTCCTTCCTCAGAAATATAGCCTATAGTTTTCACTGGTACTTGTTGGCAGTCTCCAATCCAAGCACTAACCACGGCTGATCCTACTTAGCTTCTATGATTGTCTAATCCATGATTGTCATGGATCTGGCGCCTTTTCCGTACAATAATACTGATAACAGTTAACAACACGAATCAGCCTTCACTCTGCTTAAGCAAAGGAGTTTACAACTTTGATATGCATTTCTAGTATAGAGATACATTTGATTGCTTAAAAGAGTCACTTAACATTTGGAATTTATGAAGTCACCAGAGATATGTGCTTCTGAGGAACAAGCAGAGTGGCATGAAACAAAGAAGCAAGGGAAAGAAATAGCTCTTATCTTCCATGCCTTTCAAGATGATTTGGATTTTAGCTCCTAGAAGTCCCAGGCAACGCCCAAGGATTCTGGGAACTGAAATCCAAGACCAACGGCAGAGAACCATTGATCTAAATGACTCTGTTCCCTGGCTGTACCAACTGAAGCAGTTGTGTCACCATTCATAATCACACTGGCTTACCGCTATGTGTTGAAGATGACAAAGCATGTTAGTGTTTCCATCTATGTTAAGGCTAGCATCATTACAAGTTTTTGGCCCACGGGGGAAAAAACTTGACCCAGCTTACCACAGTATTCCCTCTACTGTGTGCTTGTCTTTCCATCACATTTGAAACATCTGTCAATTTATGTTGCTCTTCCAAGATATCTGAATCAAGTGTAATATTGTTATACATAGCTCATGAGGTATTTCGGATTTTTTCCTTAGAACTTTATATGCTGATACTGAAAGAATGCTGTATTTCATCATTCCTCCTTATTTATATAAAAATTATTATCTCACTATAAGGTCAAGCATCTATCTTTCAGCAAGCCTCTGGAAATGAACTGTCAGTATATCTTCCAGTTTCATTAAAAATTTCAGGATCCAGGCTAATGTGATTAGAGTTTTGGGATGCTTCCCACAATGACTTCTTTGGAAAGTGTGACCACTATCAACTATATTGACGGAACAGAAAGAGCAAAAGACAACTGCATACGTAAATTCTGATTGCCTAGTGTGGACCACAATGTCACCCAATCAAGTAATACACCTAGAATTAAAGGAGCACGAGGAAAGCAACACAGGTTCCCCAAAGTGCATCACTGGCTAATATTTCAACATGTGGCATAGCACATAGACATCAAACAAACAAAAAAATAAACAAATATGAACTAGCCATCACTGTTTGCTAAATTGGCAATACAGCTGCATCCTTAATCCAGCACTACAATGGTCTTTCCTTAACTATGCAATCAGACAGAATAAAGCAACAATGACTGATATAAGGAAACAAAGAGCATATTTTGGTGAAAAATAAAAACTAGGAAGCCTGTTTAAGCCCCTGATCTCACCTCACTTAGCGGAACATGAATCAGACCATTACTCAGAAGAAATTTCCAATTATTTTGGTAGAGATCTGTTTCCAATCTAGCTCCATTATTTGCTCATTAGTTTGAATTTCTACTGCTTTTTTCTTTACATGAAAACTTGTCTCACGGTGCAGAAATCTTTAGCAAGAACAAAGAGATGGGATAGCTAAATATGTTTTATCACCAGCTATGTTTGGTGAAAGGCACAGGGCAGACTCACCAGAGATAGAGCCAAGATGTCACCAAAGACAATGCCAGGTAGATCTCATTTTCTGTTACTACCCATCCTCCAGTTTTGCCTTGAGACCCTCTTCCTGCCTTAAGCAGTTGCTCTTGCATTTCTTAACTTTCACTGGGACTCCGTTAATAAAGAATAACTTCTGCTACTTGTAGTCAAGGAACAAAAGTGTCCTTGTTTGTGCATTTACTAGGTATTTTTAAAGTACTTTTTTTTTTTACCTCTTTTCCTTTTTCAGTGAAAATGCAAAGGAAAATGTAAGACATTTTTAGGAGCAGCAACCTGGTTGCTCACCTAATGAAAGGTAAAAACATCTTAGGACACTTGAGGAAACCTATTGGTTCTTTTTAAAAGTATCGTGAACAGGCCAGGGACAGAATTAAGAACTTGTTGAAATGAGCCAGTACAGTGAGTTTGCTCTCTGCCACCAAACCCACCGCACTAGCTTGTTAGCATCATGGCCAAGTGCTTACAGTTGCCCAGCAATATCGAAAGGGGTAATTTGTATTAGTGATCCTTTTAGATAACTGTTGTGTTAGCTTGCTCGTCTAACACTGGAAAAGGATGAAAAAGCCGGGAATGGACTCAGGGAGGTAATTTTCCTCTGTTACTAACCTGGCTGCACAGTTGTCATGGCTATTGGTGGGGGGTGGGGGTGGGTGGGATGGCTCACGCTTGCACTCTTTGTTTTTTGCTCTTTGCTTCTGCTCTGTATAACTCTTGGGAGTCATTTTTCCAGCAGCCTTGCCTAGGGGGGATGCACCGCAGCCCAGAGGCCCCACTGCCAGCCATGAAGAATCAGACTGCTGGCCAGAAAAAGTATGGGTAGAATTAAGTTATTTAGCAGCCCAGTTCTGACACTGGCTATGAGGAAATGCTGGGCCCCACTTTCTTCACCACCACTACCATCATTTCTATCCCATCTTTCCCTCAAAATTGCAACTGAAAGCAGTTTACAGTTTAAAATATATACAACATAGCAAAAACATATAAATGTACGCATTTAAATGGAATTATTCAAATTATACAAAACAGTTTAAAACAGTTTAAAACTCCTGCTAAAAAGGAAGAAAAAGTAGTTTAAGAACAGTTCAATGAAAACAATACAACAACCTTTAAAACCCATTCTTTAAAAACCTTAACCCTTCCTATCACAATAAAAAAAAAGTGTCTGCCTTCCAAAAGAGAGCAGGAAGGAAAGGGCTATTCTGTCTCCCATAAGCCTAGGAAAAATCATCAAGAAGGCTCTACATCATGCTCCTACCAGCCAAGCCCATGAAAGTGGTGTGACAGAAAATGGCTTTTCCTCAAGACTTCAGGGTCTGGGCAGGCTTATATAGGGAGATAGGGTCTATTAGACAGCCTGGGCTCACACCATATAGGACTTTATAGAGCATAACCAGCACTTTGAATTGTGCCCAGAAACAAACTGACAGCCAGTGGAACTGTTGGAGCAGGTGAGTTGTACAATCCCTGTAAGAAGCCAATTAACTCTGGTTGTAGCTCTTTGTACTGACTGAAGTTTCCAATCATTCTTCAAAAGCAGCCCCCCGAAGAGTGTGTTACAGTAATCCAAACAGGATTCCTTCAGGATGCAGGTTTTAAAAGACTAGATGCACTGCCTGTGTATATTTTTCCAGATGTAGATCACAGCACACACTCATATCATATTCCAGTCCAGGAAGGTTGAAATAAATTCAGCTTTATTGAGCAAAACCTTCTCTACAGTTTGGCAGAAGCCTACATAGCTACAACTGTTTCTACAAAACTAAATACAACAACCCTAAAGAACCTGCCTTTGCCTAGAGTCAACCTTCCTTAAAAGCGGAGTAACATATTATCAATGTAACTAAGAGTTCTCAATCAACATAAAACTAAAGCAAATTAAACCTCTTTTCAGAACTACATTCATTTTCAGTTCTCCCATCTCAATACACACAGATTACCAGGCTAGTCTTATGCTGATTTACTCAGAAATAAAATTATCACCACATTAGTTCATGGCAGCATGAGCTGTCAGGCTTTCCCAGCCCACTACCACTAGTGATCAACATAACACAAAAGTCTCCTAAAAAGTATGTTACTGGTTCTCCTAACTCCTCCTCCTTTTGGTCTCCCTCAATATGAAGCTGACAAGAAATACAAAGATCAACACTGGCACAGTAGTTCTGCAGCTTTGTGCAAATAACAGGCAAAGTAAACCAGGCTTAAGGAACGGTGAGTCCACTGCAGTACCCAAGGACTGAAAAATGCAGGACCTAATAACAAATAAAATAAAGAATTTCTCTTCAAGGCAGCTTTCTCCACTAAACTTTACAGCACAATAAAACAAACCAAGTGTTTCTTTCCTCCCTACCTGAGTGGAGCTTCAGCAGGATTCTTACAAGCATCAGTACAACGCTGAAAGTAAACAGCAGCAACACACTAGCAATCCACTCCACTCAGGCTCTAGCTCACTGCTGGCTCTCTGAATCCCTAAATGATCAATTATTGCATAAGAGTCCCCTGGCTAGACCTGCCAATCTTTCATTCTCACCCCTGTTGTTCCTCTCTCTCCATGGCTTCTTCACAGCAGGAAACCTCTGCCCATGAAGACAAACCTGTACACTTTGGGAGGAGGGGGAATCTGTGTGTCTGTGAGTCTTTGTAGGGAAGCATTTGCTCGCTGAGTTCTGTAAAGACAAGACTGATACAATGGGATGGACGCTGATAGCCAATACGATCCCAGAAACTGGTAACAAGGGGTGCAGGATGCATGTTGCATACAACCTGGGCATTTTGGGAAATATGGTAAGTGCATCTACACTACCCAACCACCATCTGCCACCAATCAAATTCACAGCCCGGAAAAGAAAAACAAGGGGAAAACTGGAAAAACCTACATGTTCCTGCAAAACTTGGCCCTGAGTGCACGGAGGCTTAGGCAATCTTGCACGTCCATATTAATATATCTTCATTTTTTCCTTATTCTAATGAAGCACAAATATAACAGTCAAAAATACCTAGGCTGCCTTTGTAAACACTCATTAAAAAAGTCAGTTCCAATCAAACTAGTAACTGTTACCTTCAAAAAATGTTTGCACAAACATCACTGGGATAGGTCCTATGGAAATCCTAGGATACTCTTTTCAATGAACATACTCAGGATAAGACTATCAATGTGTTTAAGATGAGGATGTGAATAAGCATCAACAGACTGTGAATGAAGTTATAAGATCTTTTGACCAGGATATGCCATTCATTGGCAATATTGTTTGCTTGAGGAGCAGCCCACTGGCATCATTCCTACTAGAAATTAACCCAGCATACTACAGTGTGGCATCAAACCAACATGACAAGCTGTTCCAGCTCTTGCAGCTGACTTGGAAACACTGTGGCTGTTAAGACTCTTAATACCAAGCTTCTCAAATAGCTGGAGACTGAAAAGGTTACTAAGTCTGTGTACGCCAGCTAATCGTCATTGCAGTTGTATGTGAGAAAAAATGACCTGGAAGTAGCTGGCTGCTGTTTTTTGAAAACTGACCTTTCTGGAATCAGTGACATACATATACTTATGAAAGAGGGAGAAAGAAAGAAGGGGAATTTATCAACCGTTTTTACAATTCTATGGGTTTTTGGTTCCAACTGCCAAAAGCTTCAGTGTTAAGGAATTCCAAACTTAGTTTTAGGTATTAGTTATCCAAGCCAATGTAGAAGAGATAATGATTTTCTTCAGACTGACAGAAAAGGTCAGAAACATTTTTGTTCTACTTTTAAGCATCCCAGGTATCAAGTTACTGAGTCCTGATTACAATGTCATGTTTCAACTTGTTAATGTGTTTGTTTTCAGTCTATTTAAATTATCTATATCCTTAGAAACTGTTTTAATATGTCATTACAGATTTTTCTTTTATACTAACCTGAGTTTTTTTGGTATAGAGTAGAACAGAAATATTCAAACAAAGAAATAAATATTTTGCACATTTCTTCAAGGGTTCTGGTGGATCAAGAGGTAATAAATAGATATATCAAGAGCTTTCTCTTTCTCAGTATAAACTGAATAACTATTACCAAACTCCAAACAGAAGAGTATCTATGCCAAAAATGACAAATCATATTCTTCCTCCAATTATCTTTAAACACATTAGAAGAATACACCAGCAATACAAAGAGCTTCTTACGGGATACAGGAAGATGCTTTATACCACTTCGACAATCTACGGTACTTCTGTTTATCAACCCTACCTATCAGGTCTTAGAGAGCATTGGCACAGGTCTTTGCTAGTCCTACAAACAGAATTCCATGGCAGAAACTGAACTTTGTACATGCAACAATTGTATTCATTCTGTGCTAAACACTCTCTATGTACAGGTCCACATACATTTAACAATATATGGAAAATATCTCATTCAGCCCCCAAGAACTGTGTCTAAAGTCAGTTCACAAGTAGGATAAAGCACACTTGCTTAGTCAACACGCGCTTTCTTTTCGAACAACTGATCCCTCCCTGCCCCTGCTCTCTGGTCCTTTACTATAGAAGCAGCTCTCTTGGATGGTATGGTGGTCACCATTCCAAAACGAAGACAGCATGTGCCAGAACTGCCTTTCTCAGGAAGGTCATGTGCATTACACCAATATGCTGCTCATGGGTGGTCCTGCAGTTAAGAGATCTCACTCAGACTGAGACAAAATACAAGGGCCTGAAGGCAGTCAGTGTCAACTGGCATCTTAAGAGGGCTGCAGAAGACAGAGCACAGCTGGAATTTGTAACAATGGAAAACAACTACCTTCAGGTATTCTGTACATAAAACTGAGATAAATATCAGTAGCAACATAACCAGGTTAAGGGTGTATCCACACACAATCCATGCCAGGGAATCAGGGAAACTGCTGTGTTTTCTGTGTCTCTCAGTAGCAGGTAAGCATTTACTGTCATTTTACAAAGTGGAAAATCATTTAATTTTTTTTTTCATTTGCTCATTTATCACATTCTTGACCTATGCTGGAAGCTGCTTTAAATTATTCCCTGTGGAATTCCAACTTTTTATGTCTCTGCAAAGATTCACTGTTTGGTAGGGGGAAATATAAAGGCTTCCTTTCTTACCCTTTCCACACAACAGCTCATGATGCAGTGGTTGCAGGCAGAATATGACACAAGATATATTTTTAATGTACAGATACACAAAAAAATTAAGGATGTTTACAAGTTTCAGTTACATGTTTACAATACATCAGACTGAATGTTCATTACATGCTGGAATGTTTAGCTAAGGGTGTGAGAACGACAGAGAATTATGGATACAGACGCTGGACAAACTTGAGAAATTTAAGTTCAGGATAGTACTGCCTGTATTATTTCATCCCAGTATTCAATGGAATCACAATGAAATTCTATAAAAAGTTTACTCAAAAGTAAGTCATATTGGGAATTACTTCCACATAAGCAAGTAGGAATTGACACTCTTAATTTAAATAACATACCTTGATAAAAAAGACAATTCTGTTTCTATCAATTTGGCACATAAATAGCACAACTGTGTGCTACTGCATTTTCCTCAAGTTTGAAAGTTGTGAAACTTGCCTATTTAGTTGTAACTAGGTTTGGCCAAAGTTTTGTATAACTGTTCACTGCACATCTGACATTGGCTTGAACTAAAGTTTGTAAAGTGTATCATATGGAGACGACAGCGCTACCCAACAGCTCTGCATCATCCTTCTACCCACCCCTGATTTTTTCCCACACTTACCAGAACATTTTCTTTATATTTCTCTATATATCATATATTGTTGTTAATATACATATCTGGCCAGTGTCCTCATGAACACGTCCTATGAATATATCTGGTGGTCTGATCCTCTTAGAGCAGAAATGCTTCACCTACGCGCAACAGTTGGTCCTTTTGCATGGTACCCAGGAAATGGCCAGCTCTACTTCAGCAAGGAAGAGGGAAACATTCAACAAATTCCCAGTCTGGACCAAATTATCACATCAACTGCCATAAATTTTACACTTGTAAACCGTATCAATTTTATTGATTACAGGCATTTAACCTGTAATGTATAATATCAATTTTAAGAACACCTAGTGAAATACACTATTAGACTTCTAACTGTGTACTTACTCCCCTAAAAATGACTGACTTGTTTTGGAACCCAGTATATTTGCCTCTTCCACACAGAATCTCTAAAGATGACAAAATACAGTCTTAACAATATCACCCATTTTGTTTAAACAGAATCCAAATATGTGAAGTAGCCTTTCCCAAACTTGTGTCCTCCAGATGTTCTAGGCTTCAGTCTCCATTATCTTCACTGGTCATGCTGCCTGCCTGAATGGAGCTGTAACCCAACACACCTGGAGAACCGTGGGCTGGTGAAGGCCGATGTTAAAAAATAAAAGCACTCCTGTTCTTGAGTGATCTACACAATAAAACGCTGGCCTCTCCCAAACTGGGAGCACTCTGTTTCCTCTTGTTTAGGTCAGCTCTGATCATGATATTAAGCAAGCAGAAGGCTTAGAAACCCGCAAAATGCAGTATTTTCCTTATTCCTTCTATTTTAAATTTAAATAACTGATATAACTTATGGTTATTAAACCCAAATAAAATTTCAAATAAAACTCCAAATAATATACTTTAAGAGTTATACAGCAACATCAAGAGATGTGTTAAAATGATCTCATTGCACTGCACTCCTGAGCACATTTTTTAAAAAAGTAATCCCCATCATTTTTAATTTTAGTAAATGCAAGAATTCCCAGATGATCAGTTTAGAAGACCAACATCTATATACACATAAACAAATAATTTGTTGCATGGGATTCACACATATTTCTTAATGTTTCTGTTGCAGAAGTACTGTATTTTCTTAGCACTCAAGTCACAATAAGATTTGCCGGTAAAGCGTTCTTTGCTATTATGAGTGCTGTATAAGATGTGGTTGCATGAGTTCAGTGGGTACTTACTGGATGGTGCCTGTGGCATAAGTGATGAGACACAATGCTTCCTGCCCTGTGCCCATGCTATTTATGGAACCTATTTTTTAAATACAAGCATTTGGTGGTCATGTGTTCCCTACTATTTTCCCATAGCACTAGAGTACTGATCCAGCATTAGTTTATTTCCTTTTTACATTCAGAAAGCATCAAGCTTTTATTCACTTCTCCCTCACTGTACATTTGTTAAAGCACAGCTCTATGAAATTTTTTACTGAGAATTCAAATTCAGTCCCACCAAATTCAGTGGGGCATCTAAATGTGGACAGGGCAAAACTGCTAAAAGTGCTCATCTCTTGGTGCAAAATTATAGAAGTCATCTAGTCTTGTGTACAAAAAAATAAACACACGGCTGAACATCAATATGACTATTCCTCTGGCAATGAACTTTCATCAACTAATTCTTATGTGGACTCAGGACATTATTTTAATGATGTTACATAGGGACTATCAAGAGTACAGAGCTAACTTTTTGTCTGCTCATTTGTAAGGCCTGGAGGGGCTCTAATTTCTAAGGAAGTCTGCAGTCCTACTCATATGTATTGTCATTGAGAGATTTCCGGGGAATTCAACAGACCTTACATCTGAGCAAGTTCAATTAAGACTATGGCTTAAATCCAATTGTTGGTCCCAACTAGAGAAAACCTATTTAATCAACCACTGAATGATAAGTAAACACTTACATAAATCTCATTTAGTTAAATATGTTTAGTCTAGGTAGGACTGGCAACTGGACTTGGGCCTATAGCCTTAACAAATTACAATGCACTAAGCAGAACTACATCTATTCAGTGGGTTTCAGCTATGTTTCAGTGCAACGTACCTTGCATAAGTGCATCTGATCATGTAAGAAACTAATTCTCAATCTCCACATTGCACTCACGGTTGTCAAATACAACATCTCTCTCTGATTCAGGACAAACAGAATAATGTTACAGAGCAAGCACAAACTGTGGAAATATCTCACAGGACCTATTTTCAAGAACTCTACTTTTTAAAAGGGGGTATGACTTTTGAAGGAAGACTCAAGCCTGTTCCAAAAACTGACGCATTTGTTCACATATCACAACTCTGATCAGAATATCATTTCCATCCCTTGAACAATCTCTGTAACAGATTCTCACCATGAAATTATCATCAACATGCAGAAAGAGGGACAGCAAAGCTGTATTGAAGGAGTGATGCAGTACTGGTCAAAATAAGGACAACTGTGGCAAACCTTTTAGAAGTGTGATATGGTTGATGGACTCTCTTTCACTTAGAGGGACAAAAACACAAAAAACATGAAAATCTTCTCATTAAAACAGCATCCAGCTCATACTTATAAACTGGACAATTTCTCTGCAACATATAGAATTACTTCTATATAGAATAATATAGAACCATTTCCCTTTCACACAAACCTAAAGCTGGTAAGAATATATTTAGAAGTACATATGATATCTTGTATACAATTACTAGAAAGTTAAGCAGGACGTAGTACCCAGTGAACAGGTTTCCTCCTGAAGAAACTACAAGCCCCATTTATCTTTTGCTTCTCCTAGCTCCTTCCGAGGTTTCTACAAGTTATGCCTAAAAATTAATTCAAAATATTTGTTCCACCGTCTGCACTTAAGTTTAAAAGCAAAAAGGCCAGCCAACTGTGACATTAACAGATGCTGAACAGGCACCACCTTTGTTTCCAACATAACAATTAAACGAAAAACCAGCTATGGAGTTGGAATGTCAACTTCATCCCTTAGCATGCTGGACAGGAATTCAATCCAAATCAAAATGTAAGAAATCCTACAGAACTGACATTATACGGGTTTTTAAAAGAGACAACACTGTACAAACAGGCTCAGCTCCCCTGCTCTCTCTCAAAGGAAGTGAAACTAATTTCCATTTCCTCATCTCTCCTGAGCGAATGCCCCAGCGATACAACCTTAGCGACACAGAAGACGGAGAATCTCTCTCTCTCCCTCACTCACTCTCTGTAACAGGTAACGTGTCAAGAAACGCATACATGCACCCCTCTTTGTCCTGAATGAACCCCGCAAGGAATTCACCAGGAGACCTCCTCCACTCCCCCCCCCCCGGCCGAGGAAGAAAAGTCGGGTCTGCACCCAGTCGCAGCAAAGGAACAAGGACAAGACTGGCAACACCTTAAAAGACGGGCGCATTCGTTGTGGCACAAGGTCTCTCACCCATGCCTGCGCCCCCGTGTTCGCACATTATACACAAACACACAAGCAATATTACCTTCCGCTGCACACACGCAACACACACGCACCCCGGGGCTCTCTCCGCCCACCTGTGCAGGGACACGGCAGCCCAAAGGGAATCCACCCCCGCTTAGAAAGCCGAGAGGAACCAACGGTCGCCCCCGGGCCCCGCCAGCCCGTCCCTTGCCTCAGTCCGCTCCAGCGCCATCCCAACAGGACCTGAGGAGGAATTCCCCTTCCCCGCACTCGGGTCATTACAGCAGGAATCTCCTCCACCACCTCATCTCTTCCCGCCGCCGCCGCCCCTACCCCTCCCTCGGCACCCCGGCTGCCCCTGCCGGAACCCCATTTCCTCACCGTACCTAGAAGGACGCGGGGGGTCACGGTGGGCGCCCCCCTCGGCAGCGGTGCGCCCCGTAGCGAAGAGAGCGACGCCCGGCGCAAGCACCCCTGTACCTGACCTACTTTCCGCCTGGCTTGCCACTGAACGTCGCACCACTAACCTACTTTCCAACCAATGGCTTCTCCCCCCGCACCGAGCCCCGGCCCGCCTCCCGGCCAATCGCGAGGCACATGCGCTAGCACGCGGTCCAATCGCCAACCAAGCAGCGCCCTCGTTGCCCGCCTTCTAGCCCGGCCGGCCAATCCGTATCGCCGGCCGAAGAGGAATGGGGAGCAGGCTGGTGTCGCTCCCGCCAGCTTAAAGGACTCTCAACTAGTTTAGGGGTGGAGGACGGTAAGGGCGGGGGGGGGGGAGCGGGACTATAGAGAGCCCGCGCGCCGATTTGCTCGCGCTCTCTTCCTGCCGGCCTGTTGTTGCTCCGGCTAACGGTTGCGTAAGGGACTGCTCGGGACGGGTGGGACCCGGATGTAAGCGCGGCTGATGCGCTCCCCAGTCTCCCCTGCGCGCGCCGCTGTCGTCAGAAGGTGGCAGCCAGTGGCCGTTGGGGGACTCGGACGTTGCTCGGCCGCCGTGCTTTCCTCGGCTTGTTTTGTTTCCTCGCTGGGGATGAGGCGGGCGGGCGCGCTTCTTGTTGGATGGGGCACACGAAGCCTGTCAAAGGCTTCCTCCTTCTTGCCGCCTTCGCCTGGAAGGCGAAGGCGGCAAGAAGGAGGAAGCCTTTGACAGGCTTCGTGTGCCCCATTCAACAAAAACCGTGAAGGGAAAGTGAAGACAGGGCAGTCCCTTAATTTGCCGTCTGAATCCGTCTTTCTACACAGCCGTCACTCTGGTCAAATGCTGCTTGGCATATGAGGCCACTTCTGCTATTGAATCTTCCTTATTTCCCTCCAGGCTTTCTGCGGTCCTGGGCGTGGCAGGACAATGGTGGGCCAAAAGCGAGGTCTCGATGTATTGGTAATTCTGCGTGTAGGTGGCCTGCAGGAGTATAATTTTTATTATTCGTTTACGTTCTGCTTTTTCCCCAATAAAGAGACGCGAGGCGGCTTAAGAGTTATAGTAAGAAAGAGCGGCGGAGTAAGACCATTTCCACACTAGCCTGTGAGAGTGCTGTTAATCCACTTTCGACATCCTGTGGAATCCTGGGATGTGCAGTTCAGGGAGGGGCCTTTAGCATTTTCAGCCAGAGGGCTCTTTGGCCTCAGTGAACTACGAACCTTAGAATCCCACAGGATGTTGAAAGTGGAAGAACAGCACTATAACAGTGTCGGGCAGAAATGACCTAAAATAACGATTTCTGACTATCTGGCAGCAGCAGCAGCAGCAACAAGTTGACTGCCGCCCCCCCCTCCACGGCATTATACTGTTAAAGAGGGCTTGGGGTAATCTGGAGTGGGTTTTTATACGGTGGTGGAGTGTGAACTCTGGCCTGATACAGAATGATTGTATTTGTTGCGTGCCTTCAAGTCATTTCTGACTTAAGGCAACCCTAAAGCAAACCTGTCACAGGGCTGTGTGGCAAGATTTGTTCGGAGGGTCTTTGCTCGAGTCTGAGGGCCTTTCTGCTCTGCACTGTTATAGTGCTGCTATTCCACTTTCATTTATCTGGAATTCTGGGGCTTGTCGTTTACTGAGGCCAGACAGCTCTCTGGCTGAGAATTTTAAATGACCCTAAACTGCAAACCCCAGGATTCCGTAGGATCTTGAAAGTAGAATATAACAGCGTAGTGCAGAAAGGCCCTGAGTGTGACACGGGCAAGGTCATCCAACGGGTTTCCATGGCTCAGTGGGAATTCAGATTCTTGTCCCCAGAGTCACAATTCAGTGCTCAGATCGCTATCCCACGCTGCTGTAGTAGTACTCAATACAAATTCCTGGGCTCATAGTTCTTTAAAATCTGCTTCTGTTTGTGTGTTGGGGGACAGCAAACTTGGGATCCTAGGTTGTGTGTGTGTGTGTGTGTGTAAGTAGATCCTGCAAGCCTACACCACCCTGGTTTAGGTGTACTTAACTATTAAATTGGCACCTATGACACATTTCCCTATTCTAAGGTCTTGGCAGTTTACATTATGCAAAGCTTCCACCCACTCACCCCTTGTAATCTTTGCCTTGACAGCACCTTCATCACTCAGAAGAACAGTCCAGCTTGCATAATTCAGCATTCTTGACCCTGTGTCCCATTACGTTCTCCAAAAATGCTTCCAGGCTCCTTTATGTCTAGTTTTGTAAGTTCTGGAAGACAAACTCCTTGTTAGTCTAGCAGCAAATATGCACACAAGTCTTGTGGTCACTTGCAAGTTTAGTTTACTACCAGTATCCGACTTAGAAACATAGAATAATAGAGTTGGAAGAGACCACAGGGGCCATCCAGTCTAACCTCCTGCTATGCATCAAAGCACTCCCAACAGATCGCCCTGCAGCCTCTGTTTAAAAGCCTCCAAAGAAGGAGGCTACACCACACACAAGACAAAAATGCACTTTTATGCCACAAGACTTAATAATTTACACAGTAGCCTCACACCTACAGAGGCAAATCTGTCCTCCAAATCTTAATCCAAAGATCTACTAACTTTCTTATCCTCTACCATTCTAGATAGATTTGCCACTGAGTGCCAGTTGAACACCTGAGTTACTCGTTACTTCTCTGGCAGGGTTTCTGTTTCTTTAACACCTGTAGGCAGATGTCTAACAAGTGTGTCTTTCTTTGTTACTTATCTCCCATGCCAAGGAAATGTGCTTGTCATGCTTATCTTTATTGGCAAAAGAGCCCTGCCAGAAAGAAAGAAAAAAGGGGGGGGAGAATTACCCAAGTAGCTAACACATTCCCAGAATATAATGTTCTTCAAACTGTGGGTTGAAGATCCACAAGTGACTACAAAGTTTTTCTTCCACAGTGCAACTTGAATGTTGTGCTTCTCCTTTGTAAAACGGGATCATTCCTCCCTCTAACACAGATTCTATTGTATGCTTAACTAGTTTTCAGTATTTACCTATACCTGAATTAAAACTAAAAGTATAAAATAAGAGGTAAGCATCTTTAGTGTTTGATTATTGATGTGACAGCCTCATGGGCATTTATTTCTGCTAGAGAGGAGCAGGTCTGGAGTCAGCACACAATATTATGGGTCATGTGCCAGAGAATCCACTACCATCCTTTCTATTTTTTTTTTTAACCAACTAGTGCTTTAGAGGAAATGCACACAAAAGTGTGGCCTAAAGACACTGGGAATAAGGAGGAGTTTGAGCTGCCTCATCTGTTGTTTCTCCATACAGAGTTTGATTGAGGAAGGACCAGATTGCTGAAGCTACACTGCTTTCAGTACTGATGCCCATTCCCATCTATCGCCTGGGAAGCAGTAATAGAGAACATCAGGGAAAGATAGGGGAGGCTGGAGGACACTGCCTGGTGTCAAGCCAAGTTTGGTGCCAATATTGTGGGGGGGAAGTAGAGCTCAAAAGGCAAACTTAGTTTGGTGAGGCGTGTTCCCAAAAGGTTGAATACATTGACAGAGAGGGGTACAGCTTCAAAACATTTGAAAATTGCTACCATAAAAGAACAAAACAAAACAAAAGACCTACTTTTGCAGGGTAATCTGTCTCTTATGTAATTAAGATATTGCTGTCTTAAGAACACACTTTTTAAAGAAGAGAATATATTTAACACATTGTAATATAAAATAGATTCAGTTATAGCTTGATGTAAGGTGCAGTTGGAATGTTTAACAAACTATCAGGTTCCTTACTCTCTATTATTTTCCCTTTAGGCTGCAGATTAGGCAAAGAGCAAGACTTAGTATAGGTCCCATCTTTTGTGGGGCATGGTATTCAACTCTTCTGGCTTGTATTCCTCCACAATGTACACACTCTGCTTATAGACCCATCTTTATTAGACTCTAGCATCATGGAGCATCTGTCAGCTGAGACCAATAAGCCCACTGCAATCCCTGCTAAACAGGGGGAATTTGGAATTAGTAAAAAAACCAAGTGAAACCAGCAACAAAATGTAGTGTGGAATAATTCTTTTCAGGATTCCCACTATCACTTTTTTTCCCTGCAGAATATGCCATTCTCCCCAACTCCCAGTTTCTCTTTTTCTCCCATCACTAACAAGTCAGTAGTATGTATCTGCAGAATGCATGGACTCATTAGGTGGCTTTTGTGTTCTCTCTTGTAGTTTCCCTGACATTTTTTCTAGCCCCAGGCTTGTTGGTACTTTCCTTTTCTGGATGCATGATAACCATTTTGGCTATGTATAAGAAAGAGGTACAGCATGCTTACTTTTAATACATAAAAATAGAATCCATAGCCAAATATTGTAGTTCACACTTCCAGGCACTTGGCCATGTCTTCCTCCAGTCCATTCAATTTCTTTCTACCCTGTTTTCTTTTCTCTCCACCCCAACAGTCAAAATTCAATGGCTACTGAGTACACTCAGTCCTCATTATATTGTGAAGAGAGTTCCCATTTTTAAGACATCATTTTAAAGAAAACTTTACAAACCTTACAAACCAAAGCTACAAACCTCCAATCTGTGTGTGACTGCCATCATTTTGGTTACATGAACAGCCAGATTTACATCTGTATAGTGGAAATTACATGGTAATACAGCTACTAAGTTGTTAATAGGGGTCGAGTGATTAGATCATATCTTGCTTTGAAACTGTTACTCACTGCTGCTTAATTTCCAAAATAAATTCAAAGTGCAGTCTTCTTTACCTTTAAAACCCTGTATGGCTTGGGACTGAGGCACCCATTTTGTACCATTGTCTTTTCTTCCGATTTATCCATCTGCTGATAACATTTTCTGAGACTCTTCTTCAGCCATTGCATTTTCTTAACCAAAATCAGGTATGAACATGACTCAAACAAAGTCATCCCTTCCTGCTTACCTGCTGTTAGAAAGAGAGAAGTTACCTGTCCCCAAGCATGCAGCTGATTCCCACTGTGTTTTATTAAGCCAGAATTTTTCCACTGTTCAGTATTTCACTTAGTTATTGTGATATCTTTATGATATATGAGCTAATAGCTCATATAATTTCTAATCTTTGTAATCTCCTGAGCCTAGGCTGTTAACAGGTTCTGGGGGGGTTAACAATATATCACTTGTGATGAGTTATTCACTTGCAGTTCATTTCCTGGATCAACACAAAGTGTACTTTTCTTACCTTTAAAGCCCTGAACAGTTTATGATCCAAACACACATGAGAAAAATCTCCTAAATCACTGGTTTGTCACTGTTCTGTTGATCTCTGGAATTTTAAGTGAGGGCAGTGGATTTAGCCAAAAATATAGTGTGCTTCCAAAGAAAATTCTGAAGCAACAGCTAAGCAACAGTGAATCAGACATGCATCAGACAAGTGGTACTTGCAACAAAACTGTTTGGAGTGTTCATGGTCAATGTTGTGCATATGGGATTGTGGTCTTACAATTATCTTCTTTCATGTTAATAGAAGTAAAGATTCTGACCTGGAATATATCATTATAGTATTAGTATAGTATCATTATAGTATTAGTGCCGTATATTCTTACTGTATTGTGTATTATTCGTCTCACAATTCTGCTGCAGTGTGTCCCAGGTCCTACATCATAAAATGCTGCAGGATTTTCACAAAGTCATTGTATGCTGCCACAATAGTAACTTCTCATCACTACTTCAACCACCCCCTCACACAGCCAAAGCCTCAACTCTGTAGTTGCCACAGCAACATCAACCCACGCAAAGTGCCACAGCATCACTGCTGCAATGCCATAGCAATGAAATTATGCTGCCAGGGATGCTGCCCGGTCTCACCATCAAATAAATGACTCAGTGAAGGAGTTGAAAGATATGGATGCAGGACAATCTGCTAACCATGGAGGGCGGGTATCACAGCATGACAATACATTAATGGTGCCCTCATGCCCTTTTGTAATTGTATTCTGTTCTTCCATATAATCTCTTAACCCAGATTGTGGCACTGTCATATTTTCTTCCACTGAAATGTCTAGAACAGCAGTGTGAATCTTTCCACTACCTCTGAGCATACTTGCACAATATTCCTAGATATTGCTGCAGCTCCATTACTTCAATGTACAAGTGTACATTGGTTAAAGAAGTAGATGTGTCCCTTCTTCTTTAACAGAAAATTTGGTACGAAAAGCATAAATAACATGGAAATAATAGTGATAAATTCCTACATCACAAAAAAGAAGAGCAGTTCAACATGTTTCAGCAAGCTTTCAAAATTAATATATGCAGAGCACTTGAAAGCTTCTTCTAAAATATATCTAAGAATGATTTTTCATCAGCTTCCAGTTTTCTTATAATTTCCATTTTGGTGCCCACACTTATAGATCTATGGCTTTTTTTAACACGCTGGGAGTAGCTGGTAAGAAAATCTTCTCTCTTTTCCCCCTTTTTTCTCTGGTTTGCTGTTTACTCATGCCCAGTAAAGAATCCTCTTGTTTCCCATTTCAGGCTTTTATTGTGTTGCTTAATGCTGACCTGCTGCTGCAACACTGAGTCTAGTGCTCCTTCACAGGGCTCCCAGTGCCAATGCTGCTAAAAATCAGCTAGCTAGACAGAGGAGAGGGCCTGGGTGGGTATAAAACAAATTTGTAAAATAGAACTTCTTTGTCAGAGGCTTTGTTCACTGAAATATGCCTGTATAGCAATTGCAAGACAGGTAAGTCTGGTTCTGAATGTCCCTGAACAAAGACTGCAAAACATTCTTATGTACAAACAGCATTGTCCATTAAAATATCCCAGCTAGGTATTATAGCCTCATCACAATAACAGTGCAGGATAGATTTGCAGCCAGTTTTAAAGTAGACTGTCAAATTAACATGGGAGATTGATCCTGCCCTCCAATGTGTACATTTACTAAAAAAACAAAAACAACAACCACAAAAAAAAAACTTTAAAATTCTTCCTGGTAACCTCTGTCCTTTGCCTAGTCAGCAGTCCTTACACTGACATTCCATACTCATGGACCCTTGCTTTCCTTCAGTCACTTCTGGATCATTCCCTTCCTTGTTGTCTTCATTTTCTTGTTTACTCAATCATTTTGTATTTTAAAAAGTTTTTATATCCTGTCCTTCAGCCAAAAAAATCTCCCAGAACAGGTTATAAATATGCCTGGTCTTTTTCAATACATTCCTCCCCATTTCCTTGACTCTGCGCTGTAACCTCACTGTGCTTTTATCATGAAAATAAGACAAATCTTTTATTTTCTTTGTGTATTGCATTTGTGTCCCGCTATTCTTCTGATAATATAAAGGCACTGTATGTAAGGTTATCCATATGAATGTGACATTTTCAGAAGGGTTGAAGTCATGGGAAAAAAATGTTTTTTCCTCTCTTTTTGGAAGGGAAACAGATTTTTCAGAAAAATTGAAAAATGCAGTATTAACATACATGCCCTTTACAGACTGAAAGTGTTTTTCTTAATTTTAGGAATAAAATTTTGTAAAATATCATGTTTAATATAGTAAAAGTACAGCTTATTCACAATATAATTACAAATTGAACTTATTTATTTATTTAGTTGCTACATATGGAGCTACCAGGTCCTGAAATTTGAGGAATGCCTAAATTGCAAGGAACCACTTTGATTTTATTAGTATGGCAAGGGGGACTTCCAATAAAAATGGAACAAAATATCAACATTAGTAGATCAGAAAATTATTTTGTTTCCACTAGTTCTCCATAATATTAAGCAGACATAATGTGCCCATTTCCTTAAAATGAACCGAGTAAAGGAAACCAAGATCAGGAATTGCAGCAATCTCATACTGTGCATAGTCTTACATAAAAGTCTTCTAGCACACATTTTAGAAATGATTTTGGGGAACTAATATGTGAATATCTTGTCTTAAACATTTTATTCATCTTTCTGAAATAAACCATTCCATTACTTTTTTTTTTCAATTCTCCCAGAAAAAAACAGCTTCCTGATTTTTTTCTGGTTTTATCCCCAGATCTTCACATATGTAGTTAACCCATCTGTTCCACAATAACTGTGTAAATTAGTTCTGGTTGAAAAATAGTAACTGGCAAAAGATCACCCAGTGACCTTTATGGATTTATCATGGATTTGACTACAGGTCTCCCCAGTCCAAGCCTGGAGCTCAGCTCTTTTCTGATCATAGAGATCATAAGAAATAGTATGTTATGTAGGTGGACCAAATTTGAACTGGAAGGTAGATGATCAAACAGCCCTACCATGTGACTGATAGCCAGAAATGTCTTGATGGTGTGTAAGGGACAAATCCAATGTTCCACAGAGTTCATTTGTGCATATACAACTGTTCTGTGAACTTCAATGCTTGGGAAAGTATATTATACCTCCATAGCACCCCTTCTGCTCTGACTGAACAGATTCTCATGGCTGAAGCAGTCTGCTTCAGAAACACTGTAAAGGACAGAAATCAGGATGTTTTTGAGAGGGGCCACATGCTTGCAGACTCTGCTGTCCTAGGTTATAGCCTAGAAGCTGTGGTAGTCATACCTTCAAAAGACCTCACAGTATATAATTTATATAGATGTAAGAAGCCGTACGGGAAAGTGGAACTGCAGTATAGAAACTATTGGAAAGAAGTTCATCTCAGCAGTAAAAAGACCTGTTTGGTGAGATATTTTTTTTCTCCAGGACAGCAGTATACAGACAACAACACCAACATTGTAAGCAGATTGGCTACTAGGAGAGCCAATCCATGACTGATGAGGAACCAAATGAAGTTAGTGAGTTGGCCTCTGATGGGACTCATTTTGGACCTGTATTTCAGAAACCCGCAATTTGGAGGCATATTAAGCAGTAATGTGTTGGCCATGCAACAAAATACAACAAATCCAAAATCCACAAAAGAGTGATACCTGTATTGGCCAATCAAAATGCACAAAATATGTCAAGCAAGTTTTTGAAGTTCAACTGACTTCTTCATCAAGCAAAAGATGTTAAAATACAGGAGAAGAAAAATGACAATGTTAGAGTCAGAGGCCTAGAGTGCATCTGTCACAGCTGGCTTGAACCATTACATTTATATGCACAGTGATTATGAATATAGAATTTCTGTAATTATCTGAAAACTCTGGTTTCAATATTTGTAGTCTTACAGTTCTATAATTGTCTTACAGTTCTCTTAATTGGCATATAATTAGTGCTGGCTTGATTATGAGTGGTTCTCCCACCATATGATCTTGAGGTTGGCTGGCTTTCTTCTGCTTTGATGTAGATCCAACAAGAGTAAACAAAGGGGTGCGGATCAAAATGCTAATAAGCACCGTTAATGTCTTCCTGATTAATACAATGGGCTAGGGGGAAACATTTGTTTCATTCTCCTGTTGAAATCAATTTGTCTTAAAATGTCTGGATCATGCCCTTAGCGTTCTGACTAAAATATATAAATCCACCCAAGGGTGTGTGCCTGATAGTTGGCAAATACTAAGCCATAGAAGCACCCTATATTTATCATCTTTTTATGGAGAAGGACAGGAAGTACTTAAGGAAGCATTCCAGGAAGATTATTCATCTGTATTTGTGAATCAGACTGCAGTCAAAAAGGGAGTTCCCAAAAAGTGTTAACAATCCTATTCAACTTGACCTCATATAATCAGCACAGTCATTCATTCTGGACAACTTGGAAATCTTGCTTTGCTATTGTGGATGCACTCAAGAAATAAACTTCTTCATTCTTCTGTTAAATGCTAATTTAATATAAGTGAGGTCTTCAACAAAACAGCCAGCATGGAATGGGCTCTGTTCAGAATGCTAGCCACTTGTTTTCTTTCCCTCTTCCATCCAGTTTTTAAATCCAAGACTTCCCTACATACATAAACACCAAACAAGCATGCTGAGTCCCTTTGGTGCAAAGTTCTCCTTCATGGTTTCCCTCCTTCCTGTTTTACATGTGTAAATCTTGGGACTCCCTCAGATCTTTCCCTTGTCCATGGGTTATGCTGTTCTGGCTATATAAGGACCACAACTTAGGGTGTTGTAATTGCTATTAGTATATATCACATCTAGGAATTTTAAAGCCTTAGAGATGTTGTTCAGCTGCAACTCCCGATAGTCCTAGCAAGCAGAGTCAGGGGTGTAGCTATAGGGAGGCAAAATCAGAACAGTGCCTGTCATATAAAAATTCTGCAATCCCATTAAATTTTTCTTTACACCCCAAATTTCAGACGTTGCAATAAGTTAAAACAGGAGTGGAAAGAATTTTTTGAAAATATTTACAAAATGGTTGAAATACCTGTATTTTGAGCGTTAAGAAATCCTGATAAGAAGCATCCTGGACTGATGAAACTCTTCATAGTTCAGGCTTGTACTGCCCAAGATTTGCATGTGGTTATTTTGCACAGAGAATGACATTTTCTGTACAGAAAGCAGCATTTTATGGACAAAGAATAGTGTTTCTGCACAGCAATACAATATTCTGTGCAGAAAGTTTTGCTTTCTGCAAAAAACAACAAAGTTTGAATTTTCCACAGAAAATGTCATGAATTGTGAATAGGCTTTGAAAACTGTAAGAAATAACTTTAGAAAAAAGAAAACTCACAAAGAAATTAGGCACAGGATCAAATGAATCACATTTATTTTAAGTACTCATTCTGCAGAAGAGGGTGCCTATAAAGAGGGTACCCCCACTATTGAACACCTCATGTTTTATCCCTATCCCCGACGCAGGTTTTCCCTCCCCTGGGATCCCATTGGATAGAACCCCAAGGGTTACAAGCCTATCAGAATCGCCTTAGAAGTTACATTTCCCCTTCCCCATATTTACAATGTACGTGATCAAGCATTAATTATGCATTTCCTTCGTGCATCACGTTACATCCCAAGTGTATTATCAGCAGTTTCAAAGTACCCCTTTGTGCTCTGCCATGTCCCTATAAATCAGTTTAGTCCTTACACAGGCCTTGTCTTGTCTTCCTGTGTTATCTGAAATATACCAGTCACTCTCCAAGGTCTTGGGAGGCCCTCTCTCATTCGACTGCTATCTAAAAATCTTCCTTCTTAGACTTACTGTATTACTGAAGCTCAAATACAAAATATACTGAAATATATGTGTAAATATGTCTAAAATGTGTTATACTTATAAGCTAATACATATATATTAGTAATACATGTTAATAATACTGCAGAAACTAAGATATATTTTATTTCTCTCAAAAACTGCATTATTTTCTCGCTAAAGTTGCTTGCCACTTCCTTTGAGAAGAAGTATGTGAAGAACTACTTCAACTCACTTCAACTGAGCATTCCAGTTTTAAGATTCTATGAAGTGCAGTTTAGGCAACCAAAGAAAAGAGGCAGGGCAAAGTTATGAAAAGAATTGATAATGACCAAAATAAAATAATGAATTATTTTAGATTGTTGAAAAATTAGGATTTTTTTTGACAGATAAATTTAAAATATGAATAAATGAATATGTGCCTTTAAGTAAGATGATGGACGTTACAGTATAACCAAGGGAACATGCTTTTTAGTAGTAGAAGGAACTGTCTTGTTTACAGGATGTGAAAAAAAGAAAAAGAGGCACCAGAGTGAAAAACAATGTGTTACTGGCTGGCCTGTGCTTGAAGATAAAGATTTTAACTCTCTGAGGAAAAAAACAACAAGCAATGTAAATCTAGAGATTAGAAATGTTTTGCGTGTGTCTGCGTGCGTGTTTTAAAACCAATAGAATCTAAATGTATATTTTTGAAGGGACAAGAAGAATATAAATTTCAAATGAAGAATGTGTTCAATACTGACATGTTTTCTGGGGAACACAAAAGTTAGTCCGATTGTACAATCAATTTTAATTAAATAAGCCTTCTTACCCTACTCAGTCTCTCTGAGTTGTTTTTCATTGGCTTTAGAAACTCAGGGACAGGCAGATTTGTGGTAACAGAATGCAAATACAAGAAGTATAAAAGTGCTAGGTATGAACAGTTTTCAGCATCTCAGGCCATTTCTGCACTACACTGTTATAGTGTTATTATTCTACTTTCAACATCCTATGGAATCCTGGGTTTTGCAGTTTAGAGAGGGGCATTTAGAATTCTCAGCCAGAGAACTCTTTGACCTCAGTAAACTACAAACCGCAGAATTCCACAGGATGATGAAAGTAAAATAATTGCACTGTAACAGTGTAGAATGGAAATGGCCTCAGTCTCTGCAATACTAGATGTTTTGGGGGCTGAAGGAAAATTTCATGGCAGTGTGTGGTCAGAATTCTTATTTGGAAGGGTAATGTCTTCACCCTCCCTCCTAGCTGCATTCCTCAATAGCAAACACAGTCTGGAGGTTTGTCATGAGCCAGGCTGAGCATGCTGCTGATTCAGACTTGGACTCCGATTTAGTCTTGGACTCCCAGCCAGAGGAGGATCCCTTGGAGGGGCCTTCAGGAGAGGGAGCCCCTTCAGAGTCTAGGGAGGAGTCTGCCAGCGACCCCACAGCTGTCCCGGGCACGGATCCTGAGCCAGTACCTGCAGCAGATGTTTGTGCTCCAGAGGCAGAGGCTAGTGCTTCTGACTTGACAGAGGCTGGTGTTTCTGACTCCAGCCCGGAGTTTGCAGCAGACCCTCCCCCCACGTTCCTCCAGAGGCGGCTGGAGAAGGGGGCGGTTCGGAGGTCTCAGCGGCTGCGGGAGAAGCGTCTGATGAATCGGCCCTGAAGTCTTGAGGGGCTCCAGCTGTGAGCTGGGCCAACGGACATTTGATCAGCCCCAGCTGGGCTAAAGACTGTGTATTTAAGTTGGACGCTGTTGGAGTTGGGCACGGGGCAACAACCGTCTACCAACTGGGAATCTGCGTCCTGTGTCATGGGCTTTCTGTTCCAGGCTAAACCTTATCGTTTGAGTTTGCTGCTCCTGGGACTTGGATGTTTGTTTTGGTGACGTAACCTCTTGATTTATTTATCACTAAAGCCATAAACTCAGCTCCTGCCTCTGTGTCTGCTTAGCCGCCGCCTGACATTGACAAGGTTAGCAAAATTCCCAGACATATGATACATGGTACGTACGGTAAAATGCTATTTTGTTTAAAGTGTCTATGGTTTAATGACATCTCATCAGCTTTCCGTTCCACAGATGATTGCAATGGGAGGATTAAGACAAACCATATAATTTGATTTTTCGTGCTCAAGATATCTTGGTTTCATACATTGTTTAGCATGTAAGTGTTACTGCCCTGGCTAGTCTGAGCTTTGGCGATATTAAAGATATCCTCTTGATATCATAATTCGGCTTCACTTCTCTATTCCTCTCCACATGCTTGCAAGGCCACTGGACAAGCACGTAAACAAGCTCGGCCGTTAATTACCGTAATATTCCTGGACAATTCAGGCAGGCCAGAAATAGCTGACACACTGCTTTAGGAGACCTCCAGGCAAGTACTCTAATTAAGTATGCACACTACTTACAAAAGAGCCTCTGCCCCACGCTGGCAGCTTGATGGGTAACCTATACAATACCCAAGTACTCTGCGTTTGCATACTGGCTACTCTATTGAGAACCACTACGATAACTCAATCATTCAGATTCAGACCTTTCGGAGGCTTTGTCTCCAACTCCAAATCTATTGTTTTTCCCCAGGTACGGCATAGCCTGCAGTCACAATTCTCTTTGTGAAAACCCTTGATTCCGAGCCCTTCCTCGGAACGCTCCCGAGTTTCATCCCGCCTTGCTGCCGCTTTGCTTGGCGAACCTCCCCTCAGCTCCACGTGCTGAGCTATATTGCACCCCAGCTTCGCTCTCTATTTTTCTGGGCTTCAGGACAGGTGAAGTATCACCCAAACCAGCAATCCCTCTAAAAATCCCTCTATATCATTCCAACCTTTATTTTCTTTAGTTATCTTGCGGAGTGTGTCGCATACACTGTTTTGCTTGTATTTAATAAACATCGTTTATTATTTCAACTTTTGTGTGCTCCTTGACTCAACCCGACCCTGTAGACATAGGGTTCAAGATCTCGCTATGTTACCCTGCCTCTCGTAACGCTAAGCAGTGCTTTGAGCTAATTTTCCCCAACTTTAGTTGAGCACATTTTGGTGTCCCTCCCGGGACCTCCAGTTCACAGGGTAACATTAGCACTGACCTAGACCAGACTTTCTCAACCCAGACTCTCTCAACTTTCTCAACCCTCTAGATATCTTGGATTGACATTCTCAAGAACCCAAGCTAGGCCCCATACTGACTAGGTATTATACGAGTTGCAAACATTACATTAGGAGGACAGCAGGAGAGTATGCAGCTGGCACTTGGATATTATGTGCTCGGTTGCAGCAAATATAATCTTTGTATCTTTTTTTAAAGTAATTTTATTAAAGTTCCAACATATAAAACAAACAATTATCATTGTATTCTTAATTGTCGTATTACAACTGTCTTCCTTCCTCTCTGGATTACAGTCTTTATCATTCCATTGAACTGTTATCAATACATCACAATAAATTGTTAGTATTATCTACTTAATTTGTTAGTTCCTGTTTTTCTACTCAACTTTACTTGTTCCATGATATTTCTCTGAATTTTATCTTGTAAGAACCTTTAATACCATGAATTATGTATTATTCCCTGTCAAGACCCCTCTCGCTTCTGAAATCATCTGCCATTCTTTATAGATATCATCATCTGATTTCCCTTTTAATCTCTGTGAAACAATATCTGCATTTCTATTTTCAATAAAAGTTGCCCACCATTGTTCTGTCGTTGGTATTATATCACTTTTCCAAAGCCTTGCAAATTCAATACGGGCAGTCAAGACCATATACAGTATTATTCTCCAATATTTCTTTACCGCAGTTCCCTCTAACATATGTGTCATATTTAACAAGTACATTTCAGGAGTCTTATCAATTTGAACCTGCAATACACCACATATTATCTTATGAATTTCATTCCAATACATTTTTGCTTTAGAACATGTCCACCACATATGAAATAGTGTGCCTGCAGTCTTTTGACACTTCCAACATTGACCTGTATCCATCTTATAAATTGTCTTTAATTTTTCGGGTGTCGTGTGCCATCTATGAAATAACTTATAGTAGTTTTCTTTAAGGTTCTGAGCTACCGTGGACCTCTTTGTTCGTTGCCAACTTTGTTCCCACCATTCCAACTGAATTGGATGTCCAATGTTCTGTGCCCATTGTATCATTGCTATTTTAATTGTCTCCTCCTCACATTGTTGTTGTAATATCTCTTGATATAAATGTGAAAGTAAATGAGGTGGATTTTCTTGTCAAAGCTTCAACAGATTCTCTTGTTCTTTCTGTTCTATTCCTTGAATTTTCACGTCCAGCTGAAATCTTTCTGATAATTGTCTGTAGGGAAACCAGCTTAACTTTATACCTTCAATTTCCAATTTCTCTCTTGATTTCATCTTAAAAACATTTGTATTTGTATTCATATTTGTTTTCTCCAATATATCTTCATATCGCAACCATTTTTCTGTATCTGACCATCTTCCAAAAAAAGCTTCTTGAGGGGAGACCCAAGTGGGTAGCTGCCTAATGTTCTTATTCTTATAATCATTCCATATTTTATATAATGATTTCCTTACAAAGTGATGCATAAAATCTTTATCAATTGTCGCTTTTCCATAGAACATATAGGCATGCCACCCCATCCTTAAATCTGCTCCCTCTAAAGCCAGCATTCTCATATTTTGTAAATCCATCCAGTCCTTTATCCAAGTGAATGCCGCAGCCTTAAAGTATGCTTGTAAGTCCGGTAATCCAAAGCCTCCTCTTCTTGATATGTAAGTCAAGACTTTCCATTTTATTCTTGGTTTTTTGCCTTGCCATATAAAATTAGTTATATCTCTCTTCCATTGTATGAAAGGCTTAGCATTTGTAATTGTAGGAATATTTTGAAAAAGATAATTTATCTTTGGTAGTACATTCATTTTTATAACAGACATTCTTCCCAGCATAGATAATCGCATTTGAGTCCATTTCTCTAAGTCTTTAGATATCTCTTTCCATTTTTTCTCATAGTTGTTTTGACAAAGCTCATTGTTTCTCTTGGAAATCCAAACTCCCAAGTATTTTGCTTTCTGTCCTTTATTAAATCCCATTATCTGTTTGAACTCTGTATCTTCTTTCTCTCTCATGTTTTTTGTTATAAACACGGTCTTATCCCTGTTTATCTTAAATCCTGAGTATTCTCCATATTCTTGAATAATATTCATCAATCCTTGTATACTGCTGAAAGGATCCTCTAGAAACAAAACCAGGTCGTCCGCAAATGCTTATCTTTGTATCTTTAAATCTCAAACCATATTGCAGGTCATAGGCTGAAGCTATTTGGTACAGCCATGTTTCTCAAGCTAAGTAACTGTGGCTGTATGTGGGAGACCACAGTGAAGAACTATCTCAGGGTGCATGAGGTGACAAGTAAGTGACCTAACCAATTGCTAAACAAAGCCTTAGGGGCTGCCTTCAGGAGAAACTAACACTTGATAAATGTTAGGAAATGCAGACAGTTCCCCCAGATTGCATTTATATGGCAAATCTATTTCAGAAAAGTATGCATGATATAATGCATAGATTTCTCAATGGTTTGTTGTTGTTTGCCATCAAGTCAGATTCAACTTATGGTGACCCTATGAATGACAAGAGATCTCCAAAATCCCAGACTCAGATCTTACATAATCAAGGCTGTACCTTCCTTGACTGAGTTGATCTCCCAGTAGTGTGATCGCCTTTTCCTTCTACTTTACTAAACATTATCATTTTTTAATGAGCCACATGGCCTCATGTTATGTCCAAAGTATGACAGTCTCAGTTTAGTCACCAATTCATGCTTGATTAACTCTAAGATCTATTCATTTGTCTTTCTGTAGTCCAGGGTATGCTTTAGAACACTTCTCCAGTGCCACATTTCAACTGAGTTGATTTTCTTCCTGTCAACTTTCTTCACTGTCCAGCTTCCATGCCATATATGGTTGTTGTGCTATATATAACAACCATATGTAGAAACTGAATATATTATGGCCTGGATAATTCTGACTTTGATATTTAATTATATCTCTTTTCATTTGAGGAGCTTATCTAATTCCTTCATGGTTGCCTTTTCAAGTCTTGTCTTCTTCTGATTTCTTGACTATGGTCTCCATGACTGAGCCAAGGTATAGGAAACCTTTTAACTATTTCAATGTTTTCATCACCCACTTTAAAATTATGTAAATCATTTGTGGTCATTATTTTTGTTTTCTTAATATTCAGTTCTATCTCTGTTTTTGCACTTTTTTCCTTAATTTTCATCAGTAGTTGTTCCAAGTCTTTGAGACATTTTGTGGTGGTACTTGCTTTCAAAGTAACATCTACAGTCTAGAACTTGCAATATCAAATTTGGAAAAGAATGCAACAATAGAGTTGTCATTGCTAGTTGAGTATTAGCCAGCCTGCTGATTGACATTTCAGGTTCCCACTGATTTCTCCCTGAGGCTATAGCTTCCTGTTACCATGGTTATAACAGAAATAAAGGGAGCAACCTGCTTGTGACTGAATGCTTGAATGAGATGAGACATCACACACAGTAAAGTGTGTTCATTATGATTTTGTCATTCAGCTAAGTATTTCCAGTTCCACAGCATGATCTTATCATGCTGAACTTGTGTTGTACATGCAATCACATATAATAATATGTCCACTTCCTCTCCACACCCACCCCAAGGGAAAAGGAAAAAAAATTAACTGCACCCTCATCCTATCCTAGTGACACACATCTTATTGCAATCCACTGACAAGAACCATTTCTTGTGTGGGAGAGAAAGAAATGTTTTCACAAGGATGGTGTAACATTAAAAGTAGGATCCTCAGGAAAAGCATTGCCTCTCTATTAATTGTTGTCTCCAGAAGTTTCCATGTTCAGCATTGTAACCTAAATCCAATTGCAAGTTCAAACTGGAGGAGACAATTGAATTGGTTGCTAAATGGTAAAACAATGTATTGATCCCATTGATTTCTTTAGAAATTGGAATCAGTTTTTTCCCCCCTATTTCTGGTAACCCCCAAATGGTATTCATAGTTAGAGTGTTAAGGACAGCCATCCTGACAAGCTATCAGTAACATTTTGTGATTAGCAAAGCACATTTAGTGGCATGCAGCAGCTGAGTCTTATCTAGACATTCAAATACACATATAGGTTGCTGGTGCATTAGGTGATGAGCTTTTCTTGTATATAGCAGAAGCAGGGACCAAATCCCCTCTTCTTTGCTTCTCTCCAGCCTTTATTGTGGGGAAAACACAGCTGTTTAAATACAAAGGCATCATTCACAGTCTAGTAGTGTGTAGACAGGTAAGTTGTACACATACAACGTGCAGTCACATACAAAGTTCGTCCTTGTGTAGCCTTTTCAGTGAAATAGGCCTCAGTGAGTTCAATAGAATTACTAATAAGTAAGGATGCATGCACGGCAGCCTAGGTCTTTTGACAGGCATATTAATAACTAAAAGCATAAACCTTGAACGTTGTACTATGTTGAAACTTCAGATTACAAAGCAAAATGTTTGTTTACTAACAAAGAAGTTCATAGCTTTTTCTTCTTTTTCCTTGTTGAAAATGGTCTGTAGACAGTGAGAGAGAATCCTGTATAGGTCTGGTAAAAAGGCGACCTTATGGGTACAAGCATACAGTGTTCTGATTCTTCTGGGGTGTAAATATACCTCCATAGTATTTTTTGAGAATGGCTGTATCTGAGTGCTAGTTGTTGCCGTGGCTGAGATCACTTGGACAACTGCATTTATCTGAAATCCTAATGTTAATGCAACCTAAGATTTTCTTGAAGTGTTTGGGAAGAGTGCTATTCTTTACAGCCAATGCTAAAATGAAACCGCAGCAGTTTCTGCCAGCAAGTGCCACCCAGCCCACCTGTAGCACTTGAGGGAGTTGGTTGATAAAAGCAGGAGTCCTGAGGGAGTTGGCCTACTGCTTCTGGGGTCCCTGCTGAAGACTGTGGGAAGCACAAAGACAAGGGCCAGTCCTCCTGCCCAAAAGAAGGAAGAGAGTTGTGAAAATTCAATATTTATTTGCAGGCTTTCTGAATTTACCATCCTGAAGAGTACTGCCAGTCTACAAAGGAAAAACATGTTTTCAAAGGTGGGGGGAAGATGCTGGGTCTTAAGGAGCAATCATCACAACTGTACAGGGCAGAAAGAGATGCGGACAGAGGAGACAGTTACGCTTATAAGAAAACAAATAGCAACAGAATGGTTGTCATCCTTAAACTGTCTCCCAGACCAAATAACCTGGATAGCTCGGCCCCTGGATTGAAAATGCTGCCAGTGTATGAATGGAAAAACAGCTGACTTTAAAGACTTGATGCTGGATGAGCATGTACCACAAATACATGTCTGAATGAGTGGGGAGATAATCTCAGCTTCGTCCATTGGGATTCTCTATGCAGCAGTAGGCAGCGCCTAGGAGCAGGAAGCGGGGTTGCAGTGGTCTGTCAGGATTCTATCACTCTGACCAGGTGCCCCATCTTGCAGTTTTCTGCGTTCAAGTGTGTGGATCTGAAAGTGGCCTGCTGGGACAGATTAGGTATTCTGTTGGTTTACTACCCATCCCACTGCTCAGCAGTCTCCCTTCCTGGGGTGCTCTCAGGATTGGTGTTAGAGTCAGCTTGACTTGCAGCACTGGAGGACTTCAACATCCGTGCTGAGACAGCCCTATCAGGACTGACTCGGTGCTTCATGTCTACAGGTCTGTCCAAACTGGTATCTTGCCTCACCCATGTTGCTGGAAACATTTTGGACCTTGTCTTCTGTGCTGGGTGGGGTGACAATGCTCTGGGACTGAAGGAGCTATCTATTTTTCTGTTATGGAAAGATCACTACCTGGTGGGATTTAGATTTGCTGGGACTCAGAACCTTGGCAAAGGTAGGGAATTGATTAAGATGGTCCACCTCAGGAGGCTTATGGATTCAGAGTAAGTGGAGTGAGTAAGTGGATATAGGATTGCAGACTTAATGTAGTTTAATAATTATTCCCTCTCCTCTAAGCTGTGAAACACTGTAATCCTTTGATGGGAAGATGGCAGGGGCTCCTTGGCAAAATTTTTAGCACTCTTATCAAATTGCATTTCGCAAGATTTATTTTAGATAGGATGTGGAGAAGTGTTCACTTTATTACTTTAGTTTATTTCTAATGCCATCCCATATCAAATACTAGACAGACTTCACTGATATCTTTTTTAGTTCTGGCTCCAAAGCACCTTCCAGTTTCAGTCCAGCAAAAAGTCTTGCTTAATTCTATTTCCAGTTTTCCTGGGCTCTCCCCCATCCAAGTTCCTATCCAGATCTTCCAAACTACATTGTCCTTCTTATGAACTGATTCTTCATTTTGATCATTAAGCAATGCTTCATTGATTCTTCCTGCCTTTTCTTTTCTTTTGTTCATTTTAATTTCTTTTCACTTTTATTTGCTTGATATTTTTGCTAGACCCTTCTTCCTGAAACCCTGCCTTGACGCTTTCCTCTGACAGTTTCCCACAGGCATTTAATGAACTTTGGGAATCTTAAATATGTAGCGCATTTCCCACCTGCTCGGTTTATGGAATACCTACATATGGTAGTCCCAGCTGTGCTGCACTGGCTACTGCATGTGTCATTTCTCTTTTGCTGAAGACATAAAATATCTATTTCTGTTGAATCCATGGGGAACTAGATTATCTAAAGGGACCCAGCACAGGGTGGAAAGATGCCAATGTCGCTCTGCTTTTTAATAGCTGCAGATTTCGTCTATTCAGAAAATGTGGCGCTAGAATGTGTGATATCAAGAACATTTTCACAAATGTGGCAACATGAGGTGATGCATGAATCTCCCACACAGCAGGGGACAAGGCTGACTGTAAAGGAATCTACACTTTTTCAAGATTCTTCTATGAAATTTTCACCAAAGTCCAAACTAAAGTGCAACTATGTTCTCTTTTAAATCATTGTAAGCCACTTTGAGGCCATTTCCTCACTAGATTTTTATAGCTGGCCCCTCCTGGAACTACAAACTCCAGGATTCTATGGGATGTTGGAAGTGGAATAATAGCCCTATAAAAGTCTAGTGCGGAAATGGCTTGAGTCTTTTTGAGGAGAAAAGCGGGGTATAAATAAAGAAGGAGGAGGAGGAGGAGGAGGAGGAGGAGGAGGAGGAGATAATAATGATAATAATAATTATGGCCTAATAGTAGGCTCCTGTTCTGATGTCTAGCTGCTTTTTGCCCCACACAGCAGCACCACAATAATGCATATCTCAAGCCATTGAATAGCAAGATTAATTGGAAAGAGTAAAAAAATAATATTGCTTAGATGGCAAGGGTTATCTTGAAAAATTGAAATTTTAGTGAAAGTAGCATTCATTTTAAATGAAAAGTTACACTGACTTAACTCATCCTGCCCCCCATTGTTGCTGTTTTGACTCTTATGTATTCTGTATAAAGCATTACCTAACGAAATTGTTCAGTCTTTTGAGTATGAAAGGGACAATTTTCCCAGTGTGAAATCCAATCAGTTGTCTAGTTCGCTGAAACCGTTCACATTCATTAATCATGTAATTGTTTACCCTCTTTGCCTCCTTATTTTTTGTAGCTGCTGGGCTACTGTAAATTGCACCATCTGCCAGCAGCAGATGGCATCATAGGGAAGAGGGAGGATGGCAAGGATCAGCATACAACTCACTTTTGATCAGTTTAAAAACCGATCTTCATCTCTTTCCAGGTGAAAGCTTGTCTCCAGGCTCTTTCTGTGTCTTGGTGGATCCCATTTAACTTATAGACCAGAGCAAAGCACTTGCCAAGTCAACTTAATCAGTTCTCTTAAAAATCTCCAAACATAGAAGATAAAATGAATGTTACCACCTTTGAGATGCTGGATAGTTCAGAACTAATGTGACCCAAGATTTGCTTCCTGGATCTGCTGTATATAGTTTCTCTGGTTTAGCAGAGTTCTTTGTATGCAAGTGAATGCTGGGAGATTCAGAACAAATAAATGGAAACACATCTTCATTCATTCATTCATTACTTAGGCACTTTTCACATGGCATTTCTCATGCAAAAGGGCCTCTGGAGAATCGCACCATTGCGAGGAGCGCTTCAGATGTTGTCCTCACAATTGCACAATGCTGCTGGGGCCGGCTGGCACCGATCGTGCACTATATCATTTTCGGCTTTTAGCCGAAAATGGTGCGCGATCACACATCACTCCAGGGCCCCACGCACACTTACCGTCTGTACGGAGCTCCAGAGCAACAGCCCTCGCGCTTCCGCCCCTAGGGCAGCCTGGGAAAATACCTGTGGAAGGAAGAGGCAGAGCCTTCATGTTGCCTGCCAGCCGGCAGGCAACTGCTGCAGAGCAGAAGCAGTGGAGGTGCAAGAGCCTCACGGAAGAGGCTGCTCGCATGATCCCTGAGTAACCGCGCCGGACGCAGGTAAATTGCGGAAAGAGCCATAGTTAAAAAATGATATTGGCTACCACAAGATGGGCTAATTACTGCCAACTTGGACAGCTTTAAAAGGACAGGCTGCACGCCACTACTAGCTATCCTGGATATACCTATTACACCCAGTACCAGAAAAAATATCCCTCTGTATACCAGTTTTCTGGGTAACACAAGCACTCATGTATTGGACTTTCATTGTGCTTTTGGACTTCCCATATCAGCAGGTTGGCCAGTGTATGAACAGAATGTCAGCTAGATAGATCTTAGGTTCTAAGCAGAAGATAATCTGCCTCTTTAAAAACATGTACGTAATTGTGGTGTTGACATGTTAAAATGTGCTTTCTGGAGACATTTATAGCCAAGTTTTCAAAAGTTCTTTGGGAATGCTGCTCATTTCCACTCATCCTTTGATGACCAGCTTGTAGGGCATGCTTGCCACAGTGGGCACAGGCAGGGAAAGTTTGTGGCTTCCCTGAGCAGAAGCAGAATAAACTGTGAACTTATCTATGCCCAGAGTCTGTGCAACTTTTTTGGCTGCCTTTGCTGTGCTATGCTGTTATCTGGTCCCTAGCGTAAAAGGTGAGGAATACTTTCCAACAGAGGGCTTCTTGCCCTCCCAGTCAGAAGGCCTGATGGAAGTATCTTGTCCCTACTTTTTTTGTAGAAATTAAAAAAAAAAATCAGCCATGAGGAATCAGAAGGTGAGGTTTGTGATGGAGGCAAAGTGACTGAGCACTCTAAAGCCAAAAAAGCGTGAAGTAGGTAGTACTTGGATGGGATGTTGCTGGTGAATATCAGGTGCTGAGGGCTATATTTCAGAGGAAGAAACTGGCAAAACCATTTTTCAGTATTCCTTACCTAAGAAACCTCTGTGGAATTCATGGGGTCATCATAAGTCAACAGGCAACTAGAAGGCACATATAGATGAACATAAAATTTAGAGTAGGTTAAAGCTATATCACCACAGGAGCATACTTTGAAGTTGACCTGTGGCATACCTAGCAGGCCTGGACCAAACCATTTGGTTGCCGGGAGCAAAAGACAGGAACAGTAGTCCAAGATTTCTAGAGGATTATTTTCTTTTCCCCATGAGAATGCAGTATCAAAGGACTTTCACTCAACTGCACCTCGAATGAACGGACTCTGTGATGCAATTTGGCAAACTCTGAATGTCAGCTGTATAGTGACATCCAAGAATGCTATTTAGATCCCTTTTTAAAGGAAATGAGGACCTGAAATACAAAGAGGAAACTGGAATATTATTGCTGCAAGCAACTAACCAGTTTGTCACTTGGAGAACTGTTGTCTTCATAGTCACAGTTGCCAAATGCAGGAATAAAGTATGTGGAATCCATTTTGTAAAATTGTCAGGGAGGCATAAAAGTGTAAGTAATATTCCTGACATAAATCTTAGAAGTTTTTTTTCTCCTTCTGAGAGTAACATTGTGTTCTATTTTTTCCATGTTTGCAATGCTTTGTGTCTATGAGCAGTAAGTGATATGTTACTCGCTAACTGAATTATTTTAATAATTCATTCTGTTTATGCAAATCCTGTTATTTGATTTTTAACTTGCTGCAGTCCGAGCACTAATGCAATAAATGTTACAGTACTACAAGAGGATGTCAGGTAATGGAGGGTGGTATGAAAAGGGAATCATTCTCCCTTTGCCATCCAAGTAAAGGTTGTCAGTAGGAACTGCAGAAGCACCATGTCCTTATTTGCTAGGCCATGATAGCTAGTATTTCCAGACAAAATGAAGACTTCAGAACTAAGGTGATCTTGAGTGGACAAGTTGATGCTCTTTGGTAACAAACCATATCCACGTACATTACAAGTTGTCCAGTTAATAACATCATAATTCACATGATGAATTTCTGTGTGGTGGTTTTGTCTGTGTGTGGGTCTATTAAAAACTAGAGAATGCATCATTCATAGGATGTCATTTGGTGCAGAGACAGACCACTAGCTGCTAGCTTTTCCCTTGAGGGGCTCTATCACACTACATTGTTACAGCACTGTTATTCCGCTGTAACTGCCATGGCATCATTCTGTGAAATCCTGGGGTTTGTAGTTTGGTGAGGCACAGGAGTTGCCATGGCAGCTAAAGTGGACTAATAGTGCTATAAGAGTGGAGTGCAATAGGATCCTTAAGAGAGCTCTCATCCACTGGTACTCTTTTATCCTCTTTCATATACAATGCCCCATCCTATTTCAAAATCAGTTTGTGGCTTCTTCCTGAGTTCATCTCCGTGCTGTAAATCCAGTTAGTTTACACATTGTAGGGACTTCTTGACATTAAAGACGTTTTCATTCTTTGCAGTGGGAAATGACAATATATCTTGATCCTGAATACCTTAGACTCCTGAAAAGACTCCATGCACTTTGCTTTCTTTGTCTTGCATATCATTGCCACTAACCGAGCTTGGTTTGATGTATGCAAAAATTAATCATGCTCCTATTTTCTGCTCTTTGAGGAAGCCAGTGAGGTTTGCGCACTGGGCTCTGTCTCCTATCTTTTCATTTCCATGGTTACTATTAGTCACCACCATTGTGTTAACTCCTTTCAGATGACACATGGATTGCTTCTCTCTTTTCTTGAATGGAGTACAGAGCCAGCCAATTAGATTTCATTGAAATGTCAATTTGACTTTCCTTGTTGTGATTTGAGATACCAATTAGCTGTTGTTGTGATTACAGGGCAAAAAAATCAAAATGTCAGTTAACTAGTATCTGTTACAAGATGGCTACTCAAGCTTTTCCCCCTTCTTCTAATTGCCTGTTGTATGAACATTACCTCAGTTTGTTTCTGTGAGTAAAAAATCAAAATATGGAGAGACATAAATGCCAATCTGTTTGCTTTGGTTGCATCAAAACAAGAAGAGAAATCCCGGGCCCTTTCCGCAACGCACCTTTTCATGGAGCTGGCGTGCGGGGATCGCGTGAGCAGCCTCCAGCGAGAGGCTCTTGCGTACTGGTTCCTTCAGCTCCACAGCTGCTGCCGGCTCATGTGAGAGCCTCGCCTCTTCCCTCTGCAGTGCAGCCTGGGATTTTCCCAGGCTGCGCTGGGGCAGGAAGCGCGAGTGCCGCAGCGGCTCAAAGCCGAAAATGAAAAAGTGCATGAGCGGCGCCTGCCAGGCCCTGGAGCGTTGTGCGATTGTGAGTGCATCGTATGGACCACTCCTCACATTCGCATGATGCTCGAGGGGCCCTTTTGCATGGCAAATGTCATGCAAAAAGGGTCCCAGTGATGTAAGTAGGAAAAAATTGTATCTTGTTTTCTAGCCTCCCCCCACCCATTCTTGCATATTGTCCATTTAATTCTCTCCAACCTAGTGACCTCCAGATGTATTGGACAACAACTCCCATCATCTCCAGTCAACATGACCCAGTTGGGGAAGACTGATTCAGCCCTATGGCTGCCTTGAGCACTTTTCTGGGTGCAAAAGGCCTGATATAAATTTAGACATATTCTGCACTAGACTGTTATAGTGCTATTATTCCACTTTTAACATCCTATGGAATCCTGGGGTTTGCAGTTTAGGGAGGGGTCTCAAAGTGGAATAATAGCACCATAACAGTCTAGTGCGGAAATGGCCTTAGTTAATAAATGCACCCTTTTCCCAGAATGTCCCTCTTCCAGTCAAGGATGATATACCCAAGTCTCTCCCTCCCTCCTGTCATCCTTCCCTCCTTCCTTCTCTGTGTAAAACAGTGGAAGCAGACTGCAGGAAACAATAAAATAGAACAGAATTCTGAATGACAAAAAAAAGTTTACTTGAACCACCTAACAAACTGAAAGAACATGCAAGAGGGACATGGGATTGTACTGTTTACCCCAGAGCATGCACCCCTCCAACCACATGTTCAAGAGCCACATGAAGGGACTGAGTAGCACATACAAATAAGCCACTCAGGTATTTCCCTTGTCTGGCAGGAAAAGCATATGTGCATCTATCTATGCACATGTAGCATTGATGGTCAGCAGGTGCTGCATTGGATGACTTGGTGATTATCACCCATTTTTTCAGTGCATGGTAGGGAGAGAGTGTTGAGTGAAACTTTTCTGAGAAAAGAGAAAGCAAAAATAAAATCTGTAAACTCGAAACATCTGGGGATTCAGCAGAGATGGTCCAACTATTTGGGCAGATCAGGCACTAACTCCCCAAACTCCTCTTAACCAGGAGAGGGGCATGAGTATTATGTGCCCGCACACCCCCCAAGATTGATATAGTGTAATTAGCAATATTATTTAATTGACACTACACTAATTGGCATTGATATAAAATGGAACTGTAGATGACTGGAAGGTCAAGCTGGAAAGAGGAAAATTATTGACTGTAAACATGAGATTGTAAGGCAGGTCAACTGCACCCCCTCTAGGTGCAACCAAAGTCACTGTCAGGCAGATTACAAGGCAACTCCAGAGACAATAGGCTTATGCTAAAGCTGGACATCTCTGTGCAGAAAAGGGAAGTTCCCACCAAACTGTGATTGTTTTAACCTTGTTTCCTTACACCTGGATGTCACCTAAACACCAAAATCATTAACACTGTCTGGACCTCATTGTCTGTGTTGCAACTCCCATTGTCTATTTGGCTGGGGGAACGATTCACACCCATGCCCAGTTTTGAGTGGTTTGGCACAGTCTCTTGCTTTGCTGAATGCCACACTGTTGCCTAGATTCTCAAATGAGAGCTGTCCTTAGGTGCTTACCTAAGCCACATTGCCACTTTTCTTGCTTCTCTCTGGACCAGTAATCATCACCCGAACCCTAAGATTCCTTTATCCACAACTTTCCTGCCTTTATCCTTTGGTTAGTCCTTGTGTGAATGTGTAAGTGCTTCCATCTTTTGCATGCATGTGTGAATCTTTCAATAAAACTCATATTTTTGTTTACATTTTGGATTCTCTGGTTGGTTCTTTCCTTCATGACCCTGTAAAAATTGGCGGAAAGATCTTGTTAAGTTACCCCCCCCCTTGTAGGCCTCCTAATTTTGAGCTAATTAATTCCCCTCTGTCATGTGGAGGTACTGGCATTGTGGGTGGACCCTTGAGTTACCCACGGTTTGAGGTAACATGAAGAGTACGTATTTTATTTTTTGTTTGTTTGTTTGTTTGTTTATTATATTTGTATGCTGCCTTTCTCCTAGCATGGAACCCAAGGTGGCTTCCATTATAGACCTTGAAAAGGAGAAGGGTGGTAGCAAACTAGATGCAACTGGCTCTTCTTCTGATAAGTTCATAGTTTTGCCTATGGTGATTCCACCTCTGTCTCCATTAGCTCCAATGGTCATCAGTTGCCACTGAGATATGAGGCAATGCTTTCTGGGACAATGAGAGCAGTGGAATGGCTATTTGTGTTACAATGTTGTCTGTTTCCACCTAGGTGCACATTTTATACTTGTAAATAAACCCAAAGAGAATTATCTTTCTTCTGAAAGGAAGCCAGACTTGAGTAAGGAGTACCCCTCTGGTTTTCCACCATTTAAAGAAGTGTGAAGTGTGTATTAATACCATTGCTAGAAGTGTACCAGGAAGGACTCACTACCAGATAGTACCCCCCACATACTTTCATCAATGACATCGTAAGGGGTTGTTTCTGGGTCTCAGGTTTTGGCCTTGAAATCTCAAGGCCTCTGAGATGTCTGCTATCAAACAATAAGTGTGGTCTGTGCAATACATGATTTCCATTATCTCTATGTAATAAGGAATCAGTGCTGTCTGTGCAAAAGAGGTGCTGTGTTATCAAGAGTTCCAGGTGCTTTGACCTGGAAGAAACCCCTCATGTCCTGAAATGAACGGGCCTTTCTATACATTAAGGGGTACTTAGAATTCCCAGCCTGAGAATTTAGCACCTCACCAAACCACAAACCCCAGGATTCTGTAGGATGCAGACATTGCAGTTAAAGTGGAATCTGAAGAACTATTTCTCCCTATATAATCCTCCCCTTTTCACTGTCTCACTTTCTTTGGTGGTTCTTCCTAGTTGACTTACACTGACACCATCTTTACTGTCCTTTTATAGGCAGACAAATTTGACCAACAGTTTGACCAAGTGTTGAGGGCTAACTGCTCAGAGGAAAAGGGCCTATATTTGTTCTCTTTTTTAAATGGTTTCTTTTTAACTGCCTCCTATTTTATGGATAGTGGATTATTCTTAACTGTTGATAGAATAGTCATGACAACTATGGAGAGCCAGCGCAGTATAGTGGTTTGAGCATTGAACTACAACTCTGGAGACCAGGGTTTGAACCCCCACTCAGCCATGGAAACCCACTGAGTGACCTTAGGTAAGTCACACTTTTTCAGACTCAGAGAAGGGCAAAGTCCTCTGTACAAATCTTTCCAAGAAAACTCTGTGATAGGTTCACCTTAGGGTTACCATAAGTTGGAAGCAACTTGAAGGCCCACAACAACAAGTAATGATGATGCTGATGCCAAAATTGTTCAGTGATGAAAGATCTTTGGGTACACGTTCACAGAAGCATGGTAAAACCTTTGTGGGAGCCATGGGTTAGAAGTTTGTATATGGCCAAAATGGGGAGCAGATATAATAAGCATTTAGGATTAATATTGATGAACTAATGACAGCTATAGCTTCCTGGCTCATCCTTTCAGATTAGCTATTTGCCTCCATCTGGTGTTCAAAGCTGGTAACACTGAAGTCCTGTGAATGTTTACCCCTCTGGCATTTAAGCCTATTAGAACAAACTAAATGGATGAGGCATGGTGTGTGTGTTGCGGAGCAGGGGAATGAAGAAAGAAAAGATTGGTGCCATTCTGGCACCAATTTCAGCCACTGGCACCTGAAATTGAACTGGAGGAAAATGTACTTCACAGGGCATTTTCTTATTAAAGCATGGCACTCAGGGAACAAGAGACCTTGTTTTAGAGAGTACAGTCATGTTTTTAGAGGTGAAATGTTCTGCTATAACACTGCTGAAATTTCACTCTGGCAGCCTTAAAAATGGAAGCTGCATGTGACCCATGCCTTGCTTACCTCTGCCATACAGGCTTGCTTAGAAATAAGGTATCGTGGCAGTCAGAGACCATAGGCTCAAAATGTTGTTTTCTCTACTTTCCACAAAATTTATGAATTCCTGTGTGTAATTCATCATTCAGTGATGACATGGTAGCTTGCATGTGCCAAAAGCCTCCTCCGATCAAATGCCACAGGCCACTTCTTTAGCAGGAGCTCAGTCACTGCTGACAACCTACTTTTCAGCAGAATCCCTTCATATGCACATCACCAAATCACTTGGCAATAATAAATCAGGTCTTATACAATAGAGTTGCTTGGCAGCAAATTCAGAAGAGTGAAGAAGAAAGACTCCAGTTTATAGAATACGTAAATTGTGCGATTCATTACTGCAAGATGTGGCCAGTGACTGGGATGTTTATCACTCTACTCAGTTGGTTTGGGTTGATCCGTTTAAAGTCTGCTTCCCTAATACTCAGAGAATTAGCAGAATCCCTGATGGAAGTCCCTGAGGGAAAGCCCAAAGGAAGGAGCAATGAGACCACACTCACAATGCACCCACTATGGTCCCAATATCAAGGACCAAGACTTTCACATCCAACATGGGGACTCTCCAAACTGCTGCAAAAAAAGTGAGATCTCTTGCCACAGAAATCTTCATTTATTATTGATTGCAACTTTCTGGAAAAGCATTTTCCATCCACATTGATATCTCCAGCCAGCATGGAGGGGAAGGAGGATGAAGAAAGCTGGGTAGGCAATTTGGCCAATAAACATTCAGGTTTCATAATGCTATGGACAATTGTGCAACGACAGATATCTTCTATGTCTTTGGTCACTATTGGCTCTGGAAACCTGGATGGGAATGCCTTTTTTTTTTTAAAGCTACAGTGTTCCAAAAATCTTGCTGTTCTAGTGTAAAGGCCTTATGCTCCCTCCTGCTTGCCATTCAAAGGAATGCTCTTTAATTGAAACAAACATTTATTTGTCCTTTACTTTACTTTATTTTTAAGCTGTGATGTATCCTGAAATAAAAAGAACCCAGACTCAAGATAGGAATAAAATATTTCTATTTGTGCTGAGAATTGCCTCTGTATGTTCTGTGAAACAGGTCGTATCATTTAGTTGATTAAAAACAAACAAACAAACCTTTAGCAACAAATAGAGTAACCAACAGTAACATTTCCTCCATCTGTTTTCCCCTCTGGTTACCAAACCATAGCGGGATAGGAGGTCATTAATCAATTATTTCCAGTGTCCACAACATTCTATAACAAGCTGCAGGCAAAGATGCGACCAACACAGTGCAATTTTAACAGTGTCATGTGATAAACTCCTTAGATGGCTTTTAAACGGAACTACACAAAGTTATGGACAATAAGGCTATCAACTTCTAAATGTGTTGGTTGCAAAACATTACACCACCAGATCCCAGCTACTAGAAGAGGGCTAGAGAAAGAAGGCAAACATCTTCGTTGTCGGCTTCCTGTAAATATTTGGCTGAAAGTCTTCAGCCAGTTCTGCATGATGGAGCTCTTGTGAGTCGTCCTGTCACAATCCCAGCAGGCGAGGGAGCATGACAAGAATGCTCCCCTCCACACAGGACTGGCTCCCTGTGGCAGGGAGCGCAATGGCCATGCCTCTTCCTTCTGCAGTGCACCTGGGCATTTTCCCAGGCTGCAGAAGGAAGCATTGCCATCGCACTTCCTGCTCTTCTGCAAGACACGTAGGTGCAGGAGCATCACATGATCACGGGCGCTAAATGGAATTTATCCATTTAGCGAATACCCTGCAAGCATGACGCATGGGGACAGGATGGCAGCAGGCCGGCGATGCCACAGCGCAGAAGCATGACCAGCTAACCGCTGCCATCCTGTCCCCATAGTGGGACAGCCCCGTCCTGCGGAAATGGACTTTGTGAAGCTGTTGGGACTAAATGGACCTTTAGTCTGATCCAGTATGGCTCATACAGATGCATATTCTTACGAAAAGTTGCATATTGCACATATGCCTGAAATTCAGCCTTAATTAGGGGTAGACTCTTGCTACTGACGAGGCATGTACAAGAGAAGGCCAAGGTCTGTGTGCATGCTTGAACTGCAGTAGAAAGTTTATGCTAATGGACTTGGGTGACTGCTGCCAAAGAAACCAGAAATGGAGTACAGTTGTCTCTCCATATTCACTAGAGTTAGGGGCTCAGGACCCTTGCAAAAGTGGAAAATTTCAAAGTGTGTGTGGGGGGGGGAGAAGGGGGCTGAGACATAGTGGGGAGAATGGGCAACCAGGATCCAAAGCAGGTGAGGGAAAGGGAGCATGGGTGGGCATGGTGACCCTGTATTTCAACTTTTTCACCCATCTCCTTCCTTCAGTGTGGGGGGACATCATAAGAGGTTTTGTGATGCAGAGAAATCAGGCTGTAATCCATCCTTAGCTGTCCAGGCAGCAGCTGGTGGAGGAGGAAGAGAACCAGAGGCAATTTTTTAAAGAGCTGCTTTTTTAGGTTGGAAGATTGTTTTTAAAGGGTCTTATCAGGGCCGCCAAGGAGGAAGGTTCCCCTGGAACAGAAGTGTCTAGTGTGGGGAGCAGGGATTAGAGAAATTTGTAAATAATCAAATCCATGAAAGTAAAACCTGCAAATGTGGAAAGCTGACTGTAATTGAAGACATGTGGCCACAAACAGGAATGCAGACACACTGAGAAACTTTGAGGAAAATGTTAGGCAATGGGAAACAGAAGTCAATGGACAGGCAACTTTGGCTCAAGGAAAATGCTGTTTCAGAAAAGCACAAGTAAATCCACTGTGATGTAGTGGACCATCAAGTGCTGAACTGGGACCCAGGAGATCCAGCTACAAATCCCCACTCAACCATGAATCTTGCTGGGGGGCCCTGGACCAGTAACTCTCTCTCAAGTCTAACCTATCCTATAGGGTTGTTTTGTATATATGGCCATCTCATACTCCTTTGATGAAAGAGGTAAAATAAAAGTAGTTAATAAATGCATGAAATGAATTTGCTCTATAAGAAAACATAAATTCATCAGCCTCTTCTTCCTCTCTTTTCAGGATTAGCTGGAAATTTGAGATCTGTCAGGTCTATCCTACTGGGAAGGGTAAGAACAAAAGGGGAGGAGGGGAAAAAGCCCTTATTTTGACAAGGCCTCTATGGAGTCTTTTTTATTAAAGAAATACAATAAAATAAGAACAGACAGAACTACATGAAAATAAAATGTGTGATTGAATTTAACATATCTGATTAGCATTTTACTTTTAAATATATTTGGGAGGGCGAATTACAAAGACCATGGGGAAGGCACATGGGGATTTTTTAAACTCTTCGCCCTGTCTGAGTCCTGGCAAATACCGCCTCTACTTGAAACAGTTTCTTGTATTTATTGAATGAAACACAAGGGGGCAGAGTTGCATAAGCTGTGTTGTTGTGTGCCTTCAAGTCCTTTCCAACTGATGGCAACCTAAGACAAAGCTATCACTAGGTTTTCTTGGCAAGATTTGTTCAGAGTGGGGGGTTGCCTTTGCCTTCCAATGAGGGTGAGAGTGTGTGACTTGCCCCAGGTCACCCAGTGAGTTTCCATGGCTGAGCAGGGATTTGAAGCACGGTCTGCAGAATCATAGTCTAATGTTCAATGTTCAGTGTTCACCATGCTGATTCTCTGCATAGCAATGGAGTTCAAATTTGTAATGCAACCTCATGGCTGTTTCAGAAATAAATCTAATTTTGTTCCATAGACTTAGTCCTAGGATCAATACTTTAAAAAGTGGCCAAATGTGTTTTGAAGACAATGTAAACTTTTCTTCAAACATATACTTTCTCCCCATGTTTCTTTTCTTTTTTGCAGGCTCTATACCTTTCTAACATGCTCAGCACAAGTCCAACAAAATGCAAACAGAAGCAGTAATAACCTCATGCAATATTTTAGTTAGGAGGAGAAAGCAAAAAAAAAAAATCAGGTTTATTCCTCTAGATCATTATTGTGCGTGATATACCAGAACACCTAAATTTATTTGGACTTATATGATAGTTAACAGCATCATACCGCTCTGACTATACCTGATCCTGTCTAATCGCAGAAGCCTAGCAGGGTTAGGCATGGTTACTACTTGGATGGGGAGCTCCAGATAGGGTTCAGAGAGACTCTTGCCTGAAAAACTGGGAAGCAATTGCAAGTAAGAGTTGGGTATATTCACTGGATGGATGTATTACAGTGCTTAGCAGTGCTATCTTTTATATCTAGTTCCATTCAGTTCAGCTGGATTTCCCTTCAGTTCAGCAAGTTCCCTTCAGTTCAGTTGGATTTGTTTCTGCTTAAGTGAGCATATGAGTTCCTTAGCTGGATTATTCAGCCTTTCTGTAATATGTTGCTGTTTTCATTACTGAGAGGTTTTAACCATTGATTCCATTTAGGCTTTCAAAGAATCAGTTCAGTCCTCACTTATCTTGATGTAACTGTGATTTGGAATGGAATTAGCCTTCTTTCAATAAGGCAGACACTCTACTGTTGGCCATCCAGTCACATTTAATTGTAATATTTGGCTGTGGCAACTGCAACTCCTGAAGGAGATTGAAAATGACTGGTTATTAACTGAAAAGATTTAGCACTCTGCATCCAAGATAGCCGTGAATACTTTAAAAGACAAGTAAATGGAGAGCCAATGTGATGTAATGGTCTGAGTGTTGGACTACAGCCCTGGAGACTAGCGTCTGATTCCCTGCTTGCCCATGGAAACCCACTGCGTGACCTTAGACTCATCACACAGTCTCAGCCCCAGACAACCCTGTGATAGGTATGCCTTAGGGTCGCCATAAATCAGAAACAACTTGAAGACACACAACAACAACAACCAGTGCATGAGCGTTTCATTAAACCAAGCTAATGAACTGTCAAATACAAGCATATAAACCAGTCAAGGTATGTTAGAGTAAAGTAACATGAACACATATCTAGCAGCTATGCCAATTTCCACACAGATTATCATAAGTAAAGCATAAGCCATTTTCTCAACACTGTGTCTGGACTGTGACTGGAGTGATATACGCGCCAGTGAGATTCAAGTTAATGTTCAGAAGGAGTCACTGGAGACCACTAATGCCTCTCCATTTGACAAAACGCAGGTTAAAAGGGTCAAGTCACCCTGGCTGTTGCATCCCCCTTTACTCCAGACCAGTACCAGTAGATGGATTCTGTGTCTATGCAGCAGTGAATCCATTCTGGGTTTTAATACCACCTTTAAATGAGGTCTCCAAGGTGCTAAATCTATTTTGAGGCAGGGTCCAGCACTTTGGGTGACTCCTTTAGAAGCTCAGGTGGCACAGTGCCTTCTGTGCCATGCTTTCCATGCCTGGGTCCCATTTATAACTAGGAAATCAGGCTCCACACGTACTCTACATCAGGCCTTGAAAACATGCCAAGGAAGGAGTAGAAAAGCCAAGGCAGTGGGAAGGCCAGTAGGGTCTTTAGTGCTGACACAACACCATATCCTACTGTGCTTCCTCACTCAACAGAGCAACATGATTTCCTGCACACACACCCCACAGACATTTTGACAAAACAGAAAGTTTTTATGTTTTCTGCTCCTGAGCCCTAATTTGAGCCACATGTCAAGGGTAACAGAAATGAGAGTGTGTGAAGGCTGAGGCACCTGTGCTCAGAGAAGTTGAAAGACCTGCATGTCTCATTCCTGCCACCCCTGCAGTGATGCCGAAAACCCTGTTAAATCAGAAGCTGGCCAGTGAATCAATGATCAGGAGATCTGGAGTGGTGGCGGGTGGGGGAGAGATATATGTTGCTGCATGAGAGGTCAGAGAGGAACGTTCAGAGCATCTTTAAAGATGGTGTTGCTCTCCCATGCTTTCCTACTTTCTCATGTCATCTGGACCCTGGTCCAGAGCAACTTGAGTAACTTCCCACAAGGAAGACTCAGAGGGAGATGCTCTCTTGCTGCCAGACACGAACTGCATCAGTGAGTCTGAACTTTCACTAGGTCACACTTCTGCCTCTGTCTTAGGCCTGGCTGGGTCCAGAATGAGGAAAAGAGACCAGCCAAGGAATATCAGTTTCTCCAAACCTTCTTGAAATCTGTGTCATTTTGTATATATTTTATTTGTCTAGTAGTACCATAGAAGAGAAATGCATGAGAACAGAGCTCTGTGGCCTTTCTTCTCCAGAGTAGGAGCAAAAAAATAATCTCCCAGAGCACCATGGGAAATGGCAACCCTCTCCTTACTCTGGCAAGGTAATGTGGTGATGATGATGCTTTCAGCTATCTGTGATAGTGATGTAGAAAGTCAGATAATGAAGAAAAATGCCAAACAGAAGCTGGGTATTTCTTTGTTTTACCTTGCTGGGGATTCCGCCTTCTTTCTAGCGGTTAAATGGTAACATTTAGAAATTAAGAATATTTACATTTAGAAATGTTAACATTAATACTTAGAAATGTGTGTTTATAATTAAAAGTTAAAGACGGCATTTCAAGGGGCTGAAGATCTCTTGTTGATGCTCAGTGTGCTTTCCAAGCAGAACCTGAGCAGTCAAACTGAGCAGCCCTGACTTCCATAGAACTGTTTGTAATGTAAATAGGCACAGGATTGCAGTCAAGCTGATCCTGATCGTTTAGATATTACACTACATATTGCTGCTGTGTGGGACAGGGTGTATATATACTTTGTGGTGATGAGCTCCTGCACTTTAAAATGCACCTTGACACCACTGGTTGCACAACACAATTTTGGCAAAACCCCACATACACACCCGGGTGCTCTTATTCCATATACTTTCTGTTTACATTAAAAACCACATGGCTGAGATTCATGACAGTGCACCTCCAGATTGGCTCTGCTTGGGAAACTGAACTCAGGAAAACGAAGGAATCCTCTCCCCAACTCAGATGTTGGTTGTTGTTTTTTTCTAAGCCTAATTATTCAACAAGTAAGACATCATCCCAGTTCTTGAATTGTTGTTGTGTGCCTTCAAGTAGTTTCTGATTTACAGTGACCCTAAGGCAAACCTATCATAGGATTTTCTGGGGTTGAGACTGTGTGACTTGCCCAAGATCACCCAGTGGGTTTCCATGGTCTCCAGGGTTGTAGTCGATGCTCAAACCACTATACCATGTTGGTTCTCAGTTTTTTAATACTCTTATTGTTCTCAACTTGGAGTGATCATGTGAAGTGTCACAAAGAGCAGTTATTATGCAAGCTGGCAAAGGTCTGGGAGACTTGAGTTCTAATTCCTACAAAGCTACTAACTCATTACATCACTATTGTAGCACCTTTCTCACTTGTTTATTGCAGGGAGTTAATAGAAGGATTGCTGTGAAAACAGACGAGATAATAATGGTTATACAGCTCTTTATCAGATAATCTGATAAATCTTAAGGCTCCTCCAGACTGCCTACTAGAATGTTGGAGCATTCAGTTTCAGGATTTCACACAATGTAATGCCTTGTAATGATCGTTTCTCCTCCTGCATCTGGTCCTGCCCTAAATATATTGGACTTTTGTCCTTTGTTTGTTGCTGGTTGTAGTAGATTTTAATACTAGCCCTGACCTGCACTCTTTTCTCCCACCTAAGGTGTGGTTAAGCTGTGGCCCAGGTATAATTTCCCTCCATCCATATCATCTTTTCCACAAACTCAACACCTTTCCTCCCCAATTTGGTCCTCCCCAACATCCCTGTTTCCAGTCCTGCACATTATTTCTGTGTTCTAGTTCTAATTTTCTATTGATTTATTTTTTTACAGTTTTTTTTTTTGTATAGCCATAGTGGTGAAGTGATAATAAGGCTCTTCCACTTTAGCTCCCCTAGAAAGAAGGGCAGGGATATAAATCTTCAATCTGATAAGTGGAAATATCCAAGAATCCCCTCTCACACATTATTTCTATTTTTGGTTTTTAATTTTCTGTTTCAATCTTCTTTAAGGTTTCTTTTTGTATAGTTATAGTGGTAAAGTGATATAAAGCTAGACCACTTTAGCACTATAATTCTTAAAAGAAGTGGCAGGGGACAGAGAGAGAAAGAAAAGTTCTGCCTGCTAACCAGGAATCCAGGTCAGTGGGAAATCTTAATGGCAAAGCTCACCCTCCCATCCCAAATGCCATCAGTGGAGCACACCCAAAAGTACAATGGGAGGAACGAAGACAACGGATACTGATGTGCAACTTTTCTCCCAGCCTGTATCGGAAACTCCCCGGATGGGTGGGGTGGGGAAACACTCTCCGCAGTGGGAATAAAAAGATGCAGCCAGTACAGGAATTTCAGGAGGGCAAAAAATGATACAGGAAGAGTTTTATAGCTATTTTAGCCCTCTTCTCCCCACTTCTGTTTTTCTTTTCCCAATTGACATTCAACATTCTGTGGCTGCTGAGAAGTCATTGCCAAGTCCTCATTGTGGTTTTAGGTTATGCTAGAGGGAGAGAATTCTTAGATTTATTTTTTTAAAAAAAAAAAATACACTCCTGCAAATCTCAGACTTCCTCAGAGCATGCCAGTCCCCCCATCCATCTTTTTTTTCTGAGTGTTTTGACCTGCTCTTGTCATGAGCTACTGGACCTGAGTCTAGTTGTCCCACATGGCCGAATCCTTGAACTATAGTTTGCAGCCTTCTCCGTGAAGAGCTTTTTGGTACTGGATGGACTTTATATCTCTCTGGGCAGGAAGGAGACTTCCATGAGTAAAATTGTCTTCCTGAAATCTAGTACTGTCTGCTCCTATAACTTTCTGTTACTCTTTGGTCCTATTTCTAGATTAGGAGTGGCAGCTGGTACCATTAATCTCACTGTGGTGGTGAATCCACTCTGGATTTTAGTCTGAACTTTAAAAGAGTTACTCAAGGTGCTGAAACTATTTTAGGAAATGAGTTCAGCACATTGGATTGCTTCCTTTAAGTTCAATCTCAAACCCAGAACAGATTCAGCACTCCATTGATGTCAACACTTCTTTGGGCTTCTTTGGGCTGACTTACACCTTGATTTCATCTCCTGGTTTGCCCTTCAGTCCTGATCCATTTGCTCCTGCTTACTGTTCTTTCCTACAGTTTTTGGTTCCTAGGCCCAGTGTGCCAGGAGCACTCCCCTCCACACCTCACTCAGTCACTGCAGAGGGGAGCACTTTGACCACGTCTCTTTGGCCTTCCCTTCCACAGAGCAGTTGGGCATTTGCCATTGCTGCGCTGGGGAGGGAGGCATCTCCAGTGCGCTTCCACCCTTCCCATGGCTGGAAAAGGCAGCAGCACGACGCAACAGTAATTGTAAAATGGATTATTTCCGTTTTACAAATACTGCACTCGTTTGATGCGCGGGACAAGATGGCAGCAGAACCATGACAACGCCGTGTGGAAGCACGACCCGCGGAGTGCTGCTATCGTGTCCCCACAGCGGGGCAGCCACACAGTGTGGAAAGGACCTCAGTTTATGGCTCGCTACTGAGTGCCGCCCACAGCCCAGCCCTCACAGACCTCTGATCCTGTTGGTGTTACCACCTGAGTTTTCTTTGATCTTGCAGAGGGAAAGAACTTTATAGGAGTGAGAACATTTAATATTTCATTTTATAGTTTAGGAATTCAGGTTTATAGAGATAATGAATTGACTGGAACTGTCCTTTTTTTCTCCCTACTCAAGCCCTGCATTAAATGAGTCAAGCTACTGAGTAATAAATAGGTTTTTTACTCCAAAGCTGCATTTCTCAAAATGTGGGTCAAGGTATTTTGGAAAGCGTGGACAACTGTTAGTGGAGAAATTGAACATTTATTCCTCCTATTTATGTGTTTTGTCATATGCATGATGGCATGCACAGGCTCCATGCAGTCTTGCTAATTTGAGAAGAACTGACTTTAAAATATACTACTTGTCACAATGTAATCTGCCTCAGTACCTTGAAGGAATCAGATCCCATCTGATCTTGGAAAGCTTGACAGAGTCAGGCCTGTTTAGTACTTGGATGGAAGATTGCCAAAGAATACCAGGGGCTGTAGGCTATGTTTTAGAGAATGACAATGGCAAACCACCTTGGAGTATTTCTTGCCTAAGAGAACCCTGTGAAATTCATGTGGTTGTAAAAAATCAACAGGTGACTTGGATCCACATGCTTTACTTTTACACATTGTAATGCTGCAGGAAGCAGAAAAACAGTCCTTGCCAAAATTTTATTCTTTACTCCAAAGGAGGGATATACAGCTCTTGTTACTTGGAAGAGTATATGTATGCATTTGATCTGAACATTCCAGTCTCAGTTTTTTAATCTTTTGGTCACCTTCAAAATCAAGTCTGAAGGCTGAGAACATAAATTGTCATGCTCCCATCCCAGGACACAGAAAGGACCCTTTCCAACAGCCACTACACAGAGACATAAATGGGACAATAATGTAGGTGAAAAAAGGAGAGCCTAAGCATCTCAGAGCATTTATATAGTAAGGATGTATTAATTAGGCAAACAGCTGGGGAAGACTATTAGCCTATATAAACAGGGGAAAAGATGGGAAGAAGCTATTGTAGACAACTGATATTATCAGTGGAAGCAGCACATCTCATGTTCAGATCCCTTGCTCATGTTTCTGGAGACCTTGACCCTCACCTTGTGTAAAGACTTTGCTGATGGACTGTCACTCTGAATTTACTACAAACTCAAACTGCAAAACAGTAACTGTTAACTTGCTAACAAACTGTTACAAACTTTGCTCATAGTTGCTGATAACAGACTTTAATTAGAGAACTATAAGCTTTGGCTGGCTGCTGGCACAGGACATAAATGTGCCCAGTAGGAGAATGGAGAATTCCAAGTTTATTATCTAGTAGTTCCAAGGTAAGGCTGGGAGATATCATTCTCTGAGTCCTTGGGGAGTCACTGCCAGTTAGTGTAGACCTAGGCAGCATGTCATTACATCAAACTGAAACTCTCATCATGCCCAGCCAGGATGAGAAATGGTGAGAGGTGATGGGAACTGCAGACCAATCGTATGTGAAAGGGCCCATGTTTCCTCTTCTTGGTGTAGATGGATTAGTGGTCTCTAACTTGGTAAATATAGTGAACTTGGATACCCACCATAAGATCAATTACATAGCACTGTTTACACTCCTATCAAACAATCCAAATGATAACTGGAAAACAATAAAGTTAAGTATTTATAGATTGAATGAAATGGATCTGGCACCAAAAAAAGCTTCTATTCTTTTGCTCTGATTTGAAGAATGGATTGAATCTTGGAGTGAGTTTGTACAAGTAGAATTAAGGAACCACACATTTATCTCACATGCACTTCTTAGGCATAGTAATCAAACTAGAATCGCCATTAACACACACCCACACACCCCAGAATGTGAGGATTTACTCTTCTTAAAAACTTACAGCTTTCATAGGTTAATGAACATTTGAAGTACTCCAGAATCGTGCAAAGTGAGAAAGGTTTTGCTGTTTATCATGCTAGATTATGAATGAGCTGCTGCTGAAAGAGTCTGTACCAGGAGGAAAGATTTCCTGGGAACAGTGCCCAGACCTGTGACACAAAAGAGCACATTTTTAAACATAGAAAGGGTGGGATTAGAGCTTGATGATTACTGTGTTAGCCTGCACCCAGATTGAACTGTAGGTAATCATAACCTGGAATGAAATTCATGTTTACACACTTTTGGAGAACGTTGGCATTCAAAACCCTAAATATAGCACTCCATCCCCTCTTAAGGAATTGTAAGTAATACTGTGCATTTCTTACTTGTAAGCTTCATCTCATAATTGTCATTCTAACTCCCATTGATTTTTATCCAGGTATCTTAGAAACTTGCACATATACATTTCTGAGACCATGTCTTACACCAGGAAGGGAGAGGCTGCAGTCCTCCAGATGTTGGGTTGCTATTCCCATGTGCCCCAGCCAGCATGGCCTATGGAAATGATGATGGGGGTTGTAATCCAACATGTGGAGGGATGAATGTTTGGGACACTTCTGTGCCTTGTTTGTTTAGCTGTCCTGTCATCCACTGGCTCCAATTCCCTGGTAAACCATAGAACTGGCTGACAATAGTTGGCAGCAACCTGTTGATTCAACAGCTCTTTTCACCTCACTATTCCATAGTGAGATCAGGGCTTTGACAAGAGTGGTAGCCATCCTATTTAAAAAAAAATCTCCAGAGCATTCAGGAATCATGTAGATTCCTCAAGCCTTTAAGGGTAGGTTCATTATCTTTGAAGAGAAGAAGATATACTTCCTGTCTGGACTGCCCAAGGAAATGTTCTGATCATGACAATGGGTTTACAATTCCAGACCACTACCCTCATGCCCAAACAATAATACTAGGTCCAGAGTGAATCCTACAGAGTTCATTGGGCTGTTAACATATTAAGACAACTCCATGGTTGGCATTGACAGCCATGGAAATGCAAGTCATCCTGAGCAAACTGGGCATGAACATTAAGTGTCCAGGGGTGTGTACATTTCTACACCATACTAGTTACCTTAGACAGCTGAGGTAGGGAGGCTGATGGCCAAATGTGGTAGCTGGCATATCAGGAGTATCCTGGATCTGTCTCTTTGGCCTAACATCAGTTAGAAACCTTCAGATCCAGCACAAAAGTAGACACGTCTCCAGTGAGGATAGTCGATTCCTTATACATTTCAACATTCTCCTCCCCTGCAATTTCCTCTGCTTTGTTGATGAACTATATATTCAGATGAATGAAGCTGAAATAGATACACACCACCCATTTTATCCTGTGATCATATTGATATCCACCAGTGGTTCACCAGCTCAACCCTCCCATCGATGAATAAATTATCAGTCAGAGACATATGTGGGTTGAGCCAGAATTCAAAAGCAGCGCCAAAAGGCCATAGGTTGAGAGGGCAACCCAATGACTTCTAGTGGCAGGAAGGATCAAAAGAGGGGATAGTTCTTGAATGACTAATAAATCTTTTGTTCAGCTAGCTTATCCACCTTTCAGCAGCAAACCTCCTTCCACCTGTGAAAATTGAAATGGGGGTGCCCCACCCTCCACCCTCACCGACTTCCCTGCCTGGGCAGGTAACAAACAAAAATTCTGCTGAAATAAAATGTAGGATAAGAAAAGCAGTACAGATTAAAACACATAAAACAAAAGATCTTAATAAAGCCGCAAAAGAATACAGCAATAAAATGGTAATATAGTAAATAAATTGCTTGTGTCCTAGAACAATAAGTACTTAAGCAGTAGAATGCTAAGACACAAAAGTCCTGACACCAAAGGGGGAGATAATAAAATGTTTAAGAGATCTTTAAACAATAAAAGTCATGCTAACAGACTGAAAAATTGTAAAAACATATCTAAATGCAAACAGAAGCTGCAACAATAACAAGAAAATGCTAGAGGATACCATAGCAGCCACTTTGAAGCATCCATCGTTACCAGGACCTTCTCCTACTTCTTCCTGCTGTACATTCAGGAAGAAAACTTCAGCTTGCAATCTGTTTGTCACAAGATTAAATGTAAAATAGTTCACGCAGTTCTTTTGCAAACAATCAAGAATATGGCCCTCGCCTTTGTTTACACCCAAAGGGGGAGCCCATCCTTCTTGAAAAGCCCTTCTTGTCCTGATAACATCTCAGTCCTGGAAGGCTGGAGGTCACAGAAATAAGTAAGAACAGCTAGCTCCACTCACTTCCAGGTGACTCTGTCCTGGTGCACTTTATATAGTAGCTAATTCTGCACTGTGTTCTCTGTGTGGTGGATAATACTTAGCAAGCTAAGTGCTTGATGTCAAGCAGCAGAGTCACTTACCAACTCTCAGGTGTTCTGGCCACTGAACCTCTCTTCTTTTTAATTTAAACAGGAGATATAGTAGCAGTGGGATGATAAATCCACTCTGGCTTTAAGTCTGAACTTTAAAGGAGCTATCTAATGTGCTGGACCTACTTTTGAAATAGGGTTCAGCACCTTGGAGAACTCTTTTAAATCCTGGAGTGGATTTATTGCCCCACTGACATAGAAGCCTCCAGCTGTGGCTATGTAGTAGCTGTGTCTTCTATTATCCACTGCCCACTGTCTTCCTAGCTGCTGCTATGTAATTGTAGAATTTGCTCACCACCACTGTAAACAGATAGAGGATGGACAAAAGAGAAGGGGAAGGAGTAGGGAACACAAACGTGCAGATAAAGAAGACTACTACTTTTAAAAAACACACAGTCTTATGAGAATGTGTTTCTTCTGAGCACTACAAACTGTTATCTGTATTTTAAGATGCTTTAACTTGCATTATGAAAAATGATGGGGAAAAAGCACACGTTGACAAGCACAGCTTTTCTCCTAGTTTCTCTGCAATTATGTTAATAACTGGAGTTAGTAAGAGTTTCACATTTAATTGATATTTTAGGGTTTTCTCACACGAAATACAGAGTTTAAATTCCTTGGCATAAGCAAATAAAGCCTTCTTTCCCAAGATTCCCTGAGCGTTTGATGAATGCTTTGTGTCAAGGAGATGTAGTTCTTGCTGAGAGAGAGCTCTCTATTTTTGTTGTAGCTTAAAGAAAACAACTGTAATTTCAGGTTTCTATAGCCACAGCCTAAGAGAAACTGAAGCTCTGTCATTTGTCCCACTTCATCAAAAAGCAGTACAGTACCCTGTTGTTCATTGCACAGTAAAATAAGCAGCCCAGATTTTCAGGGTCAAGATATTATGTTACCACTTAGGGTTACCAGAACATCACCTAGGGATCTGATCTGTACCTTTAAATCTCATGCTGCACTAGGAAACAATGGCTATTCTCTCTCTTCCTTTGATCTTTTTTTAGTCAGTTATTGCAATGAGCAATGTTTGTGTGTGCTTTATAGGAAACAGAAGAGAGTCATGGTATGTGGGGCAGAAGCCACAGTGGCCAGTGGTAAGAAGAGCAAGGACAAAGGGAGCGTTCATCGCACACCTGCAAACTGAGGCCCCTTCCGCATTGGGGGGGGGGAACGCCCGAAAACAGAGCTTACCGGCTTTGTTTTCCGGCCGGCCAAGTCCGTCACCACGAGGAGCAGCATGAGTTCGCTGCTCCGCAGTCCTTTGGCATCCCAAATGGCGGTTTCCGGTTGGTGGAGGCTCTCCACCAACCGGAGAAGCTCGCCAGCCGAAAGCCTGCCCCCAGGAGATCTGCAGGCACGCACTTGCGCACGCCTGCAAATCTGCTCCGGAGCCGGGCAACGGAGCGGCACGGGGTTGCGCGCTCCATGATTTTTAAAAACCTCTAAAAAGAGGTTTTTAAAAAACATGCCGCGCGATCAGTTCCAGTCGCTCCGGAGTGGACTGAGGTATGGAACTACAGAAAGTAGTCCGCCCCAGTCCACTCTACGGTGCGGAAGACCTCCGTTGGAGGTCGCTCTGCACCGTTTTACTAGCCCGGTGCGGAAATGGCCTGAGTCAGCCAAGCAGGCAAGCATTCACATATACACACTCACAGAGGCTGGCCAGACAGCAGGCTTTCACTCAGCAGTAGTTTAGTTACAGAGGATATCCTCCACCTGAGGTGGGACATGTTCCATTTACCTCATTGGATCAACCTCCAATGGAAAAATCATGAGGACAAACAAGACTGGAGAGAAGCTCAAGCCATTACACCATTGTTTTCCCCTTGCAAATAAGGCAGAGACGGAGGAGAAATTCATTTGATTCACTTTTCAAAGCAAACTTATCTACTTCACAGTTCCTAAATGAGAGAACCAACATGGCGGAGTGGTCTGAGAGCTAGGCAATGACTCTGGAAAACCAGGGTTTTGTCACCACTCAGCTGTAGAAGCCCACTGTGTGACCTATGGCAAGTCTCATTCTCTAGCCTTAGTCAGAGTTAAGACAACCACAAATGTCCTTAGGCTAAATCTTACAAGAAAACACTGTGATAGGCTTGTCTTAGGATTGCCATAAGCTGGAAACAACTTGAAGGTACAAAACAACACTGAACAAGTATGTGAGCCAGACTGCAATTATACTTTGAGCATTGCACTTTTTAAAAATTTCCTGATACAGTTAAGTTTCCCTATTAAAAATGCGTGTGAAAATGTACACCTTGTTAATATTGTGGGAAACAGCACAAGACACTTTCAGAAAAAGGTGCAGACTGGGAGAAACATTCACAAAATGAATATACTTTTTTGGTTTGTTTTTTTTTTAATGTAAACTGATTTAGGAAAAAATGTTGGGAAAATGAGAAACTGAACAAAACTTGATAAAGTCATCTATCTCTAGGTGTTACTTTTAGTAACTATCAAAGCTGCTAGTTGGAATCATCAGCAAGGAACTGCATGTTCGGCAGAGAGAAAACATGTGGTCTGCCTCCTCTGTTGCATGATTAAGAGAGAAAGGAAGAAGGGCAAGGGGGGGGGAGCCAAGCCTGAGAAAATTCTATATCAGTACAATGTGGTATACTATACTCCCCTCCTAATCACTGTAGGCAGCACTCCATCATTTTCTGCCCCCCACCACAATTCCCTTGTGTAAGTGTGGTTGCACTGCTCTTCACTTCCAGCTGCCATTCCCAGGCCCTGTCTGTTTTGGAGCCTTGCCCCCCCAGTACTCTAGGGGAGTTGTTAAAAGTTAAGGTGCTGCTGAATCTGTAATGGTGATACCATGGTGGCATGAGAAAAGGGGGCATCAAGGGCAAGAGGCCTTATTGCATTCTTATGGACTCTGAGGCTGTTCCTTTGTCTCAGTGTGGGAGAGAGGGAGAGGAGAGAAGGCAAGGAGGAGATGTTGAAGCAGAGAAAGGAGCAAGCAAAGCCTGGGGCTAGAATATCTCAAAAACCACCTCCTCCCATAGGGGCCTGGCCAAGACTTTGTTATTTATCCCCCCACCATGAGGGTACACATGTGGGTACGCATGACAAGGCTTTTTCTGCACCAGACAGAGAAAAAGGGAAGGCAGCACATTTAGCCTAGATCTCTTGCTGATTGCAGCACACCACTGGCTTCAAAGAAGAGGAAGTGAAGAGCAAAAAGCCCCCTGAAAAGTCACTGGCCACCCACCAGCTAGGTTTTGCAGAATCCTGGTTTGTTGGTTACAGCCTGTACTATTTACAGGAGAAGGAGAAACATAATATACATGACTACTGTACATGCTTTGAAGTAGATTTTCCTGACTTTTCAAGCATTTCAAGCTTAAATCTTTTGAAATCTGAACTGCACTGGGCTATAATATAACCATATGTTCCTTAAAATATGCTGAGACAGGATGTATAGCGCTTGCATTTTCCATTTGTTTCCACATTTGTTTGCTGATAGTTTGAGGCTGGGATGTTTCTGGCCTGGCAAGTCTACTTCCAACAGCTACCTTTAATAGATCACTTGCTATTTTACATGAAGAGCCAGTTCTCACAACCTCCCGCTTCCGTGCAGTAGCACTTTGCTTTATTTTTGAATGAATCAGAAAGATAGGGATTTATATAGGGATGGGCCAACCGAATCCTCAAATCCTCGAATCCTTGGCAAGGATTCAAGATTCACGGATCTGAATCCCTGCGCCAAAATAGGTGAACTGAATCTTTCAAATCCACCAAATAGTTTGTTTTTAAAAATTGGCACCTCCAGGCCCTGCCAAAGGCCTGATTGGCCAGCGGGCCCCTGGGCGCAAGACAATCATGGTGGAAAGCCTTGCGCACCAAAGGCTGCCTGTGCCCGCTCGTGGGGCTGCCTGTGCCCACTGGGCCTGCCTGTGCCTGCAGCTGCCTCTCTCTGCAAGGTGATAATCTCTATTCTTTTGACTTGAGACTGGAGGGTAAGGACTGGGAATTACTGAGACTGGACTAGAGAGTTGATTTGAAAGTCCTTTGCTGGACTTGAGAGTGAACTTGAGGGTAGAGAATTGAGACTGGACTAGAGGCTGTTTTTTTTTTAAAGTGCCTTCCTTGTTGCAGAACTTGAAACTTGTCAAATTCTGCTTCAAAAACACTTTTCAGTAAGTGCTTTCTTTCCCTTGCTTTTTAAACTCTTTTTAAAAAAAGGATTTGAAAGATTTGAGATTCATGAGATTCGTGGATTCCCAGGACCTTCCAGGGATTCGGATCTCGATTCAGATTTGGAAAATTCTGGATTCATCTCATCCCTAGATTTATATTTAGTTCCAAATTCAGTCCCCCCAGGAGTCTTGCTATTGTGGGGGAGGGGGGCAATGCGCTCATTTTTAATTTTATCATCTTAAAGGAAGCTTTTTTTTTTCAGTCCTCAAATTTCTAGCATTGCAGAGAATGACACATCTTTTGATAACTTTCCCTGTCCCCCTTTTTGGACATCTAAACTGTTGCCAAAATCTTAGATCAGCTACTTAGTTAAGGAGACATAATTAAGTAACATCCCCTGGACTGATCCCCTCCCCTAGTCCACTAGTTGCCAGATTGGGGGAAGGAGGTCCACTCAGCTGGCAATTGGGTGGCAAGGAAGATAATATTTCCCTCCTTCTCCTGCCAACAACAAGGCTGTGACAAGGACTTGAAACAGGGCTCCTCTTCTGATCGTCACAGCCTCACTAACTAGCAGGAGAAGAGTGGAAATATCATCCTTCTCTTTGCACCTGATCATCACCTGAATGGACCTCCTTTGTCCAGTCTGGTGGATGGCTTTCAAGGTGGACTACATAGTCTTACTGAATACAAATAGTTAGCATCTGTAACTCTAAGTTACAAATCCATAAGTGTGCTATTGAATACCACCCATATTTCTAAATGCTCAACTGAATTTTTAGGTTATTACAATGTCCCTCCCTAGTAACGATCTCAAAAAACACTGCTGAGAAAAATGTCCATTTCTGGACAACTGCAAATGGGTTGCTAGCAAGAGAAGACAGTATTGACACCAAAGAACTGATTCAGTACCAAACAGCTTCTTCGACTGTCAGTTTTTAAAGGAGGAGAGTTCTAGTAGTTACAGTCCAAAACTGAAGGGCACCAGACTGAGTTAGGTCTATCTAAATGTATTGATATGAAAATATGCAAGCAACGGGAGAGAGGGAAACAATGCCTTAAAGCAATTGGTTTTCAACTGTGCTTAGGACTGCCTCCCAAGGCTCAGAGTCACAGGTCGAAGGATTTGCCTATTGTTTGCACAGAGCTGATTTTATAAGCTTGTGATTCTAGTTAGTAGGCTGGAATGTCATCATGGGAAGAACATTCTTCCCTGTAGGTATAGGCCTATATCTTAGTCAGGTTATAAAGCCATTATGTGAAATGGCCTCTTGGCTTTCACTTGTCAAACCCTCATTCACCTTTTTGCTCCACTGAGCACAACTTCATGACTTCTTAGCAGAGGAATTAAGAAGAGTACACAGGGGGGATTTGCCTATAATTGTCTGAAGATTAAATTAAATGACTGTTCTGTACCATATTTCTAAGTGGATTGGGACACATGGCTCTAATTGCCTCTTTGTCTCTTTTCATGTGCTACATTGTGTCTCTGGAACGAGGAGGTACAGCTCCTGTGTGGCATTAAAGTCTACTCAGAGTTGCGTCACAAAATCAACATGATGTAAAATTGCCAGCAACTTTTGCCATCAAATTGTAATTTTATTTTGTAGCTATATTTGATGGAACAGTTTGATTTAAAAATGTTAAACGTACATTGTTGACACCTTTCCTCAGTTATTATAATGGGGTAAAATTTTAGTCTTTTATTAGAATTCATTAATGTCCTTTAAACATGTTTGGAGGAAAAAGGATTATACTTTGTACTTTATAGTATATTGGCAATTTTGGTCTTGTAGTAATGACATAATCAAATTAACATTTTAAAAGTAAGGAGTGCTATCAAGGAAAAGATGCCAAGTTTGTGAGACAGCATTATTTCATTAGCCATTTAAGTAGCTAATTTTTTCTCCATTTATGGAGCTTCAACAACTTTATTAAATTTGTAATCTTATGATTATTATCTATACAGTCATATGCAATAATGCCATTATGCTGCAGGTTATTATTCATTGCTATTATAACTTTTTAATTTGGAATCATTTAAAGATGATTTAGGCATACTACCAACATTGTGCCGGTGCTCAATCATTAGTACAACAGAAATTTCTTCCTTTCTATCTCCATATTCCTCTAAACATGCTAAACCTGGCTGTGGAGAGTTTCACAGATTTCTGGGACAGTTTGGGGGCTGAATGGGGAGGGATTGCAGTGGGGAGAGAGACTGTGTGCATTTATGTGCTTTCAAGTTGCCTCTCAATTTATGGCAACCTCATGAATTTCACAGGGTTTTCTTGGGTAAAAAACAGTCAGAAGTGGTTTTGCCAGTTCCATCCTGTGATTACCTCCTCCTGGTTCCACTGATAGAAGGAGATCTGCTAGTAGAACAACCCCCTTGGATTCTGGCCGTATTACTAAATATACTGTTGAATACATAATATTTTGTTTACAGCACAGAGAAATCCTATACATATCTGCTCCAGATTAAGCCCTATTGCATTCGTTTGCACTTAGTCCCATGTTAAGTATGCATAGCATTATATAATTAATTCTTCATCCTGTGTATGTGCAATTGTGTGCATGCCGTAAAGTCACTTGTCAATTCATGGTGACCCCAAATTTCATGGGGTTTTCTTAGGCATGGAATACTGAGAGGTGATTTTGTCAGTTGCTGTCTCTGAAATCTAGTCTACAGCCCCTCACCGCATACATATTTCAAAGATGATGTTCTGGACAAAACCTTTTGAGAAAACCATGGCTTAGATCCAGTTGTTGGTTTCAATCAGAATAAGTCCATTTTCCCAAGTTTCCATTGATTCAACCAGTTTCCTGTAGCTTGGGCTAGCAACTGGATTTAGACCTATACAAAATGCCTATGCATGTGTGATGAGGTTTCTTAGAAGAATGCATAGTTAAAGAAAGGTACACTGAAATATTAATGGGTGGTTATCTAAAATGGTGACTTTGACGCTGTAGGTGTTTCTCTGCTTGTCTAGAAAACTGAATTTCTTTCACTCCATCATTTGTGCCTCTTTGTGACACACTAGACTGTAGCCCTGTTAAATGTTGGGGCCTGCTGCTTTGAAAAGAATAGAGAACTCTTTGGTCACCAGCCAAACTGCTGGGCTGAACAGCTTCTTTGACATCAGGATGCAATTCTTTTGAGGTTTAGCACATTCTTCTGAGGCTGTTTAATTGGTGGGATTAATTGGTAGGAAGCCACTTTTAGAGGCAAGTCAGGAAAAAGTTTCTTTGAACCTCAATACTTATAATTTGGGGGTGGGTGGAAGGATAAAGTTTCATGGTAGAGGGAGGAGTTAAGGTCAAAGAACCATTTGCAGATGATAATTTTCCTGATTTCCTTTCCAGTACATTGCAAGCAATGCACTTTTTTTTTTTTGAGGAGAACATTATTTTCTGTAACAGAAAAGATGAATGATGAAACCCTAAAATGTTATCTGATAACATAACACAGGATTGGAGAGGATGGTTCTCCTTTCATAAGGAACATTTATGTGCTACATTAAGATTGGAAAGCAGTTGTTCTTGGCAGCTGTCTCTTTGTATCGAAATATCATTCCTAAAAGTTGAGCCTGATGATTTTCTGGTAGGGAAGTAAGTTTCAGTCGGGTTTCAGTTTCAGAAGTTTAGTGAGTGAGGTTTGTAATGAGGGTAAGGTTGCCAGAAAAAATAATATTTGTGTAGGAGAGGGAATTTCAGCAGGTATTGTTTGTATGATTCTGGGATTCCTTCTTTTGAACAAATGTTGAAGGGACGGGAGCCCTTTTCCTTATTCTACATGGCAACACTAAATTAAGGGTTGTCACTTAATATTTATCAGCTTTCACCCTTAACTATCCTGAGACTAGAACAGGATGAATAACTAATACATCAAATAATTTTCCTTCTGAAAATATAATTTTGATTGCATTTTCAATTATAAGCTGCATAATATATCATGAGGGTACCCCATTCTATTTTTTTTAAAAAAAAATTATTAAAAAATTAGTAAATTAGTAAATTGTTTACACAGATACTATAATCCTTCTAAAAATTATAAAAGAAAAGCCAGATACAAAAATATAAAACCCCACAATAATAATAGAGCATTGATAGCTGAATTCTTCATCACATTTATATTGTATTATAGATGCTATATTAAGAAAAACATAGTTGTTGTTGTTATTATTATTGTTGTTGTTGTTATTAGTATTATTACTAATACCTTCAATCCTTCCATGTTCATCTCAATTTTTTATTTTCCCTAACAAACTTCCTTTTCTAAAGGTATGGGTGTTCATCTATATATTGACCATCCTTCAGATTTAATTAATATTTGTTAAATATTTCTTTACTGCTTCTTTCATTTGCGCGGATTCTATTTTTTAAAGAAGATCGCTGTAACCACGGATGCCAATTTCCTTCTTGTATTTATGGAACACTATCTGCTTCATAATTCAATCCTAGCTCTATATTATCAGGCCCTTTCAATGATGCTGGATTGTAACTCTTAGCTTTCCTCACCAGACAAAGGCTAATGAGAGTTGCAGCCCCACAACAGTCAAACGGCTACTTGATTCCCACTCCTGATGTAGAAGAAGGAAATCCATTCATTCACAGAGCTTCATTTGATAACAAGATCCATAGGCTAATAGCATGGAAAGAACCAGAGAAATAGGAGAAATGTTAAAAATGCACATCCCATGATGTCTGCAAATAGCTCTTCCTACATTTAAATCAGAAGAAGTTCCCTTTGAATTGACAAAATATGTTTATGTTAAAGCTTTGGTGCTGACAAAATAAAAATCCAATTAAGTCAATGAAAAGCTAAAGATTTGCCATCTGTGAAGTAGATCTAATGGTAATTACTTCATCTGATAAAAGTGCATTCCATATACTATGGGAAATAAATCAAAGGGCATTCAGATCATATTATGCCATGTTTTAATAAGGAGACAGATTAACAACTTTACCAGAGTATCAAAAGTATCAGCAGTGCAATAGTTGGCTCAGCTTAGAGGTTAGAAGGTACAGAAATTCAAGATTAGAAATTCATTCCCTGTATTATTAAAATGATTTTTTTTGCGCTTAGATTTTAAATTAGATTGTATCAGGAGAGGCATGGAATTTTGGTGTCTTGTGGCTCATAAAGAGTGGCATGAAATAACACGTTTTAACAGTTGACTTAACGCACACTACTTCATGCTTCTTTTTCTAATGGTCATTTTTATTTATGCATTGATGCTTATTTCTATGTGTAATGTTTTAATTATTCTTGTTTTTACTGACTAATCCTATACCTGCCTGTACTGGAAAAGCTGCACATAGAAGGCAATAAAAATGATCCTGACACATAGGTCATGTTTACAGTGGTGGTTATCATTATTATACGTCTTCAAGTTGACTTTAACTTGTGACAATTCTATTCCAGGGTTTTCAGTGCTGGCTTGCCATTGTCTTCCTCCTTAGGCTGAGAGTGTATGACTTGTCCAAGGTCAATCAGTGGCTTTCAGTGGTGCAGAGATTAAAACCCTGGTTCCCTACAGTCCTAGTCCAGCACTCAAACCACTATGCCAAGCTGGTAGTTGTCCACTGAAAAGAAACCTGTAGTCGTGTGTGTTAGGGAGTGTGATAATGCAGATTCCCATTATCCAAGTAACAGAACTGAAGGGAGATAGGACAGGGCTATTGCCAATCCTTTCTGTATGTCATCCTGAGATATCTTTGGTTTTACTAATTGTGGGAAGAATACCACAGACCTGTGCCAATCATAGAAGTGAAATTCCAGTATCATCATTTGATTCAAAGTGGATTATACCAGAGCTCAGCATATTTCAAGAAGAAGAAAACCTTAGGATTCTGACATCCACCAGTGAGAACCGATGCAGGGTTCAGCTGGAGCCAAAATGCAGTACTGATTCTGCTCATAAGCTATTGAACAACAAGGGGTACACTGGGATGATTTGCACAAGATTTTCTACTAGAGGTGTAGCTATACGGGAGAAGACAAAATGAGGGCATTGCTCCCCTAGATAAGAAATTTTCCTTCAGTCCCCATATTTCTATTACTGCAGAAAATGAGACAATGAAAATCACTCACACCTAGAAGACTTCTGTTTGCTGTATTTGTATTCCCTTTGTCACTTGCCTGCCTCTTTTATTTGGATATTTAAACTGCATTTCTACTGATGTTTTAAGTTACTGCAGTGCTAAAAATGTTGGTACTGAGGGAAAATTTCAGGTGAAGGGTCAGAATTATTTATTGAGGCAATGCCTTCATTCCCCCGTTCCCCATAGCTACATCCCTGGTTTCTAGATGTTAGGAAATCTAACAACCTGATTAAGAAAAGGGGAAAGCAGTGTCATGATTGGCAAGGAACCCATTATTGGCAAGAACCCTAGTTACTTCCTAGAATCTCCAGGACTAGATTTGATAAAACATGAATTTGCCTGTGTATCTTTATTATCTGATCTCTTTTTCCTGATTACTTCATTACTTGATACTTCTCAGTGGCTGAGGTTTAGTACACACTTTGCAATTGCTTCGGGGCTTCCATTCAGTGACTTTCCCTATTGCTCCACAGAAGGAAACCAGAATTATGGTTTCATTTATACAGAGTGCTGCTGAATATTCTGGTTGAAGAATGAAGGAACTCACCATGGGAGTATATATTCCAATGTGATGTGAAATGAGTATTGCCTCTGAAGTTTGTTCCAAAAAGCATGGATGTGTTTCCATTACCTTTCCATTACCAGTTGTTTTCCACCACTAGAAAAATAGATATGGGATTCCCATAAACCTTTTCCTACATTGGTAGGGCTGATTTGAACAGACAACTAGCCAGGGAAGAATGGGCTAAATAGGTCTTCCTTCACTCAGCATGGGCTTCCTACTGAATACTTTCCATGAAAAAGGCCAAAAAAGTACAATCTAAATTTCACAGCACATGTTAATTTAGCCAGAGTTTTGAAATATTAACTGTTTCAATTATAGCTTCTAGAACTTGCCTCCACCAGCATATTCTGAGTGTTGTAATTCAAAAAGTAACTTTTCCAAGCCCTGCCTTGGGCTCAAACAATGCACTCCCTAGAAAGCTACTTCTTTCTAAGAATTCTACGTGCACATCAGACCAGAAGGGAGATCACATATTTTGGAAACAAAATTCCTACCATATAGAAAAGAAAAATGTTAGGGAAACTGAGCTGGGTTCCTTCTTCATGACATGTTTGCTTTCCATGAAATAAGAAAAATATTCAGATGCAGTTCCTGCATGTTTATTCTCTCCTGTGTAAGGTTTTTTCTTTTTTCTTTTTTTTTCAGTATTTGGGTCTTTCTTTTTTTAAAAAAGCTTTCTCTCTCTTCACTGACTTGTCTGTTATTGAAGGATTTTATGTTGGTCTGTATCCCCAGATCCTAAGAGAGAAACAAGGCCTTCCAAATGTAATTAAGCATTAGTAAATGTTTTTTAAATACGTAGGTTACACTTGTCAATTTTGGTTATGTAATTTGGGGAAAAAAACCCTCATACTTTAGCCCTTTCCGCATGGGGGGGGGAACGGGCGAAAACATCCAAAAACGGGGCTTACCTGAAGCCGGGTAAGTCCGTTGCCACGCGGAGCAGCGCGAGCTCGCTGCTTCGCAGTGCTCCGGCATCCCAAATGGTGGCTTCTGGAAGCTCACCAGCCGGAAGCCCGCCCCCAGCAGATCTGCAGGCACGCACTTGCGCACGCCTGCAAATCCGCATCGGAGCCGGGCGATGGAGCGGCACGGGGCTGTGTGCTCTGTGCTTTTTAAAAACCTCGAAAAAGAGGTTTTTAAAAAACACGCAGCGCGGCTAGTTCCGGCTGCTCCTGAGTGGATTCTGGTGTGGAACTACAAAAAGTAGTCCACGCCAGTCCACTCTACGTTGCAGAAGACCTCCGCGAGAGGTTGCTCTGCACCATTACAGAAGCCCGGTGCAGAAATGGCCATTATCTACGGAAATGCCAAGGCAGCCAACAGCAAGAACTCAATGGAAAATATTAAAAACAGGTAAAGAAAACACAGAAGTCACAGTAAGTAATTTAAAAAAAAAGCCAGACAAACTGGAGGCCTGGCATAGCTTTTTACTGCCAGTTGGTGTTGGAATGACAATAAAGGAAGAGCTGTGTATATTCCCAGAAGAGCCTCCCAAACCTTGCTTTGACCCTCATCTGAAGTAGAGACAAATGGGCATCTCCAGTTGGCTAGACAGGACCAAGAAGAACATATTACCCTTATAATTTAACATACATAATTTAATCCGAAACTGTTAATAGCTTTACAACAATTTTGAACTCAGAAATGGATATGCACCCAATACAGCTGTTGTATTTTGTGCTTATTTGTTGAAGTTTCTGAATACTTTTCAAAAGCAATCCCATGCACAGCATGTTACAGGAATACAACTTTTATATAACTACAGAATCTGTGGCCCTGCACAGGTACAGTTTCTTTAAAAATGGGTGAAGCATTCACCTAAAGCTAAACAGGGCACATTTAAACACAGCTCCTCCTTGAGTGTTCAGAAGCATGGCATGGGTTTGAGATCATCCCAAACTGCAGACCTGAATTTTTGTTCTTTTGGTTGTATTCAGAAAGGATTTCATATCAAAAGCCTAACCCAGTATGTCAGGAGATAAACCAATGTTTTCCAAAGGGGGTGCAACATAGTAACATTTTGAAATTACACAGACAGATATATGGTTTTCATGCTGGAAAAAGAGGTGCAGAATCTGACTTTTGAAGAGAAAGAGAGTTTGGAATATTATTTCTAACACTGAGCTAATTGCTTTATTCTTTACTCTCATCACCTAACAGTTCATTATTTGTTAGTGTTACTTTATTCCAGAAAGAGAAATCACTGAATTGCTCATTACCAGTGATGTAGACTCAAGCCAACTGACTCGGATTCAAGTCAGACTTAAGTTGCTTCAGTGACTCAACTCAGCAATAAATGATGCACTGACTTGACTTGAGACTTGTATATTTTTAGGGACTGACTTGCTGCCCTTGGTTCAGTTAACATAACACATTCGTCTAGTAAAGTTACGACTTTGAACAACGCTTCCATCTCTTTTTGCCTACTGATCGAGTGTGGGCGCATTTCTCAGTGGGGAACAGCAAATGTGTTAGGCAGTGGGTTTGAGGAGGGCTTGAGATCTGCTCTCTAGTCTGATCCTGCTGCATATCAGAGGAGCCTTCTGAAACTTTTCCTAAGAGCAGAAGACAAGAGTCACCCCCAGAGTGCAGGGTGCATTTCTCAGAGGGGAAAAGAAAATGTGTTAGGCAATGGGTTTGAGGAGGAAGGATCCTTCTTTCTAAAGCTTTTGAAGCTTCAGTAGTGGGGAGTAAGAAGGAGCCTATTCCCTACTTCTGATGCTGGAAATGGCAAAATCACAAATGTGGAGGGCCAACTCTACTTAAATGGTTAAAACTGACTTTATTTGACTCTGTTCAGAAATTCTGGAATATAAGTTGAGGTATAAAGTTGGCTCTCAGATTTGAGACTTGACTTGAAAGTATCTTCAAGGACTTGAGACTTGACTTGAGACTTGAAGGTAGAGACTTGAAACTTGACTTGAGACTTGGAGTAAAAGACTTAAATACATCACTGCTCTTTACTAATGAGATATCATTGCTGTAGCAACTTATTTATTTACTAAAATATTTATAACCTGTCTCATATCGGGAGATCTCAGAGTGGCAAAATAGTTTTAAAACAGATTAAACAGGCTAAAAACAATAAGGAAGTATAAATCCAGTAAGATCAGTGGCATCAAAAGGCAATGAGAGATCCAGGAAGCTCAACAAGGTAGCACTCCCTTGTCTTTCCCCTGAAGTAGGTCATCAATCAGAACAAACAAGGCTGTTTCTGTGCCTGAACCCAGACTGAAACGGGTCCAGATAATCTGTTTCCTGCAAGAATATCTGAAGTTGCCCAGCCAGCACACACTCAAGCACCTTGCCTAAAAAGGGATTCTTTGCTATAGGATGGTAGTTCCCATATACCTCTGTGTCCAGGGAGATCTTCTTCAGAAGAGGGCACACCACTGCCTCCTTTAAGGCAGCAGGCACCTCCCCTGCCATGGTGAGACATTTGCCACCCGTTGGACCTACCTGGTCTATCAACCTCTGCTAGATTTTATCAGCCAAGGAGGGCAAGAGTCAATGGTAGGCTGAACTACTTCAAGCATCTTATCCACACCATCAGGCCTCAATTACTGAAACTGATCCCATAAAAACTGATCAGATGATGTACTGGGTTCTGTAACAAGTGTAGTGCTAAGTTCTGGGTGAACGTGAGCAACTTTTTCCTCAAAGAACCTAGCAATTTTTTCACAGCAGGGAGCTGTGAGCTGCATATCTGAACTCTCTGGGACCATACCCAAAAGATCCCTCACCACTTGGAAAAGTCCTACTGAGTGGCAGATTGAAGATGAAATCCTAGAGGTGTAATATGATTTTTGGCCTGTTTCACTGCTGCATAGTAAGCACATTGAAGAGTCATTGGTGACTGCATTCACTCTGAGACCTATACCACCTGCACCCCAGCCACTGTCCAGCCTGCTTCATTGCCTACAGATTTCCTGTAAACCAAGGTGAATTACAGGCCCAACAACACTGGATTGGGCACTTAGGAGTGATTGTGTCAGTAGCCCTTTTGATCTCTCCATCACATAGTGAACCCAAGGCCTCAACAGAATTGTCAGCCCTGACAATCCCTCTGAGCATTCAAGAATCTTTCAAATTCCATGAGTTTTTGTGAGCAGAGTTTCTTAACAAGTCCCTCACTGCTGTAGGGAGGATCTGTACCACCAAACTAAATTTCATAAGAAAATGATCTGAGCATGGTGGTGGAATTGCCCAACAGAAGAAAAAACCCCTCAAAACTGGTGCCTGGGTGGATGGCTTCCCATTAGATAGATGGAATTCTTATGGATGATGGCAGCCTCTCTTCCCTGGCCCTCCAGCCTTGGTTGGTGCTGCACTGAATATCTGAGTAAACAAAGCTGGGAGATGTTACCCCAAAATGTGGGTGACTCAGGAGGTCACCTGCTATGCAAGTACCTCCATATGACAATGGGGAATTAATAAGCTCAAAATCCAGAGGCCTGCGAGAGGAGGTAACATAACAAGACCTGCCACCTGTTTATAGGGTCCTGCAGGAAAGAACCAGCCAAAGATCCAAATATAACATAAAATGTGTTTTTATTGAAAGCACACAAAAGACCCAAACATGCACATAAAGACTAACTGAAGGTAAAAGGAGGAAAATGTGAATAGAGGACTGTCAGGATTGAGGTGATACTTGCTGGTCTGGAGAGCAACAACATGGCTTAGGTAGGCATTGAAGGACAGTTCTCGTTCAGGAATGAAATGGACAACATGGCATTCAGGAAATCAAGACATTGCACTGAACTGTTCAAAATTGGGGGTTCTTATACCTGAAAAATATCTTGTGGTTATCAGTGAGAATTGCTCTCCCAGCCAAGTGGACAATGGGAGTTGAAACACAAACAATGAAATCCGGACAGAATTAATGGCTTTAGTGTTTAAGTGACAAAGGGGTGATGGTTGTCATAACAGCCCAGAAGACAAAGCAGAGAAATGTCCAGGTGTGAGGGATCAGGGCTAAGACAATCACAATTTGGTGGGGATTTTCCCTTTCTGCTCTGAGATGTCTGGCTCTTTAGCATAAACCTATTGTCTCCTGAGTGGCCACACAATCAGCCTGACAATGACTTCAGTGTTTGCCTAGGAGGGAGTGTGGCTGACCTGCCTTGCTATCTCACATTTACAATCAGTAATCTGCCTCCTTGCAGCTTGACCTCCTAGTCTTCTCAGGTTTTATTTATATCAACACCAATTAATAATATTGCCAATTAAACAACATTGTCAATTAAACCATGCCAATTGTGGGTGGTGCGCAGGGCCATACCAGGAAAATCAACTCTTCCAGGCTCGCTCACCCACCCAGGTCTCTATGATATATACCAGGTCAGCTCCTTCATCCACAACCAAATCATGGATAGTGGTTCCTTCATTATGGAGTGACTTAGCATTTAGGAGCAGCACCAACAGATTAGAGGGTGAGCTGACATGGCAACCTGTATCTTGAGGGATGGGGAAAAGATTGAAACATGGGACAGATTTTAAGTAACTCCCCCATCTTTCCATTACCTGGCATGCCCAAACCCCAGCATCATACCTTTCTCTGCCCCAGAGTACCTCAATAGGAACACTCCTCTCTCTTCCCCTGAGATTCACCCAAACACATGGAAAATAAAACACACACACACACCATTGTGAAATTGGAAAATAGTGGAAAATGTTCTCTAGTCTCCCCAAGTGGCCAATTCAGATATTGCACCCTGGAAATTCTGAAGAAAATGATAAAGGCATTACAAAGCAATCCTTCCCAGCTGTAGCAAAGGGAAACCAACATGCGATTATTATTCTTCCATTTCCCTTGCTCAAACTCAATGAACACACCCCTGCCAAGTAATATATTAACATGCACAACTTGTTCCTGTTCCATTGATTGATAGCAAATTACAACCATGGCCACGATAAGCAAAAGGTAACACCATTCTAGCTCACTACTGAAAAGGTAACCGAATTAACTTATTTGAAAAAAAAAATACTTCCTTAGCTTTGAAGATGAGTGTACCTTCTTCCAAAGTGGGATGAACTCATTCTTGGATGATGATGGTGATGATGATTGTCATTTATCTCCTGCTTTTCTCTCAATAATCAGACTCAAGGTGATTAACAACATATTTAAAACAATGCAAATTAAAAACAATACAAAAGCATTAATAAAAATATAAATATAGCATTTATAAACAATTAACAATTAATGAAGTTAAAACATGAAACATTAAAAATTTTAAAATGCATTGTAAGACCAAATGCAAACCTTAAGAACAGCACTGCACAGCACCAAAAGTCCAATCCTAGTCAGTTTGTAAAAGCCTGATGGCACAAAAATGTTTTGACCTGCCAATGGAAGAAGAGAAGGATCGGGCCATCTTGGCTTCTCCAGGGAGGGATTTCCAAAATCTAGGAGCGGTCACCAAGAAGGCACTCTTCCTTGTTTCCACCAGATGAACCTGAGAAGGTGGTAGGACAGAGAGAAGGGCCTTTCCAGACAATCTTAGAACTCTAATGAGCTCATAAAGGGAGATATGGTCCTTCAGATAATCTGGATTAGTGTTCTGACTGATGAAAAGCTTTTCTATAGTGTCAAGATCAAATCTGAAATTGCTGCTCCACATCTAGCCCACTTAATGATTACTTAATTCTACAGACCATATTCAAGCATGAATAAAACTAGAAGCCCCAAGAAGCCACAGCAAATTTGCAATAGCAAATTACAATGTTTTAAAATGCTTTTATTAATATTAGTAATCCCACAGCAGATACTCAGGAGATAATCCATGGCTCTTTCTCCCTGTTGTCAAACAAGACTATTTCCCCAAAGCTGCCAAATTCAAAAGGAGTCTGTGTCTGGCTATGCCTGTATTTAAAAATGAGCAGATGGACTGAGACAAAGAACTTAATCAGCTTACTCCTCAATGAAGAAGACCATTTTTTAAAACCTGTGCTGTGAGTATTGGATTAGTTATGGATCTTATCATGACAGTTAGCACAGTACTTCAACCTGTAATATAAACAAATGATATTTCTGTTGGACCTGATAGGCCGGCTCAAGTGACACAGCTACATAAATCTTTCAAAATGCAATCCTATACGTGCTTATCAGGGAGTAAGTCCTATTACTCCAAATGGGGTTTCTGTCTAAATAGAACCCAAATGCACTGCACTGTAAACATGAAGAAACAGTACAGCTTTGTATGCCAAAGGATGTAGAATAGCCTTAAATAAAATTTAAGCCAAAGGGTTTGCTGTATTTTTCTGTCTGTCCTCTGCTTATTTCTATTTCATCAACTATCCCTCTTAGTCATTACAGAGTCCCCCTCCTTCCTCTATCATTACTTCTTAGGGCCAGTTCACATTGCCCTCCCAGTGAGTGGCCTTATGGTGGGAGCATGAGACTAAGCCTAAGAGCCATATCCCTCCAGCCTGTTGTCTCGCAGCAATGGCATTGTTTAGGCAAATGGAAACATACCAGTATGGAAACAATCACTTTCACATCTTTTCAGGAAAAGAGATTCCATCTAAACATTAGGAAGAATGTCCTGATGGTAAGAGCAGTTTTGACAGTGGAATATGCTGCCTTGGAGTGTGGTGGAGTCTCCTTTGGAGGTTTTTAAACAGAAGTTGGATGGCCATCTGTCAGGAATGCTTTCATGGTGTATTCCTGCTTGGCAGGGAATTAGACTGGATGGCCCTTGTGGTTTCTTCCAACTCTATGATTCTACCTTCTCAGTAATAGTGCTATGGTGCCGCTTTGGTGATGCATATTCTCACAGTTTTCTGCACTGCCTTGCTAACTCTGCCTTCCTGCTTGTGTCTGCCCTAAATAGCGTGTGTGTGCTGTCTACTTTTCCCTTTTCTTTTTCTGCAGTTGTGCAGTTGCACGGTTTTGATCCTTTTCATGAGACTAATTATGTTTGCCATTTCTTTTGCTGCTGCCATTTTGCTCTGCCAGAATATTGGAACATTTAAACCAAAAGCAATAGTTAAACAGCAACAATACTGGAGCCATTAATGAGTTTTCCCCTGCCTATGGAAAGATCCAGTTCAATAACAATGTAAATGCAATACAACAACAGAAGAGTCACAAGATTGTGTAATAAGGAAAGATCAAACACGGAACTAAGCCAGTCTAATAGCGCAACAAACCTGTCATGTGATAAAGCCGAAAGACATAACACTATAACAAGAATGTTTCATTGTTAAATCTATCCTGAATGAGAAAGAGGAAGGAGTTAGGTTGTATGGGTAATACAGACACACACACACATATATCATGCAACTGCATGTTATTTCATACATTTTAGGATATATAAATTGTTTCTGAGGGGTGTAGCTACTGGTGGGGGGAAATAAGAGTACTGTCTCCCCAAAAAGGAGTTATGCCCTTCCAGTGAAATTTTCCTTTTCTCCTCACATTTGTAGCATTGCAATAATTTAAAACTTCAGTTCAGCATTTAGAAACAGAGTTTAGGCATCTAAAGAAAAGGGGGCAGACAAAATGCCCAAGGGAATGGGAGCACAGCAGAGTTCTTGATGTGAGCAGTTTTCAAGGTCTCACTCTCTGAAATGCTAGAAATTTGAAGACTAGAGGCCACTTTCATTTGGAGCCAAATTCTTACTCGCAGGGACAATGCAATCAATTGTAGCTATACCCTTGAAAACAAAAGCATGATGATCACTATAGAGTGGGCAACTGCACAGGTAGGGGTGAGCTATCTGTATTTTTTGTGCCTGGATGGTAGACTGTGCTTGTGCATTTTGGTGCACCCAAAGTGACACGGTGTCACTTCTGGCTGCTGATTCTTTTTCTTGGTTTCTTTAAGGAGGAATTTCGGTGGGCTCTGGGGAATTAGGGGAAGAAACCACTACATTTTCAAGCTGTTTTGGGCCTGAAATTGCCTGAAAATCAGCCTCTAAAAATTAATTGGGAGTCTGGGGGCTTCATGGGCCATAATTAGGGGTCCCAAGAGCTGCATGTGGCACACGAGCTGTGCTTTACTCACTTCTGTCTAGAATAATTAATGAATATAATAATTAAAAGACTACCCAAATGACTAAAACCTGTTTCTCATACAATTTTAAGCCTTTAGAAAACATATAGTCAGTTAGGTGAGAATTCATGTTAGGCAAATGAATTCAATCACCAACATATTGCCAATGATACATCATGCAAATATTTTGCCACAATAATATAAGGGATTTGAGTAACTAATTGCAGATATATTGGCAGCTGAAAATTGTTGCAGAAGGACTTTATTCACTTACCAGTGGAAACACATAATTGGTAAGGATATAAACCCACAGAAATTTTTTCTCTTTTCTATGGCCAGAACTTAGCCGAAAGACTAAGATTAATAACTGTGAAAAGGTCTCACAATCATTAACAAAATAATTTTTTGAAAGCTGAAAACAACAACTCAAAATTAGATAAAATTAAAATATTAGGTTAATTTTGGGGTGAACTTTCTTATCTCAAATACCTGGATTGTTTATCTATCTATTTGTTGTCTTAGTAATATCCCATGACAAGCTTGGAACAGCAGACTCATTTCCTTATTTAGTATCTTCTCTGGGCCCTTTCATACTAACCAACTTACAACACTGTGATTTCAGTTTTATTGCCATGGTTCCATCCCATGGAATCCTGGGGTTGGAAGTTTAGGCAAGACATTTTGAATTCTCACCCAGGGAGCTCCCCTGTCTCCCAAACTACAAATCCCAGAATTCCATAGGATGCTGCCATGGCAGTTAAAGCTGAATCATGGTGCTATAATTGTGAATTATGAAGGGACCCAGGTGTAATATTGGGATTATTAGCAATAACAAACAATATAAAAAATTTAAAGATCGTATATAAAACATTATAGATGACATTGGTGATAATGACAGCAGTAACAAATAACTATGAATAAGGGCTTACCTCAGCGTATACTGAGGTAAAAACAAGAGTGTGACTCTGGGTAATGTCAAATGGAGCATTAGTAGTCAAAAGGCATTATGCAGCTATTCCTCCTGCTCCTCTTTGATGGATTCTTTTTCCCTGTGGAAAGAAAAAGACAGAAGAAGTTGTGAGAAAATAGAGGAGGATTACACACTGATGCCAATGTTGTCCATAGCCAAAATGAAATTCCATTAAAGAGGGCAGGTGATTGTACAATAAACGTCTTGTCTGGAAGCACTCTCAGAAAGTCTTCCAAAATCAGTTCAGGTTCTGTGGGAAATGTAGACGGCACGTAAATAGCTAGTGAATTGCCTGTTCACGGAATCTTTATCAGGTGCCAACAGGCAGGAAAAGGCATAACAATGAACAGAGGGAGCTAAATATTGCCAGAAGCAATCTATGTTCCTCCCAGGTAAATGTTTCTCTGGATGGGGTCAAGAGGTGGTGCAACTTTCCCAATTTGGCTATGCTAGCTGGGGATGATAGGAGCATTAGTTAGCAACCTTTGCATGGCTATATTCACTAATTGATAATTTACATTACGATTACTTTCATTTTGCTTGTTTTACCCATCCACTCTCTTTCTGCATCACTCTAAACCAAAGCTTTCCAAACTTTTCACGTTGGTGACACACCTTTTAGACATCCTTTAGACAGCATTTCACCACACAGTAATTCAGTAAGTAATTCAGTAAGTGGAGGCAGCCCCTCCACCCAAGCCTGGCCCTCCTTCGCCCTCACTGGGGTCTTCTTTGACCTGGGGTGGCTGCGACTGCAGCGGGAGAGGCAGCCCCTCCCTGGCAGCCCCTGGTGGGGTCTTCCTTAACCTGGGGCAGCAGCAGTGGCAATGGGAGAGGCAGCCCCTCCACCCGGGCCTGGTCTGCCCTTGCCACCCTTGCCAGGGTCTACCTTGCCCAGGGCAGTGGCAGCAGGAGAGGCACCCTCCACCCATTACGTACACACACCTACACACTGCAGCTGACACACTAACGTGTTGTGACTTGCAGTTTGGAAAGCTCTGCTCTAACCTGTGGCCATTGTTGCCTTCCCTCTCTCAATTCTATTATACTCTGTGTTTGATTATGAACCAGTAATTAGTAAGTAAAGCTATTTGTACATGTTTTACAAAGAAGATTAAGCTTCTTTCTCTGCTTTACCTTGTGCATAGGTGGGTGGGCATAGGACTGGTGGTTGTTCTTTCCAATTTGATTACTATGCTTGAAAGCCCCAGTACTGCATCTCATATCTCCCAATAAAGAGTTATAGTCCAGCACATCTGAAGGGCACCAAGTTGAGAGGATTGCACAATGGTTAGGGCACACTTTCCTAGACTATTGATACAATTTATTTTTATGTTTAAGCAATAAATATTTCTACTCATGTTTATCTCTTTTTTTTCCTTTTTGCCCATTTCTCTGTGTTCATAGCTCTACTACAAATAGCAGGAAAAATAATTTCTATAATAATTTACAGAAATTATTAGGTGCAAGAATATAAACAACTAAAGAAAAGGGCTTATTAGCATCTTTCTGATTTCTGCATAACTAGTTACATTTTTTCTTTTAGACTGGGAGACAGTGATAACTTTGAGGATGAATAATGATCTTTTGAGCATTGAAATGACTAAAGAGTGTAAATGCACACAATAAATCATCACTTTAATTAAGCTAAGCTGTGATTGCTTTAGAATTTCAGGACTCCTTCTTTAATGAAGATATTTCTTTTGCCTCTACTATATACACATTCACTCTCTGAAAGTCAGAATTGCCCGTGCTTCAACATGAACATTTCTGACTGCATGCCAAAAGGAAAAAAAAAAGAAAGGAAGGAAGGAAGAAAGAAAGAAAGAAAGAAAGAAAGAAAGAAAGAAAGAAAGAAAGAAAGAATGACTGAAATACTTACATGTTTTCAATGCCAGAAACTGAAGAAATAAAGTTAATCTAGATGCAGATGCTCACGATAAATTTATAGGTTGCCTCTAGGACATTTCTTTATGGATTTTAATAATTTTACTTTGGGCTTATTGCAGTCCCAGTCTTCAGGAGTTGCAGGTGGATAATATGAAATAACTAACAAGAAAGGTCATAGTAACTGAATCAATGATTGTCTGCTAAGGTGGAATTGATTAAGCCTGGGTCTTGATTTCCTGGCAGAACCTAAACCATGGTTTTAGCCACAGCAACCACACTAAATCATCACAGGAGAAAGCATATACATCTAGACATGAATGATTCTTTCTCCACAGCTACCAACTGGTGAAATGGCCAATCAAACAAAGAAGTATTAGCCACAATGGCAAAGTATATGCTTCAAACTAAAAGTATCTCAGGTTTATTATTTGCTATTTCCTGGGGTACCCTAGCACTGTGTAGATCCTTTTCTACTGAAGGAGGTCAGTATATCCCCGCTGCAATTCATAATCACTTCCATTTTATTATACGGTGCCCAAATGTGTGCTTATCAAAACTGCAATACATTTGAGGTCATTCAAACAAAATTTCTGAGAAGTATTTTGCTGTTCAGTGCTGTGTCTCTAATGCAGCTTTAAGACTAGAGGTGGGCCTAATCACTATTGAGGCCAAAGCCTGGATTCCATGTTACCCTGTGTACTGGGGGTCCCGGGAGGGACACCAAAATGTGCTCAACTAAAGGTGGGGAAAATTAGCTCAGAGCACTGCTTAGTGTTACGAGAGGCAGGGTAACGTAGCGAGATCTTGAACCCTATGTCTACAGGGTCGGGTCGAGTCAAGGAGCACACAAAAGTTGAAACAATAATTGATGTTTTATTAAACACAAGCAAAACAGTGTATGCGACACATTCACACAAAATAACTAAGGAAAATAAAGGTTGGAGTGGTATAGAGGGATTTTTAGAGGGATTGCTGGTTTGGGTGATACTTCACCTGTCCTGAAGCCCGGAAAAATAGAGAGCGAGGCTGGGGTGCGATGTAACTCAGCACGTGGAGCTGAGGGGAGGCTCGCCAAGCAAAGCGGCAGCAAGGCGGGACGAAACTCAGGAGCGATCCGAGGAAGGTCTCGGAATCAAGGGTTTTTATAAGGAGAATGTGACTGCAGGCTATGCCGTACTTGGGGGAAAACAATAGATTTGGGGTTGGAGACAAAGCCTCCAAAAGGTCAGAATCTGAATGATTGAGTTATCGCAGAGGTTTTCAACAGAGTGGCCAGTATGCAAAGGCAGAGTACTTGGATATTGTATAGTTAACCCATCAAGCTGCCAGCGTGGGGCAGAGGCTCTTTTGTAGGTTGCGTGCATACCTAATTACAGTACTTGCCTGGAGGTCTCCTAAAGCAGCGAGTCAGCTATTTTCTGGCCTGCCTGTGTTGTCCAGGAATATTACGGCGATTAACGGCCGAGCTTGTATGTGTGCTTGTCCGGGGACCTCGCAAGCACGTGGAGGGGAATAGAGAATTGAAGCCGAATTGTGATATCAACAGGATATCTTTTAATATTCTGAAAGCTCGGACTAGCCAGGGCAGTAACATCCATGTGCAATTACCTCTGAAACTTATGTTTATACTAGGGATGGGACAAATCCAGAATTTTCTGAATCCAAATCCAGATCTGAATCCCTGAAAGGTTCTGGGAATCCACGAATCTCACAAATCTCGAATCTTTCGAATCCATTTTTGAAAAACGGTTTAAAAGGCAAGGGAAAGAAAGTACCTCTACTGAAAAGTGTTTTTCAAGCAGAATTTGATGTCTTTTTTTAATGAAAAACAAATTAAATAATAGTTTTCACTTTCAGGTTCCCGGGCAGGATCATACCAGTGGTGAGCAGGAGAAGAGTGGGGAGCACGAGATCGCATTACCTACAACCTTCTCCCACCTGCCCTGGGCAGGATCCTGCTTGCGGCAGGCAGAAAAATAGTGGGGAGTGTGAGATTTGTATTTTTTGGTTGGTGGATTCAAAAGATTTGGTTTGCCTATTTTGGCACAGGGATTCGGATCCGTGACTCTCGAATCCTTGCTGAGGATTTGAATCCTAGTTTATACCTTGTGGTTTAGCCCCTCTGACATTAGTAGGCAAATATCTTTCTTCTTGGAAACAGACAATGAAGAAAAAAAAATACCTTTGTGTAGTCTTTCACAAAATGTCTTATTACAAATGGGTCATATGAAGGCCAAATCATTTCTGAGATGGTGTGTATGGGACACTGAACTTCAAAATCATTGTAGTCTAGTTAGAAACATTCCATCTCTGACCTACACAGAGGGATCTTTTGACCGTCCCAGATATCTTACTAATTTAATAGTCCCTAAACTTAGATGTGCATTTACTATGGCTCAGTTAAGTGTGCTTCCATCAATGGTTTCGGAAAGTAAGTATAAAAATATCTTATGATAAGCATTACTTGCCAATGTTTTAATAAAGCAATAGAGTCCCTTGTTTATGTGTCATTGTACTGTCCTTTTTATCAGGAAGCTCACTCTAGATTAATTATTCCAATTGTATAAAAATTTTCAGGTAGAACAGAAAACTTTTACTTATCCCTCCTACTTCGTAATAAAGATTACCAAACTACAGAGAAGGATACCAGGTTCCTTTCATATGCTATTACATCTCACAGACAAATAATAGAAGGGAAATCATACTACAGCATTTTTGCTTATATACAATACTCATAAGAGGACATTTGACTTTTAACTTTTAAAAACCTTAACCTTTTATTTCATATTTTTCCCAGCTTTTATCTAAGGTGTCAGATAGAAATGAGCAGTATTTAGAGCTGATGTAGTATTTTAGTCACATCTGTGTATTTTTATGTGTTTAATAGTGCTGTTTTTATAAACTTGGTCTAGGACCATAAATGAAATGAAAGGAATGGTATCTCCTGGTAAAGTGAGTTGGGGAAAGTTCTTGGGACTTTTCACACTCCATAATTATAGCACTTTAACTGCGATGGCTTCATCCTGTGGAATCCTGGGGTTTGCACTTTAGTGAAAGTATTTAGAATCTCAGCCAGAAGGCTTCAGCGCCTCACATACCTACCTATCCTATAGGACGATGCCATAGCAGTTAAAGTGGAATCTTAGTGCTATAACAGTGTTGAAAGTCCGCCTACTCTCCAGTGCTAGTGCAGGGATTGGAATTGTGCAGTCCTTCAGATGTTGTCACAACTCCCAGCAGACCTATCCAACATAAAAATTATGAGGAATGCAAGGAGCTGCAGTCTAACATTTGAGGCCTGCCCCACAGAAATATCGACAATCTGAATACTGAGTTACATAGACCAATCTTGTGTTTATTCAAAGCCTTTGCATCAATTTAATTAACCTAGACCAAAGTACATACTGTACTTACCAACTGTGAAAAATTGCAGTTTAAGTTTATGTTCAGGTTTGGCAGCTCAGCTGTGAACATGGAAATGGAACAAGGAAACATGGAAACAGCCCTGCAACTCAGCATTGACAGGTAAGCCTTCTGCTCAGATTTTTATCCAATAGTTGAAATTATATGAATAAATTCTTGTAACCACTGGCACTATACCTATTTGAACAAAGATGATATTTCTTTCCAGAAATCCAAAATAATTCTTAGTATATGGATCTGTTCAGATCACAAAAGTGTAATGCCTAAAATTGCATTTTATATAATATTTTATATAACACATTATACAACTATACATTTTACGTTATTGTCTTTTATGTAATATTTCCTACATTTTGTACATTTTGTAGGAAACATTCATTTCCATGATTTTAGAGATAGGAAGTATAGGTTTTTTGTCTTAAGTTCTCCATAATTTAATAAACTTTTAGACAAGATTGGTGTGTTGAGATGTCACAACGACTAGAATTCTAAAGAATCATTCTTGTTTGTAGTGAGAATTGAACAAACAATGGGCTGTTATTATGTTTAGTGTCACATCCAAACACAAAAAAGCCAATATTCTTGCTTTTCTTTCCTTCAACAAACTACAGAACTAAAAACAAACAAACAAACAGCCACCTTATTTCTCTGGTTTATTGGGGGAAAGACAAGGCAAAGAACCAGCTCCTGTGTGTTTGAATGTTACAGTAAACAAAAGTGAGTCCTGGCTTTCCCTGACATGTGAATTCTGTAAATGTCTGGCTTTCAACCTAGGAGCACAAATATGACTTTTCCCCCTTAGCTGTCATACATAGAAAACAACACCTTTAGGTATCTTGGCCATGGAAACCCACTGGGTGACCTTGGGTGCATCAGACTTTCTCAGCCTCAGAAAAAACTCATGATAGGTTTGCCTTAGAGTCACCATAAGTCAGAAACAACTTGAAGGTACACAACAATAATGACCCTTTCTGCAACTCACCCATTTTCAATGCTGGGGTGTGGTGCTCGCGCGAGCAGCCTCTGGAGAGAGGATCTCGCTTCCCTGCTTCTTCGGCTCCGCATGAGCTTCCTGCTCGCGGGACAGCCCCACCTCTTCCTTTCTCAGTGAAGCCTGGAACCTTCCCAGGCTGCGCTGAGACAGGAAGCGCGACTGGCCCGGCTCCCGAGGCTCCGCACACAAGGTAAGTGTGTGCGGGGCCCTGGATCGATGCACGACTGCACAGCATTTTCGGCTTCAAGCCGAAAATGAAAAAATGCGTGCGCAGTCCGTGTCAGACCCTGGAGCATTGCGCAAATGTGAGTGCATTGTGTGGACTCTTCCTCACATTTGCACGACGCTCAAGGGGCCCTTTCACATCAGAAATGCCATGCAAAAAGGGCCAATTAGTGGACCTATACAATAGCATGGCACAAACCTCCTATACATAAGAAAACATACTTTCTATCAAGCTATACAACTTGTTTTATCGTAACTGATACAGTGTTTAGACTTACACAAGTTTCTCAAAGCTGCTAACAGATGCTTCAAGCCAATGCATGTAGGAGAACAAGATCATATCTCCAGAGCTTGATAAGAAAATCTTAGGCTTCTCCACCAGCCAGAAATGAGCAATAAACCGAGGTCTTTTCAGGTTATGAATGTTAAATGAGATCCACCTAGGTTGTAAGACAAATGAGGTGAGTCATAACTCCCCACTTAATCCTGGAGCTTGCTGTACCACCTAAACCATTATTTAGGTATAACTTGCTGGGGATGGGTAGGAATTTTGTATAGGATGATTGTTTAAAAAATGAGTACCACGAATCACAAATTTCTCCATACATGAGACGAGAAGCACATAAGAATTAAATGATTCAAAAATAGGAGAAACCAAAACTAACAGCCTGTCCAGACCCAGGGTTTTGAGTAATTAATTCATAAAAGTTGGGTTTGAATCCTGGCATCTTCAGCTATGTTGGGGATGATTGCCATTTCTTTCCTTTCTGAAAGGTTCTTCATCTTTAACACCTATATGGCAGGCAGGTAAAACAAAGTCATTTGAAATTAGAAATAGTTCTACTTATTAAATTTATCCAAAATTTCATTTTCTAAAAAAGAATTTATCAAAATTTCTCCAATTTTATACAGAATTTAATAGCAATTGGAAATTTATTCATATTTGGAACGGAAAGAACATGAATTTTCGTTTAAAACCTTTGTGCAGAAAACAAAACTGATAGCTTTCTCTATTCCTGCTGCTCACATTTGTGCTTACCAGTGTTTACTTCAAATATGCATGCATATTTACATTTTTTATGCATCTATGTGACTATAATATATCTATGACATGTACATGCTCAACATTATTTGGACTATGCTCATCTTCTTTCCTCACTTTTGTGTGTGTTCCCTGTGCAGAAGAAATCTTGAACATGGAGAAATGCTATTAAACTTGCTGTTTCAGTAGAAGACTTACCTAGAGAAAGGGTTTTTTGGGTGTTTTTTTTTTTTGCAGGGGGCATTGGATTTTGGTTTTTCTCCATGTACGCTGGAATGAGGATGCAAGCTGATTTGTTCCCTTCCTACTGTCTCATCATTCTTCCCTTCCCTTCATGGCTTACTGTGTATTACACTGAAATGTGAGACGATTACAGTTGGGATTCTCATCGTTACCAAACTTCATAATGCTCTCAAGGTGGATGGAGAGTCATGCATGGTTGAAGGACTTTTCTAAATAAGTGTGCCTTTTTGCACTAGCATAGCCTGAGTGATTGAATTGTATCGTGACTCGTACTGTGTAAACAAGCAGATGCAAACGGAAATCCTTTCAATTGGATTAAAGGACTGAAAGACAGGTGGATAAACTGCTGCAGCTCATGTGGTTTTCCCATATGTACCTAATGTGTAGGGCATTTAAATTAATTGGAGAAACTTTAAAAAATGCTATGTGCATGTGTGTGTCCATGTGTTAAAGATGACTGCCACTAACTGAAGCCATATGCTCTGATCCAGTTCCAGTTTCTGCTTTAAAAAGTAATTATGCATGATTAAGTGATAAAATAAGAGCCAGTCTGGTGTTGTGCTGGACCAGGATTCTGAGAGATCAAGGTCTGAATCCTCACTCAGCCATGGAAACCTATTCAGTATGTCATTCTCTTTTAGCCTCAGAGGAAGGCAATGGAAGTTCTCCTCTGAATAAGTCTTGACAGGAAAATCCATGAGAGGGTCACCATGAGTCAAAACTGACTTGAAGGCACATTAATAGCAAGATGAAAAAAGCATGGATGCAGGTTGCTCATTCAAATATGTATGCTATAAAAAAACAATGCAGACCAGCATTTACATACAAATGCAACTGTAGGCCTATGGGTCCTGATCCAGGAAGTGGTCAGACACTTGCTGGTACCCATAGAAGCATGCTTAAGAACCACAGAAGTATATTTATGGACACAGATGATTTCAACAGGGTGAAGGTAACTGTCTACACACCAGGAGTGGGAATCACACAGCTGTCCAGTTGTTACTGAACTTGCAAGCTGTAGAAGGTCTAGCAAGCATAGCCAGGGAATGCTGAGAGCTGCTGAAGAAGAATGCTAGGAGTTGCATTTCAAAAACATCTGAGAACCTCTGCATCCCCCCTCCCTCCGCCCCCCCGTGCCTTCCAGTCACCCATCAACTTATGGCAACTCCATGAATTTCCTAAAGTCTTCTCAGGCAAGGAGTACTCAGAGATGGTTTGCTATTGCCTTCCTCTGAAATATAGTATTCCTTTGGTGGTCCCCCATCCAGGTACTAACCAGGCCTGAACCTCCTTAGCTTCTAAGATCAGACAAGATCTGGTGCCTCTGCAAAAAAGTCAGGGTGCATTTCTATTCCAGGTACTGAATTTAAAGGGCTGAATTAAGATTTATGCTGCCTGTAGTGACTGAAGAAATGCAGGTAGTAGCTGTAAACTTTCTTTGTCAGGTAATTCATTAAGGATGTTATTCTGCTGCAGTTCCATTAAATCTTTCCTTTGGTTTGCCCTCTTGGTTTTTCTCATCAGGAACCACAACTGGGAGGCAACAGATGGACAACAAGGAGATGATCTGGTAAACAACAGTAAACGCTCAACATCAATCTAACTTTAAACATCTTTATATCCTGCATGCTTACTTGGCAAAACCTGAGGAGAGAAAAAGAAGCAAGAGCAAACCTATGCTGGAAAGAGATGAAGGAAATATTTAATCACAAGCAGAACAAGAAGAAGATAATCAATATAATCTGAAGGGGAACACATTTTAAGTCCTTAGAGGAAAGGCTTAAACTAATGTAATTAACATTCTAACTTGCTACAGGATATCATTGGGGTCGAGGGGTTAAGAGGGTTCAAATGCAGATTAGACATCATTAAAGATAATGAGAACTTCCACAGATGCATTAGATGGGATTTTTTTTTTTAAGAAGTGCTGTAAACCTTCATACCTCCAGATAACAAACCAGGCAGACCAAAGAGTTGTTTCCAGTCTCTTGTAACCTTCCCTATTGTCTCCTAATACCAGCCTGGGTTCTTAAGGTGCCAGGGCTTTGTCCAGAGGTGGCACCTGTCTGAGGCATTCAGGGGCAAAGGCAGTGCTTGTACCTCCTGTCCTGCCATTCCCCAGGCCTTTCGTCCATTCTTGCAAGGGTTGGTGTATTCACAGATCTGTCTTTTCAGGAGCTTGTCCATCTCATCTGGATTAAGCTTCAATTTGTTTGCCCTCATCCAGTCCATTACAGCTGCCACATACAGGTTTAGCACAGAAACAGCTTCCGTGGAATTAGGTGGAAAGGAATAATAAAATTGGGTATCATCGGCATACTTGTGACATCTAATTCCAAAATCCTAGACAACCTGTCCCAGCAGTTCATGTAGACGTTAAATAGTATACAATATAAGATAGAACCATGAGGGACTCTGGAGGCCAATGGCCAACGGGAATCCTTAAACACTACCCTCTGAGAACACTCCTCCAGGAAAGAAAGGAGCCACTGTAGAACAGTACCTCCAAGTTCCATTCCAGCAAGGCAACCCAGAAGATACCATGGTCAATTGACAGCTGCCAGGAGGTCCAGCAGAACCAGTAGGGATAAACTCCCCCTGTTCAGTTCCCAGCATAGATTGTTCTCCAAGGTGATGAAAGCTGTCTCTATTTCATGATGAGGCCTGAAGCCAGATTGAAATAGATCTATCGGGCCTGTGCTTCTCCCAAGCCTGCCTTCTTCAGCTCCAAGAAAGGGACCTTTAGTGAAACTTGCTGCAGACAATCAAGCAGTTGACTGTTCAAGCACTTGTTATCCACTGACAAACTCTGGGAACTCTTCATTATTACTCCCTTATACGGGTAGGATTTGTGTTGTGAGCGCCAAACCAATTCTCATGGAATGTCCCAATTATCACTTACAGGTCAGGTGTTAATGTTGCCTTCGGAAGGCAATTATCAGTTTTCCTCCTTCCCTGAGCAGAAATACAGAAACTGCCTTTCACATATTCTCCAACATTTCACATACAATGACTAAGATGTGTGTGGCCAAGCAAAATCAGAGTGTGGTCAGGATGACAAAAATTATTAATGAAGAAGAAAAGACAAGCTAGGAGAGGCTGCAGCAGTTTGCTTTTGCCTGAGACTGCTGGGAAGAGCAAGATTCCACCCTCTCCTGTCCCCCATGTGGAATTCATTACATGTCAACTATTTTTGCACTTTTGCACAGTATACAGCAACTGAAGTAAACTAAGGATAAAGGGAGGAATTGAGGAAGAGGAGAGGGAACTTGGGACATTTCAGAAGCAGCTCGAAAAGTGGGATGATAGAGGATTATTTGTGACTGTCCCTGCCAAATTGGGACTGTTCGAGGGAATGCATTCATTCTCAGTTTGGAAAGGAGGAACAAGAAGGAATGTTTCTTCTATATCTTGTGTACAGTTAAAGCCAGAGTAATTCTTCTTTTAATCTTACTAGTGTACCATTACAATTTCTTGTATTCCACAGTCAATGACACTTCATTTCAAAGTCCTTGTAGACCTTTGAAAGCATGAGAAGTAAGTAGAACCCTGTTCAACAGAGTGAAAAGCAGAAGCCTTTCTCAGTTATTTTATATTAGGCCTTCCTCCCCCCAAAAAAGAGCCACACTAAAGGTTAATTTACTTTTAAATAAGATAGCACAGACTATGAAACTCAGTGTTAGCTCTCTCCTTTGATAGTCTCTCAGTCTGTCTCTTTCTCTCTCAGTGATTTTTTTTTAAAAAAAAAATACTTTGCAGAGGCAACATCCATCTTGGATTCTTTGTTATGAAGCCAAATCCCTCCAGGTGGCTGAACCAGATGCTAGCACCTTGACGACGCCCTAGTTTGTATATTATTTTAATAGATACTAATTACCCATTCAGTGTCATTACTGTGTCTTTCTGGCTCTAGCTCCAAAGTTACAGAGCAAGTTCCAACAGTCATGGAAATGGATCTCTCTGTCTCATACACAAGACTAGAAAATGGCTTAAGAATTTGTGACGTTGATTAATCCTGGCGTGCGCTTAAGCACCTCAAAATCTTGTTAGTATAGGTTTCCTTAGTTCCTTTGGCATCTCATTTTCATCTTATACTAAATTTTGGGGCTTTTTAGAGATTAAGAATAAACCAAAAGTAAACACCGCCTGCCCCATCTTAATATTTCTTTGATCTTCCATAGAACAAGGATCAACTTGTTATTATACAGTAGCCAGCTCAATGGAGTGCAGTGCAATTTATCAAAAAAGTTATCAAATATTTGCAGCTCTGTAAAACTGGCATCCTGAAAACTAATTCATAAACATATCTACATGGCTCCCTTCTCTCCCTTCAGGAGAGCCAAATTTATAATTTGTAACACTATTTTTCAGGGATCTTTTTAAGCAGTGGTGGCAACATGCAGGCCACACACCTCCCATCTGTTTTTGCAAGTCCTTTCATCCTGTCCCATCCCCACAAACTGGGAGTACAGAAACAGGAAAATAGTCCCCCGCCCCAGCATTTCCAGTTGAATCAAACTTCTGGAAGCTACCCTGAAATGTGCTTCACCTTTAAAACAAATTGTGTGCTCTCTGTTTGCATTGTATCAAGAAAAGAAATTAACAATCTAGATGCTGACTTTCTGCATCTGCACATCTGCACACCCTCAAACATTGCACAGGTGAAAACCAGGATGTGTGTGGCCAAGCAACATCAGAGCGTGATTAAATGGCACAAATTACTGCCACCAACTAAAGTGGCATAGTGTGAAACCCCCAGTGAATTTGAGAGATGGGAATTGCCCTCTCTGACCCATTGAAGTAAAGGTGTCCAAATTATCCAAATGATAAGTTCTTGAGCAACGGATAATTGTACAGAAATATTAGAATGTATTTAGCATGTGGATTACTGTAAGAAGCCAGCTGTTATTATTATACAGCCAGTTAGGAATGCACCCAAACTGTTTATAACCCTCTTTTACCTTTCTAGAATCTATGTTTGTTCTATGGATAAGTTCTGGAATAAATAGTACAGAACAAAATATCTTACAAATTTATAACATACCCTCCAACTGTCCTGGTTTGACAGGTACAGCCTCAGTTAATCTTTTGCCTTCCCACTTTTTCAGATGTCTGAATTTTCCTTTGCTTACATCAGGTTCTTCAAACTGAGTTCAAAGTGCAAAAGTAGTTGATTACCCAGTAGGAGAGAGAGAAGGAAGAAGCAGAGTCCTGTCCTTCCCTGTAGGCTCAGGCAAAACCAACTGCTGCACCCTCCTCTAACTTTGGAACAGAACATCCTCTGCTATGCAACTCCAAATTGCTGCTTGATGTAAGCAAAAGTAGTAAGATCGTGTTAAAAAGTAGAGAAATGGGGGAACCCTGTCAGTTATAAAGGGCTTTCCTTGAGGAGATCCCCTTTGAATTAACTCCCCTCTGAGCTGTGTACCAGATGCTCTCCAATCTCTCTTGTTCCCATACAGATTCCATCTCCCTTTCAAATTTCCCTAAAACAGGATCAATATTGCAAAGAACCATTTCTGATTTGATCTTTTCCTCATCCCCCCCGTTCTGATAGTTGCTTGGTTTTGAGATTTGCATAGAAATTACATTTTCAGACTTAGCTTTATTTCTCTTCACCCCCTTCCTTTTTATTTACTAATCTTTGGTAGGTGACAGGGCTACAAAGAGCTTTGGAAAAGAAATTGTAACTTGTAGAGATCGAACACTGGGAAACATTTTGCTATCCACTTACTTTGAGAGATTTTTTTTCTTGCAGAACAGTGTTCCTTTTACATTAACAATGCAATTATACGTGTATCTCCTCAGAAAGAAATCTCAATGAGACTCTCAGTGACTTGTTGTGTGCTTTCAAGTCATTTTCAACTTACGCCAACCCTAAGGCAAACCTATCATGGAGCTTTCTGGGGCTAAGAGTGTGACATGCCCAAGGTCAGTTTGTGGGTTTCCATGGCTGAATGGGGAATTGAACCCGGTTTCCAGTGTCATAGGTCATTTCCGCACTACACTCTTATAGCACGATTATTCCACTTTCAACATCCTATGGAATCCTGGAGTTTGCAGTTGAGAGAGGGGCCGGCCGGCCGGCCCCTCTCTCAACTGCAAACCCCAGGATTCCATAGGATGTTGAAAGTGGAATAATCGTGCTATAAGAGTGTAGTGCGGAAATGGCCATAGTCTAACACTCAAACCACTACACTATGCTGGACCTACTCCAAGATAGATGTGTACAGGATTGTCACTTGAGACACTAAAAAAAGCATGTATTTCTTTGGGACAAGCGTGTTTTTTAGCTTTCTGAACTAATTACATTTTATTTATCTCGTAGAGCTAAAAGTATTGAACATTATTTTCCTCACTTCATTTCTATTCTAGGAATTACTTGATGAGATAACACAGGCAGAGAAGTTACTCATGACCGCATGAATGTTATCTTATGATGAAGTTGTGATTTGAATAGAGCAGGTGAGCTCATGTCGTGGATCTGAAAGAAAACTAATTCTGTCTTTAGAACTGTATAACAATATTTTTATTGTTCATTATCTTATGCACACACATGCAGAATATTATATTTACTGATTTGGGTTTTTTTCTCCCTTTTTTCTGGCATTCGTAAACTCAGTATATGTAATTCCAGTTTCTTTGCTTAAAACAGTATTATTGGGTGTTTTTCCTCATTAATAACTTTTGTTCCCCTTGTTGCTTTGCCATATTCGATCACACTGATGTTGTTCAGCCACATGTGAGCTGGTTTTTTTAATCTGTGAAATGTTGGAGGCTGTGTTTTCAGCAACTACAATCACCATTGCTAAACCGAGTCTCCATGTGTATGCAGTATGCTTTTGAGTGCCAGGTAGCCTTTATCTTCATACCTTGCTTGTAAACACTGACAAACTGTTGTGGGAAAGAGAATAGTAGATTAGTCTCTGTGTTAACCCAGCACAGCAATTCTCACATTTTAAAATCAAGCCCTCCTCAACTTGGCCTTCTTCCAGAGAAGCTGGTGGATAATTCACTTCATTCGCAGAAAAATGGCCATTGGTCGTGGCTGCTGGGGATGATGGAAGATGCGCTCTAACTGGGTTGATCCAGCATAGCAATTCCTGCAAAGAACATTATCTTCCTGTTTGGGTCTGCCTAAGTATCTGATCCTTGGAGGAGGGCTTTCTCTTGGTTTCTGTAAAGCGGGCTGTAATGGTGGTGAGAGTGATGACCAGTCCACTAGCAGCTGGACCCAGACTGCTCCCACCTCATCTCCTGCCAGAGTAGGAGGAATTGGCAGCTTCTGTCATCATGGTCACTGCTGTGCACCAGCACCAACATATTGAAAAGGAAAGAGGTGCTGCCATTTGCCACCACTGCTGTTTCCTCCACCTGAGAAGGTTGCTAAAAGCTGAGTCACTGTTCTGTTCCTTTTCTTTGCTTCCACTCTCTGTTCAGCTGAGACAAACTTTTGCCAGCCATGCCACGTAGCAACACTTCACCTCTGAAGGAGCCACCTTAGTTGGTGGCACTGTAGACAAGTTAACTCATAAGTACATTTCTTGCTTTTTTTTTTAAAAAAAAGCTTGGAATTGGGAGGGGAATATCAGGAAATTTAAAAACCAGGTTAAAAAAAACGAGATGCCAGAAGTGTGGCTGCTCTGCTTAAAGCAGGGCAGTTGCAAAGCATGGAGGATTTGTGTGGTCTGCTCCTCTCCTTACAAGGACAAAATGCTGGTGAGAAAACCTTGTACCGCCGCTTGAAGGAAAGGTGAAAGACAAATGGAGTATTATTCCGCAAATTTATGACTGGAAAAGAGGAGGAAAGCATAGCTAGAACTGAAATCAAAGTAAAGAAGGATTTGAGTGTGGATTCCCACATATTTATACTCATTTGCAATATATCTGGGATTCTCCATTCATTTCCACTGAATGGATGACTTGTACACACCTACCCTACATTTCTTTCTATAAACAATTCTACTTTTCCTACTGCAACCACCATTCCACCACTTGTTTTCTCTTTTCTCTTATTTAGGAAAATCTGTTAAAGAGAAAAGGGCAGGACAGTGACACGGTACCATCCCATCCCATGCACAAGCAGTTCTTCTACTGCAAATAATTGTGATGGTGGTTCCCCAGGTATGGAATACTCTCACCTTGGAGGTGTGATTGGTACTAACCTTGCAACACAGCTCAAAACCATTTTGTCTGCTTAGGCATTTTAACCGGTTCATTTGGCCTATTTTATTGTATCAACTGCCCCCCCTCCCCCATTTTAAACATATTTTTGTACAACCCTGCTTACTTTAAGGATGAAAGGCAGTTTCTAAATGTTTTAATAATGAAATAAAGAAATATGTGCGGGGGATAAAAGAAGAAAGGAATTAAGTGGTGAAGCACTGGGGGAGGAAAAAAAAAGATAAAACAAGTTGAAGCAGGGATCCAGAAGAGAGAAATAGTCAGATGATGTTTCAGAGATGGATTTTAGTGGTGTCTGCTGGGCATGCTGACAGGATTACACATTCTGTAGTTAACAAAATGTGGATTTGGTAGCATTAAACAACACGAAACTAAAATAAAAGGTTGGCATAGGTTGTAAGAGAATACCAGTTGGATTCAAAGTTAGAGTTTTGAGGTGTTTCTTAGGAAACTTGATAAGATAGTGTTATTAAACATAAAGAGGAAACAATGCACAATCTGGACTTGGTGGCACAAAACAGCACAGAATGATTTTCAGGGTTTTCATTTAATGGTGTTGAATAGAGAGAATGATGTAAGGAACAGATCTGTTTTGATCTTTCATTTACAAACAGGAGGCATATGGTCAGATCTAAAGTTATGGCATCAGATGAAAGAAAAGCCCCAATGTTGCTATAAGCCTGCTTGCTTTAAGAAATAGCTGTTGCTTTGATCTCAAATGAACCTTTTCACATGATGAGCTATTATAATACAGTATCATTTCTACCTAATTTTTTTCCTTACCTTTTCCAATGACGTGCCAATCTTCCTCTGCTTACAGGGATCCTGGAGCTTTACAACTGCCCACCCACACAGAATTATTGACGCTGTCTTATCGTTGAGATGTTCTTTGGCTCACATTTGAGCTTGTCAGGTTAAAAAATTGAAAAGAAGCCATCTCTAGTTTTTTTAATTATTCAAACACGTCTTTCTGAAGTTTCATGCCTTCTTCACAAACCTTTGGAAAGACTGACTGCAATAAAAGATTGTCTTTAATACCTAATCAAATCTTTCAAAACCCTTTGGCCACTGTCAAGTCAAGACAATGTTGAGGATTGTCTCACATTAGTGTTAGCTTTATGTTTCTCCATCAGTCATTGTATCCTGTGTTCATTTCTTTCACAGTCTCAAAATGTCTGTGGCTTTGGCACCATTTGCATTCCCAATAAGGGGTTATTTTCTCTAGTAAACGTGTATTATTGGAATGATGAACTGAATATAATTTTCTAGTTCTGATATGTTCTCCGTCTATTAAAATATGTTTTATGATTCTCAGCTCTATTTCACAATGTTAGTGACTGTGGCTTGAGTAGTGACTGATTTACTTCTTTACCAATTTTTCAAAGATTAAAGAGACCCTACTCCGTCTTCCAAGATTATTTCTTAATGTGATGAGAGATTTCCATTTTAATGAGTCTAAATACCTGTTAACATCTTTTTCATGCCCATTCCAAGGAAGCTTTTATTCTTAAACCCTTCATTAAACCCTCTTCAATCTTTTTAAAAGATGAAACATATCAGTATTTATTTGATTTTTTTAAAAAAGCTTGTATTTATCTTTCAAGGAGTTCTGAGGGGTGTAATTGGTGTTTCTTATCTATGTAGCAGCTTACCATTAACTCAGAAGCTGTATTATTAAGAAATGACACTCTAACACTGTTAAGGACTATTTGGTTATTGAGTAATATTAAGTGATACTCCTCAATAACAAATATTAAGTACAGTGGGCCCTCAATATCAACTAGGGTTTGGTTCCAGGACCACCTATGGATACCAAAATTTGTGGATGCTCAAGTCCCATTATGGACAATGGTGTAGAAAAATGGTGCCCCTTATATAAAATGGCAAAAGTTTGCTTTTTGGATTTTTCCCCCCAATATTTTCAAGCCATGGTTGGTTGAATCTGTGGATATGGAGGGCTGATTGTAATGCTGGTCTAGCAATACTTTATACCAGGAATGGGAACTCTTCAGACCTTCTAGAAGCTATTATACTGCAACTCTAACTCCTTGGCTGTACTGGTTGGAGCTGCTGAGAGTTGCTAGTTAAAAATATCCAAAAGGCTGCTTTACACAAGCTATTTAATAAGTACACAATTACTAAGCATGCTTCTGTATAGGAATTTCTATTCCGAGTAACATGGAAGAATCTCCCTAGAAAACTAAGCCCCGTCAAATGAGTAGATACCATTTAGAGAATTCTCTCTCCCAGTCCCGTCACTACACTATTAGTTTCTTTTCGGTGGTTTCAGGAAACATTTGAGCAACCCTGTGATGGGGGATATATAATGTAAAGGGGCCTCAAAGGCCCCTCCCTGAACTGCAAACCCCAGGATTCCATAGGATGTTGAAAGTGGAATAATAGCACCATAACTATCTAGTGCGGAAATGGCCAAGGTCTACCAGAAGGATAAAGCAGGGTTAGTCTTCTTTGTAAAAACACTTGAAGTAAGTTTATTTGCAAACACTAAAGGTTTCATAATATCTCACAATGAGAGACTCTGTAACATGTACTGTTTAAACATGGAGGAGAGTGAGAACTGCAAAGTGAAAAATGGAGGATGAACAAACTCAGCCAAATTGCAGACAAACTGATGCAGGAAAAGAAAGGGTGTGGCTAAGACCAAGAAACTACTGAGTACAGGCATGCTAAGGTTGCTACCTCTAACAACCTGTAGATTTACCTGCAGTGCCAAAACCAGTACCCCTAAGGCCATTAAAGGAAAAAAAACAGCTTACTTGGGTCTGCTTGCCAGACAGTTCTTGACCTTATTTTTTTACATGCACATGGTGAAGAAAGATTTGAATTGCTCCAAAGGAGGCTTGGGCAGGAGTTAAAACAGACTTTGAGGCCAGTTTCATGCTGCTTTCACTAACATTGCTGATTTCTTTACGTGAGATTTTCCTATAGCCACAAGGAGTTAGAGGCTGTGATAACCATTACTGTGACACTGTTGAGATGGGTAACACATCCAAGCTATCACAACCAATCTGGAAAGCTACTGGGCTCCGTTGATGCCTCACAAAGTCATACTTGCCACTGCATCTGTACTGTATAGTATTTCCTCTGCATTGAGTTGAATTTATGATTCTCAGCTCTTTTTCACAATGCCCATGTAGTTCAATTTGCATTTGTAGGGTAGTATTCAGTCAACCCCTTCTGCTTGTTGGATTAGAAGAGTTTCCCAGGGTGTTAGTCCCTTTTCTGAGAAAGATGAATACTGATTCAATTAAGATTCAGTTTCCTTTAGTGGAGTTCACAAGTGGAAGCACTGAATCTCTTGGATCCAGAGAATGTCTCTGGAACTAGTTTCAGAGTTTCAGCAAGGTAAGACAAAGAGATAGCATGCAAGTTTAAAGGTACATTTAACTATACACACACACACATACAGTGCCTGACCACAGCTGACTACAGGAAAGTTTCAAGAAGAGGAGGACCTCAGCAGAGCCTGCACTCACCATCCTGATGGAGAAAGGAGAATTTAAAAGAGAAGGAGCCTTTTATCTACACACTTGGAAGGTTTTCTGATCAAATGGCGTGGTTCCATAGATACACATGTGTAGTTTCATAACAGCTGAATGGTTATTGACTAAGGAGCCTACAGCCTTTTTGTAGGAACCAACATCAGTTTGGATTTGGAGGTGACTTGAAGAGATAGCAATTGTTAGTAAGGAAAGCTCTGTGTTGTGAGAGCTCTTATTTATTTGCAACAGTCCAGAAGAGCCCATAGTTCTCTTTAGCCAGCGATTGCACATATCCCAGCTGTTCCCTTAATTACCTTAAATCTAATTGTTAATCCCAACTAGAGTGGATCCATTTGATCAGTGTGAAGTGGGCAAGTCCACACTTACATAAGTTCTAAAAAAAAAAAAAAAGCTATGTTGTTTATGTTTGAGATTCCACAATGAAAAGCAAATGTGCTGACTGGATCTGTTGTTTAATCCTGAGTCAGTATAAAATGAACTGTGGTATTTCTCTCATATGTCAACATCTGCCAGATTGTATGATTTTTAAATGAAGCAAAATCCAGATTAAACTTTGCAATTTGAAAGATTTGAAACTGGGTATAAAGTTAGTTTTTCTTCTTACAACTCAGTCATTTGCCTCATTTATAAGTATGTTAGCCATCCTATGTGGCTACTCAAATGTAAGCTCTGGTGAGTTCAATGGGAATTACTCCAAGCTAAATAAATATAGGACTTCAGCCTCTAAAATGAGTCTTCCTTGGGCACAAAGCCTCTTTTTAACTTGAAATTAATCCTTTCTTGATCTGGATTAACTGCTGAAGAAGTCTTGCAGTGCTGTTAGCCAGATGGCTAAATTTGCAAGTTCTCCTCATTTTAACCAAACTAAACATCCAGTTCCTATGAATCAACTTTAGCAGTTGCAGTGCTAACTATAATCTGTATCCCAGCTCAGTCTGAAAAAGGGGGAATCTTCTACTATCTAAAACCTTATTGTTTTGTAATATCAGTATTGATCCTGAATGCCCTCCTGGTGAATACTGCTTGAGCGACCTTGCCAATTCCACTCTCAACCAGAGAGAGTGGGCTTCTGTCAGGAGGACCATATTGTCAGTATGTGCACAGGGTCCCTTCACAGGCTCACCAGACACAGCTAGCAGGGGAGAACCTACTCCTATGCTCGGTATCTGGGGGCTGTTTATTTGAATAGCCATCAGATGGTTCCTCATCATTTCAAATCTTTTAATGCTGCAACTTGCTCACTCAGGGATAGCACTAACACCACTGCCTTTGGAGTCTCCTATCTCCCTTTCATCATAGCTTTGCAGACCTACCCAAAGCATATATGGGGCCTGGGGAGTGTATAATATGGGATGTCCTACTGTTCCCCTGCTACAATTTCTGTATAAAGAATGATTGCATGCACAGACTAACTGTGAAACTTGCTTTGGAATCTAGTAGAATGATATTATTTCGTTCCCCTGAGTCCCGCTTTACATTGGAAAAAAATAGGGACTGTTTCTGTGGACTACCTCCTCCAAATTAAAAACCCCTTCTGGAAAAGCTTCTTTCTGGAACTCAGTCACAGAGGTCTTCTGATGGCAGGCTGGTGGTGGTCTTCCCCACAATTCATTGAGGAAAGAAGTGGTTCATACCACTCTCACAACACTTGTGCTTTATGCCATACCTTTTGGTAGAAGTGTGGTATCTTTGAGGATAAAGATTGTCTGCAAGTTAGATGGAAGGAAACTCTAAGATTTGGTGCTAGATTAGTGCCTGGTGTGTGCACAATAGAAATGTTAGTCTTTAGAAGCATTATCTCCACCCATATATTACTGCAGCATAAGTTAAGTAGAAGATTACACAGGGGGAAAAAAAAGGCAAAGTACTTAGGTCCACAAATTCCTGCAAGCTAAACTGTTTTCTTTTGAAACTACAGATCTCGCAGTGGGGGAGAGGATTATATAACTTTATCACTTGTTTCCATTTCTCACACAAAAGACCATCGGTGCTGCACAAGACGTTTTCCTGCCTGAAGCAGAGCACCAATGGTTCCACTCACAAAGCATGGACCAACATTTTCAGAAGTCTTGCTGCACCTTTCACACACCAATTGCTGCTTTCATCTTTTCTTCTCCCCCGTGGTGCCTCCTAGACTGAGTAGCTTCAATGTAGGTCATGGCAAGGGTGACCCCAAGACCACTTTAACAGAAACTGTTTAATAATGTCATGTAAGAAATCTTTAGGCTTCCAGAGTCATTTTTTCCTCTCTCTGTTTCTAGTTGTGTAGACACTAGGGCCATTTCCTCACTAGACTCCCTCTTTCAACTTTCAACATCCTATGAAATCCTGGGATTTGCAGTTTAGGGAGGGGCCTGCAAACCCCTGGATTCCATAGGATGTTGAAAGTGGAATAATAGCACTATAAAACAATCTAGTGCAGAAATGGCCTAGGTTTTCCTACAGCCAAATATGAATGGAGTGCTATTATATCTATATCTGCATTTCTCTCCACAAACAGTGCTTACATTTTATAGAAGAGCTTATTGTTTTTCCATTCCTCCCCAGAGCATTTGTGATGAGATCTTTCCATGGCTTTTTACATCTATCATTGTCAGACTGGTAGTACAAGACCTTTTAACATTTTCCAGACTGAGAAACTTTCTGATATGGCAGGGGAATCTTAAAAAAGGAAGAAAAAAATAATTTGGAAATGGATCCAGGTCATTCTTGACACCACTAAATGATTAGTGTTGATTGACACATGCTGTAAAAATCTAATTTTTTTGACAATTATATTAAGCCTTCTTAATTACAATTACAATTACATTTCAAAGAGAACCATGTAAGTTCTCTTCCCTTTACAGGGAAGAATGCAAAACTGAGACATGTTGGTACTTCACTAATCCTTTTAAGAAACTTGTTTTATTACCTATATTCAGCTATAGTGCAACATCTGCTTAATAAACTACCGGTATCTACAAATATGAGCAGAGAAAATAAAATGTATGGGGTGAAAATAATCACTTGTCTTGTTCATGTTGGACAAGAATGAGAAACTGCAAAATTTTTCTCATAGCTCTTGGTAAAATGTTTTCTTACAGCCTCAGGAAAGTTTTTCCCATTTGCAAGAACAATTTTTTAACAGATTACTTCAATTGTAAAAAGCCGTCAAACTCCATAGCAAAAGAATGATACTTGCTGCCTTTTTACATGGACTTTTGAAAAACTGGAAGCATTGCATGAGTTGCTTGTATTTTGATCAGTCAGCCCGTCCTTTTGTGTTTGATGGGGTGTGTGTTTGTGTTTAAATACGGCCTTTTCTGCACCGGGCTAGTAAAACGGTGCAGAGCGACCTCCAATGGAGGTCTTCTGCACCGTAGAGTGGACTGGGGCGGATTACTTTTTGTAGTTCCATATCTCAGTCCACTCCGGAGCGACCGGAACTGGTCACGCGGCATGTTTTTTAAAAACCTCTTTTTAGAGGTTTTTAAAAAGCACGGAGCGCGCAACCCCATGCCGCTCCGTTGCCCGGCTCCGGAGCAGATTTGCAGGCGCACGCAAGTGCACGCCTGCAGATCTGCCGGGGGGGGCTTCCGGCTGGCGAGCTTCTCCGGTTGGTGGAGAGCCTCCACCAACCGGAAGCCGCCATTTAGGACGCCGGAGGAGTGTGGAGCGACAAGCTCACACTCCTCCTCGTCGCGACAGACTCGCCCAGACAAAGGTAAAATCCGGTGAGTAGCGTGTTCCGTCGTTTCCCTCCCCACGTCTGGAAAGGGCCTAAGAATAAAATCAGATAGAAATGAGAATCAAACGTATATGTAAGCATTTCCTTAATGTCATAATCAGGCAACTAGAGGACATAATTAATTTTGAATCATATTATTAATCTCAATTAGCATAGACTCATTGAATTAGTGGGAATTAGCTATGTGTTACCTCACTATTGGAAAAATACATTCAGTGGGTCTACCCTATATAGGACTTACTAGTAGAATTCAGGGCTAAATATTTTTTATTTTTTCAGTATGAAAGATCCAAAATCTTCCTCCCTTTGTTGTTGCTGTCATTTGCTGTCAAGTTGGCTTCGATTTATGGCAATGCTATGGATCCCACCCCCAAGAGGGGGTTATCAACTGCCCTGTTCAGTCTTGCAAACGCAGAACCATGGCCTACTTGACTGAATCTATCTACCTGTAGTGTTGTCCCCCTCTTTTCCTACTGACTTTCACTTTATAAAGTGTTTCCCCGTGAATCACATTGTTTCATGATATGTCCAAAGTATGATAGTTTCAGTAGAGTCCTCTTGGTTTTTAGGGAAAGCCCAGCCCTAAAGTCCAGTTAGCTTTCTTCATGATCCACTTATCATGCCCATTCATAGAACTCAGAATTAGTATAGCATAGGTGATTCTGACTTTGGGATTTCATGATCTATCATTATACTTGAGTATCTCATCTAGTTCCTTCAGAGTCACCTTTCCAAGACTTAATCTTCCTCAGATTTGATGATAGTTCCCATTTTGATTAGTAACTGAGCCAATGTATAGGAAATCCTTAATTATTTTGATACTTTTTGCTGAGGAGCCAGACTAAATGTGCCAATCCAGCTACTGGGAAACAACAATAATGGGGGATAACACTGGCAGAGCTTCTCTCAGAGACAATAGCAGTGGCGATTTAGCTAACTTGATTTTTTCAATATATCTTATTTTCACAGAAACATGCATAGAACCAGCTTCCACAACCACAAAATAAATAGAAGGCCTAAAACTGAATTACTCATTTATGCTTCACTTCAAAATTCATTAGGAATCAACTGATTGAATATATTGTTCAGTGGCAGGTTCAGTGAAGCACTGTTTCATCTACTAATTTTGAAAATGTAATCTGAAACCCTCAAAGGCAAGATTATTTTTCTACCTAAATAATAAAAAAAAAAATGGAAGACTCAGAATAAAGACAAGGGTATTTGGAACAAATTCAATTGCTCTAGGGTTACAGAAGTGAAAAGGCTGTACAAAATACTTTTGTAAGTCACTGCTGTGTTAGCAGTGCAGTATTTGCAATTTGTACAGCTAGGGTGATTACAAATAATCTTTTTGATAAAAATTGGCACAAAATAGAGGTTCTTTGGATGGATACGGAATGAAAGGTGTTTAAAAGAGATCAGCATTCATTTGTTATCAGCTCACATGATTAATCAGGACAGATGTTCAAGATTTTTGCACAGTTCTGTTGGATTCCATCCCAATATTTCTAACCAGGATTTCCTGCCAAGATCAATATTTGAAGATATCAGCTATGAAACAGAGCTATGCACAAGCCTTTCTGAGTAACGTGCCAAATACAACACTCTTTAAAGCAATTAAGTTATGTCTGTTGAGATCATTTGTCCTAGAATGATGAAATGTGGCAATTTAATATAGGTTGAGAGAAAGGAATAGTTATTGAACCAAAAAGCTCACCACAAAATCTTCCTATGTTGTCAATTACATATATATCTCTGTAAAAATATAGCACCCAAGCTAGCTGGATTAACTTTCATGTCCCACTTATTTTGACAGGAAAGATTCTAGTATTTGCTTAATACTTCTTCTGAAGAAAACAACAACAACCAACTCCATCCCCAAACTTTGGCACTTTCAGAGGTACATATATCAAATACCATAAGACTTGAACAACCTGTTCCCCAAACTGATACAGAAAGCAGCTATACCAGCTTTTTAACTGTATTATCAGAACTCTTATTTTGAACAGAATTTCTTATGGGAAAGGCCAAGACGCCCCTTCCTAGAATAGCCTAGAATGTAAATTTGCCAGTTTCTTGACTGAGATCAAATCCGGAGTTTCCAACCCCTCAAGAAACTTAGGCAGGAAGAAAAACAGCATGTTGAAAGCAGCTGCAATTTTGCAGGAATTTTGGTTGTTATTGTTCCTGGCACAACATACACTATGACTTTTCAAGAACTGTATAGGAGTTTGAGAAACTGCAGCTTTGCAGTAAAAACACTTCCATCTATACTATGCACAGAAAACTGCAGCTTTCTGAGAAAAAAAAAACCCTCATGCACTTGTGTTGTTTTTTTCAATGTATTTGGGAAAAGTGTGCCAAAGGCAATGCTAATTTGCATGCTCCATTGCTATACAGGCAATATGGTGAAGGGTTTGACATTATGGTAATTTATGGGGTGGGGAAAGTAACGGAAAGCCAGAGAGAGAGAAATAGAGGGGAAAGAGAGAGAGTCAATCTGAGTGACACTCAGTTCACACTCATAACGCTTTGACTTGAAACATTGACCTGTTGGGGGAAGGGAAGACGAGAAATGTTACACCATAGGAGAGGAAAAATGGGCCAGCTGACGCAGCAGTTTGGCAATTTGAATGTTGCACAATTTATGGGGGAAAAGTGGACCCTTAGACCAGATGGGAAAGGTTGCACTTCCAACTGCATTTCAGGGCAAGAAACAGGAAAGGTAAAGGTATTGCATTGTAACAGAACCCCGCAGGGTGAGTACACTTTCCAGGGGTGAATGATGTTGTACCCATGGCGATTCAAGGTAGGATGCTGCACAACCTAAATGTTACAGAAGGAAAGAGGGAAGGTAAGTCACCCTTAGTTGGGGATGGGAAGTGTGGCTGCAAATCACATTGTGGGCTTGGGAACAAGGAAGATTTCCCACATGGAAATCAGCAAAAGGTGATTAAGGCTGGACCACACAGCAATAAATATCCTCAGCATGTGTACAACCTTCACAGTTGTTCAAAATTTATTAGGAAAAATGAAACTGCACAACTTGTTTGTCCTGCCAGAGGACTCTTCTGCTTGGTCCCACTCAGCCTGTCACTCTTGCTTTCCAGGCCAAAAGCTATGCAGCTTTCAGGGAAGGCTGCACAGTTCTCAGTAGAAGCTACATGTTTTCTCAGAAATTTTGCAGTTTACTGGCATGCTGTGCAGCTTTTGCAGGAAAGCTGTGCAGTTTCCGATCATTGCAGGGGAAAAAATTGTATACATGGGTATATAAATCCCAGCTGTCCAGACAGCTGTAGGACAAAAAATTGATTCGCTCTTCTGGACATCTGTTGGGAACCAGGAAAAATCAAGATTTGCCGTCACTAGTGGGCACTTCTGGACAAAGACAGGAAAACAGTGAAATGGGAGAGGCAGAGATCTCCACCCTATATTAGACTGGAGGGAACATTAAAGTGTGAATTTATTTCAAGACAAATTCAAAACTGGACAAAATGGGGCCCATTTATGCCCATTTCTATTTGTTCCAAAAGCAAATGCACAGGTGAACAGACAGTTGCCCTTTTTTCCCCATCTGGAAGTTTTTTTTTTTTAAATTATGTCAGGAACAGAACTAGCAGGAGTTGTTTTCCCTGTTAAGTCCTGGAGCAGGTGCCCTTCTTGTTTTTCTCAAAATTCTCTGCGGATTCTAAGAAGGAAATAGTGGATACAAGACGAGGCTGCCATCTCCCGCTTCAGTGTCCCCAATGCTGCAATCAGTCATAGACTCAAAGAAACTAAGTAATGGCCACCAGAAGACATCTTTTGATTTGAGGTCTCCTGCCATTGCCTTCATAGGCAGTGGTACAAAAATACCAAACGTGAGGGAGGGGGAGAATCATCCAAATACTAACGTGAGTACCAAAATAAAGGAATTTTTTTCCAATTGAAGCACCATTGACCCTGGAAAGGAAGCTGGGGGAAATGGACTTGAGCGCGTGCGCACACACGCGCGCACACACACACGCACACACACACACACAGCGAGATGGGGAGATTGAACTGTTCATGAAATGCAAAACTGACATCAACTCTTGTATAGCTCCCTCAGGAATATCCATCAGAAGTGAACTAAACACACACACACACACACACACACACACACAATTTATTCAGTCATTGTACATGGGTATACAAATTACACAAATTTAAAAAGAAATCACAGTTCAATCAGAAGCAGAAGAGTAAAACAATATAAACACAGAGATCATAATAAAAAAAAAGATAAAAACCACAACTGCACCACAAACCCACCCTTCCTTCCTTCCTTCCTTCCTTCCTTCCTTCCTTCCTTCCTTCCTTCCTTCCTTCCTTTTTTTTTGTATAATTTTTATTGAAAGTTTGTCTTGAAAATACCCTCCTCACTTCCATGCTTAAATCTTACAGTTGAAATTGTTTATTTCCATTCCATTACAAACATAATTTCCATCTCTCTTCTTTAATTTCTCATACATTTATATCCTTACCCAATCCAATACTCTTTTCCATTCTTTCTCAGAGTTCTGGATAGATTTATTCTTCAAAGAAAATGCTAACTTTTCCATCTCTATCATATCCAGAACTTTTAACTTCCATTCTTCTATATCAATATGTTTCTTTTCTTTCCAATACTGCGCATATGTCAACCTTGCCGCAGTGATTAGATATAATAATATCTTCTGATGACTTCTTATTTCCCTTTGTTGCCCTAGCATATTTAACAAATAAAGCTCTGGTTTCGTTTCAAAATTCAGCTTACAAATTCTTTGGATTTCATCATGTACCTCCTTCCAAAAATTTTTTGCTATCTTACATGTCTACCACATATGGAAAAAAGACCCTGTCTTTTCATCATACTTCCAACAATTTGAGTTCCCATGTTTCGTTATTTTTTGTAATCTTTCTGGGGTCATGTACTATCTGTAAAACATTTTATAAAAGTTTTCTCTTAAATTTAAGTTTGGTGTAAATTTTATATCTATTTTCCACACTCTTTCCCAAGTTTCTAATTCAGTTGAATGTTCCAAATTCTGTGCCCATCTAACCATTGTATCTTTAACTACTTCTGATTCCATTTCTCTTTTCAACAATAATTTATAAAATTTGGAAATTCTTTTCTTTTGGTTATCTTTCATCAGTACATCTTATTCATTCTCTTTTCTCTCAAATCCATACAGTTTTTGGTCCATTCTAAATCTTTCTCTGAGTTGTCTCCATGGAAACCAATTTAGTTCATGCCCTTCAGCCTTTAATTCTTCCGTACACATTCTTGGTTTGTCGCCCTCCCATTTCAATAACTCTTGATATGTTAGTAAATTTCCTTGTTTTGTTGGGGCAATTTTATAAGCTTCTTGTGGTGAGGTCCATACTGGTAATTTTGTACAAAATTTTTCTTTATTTGTGACCAAACCTTCAACAATGTCTTTCGAATGCAATTATTTTTAAACTCTTTATTCGCTGTAGATCTATCATGACATAGATATCCATGCCATCCAAATCTATTGTTTCTTTCTTCTAAGTCTTTAGTGGTTGTGTTTTCTAATTGAATCCAGTCTTTGATCCAATCTAAACAACATGCGTGGTAATAGATTTTTAATGATGGTAAGTCAAGTCCTCCTCTCTCTTTTGCATCTTTAAGTATTTTAAATCTAATTCTTGGTTTTTTCCCTTGCCAGATAAATTTTTGTAGGGCCTTTTCCCATCCCTTAAATATCTTCTCTTTCCCTATTATTGGTACGTTTTGAAAGAGGAATATAAGCTTTGGTAGTAAAGACATTTTAAAAGCATTTATCCTACCCAAGAAGGATAAATTTAAATTTTTCCATTTCTCCATATCACATTTAATTTCTTTCCATGTTCTTGAATAATTGTTTTTGAATAGTTCTTGATTCTTTTTCGTCATAGTTATCCCCAGATATTTTGTTTTCTTGGTCAGTTGATATCTGGATCTTCTCTCCAATTCCGCTTGCTCTTTTTTTGTCACATTAAGAGTCATCATCATTGTTTTTTCTCTATTTATCTTATAACCTGCTTTTAGTCCATATCTTTGTAAAGTTTCCATCAGCACCTGAATTGATTCTTGTGGATCCTCCAAAACTATAATTACATCATCTGCAAACACTTTTAGTTTCAGTTCTTTTTTCTTTAATTTCAAACGTCTTATCTGTGGCTCTTCAATTATTGTTATCAGCAGAACCTCCAAAACAGCTATGAATAATAATGGTGATAACGGGCACCCCTGTCATACCCTGCACCACAAACCCTTTCTACTGCATAGATTTTCAATTAAAAGCCTGTCTGAATAACAAGGTCTTAGCCTCCTGGTGAAAGGAAAAGTGAGAGGAGACCAGCCAAACCTGTTGTGGGAGGGAATCCAAGGAGAAGGCTCTCTCCTGGAGCTTCACCAAGCATGCCTGTGATGGTCATGGGACTAAAAGAAAACCTTCCCCTGAAGATCATAAAAACTTGAGCAGACCCTTACCTCTAAAATTTTTAGTTGTTTCCCTAAGCCAAGGATGGGGTTATCTTCTGGATACAAAAAGGGACAGGAAAGCTTGTAGAAGTCATTTTTACTTCTTACACAGAAGAAAAATCTGAAGAAGTGCCTGCTACAACATTGTGACCCAATGATATACATACATACATACATACATACATACATACATATATATAAATATATATATATATATATAGAGAGAGAGAGAGAGAGAGAGAGAGAGAGAGAGAACATTTAATTTGAAAATAAAAACCCCCTCCCCTCTTCCAAATTTACATTTCCAGTTGAATCTGCTTATTTTCTTTACATACATTCATATATGCATAATTTCTTCTTAACATATGGGAGAAACAATTACATAGTTTCGTTTTCATTTCTTCTACCTTTAAATCTTTATCCAGTCCAGAACGACTCTCCACTCCCTTTCAAAATTTTGGATAGATTTGTTTTTCAAAGAAAATATTTTTTCTATCTCTACCATATCTAAGACTTTTAACTTCCACTCTTCAATATCAATATATTTCTTTTCTTTCCAGTGTTGCGCGTATGTCAACCGTGCAGTGGTTATTAAATATAATAATATCTTCTGGTGACGTCTTATTTCTCTCTGTTGCCCTAACATATTTAGCAAGTAAAACTCTGGTTTCATTTCAAAATTTATATTACAAATTTGTTGGATTTCATCTTGTATCCCCTTCCAAATTTTTTTTGCTATCCTGCAAGTCCACCACATATGAAAGAAGACTCCACCTTTTCCTCACGTTTCCAACAGTGACTCAATGATATACTTAAGTGGGTAGCATCCAAAAAGTATATTATGTTTTCTGTAATTTTTGTTTGCATTCTGCAGTTGTTTTAGAACCAGTACTGCTTCATCCTGACTAGAAGCTACTGATGGCCCCATTCTCCATGAATTTATCCCTTTGGAACCCATCCTGGTTGGCAGCCATCAGTACATGTTGTGGCACCAACTTCCACAATTTAAGTATGCATTATATGAAGAAGTCCCTCCTTTTTTATCTGTCCTGAATCTCTCCTTTCCCATTTCAATAATGTATTCTTTAAGTGTGGTGACAAAAATTCTATGCAGTATTCCAGGTGGGCTTGTATTGTGGATTTTCATAAAAGGAGTATGATGTTATAGGAGCCAGCATGGAATCTTTATTTGAGTATTGAACTAGGACTCTGAAACACCAGGGTTCAAATCTCTGCTTGGCCATGGAAACCCACTGGGTGATTGTACGCAAGCCACACTCTCTCAGCTTCAAAGGAAGACAAAAGCATACCCACTGAGAACAAATCTTGCCAAGAAAATTGCAGGATAATCTTGACATAGGGTACCCATAAGTCAGAAACGAAGGCACACAACAACAACAGTTCAGTGTGTATAACTCATATGGAACTGCAGAAGAATGGAATTCCAAAATAAGTAAATATCAATCTTGCAACTACATCTCTTTCTCCATGACTTGCTATTTTTTTTCTTAATGCTGGACTGCACAATAATTTTAGGGGTAGGGTTGGTGAACTGCTTCCTCCTTTCTGCCTCAAATTACCTGTATTATTCCCACTAGTTAAGGATGTTTAGATATATTCAAGTCAACTTTAATACTAAAAGATCTAAAAATAACATGCAAAGTATAGGGATAGGTTCTTACATCACAAAGAAAGAAAGAAAGAAAGAAAGAAAGAAAGAAAGAAAGAAAGAAAGAAAGAAAGCTTAATAGGTTTCAGCCAACTTTTTATTCAATTATTTTATTCAGTATTCACATATGAAACAAACACCAGGTCAGCTTTGTACTAGGAACCAAAAACCATTTTGAACATTCTAGAGACCCCTTAAAAGTTTCCTCCAAAAGGATCTAGGAATGATTTTTTTGCCTTTCACCAACCTCCTCTTTTCTTATCATCTCTTTGATAGCCAAACTTATAGCTCTGTGCTTTTTAATATGTGGTAAGGCAGGCTCACTGGCTTCTCATTTTTCTCTGTTTTGCTCAAGGGATTCTGCACGTAGCTGAAGTTTACCTTCCCCTCTACGGAGGGGAATTGAATTTTGTGAAAAGAAGCTTCTTTGTCAGAGGTTTTGTTAACTGAGGTATGCCTGGTATATCAAACTCTCAGACTTCATTTGGTCCAACAAAAAGTGATATTTTGTGTGTCTTGGTTCATCAAAACTTGCCTGCTTCAGCAAAAATGGTTTTTTGGTGTATATTAGACACCATTGTGCTTGTTTAGAAAGATATTGTCTATTCAACTAAATGAGGTAGTACTAATATTGTGTCCCCATGTGGTATGGTATGAATGCATTCAGCCGTTACCACTTTTTTTGTTGGATGTATTACCATGTATTAGTTTTTTACTGGAGAAATCTTTGATATTTGTAGACACACATGTTCTTTTAAGTTATATTCTTGAGACATGGGATTTTAATAATGATGAACATTATTGGGTGCTGCATGCTCTTATTGTTGCCAACAGATTTCCAAGTCAGGACAGATAAATGCTTTTTTGTAATCATTCCTGAAAAAAATCCATGCCTCCTCCCAGTTGACTTCAATACACAAGGTAGATTACATTAGCTTGGTTTTACGCTGATTTCACAACTCTGTAAGCTGAGGCTGCAGTATTTAATGTAACTGCTGGGAGGCAAAAGTGCTCTTGCATGGACATCTAGGCTGAAAATGATTACACACCCAGTATTTGGCATCTATCCAGATAATTTTTTTTAAAGTTTTTGCATATATGTATATACTGTACTGAAATGCTATTATTCTCATAATTCTAATATGGATATGTTTGACCAGGATCCAAGAGGAAGCTTGCTGTGCTAGACTTCCTCAGGGGGAAAGAGTCATTGTGACATACTTTCCACTCCTAAGCATGCAAAAGCAGTTCAAAATCTCATTGCCTAGGTCTCACAAACAGTGCTTTGGAATGAGTCCAGAATCAGATCTTCAATAAAAGAGAGAGAAATTAAGCTGATTATATGATCAGGGTTCTCTGCTTTCTCTCATTAATATTGAGTGGCTGCTGGTACTCAAATGTCTCAGAAAACAAAGATTGGTATGGGATGTTCACCCAAAGCAATGATAAAACATGTATAAGAGACATGCACTGTTCTCTTTCTTATTGCTGGGTTTCATGCAAAAGTGATGGTGGGGGAAAATGTTCTGCCTGCACAAGAACAAGTATGAGCTTAGAAGCAGATATTATGTGTGACATGAAAGTGCCAGTAGAGGCACTTGTGTCTGTTGCTTCAGGTGACTGTCTGAATTGAAGTCAACCAAATTTAGAACATCAGAGGTTCCCTACATATTTTATTAATGCAGAAAAGAGATGGGAGCCATGTGACCTTCCAGATGTTGTCAGACCACAACCTCCAAGATCTCTAGCCAATATAACCATTGGTGAGTAGGGCTACCAATGTAAACACATCTGCAGTGATGTAGGCTCAAGTCAACTGACTTGGACTCAAGTCACACTTAAGTTGCTTCAATGACTCGACTTGGATTCAACTTCGCAATAAATGATGCAATGACTCAACTTGACTTGAGACTTGTATATTTTTAGTTGTGGCCCAGAAACATCTAGAGGGCTACATGCTTCCCACCCCTGCTGTAGATGCTTTTCATCCTGTAAGACAAACACAAGAGCCAACATAGTATAGTGATTTCGCCACTGGACTGCGACCCTGAGACCAGAGTTTGATTCTCTGCTTGACCATGGAAATCCACTGGGTGACCTTGGACTCATTACACACTCTCAACCCCAGAAAACTGAATGATAGCTTCACCTTAGGGCTGCCATAAGTCAGAAATGACATGAAGGCACACGACAACATCAACAAGGCAAGCATTAATTCATTCCCCCTCCCCAAGTTCTGGGATATCTGGCTTATTCCCTTACCACTGCCTGCTAAATCATTTGTCAGTAGTTCTGTGCTGACAACAACATGTTGGACAATCCAGTATGTTATTCATCTGTGCTACTGGATTATTACCAGTATGAAAGCAAGAAAAACCTGTTAACACCTGCCAAAGGCCAGGAAGTAGTTTCTCATGAGTAGTGACATCATTTTTGACTATCTCTGGAATGTCAGAAATGTCATCAGCATCTTAAAGAGGTATGGATAGTGTTGTAGATGCTGTTTGTGCAAACTGGGAAAAGGTGCTGTTAACCACAAAACAGATGTGCTATCATATTTCTTCTTTAAAAATGCCCTCCCCAAATCTACCACCCGTTCATCATCCAGTTTTCTCCACAGCAATGTGCATGGTAATCTGGTGGCTTTCAATGCTTCCATTATATTTAATCAATGCTTTTTCAAAATATAAATTTCATTATGCATCTTCCAATGCAATAAAATAAAAAGTCAAAAAGTATACAATCAGATAAAAGAAACACATACAAACACAAGAAAAGAAAAAATAAAGATAGTAAGCAAAAGAGAAGTATAGCAAAGAATATTGAGAAAAGGATTTACGTTTAACTTCCAGCTTTCCTAATGTTGGTTATACATGATTGTATAAAAATAACTTCTCCAGTTGGAAATACCATTCATATAATTCTATGGCTTATACACTTAATCAGTGCTATGAGATACTCTCAACTGAGAAGACTGCCCCTTGCTTTGAGAAACACCTTGCAAGAGCCCCTAGAAAGAATGGTATTGTTCTTCCCAGGAATGCTTCAGGCTGTGTGGTTTTTTGAGCCAAGTATGCATCAAAGTTCCATAGCTTTTGTTTAAGTGTTCTCTGTGTGTATGAGGGTAAAAGTTCTTGGGCCACCTCACAAGCAGCTGTTTAGCAAGGAGAAGACAGAAGAGGGAAAGACACAAGGCTAAGTTAGAAAGATGACAAGGTGAGCTGATAACAAATATGATGAAGTTATCATGACAAGAGAATAAGGTGAAAATTTCCTACCTGCAAATGCAGAAACCAAACCAAATCAAAACTGAAAGCTCTGGAATGTTTTCTTTGCCATTTCCCCTTTAATGACACCAACTGAAGGGCAGTATTTTAGACAAAACCATGATATTATGTGTCTATTTATTTATTACACTTATTTTTTCTTTGGCAGAGGTTGGCAGAAATATCTACCACAGTTCCGGTTTCAGAATGTTTAAGCTGCAGTTCTTCAGTGCTCTTCCTAGACAGATATGCAACAAAAAATCTACATTAACATGGGATGGCTATTTGGCTGATACCAGAATAATGAATAGTGGAGCCAGTTTGCTTCAGTTCAGTTCAGTTCAGTTCAGTTCAGTTCAGCTCCATTTGGCCCCTCCCGAAACTGCAAACCCCAGGATTCCATAGGATGTTGAAAGTGGAATAATAGTGCTATAACAGTCTACTGCGGAAATGGCCTAGGGCTGAAATCCCTGCTCGGCCATGGAAACCCACTGGGTGACCTTGAGAAAGTCACATTCTCTCAGACTCGGAAGGAGGCAAAGGCAAATCCCTCTGAACAGATCTTGTGAAGAAAACCCTGTGATAAGATAGCCTTAGGGTTGTCATAAGTCAGAAAAAACTTGAAGGCACACAACAAGGAAATCTGCTAGAGGTGGCCTAGTGTTCAGAGGATAGTGTGACAGGTGAGGGGGGCTTTTTTAGTGGTAGCACTCTTTGAGACACTTTTGCCCAGTAGGGAACAACCCTTCTTGGTGTGATGACAGATTAAGACCTTTAAAAAATCTGTCAAAGCGTTTACTGCATGATTGATAAAAGCTGTTTTTTGGGGACTCTTTCTGATTTACACTGCTTCTGTTAGTGAATATTGAGAAAATAGCGGAAATTTTCTTATTGTGGTTTTTATTATAACAGAAAGTGTTTAAATGAACATTTTAATGGGAAAAGTGGTATACAAACGGAAGGGATGGAGGCAGAAAATGAGAAGAAGGAAGGAAAGACAGGCAGACGAGACAAATAAATGTCCCAATCTGATGGAGTTCTACAAAGACACCCACTCTTGCTGGCTTTTCTTTGAGGATTTTGGCTTATTTATGGTGCCACCCATTTCACTTTCAGTAGGTCCCACCAATTCAACCATCTCATGGTGTCTTTAAAAACTCCCAGTTTTTTTAAAAAAACCTCAGGGTTTAAATCAGTCTAAAAGTTTTGTGCAAACAGTGTTGAAACGAAACTCCAGTGTTTCTGTGCACTAAATGACTGTTGACAAAATTACAGTTGCATCCCACATGGTGCAGGCATGTCTGTCCTGTTTCATTGCCAAACAAAACTCTGATACAGTCATAAATGTTTGCTTTAATACAAGTCAGGCAGGCTTGCCTTCATACAGCCAGGGACACCCTTTAATGAGCCCCTTGTCTTGGCTGGTGGGTTGGGATGGTACTGAACAAAAGCACCTTATCTACTGCCTGTCTGGATTCCTTTGCCCACTGCAGTTGTCCTTCTCCACTAGCACTGCAGCTACACTGTCTGCTTCTGGTAGCCACCTGGTGGGGTATTTCAGACACCCTGTCATGCCTGTGACACCTCACTGTGCAAGGTCCGTGACCAGGCCAGCATCTTTCCAGATCTCTTTTGCTCTTGCCTCAGGCATTTCAGCAGCAATGGCTAAAGGACTCCCTCCTGTTGTCCAGGCCTTTTAAAAAAATCCTTACCTGTGAAGAGAAGCGGCTTTGACCCCATCAACATACCTCTCCTGCACTAAGCTCTCAAACCCTAGAATGACCCCTTTCTGACCTGCCACAGCTCCATTTTTCAGGGCTGAAAGCTGTCATATATTGTGCAGTGGGTTTTTTTTTTCCATTCCTAAAACTTTTATTTTCACAAGACGTTTCTGAAAGAATTAAAAATGAATAATGGGGACCTTTGTGTTTAACATTTTCTGTTCTTCAGTTCTGAGTCTACCCATATTGGATGAGTTCTCGTTCCCATCGGAGAGAGGGTCATTAATAAATATGAGATAAAAACACAGTCTAAATAAAATAAAATAAAAAATCCTTATGAGCACTGGCAACCTCTCCCTTTGCTTCTAGGAAGTCTCCCCTTTGGAATTTCAAGTAGCAAATGGCCGTCGCAACAACCAAAAACACTCTGAAAAAATTTGAAGCGTCTACCACAATGTCCTTTGGGATAATGAGAGGGCTTTTTAAAAAAAAACCCGGAGAAAGAAGACAGTGGAAAAAAAGCTAGTTTATAAGCTAGAACAGTATAATAATACATAGTGTAACAAAACGGATACTGTTATGAATATTGTTCAACTAAGTCCATTTCCGGACTACATGCCATTAGCAGGCATTGCCATTGCCATTTGCACAGTACTGCCAGCTTAGGAACACTCTTTTCTGCACTCTTCCGCCTTAAGCAGATGAGTAGTGGTATTGCCACCAGTCTTCCTTCTGTACTACAGCATCCTTGATCACTCCCTTTCCCCATCTTCACCCTAATTGGTCAGGGTTTTTTTTTTGTTTTTTTGTTTTGTTTTGTTTTTTGAAAGCTGTACTAGTGTAGCAATGACATGACGTGCCAGTACACTATTGCACTTTTACACTATAATGCTTAAAAATATATTTATTAAAAAGTTTTAACACAAAGGAGATGTTTAAAACAAACATAGAGAGGTGATAGATTTTGAAGTTACCATAGGAGTAGCTGAGGGAAGGACAAACAGGACTCACCCATGCCCCACCTACTCCTGGATCCGGAAGGACAGGAAGCGCTATCAAGCACTATTACAGTACCACATTGAGCTGGCTGATAGGATTGAAGGGCTGAAGGGGGCTCTTAATGTGACAACATTGTGTGGTAGCACAACTCCTGGACTGGGAACAACCCGCTGCTGCTGCACTATAGCAACATTGTGCAGAAATGGCCTAAGTCTCTGTGCAGTAAATGAGGAAAAAATATCCTTATTAATAAATTTGTGTTAGAACATATTCTTTAGTTTGTACCATCCGCACATACTGTTCATTCACTATCCATTTGAGTATCTTTGTATAGGCATTGCCTTGCAGAAGTATTCGCCCCTCCTTGCCTTTCCCACAATTTTTTGTATTGGAATTAAAATTGATTTAATTGGCATTGTTACCACATAATGTATTGTTACTACAACCATGAGCACCTTCTCCATATTTTGTTATGTTACCACATGGAACTGAAATGGGTTTAATTGGTATTGTTACCACCAGATGAGCACAAGATACTCAACACTGTGAATGTCAAAATATTTTATTTGACAGAAAAATTAAGAAAACAAAAACAAACTGGCACTTTTTGGTTGCATAAGTATTCACTTCTGTGAAGTTAATACTTGGCAGCAATTACATCTGTAAATCTTCAAATCTCTATCAGCTTCATGGGGATCCAGCAATTTTTGTCAATTTTTCATGGTAACTTGCCCTAGCTCTGTCAGCCTGAGTAGAGACATTTGGTGAACAGTCAGTTTCAAGACTTCCTCCAGAATCTGAATTGGACTGAGTGGGTGGGCCATTCTAAGACATTCATGTTCTTGTTTTAAAAACAATCCATTGTTACTTTGGCTATATGTTTTAAGTCCATTATCCTGTCAAAAGATGAACCTCTGCCCCAGTTCCAAGTCGCTTAGAATTTGAAAATAAGTTCTCTCCTAGAATTGCACTGTATTTGGCTACATCCATCTTGCCCTCAATCCTGACCAGATTTCCAGTGCCTGCCAAGGAGAAAGATCCTCATAACATGATGCTGCCACCATCCTGCTTAATCATGGGAATGGTGTTCTCAGGGCATTGGGCACTGTTCACTTTGTCCTTCACATAATGCTTTACAACACAGCCAAAAGTCCACTTCTTTTCTCGATCTACCAGAGATTCTTTTCCCACATGTTTTCTATGTCTCCTACATGTCTAGTGAGCTTTGATACGGGCTTATTTCATCAATAGCTTTCTTCTCACCACTGTTCCATAAAGCCCAGGTTTGTGGAGCATCTGGGTGATAGTTGCCCGTGGACATTTTCTCCCATCTCAGCTCAGATCTTTCCAGCTTCTTGAGAATTACCACTGGCCTCTTGGTTGCCTCTCTGACTAATGCTGTGTTCACCCAGTCACTGAGTTTTTGTGGATGGGTCTTTTTAGGCAAAGTTGTGCTTGATACATTCAATTTTGTAGCAATGTTCATTTAACAGTACTCAGAAGGGTGTTCCCAACTTTATCCTGGATTTGTTTTGATAACTCTTTGGTCTTTGTGACGCTAAGTGTTTAAAAATACTCTCCAATAAATCCTGGGGCCTTCCAGAAACAAAATTATTGAGAACAAGTGTCTTTAATCTGAGATCCTGTGGCACTAGAATTGCACACAGGTGGACTCTATTCAACTGCTTAAGTGACTTCCAGAGCAGACCTTCTTTAAACATGTCATAGCAAAGGGAGTGAATACCTATGCTACCAAAAAGCTCTAGCTGTTTTTCTTTTCATAACTTCTGGGCCATAATAAAAATATTTTGCACCTTTGCAGTATTGAGACTTACGTGTTCATCAAGTGGTAGCAATGCCAACTAAATCTATTTCAGTGCCAGGTTGTGGAACAACAAAATGTATAAAAGTCAAAGGGAACAGGAGTGAATAATTCTGCAAGACAATGTGCACACAGACATTTTTTTTTGGCAGGGGGTAAATAAAGTGACTGAACAGCACTTTTTGTGAACAACCTGGATCACAAAACACCATAAAATAGATCTAATAAAATTACTGAGAGCAAGTGTTTGTTTAATAAAGTGTCAGACATTCCTCAGTGACCTCTGTTGGAGTGGGAATAATAACCACCGTTCAGTGGGAGTTATCCAATTTGCGGGATCTCAGCATAGAATTCAAGAGTGGTGCTTGCAACAAGAGTGATATTCTCTTCTAAATTAAAGCCCTAGAGCAGGGGTGTCAAGCTCAATTTCATCTTGGGATGCACTAGCATTACGGTTGCCCTCAAAGGGTCAGTTGTATCTGTAAGACTATATAAATATATCTACTCTTCTATCATATTAAATAACAATATTTCTGCCCCCCAGCCCCTCTCTGTGCCTCTTTCTGCCCCCAGATCCTCTTTGTGTCTCTTTCTGCTCCCCTCTCCCCATGGATATTTCTGCCCCTCTGCCCCTCTCTGTACCTGGTGAGCCTGATCCCCACATTGCGAGCCCCTGGAACCCCTGAAGAGAGGCCTGGAAGCCAGCACTCACAATCTACTTCTACTTCTGACTGCTCCTCTGTCCAGCTCAGACAGAAGAGCAGTCAGAAGTAGAAGTAGATCATGAGTGCTGGCTTCTAGGCCCCACTTCAGAATACTGGCAGCTGGGGGCCTGCAATGTGGGGATCAGGCTTGCCAGGCAGGAGTGCCACAGCTGCAGGAGTTCATGGGCCATGTGAAATAGCCTGGCGGGCCTTGTGTTTGACACATGAGCCTAGAGTGTAACAATATTGTGTCTGTAGATCCAGAAGCAATCTCTCTCTCTCTCTCTTTCCAAGTACAGGATTTCTTCACGGGCAATACTGCTATGTTGGAAAGGCTGTGTCCCTCAGAATAGACAGTGGCTGTCCAAAGCAATAAAAAGAGACAACTATTTAGTTCTGAGTGTGAAAAGAAATATGGGGTGATGTTAGCAATCATAAGATAAGAATAAGGATTATCATAGCCACAAATACTGTTTTTCTCCAGAATAATACATTCTGTTCCACCCTGAAGGATCCAGCAAAGTGGCATCTTCTTTTACAAACCAATCTCCCCATACACAGTTTGCCTGAGCCTAGCAACTGTTCTGCCTCTGCTCTTCATGAAAATCAATGCTGAATGTCCCACTAAGCTAAATCCTAACACAGTGAATCACTCTTGAGACTCTATCATCTGAAAAGGTCATAGAATAATTTGTTTGTCCTGCCCATTCACGAAGAACATAAGGTGTGTATACTGAGCTGAGGTTGCAAGAGCAAAATAATTATGCAGTAATGATTGGTTTGAGCTTCAAAGGCTAGTTTTTAGAAAGGGTTAGGAAGCTGGACCACAAAATGGTTAGTTTTTCACTGTATATTTTAGATGAGGGAGGGCAAACTAAACTATGACTTCTTTCCACATCACTTTTGAATTGCTGTTAAGCAACCTTATGCTTTAGTGCTTGGTTGCTAGGTGATCTGCTTTGTTTCCAGTCAGCAAATACAGAAGCTAATAGCTGAATAAGTAATTGACATACGATCAGTTTTCTTGACTGCAAATACTAGTATACACACACACACACACACACACGCTAGTATTTGTTGTTCAGAAGTACATATATATTCCTCAAACTATCAGGTGAATAGAATAAAGACGCCTCTCACTGGAGCTCAGAGAGGGATACCCTCCCTTACCATATATTCAATTTGTTTTTTTACTCATGATCAGTCTTGTAGCGACGGGGGGGGGGCGAGGGAGAGGCAATTTGCCTCAGGCGGCAATGTTTTTGCTGTGTCCCAGCCTGTAGCCACGCCCCTGCATGCCCTGGCCACGCCCCATGCTCAGTGGCCACGCCCCCTCCACACACTCCAAGCTCCGCCACTGCTCATGATACCCCCACCTTCAGCACCCTCTAAGACAGAGATGAGCAACTGTGGAAGGCTGGGGAGTGCGTTAGTCCCCTAGAAGACCATGGAGGGCCACAGCTGTTCCTGTTAAAAAAAAAATTGTTTTTATCCCCAAACATCTCTAGGGGATATCAGGGCATCTTCACCATGATTTGGGTTATTAAAAAGGTCTTTCCTGGGCCAATGATTAAGGTTGCTGGACTACCCCAAATGGCCAAACTAACTTGGGTTTTAAAGCCGTAAGCCAACTGAAGATTTTTTTTTTAAAAAAGAAACCAGTAATGGACTTTTTGAACAATATGAAATCAAACAATAAGTTTGCTTAGATGGATCTGTAATGATAGAATAATATTCTTTTGTCTTGTCTTGTTGTCTATTTCTCATTACAGTTTGGTTTGGCTATTCAGAGCCTTTTTGTGTTTTAGTAAATCAGGGTTTAGTCAGTTAGCAAGGTAGTGTTCTTGTGAGTTAGTGTTTAGTGTTTTTTAGTTTATTGTTTTAATATGGCATTTTAATTTTATTTCATGTCTGTGTTAGTTGGTATTTGTCTTATTTTGTGTAAAAATGGAGAAACAAACATATATATTTAAAAAGGCCTTTCCTGGGTTTAAGTAAGCATAGGGGACCCTCAAAATGCAGTGGAAATTAACTTAATGTCCTTAGTGGACATTTTAGAGCATTTGGGGGCAATGTTTTAATTTTTTTTTTTTTGCAAAAAACAAATTGTTTTTGACCCTTAGAAGGCACAAGAGACCTCCAAATGTTGTGGAAATGCCCTCCACACTGCCTAATGTGCATTTGGGAGCATTCTGTATTTTTTCTTTTTAGCCCTAAGGAGCTCTAGGGGCACAAAAATGGCCCCGGCATGTCACATGCAGCCCATGGACCACACCCTTGCTCTAAGGGGTAGAACAATTTTTCTACACCCTTCAGGCTGTTTTAAGACAGGATAGGCCATTTTAAAAGTAGGAAGCAACTTTTTTTTTTTTAACCCACAAAGTTAACTGGAAGTGTATTCTGTTCTGCAGAAATCTCCTTGCCTAAAACAGACTAGGGGAAACATGGCAAAATTATCCCCCTGCCACTCCTCTTTTCTTCTTCCCTCTCTATCCTCCATTGTCCCATGTATTTGATTTTGCACAACGATCTGTAAGTACAACTGTTTTTTGTATCTTTTATAAAGAAGACTAAAATTATTTCTTCTCTCTGCTAGACACTGTGGGGGCATGAGACTGGTTGCTATTCAGCTTCTGCTTTGCCAATCTGATGACCTTGCTTGAGAGATACAGTACTATCTCTCATTTTCTATCAAGGAAGGGCCAGCTCTAAAGGCAGTAACCTTTACAATCCAACCTCAGGGTTCTTGAAAGAATTATCTGTTATTCAGTAGTCATCTGATATGTTGCCAGTTATCTTTTGATTATGTTAAATTTTGCTCTCCAGGTTTTACAACACTGGCACCACGGTTTTTAACAGAACTCAGGAAAATAACTTTTAAAAACCTCAGTTCATAGAATCTACACTGGTTGAAACAGGGGGGTGCAGAGGTTATAGGAGCTGTAATCTATAAAGGTGACTTTTTTAAATTCTGATTTTGAACCTGTTTTCTGGGAAGGTCCCTTGAAGGTTTATTGGTATATTTGAAAAGAATCCCCAAAATAGTAAACAAGTTTTCCTCAAAGCCACTTATACATCATTAAAAAAGAGAAGAAATAAATGGGCCTAAAATCTGCATATGTTAATCTACATGTATAGGGGAAAATTTGGAAATCCTCTAGATGTTACAGAGAAACACTGTTCATTGCATCATAGCAGGAAAGACTTTGAAGATGTGGCAAGTGCGTCTCCTCAGTCCTCTGTCTAAGTTCAGCGCTGACAGGCAACTTCAACGCCTTGACTTCTGTGTCTTAAGATTCCTCCTGTTTAAACCCAAGGAGGTAGTCCTTCCAATAAAAACACTTTCAAGTAGAGGACTACCCCTTAACAGCCCTTTAAACAGAGAACTGTCCTCCATAAAATAGCACACATGCCACCCTTTCAGTCCCCCGGGAGCATTAGCATGCTCTCTGGCTCAAATGGAACAAGTGTGAGACCTAAGAAGGCTCCACAGTACTTTCCACGAATGGAGCAATGGGCCAACAGATACCTCAAAACTCTATGAAGTGTACTGTGTTTTCACTGAAATTTTTATGTAGATTGGGAAAGAGAACATATACTATGCTAGACAGCAACGGGTCCTTTCTCCTCATATGAAATTGTTTGGACTTTCAGGGCAATGGTTTTCCCAAACCAAAGCATGGTATTCAGCTTAGCTTGCAAATATTAAAAACCAAAGGAAAGATAGAAACTGGCCTTGGAGATTAATTTGCTGGGAAGAAGTGTTCAGGCACAACTTTTAAAGGCATGGTGATGTTTGCATTACTGATTCGTCTGCCTTAATTACATTTGCCTGTCCCAACTAAAAAGATAAAGAGACAGAATCGTGAACCCAGCTAAGATGAAAGGGAGCCGTCTGTGCAGTAAAAAATGGAATGCATAACCAGCAGCCTCTCTGTCTGTCTCAGCCTTGAAGCCTAATTGAACTCAATTATATTAAGCTACAGCAACCATCACCGGGCCAAACTCATCTTATTTTGGCAGTGCTTCACCTGTCTGGGATCAAGCTGATCCCAGTTAGCTTTACTAAGTGGTTGCTTTGGTAGTTCTTGTGGATGCTCACCTAGATACAACTTTCAATTAGCTTTAAAAAAAAGATGTTCTTATTTAACACTGAAGATGTTCGATCTATTCAGCACTGTACATTCATCCTATTTCCTTTATAAGGAACTTTCATAAGGAACACAATCCAAGCCAGGTTCTTAATATATTAGAATTGATGGCAATATGAATTCCAAAGAGGAGAACTGGAATGCTGTTCCTGCAGTTTTGTTTCTTCATATCATATATTCTATCTGATTTTTAGAAAACCACTCCAAATCAATAACACCATCAGGCAGGATGTGAGGCAGTGTGAAAAGCACCTGAAAAACCAGTTTGCTCTAATCCAATGGTTTCAGGTACGAAGCAACCTCACCTACAGTAGTAATTACTCAAAAGGGATATGGATTTTGTAGTTGGAAGATTTAGGACCTTCCTGCACTACACTGTTATAGTAGTATTATTCCACTTCCAACGTCCTATGGAATCCTGGGGATTGCTGTTTAGGGAGGGGCATTTAGAATTCTCAGCCAGAGAACTCTTTGGCCTTAGGAAACTACAAACCCCAGAATTCCACAGGATGTTGAAAGTGGAATAATAGCAATATTAATGTTAAATTTTAGGCCCTTTTTGCACGGCATTTGCCATGCAAAAGGGCGCCTGGAGCGTCACGCGATTGTGAGGAGCGATCTGCACGATGCACTCACAATCGTGTGACGCTCCAGGGGCCGGCAGGTGCTGATCACACACCTTTTCATTTTCGGCTGGAAGCCCAAAATGGTGCGTGATCGTGCATTGTTCCCGGGCCCCGCGTGCACTTACCTGGTGTGTGGAGCCTCCGAGGCCATGCTAGTTGCACTTCTTGCCCCAGCGCAGCCTGGGAAACTCCCAGGCTGCACTGCGGAAGGAAGAGGCGGGGCTCTCACATGAGCAGGCAGCTCGTGCGGAGCTGAAGCAGCAGGGATGTGAGACCCTCTCGCCAGAGGCTGCTCGCGTGATCCCTGCACCCCCAGCACTGGAAAAAGGTAAGGTGTGGAAAGGACCTTAGATTTGTGTTTCATCTCCTTGGAGATCATGCTTATTAGCAGAGAACTTTGCAGTTATTCAGCGACTGTTATTTAAGAGAATCAAGCAGCAGGATTTACCCGTGATCTGGTTCACAATCATTTAATTAGATGTAGGGAGCACCAGTGTGGTCTGAGTGGTGGACTAGGGTTTTGAAGACCAGGTTTCAGAGCCCCGCTCAGCCATGGAAACTCAGTTGATGAGCCTGGGCAAGTCATACTCTTCTCAGACTCAAAGGAAGACAATGTCAAATTCCCTCTGAAGAAATCTTGCCAAGAAAGGTCTATGAGAGCTTTGCATTAGGGTCACTATAAGTTGGGAATGACTTGAAGGCACACAACAAAACTACTACTACTAGTAGTACTACTACTTCTTGGGCCAAGGGCCTTGCTTTTGTCTCAAGAATTCACACTGTGCTAGGATACAGGTTTTATCAGCAGACAGCTTTGTATTTGAATCAAGGACTTAATCAAAGGTTAAGAGAGATTACTGCAAAAACTCCAGAACTGCTTTGTAGGGAACATTGTATTGCAATGAGGGGAGATATGTCTGTGGACAGACATACAAACTGTATATCTGAATGCATGTGTGTATGTGCAATACACGCATACACACAAAGTGAAGAGGTTGCACAAGTAACACAATAGAAAGACCTTCCTGGAGAAGAGGTTTCAAAATAGATTTCCCTTTCCTTTCAAGACTTGCCAAGATTGCAATCACCTTGGGAAAGACCTACCTGTGCAAACATGTTCTGAGGCAAGCAGATGGTCATTGTGTAACCCTGAAGGGGGACTTTGTGCTCAGTCCCAAACTCTGTAGCAGGCTCTGCACAGAGGAATGCAAGTTGTACCTCTTTGTCAGAAAGGCTGTTAAAGGTGATCTATAATGCAATGTAACTTCTTTTTTCCGATGTGTTTGCTGAATTTTTTAGTCTCATGTCTTTCCGTTTTATCTATGCATACAAGTTTCCTTGAAAGAAATAGTGAACAAATGTTTCCAAGGTACCTAGGAATAATAATAATAATTTTAAAAAAATCTGGAGATATTTTTATAGTGGCATATATTCTCTGAAATATATTATAAAGGTACCAAGTTATTGTTCTGGTGCCTCCTAATGAAGTTTGAGTTTGTGTGTCACTATTTAATGATCAACAATGCACAAGAGACAAGAAGTGTGTGGCCCTCCAGATGTTGCTGGATTGCAACACTCATCATCCTTCATTGTGCTGTCTGTGTCTGATAGGAACTGCAGTGCAATCGTCTGGAGGACCACAAGTTCTCTCTTCCCCTCTTCCTATTGCTCCTGATCTGTAGGCTTTTGATGAATTATGTCTCCCTTTATGAACCTATTAGAGCTCTAAGATCTTCTGGAGAGGCCATTTTCTGTGCCCCACCACCTTGTCAGGCTCATTTGGTGGAAACAACGGAGAGGGCCTTCTTGATAGCTGCTCCTGGACTTTGGAACTCCCTCTCTAGAGAGGCCAGGATGGCCCCATCCTTGCTCTCTTTCATTTGCAGGTCAAACATTTTTTGTGCCATCAGGCCTTTGCAAATTGACTAGGGTTGGATTTTGATGGAGTACGGTGCTGTTTTTAAGGTTTGAATATAGTCTTTTAATGCATATTAATATCTTTACTGTTTAACGTTTTAACTTCATAAAATGTTTAATTGTTTGTTTTCTTAATGCTTTCATATTGTTTTTAATTTTTATTATTTTAAATACATTTTTAACTGGCTTGGAACCTGTTATGGAAAAAAGGTAGGATATAAATGAAATAAATAAATACGTAAATAATAGGCTAGCTTCATGTGATGGCAGCACAGCCTGTGTCCTAGCTTGGGGGTCATGATACACAGTTGTGAAACAGAGGACAGAATTAAAATGAAGAACCATCAAATGAATGAGAAATACAAAAGCTTTCCCTGTTGCTTTTCTCTGGCACTTTTTCCTCCAAACACTTTTCTCCCTGCCACAAAATTTGAGTTTCAGAGCTCAACCTGAACAAAAGCAGCTCAGGCAGGAATTATAAGAGAAACACAGGAAGTGGCAAAGGCTTCAAGTAACCTTAACATTGTGCTTTTTCTTGTAAACAGTTTATAGTATCATTACCAATTGATCTCATAAGATGGATTCATATACTGAGAGATAAGAAAGGTAGAAGAAAAAGGATGATGCATTAGATAATGATTAATCAGCTAAAAAGAAATCTAGTTTAACTATATTTACACTAGAAATGAGAAAATTATTATATTTATTTTACATTGTTTAAGTCATGTCATTCTTTAAGTCAAAAGCCTGTTTTCTCCCACCCTTTTGTCCTTTTGGTTAGTCTGAGAGAGGAGGAAGTAGCTGGCTGAATTTTTGGAAACCCCATTTCTCATTCACCCTATCAAAATCCCTTTCTCTTTCTTTCTGTTTCTCCCAAGTTATAATTTCATTTCTTTAACCTTTCCCTTTCTTTAGCTTGCTGATACCTGTATGAACCCCAGCAAACATCACAGACATAAGAGCTTGAAAGAAACCCCAGCTTTTATGCAGTGTCTGGTGTAGAACACAGGAGGGCTATCTAGATGCAAAGAACTTCCAAGCTACCTTTATTATTTGTACGCTTACGACCTTTTAATCTCACAGTTAGCTAAACTATACAGAGATGATAGACAAACATAAGAGATGAAGAGTTTATCTTTTGTGTTGCACTGATTTGACATGAAAATGAGAAAAGCCACATTTTGTCACACCTATGCCTCTTCAATTAGATTTTGTACAAATGTGTGGCTTATACATACGAGTTGACCATGACAGACTTAATCCTTTAAAGAAAAAGATTAAACACTGAGTTGCCTTCATATTACCTCACACACAGTATTTTAATTGTTACAAAGTCTATCCTGAGTCTAGGAATAGAATCATAGAGGTAGAAATGATTTTAAAGATTATCCACTTCAATCCCTTATGAACATAAGAAAACTACATCTGCCGATGTAGGAAACACATGTCGCAGATCTAGGAAAACTCCAATAACATCCCTGACAGTCACCTTTCCAGACTCTGCTTAAAGCCTCCAACTGCTTTCTCTCACTACTTTCTCTCATCACCTACTGAGCCAGAGTGTTGCACTTTCAAACATTTCCTGTCAAAGGGTCTCCCTAATGTTTAATCTAAATGTGTTTTCTTCTAATTTGAGGTCACACGTCTGAGCCTTATGCTCTGGAGCAAATGAAACTAAATTTGTTCTACTGTCTTGAAATATTTGAAGATGACCATCGTCCTATCTATTGATAATCTTTTCTCCAGAACATTCAGTCTTTCCTCACAGGAACCATTACCAGCTTTGGACACGTTCTAGTCTGACAATATCCTTCTTAAACTCTGGTGGAACTGAAGGCTGCATTGCAGCTGAGATGTGATTAAAGCAGAATAAACTGATACCATTAGTTCTCACAACCTAGACATAATATTTCTTTTCAAGTAATTTATCTTTTTACATGCTATCTGGCACTGGTGAAATGAGTTTAGCTTGTGGTCTACCAAAATCCCCTGATTCTTTTCACATGTTGCACTTCAAACCAGTTGTCACCCATCTGTATCTGTGCCTCTGAATGGTGTCATCATGTGGCTTCAAATCATTCCTGACTTATAGTGACCCTAAGGTCCTAGTACAAGGATTTCTTGTTAAGATTAGTTCTGAGGGGGTTAGCCTTTGCTTTTTTCTGAGGCAGAGACAGTGTGACTTACCCAAGGTCACTCAATAGCTTTCCACAGCCAAGCAGAGATTTGTACCGTGACCTCCAGACTCTGAGTCCAGTGTTCAACCCACCACACCACACTGTCTCGTACATCTGATTGCTCCTACTTCAATGCAGAAATTTCTATTTATCTTGAAATTTCTTTTGTTAGTTTTGGCCCAGTTCTTCATGCTGTCAAGTTCATCCTGAATCATGAATAGGGTAAAAATATTTAATTCTTTAAATTGTCCACAAGGATTATGTGTAACGTTCCTTCAGGGCACTTCTAAATCTTTCTGTGGTGAGTGCTACATACCAAATGTCTGTGCTAACCGGCCTTTGTTTTCTGGACAAAGTTTATCCTAAGATTAGAAATCGTCATGAATAAGATATTTGTTCAGAGATCTTTGATGAGTGTTGAGCTGCTTGCCAGAGTTCATACTTTGGGCCTGAACTATAAGAAATAGACCAAGAAATCTAGTGTTAAGGAAATGACAGAATGTAAAGTATATTAAATCCTCATTATTTTATTTATTTGATTTATACCAAATGGGTAGACACAAGGTAGACAACAATAATATGAATAAAACAAGTAGGCAGTGAAAACAGAAGAGATTCAATAGAACAATTTCATTTAAAAATAATATAAATGAATTAAAAAGAAATGAAATGCAGAATTAAATGTCCCTTTTACAGATGCACATCAAGAGCAACCCCAGGTTGCCTAAATGAAAAGAACAGTAGAGGAACAATAGGGAAAAGACCATTATAGCCACTCTCTAGGGAGTTCCAAAGCCTTCTTTCCCACCCATCCCCAAATGTGCCTCTGAGAGTAGCAGGGCTGAGAGAAGGGCTGCTCTCAAGGATCACAAAGGCTGAACACTCATGTTTGGGAGAACACTTTGATCCAAATAATACAGGACTTTATAGATGATAACTTTATTGTTATCATGTGCCTAAGGCGACCCTATCACAGCGGGCTTTCTTGACAAGATTTGCTCAGAGAAGAGTTGCCTTTGCCTTCCTCTGAGGCTGAGAGAGTGTGACTTTCCCAAGATTAGCCAGTGGGTTTCTATGGCCAAGTGGGGATTCAAACCTTAAGTCTCCAGAATCATAGTCCAGTGTTCAAACCACTACAGCATGCTGCGTCTCGATGATAACTAGCACTTTCAATTATGCCTAGAAACAGACCAGTAGCTAGAGTTGCTGTTGTAACAAGATACTCTTATCCTCTCCATCATTGGACACACTGTTTTGGCCCAGCTGAAATTTCCAAACATTTCAACTTATATGGGCAATCCTGTCCCATTATCAAGCTGCAACCCTGATTGACATATATCTAAATAATCCATTTTATCCAGTAGCACTATCATACAGTTCAACATCTTCCCCAAGAATGGGACATTGGAGACTGCCAGTAAATATCCAACATGGTGGGATGGAGGGAAGAATTTTTCAGATGTTTCACCACTTTCTCTTTTAGGGACACTGAAACTTTGTCTTCTTCAAAGTGGTATTTACCACTCTCTTCACCTACTCAGTCAGTTCCCCTTGCTACCACTTTTATGGATTCAGAAGGACAAGAGTCAAGTACACACATGTTGTATCTTACCTGTCCACCTCCTCAGCCTGTACAAACTGAAAAGTGTTCATCATCACTGAGCATTCAGGTGTAAAAGTTGCATCCAGTGGACTTGTATCACCTGTTATTAGTTGAAAGCAGATGTGTTTATCCTTAATATATCTCCTCTGTTTGATGCATGGAGATTCTAAAATGGCTTTTCCTCACATTCACCTTTCAAAAAAACACAGTTTAAACTATATCTCAAGCACCAGGGCTCCAGCCATGGCCACCATCACTGCCACTGGGCTGCCACTGCAACTGATATAGCTCAAATGGGTCATGGTGGCATTCAGGAAACTTCAGCCCTCATAATGGTACAGTGAGCAATAGCGTCATGTTAAAGTTATTGGCCAACCATAACAACTGTACCCTGGGGGCAGATCAAGGAATACCTGTACACTTCAAAGGAGCTATCCAAGGTGCTGAACCTCTTTTGAGGTAAGGGTTGAGGATAGTTGCTTTAAAATTCAGGCTAAAGCCTGAGATGGAGTCACCAGTCCACTGATAGGGTAACCACCAGATTCTGCTGGGAGCAGGTCAGCTGCTTCATGACAGCTGTGTGCGTCTTCAGCTTTTCCAAGGAAAGTTCCAGCTTGTTCACATGCATATGTCAACACTGCCCTATTAGTAACACCCACTCAGATCTGATACACGCTGGAGACATGGCTTATGTCATTAACATGATTACAGCAACCACTATGTATGCACCACGCAGATCCAGATCTCCACTTGGCACTGCAGGTACCCTGCTAATAAGTGCCAGAATGTGTCTGCTGTCAGGTGGGAATGCCACAGTGCTGTTGGGGGCTCCAGAGTGGGCAGCTTGCCCAGGTCCCAAACCTCAGTCTTCCAGATAATTCACTGCTAGAATCTGCAAATATCAAGAAGTGATTTTCAAATCTGTAAACCAGGCTTGTTGTGTTAGATACTTGAGGAATCCTTGTTAATAAAACCAACAATATTAAACTAAACTACAACTACACATAAGTAAAAATTCTTGCTGTCATATTGTTCTTCAGTGTCTTTGAAATTCTGCTTCGAATAGTGAAGTAGTTTTGCCTCAAAACGTACAGAAGAATTTGTTTCTTAATAGTATTTCCACTGTGCAAAGTAAATTACAATGCATGTGCTATTCACCTTTGGAATAACCTCATAAAGTATATCAAGGTAAGGTAGCCATGCTGGCTATAAAACAAAATCCAAAGTATACATTCTGATGTCATTAGGCTAATCAACAGGTGTAAAATACATCATGCTAGCTTTCAAAGTCCAGTGGCTTCTTGATCAGGCAAAGATATTAAAATAGCCATGTAAGAGAAGAAAACTGACAGTATCCAAAAACTCTAAATTAAAAAACAAACAAAACACAATTCATGACCATGAGGGTAAAGGCCAAGCATTGGAGAGTAAGCCCAGTTTTCAAAAGGAAATGCTTTGTTGTTGTAATGAAGAAGAAAAGTTTCACTGCATTTCTTTTACTGCCTTTGTTCCAAGATACTTCATTCCCATGCCTAAAAACCTCACCTTTCCATCTGCATTTACCTTCCCTCCAGGCCACTTAAACACCATCTTAAGTAAACACCTCAGGCAAGAGGAAGACCTGTGACTCTAACATTGTCACTAAGGCCATTTCTGCACTACATTGTTATACTGCTATTATTCTGTTTCAACGTCCTGTGGATTTCTGGGGTTTGTAGTTTACCAAGATGCCCCTTCTGAAACTGCAAACCCCAGGATTCCATAGGATATTGAAAGTGGAACAATAGCACTATAACAGTATAGTGCAGAAATGGCCTAAGAAAGGTATCACCATAATGTGTACCCATGAAGTATATCATTATTCATCTTATTTTACCAATGCTGAAGGGCAACTTCCCAGATGAGAACCTTCCTTACTATGGAAGCTTGAGGAGAAGACAATGCTACAATAGATACTGATAACATTAATTGTCTAACACACTCACTTCCCATTCCTGTTCATGTAACATTACTAAAAAGCTTACTCGCTTGTTACCAAAGATTGGAACTCTCACACTCAATTTTATCGATTTTATCCACATTTCCATTCTCTGGCATTACTTATTTCTTATCTCAAAAGGGCAAATAAAAATATTAATTTAGCCAGTGTTTTAAAAGACGAGATTTCTTGGAAACTTGAAAATTGGTTGTTTACAGACTTCTTAGAACACATCATGACCAATGGAGATGGACATTTCATTTGGTAGTCACTTATCTCTGCATCAAACACAAGGCTTCTGCTTATACTGAATCACTGACAGGATGTAGGTCTCCAGGATGGGAGAAAATGAGGGCATTGCCACCACAAATAAAATTTTTTACATGCATACAGATAAAATTTTTGTTCAGTTCCCAAAATTCTAGTATTGGAGAGAGTAGGATATTGAATTTGCACTGAGTTTGCATTCCAAGAGTCTCTGGGAGACAGTGTGACTTCCAATCCCCCATAGGTCCACAGGTGGCTCTGAGCAACCATGCATGCAGATCACTTTCAGAACCAAGGTAGATTTTCCTAGGCAGATAATGGGATTTACAACTACAAGTCAGTAATCTATATGATACAATCTACTCAAATCTGCCTTCGATGGGAAATAATATACATATCTTTTATTCCTTTTAACTGCTGTTCAATACTTGAAAGATTAGGATTTTAAAGTCTAAACACAACTGTTAGTCACACTTAAGGGTATACATATTGAATTGATAGAATCCTGAGTTATAAAAAAATTCCACATATGCAGCAGATCTAACAAATTGATTTAACCCAACAGTTATTTTCAGCTTGTCTCAATGCAATGTTTTGCAATCTGTAAGCTTCCTTGAAGACCAATTAAGTTATTAACATTTATTCTAAATAAATAAATGACCATAATAACTTTTGATTTTATTTAGGTGGCTTTTCAGTCTACTCCTTTGTGCCTCTTTACATTATACGTCAAAAACAACATGCTTTACATTTCTGTCAAATGTTTTTAGTTGGAAAGAATTTTAAGCTGCAAGAATGAAAGGGCAAAAGAGAGAGAGGGAAGTGAAGGAGAACATTTTGGAGAAACCGAAATAAGTACATACATAAAGAAATACAGCATTATTCTTTTTTTTTAGACATTTTATTTATAAAAGCATAAAATACATTGTATAAAAGAAAAAAAAAAGAAGTAATGTACATATATATTTCTCCAATTTACATCTTATTTTCCCTTCCTCCCTGGAATTTGTAGTTTTACAAGGTGTCACAGCCTTCTCTGTCAAAGTCTGCTGGTGCATCATCAAACTACAAACCCCAGGATGCCATAAGGAGCTATGCGAAGAAAATCCAGTTTTGACCTGGATTATCTCTCTACTGTAGTATGAGGCCCTGTTTACACAGGCAGGAAAATGTGGGATTAATTCACGTTTTCATGCCTGTGTACAAAGGGCCTTCATGTCATTTTCAATCTGGGGAGATCCTGAGGCAAAACTATGACAACTGTCCTGGCCAGATTTCTTCAGAGGGAGCTTTACCTAGGCTTTTGCTGAGACTGAGAGAGTGTGTTTTGCCCAAGATTATTCTTCTTTCCCTTGCTTTTTAAACCCTTTTTTAAAAAAAAGGATTCAAAAGATTCGAGATTCGTGAGATTCGTGGACTCCCAGAACCTTCCAGGGATTTGGATCCAGATCCAGATCTGGAAAATTCTGGATTCGTCTCATCCCTATTATATATATATATTAAAGTTTCCTCTTAATCTAATTTGCCACAGTCTGTTAGATAAGAATATAAAATCCTCCACTGTTTCATCCCTGCATATGGGGAAAATATTTTCACCAGTTTTCTCTCTGCTGAGGGAGAAAATGAATATTCAACCAGAGTAATCTCCCCATATTTAAACATCCTGAAGTCTTGCTGAGGAAGAATTGTGTGTAGAAAAACATGGGTATTTTTGCACAAAAAAAATTGTTTTCTCCACAAAAGGAGAAAACAGAGGGCATTGAGGGTAGGAACCCGCCACAGAAAAGAGGTTTTTCGTGCAAAAAGTCTGTATTTTTCTATGCACAATGATTCTTCTTCAACACTTTGGGATGTTCAAATATACGGAAAATATTGCACAAGATTTTCACTGGTCTACAATTCTTCCCAATGGGGTTTCCTGATGGTCAGGAACCACATTTTTGAAACTGATAATGGGTAATAAGTAATATTCTTTTCCATCTTTACTGTCAGAAGCATGTATTGAGGAAACAAGATGCAAGGCTGAAGACCTGAGTGACATAACACTCCTCCCCATCAAATGCTTTCAAGTATGCATTCTGTTGCATTAAAAATGGCTGCCAGAATACAAGAGAGGCACATCTGTCAGTCCTTAAGCAAAGTTTTACTACTTTAGTCCCTACAGGATTGCAGATGAAGTATGTCAGAATATAACTGTACAGTGCTGCCAAATAACGGCACCAACATTGTTGTTCTTACAAACCACATGCACTCAACATTATGAGACTCCAAATACACTGCACTCCATTGTTCTGTTCCATTCAAAAACCAATATATCTCCAGTGACACTTTGTAGCTGTAAAAGGTCATAGATATCCCAGAGTCATTCTTTGGAGGATTTCCCTTTTTTGCCATTTGAACCTAAAGTAACAGGAATTATCACAAGGGAGCAGGGGAGGCTTCTAAGTGAACATGTTAACAAAAGTGCTTGGACTGAAAAGGGATTATCTGTCTGAGAATACATACTACACTAAAGCTGCTCACAGAGGCATCTTTGTACAGCTGTTACTTGAGATATATGTCAACAGCTTGTTGTTTGAGAAGCCAGTCACAATTCTTGGTAATGGTTCTGGAAGGGAAAAGGTGTAGTAATGCTGTCCTTATGAAACAAATGTTTCCTCATCCCTTGAAAGTAGATAAAATTGTTATTTCACTTAGTGCATTCTTATTACCATCTTGGTAGATCTAAGCTATCCCCTTTGTCTAGATCAGAAAATATTTATATATTTATTTGCTTTATTTGGCATGTAAAAGGATGGAGAAAAAGATCTCTCCTCCCTCCCAGCATTAAAATGGATCCTGTTACCAGTGATCAGAAGCACAAAAGCTGCCTTGTAAGCTTGCTAAGATTACTCACTCCCTGGCTGCTTATGCTCATTTATTAGGTGGGCACAATCTATTGGCAATATCTCCTGGGTAGGGCCAGAAATGAATGGAAACCACACAGAAGCACAGCTGCTGTCTTGCGCAACTCCCTTTCACATCAGTTGGCTTGCCTAAGAGAAACTCCTGGGAATTGTGCCTAATTCATATATATGAAAAAACAGTAATGATGGGTTTAGGAATTTTATTGCACACTATATTATGCTGGGAATATACTATGTTACACTTTTAAAAAGGAAGGATTATATTCTATATCTGTGGGTGCTAACAATGAAAAAATATAGCAATTTTGCCTACAATTGTTTGAAAGAACTAGAGATCATTTTATTTCAGAATATTTTTCGATATGTCTTGCCCAGCAATTCCAATAGCTAAGGAACACGTCACTTTAGAATATTATATCAAGTCATTTTTCAAAGAAAGAAATTATGTGTCTCCTATACTCTACACAACAGTGCCTGGCCAGCAAATCTTTCTGTCTCCAATCTACTACACTTAGCAATATACATGTCTTTCAGTCTTTTAGATTCTGCAATACGTTTCCATAGTCCCATTCCATAAATTGCAATGGTAGTTTCTCCCTTTTTAGCTACTCCCTCCCTGAAGTTTCTATGGGTACATCCAGCATGTCTACCCATTAAAATGAAAGAATTTAAGTTAGTTATGACTAACACGTTCCATCCATTTCACTCATTCTACTGTAAGTAGGACTAAAATTGGATTTCACTCAAAGCTCTTTAAAACACTGTGTCCTTTGTGACCTCTTTCTTTAGCCTCCATTATCTTGAAAAAGTCTGGCTCTGTGAATCTTCTTCAAAAATCAGACTTAAAATGAAGAATAACATCATGAATATGCACATCAAGTGTTTACATACTTTAGTTTCTAGGGGAGCAAAAACATTATACATTTAAAACACTGAAAAAGTGCTCACCAGTCTGATTTAAATGAAAGGTCTCTACCTTCCTGAGCAGAGTAAAATGGACTATAGAAAGTTTGTCTTATGTTCTTCATATAAGCAAACATTAAAACACATTCTTATGAAAACTAGATAATTTAATCTTATCAGATTATTTAATTCCAGATTTAGAAACATATTAATATATTCGAAGAACATTTTCTAAGAGACATGGTTGCTAATAACCATACTTCTAGAATTATACTAATAGAATTAAGTTGGTGTGAGCAAGCTAGGATTTATAGTAGTAAAGCCATTTATTGGGTGGTTGCACCTGCTGTTAAATGCAAATAGCAGAGTTAAAAGGTGTGAAAGAAGGAAACTTGAAGCAAGAATCTTGGGAAAGTCTCCCTGTTTATCTTATTCTGCCACTTTTTTAAATGACTGGTGTGGAAAGATTATTATTTCAAGCTGAAAAGAAGACTATTGCTTTTATGGGCTTTGGGGGACCATTTGTGATGGCTGTACAACATAATAAAATGGTAAATGTATGTTTTCCCCATTATGTTATCATTTGTCTTTCTATTCACTTTTCTGTCAACGCTGTGTATTTAAAAGCATGAAGTATAGAAACGCTTCCAGGCAGGTTTCCCTCTATGTTTCTTTGGATATTTACCAAGCCTGATAAAAAAAAGTTTGTAGGATTTATGAAAATGTGTAATGTCAAATCTCGTTAGAGGTTCCCTCAGAAGTGTATTGTCCCATGAACTAATGTTGATTAGCTGCCCTTTTTTTTTTTAGGAGTTGAACCATCCTTCCACTCTCACTGACCCCCCAGAAACTGTTTTGGATCAGATGTAAGGACTGAGCTGGGGCAGGGAATGATCTAGGCTGGAATTCACTATCATGTTATGGATGTGTAACCTGGAGTTACATATCCGTAACTGATTTTTATTCATGTTCCCTACATATTTATGCTAAAGGAACTAATGTCAAGATTGTAGACGTCCCCAAACCTGCTAGGTCTCAGGCCATTTCCACACTAAACTGTTAATAGTGTTATTATTCCGCTTTTAACATCCTATGGAATCCTGGGGTCTGGAGTTTAGGGAGGGGCATTTAGAATTCTCAGCCGGAGAGCTCTTTTGCCTCAGTAGACTACAAACCCCAGAATTCCACAGGATGTTGAAAGTGAAATAATAGCACTATAACAATCTACTGCAGAAATGGCCTCAGCCACTGCAAGTAACAGAGCTCCTGCTGTTTGGCGTACAGCAGAATGATGTTTTCACCCAACAATCTCTGGTGTGAGGAAGAATTGCAACAGGGACCCTACTTCTAATTCTCACACTGGAGATCACTGGAGGGAGGAAGTGGAAACATCATTCTGCTGCACCCTGATCGACAGGAGAATAGACCTCCATTGCTTGCAGTGGCTGAGGCCTGGTCAAGCAAGACTGGGGGATAGGGCAGGTCAGGAGTCACTTGTTGCCTTCAAGTTGTTTCGAACTGATGGTGAACCTAAAGTGAAGCTATCACGGGAGTTTCTGGGGTTGAGAATATTTGATGGTCCCAAGATCACCCAGTGGGTTTCCATGGCTGAGCAGGGAATCGAATCTTGGTCTCCAGAGTTGCAATCCAACATGCAAACCACGACACCACATTGGCTCTATTATTGAATAGTTGGTAGAGAATCACAGCTCACAAAATATGGCATATTGGTAGTTGGAGGCTCCAGTGTCAGTGGGCTAATGAAGCTTTTCGAAATGTTACTGTGAACTTCAAATGGGATTATCCAAGATGCTGATCTCTGCCTTCAAGACAGGTATACAACCTATGGGCCTTTCCGCACTACATTGTTCTAGTGCTATTATTCCAATTTCAACATCCTTTGGAATCCTGGGATTTGCAGTTTAGGGAGGGGCATTTAGAATTCTCAGCCAGAGAGCTCTTTGACCTCAGAAAACTACAAACCCCAGAATTCCACAGGATGTTGAAAGTGGAATAATAGAACTATAATAGTGTAGTGAGGAAAGACCCTTAGATAACTCCTTTGAAGTTCAGACAAAAACCCAGAACAAATTCACTGCCTTGCTGACACAGAAGCCACCAGCTGATCACATATAATGTTCTCTGAGTAATGATTGAGACGACAGAGTTGCCCCACCCCACTTTCACAGTGAAAAGACTGCTAGGGGCCTTTACCAGAATGAACCCATGAGAATCACAAATGTAAGCTGCCACATGTGGCTAAAACAGATTTCCTCCAGTTATTCAGTCCCCTCTGCCCAGGCTTCCGCTGTACGTTGCATGGGTTGAAATGGTGATTTCTGCTTTGTTCAAAAGGCAAGAACATTCATGTAGGTTTTTTTGTTTTTGTTTTGTTTAAAACACATACAGTCTAGATTTAAGCATTAGTTGTTTTTATCCTTTAATCCTACTGTCTGGGATTGTTTACGTAATTCTTTTTATATAGCAAGGAAGGAAAGGTTAAAACGAAAACAAAAATGTTTAAATACTGTGGAGGATAAAAGGGGCTTTAGCTATCAATGGCAGTAGCTTAATTTTGCTCCACAAATGTGTTGAAAAGCAGAATTGTCTAGAATTTACAAGTTGAAAAGGTGGTGACCAAAAGATGGCCTTTTTGATTTCTCAGGACTACATTACTAGATTCTGATACCTGGCCTACCCGTGCAGCAGAGTGAGATGGGAGAAAGATGAGATATGGGGGGAAAGAAAGGCAATGTCTTGAACTTCACTGTATGTCTGTGCAGGTGTTCTGTGAGAACTACATTTTGAACATTTTCATGTTCCTCTAAAATTATATATTCTTTCGTGAGTCTTTGTAAGTAGAAGAGACGTTAGGCAGAGTTGATTTAGCACCATTATCTCTGAGTCTTTCTATTTGTTTAATTAGGACATACTTAAATGTAGGCCATTTCTGCACGGGGCGAGGGAATCGCCCCATGACACTACTCACTGGACTTTAAGGCTCCCCGGTCCGGTCCACGCTGCTCTGGAGCAGTGCGTGGCCGCCGCTCCGCACTGCTCCGGGAACGAAAATGGCGGCTTCCGGTTGGTCAAGGGTCTCGACCAACCGCTGAAGCTTGCCAGCCTAAAGCCCACCCCCGGCAGATCGCAGGCTCACACCAATGCGAGCCTGCAAATCTGCATAAGGGAGCAGGCTCGCAGTGGCGTGCTCTGTGCTTCTGAAAGACCTGTTTTTAGCGGTCTTTCAAAAGCACGCTGGACGACCACTTGGGGTCGTTCCGGAGCAGGCTAGGGTGCGGATCTACATTAAGTCGGTCCAACCCAGTCCGCTCCCAGGTGCAGATGTCCTCCCTGGAGGACGCTCTGCACCGTTTTAAAAACCCCGTGTGGAAATGGCCGTAGTTGTTTTACATTCAAAAGGATGAGGCTTCACCCACCATAAACTCCATTCTACCAAGTCAGAGTTCTCCCACCTAATTCTGCTGCATATGTAGATATGGGGCCCTTTCATACTACACAAACATAGCATTATGATACCACTTGAACTGCCTGGGCAACATCCTGTGGAATCCTGGGACCTGTAGTTTAGAAGAGAGAGAGTGCAAGGAGAGTACAAATGGCATGAGCAGCAGACAGCAAGAGGTAAGGGGTAAGGACTTGAGGGGAGGGGAGGGAGGGAGTAGGAGAGAAGGGAGAGTGGGTAGTGGGAGAGTACAAGAAGCAAGGGAGAGTGCACCATGGGGCCATGAAGTGAGGTGGGGAAAACAGTAGGAGACAAATATGAGAGCAAGAGGAGGAGCACAAAAGGCAAACAAGGGGTATGTCACAAGGGGACAAGCTGAGACAAGGCAGGGAATAGAAGAGACAGGAACAGTGACGGAGACTGGAGTGTGTGGAGGGAGCGGGGCTATGGCTGAGGAGTGTGGCTGTGGGGGGCACGACCAGGGCACACAGGGGTGTGGCTACAGGCTGGGATGCCCCAAAAACATTGCCACATGGGATGAATGGCCCCTCCGCCCCCTGTCCCTACGTGACTGGACAGGAGATCAACTAGTGTGAGCAGTGGAGAACAAGAAACAAGTGAGGGGCACACCGTGAGGATGAGAACTGAGTTCAGAAAAGCTGAAGAGAAGGGAGAGTGAAGCGAAAAATGGAGGGGAAAGTTGGGAAGGGAGAGTGAGCGTTGTAATGGCTGGGTGCAAAGAAAGGTAGACATGATGAGGACAAGGGGCTTGAGAGGCTGATGTGTTGTCACATGGTGAAGGAAGGCATGCGGAACAAGAGAAGTGACATGGCAGAGGTGAGTCCGAGGAAGAGGAAGAATGAGATAGAACATATTAGAGCACAACAACAGAGGTCTTCTAGGCAGAAGACAACAGCACAAGTCAGTGTTCCCATGCTCTGCTCCTTGAGGAAACCACTTTACGATGCTATGCTGAGGAAAGGAAAAGGTAGAAAAAAGCAAAAGGAGAGAATATTTGGTAGAAATTTGGTAAGGTAGATGCATGCTAGGACTCTTCAGATTTTTGGGAAATGGATCTAAATGATAAAGTGAAGATACAGACTCTCTTTTTTTTGATGGACTAATTTGTAGTATGATATGGGCATTTGGGCTGTCTACCTACGCGTACGTCCTTATAAAGAAAATGTGCCATTTACGACAGCTACAAGGGGGAGGATGTACAAAAGATTTGATGAGAAGCACAAGAATGGTGTTGTGGAGGGAACACATCTGCCACTATGGATTGGCAGTTGCTTTGAAATACATTTTTTCTTATACCAAGAACTATCTATTAAAGTTCTCAAAGCATAGCTGTCTTATGCATCGAAAACAATGAGACCTGATACCTATCTAGCCAACAGTACTCACCCTTAAAGACTAACAAGTTTTGTTTGGTATATAGGCTTTTCCAGAGTACAGCCCACTTCATCAGCTGCATGGAGAGTTGCCTCAGTTGGCAGATATTTGTATACATGTCGGGGATGTTACCCCAATCATGAGATCCACCCGTGATGCCAGTACCTCTGTTCAAAGGTGGGGAATTATTAGCTCAAAGCAGGAAGTTGGACCTGATGGCCTCAAAGAGCCCCTTCACAATTCTGTAATTCTACAATTCTGTGCTAAGGCACCCAGCTCTGCTCTATTTCAGCCAGCAGGTAAAGACCTTTTTATTTAGACAGGCCTTTGAGATTTAAATTATATAGCATTAGTGTGTATGTGAAATGGTGTGCATTATTTATCTTTTATTAGTAATTATGTTTAAAATGGTTTTTAACAGTTTTTAACAATGATGTTTAATAAAACAGTTGTTGAATTCTTTCTTTAACCTTTGTAAAGTAAGTTTTTAACTTAGTCTTGTTTTGAATTACTGTAAACTGCCTTGGATCCAGCCCTGGGAAAGAGGAAGGGTATACATTTGCTAAATAAATAAATAAGTGGGAGTTAGCATACATGAGCTGCTTACATTTTAATGAAAAACCAAATATATGAAAGTCAGTTTAAGTAGATAATTTTCTACTTATAATACATTATTTATTCTGTATCTCTGAAGAAAATCACACCATGTTTTCTCCTCTTCAATTACTGCTATTTGCCCCTGCTTTCCTCTGCATCTTGTCCAGTGAACCAGATAACAATTGTTCTCAGGGGCCTCCTATGGTATCTTCATGGATCTGCAGTTTTTTGCCATCAGTTAAAAATGGATGGCAAAAAAATTGTGATCTGGTGAGAATACTATTGGAACTGTTTGTGCATACAAGATGTTTAATGTTGTTGGTGGTGTTACTGTTGTTTTATTTGTATTGCATTATGAATGTAGTTGCCCAATTTATATGGTTTCCCTCTCTATTTTAATTCCTACAACAATCCTGTAAGATAGGTTGAGAGGTAGTGGTGCCTCATGGTCACATGCTTATTTCCACAACCAAGCAAAGATGTGAATGTAGTTCTCTCTGTTCTTATTCCAGTGCTTTAAATATTACTTCATCCTATTTTACTCAGATAAATGTAAAAAATGGTATGAAGTTTAAAGCATAGTAAGAGAAAAAATACAACAAATAATGCATCTGATTTGCATAATTAGAACACTAATTAGTGTAAGTTGCATAATCAGAATAATTTGTATATTATGCAAATTAGATACCCAGACTTAGGAAATGGAATATGGCAACCCTGTTGAATCTATTGCTTGATGCTAGAAATCCATTGCTAAAGCATCTAACTGTCATGCCCTGCTTTCAGGACCTAGATATAGACTATGACTCAGACTGAAACAGTGGAACCTGAACAGGACAGGAGACAGGACCACTCACACCAGAGACAGAACAGGGGACAGTGCCAGCCTCAACATGGAAGATAACTTACCAATACCCACGTTCGCTGAGCGTAGACACCAAAGGGAATGCAGTTAATTAAGCGCCAGCTGCACTATCTCTGAACCTGTGAAAACTGAGCTATTCCCTTCCAGAACTTGTTGGTGATTAACTGACCCTTTCTCCTGCCATGTCTTTGACCTCTGCCTTAGGATTGTATTGACTGTGCTTTGATTTATGAATATTGCTGGGACTATTGTTATGCTTCATATTTGTTTTGAGTCTGTTTCCCTACAAGATTAAAAAAAATAAGGAATTGCATTTGTGAGACTGTGGCTTGTTGCTGCTGCTGCTCTTATCAGCTGTTTTTGGCTGACTGCCTGGACTGTGAGTGGACACTACCCTGGCTTGAAAACTTGATGTGATGGGCCAGGAGTCAGTTTCTCCAGGTGAACAACAGCATCAAAGGAGGACAAGCAGATGCAAGTGCACCAGAGCTAATCAGGCTGGGATGAGAGCCAGTCGACTTCAGCCTTCTTAAGGTAGTCAGAGGACAGTGGATCCCCACGAGAAACAACTCATGTGTTTGCCGGTCCTTGCTTTTGTGTGTGCTACAGATTCCCTGCTCACTGTCTCCTTGTCTTCTCTGATCTTTGGACTGTCTGACCCTACTGCTCACTGGATTCCTGATCTTTGGACCATCACTTGATGTCACTTCAGCTTCACTCTGACAAGGCAAGCTTTATTGGAAGCTAAGCTGTATCCGTTTACCTGCTGAATACTTCGGCACTCTGTTGCCTGACAACAGACAGCCGATGCCTATGACACTTGTTTTGTACTTACAGTAAGATATGGACATCTCTCTTCAATTTGTTTGAACTTGAGTAGAACTCCAAATACAGAAAAAATGATAAACATTAGGAATTTGTGGCAACCTCACTGCCCAATTTGGGATCTGAATCTTCTCAGAATAGCAAAGCACCTTTGAGGCATCACAAAATGATTCTGAAACGTAGCGTTGATTTCCCGTGTGCTAATGGGGTACCATTTAAGAAGCATAAGTACATATTCTTTCTGGGTGTACCAAATAAGCCATGTGGCTCACGTATAAATATTCTTAATATAAGCTTCATAACACAATAGCTTTATTCCTATCTCCCTACAGCCACATATCACATGACTGTATTTCATGTATTTGGCATGAATGTATTTCACAACTGACTGGTCTGCTATAAAATTATTTTAAGCAAAAACATTTAACCCAGCACATAAGTGCCATCATTAATTTTTCTGTCTCCACATTTTATCTGTGTAGGTCTAGGATAAAAAGGAAAATAATTGAAAATAATTACATATAATGAAATAATATAAATAGTCTCTCCTGAGGAGAGAAATTAAGCAGAGTTATAAAATACATCCTCATTAGCTCCATTCTTTGAAATGCCTTCCATAGATAACCTAACTAAAAATTACTTATTATTACTTCCTTAAATCTTCCTTAATAAACTGGTCTTCAAAAATAAAAAGGGCAATAAAGTCTATTCTCATCTCCTTAGCTATGCTAGATTTATGACTTGGTGGGAAATAGTAATAAAACTTTTAATATATCACTCATCCAAGGCTCTAAATTGATCTATGAATATTTATTAATTAAGGTTCACTCTCCCTTTACCAACAAGCAGAATAATTCTCAGAGATGTTTATTACATTAATCAAGGTCTCTGTGGCACAAATGTATTAGTGCTAACCAGTTGTGTGAAGGTTTTTTTTTCATTCCAGAAAATATTCCTTTGTTAAGATTTTAATAAGCTTGTTGTTGTTATTGTTGTATCCAAGTCACTTCTGATTTATGGCAACCCTACCATGGAGTTTTTTGGGGCTAAGAGTATGTCACATACCCAAGGTCATTCAGTGGGTTTCCATGGTCTGGCAGGGAATCAAATCCTGGTCTTCATAGTTGTAGTCCAGTGCTCAAACTACTACACTATGCTGGCTCTCTAATAAGATCATAGAATAACAGAATTATAGAGTTTGAAGGGGCCTCATAGGTCATCAGGTCCAATCCTATGCTGAATGGAGGACCTCCAGCTAAAGCATCCCCAGCAGATGGCTGTTCAGCCCCTTTTTGAAGATATCCAGAGAAGGAGACTCCACCACTTCTCTAAGCAATTGATTCCATTGCTGAGCTGCTCTTATTGTCAAGAAGTTTCTTCTCATATTCAGTAAAAGTCTACCTTCCTGTAACTTCAAACCATTAGACCTGATGCTATCCTCTAGGGCAGCAAAGAACAAGCCTGGGCCCTCCTCTATGTGACAGTCCTTAACTTATTTAAACAGTGAAATTATGTCACCCCTCAGTTTTCTCTGCACCAGGCTGAACAAGTCCAACTCCTTCAATCTTTCCTCATACGTTTTATTCTCCATACCTCTTATCTTCCTTGTTCCTCTCTTCCCAACCTGCTCCACCTTGTCTATAACCTCCTTAAAATGAGGTGTCCAGAACTGAACACAGTGCTCTAGATGTGGTGGCCAGACCAGCACAGTATATAGGGGGACTATTACTTCTCTTGATTTGGAAATGATGCTTGTATTAATGGAGGCTAAAATAGCATTTGCCTTCTTTGCTGCAGCATCACACTGCTGGCTCATGTTCAGCTTATGATCAACGATAATAGCAAGGTCCTTTTCACATGTAGTCCTGATGAGCCATGTATCCCTCATTCTGTACCTCTGCATGTGGTTTTTGTGGCCTAAATGTAGACTTTTTCATTTGTCTCTATTGAATTTCATTTTATTAATTTCTGCTGAATTTTCAAGTTTATCTAGGTCCTTTTGAATTCTATTCCTATCTTCCAATGTGTTGGCCAGCCTTCCCAGTTTTGTGTTATCTGCAAATGTGATAAGGATTTCCTCCACCCTTTCATCTAAGTCATTGATAAAAACCTTGCAGAGTAATAGCCCTAGGACAGAATCCTGCAGCATTCTACTAGAGACCTCCTTCCAGTTTAAAGGGCAGTCATTGATTATGACTCTCTGAGTATGGTTTTTCAACCAATTATGGATTCATCTGACAGTGTTCCCAGACTGCTTGCACTGACATCTGTCCAAGAATGGTTGCAAGAGGAAACCATCAGGTGTAAATAAAGTCTGTTGACTTCATATGACTTCTCATATCAATAGGAGATTTGGTGTGAGATATCATCTAGGAGACCTTTGCCTGTTCAGCAATGGGCCTCAACAGGAGTAAGAAAAGATTTCTATTTTATCAGAGAATCTCTCACAGATGTGCATGTCTAACCTACTATTCTGACTTCATTTGACCTACAAATGACTTGACATTGGCCTAAATACCCTGAAGGCACCAGACTCCATCTGATCTCAGAAGCTACGCAGGGTCAGGTCTGCTTGCTACTTGGATATGAGATCTCCAACAAATACAAGGTGCTGGAGGCTATGTTTCAGAGGAAGGAATTAGCAAAACCACCTTTGAGTATTCCTTGTCTAAGAAAACCCTCTCAAATTCATGGGACGCCATAAGTTGACAGGTGACACACACACGCCTACACACACAGACACACAATGAGTGTGATCAAATTGTATTGCATTGACAGCCTGCATGCCGTAGCGGTTTGAATGTTGAACTAGGACACTGGGAAATCAGGTTTGAATTCCCACTTGGCCATGGAAGCCCACTGGGTGACCTATTTATTTACTCAGTTTTGTGTTCATATGTCTCCTTTTCACCCAAAGTGGGACCGAAGGTGGCTTCCAAAAAGTTTAAAAAAATTAAAAACATTTAAGACAGTTAAAAACATATAAACTTATAAAAACTTACAATATTTTTTAAAAAACAACCTAATAAATAAGTAGAAGCTCTCCTGCTTACTCATTAAAAGCCTCCTTGAAAAGAAATGTCTTTGTTTGGCTATGAAAGGAGAGCAGCGAGGGGGCCAGCCTAGCCTCCCATGGAAGAACGTTCTACAGGGTGGGAGCAACCACTGAGAAGGCTCTTTCCCATGTCCTCACCAGGAGAACCTGGGATGGTAGAGAAAGCCTTCCTCTGTAGATCTTAGGGCTCTGACAGGTTCATATAGGGAGACACAATCTTTCAAATAGTCAGGACCTAAGCCATATAGGGCTTCATAGGTCATAACCAGCACTTTGAATTGTGCCCTGAAATAAACAGGTAGCCAGTGAAGCTGTTTTAACAAGGGAGTTATGTGCTTCCAGTCAGCATTCTGGATGCTGCCTTTTGAACCCACTGAAGTTTCCAGACAGTTTCAAGGGCAGCCCTACATACAGCATATTACAATAGTCGAAATCAAGATGCAATCAAGGCGTTTGTCACTGTAACCAGATCTGACATCTCAAGGAATGAGTGCAACTGGCACATAAGTTTTAACTGGGCAAATGCACTTCTGGCCACTGCTGAAACCTGGACATTTGGGCGAATCCAGGAGAACACCAAGGCTGTGAGCCTGAGATTTCAGGGGGAGTGTAACCCCATCCAGCACAGGCAAAGTTCCTATTCTCTGATTCACCTTTCAACTGACCAAGAGCACCTCTATCTTGTCTGGATCATGCTTCAATTTATTTGACCTTAACAAAATAGCATATCTGAATTTTTGAAATAATTTCAACCTTCAAAACAAGAACTTCAAAATATATTATTTTGCCATTAAGAAAAAGCTATAAAAAGAGATTCTCATCTTGTTTACTTATATCCCAGTCATTTTTTAAATCCTACTTTTTGAAAATAGGTCAATATTTATTTTCAAATTTACTTGCTCGCAAGACCTGAAAAAGAACTTTCTAAAAATGATATATAGATACCATCTTTCTCCAGAAAAAATAGACAAAATTTATCAGACTGGGAATAATAGATGCTGGAAATGTCAAGACAAGACAGGCTCCTATTACCATCTTTGGTAGACTTGCCCAGTGACAAAGAAGTTTTGGACAAAAGTATATGAAGTCATAAAGGAGATACTCCAAATTACACTTCCTTTTTGCCCAGAATACTTTTTACTAAATGTGACCCATATGTTTTGACAAGAATTTTCTTAAAAACAATAATCAAATTTTGCTATATATGGTTACATTATCGAGAATTAATTTTGCAAAGACTTGGAAAACCAAAAACTTTCCAGATATAGATCAATGGTTACTGAGGACAATAGAAATGAAAGACTTACTTATGACTGTGACTTATTATATAAATGGAAAACAAATTAATAAACTGGAAGAAGATTGGAAGCCAATAATAATGTACGTAAGTAAGAGATGGGGTGTTAAGATTTAGTACTTTATCTAAAATTTAAAGACATATTTATTTTGCAACCATCTTTACATAATTATGTCAAAATGTTGCATCATATACTCTCCATATGGAGAAACTGAAATGTAAATAGACGTTATTTTTATTCATTTATTTTCATACAAAGTGTAAAACATATAGAGATATCTATGGTAGAAATGTCATGTAAAGACAAATTGGGAAAAATGGTGAATTCAAACTTTTATCTCATCTTAACTAAAGATAAATAGGGAGTTTTTGAGAAAAAAAAGTGAACAATGTTCTTGGTTGATGGCAGAAGAAAGTCAATAACTATGTTTTCTTTGCCTTTTTTTCTACTTGTCTATACTCTATTTTTTCTTTTTCTTTACTTCTTTCTTTTTCAATCATTTTGTTTTCTAATTGCGTCAATTTTTATTCAATATAATTGTAATAGTTTTTAATAAAAAGTTAATTAAAAAAAGAAAAGAAAATAGGTCAGGTTATTCACTTTATCTAAAATATTCTCCTTAGGAAATTTCATATTCAAGTTCATGTTGATAGAACAAATTGTGTCAAAAGGCTCAAAAGGTATTTTCAAAAAGATTTCCATAGGAAATTGTAGTTATATAATAGTAGAAAATAAAAAAAATGTTGCACAGCTATGACAGGGACCCTATAATAGGTAGAATACAGTTTGGTTCAAATATTTGCTGCCTTTTCCAAGCAAAGCAGCCCATGTAGCTATAATTCGCCAACACAATATGTTTGGGAGAGATTAACGTCACTTCTGAGATTACTTCCAACAGCCTTGGCAAGGGGACAGTTGGGTAGTGGGGTAGATGGGACACCAAAAGGTCTCCATCTTTTCTCATTGCCCTGTTCCCAGGTATACACACTCAAACCTTGGAGATTGTCAGACAGAGCACCTCGATAGAGGAACAGACTCATGATAGATCATTGTGACTCCTCCTCCCTGACCATCAGATCTTGCTTGCTGCTGCACCCTAGAAACCTAGTGGGCATAATTGGATCAAGTTGACACCCCCTTCTTCAGTTAATCAAGTTTCAGTCATACATACAAGGTCAACTTGCTTGTCCAATATCAAGTCCTGGATCATACAGCTCTTCCCAGTCACAGAACTGTGTTTAAGTGGCAGTATTTTGTGTTCTGATGGGGTTCTACTAGAGTAGCCAAGAATCTCTGGGCCGGATGTTGAACCAGAAGGAGGAACAGCTATGAGATGTCTCTCCCCTCTTCTCCTCTATTGATTTGTTCTATTTCCACCACCATGCCTCTTCATTATAACTAAACTATAGTTCATAAAGCAGCCACAATTACTCCTTCATCATCATTTCTTCTTAACCTGGGCTATGATATGGCTTTAAAATCAGTTAAATAAAGGCTTTGGGATATAGCTTTTTGTGATCTTTGGGCTGACTCTTCCTCCCTCTCATCATGCTCATCGAATGCACTGAATATTCATTATGTGGGATCTTTCCTTCTGACGGATTATCTAAAGAACTTAACTGTTCCAAATTACCATATATTATTTACTAAAGCCAGAGGTAATGCTTTTCCTTCTGAGCAGCTTGATGGCAAGTATGCTGGGTTGCCCTTCTCTTTGAGGCTTCGTCCTTGTGTTGAAACTATGTTGCACATTTTTCTTTTTGTCTTGTATTTTTTATAACTGGGCTCACCAACACATGATTTATCCGTTACTAAGAAATTTACCTGGTCATCCAGATAAATTCTGTGTAGAAGTGCCATTAGAGGATAGAGGCTCCAGTGTAACCTTGATAGCTGCCAAGTTTCTGTCAATTCCTTCTTATAGTCAGAGTATGTAGAATGCTCACAATTAGTAGGACTACTTTTTATGCTCATGCTCTACTAAACTTCTTGCTATTTTTTGTTTAATTTTGTTCCAATTGCATTGTTGGGTCTATGGACCACAATAAACTAAACTAAACTAAAATGGCAGCACCCCTTATATTTGCTGGACACATATTTGGCTGACCAGAAACACAAAACAAACAACTGTCATAAACACACAGGCCAGTTTAGCCTGAAGAACTCCCAGTACTTCACCAAAGCTGGCTTCATGGGATTCTACTCAATCAGGGCTTCATTTTCTTATTTACAGAACAAACATGCTGTTGTGGCAAAAACTTCTCAAGGCCAATGTCTACTATCTCATCTTGCTCCACTGTCCCTTCTGTCTAGATTCAGCAGTCAAGCCAAGTGTCATGTCTACAGCAGAGCAGGCAGTAATTCACAAACAGCACAGCTCCTACTCACAAGGTAAGAGTCAAAGAATGTCCAGAAAGGCAGCCAAGAGCAAACAAATCCAAAGGGGCAAATCCAAACTGTAGCCCAAACAGGTAGTTCCAAGACAACCAGATCCAAGAGACCAATACAGAGTTTCAAGGCCAAAGAAACCAGTTACTGACCCTGAAAATAAAGGCCAGCTGGAGCCCTCTTTTATCTATGGCTGCTGTCAACACAGGTGTTCCCTCATTAGGGCTCGCTTACTACTTAAATGGGCCAAGCAACACAAGCCCTCCCTTTCACGGCATCTCTGCTGCAAGGTAGGTATGTCAGCTATGTCTTCCTCTATTTGTTCCCCTGGCTCAGACCCTTGTTGTTGTGTATTATCTCCCTCTGGACCAGCTTCTGGGGAAGCCTCTGCCTCAGAGTCAGAATCCTCTGCCTCGCTGCCACAGTCTCCAAGGCAGGGCATGACATCAAGACTGTGCTGCACCCCAGGCTGCAGCCCAAGGCTTAAGAGCCACAGGGGAAGATGTCTGCCTTAACAACGACTGCGGGGTGGCAGGGGGTGGCAAGGGGTGGGGAGCTGAACACAGTCTCAGCAACTCAGGTGTCCTCAGTTTCAGCTTCCCTCCACAGCCCTCAATTCTCCTTAGTTCCTCTTATATCTGATCTATTTGTTTTAACTGTGGACAGTGAAAGTCATTAACATGCTAATAATTAACATTACTGTTCAAAACCATTGGACTGACAGAGAATATGTCATATAATGCACTGGCTGTTACTATTAAAGATCCTTGTTCTAAATAAAATCTTCTTAAACCAATGATTTGCTCTAGCTTCAGATATTTGCAAATCTACTTGATGATCCCTGAATCCTACCAAGCATTTTCCAAATGCATATAAATCCCACAATCTGATTGCTGGCTGGGGAGTTTAGGATTCCTAGTCCAACATATCTGGAAAGTACCAAGCCAGGGAAGGCTGTCCTTGAAGGATAGGATCTAACAACTTATGCAATTACATTTTCCCACTGATCTGCTGCATCCTTTCTCCATAGGATGTTGAAAGTGGAATAATAGCACTATAACAGTTTAGTGCAGAAATGGCCTTAGTCCTGGCAACATGGTAACTTTTAAAAAGTAACTACAATGCATTACTCATAACACAAAACAAAATAATTTCCACATATGCTGTTAGTTTTAAAAGATAATTCTGTTGTATGCTCTCCACCCACCAAAAAGATTAACTCATTACAACTGCCCACACTATTTCAACCCATTACTTCCTATCCCTGATATTCAAATAATTCGAGATCCTGCTTCAGTTCTTCAGTTACTTGCTATTAATGAACTCTAATTGTCTACAATTAATTGTGTACAATTGCTTGCTTGTTTTTTCTTGTCCATGACTACCTTGGTAAATCTAAGCACTATGGAAGAAATTTTGCTCTATCTCTTTCTTTTAAGGTTTCTTTTTCTTTTTCAAATGTTCTGTTTATAGCCATGTGTCTGCATGCTTGGAAGAATGGAGAGCATCTTCCATATTTTTTTTTCCAACCCCACGACACTGAATTCTCTGCCATGTAAGCTTTATAGCCAGCTTGTATTTTTCTTCTTCATCTTGGAATTACATAGTTTTTCAAGGCGAACTACTATACTATCTATGATCTTAACTGCACTGTATAATTAGAGATATTATCTTACTTACAACCCCATTCCAACTGCTAGAGGTGGCTGAAGACACACCTATATCAGTACATGCTGCAAAAGGCACAGGGCTGCCTTGGGAGGTCAGGGATGGAAAACAATGGAGTAATAAAATAAGGAGAGATAAGTAAATGCATTGGTGAACAGTTTTGCTTTTATGTACCTTTAGTTTAGTTTTTTTTTTTTAAAGAGGTGTGGTCATGAATAGAGGTGTGGAATAGAAGTATGGTCATGAAGCTCATCAGCAAAGCAGAGATAGTAGCAGCATAGGAAAAAAAGCCGGTGTAGGGGAGATGTGATAATGGGGATTCCCATTATCTAGGCTTCAGTGCTGAAGGGAGATAGTTCTCATGAAAGGCTCCCCTCTCTCAGGTACACTAAAGTTACAAAGCAAGTTATAAAAGTTATAAAAACAAGTACATTCTCCAGATCAGCCAAACTTCCAAAATAACAAAAGGCCTAGCACAACTAACTAGACTCATTCTAGGTTACTCACAGCAAGTTGATCACTTTCTGAGATGCTCTGCAAGGGCAGGGCCAGGAGATGGTCTACCCAGCATCCATGCCCTTTGTTGATGTTTTTGGATGTCCCCTTTATTCTCTCTTTACCGCATGGTCTCTCAAGGATTTTTATAACTTCTCCATTGAAGCATCTTGAAGATTCTCCCCTTTCTCCCCTTGATTGGTCACCTATCTCTCATGACCTGTGACCTAACCCTAGTAAACCTAATCCTAGCAGTTCATTAACCCTTTATGTGCCTGAAGGGGGAACTGTCTCCCTTCAGCACTGAAGCCTGGATAATGGGAATCTCCATTATCACAGCAGAGCTTTAATAAATGTTAAAAGAAGGTGGAGAGTATAGAACAACTTTGATATGCTTCTCCTTTGTTCATTCGTTTTTGATGGATAGGTCCTCCCAAGCTGGAGCAGGTCCAGAGGAGGGCAACCAAAATGGTGAGGGCCTGGAAGCCAAGCCCTATGAGGATAGACTTAGAGAGCTGGGTATGTTCAGTCTGCAGAAGAGAAGGTTAAGAGGGGACATGATAGCTATGTTTAAATATTTGAAGGGATGCCATGTAGAGGAGGGAGAGGGCTTGTTTTCTGCTGCTCCAGAGACCAGGACAAGGAGCAATGGATTCAAGCTGCAGGAAAGGAGATTCCACCTGAACCTCAGGACGAACTTCCTGACAGTCAGGGCTGTCCGGCAGTGGAATCTGCTGCCTCGGAGTGTGGTGGAATCTCCTTCCTTGGAGGTTTTTAAGCAGAGGCTGGATGGCCATCTGTCGGGAGTGCTTTGAGGGTATTCCTGCATGGTAGGGGGTTGGACTGGATGGCCCGTGTGGTCTCTTCCAACTCTACATTTCTATGATTCTATGATTTGTTTTACTTTACCATAATTAAGTGAAAAAAACAAGGTTAGCCTCATGCATACTTTAATCTTAAATGCCTGAGAAAGAGAAATAAAGAACATGTTGGCAAAATTCTCACAATCGTATATCTTGCTTCTATTTAATGAAGATAAACATTGGTCTTCATTTTATTGCTTTCTATCACATGCGGCTTCAAAATAAGTTTCAAAAGAAATATCTTAAAAACTAGACCTTCCAGTTGGCATTAGCATAACTCTAGTTCTCAGAAACTCACTCAGGTTGTGCAAGAGTGTGAGAAAGCTGTCCCATCTGTTCTAATTAGGACATTAAACTACGGGGGCTAATTAAGACATAAGAACCGTGCAGTTTACACAAAGAAATTATCAAAAGTAACAAAGCACAAATAAAATGGTGGCCTCCAGCATTAAATGTAGAATTCCGCCAGGAAGTTTTTCTGTGCAAACAAGCTCGTTGAAATAAACAGAAGTTATATAAGGGTGAATGAAAGCAGAACACTTGCTTTTCTCTACAACCGCCCTTAATTTTAATGTTGTTATCCCAAGTAAGCCTGCAGTGCTATAAATGGTGCTATAAATCAGCTCATGTGAGTTGTGTGTATAAAGACATTCCGTGTGACAAAAGCAATGTCTATCAGCAACAGTTATATACACTGAATTCCATACACTCCAACATTTCACAGATGAAAACCAGGAGACTTGTGGCCAAGCAACACTGGAGTATGATCAAGATAGCAGAAATTATTAATGAGGAAGAACACACTGGTTAGGAGAGGCTGCAACAATTTGCTTTTGCCTGAGCCTCCAGGGAAGGGCTAAGTTCCAACCTCCTCCCTTCTCTCTCTTGTGTGTTGACTGAGTGCAAGCTATCTTTGCACTTTGAACTAAGTTTGCAGCAATTGTAAGCAAAAGACAGAGAGGGAAAATGGGAGAAGTTTTTAAAGCAGCTGTAAAAAGTGGGATGATACAGGATTAGCTAGGTCTATAAATGGCAAATTGGGAAAATTGGAGGGTATGGAATTATGAATGCTTTGCCTGCCCTCCATCTACATATAGTCTTTGCATCTGTGTTTGCTTATTATTTATTAAAGTATTTCTAACTTGAAGAGCTTAGAGTAATTTGCTTCTTTCTTATGTTATAGACAATTTGTCAAATATAACAGGTAAACAAAGCAAACTGGCTATCCAATCAGTTCAATGAAATGGCTAAACAGAGGCTATTGATTTTAGGATTGCCAGATTCCTATTATCCAAAATTTCATGGCAAAAAAAAAAAGGGGGGGGGGAGACCTCATAGGAGTAGATCCTTGTGATGTCACAGGAGGTAGACCTTGTACAAGAATTGCAAAATAATATGTATGTGTGTGTCTGCAAGAGAGAGTGGAATGGACAATGTGCTTTTCCTGCACTATTTTGTAAACCCATAGATGGTCAGAAGGTCTACTGGTATATAGGCTACTGCTGCTGATACATATATTCTAAAGAGCTACCTATCAGTTATATATGGACATCTCCTATATCTGATGCACAGATATATTGCCATCTCAGAATAGATAAGAACATCTTAGGAACACAAGAAGAGAAAGCAAAGGAGAAATGAGAAATTGCAACCTGCAGGAAAGGGACAGAAGGAGGCAGGAACTACTTTCAGGCCAATCAGTTGTGGAAATGAACATGGGAGGAATCCAAGTAAAATCGGACCAGAATCCAAGTAAAACCCAGCTAACTGAATAACATGACAACTCTTTTCCAGAGATCTGTGTGTGGGGGAGAAGAATACTTTTGACAAAAAAATCATGGCGAGCACCTGCTGTGCTTGCCACTGTTCCCACTAGGTGTTTTATCCTGTGTGGCCTTATCTATAGCCACACACAAGACATAGGAAAGCTTTTCTAGGTTGTACAGTGGTGCTGGAGCTTGTGGAACACTTATTGTCAGCCCACTGAGAGGTTTCTTTTTCCACACAAGGGCTGTATCTCTGGGGCCAGGGGTCATGCAACAAGAAGGCACGTCATGACTGGTGATGCTGGGGCTGTGCTTGTTGCCTTTCTCCAAATACCATGGTTGGTCGAAGTGAATATGCTCCCTAGTCCCCTCCTATCTGCTTGCTAGTACCACCATACAGACAGACACTTTTACCCTAAGCTGGCGGGGCCTGGTGCCAGTAGGGAGAAAAGGGGAGGTGAGCACCAAGGCTTTAAAGCTCCTCATCCAACGGAATCAAACTTTCTTCTCCTGCAACAATACTTGTCCTGAGATTTGTCTATAGTTAGATAACAGACTTCATCCATTCAGACCTATTTTCCTCTGAGTAATATAAACCTGTGTGCTGAGCACAGCAGTCTTTGTGGACGTCAGTGGAAATATGTGTTCAGTATTTCTTTTTCATTCATGTTACAACAGGCAATATTAGGTCACACCATGAAAAGCACTGACTAGGTCAGTTTAACAGTACATTTCAAACTTTATAGTAATTGCTTAGAAACTTGGGTTAAACTTTTAGGGACATTTATTATGATGATTAGCTATATAATTTCTGAGCAGAACTGTACTGGTGGGAGGAAAATGGAATAAAGCTCTTCCTGCTTAAACAAGGGGTTTTAACTTTTCAACTGCTGTTCCTTCTGCCCCTGCTATCACATCTTTTTCCTTTAAAGACTAATCATGGAAATAATGTCTACAGTACACGCTATGACTGAGAACCTCTGAGACACAATGTAGCGTAACAGTCCCACACACAGAACTACGCTACATGCATCCTCTTAACAACCCGGGACTGTCCCTTCAGCTGCCACAGCCTCCTTACAGCTATTCCATGGATGGCTGGAAGGGGAAGAGATCGGAGAAGTGCCCAGCTATGTTTCAACAGCCAGATGCAGAATGATTACATCATCTACTGAGATCCGCCACGGTCCTCTGAAGGTCTCAGCAGCTGAGGTAATCATTCTGCATCTGGATATGGGGACATACCCAGACACTTCTCCAGTCCCCTGCCCTGCTCTCCACCAACCGTGAAATGGCTGTGGGGAGGCTGTAGCAGCTGAATGGTGAATCTGGGAAATGGCAGATTTGTTCATTTAGGATGGCAGAAGAGAATATCAATTTCAACAGCAACAACAAAATATATACGTGCAGAAGGTGGACCTATACCTGTGTATGGCACGAACAGGATGCCAGCCAGAACATGTCTATGTATCTACTTCTGCCGGATTCTACTGCTTTCAGCAGAACTGACAAGCCAACTGCGGTACCTGCAGGGAGGAGATGGCCAACCTTCAGTTTAAGATTCTGTGTTGGTTTCAAGGTTCACTTTGGGACCGTCTATAGTACTGCTGGGATAAAGAAATGAACCAAGGCTGATTAGTTGTAGTAGTCATATGTATATGAAAGCCAGAATGGTTTTGTGGTTTAGTGGGTTGGACCACAACTTTGGAGATACCGAGGTTTGAATCCCCATTTGGCTATGGAAACCCACTGAGTGACCTTGGGCAAGTCATGTGTTCTCAGCCTCAGATGAAGGCCAAGGCAAAACCCCTCTGAACAAATCTTGCCAAGAAAATCTTGTGATAGGCTCACTTTAGTTTTACCATAAGTAAGAAACAACTTGAAGGCAATAAGAAGCCTTCAAGAAAGCAAGGAGGAGTAATTTGTACCTTCAAGTTGCCACCTGATTTAGGTCAACACCCCAAATTTCAATTTTTTTTAGCCCATGAATCCTCAGAGGTAGTTTGCTGTTATGTTCCTCTGAATATACGTGATATTGCCTGATAGTCTCCTCTCAAAGGCCCCTCTCTAAACTGCAAACCCCAGGATTCCATAAGATGTTGAAAGTAGAATAATAGCATTATAACAGGCTAGTGCAGAAATGGCCCTGGCTAGTTTCTGAGATCTGACAGGAGCTGATGTCTTCAGGATATTAAGGCTGTTGATTACCTGTTTTTAAAAATGCAGATTTTGAGTATGTTTATAATACTAATGGTGGAGCAATAAATTGTTGATTGGTGTAATTCATAAGTAAGAAAGACTGGAGCAGATAATTCTTCTACAGCAAATGAATCTATGTGAATCTTTTCTCAGATTCCCCTATTGACTATGAAGGTTGAAAGTGAGATACTGAAAGGATGACATGACTAGCCCTCTCCCACGACCAATGATATGACAAAGAGAACCTCAGAATTCTGTCACTCAGGATGGCTGACTGACTATTAGGGTAGGATTCAGGTGTATTTATGATCATGCTGGTAGTAAATATGAACAGCGAACAGTTACATGATCATACAAATACCTTACAAGATTGTAACTGATTGACAGAGAGGTTGTTTTACTTCATACAGTCATAGCACTGTGATTCCTCTATGAGCTGCCATGACTCCATATTTTGGAATCCTGAGACTTGCAGTTTAGGGAAGAGTGCTTAGAATTCTCAACTAGAGAGCTCTAGCTCACAAAACTGCAAATTCCAAGATTCCATTGGATGTGGCCATGGCAGTTAAAATGGAACCGTAGTGCTATAATTGTGTAGTGTGAAAGGGCTCCAAGACATCACAAGAAAAATGAACATGCCCTATGGTACTCGTATTGCAGAAACACACTATGTTTCTGTCCATCAGGTGCTTAAAGCAGGCCCTTCGCCTTCAATGTCTCAGAGACTTATATTGTAATGTTAAATTTTAATGTGCATAGGCTGTAATTCCAGGGACACTTACCTGCGAATAAGTCCCACTGAACTCAATGGGACTTACTACTAAGTACATATGTTCAGGATTAAGTTGTTAATTAACTGTAAACTAAACCAAATCTAATTCATTTTTAAAATTATAACAGAAGAGACATTAACTATGCAGATTTTATAAATGAGGAAACTGTATGTGTGAGAGAAGAGAGATGGAGAATGTAAAATGGCTTGCCAAAGGCTGTTTGTATCAGCCAAAATGTTAGCATTTTCTCACTTCTTCTTTTGGATCTTATGACTAATTAAAATTTTGGCCCCACTAAAATAAAATAGAAAAAGTCCAGCTCACTCTAGCACTAGTTCTGCTAGCACCACAACTGTGGCAGCTGGTGGCTTCCATGTGAGTGAGGTGGTGAATCCACACTAGATTTTAGACCAACCCTTTATAGAGCTATCCAAGGTACTGAACCTATGGGAAAGGGAACCCATTTGTTACCACTGCACAGCAGCTATGGCTCCTGAATAAAGATTTCTATTCTCTCCCAGAAGCAATGACAAACCTTTGCTAGTTCAACAAAGGCCAGATGAACACCCTAGTGCAAATGCATGTGAAGATAACCAGCTTCCACATACAGAACTTGCTTGTGAGACTTTGATGATTTTTCTTCCCCCTGAATACAACAGAGCCAATTTTCTTCCCTACATGGACAATTTCAACAGGAAATAGGAAACTCTTTGACTACAAGTACTGAAGAACACTAAAATCAAGACTCAAAAATATGCCAGTGAAGACCACCCAGACTCTGGAGGTCCCTCTACAAGAAACAATACAATGGATTGCTAATGTACTCAATGTACTGTTATACATATCCCTTGACTAACAATACAATCCTGGGGGATATTCCATTTAACAATAGGCCATCACACAAGCCAACTGCAACATATGTGAATTGCTTCCTCCTACCCGGAGACTACACAAGAATATATACTCTGTCTCACTTTCATGCCACCAGATCCTCTGAAGATGCCAGCCACAGATGCAGGTGAAACGTCAGGAGCAAATACTAGTAGAACATGGCCTCAAAGCCCAGAAAACCCACAACAACCTATTTCTTCTCTTTATTTGAAAAGTATGCTGGGGTGGGTATGTGACTCTCTAGGCCACTTTGCCAATGATGTTGATCACACTACAATGCAATCATCAATCTCAAGGGAAAAAAAAGTATGAGTGGCAAATGCCTGGAGGCCAGCAGAAAAAAGACAACGTAGAAACATTAAGATGGTCCTTTTGAGTGAGACTTTTGCTGGATGGCAGCTGGAGTCTTCAGGGTCTGCAACTGATAACTAGATTGGTTGGCAGGCCAGTCAAAAGGCCAAGCAGTGGTGAGTGGAGTGACAGGAATATCTTGCCCTGTGTAGACAATTCTGGCATAACAGGTTCTTCTATGTCTTTGAAGTCTGTTATAATGAACTTGGTATTACTGTTATTATCATCAGATGATTGTATCATGGTCCCATTTTAGAAATATTCATTTCCTTTGACTGCAGCTTTCAAGGATCAAATAAACTCCATCCTAAGATTCATTTGTGACTTCTTTTCTGCACTGTAAAGTGACTGCTTGCTGATATGAGATGCACGAACCAATCCTGCTGAAGATTTCCTGTTTGCAAATAAGACAGCTTGTTCAGGCCACATATGATCTTAAATTTGGCTATGTTTATTTTCACTTTTTATTTTTTTAAAAAATCTATACCTCCCCTCCTCCTTCAGCCAAATCCCCACTTGGTGTGGAATAATGGGTTATATCCAGATTGAGGCCCAAGTAGCTGGGAGGGAGGTAGGAAAGTCACACAATCTGGAAAGAGAGAAATGAATTTTCCCACATCCCCTCCTCCCCATGGCAGCTCTTGCAGCTACCCAGAGATGCTGTATGGAGGCATGAGGCACCTTCCTGAATGGGGTGAGCAGCATGGGAGAGGAGTTCTCCTAATGGAGCAGAGACATCCAGAGCTCCAAAGGAACTAGTTACCAATAATAAGTTAACTGTGATCTATTCTCTTTCCAAATAATAATGAAGCTATAAGTAAATTGCATTACAGTTGTTAACAGTTGCAACATTACAGTAAAGGGAGGACAATTTCAATCAATTTACAGTATAATTATAAGATTTAAGATTACTTTTATAGTTAGGGACCTGGCCTCCTTAAATAGTGGAGAAAAAATATTGTGGGCTGGATCCAGCAAACACACTGGCAGAGCATTTAATGCACGTGCATGTGCCGATCAAATTACGGCATCGTATGAATTCCATAGGTGCTTTTTTTATATAACCATTAGAGGGGGGTTGGAAGGAACTTCCCTATCCCCACTTTCTTCCTGGGGCACAAGAGCAGCTGGGTGTTTCCATCGTCCCTGCCCCTGATCAGACATAACGTATCATAGTCAGGCTGCATTCCAGGTGCTCATTTATACCTGGACAACCTCTGTCCTCAGTATAAGGATGTTTCTTCTTCACTTGTTGCTTGAGTGTTGCCAGAAGATGCCCAGGTACTGTCTGATACCCAGTCAGTGGCCTGAGGAATGAAGCCACAACTGAAAACCCTCAGGCTACTCTTGTGTACTGAGATCAACAACACTGTGTAAGGAGGAAAAGGATATTTCCTAGCACAACATCATTCAAGGGACCCTACACCCCCCTGCTGCAGGATGTGCTATTTTCATAATTGAACATATTTATGGATGGAAAACATGGTCAAAGGCATGCTGGCTGGATGAGGGCCAGGTCAGGCTGACCTTAGACATGATCAGGGAGGATTAGGAAGGAAAACTCAGTGCTAATGGGTTTGTGATAATCCTTTTAAGATCTCAGGCTACATGCACACCCGAAGAAGATGAAACTGCCCAGGTGAAGCAGTCAGGGATCCTACTGTGATCCTGCCCTATGGAAATCCTCCCTAGACTCCCTGCCCAACCAGACATTAAGAGATTGTCATGACTCCCATCAATGTTTTGTCACCTAGAGTTAGAACAGTCAGCCCATTCTGGGCTTCTTTGTCAACCCTGTGAGATAGCAATTACTGCTTTGTCCATGCATCCTCTGTCAGGGTAGGAAATAGGATATATAAACCTCAGCTTTGGCCCCAGTAAATTGTAGTACATTGGGCGTATTACACTGCATGTGGTACCCCAGACTCCTGTTCCTCTGTGCTACCCTCAGGCACTGTTTGAGCCACTCTGCTTCAACTTTCTGCTTCAGGACTGGCAACTATTATGCTTTCCACCCAATCTCTCCTTATCCAACCTTTCTTGCCTCACTTTTCAATGTATGATTCTTAAGTGTGTCTGATTTCTTGTGTGTGTGTTAATTCCCAATAAAATATTCTAACTTTTAACTGGAGTACTCTGTACAGTTAGTACTGGTATACACAGATGAAAAGATCCTGCCATTACCTTTCTCTCACAGACCTCCTTTGAGCTATAATTCCCTGAATTCTAAGGAGATGCTGGCATTGAGGGGTGGACCTCAAAGTCCCCCACCTCTTAGGGGAACAACTGTAACTGAGAATTAGGCCACTGTATGTCACCAAGGAAAGTAGTAGTTCGACCATTGGACTACAGCTCTGGAAACCCTCTCGGTGACGTTGGTCAAGTCATACTCTTTCAACCTCAGAGGAAGGGAAAGGCAAACCCCTCTGAACAAATCTTGCCAAGAAAACCCTGTGATAGGTTTGTGTTACAGTTGCTATAAGTCAGAAATAACTTAAACTGCACAAGGACAACACTAACAACAGGATTCTGACCTGATTCTTATTCAAGAGCTTGTCTGTGCTTTCATTTCTATCTAAGTGGAAGTAACTGAAAATATCTACCATAATTTTTTTTCAAGAACAAGGAGCAATTGTTTGAAAGTAGTAACTGTAAAAATTAGTCACTGCTTTAGAGGATAGGAACTGTAACTTTGTCGTTATGTGCATTCAAGTTGTTTCTGACTCATAGTAACCCTAAGGAGACTCTATCACAGGGTTTTCTGGAGGCTGAGGGTGTGTGATGCACCCAAGATCATCCAGTGGGTTTCCATGGTTGACCAGGGAATCAAACCCCTGGTCTCCAGGGTCATAGTCCTTATTTGGTTCCCTTTAAAAACCACATCTTCAGGTTCTGGTGTACTTTTTGTTAGCCAAATTCTTCTGTCAGTGGAAGCTAGATACTGAATCCAACCTGATGAAATTATTTAAAACCACATACAATAAAATGCTATCTTCAAACAGCCAAAATGAAAGAGAGCAACTAAACATGTTTTAAGATTTGTCATCTTTTTAATTCATTTCATTTGTTCTACCCTAATTAGTCGCTTGTGGGTTCTTAATATTAACAAAGCTATGATTTGGTTAAGTGGAACAATGACAGACACAAAACTATTTGCATGAGCAAAGGAGCTCTCTCGGGTCTTTTTTCTTGGACTTCAATGCTGCTAGCGTGCATCTGACTGGACAATCCCATACGCGTATCTCCTAAATGGGTATAGGATTGCAGACTTAATAGGCTTCCTTCTTTTCCCACTCTTCTTTTATCACAGGAAAATTAATTAGAGGAATATATGAACACTGTTGAGAGCCAGTGTGGTGCAGTGGTTTGAGTGCTGAACTACCACCCTGGAGACCAGAGTTTGATTTCCCACGTGGCCATGGAAACCCACTGGGTGACCTTGGGTGCATCACAATGTCTTAGTCCCAGAAAACCCATGGAACCTTCACCTGAGGGTCTCCATAAGTTGGAAATTATTTGAAGTCACATAGCAACAATGAACACTATTACATATTTGGAGCATCATACATCGGCATTCTCTGGAGCTGAAGACCCTTGCAAGGGGTGAGAATTATTTGTTTATATTTGTTTCCAACCTTTCTACTATAGGTAAAAATAACCTTGTCTTGTTTTTTTATGTAAGCATAAATTGTAAAGCTGAAATTAAATGACATTACATTCGTGCTAACAGTTCTGTTTTTCTTTACATTTTTAGTCAGTGTAGCAGTAGTAACAGTAATTATAATGAAGTAGTATTATTACTACTACTTCTGCTGCTTCAGAAAGTTATTTTTTGGGACCACGGTTTCCAGAATCTCCCAGCCTAAATCATATTGCCACTCATAATTAGTACAGACCCATGGAATCAATGGTATTTGCCTCAGTGTTAATTCACTGTTTAGCAATTGATTCCATGGCAATTGATACTGGCACTACCTGGATTCGTGAACATTCAGACCTGAGATTTGTAGTCCAAATAAGAGAACTTTTCCAAGCACTCCCACTCTAATACTATGGTCACATTTACCTAAAGTAGGTGGGATTAGTGGCATTTTCTTTTTGATTTTCAACAGTGTTTGTACTTTGCATGTTCTGACTAAAGACTGTGATGAGTCACTGAAAATGCATCACTGATAACCAAAGGGCAGTTAATAGCAGAGAGTGATAACAAGACAAGAAGGCTGGTACCAATTGCTGAGTGCTGCTACCTCCCTTTGAAACCTGGTGAGAGCTTAAGTGTAGGCTGTCTTTTAGTGCTAGTGAAGCAGAAGACAAAGGCTCTGCAGGCTGCAGCTTGCTAGGCTGTTGCTTGGTGCCCTCTGCATTAGTTGTAGGCGCCTTCTGAAGAATGGTTGCCAGTGGGCTTCTGCCCTTTTGAAGTGTGCTAGTTTTGTTATCTTATTACATGATTTTTAAGGGGACAAAGGAGAGAGAGAGAGAGACAGATAAAGGCTTTTGCAGGGCATCCATGATGACCTTTTCAATCTTCACAATATTATGAAGACAGGAAGACAAAAAGCAACCCCACCTCCCATTGTGCCAATGACAGCAGGGCCTACCGCATTGTGAGGGTCATTGGAGTCCTAAGAGCCAAGTGGGGGAAGGAGATGGAAAGTTAAGATTGCAGGCATATTTCTCCTGAAAGACAACACAATTTGTCTCTGCCACCTACCAAGTTGCCTCTTCTTCTTAGAATACCTCACTCTAAGCCCAAAGGATTGTGTTCTGTCATTAAAAAGAAAGAAATTAGAACTGGTAGGTGCATAGGCCCACAGTCAGGGGCTTTTGCACGTGTACAAACAACACACAAAAGGTTTTCAGTACTATCCTGATATTTATAAGTATTTTCAGACATCAGCTTAGAGATGGAGAAATAATCTTTCTCTATAGTGTAGACTTGTCTATGCAGTGCTTTGTTACAGTGAAAGCACTCCACAGATGGAAGATGATTGTTCTTAGTTACAAGGCCTTTGATGCAGTGGAGATTTTCCATTGGCTGTCTGGGAGACAACATGGTCTTCTCTGATTTCCCCTCTATGTGCTGTTCCTTTTGTCCCTGAGAAATCTACTTCTGAAGTATGGAGAGTCCTCCAGAAAAATGGAAGAGGTGGTACTGGAGGGCAGCAGTGAGAGTCAGCCAAAATGGCCTTTCTCCTTTCTGCCAGTGGGACCATGTCATATTTCCACGCACAAAGAATTTTCAGGTTCAGGATGAAATTATGAACTGAAAAAATAATGAGAGGGAACCCTGAGTTTGATCAAATCAATATAGTTTTAAAAGGAAGATTTCATAAACCAGTGCTAAAAGCATAAGCAAACAACTGATTGGGACTACAATTAACTGATGTCTGTTTATTTTGAAGTGTCTTCTGAGGCTCTGCTCTAAGTATGCCTGCCATCTGAGATTGCAATCAGTGAAAGACCCACATCAATAGTGGTGGGCGCTCAGCCATGGAATGTACACTAGGCATTGTAATCCTCTTTTTATAGTTTAATCTTAGTGCTCTTTATGAGTTTCGAAATAAGGTTGTTACTATTAATAGCCTGCCTTCTATGACTGCTGCAGTCCTACATCCATTTACCTTGGAAGAAGTGTGATTTCAGTGGGTTTTACTGTACTTCCAAATAAACGTATATAGGATATCTGTTTTGTACTTTTCAATGTATTGTAGTCTGCCCTGGAAATGTTAATTGTTGAGGAAAGCTGGAATATAAATTTCAGGAATGAACAAATAGGTTGGAACTAGAAATAGGTCTTCTATACATCTGGATTCCAGCAAACATTATAAATATTGGATGGTATCCTACTAGGCGGTTACAACATCATAAACTAGGCTTATAACCCCACAGCTGTTCGGTACTCCCATGGCATTATTGCTGCAAATGCCTCCAAAACCAATGCCAAAATCCAGAGACAGAGGGACAGAGTTCTGTGGCGCTGGAGAGTGCGGCATTGAAGGATGGAACGTCTATCCCTCTCTCACCAGTGAGCCACCATGCAATGAAGAGTTGTGACATGATTCTGCAGTGGTCCCAATTTCTGCCTGTTGCACCATGGCCCACTGGCAGGAGGGAGCTGGATATGTCATTCTTCAGTTCCCTGGTCACCAGCATTGCAGAACCTTATCTCTTGCTACACCAGCCTGAATTTTTAAGTTGAGTTTGGGGGATTTGGATCAGGGGACAGAGTGTAGCCATGACATCATAGCTGTATGTCCAAAGCAGGATCTTGACCATCAATTTTACAATTATGTTGCAGCTCTCCAAATGTTTTTTACCTACAGCCTGAACCAATGAAAGAGGATTCTGGGAATTGCAATTCCGCAAAAGCATCTGGAAGGCCTCAGTGGCCCACTTCTGAACAGTTAAAGGAAACATTTACTTTAAATTCCTATACTGAGAGTTATATGTGGATGTAGATTTTGGTAATATTCTAGGATATAAGTGAATCAATATTGGTGATGAACCTGTTTTTTAAGTACTGAATATTGAAAGGAATACATAACTAAAGGGTAACTGTGGAGACTATGAATCTAGTACTGGATCCATGTAAGTGTTGGAGACTGAAAGAAAATTATGAAAAGAGGCATCTAATAACAAAACAACAGAATATATAAAAAGGAAGACAGTGTTGCTGTTGATGTATATTAAGCTTGGAAATGTACCCAGCCCATCATGTTCACTAGGGATTTTAAAATTAAATTGGCAAAAAAGCTTGAGAAAAGCATAATGGATTGCAAAGAACAATTTGTCATTATTACAGAAACAAACAGGATGATCTAATTACTACCATCTTTTGAAGGAACAACTAGACTGATGAGATCAAATATGTCACATTAGGATTGTTTTAGTCATATGGAGCAGTTAAAGTAATTTGAATTTTTTTTTAAAATTAAACTAAGAGATTTTAGTCTCTTTGGGGAAATTATCCCTCTTCCATATGGTTCATACAGAGTCTGTTCCTGGGAACTCTGTATCTCTTTTAGCTGAATGTGGCTGCAAAATGCTATGCAGACTTTTGTGCTCAACATATAAAGGTCTCTGACTGATGTGGCTAGTGGCTTCCATGCCAATGAAGAAGGAAATCCTTTTTGAACTTTAAGGGAACTATCCAGAGTGCTGAAACTGACCCCCTCAAGTAGGTTCAGCACCTTGCATAATTCTTTTCAAATTCAGACTAAAAGCAAGAATGAATTCACCATCCCACTGACATGAAAGCAACCAGCCCCAGACCTGTCACCCAGGGCCTTTTCACATTTCAAAAGTGCAGTGCCATATTCCACTTGAATTGCCATTAAAACATTTATTGACTCTTGGGATTTGCAATTTAGGGAGGGTGTATTTAGAATTCTCTGCCAGAGAGCTGTAGTGCCTCACCATATTACAAACACCAGGAGTCCATAGGATGCCATCATGGCAAGAACGTGACATATAGCACTATAGTTGTGTCATGTGAAAGGGCACAGTGTTATACAGAATTTCTCTGCTTTAAGCCATTGCTAGGTTATCAGGAAGCTATCCAGATGCTAGACTACAATCAACAGGCTAAAATCTTCTGTTGTTGTTGTGTGCCTTCAAGTCACTTCCAACTTATGGTAATCCTAAGACAAACCTATCATGGAGTTTTGGGGGCTAAGGGTGTGAGACCTGCCCAAGGTCACCCAATGGATTTCCATGGCTGGGCAGCAATTCCAACCCTGATCTTACCCCCTGCTTAACGCAATTTTTTTTAAAAGCACTTTAAGGTGATTTTATGGCTTGTCTTTCATCTTGAGACCTCATATAAATGGGCTGGAAATACATAAACAAACAAGCTGCCTGGTTATTTCCCATTTGTTTGTTTGTTTAGTTTTGTGCTTGGCTGTTTGGGTGCAAATAACATTTCAGGGTGGAGGGGAGGGGACGGGACACAGGTAGAGAGAGCGGTGAAAATGCACTCTGAGGTTCAGAGAGGCAGATGCAGCCCCGGGATCTTTAGAACTCTCCCCTCTCCTCCCTCCACCCCTGCCAGTATGCTAATAACAAACTTATTCTCTAAGTATGGTTCCTCATATATTCAAAATGGTACCATCTACACACAGGAAGGGCAGGAGTCAGCAGATTTGGAGGAACTTCACGGTTTGTAGAAATACAAACAATCATTACCTTAAAAAAATGTAAGAGAGAGGAAATCCACCACACAAACAGGTTAGTGAGGTCTGGTCATATATGTGTGGCCATAGAATGCTGACTAATTGGGGTGGTGAGAGGGACAAAAAAAATAGGAATGGGGAGATGGGATGGAATGGAATACCCTAGAAGAGGACAGGTTTGTCTGACTGGCTGGCTATTAATATGAACCCCTAAAGAATTGCTCTCCACATTGCAACATGTTCGTGCATTTACCATTTCTACAAAACTAATATTCACTGTGATTCCTGAACTATCCACCATTGGACTAGTAAGTGAATATGCACACCAGAAATGCATACACAAGACAAAGGACAAGTATGAATCACACCTCAATCTTCAACCTGAGATGCCATTGTAATTACTTTCCCCCACTGTCTGAGAACTGCTCACAGCCTTGTCTTGAGGATTCATGTGTAGATCGCAGAAGCGTGGTAAATGACAAACCACCCACCAAGAGCTACAAGTGAAGCAGCAATAAGCAGAGCCTTCAAGGAAAAGCATCAGTGGTGGGAGTTCTTGGCAAGAGCGGCATAGCACTATATTTGTAGTAGAAATGAAAAAAAATAATGCATCTTAGTTCATTCAGTCTCAGGCCTTTCAAAATGCATTGAGAGTTGGAAATGGCAGCCATTCAACACTACTTGTCAGCTGTTGCTATTAAACTATTCCCTTTCATGATTAAAAAAATAAATAAAACGCTATAGGCAAATTATTCAAATCTCTATACCAAGTATTCACTTAATATCCATATAAATAATCATGATAGATACCAAATTCACAACACTGTCTGAATACAGCCAGAGGACCTGGCAAATATCAAGTCAGAACGTGAATTTGTTTCAATGTTGTATCTCAAGAATCCTTTCAGATTGGCCTTGTTGGCTGGAGCTTCCTGTGAGTTGGTCCAGCAAAACTGGATCTGATCTAGGGGAGCACTTAACTTCAACCCTGTACAACTGATAGGCAATTTAAGATTTCCATACAGGAGTCTTTCCCTTACTCTAATTGGAGATACCAAGGACTGATATGGAGTCTCTGCATAGTAAGCATGAATGTTGCCCCAAGGTTCCAGTTTTTGACAGCGTTTCATCACACCCTCCAGGGATAAATATGCAAGCACTATATGTCATGTTTAGGTTTTTGAACTACATTTTACTGAGCAAAAGGAGCATCTATGTAAGAAAGAATATTGCAATAACAATTTAATCAATATTCAAATAGCATACACAGCACTTTGAACAAAGCCTTGGTAATATAAATCCATTTTACTTCTAGACTGCCTTTCCGGAACTCCAAAAAGAAATCCTTCTCTGGTTAAAAATAGTCCTGTTTTCTAGTGACATCTCCCAACAGAAAATGAATTCCATCCAACCCTATTTAGGTCATTTATGGTCGTTACAGCAGCCTGTGCTTTCATGTAATTTGATAATTACATGATTAATGCTTCTGGATACATGTTCACTGCAGTATTTCTTCTTACATGAAGGCAACGCCAAATGTGCCCTTTAAATAAACAAGGAAACATCATTTATCATTTGATTAATAAATCACACAGAGTATCACAAACAATCTAGATACATCTGGGAATCTTGGGAATTACAAGATATCATCTATGCTTAGCAAGCCAGCTCAGTGCACTTAGCCCAGTGCTAATGTCAAAAGAGATCACACCTGGAACATTTGCTTGGCTGCTTCTCCATGGTGGACCTTTTATTCCCATGAAACTCCTTTGCTTTACTTTGCTTCTGATTTCTTGTTGAAATGTTGTCAGGCTTCTTCTAAATACTCTCTGCCTTCTTACTTTGTTCAGTCTTTGGTCAATGTACACAAAAGTATAAACTATGCATGACACGGCAAACAAGTGCAAGGCAGTCCAACAACCTCTTGAAAAAGAGAGAAAAAGTTGCTTCAGCAGAACCCCAGGGCCTCCTGAAGTTGTTTGATTCTGAGCTCCAGTTGGCCTGGCCAATTGTGAGGTCTGATGGGAATTATAGTTCAACAATATCTGGAGAGCCACAAATCAGTCACCTCTGGGGCAGAAGAACCTAAAGAGAAAGATGATGTTAAACATCTTCCCTAACAGCTGCATAGATAGATAGATAAAGTGATCACGCCCAAGAGCCAGTGTGGTGTATTGGCATTGGACACAATGGAAGCACAAGTCACAAAATTATGAACAAATTATGCCAAGAAAAACCCCTTGATAGGGTTGCCTTAGGGTTGCCATAGGTTGGAAATGACCTAAAGGTACACAGCAACAACAACAACAACACATAGATATTTCATTACACTGAGGTAATGGGTGGTTCATTCCTAAGACAAATGAGCCAGAAATAGAAATAAGTACTCCTTATAAAAGCTAATAATGTTAGGTATGGTTGAAGGCAATAGGAGAAGAGGAAGACCACATTACAAGTGGATAGGCTCAGTCAAGGAAGCCTCAGGCCTCAGTCTACAAGACGTGAGCAAGACTGTTAATAAAGGTGTGTCCCGGAGCTCTTTCATTCATAGGGTTGCCATATGTCCAAGCTGATTTGATGGCAGTTAACAACAAAAACAAGTATGAAATATACTAGGCACTTAAAGCAAAAGATAGAGATATATTAAATTGCAGGGGATTCATTGATACTGGTTCAAACAATATGTGAAATCTTAGTACCTTGCAAAGAAGATATTCATTTCCCTATGAAGAGTAATCCAGAAGCTTCACAATCTGTTTTACTATCCTTATAGCTATGTCAGAAATTTACAATACTGGGCAGTAAGACAGTTCATCACAAAACAGTACCAATATTAAAGACAGAGAGACAAAGGGTGGGAGGGGGAGAGAGAGGGGGGGGTGTTTTGTAGGGAATTGTATCCTTAGTAGAATGTTGGCTTTCTTGAGTTATTTCCTGTGTCATGGAAATCTACGGTTTTTGATTTTAGGACTATTGGTGCCATCAGTGAACGTGATGCTAAGCAAGATGACAAAGAGGAAACCAGCAAAGGAGTTAAATGTAATTATATACAAAATGCAGAACAAATTCAAAATATTACTACTTACAATCACAGAAGATTATAGTCTGACGTGAACATAGAACAGGATTAGCAAGGGAACACACTAACCACAGAGGTGTCTAGGCTGCAATGGAGACAAGAAGCAAGTTTAGAAAAGAGAAGTCCTGCTGGTGCAAAGCAAAACTGGTCATATGCCTCATGCAACAGCACCAGTCACCCAGTCATCATTCAAGCTGCCCTAGGGAGTTGCCAGAAGTTAGTACAGACAAACTTCTTCCTGGAGCTGGATTCTTCAGACTGACTGACACAGACAATTACTGGAAAAAGGGCTAGAATGACCAAATAACAGCTTTATTTAAACTCTTCAGATACAGTGAGATTATCATTCTAATGGGTTTAACATAAAGGGATATTTGTATAATTCCACACTGTACAAGTACTGTTATTCAGTTGCTCTAATTATTATAAAATATTCATATTGACTGAAGTGCCATTGTATGTGCCATAATACTAATGGGTTTAACCCATGGGAGTAAAAATCAGGAAGATAATAAGGTTTGTTCCAGTTCCTTTTGCTGCCCCAAATTTCTTGTTGGGAGCAGAGAACACTGATTTTGAGAGATATGAGGCCAGCAATGTCATGGAAGTCATTAGTATGTGAAACGAAGTAAGACATAATTTGATTAGACCATAGTTAATTTTAATTGCTGCAGGATGGCTTCAGAATGGTTTTGTCTGTGCGTTTTGCCATAACAACAACAACTACATCATCAACATCGTCATTACTATATTTTCAGTTCACAATAATTTCTTTCAGTTTGGATAGGAGTACTATTTAATATGTAGGATTTCATTATTCCGCCTTTTTTCTTTCTTTTATTACTGCTTAAAAATGCATCAACAAACCAGAGGATAAATTAAACAGATAGGTAAGTAAGTACACCAAGGAAATAATTCAGTTTTTCATTTGTGTTTGAGGTAGAAACCATCAATGGTTGTTGAAAATATCAAGTTCAGCAGAAAAGAGAGTACACTGAAAACTGTCAAGACACAATCAAATGGAGTTCTTTCAGAAGTCCACTTTCTTACGGGTGGACCATAAGAGGACTTATCTTTGTTCAAATAAACAATAGAAAAGTACTGTGCAGCAGCAAAAACATTTTCATCATTGCTTTCAACATTCTGCAGATCTCACTCAAACAGCTTCTAAATGTAAGCCCATTGAGGATCCTCCAATGCTGAGCAACTTTTAATTGTGAGGCTGCAAGTAGCAGAGAGATAAGATCCCTAAGTTGCAGATCACATAAGCCATTTCCTCACTAGACTGTTATAGTGCTATTATTCCACTTTCAACATCCTATGTAATACTGGGGTTTGCAGTTTAGGGAGGGCCTTTGAGATGAGAGTATCAGGGACTATCGCATGCTGTAGGTTATATGCAGAAGAACATAATAGTAAGCCATTTCCGCACTAGACTGTTATAGTGCTATTATTCCATTTTCAACATCTTGTGGCATTCTGGGGTTTGTAGTTTACTGAGACCAAAGATGCCCCTCCCTATTCTGCAAACCCCAGGATATAGGATGTTGAAAGCGGAATAATAGCACTATAACAGTCTAGTGTGAAAATGGCCATAAATAATAACAAAACTGTGGCACTCAACATTATCTGTTGATAAGTCATGTTACAATTAAAATCCATTATTTCTTTCACAAATTTTGCTACTTTGGGGGCATACAAGCAGATTTTTGCTTATTACAACTTTTCCAGTACCATAGAGACAGAGTACCTGGCATCTGGGAGACTAGTTGGGGTGAGATGCCACCTGTAGATCATTGTTTACACATTTTCCCAAGAAACAGCAGAAACAGATTTATAAGTTGACATGGGCATGATCTTTCTCCATCAGCATCTGTTGGGTTAATACCAGGATGGGTTTTCTAAACCAGCTTAGCACTTTCACCTAATTTATATGCATTTTCTACCAGTCACTTAAAGATCGTCAGTACAGAAATTTTAGAGTTCTGAACTAATGCACTACAAAGCACCCTAGAGCATCCTGCAGTGTGATAAATGAAGTGAGTGAAGCAATATATTTGCTGTTTCTGGGGGCAATTAACCTGCAGAGTTTGCTCTCCAAAGTTCCATAACAATGGGCACACCTTTCAGAAAAAGATCACTATTTTTATGTTTCCCCTACAATTTCCCCTTTTCTACAAAATAAAACTGCAGGCACTCATTAAAAATGATGTACTAGTGATGCAACTTTGGCTGATTTTTTTTTTCACCCATATTTTTCAGAAAGAAATGGGTAGTTTTTAAGAAGGATTTGTGAATTCCACTAAGAATATTCTTGTTGATCATCTGAAAGAGGAGCAAACTAGGAATAACAGGTCCTGATCTAACCCTATTCTAGCCCAGGAAACACCATCAGCATTACTGATATAATCTGTGCCATCTGCCTCAAGACTGCAAAATATATAAATTAGGAATCACTAGCCCTGCAGACTTGGATCAGTTGTATGAATTCTGCCACAAAACTTCAGGCTGGTGCTTCTTTCCACAACACCTCTTTCTGTATATTTTTGATAGTACTTTGAGGGATGACAGTCTAGAGTAGATAATATAATTTTTGCAAAATTTGCATCTTTATAGCTGGAGTCAGCCCAATAAAGAGAGCTTAATATAGACCAGTTTAGCAACTTAGTTTTCATCCACTTTGCTACCAGACTATTATTCCAATTTAGCAATTATTTTTGTTTGTTTTTAATTAACTTGAGCACAAAAACAACTACATGGCAGGATGAGTACACAGATAAGACAAATAAAAGTTATGAGTATGTAGTAAAACCAAAGCTAAGTGATTCAAAATTTCATTGATTTCAATAGGAGGTGTGTAAGCAAACAGTTAAAATTTGAAAAGGGCTGAGAAGTTACTTTTAAGAAGAATTAAAGTACGAAAGCCTTCCCTAAGTGGCCAGTGGCAGTAAGCTGCACTGCACTGCACTGCACTGCATGTATTAGTTCTTCTTTAAAGTAAATTTCAAAGCTGTGGATCGGAAATCTTCTTTGCGAAATCTGAAATTTATGGAGTTCCATAAATTGTAGGCAGCCTAGATACTAAAGTCAGAAAATTCATATTGTGAGAGATTGAAGATTTCTTAATAAATGCTCAGTGTATTAAATAAACAGCTCTAATGATTGTTTGAACACTCAGTTCTTTCTTAGGCAGGGATTTCTGTCCAAACAAGCCAATCTAGAAATGAAACCCTTCATTAAGGGCTTTGATAAAAGACAGGTTGAGTTCCATTGAGGATTACCCTTTTATTCAGCTGACAAACAGATAGAGCTACATTTAAAAAAAAAATAGCACTGAGTCTTATACCAAATTACCTGGGAATAAACTGTAGTAAACTCAGTGAAACCCATTTCCAATTAGATACATGTAGAACTAAACCGTAAACGCTGTAAGGGTCACAGGCATACAGTGATTCCCAGACTGAATCAGCTACATTGTTCACGGAAGCTGTCATGCCATTGTTTCGCTCTTGGGGATGAAAAGGGAAAACAGAGAGGAGCAAATGAAAGCCTTCCACTGTAGAAGTAGCCATGGATAACAGCAGAGACTGACTGTCACTATTATTTCAGGACAGTGTGGCTTCAAAGTCCCTTAATAGCAGTCTTTTGACAGTTGGATAAAATAGACCTGGACATAGGGTTGTGATTGTTTTCAAGAGGAAAAAACTTTCACTTCAGTCCCATTTCTATGGTGCAGATGATAATTTTACCATTGTACAGCTACTAGGAAGTTGATTAGGCATCCTACAACTTGTGGTGGTGGAAAAGAGTGAGGTTTTTAACTGCTTTGTGGTCCATACAGGTCTAAAAATAAATAGGCACCAAAGATTATTGATTATTTTTGCAGTTATAATAGCTTTGACTGGGGTTTGGGAAAGTCAAGAGAGCTACTGCCATGAATGTCCCACAGTGGTAGGCTGGTTTAAGTATACAGGCCAATTCAAAGGACATAGGATAGTCAGTTTTTCTTCTGGAAATCAACTACTCTGATTGGCCTTTTTTGCACAGTTGGGTTTTAAAGAGATAAAAAGCAGCTGTAGGGATAATTTGGAAAAGAAGAGTAGATGGTACAGATGCACTCACCATACCAATATTCCCCTCCTCACCAAGATTACAGCCTCCTACAGTTACTTTGGAGGGGGAAAAAAAGAAAGAAAGAAAAGAAAAGAAACAGAAGCAGATGTTTATCTAAACACCCTAAGTAAATTGACTATGTGAAGCATTTCGAACAATTAGGGAAATGATAGATTGTATAACTTTGTTCTACAGGTGTACTTTAGTGAATGAAGTAGATGTGTTCCTGGGTATAACTTTGCTAACAGAAAATTTGGTACCAGAGGCAAAAATAACAGGGAAAGAATAGGAATAGGTTCAGTTTAGGCCATTTCGGCACTACACTGTTACAGTGCTGTTATTCCACTTCCAACATCCTAAGGAATCCTGGAGTTTTCAGTTTAGGGAGAGGCATTTAGAATTCTCAGCCAGGGAGTTCTTTGGCCTCAGTAAACTACAAACTCCAGGATTCTACAGGATGTTGAAAGTGGAATAATAGCACGATAACAGTGCAGGTCAGAAACGGCCATAGTTTCAGCAAACTTTTTATCCAAAACTAACAATTTGTATGTGTGAAATGAAACAACCAGGAGAGAGAAGCTATGCATAAGTAAAGGGGGAAAATCTAATCTTTTAGAGTCTGCTCAAAGGCTTCCTTCAAAATGCATCTTTCACTAGCCAATGCCGCCGCCGCCGCCTCCTCCTCCTCCTCCTTGTTTTTATCATAGTGGAGGTATCTGGTGAGGCAGGCATATCCGCTCCCCTCTTTTCTTTCCTCAGGTAAGGTATTGGAGAAAGTTGCTGTTTACCTTGCCTATTATAGGCAAGCACAGACAATAGGATCAGCTATAGTGAGATCTGATAGAGCAGGATCCTAGTCTTTCCCAGCTCAAGCACTGTTTATTGCATTGTTTACTGCACTACTGCAACTCAACACCCTCAGTGGTGCCACTATATGTTACCTTCAGTATCAGACAGGAAGCAAATGAGTGAGGCATATTATACTTGTGACAAGGCTGTGGACTCCTGTGGGCCTTTTCCTCCCCGTAAGTATCTGGTTGGTGTCTGGGGGACAGGAATGCTAGACCAGATAACAGTGGCAGCTGCAGTCCCTTCAAACTTTCCTAGTTTGACAGGGACAGTCCTGATTAATCCTCTGTTGTCCCACTTTCTCAGCTGCTATTAAAATGTCCCAGTTTCTCTCTCCTCCTTTTAATTTCCACCTTTGTCCTCAGCGTACTTCAGTTGCTGCAAACTATGTTCACAGCACAAAAGTAGTTTGCACTCAGTTAAGTCAGCAGGGGGGGGAGGAGGCAGAATCTTGTCCTTCCCAATAGGTTCAGGCTGCTGCAGCCTCTGCTGGCTTGTGCGTCCTTCCTCATTAACTTTTGATGTTGCTTCACCCCAGTTTTCATCTATGAAACACTAGAGGGCACACAGCTGCTGGCTTCCAAGTCAGTCGGATGGGGAATCCACTCTGGATTATAGTCCAAACTTTAAAAGAGCTATCCAAAGTGCTGAACCTCTGTAGGTGATAGAGTCAGCACTACAAAAAGGTTCTTTAAAGTTCAGACTAAAACTTGAAGCAAGGAAGCCCCCAGGTGGCCCTGCTAGATACAGTGAGCCTTTGGTCTGCTGCAGTATGGTTCTTCCTATGTTCTTATGAGGCACTTAAGACTTTCTTGCCACGATGTAGAGTTCCTCCAAGTCCTTATTTGTGTTGGAGTTCTCTGCAGGGTCCCATTTCTCTTTCTCAGGGGAGGATCCTGGGCTTTTTCCCCTTATCAGTCTTCCCTTATTAATTCATGCCAACTGCAATCTAATAACCATTCAAGCAACACACAGAAATCATGTTAATTTAGCAAGTTACGCCTCCATTCCCTGTACGAACTGATCAACTAGTTTTCCAGAGTTGGCTTAGAAGAAAACATTCCTGTTAAGCCTCATGGGAATGGAAGTTATTCTCATGTTTAAAAAGGAAGCATGAGATGGGAAGATCAGTAAATCTTGTATCAGAGAAAGTTGTTAAGATTCTTGCATGACCAAAAGATTTCTCTGACCTACTTATCTTGCATAACTTGTGTTCCAGACATAGATGCAACTAGTAGCTACAATCCCTTATTGTTCAGTCATATAAGGAATCATCCTTTTTTACTTGGGATGTCTTCCAAAACATCTGGAATGTACTACAGTTCAAAATGACTGCACTGCATTTCCGTGTTCTTAGACGTATTATTTATAGTTTTCTTTAAACAAACACTACTACCACAATGATGGCACAAGAACACAGTTCCAAAATATCAGTATAGACCTGTCAAAACCTGAGATTTTTTCTGTAAGTTGCCAACATTCTGTCACACTCAAGCAGGTGCAAGAAACAGAATATATGCAGATGAAGAGCAGAGATTGCAACTGTTAGCTTTTTTGGAGTACAGCTCCCAGAAGCATCTGGTAAACTTGGCATTGCCTGTGCTGGCTAGGGAATTCTGGAAGCTATAGACCACAAAAGTAACTTTTCCAAGCTCTGATAGAGAGGCAGGACTATGTAAATAGGACCAAAACTATAGATTTGATTTTGCTTTCATGGCACATGTGAGGTCCTTTACTTCTTCCTCTAAAACAAATGACCATTCTATTTTACCTCTGGAAGTGAAATAAAGCACCATACCTGTGGATATTGCTGACAGCCCTTGCAAGCATTCCTAACAAATTGAGGTAATATTGGTCGTGGCATGAAAAGTAGGACATACAACCACATCATTCATACTAGCCCTCTAACTCCCTCTCCCTATTAGCAATGATGCATCTAAGTCTTTTACTCCAAGTCTCAAGTGAAGTCCCAAGTCTCTACCTTCAAGTCTGAAGTCAAGTCTCAAGTCTTTGAAGATGCTTTCAAGTCAAGTCTCAGGTCAGGTCTCAAGTCTGGGGGCCAACTTTATACCTCAACCTATATTCCAGAATTTCTGGACAGAGTCACATAAAGTCAGTTTTAACAATTTAAGCAGAGTCCGCCCTCCACATTTGTGATTTTGCCATCTGCAGCTTCAAACATGAGGAATAGGATCCTTCTCACTTCCTATTTCAGAAGCTGTACATTTTTTTCAGAAGCAGGGAATAGGAACCTTCTTACCCTCCATTACTGAAGCTTCAAAAGATTTAGAAGGCAGGACCCTTCTTACTCAAGCCAGTTGCCTAACACATTTGCTGTTCCCCTCTGAGATATGCACCTTGCACTCCGGGGGTGAATCTTGTCTTCTGCTCTTAGGAAAAGTTTTAGAAGGCTTGTCTGATATGCAGCAGGGACAAGCTGTTAATTAGACCTCAAGCCTGCCTCAAGCCCATTGCCTAACCTGTTTGCTGTTCCCCTCTGAGAAATGCACCCACACTTTAGCCTTGAGACAGATCATCACGTGACTAGTAGGCAAAAATAGATGGAAGCATTGTTCAAAGTTATAAGGTTTCTGGATGAATGTGTTAAGCTACTGAACCAAGGCAGCAAGTCAGTCATTAAAAATATACAAGTCTCAAGTTGAGTCAAGTCAGTGCCTCATTTATTCCCAAGATGAATCCAAGTCGATTCACTGAAGTGACTTAAGTCTGACTTGTGTCCGAGTCAACTGACTCGAGTCTATATCACTGCCTATTAGTTTGGTTCAGTTTAATTGCCTTGTCAGCTGTGAATAGAAGCTGCCCCTCTTACACAGCATCAGAGAACAGGGAATGGCTTCTGCCTGTCTTCCTGTAAATCACTTCGAGAATTTTTAAAATGAAAAGCAGAATGAAAATGTTCTAAAATAAATAAATTAAGCTACATCCCATCAGCCAGAAATGCAAGAAGAAAAGGCATGGAGGAGGAAGTTAGTCAAGAAGGGCTGAGAGGCTGGTGGATCATCTCAAAAGAAATTAGATATGCATACTTCCTTTTCTCAATGTAGTATTAGCACTTGGAAAGCATGCCAATAAAACAGAATCTGCATCTGCCATTCGTCATGCACACATTCCCAAGATGTCATTAAGGGCCCTTCATGCTGCCCAGTTATAGCACTATTATTCCACTTTAACTGCCATGATTACATCCTATCAAATCTTGGGAACAGTGCTGTATGGAGGAGTATTTACAATGCTCACACAACTATTAGCCCCAGGGTTCCACAGAATGCAATCATGACAGATAGAGTGGAATCACAGTGCTATTGTACTAGAGTTAAAACATATGTGACAGAAAGAATCTCCCTTCCCTGTTACTTGCAAAAGTAATACCAAGGTCAAGCAAGGGCCTTTGAAGACCATACCTGGCACCAGATCCAATGTGGATATTCTTCAACCCAGGATGAGTATTCAATCAGCATCCGGCAGCAGGGCCTGGATTGCTTGAGATAGTATTACTCTACTGACCAGTTAAAGACAAAAGACTCTGTGCTCCCCGTATTGCCAGTTTTGATCAAATCCTTCAAAATTTCATTGATTTCAACAGCTCAGTCAAAGTGAAACATTTCAAAGTTTCATTTATTTAAGCATGTCAACAGATGTCAGTGAAATAACTGTATTTTGAATGGATTGCACTTGTAATTTTTTTTAAAAAAGGATCATTTTAGTTAAGTTTTTAGAAATGCCAAATTTGAATTCTGCACTTTGTCAACATTTCAAATTTGTACAGAATTTTGTTCAAGTTCTAATTTACCAGGTGAGTCAAAATTTGCCTACTTTTATTCTAATTGCTATGTGTCCTAGATCGTTCAACTGCACACAATACCCAAGGGTAAAGAAAACCATAGACATATATTTTGCCAAGGACAACACAAGTTGCCTTTACTCTTCATGCTGACGGCAAGTGGATGCTGTCAGACTTGACGTTTGCACATGTTTGGGCTAGATGGATCAACAAAGGTAATAGAAGTTTTAATTAACCGTCATTAGAACAGAAAAATCTGATTAAACTTTCCCCACTGAAATTAACTTAATCCCCCCCCCAATAATTTTAATTTGTATTCATAGTCCATTGACAATCTTCTGATGATGTTTAAATAAGTTTTGCCCTCCCAAAAAAGGGGGGGGGTCAAGAAAGACAACTTAATCTCTTTGTATGCTGCCTTGTTATGTTTGAGGTACTTGTGACAAATCATTTTTGGTTTACACACTCTTAGTGGAATTTATTGAATAAAGTGAAGCAATTTTATCTTTTGTCATGGAAGAATATGCATTAAGATGCCATGGGAATGTTCACTTTTTTTCAGAGAGTTCTTGACTAGCTGCTGGATTTCAATAGTGTGTTGAAATCAAAGGCCCTTTCACACTACACAGTTACAATGCTGTGATTCCACTTTAACTGCCACGGTTCCATCCCATGGAATCTTGGAACCTGCTGCTTAGGGAGGAGTACTTAGAGTTCTCAGCCAGAGATCTCTAGTGCCTCACCAAAACACAAGCCTTGGGATTCCATAGGATGAAGTCATGAGAATTAAAGTGGAATCATAGCACTGTAAGCGTGTTGTGTGAAAGGCCCTGAGGCTTTGTTGTTCTTTCACTTTCAAGTCCAAGCAGTTCCTATGAGTTCTTATGAGCAGATTCAGTGCCAGGTAATGTTCACATACAGGCAGGTTCAGGACTGGTTAATACTCACACAGTCTAGTTCTTTGAAATGGCTGGCTCAAGTCTCCCTGCAGTGCTGGACTAGCCTTGTATGGCTTGTTGTAGCAAACAGAGGGAGGAGGAAGTTCACAAAAATTGATAGAGTTTCCTCTTCCTTCTACAAAGGCTGATACACAAGAAGGAAGCAGTATACTTGGAAGGTTGATAGAAATTTAATGCAGTTTGCTTACTCTCTTCTTTCCACAGGCAAGTTCTTTTGACCAGGATCAGCCCAAGATGGTTTGCTGCATGAAGCAGTACGATAAAGGAACTGGCTATCCTCAATACATGGAGGCATGTATGCAACCCCAAGGATGGTCAAGATGCATAGAACCCCAAGATCAGCCAAGTTATTTTGGCACCTGAAGTAGAAAAATCCCATAATCACCTCTATCTGACAGGGAGAAAAAGCTATCGAATGACTCTGAGGATGGAAGGGTTTCAGTCAGAAGATAGAAAGAGACATGACAACATGCCCGCAATTCTCCCATTGGTCAAAATCAACCCTTTAAGAGGAGTTCAGCTTATAATAAGGACTGCTATTAAGTATATATTGAAATATATTTGTTTTTGTACATATAGGACATTCCCCAAGAATGTGGAATTTTTGTTGTATATGAATTTGATTTTTGCAATGATCAAATGTAAAAACAGAGATCAGAAAAGTTAATTTGTGGACTACCACTCCCAGAGTCCACTAGCTGCCAGCATGATCATTGCCCGCACTAACTAGAGATTCTGACAGCTGTAGTCCACGCAAGTGTCTTTTACCAACTTCTTTCTGATTTGTGGCAACACTGGGTATCTTTCAGCATTGTCCCTCCCTGCTTATTGTCTTAAAGTCCCTGGACCCATCTTAGTAATATTTTTTCAGAAGAGGTTTGCCATCGCCTTTCTCTGAGGCTGAGAGAGTGTGACTGGTTCAAGGTCCTCCAGTGGAGTTTCATGGCTGGGCAGAGATTCGAACACTGATCTCTGGAGCCTGCTCAAACTATTACATCATCTTGACTCCAGCAGCCCCTATTGCTGACTAGTATCTGAGACAGAATTCTTATTCTCACTCTCCAAAAAAAACAAAAACAAACCTAAAACAAAACTAATATTTCAGCACAAAAATGTTACAGGAGGCATCAAATGGATTTTGTTACAAGACACTTCCGTGTCTGTGTAACGTGCCAAAATATATGGCATAGTACACAGCCACTTTGAGTTGTCTGCTGTAGAAGACTAGCACAAAAGAAACAGCAAGTTGTGAGCATCTTCCTGTGCTCCTTCTTTCCAGTGGGTCCAGCAAGCCAAATTTCTCCTTCAGCCTGGACCTGCTTTCCTCTTCTGTGCTGCTTATCAATATTTCGTGGCTGAATTTCTTTCTTTAGGTTTTTTTTTTCTTTCTTTCTAAGCCTTTCAGCATCTGCTCGTCTAACCACATCAGGTTGTCAAAGAGAAATGTCACTGAGCAGAAATCTCTTCATATTATTTATCATGTTGGATTAAGAGCAAGCCACATGCTATGTTGTGGCTGGACATATTTAAAAAGCCCCAATGGCCTCTGCTCTATGACCATTTGCATTTAGGAAGACATAGTAGAGTTTTTCACTCTTCTCAGTGATGTCTGTGCCTTCCATGTTAGGGACAGTGAATCCATTCCAGATTTTAGGCTATCCAAGATGCTGAGCCTGTTTTCGGTATGGAGCACAGCACCTTGGTTAGCGCCTTTAAAATCTAACCTAAAAACAGTCAGCCAAATGACATGGCGGCTACTAGCTGCTATCGATCATTTCCCTGCATGTTCCTTTCCTCGAGAAACTCCCCTCCATCCCAACTATTTCCATACCTACATGATTCCAGTTCTATTTTGGAGAGGTAAACATGAGGTTGAGAACACTAGTGAGGCTAAACATAGGTTGCCATAGGGGTTTAAGGAGGAAGCATCTGGTAGAGAACCATGACAGGACTGGTACACAAGACCACATTGTAGTCTGGCAGAACAGAAATGTTTGTGCTGGCAGGGAAAGATCACCCGGAGGGCATTAAGACTCCCTCCACCGGTGCCAAGGCAACCTCTGTGGTTTGCCTTTGAAGCAGATCAATGAAAGGAATACGTTGAGCAGCTGCTTGGGCATGATGCCACCCACTTGTCCAATTCCATCTGGTGGACTTAGAGGATAAATAGCTGGCAAACTAGTTTTATATAGAATCCCTTTCCCTAGTATTCTGCAGGCCATCTGCCTCAGAGGCTAGATATGTTACTCTAATATCTTATCAAAGGTTTGCTTGTACAAGATTCAACAAAAAAAAACTCACCATCAATGTTGGCAGTTATCACCAACAGTTTCAATTTGGGGTTGTTAGCCTAGAAAGCCCTCTCAATGGCCATTTTTTCCACAAGATCTGGTAATCAAGCACACCCACCCACCCACTCACACACAATTTATGGGTGGAGAAAAGGCAATGTGATTTAAGACTGTACAGCTTCACATCAGAAGATGTGATGGCTTGTGCCACCATCTTTTTTTCTCTGGACATTTTTCAAAGCCTTAGCTTCCAAGACAGCACCAAAGCTAGGGGTTGCATAGCTCTAGGCTATGGACAGCACCAAACATTGTATCAAACAAATCATAAATATCTTTGAAATAGTGATTATGATTGAAGAGTGATGGGGGCATTGGCCTGCAAACAAAAAATCTTTTCCTTCCAAATGAAAATTTCCTTCAGTCCCCAAATGTCTAGAATCACAGGAACTTAAAATTTCAATTGAACATTTAGAAATGCTGTTGAGCTGTCCAACGAAAAGGGGCAGAAGAAGTGGCCAGGGGAATGTGAATAGCAAATAGAAGTGTACTGTGTATGTATGTGTCTTCAAGTCCCCTGTTGACCCATTATCTCACTCTGCTAGAAATTTGGAGACTGAAGGAAAATTCAGAGCTGAGACTGAGCTGGAATTCTCATTTTGCACACATTCCTGAGTATCTTGAGAGCATCTGGGGTATGGAAGTAAAGCATATCATCTGGAAAATACTCTTGTGTGGGTGGGGAGGAAATCATGGGAGTGAGAAAAGCTTTGTGCCCTCTGTGACTGAATGCCTCTCCATCTCCATTTAACTTTGGAAAAGCTTCTCCTTAGGGTTGTGGCTTCCAGCTGAGATGAGGCAGGTGGCTATTAAGAAGAGGGCTTCTAAATTTCTACTTTAAATTCTCATAGTCTTCCTTATTCTTCTAGTACTATACTATATTCACTTTTTACTTGTAATAAAGAAGCTATCTTGTGATAGAATTAGACATGTCACTTCAAATACTATGCTGCTGCTTTTTAAAAACTGTTAATAGCCACTATGGCCATTTCTGCATGGGGCGAGGGAATCGCTCTGTGCCGCTACTTACCGGACTTCTTGGCTCCCTGGTCCGGTCCGCACTGCTCCGGAGCAGTGCGTGCTCGTTGCTCCGCACTGCTCTGGGGACGAAAATGGCGGCTTCCGGTTGGTCGAGGGTCTCCACCAACCGCTGAAGCTCGCCAGCCTAAAGCCTGCCCCCAGCAGATCGCAGGCTCGCACTGGTGTGAGCCTGCAAATCTGCACTGGAGAGCGGGCATGGAATGGCGCACTCCGTGCTTTTGAAAGACCTGTTTTAAGCAGTCTTTCAAAAGCACACTTGATGGCCACTTGGGATCGTTCTGGAGCGGGCTGAGGTGCGGATCTACGTTAAGTAGGTCCAACCCGGTCCACTCCCAGGTGCAGACGTCCTCCCTGGAGGAGGCTCTGCACCATTTCTATTAGCCCGTGCAGAAATGGCCTATGTGTTAGAGGTAACAACCTCTGCATGGTTAGGCTAATTGGTAGTTCACAGATTTCCTGTTCATTATGTTTTTATCATATCACTCTAACCTGCAGCTGTTTTCTTTCTCTTCCATCTCTCTTTCATAAAACCGTGTATTTGATTATATTGTCATAAGTACTATTATTTTTATGTGTTTTACAAAGAAAAATATTTCTTTCTCTGCTGGACACTGTGGGTGGGCAAGTATGGGAGTAGTTGTTCTTCAGTTTCTTGGCAATTTTTTTTTACACTGCCTCTGACATCCACTATTATGTAGTATGGTATTACTAATTGTCATATTTCCCAAAACTGCCAGTTTTCTCTGGGACTGTGGTTCATGGGGCAGTTAACATTCCTTCTTTCTCCACCATGGCAGCTATTAGTCCTAGAAGCACTCAAAGGAGCTTAATCTGAACTTTAAAGAATCTCCCCAAGGGGATGAACTCTATTTCCTACCAAATAAGTTCAACAGCCATTAAAGTTCCAGCTAGCTCCATTAAAGATCTGACTAAAACCCAGAGCAGATTCCCCATTGCACTGACATGGGAGACTATTGCTACTATTTGGAGATCAAAGAAATCTATGGGAAAACCTGGTTGAATTTTGTATCTAGATGGAAAACTCCAGCCCTTATTATCAACCCAGGTGATGCAGTGCTTTGAGAAATGACAGTCATTACAAAACTAGGAAGAAAAAGCAAACAAACTGAGAAAGTAAGAGGAATAAATAAACAAGCATAAGAGAGTTCCCCTCAAGGCTTTTTAAAGCCATAGTTATTAGTAATTATGGGGGTAGTTGTAATTCCAGTAGAATGCAGAGGTGGGTTTAAGTATGCATATCATTAACAAATTCAGAGCAAGCTAATTGTGTTCATTAACTAATGGAAGCACTTGAAATGTGAATTGCATGGATGACAAAACATCACATGCCTTGCAATGCTAGCTAACTGATTTGCTGGCATTTCTCGTATATATTTTTATAAGCAATTTTTTTTACACTAAAAACTAAAGTATAGAAGGAAAGAAGAGAAAGAAAAATGGATAGGAAGAGAAAGATAAAATACACAGAAATACAGAAAAAAGAATATGTAGAAAAGCAAGAAAAAATGAAAGATGGCTTCAAACTTTCTTCTTGGCAGTCATGCTCCATGCCAACATAATCAACCCTCTTTCATTACAGTTACATATTACAATTATTTTGTATATCAAATCCTATGTAATTATTATCAGTGATCAAAACCCAAAGTTATCAAATCACTTTCTTTCTTTCTTTCTTTCTTTCTTTCTTTCTTTCTTTCTTTCTTTCTTTCTTTCTTTCTTTCTTTCTTTCTCTCTCTCTCTCTCTTTTGGTTTCATGACATTTTCCAAAGTGTGTTCAGAGATATTTTGACATTGTTATGTGTGTGTTCTGAAAGCAAACTTGATCTCCTTATATTAGAGCAAATTGGCCAGCCTCCATGATCCATTAAACATTTCATATTAAAGCTGGGAGGCAACAGGGAGAAAGCAGTTTCGCTGCATTGATTAAGCACTGTTGTGTCTAGCAAATTGTTCTCTCCCGAGTGCTGAATAAGAGCATCTATTCTATGCCAAGACTGAAAGTGCTATGAAAGAAATTAGTGCAGAAGGTTAGAGCCAGGTGGAGTTGACACTGGGCTACCAGTCGCGTATTACTAACAGAAGTTGTAGGCATATGGCAGTTTGTTGAATAAATATGGTCTGGGTAATGCTCTTCCGCACAGGCTAGCTGTAACATATGTTCAGTCTCCAAAGTTGTTGGGCATGGCACAGTGGCACTCGCCCCCTTCTTCCACTGGACTCCACATGTTCTAATTGCTGCTGTGAAAAGAAAATGCCTTTTCGGTCTCCCCTAACAGCCTCCTTTTCAGTCTCCCCTAACAGCCTCTCTAAACTGCAAACTCCAGGATTCCATAGGATGTTGAAAGTGGAATAATAGCGCTATAACAGTCTAGTGTGAAAATGGCTTGGGAGCTCTGAGAAGAGAGATGTAGCATAGTTCTGCCTGTTGAATTTTTATGCTTAACTCTGCTATTGTTCTTCACTGCCACCAAGTCAACTTACAGAATGTCAACTAATATATTATATTATATTATATCATATCATATTATATTAATTATATTACTAGCAAAAAAACATGTTTGGGTTGTAAGCTCATTAGCTCCCTCTCAGTGATCTTTCTTTTCCATCTCTCCATCACAGAAGAGATTGACTAACTCTTTTTTTTTCTTTTTTCTTTTTTCTTTTTTTTGCTCGCCTTTCCCTCTAACCCAGGATCTGTTCAGCCTGTATGAGCTCTGTCTGGCTTGGAAACCCCTTTCACCCCTCCCACAAAACTCCAAGGCTGTTTCTCTTCTCTCCTCCTCCAATTTTTTTTCCTTGCTGGTCTTTCTCTCCCTCCTTGCTCTGCCTTTTCAATACTCCTATTTTCTAAATTTCCCCCTCTTTACAAAACACCAGAAGTCTCTCTCTGTCTCTCTCTTACAGTTGCCATCTTCCAGTTCTGCAAACCCAAGCAGTTATTTTTCCATATTTTGTAGAGATGGGATGAATCCAGAATTTTCTGAATCCGAATCCGACTGCGAATCCCTGGAAGGTTCTGCAAATCCACGAATCTCATGGATCTCGAATCTTTTGAATCCTTTTTTACAAAAAGGTTTAAAAAGCAAGGGAAACAAAACAATTCTACTGAAAAGTGTTTTGAAGCAGAATTTGACATCTTTGTTATAATGAAAAACAAATTAAATAGTAGTTTTCATTTTCAGGAAAACATACCCATATACTTCTTATTAAGAATTACATGTAATTTGGAAGTAGCTCCAGATGTTGGAGGATGCTCAAGATGATGCCATCTCCTGGGTTGACTATTACAAGAAAAAAAGTGGGGGGGCAAGGATAATCTTGGGAAAGACACACTCTCTCAGCCTTAGCAAAAGGCTAGGCAAAGGCAAACCTTCTTCTGAAGAAATCTGACCAGGACAATTGTCATCGTTTTGCCTCAGGATGTCGTCAGATTGAAAATGACACAAAGGCCCTTTCTACACAAAGCAGGAAAATGTGGATTATTAATCCCACATTTTCCTGCCTGTGTAAACAGGGCCACATACTACAGTACAGAGAAATCCAGGTCAAAACTGGATTTTCTTTGCATAGCTTTTTCTGGCATCCTGGGGTTTGTAGTTTGATGATGCACCAGCACACTTTGACAGAGAAGGCTGTGACACCTTGTCCAACTACAAACCCCAGAATTGTGTATGAAAGAGCTTTGCAAGGGAGCCACGCAAAGGAATCTTCTTCAGCTGTCCTTGAAATCTCAAGAACACTGTACTTTCCAGTCAAGTCTCAAGTCCTGCAACAAGGAAGGCATTTTAAAAAAACAAAAACACCAGCCTCTAGCCCGGTCTCAATTCTCTACCCTGATGTCCAGTCTCAAGTCCCAAAACAAGGAAGGTACTTAACAAAAACGAACTAACAGCAGCCTCTAGTCCAGTCCCAATCCCTACCCTCCAGTCTCAAGTCAAAAGAATAGGAAGAAGAAAATAATTACCTTGCGGAGGGAGGCAGCCACAGGGGCAGGCAGCAGGAATGAGTTTGATCTGGGGCTCTTGCGCCTGCTCAGGCCTCTGGATGTGCAGGAAAGTGACTCTTGCTGGCCCTGCACACCCACGCGGGCCTGATCCAGGGCCCTCAGGCCCCGGGGTGTGCAAGGATTTGAAAGATTCGATTCACCTGTTTTGGTCCAGGGAGTTGGATTCGCTAATCTCAAATCCTTCCCAAGGATTCGAGGATTCGCGGATTCGGCTGGCCCATCCCTAATATTTTACAAATTATTTGATCGTGTTGCAAATCATGTGGTGACTCATGAAAAGATTGTTCAGTGCACATGCCCTGCTATTTTCCCACTCAGAAGCATTCTTTTCCATGCTCTTTTGCAGGTAGAAAACAGAAGGCTGTTTTTTCATATGTCTCTTTCACACTTAAAAATTGTAGCACTTTTGATAGCACTTTCCTTTCTCCATTCTCTGGAATCCTGAGATTTGCTGTTTTATGAGGGACTTAAGAGTTCTCTGCTGGAGAATTCTAGTGTCTTATCAGACTACAAATCCCAGGACTTCATAGAATGAAGCCATGGCAGTTGAAATGGTATCGTACTGCTATAACTGTGCAATGTAAGAGACTCTGTATATACAATTTGCAGCACAAGGTGTTCTGTGCAGTCCCATATTGCATTCCTTTCCCAGAGGAAAATTACTCTGGAGAGACATTGGCTGCCATCCTGTTGAGGAGTTAGGCCATTGTAAAGTGAGTTACTATTGCATAAATTTGAATTATGCCACCATGCAACATTTTTAATTTTAGGAGGAGAGGGAAGACATAGTGCCACCACTGGGACCATTGTACAAGTAGAGCTAGAAGCCTAGCCATTGCATTACAGTCCCAATGTACAATGTGTGCAGTTGCACAATGGAAGCCCTCATTTCATAAGGAAACATCTTGGGCAATGCCCCAGTATGCATTGTCGCAATTCACTAGCCTGGTTATGTATAATTTCAGTGATGCAGCTCCATCATTGTAGCCTCTGATGCAGGGTCTTGGCAATTATTTGATTTTGTGATTGCTATTAGAACTGGGCACATGGCCTCAAATTTGGTTTTGAGTCCCATTTAGTGATTCAGATATAGGCACAACCTGTTTTTGTCTGGACCCTGAATCTGAATCAAGAGTCAGAAGTCTGCATTGCTAGTTCTCTACCATTGACATGCATTGGAAAACCAAAACTGGCTGATTTTTTTTTAAAAAAATCACACATTTGCATAACATTTGGAAACATGGTAGATTCTAAAAAGCAAAGTAATCCAGCCCTGTATCAGACAGGTAATTACAGGAATTTTGTACTAGGTACCTGTAAAATTTCCTGTTTTTCAAAACAACACAAAACAGAAAATATAATCCATGCTGGCATCTCGTTGGTGAATTATGATGATTCAGTCAGATAGTAAGGTTCATGTCGTCACAATTCACTTTTTTTTTTTTTTTTTTGCCATTGTGAAGATTGGGATTCACTACCAACTGCACAATGACCAATATCTCTCCAAGGCCCACCCTTTTTTGGTTGCAGTCCCCTAAACACAGCCATTGTCCTAGTTGGTGGAGAGTGAGAGGAGGCAGACAAGCATCCAATTGAGAAAAGGTGGACAAAGGAGCTTGGACAGGAGACTATCATAGGTATTGTTGGCTGCTCAGTCTTGGCAATTCATTTCACACTTTCTTTGTTCTGGCACTGTTCCATTAGAAAGCATCAGTGGACCAAGGATATTAAAGTATAACTAAGATGTAAGATCATTTTAATGATGACAGTATACTTGAAAAGAAGATATACTTTTCTTTTATTCTACTACCAGCCAACCAACCAATAATATCCAATGACACAGCTTAAGGAAGGTGCAAGGATGATAGCATACTTTTTTTTATGTTTAACCATGGAATGAAGAGACTAGGCACAAAAGTGGGTTCATTAAGGGCCCCTTTATTTTGACCTGCCCTATTTAAAATTGTGTTGGCCTGAAAGATACAAAAGCGGAGGGGAGCAACCTTATGTGGGTCTGGCCGATGCCAGGGTCACCCAGTAACAACCTGCTCAGCCTACCCATGGATGATAATGTCTCAGGCCCAGGGGCAATCCAAATGCTCTGGTTGCTCCCCAGTCCAGCATCTCAGAAGGTAACCCAGGGAACTCCCACACAATCTGCAGGGTCCTAAAAGTGAGAGACTTATTTCCAGGTTAATTTCAAGGGTACCCTCCTTCCCCAACCCCCTGGAACACAGGACCCTAAAGAGGGGGTTCCAGAGCCCTATCCTACACCAAAGTGGTGCCAAGTAGTGATCACGGAAGCCTTATTCTCCCCCATTACCCGCCAAAGGACCACCTAATTAATGACGCCACCCTGAGCCAATTTCCCCAAGGTCCATCAAATATAGTATGGAATAGGTGAACCTTCTCCACAGGAAAAGGGGGGGATTCTTATCTGGCCACCGAGTGACCAAATTACCTCACACTGCATTGAGGGTGTGAGGGTGAGTCAATGCCAAAACAGAATGCTTAGTGTAAGGGGCAAACTGCTTAACTGACTTGCTTGCTCCTATCACATGCCTTGATCTGGCACTTGGTGTCAATCAAATTTAACACCGTGGTCTCACTCCATGAAGACCATCACAAGTGTACCTTCCCCTGCAGTGATGTTTGCCGTGTAAGACCAGGTAAGTATTATCACTAGCAATTCAAGTGATAAGGTCCCCCAGACACTCCTCTTGCTCCTCCTTAAGGCAGATGGTGACCTGGACTGGCACTGAAAACTGTCCTCCCACAGCCTCATACTCCCCCACTCTGTCTTTTGCCAGAGTTGCTTGCCTAAGCTTGCTGCGGCATGGGGAAAACTGAGAACTGCTGCTGCTCCACCCTTTATTCCTGGTCTGCAGATCTAGCCCCTGCTGCCCAGCTGCTTTCATTTTTCTCCTTCTTCTGATGTGCACATGGCTACTTGCTACTGCTTCTTAAACAGGCTGCTAGTGCTGTAATATTATTTGCCCCAGTCCAATTCCTGCCTACAGTGAAGGCAGATAGCAATCCAGAGATCCTCTTAAATGTCAGAATGTTTCCAGATAATGCTCAGACTTTTCTTTGGTGAATCAAACCACCTGTTTTCCATCTAACACCTAGGTAACAGCAACAATAACAACTAGTAACAATTAATATAGGGAATAAATTACCATTTGCATTGGGACCAATGCACACTGGGACTGAGGTACATTGGGACTGATGGACAAGGGACCAATGCTTCTTGGGCATTCCCAGTGTGCATCAGGACACTGGCCAGACAATGTTGATGTGCGTCAGGATGCTCTTGTCAGTGCCCTGACACACAACTTTGCAATTCACTAGGAGGCTTCCTTAGCACCACAGCTATGTAGCTAAATATGTGTAAATGCATGCAACATAGATTGCAAAACAGAATTACAGCCAATGTTGCTATAGTTCATCTGTGTGTTATGGTTTGCTGTAGGTCTCAGTGTCTGAAAACCTTTTCTGACTTTGAAATGGCGTCTTGCAACTCATTATTATTGTTAGTATGACAACTTTTCCTGATTTGAAATGGGTATTTGCATCTCTCTCTCTCTCTCTTTCTCTCTTTCTCTCTTTCTCTCATTCTCTCCCTCCTTCTTTCTCTTGAACTACAGTCATTAAATATAAACCTGGCTAGCCCACGTTTATATAAACAACTGTACATTAAGAAATTAAATCACAGTTATTATGTCTATGACATTTACAGGGTTGCCATAGGTAGGCAAGTGACTTGAAGGCACATACTTTATTATATCTTATCTGAACTGGAACATATGAAAATATTTTCCTTACAGCTACTACCCTGCCTTCTGGAAAACTGCTGTAAACCACAGTTTTAGTAATGAAAAGTATTTCTTTTGTAGATAATAAACTAAATAACCAAATAATTAAGTTATGTTCATTCAACAGCTGGTTACAGTGATGACAACATGCTCTAGAGATTCCAGGAAGCTCTTCCTCTGAGTCACATTTACAGAAATATTGTCATCTGTAAACTAGTCTCCAGAGTCATTAAGGAAATGGCTCTGCTTGTTTTTACCAATAGGCCATGTGGCAATGCTACTTAACTACAACTTAGAATTGTTTATCTGCTAATATAAATGCACATCAGAAAGAAGGTTGCTATTATCCTCACTCTATAACCAAGGATGAAATGATGGAAAGAGGTGGATGTATCTTCACTGTCATAAAATATGAAGAGGCATGCCCAAGGTCAAACCGCAGATCTGTGACAGAGTTGGAAACAGGAATTCTGGTATTATGCCTTGTAACTTAGAGGTTGCATGCACTTGTAGGTCATTCTAGTTTTCAAGGCACTCTTCATCTCCTAACCAATAATTCTGTGTACACAGCCAATGGAGAGCTGGCATGGTGTACTGTTTTGAGATTTGGACTATGACACTGGTGTTTGAACCCCCACTTGGCCATGGAAACCAACAGTGCCTTGGGAAAGTCCCACTCTCTCAGCCTCAGAGGAAGGCAAGGGCAAACCCATTCTGAATAAACCTTGCCAATAAAAGCCGTGTAACAGATTTGCCTTTGGGTCTCCATAAGTCGGAAATGACTTGAAGCCACACAACAACAATAAAGGCAGCCAATCAAAGGCCACTGTTGCAGTGGCGAAGCTTGGAGTGTGTGGAGGGGGGTGCTACGGCACGAGGGGCGTGGCCATTGTGCGTGAGGGCATGGCCAGGGTGCGCAGAGGTGTGGGATGGCCCAAAAACATTGCCGGCTGGGGCAAACCGCTCCCCTCACCCCCATCCCTACACAACTGCATTGTTTACAAAGTTAAAAGCTAGCAGTGATGCCAAAGTACAGGGCAGGAAATTACCTGCCAGCTCTCTTCAGGAAAGGGCTCATTACCTTGGTCCAAACATAGCTTGTTTCAGAACAGCTGCCAGGAAAGCTGCTTACTTATATAAACTCCAATGGTGAAACTTCTATGGCTGTGTCAGGTGCCAAAGAGTTTGGCAGCATACAAAACTGATAATAACATTGTATATTTATATAACATTTTGAGGGCATATTAGGTGAGGCACTTATTGGATGTCTGGTCCCTTTACATTGCTGTAAAAAGCAGCCCAAAGAACTGTGACACACACACACAGACACACACTCTCATTCTTAACCTTTTTTTTTAATGGGGACACCCTTCAAATATAATTTATTGCTGGGGACCCCCAAGATTAACTCAAGATCTAAATATTCAAATATTTGTTTGTTTATTAAAGGCTTCAAATCCCCTCTTGGACACTGGGTGACCTTGGGCAAGTCACCTTCTCTCAGCCTCAGAGGAAAGCAAAGGCAGACCCCTTTTGGAAAAAAAAACTGTGATATATTTTAGGGTTGGGGTGACTTGAAGGCATACAACAACAAAGTGCCACTGACAGGGGGAGGTTCTTTTTAGTCATCATGTCTCTTCTCCTTGAAAACTGACTTATGCAACCCTAAGGAGAACCGATCATGAGGGTTTTCGTGGCAAGATTTCTTTCCCTTTCTCTGAGGCTGAGAGAATGTAACCTGTCTGTGATCAAGCAGTTGGTTTCCATAACCGAATAAGGATTCAAACGCTGTTCTCCAGAGACATAGGCCATTTCTGCACTAGCCAGCTGGCCCCTCCCTAAACTGCAAACCCCAGGATTCCGTAGGATGTTGAAAGTGGAATCAGAGCGTTATAACAGGCTAGTGCGGAAATGACTCTAGTTTGGGTGCATACATACGCCTGCTGTGTCCCTTTAGTAAGGGACACGGCAATGGGCATATGTCTGCATGCTCCTAAAATGCTTTCTCATTTGCAATCATGGGAGCAGTTTCAGCACTCACACACACACCCCACAGACTGCCACATCCCTGTTGCTGCTGCTACTGTTGGTGTCCAGCAGCAGGGGTTCATAGACCCCCTGTGAGGGTTCTGCAGACCCCAGATTAAGAACCACTAATCTAGAACATTTATATCCCATCTTTCAGCCAAACTTCCATGCCGTTGGGTTCCCATAAGGCAGAAATGACTTGAAGACACACAACAACAATAATAACAAGAAGATCAAAAACTTTATTATTTATTATTCATTACTGATTATTAGTTGTTTTTTGCAATCACTTACTTTCAAAATCTGCTTGTGAAGCAATAAAGGGTCATTGTTTACCGGCTCATTTGGCTGGAAAGTAGGTTGGTGAGTTAAGCCCCTCTGAGACTCAATTGCCATATACATTTTCAAGCATCTGTTAGTGACATACTTACCTGTAAATTTCCCTTACGCCTATGTATGTCCTTTTTTTTTTTTTTAGGTACTGTGGAGGTTGATATTCCCTTCCTCCTGTCTGCCTCCCAGACTTACCATGCAGTCTTTTAAGCCCTCTTAGATGGCCATTTCATGCCTTGTGAGGAGCAGTAGAATCAGAGAAATGTCTGGCTATGTCCCTGTAGCCAGATGCAAAATTTTTATGTTAGTCACAGAGACCTCCAGAGGATCCTAGCAGATTTCAGCGCTGATGTAATCATTTCACATCTGGCCTATGGGAACACAACCAGTTTCTTCTTTCATCGTGCCCCCAGAACTCCCCACAAAATACAGAAAGATTGGGCGGGGGCGGCTATATTGTAAGTGCGGGGTAGTGATGGTATATGGCTCTGCCTAGCTTAGGCCCATATTCAGAACTATTACACTACCCCAAGTCATACAGGATTGCAGTGCTTACTTCCTAAAATGAATGGCAATTAGGCTCAAATTATTATAGAATTTACAACCTGGAAGGCCAAAAATTTATGGGATGGAACAAAACTTTCCACATACTCAACAGTATTCTCTACATTCTCATGTTCAGAGACTGAGGCCCTTTTCGCATACCACCTCCAACACGCAATGGCCACAGGATCACCACGGGATCACAACAACAGTTCATAGAATCATAGAAATGTAGAGTTGGAAGAGACCACACGGGCCATCCAGTCCAACCCCCTGCCATGCAGGAACACCCTCAAAGCACTCCCGACAGATGGCCATCCAGCCTCTGCTTAAAAACCTCCAAGGAAGGAGACTCCACTATACTCCGAGGCAGCCTATTCCACTGCCGGACAGCCCTGACTGTCAGGAAGTTCTTCCTGAGGTTCAGGTGGAATCTCCTTTCCTGCAACTTGAAAGTTCTGCATGACGTCGTCACAATCCTGGGGCAACCTGGGGGCAATCTGTCACAATCATGGATTAAATAATTGCTGGGTTTCTCCTGACAATGACACATGATTACGCAATCCTCCCACCTCCCTCCCACTTTTACCTCTCATGCGGAACAGCAGGAAGTGCAATGGCCGCGCTTCCTCCCCCAGCGCAACCTGGGAAACTGCCGGGCTGCACTGCGGAAGGGAGGGGCAGAGCCATCGCACTTCCTCCTCTCCAGCAGGCAGCTGGTGCAGAGGGGAAGGTTGACAGAAGAGGCTTTCTCTGGATCCCCATGCAATGGCTTCAGAAAATTGGTAGGTTGCGGAAAGGGCCTGAGTGATTCCTGCACTGACTAATGTTAACTTGAACAAGGTTGGCTCAAATTAAGCACTTAGAACACATAATCATGCTTGTTTACTCATAAGTAGATTTCACTGACTCAATAGAACTTGTTTCAAATTGAGGCCATTTCCTCACTACACTGTTACAGTGCTATCATTCCACTTTCAACATTCTGTGGAATTCTGGGGTTTGTGGTTTACGGAGGCCCAAGAGCTCTCTGGCTGAGAATTCCAAATGCCCCTCCCTAAACTGCAAACCCCAGGATTCCATAGGATGTTGAAAGTGGAATAATAGCATTATAACAATGTAGTGTGGAAATGGCCTAAGAGTGCCCAGGATTATAGTCCAAGAATGTTAGATTTTGACCTTTAGAAAAAGAAATGTCAGATATGTCAGCATCACAAAGCATTGTGTAATAGGCATTTTCAAGACTGCTCTGTGGTTCCTGTTAGGAGATATTTTGGTTATGCTGTATATTGACCTCAATTTTGTTGTGTGTTTATTTAATTTCCCACTCTTTGGCTAAGCTTCTCAATTCATCGAGCAAAAGTTCATATTAAAATGACCTGTTGGCATGCAGTAACATCTGTGCACATTCCCTGGGCTTTGAAATGGCTCTTTCTAAAAATTGTTGCTCAGGAAAATAAAACTTCTACACTGAAAGCTATCTTATTTGCGTACCATGTGTCACATGCCAAAACTGTGACAAGTGGTAGAAAGGATATTAGTTAAATTGTCATGTCACATGCATGCATGTGCTTATTTAAAGTTGGTTCACATCCTAACCTGAGGCAACTGGTTTTTAATAATGCTTAGACTACAACTCTCAGAATTTCCCAGCCAGGTCCAAACTCTCTCTCTCTCTCAATCTCTCTCAATTTCCTTTTGACAGTCTGTGACAGATTTTAGGAAGGGTAGCTAAGTGACTGGAGAAACACTGATGTGAAAGGGAGCCACAGCACAGTCTCCTCTCATGTTACATTAGACGTCCAAGATCAACAGAGGAAGGAGCCATGCCACAGCAGATCCCACACTACTCTTGAGAAGAACCCTTGAAAGCATGGCATATTTCCAAACGTTCCTGATTTGGCAGGGACTACTCCAATTAATTTTCTATCAACTCATTCTTCCACCTTTTTAAAAAATGTCCTAGTTTCCCTCTGTTCCTCCCCCTTTCCCCCTTTATCCTCAGCTTTCTTCAATTGCTGAAAATGGAGTTGAAAGTAAACAAGTACACAAGTAGTCTGCACTCTACAAGGGCAAAATTTTGCCCTTCCTTGTAGGCTCTCAGGAAAAACTAAATTGCTGCAGTCTCTTCTAGCTTGTGAGATCTTCCTAATTAATAATGTTTACCATCCTAATCACACTGTGATGATTTTTGGCCACACATATCGCAGTTGTCGTCTCTGAAATGTTGGAGGGTTCATCATGGCTGTTATGGCATGAAATAATTATTTGTATAGCTGCTTGGGACATAATTATTAAGTGGCAACAGAAGCTGCTCCACTGTTGTTCTTAGAGCCTACCACCGTTCTTGCTGCTCCCTTCTGTCATCATTTTCATTTTGTTTACTCTGCATATCTTTGAACACACTCACATTTTGTAATTGCCCTCCCATGCTAAGCAAAGACATACAGTCTACTAAAAGGCTATGCAAACCACCACTATTGATTTTGGATTATCTTTCAAGGGCATGAACAACACACCTTTTACAGTGAGATCTATGCAATGAGAAATGAGAAAATAACACCTGGAGATAGTTCAGAATATTTTTAAAACAAAAATAGATGATTTGTAAATACAGAATCCTTTCAAAGTACACAGTTATAGTGCTGTGATTCCACATTATCTTTGGTGAGGGGAGGCCTTTAGAATTCTCAGCCATTTGATAATCATGTATTATCAGATATCATGGATTTGATAAAGATCTATTTATTTTAATTAATTAATTCTCAGCCAGAGTGCTCCTCTAGTACCTCATCAAACTACAGATTCCAGGATTCCATAGGATCCAGCCATTGCAGTTAAAGTAGAATCATGGTGCTATTCTAGTTCAGTGTGAAACAGCCCATAGTCTAAAGGATTTCAGATCAGAAACATTAACTTGGAGGAAAGGAATTATGATGTATGTTGCACTTTGAAGGAAGAACTATTGGCCTTGACAAAGGGAGATTAAAGAACATGTCACTAAGACTGGCCTTATGAATGGGCAAGGTAGCTATTTGTCCTAGATGTCAAGATGAAGGAGATGCTAAGAAGAATTCAATGGCTCGTTGTTATGGTATGAATTTTTTAAAAGTTTTTATTTTAACCCCCTCTCCCTAGAATACGCAGCCTAAGCAGAGGTATGATGGATTAAACTCAAAACCTACCCAGCCTGCCATACTTTTCTCACAACAACCAGACTTGTATGGACACCGTACAAGGGTAATAATGCTTTTCCACCCATGTTCATCATCAGCTAGTACGTACAGAAAGCCTTCCTCTGATAGTGGATAGCTATTAGAACTAGTAGCAACTGAGCACAACCCAAGAACTATTATAGGTCACATACACTCAAAGAGATAGCAGCCCATTGGTATATTTGTTTAGTGTCAACTGTCAACAAGCTTATATTGTCCAAAAGTAATGACTGTTATTTGTTGGTTGTCCACCCTCTTTTCTGTGTGCAATTGATAATATCCCTTCTTAATGAATTATAGACAACTAGTGAGCATGGCCTTGAAGACCCCTCCTTCTTGTAGGAAAGAAAATCAACTTTCCACGAATAATCCACTTTATGAATTCTCATTGTTAGTCTTTTGGACTACATTTCCCAGAATGGCACAGGCTCTGAGAGATTGTGGGAGTTGGGCTTCCAAATGTAATTTCTCTCAGCTCTACTTGCCAAGTTTACAACACACTGCTTGTGGAAAGACATAATTATGCGTTTCACGAAGCAGCCCAGGAAGTGCCGTACCTTTCAGCCACCTCAACTGTTCATAACCTTCCCTTATCTCTCTATAACATCAGTATTATATTTGACAGATGTCACCTTGAACAGGTTTTGTAGGTGAAGGTACTTCATTTATTTTAATACAGTCAACGTTAAAAATAATAGAAACAAAGTACCTGGCTCCAGTTCAAGCCTGGTGTGTAAGTACGGGCAAATCTGCTCAAGTCAACATTACTAGGCAGCACCTTACAACAAATCCTGGTAAGTTTTAAAACACTGACAGAAATGTAGAGCTTGGTTCAATCACTGTTTCTTAATGGGACTTCCACTGGTAATTCTGCTTTGTCTACACTTGTTCTAGTAAAAGTAAGCAGGGTTATTTTCCCACTCTCCTTTAGAAGAAAAATGGAGGCAACCCAAATTTGTAATCTGTTTATATTTTTAAAAAAGATAATCAAGGATACATCTTCACTGCATAATTGTTACACTTTAATTTCACTTTAATTGCCATGGCTCCATTTTGTGTACCCTAGGGATTTGTATTCTGGTGAAAGCCTTCTGTAGTGCATGCCCCTGAACTAAAGCATTAGGGTTCTCTAGCAGATAAGTCTAAGGATCTCAGCAAACTACAAATGCCAAGATTCCACAGGACAAAGCCATTGACAATTAAATTGGTATGAAACTGATACAGTTGTGTAGTGTGGATACACCCCATATTTCACCATAGTTCCTTGCCTCCATTCCATGAGAATTGGATTGGAGCACCCTTAAAAGGATCGTGCTGCAGAAATCATCGGCCTTCATCTCATAAGTAATGCAAACCACCCATTAGCTGTTGTTTCTTACAGGAAAGTGGGTCAATTCCAAATTTATGGATTCTACTTTTTTAAAAATAGAAGCTTAGCACCCACTAATTAGAAGCAGATACCCAATTAGCAGAGGTCGTGAGCCATAAATTCTACATACAAATACAAAACTAACTCTGAGTTACTGTGGATGAAACTGGCCAGCAGAACTGCATAGTAACTTGGTTAAAGGCAACCAATTGTGATCCCCATTTTACAGGTGAGGAACTTGGGGAGGAGGAAAGATGAGCAAATTAAATAAGGTCAGTGGTGAAAGAGATTGTTCTTTTCTCCAGTTTTATTTATTATTACTAAACTATTGGGAATCAGAAAGCATTTCTGATCCATTGCATGTCTCTAAAAGTGGTCCCGCTAGGACCTCATTTGCCATCTGCCTGGCCCTGACTTACAGTTGCCTTTTTTGCCCTTGGTGAATAAAAAGTGAGAAACAGCAATCATGTAAAACACTCACTGATTCTGAAATACGCACCTTTTCATGTTTCAGTGGGGAACTAATATGTATTCTATGTCAGCACGCATGAGCATGCTGGGTCATTTTTTCTCTCCGTTGTTCTGGTCTTCTTTCTTCCTTCTGGGCAGCCTTCTTCAATAGTTGAGAGTAGAAAAAAGACTTAGGGCGCTTTCACACTACACAATTATAATGGTATAATTCCACTTTAACTACCAAGCCTCCATTCTATGGAATCCTGTGGTTTTGAGAAGGGTATTTAGAATTTTCACCCAGAGACCCCTAGTGCGCCACCAAATTATGAACCTCAGGATCCAGTAAGATGCAGTCATGGCAGTTAAAAGCAGAACCATAGCGCTATAATTGTGGCCTCTGATGATGTGATGCTCAGTTCATCCAGATCACAACAGAATGCTTTGCCATCTTCTTTTCTCAGCAAAACTTTCAGCTTCTTTTCATTTCACTTTGGGATTCAGCAAAGGAACAATGCACAGAAGAGACTTGAGAAAGGTAATAATCACAGTTGACCATGAAACACCCTTTGATCTCTCCCACTTACTTTTTATAGCATTGTGGGACAAGTTAGCTATACTGTGGATTTAAATTGCCAGATTCCAAAGTCTGACTTCTAGACTCAGTCTTAAGAGTGCCAACTGGACAAGATGGACCTTTGCCTGAATTCTGCCTTGACTCAGCCTTTATCCAGCAATTTTTAGAATGGCTGCAGGGACTGGGGAAGAGACAAATCTTTTCTGATGGCTTGCAACCATAAGATTCTTCTTCCAGGCTGTAAGAGTGGGATGTTTGCTTATTTATCAGTTGTGGGTCCTGTCCTTCATCCAAGAAGAGGTGAGAACAAACTGAGCTGAGGCACATAGATTACTAGATTACTAACAGTATCCTTGCAAAAATCCCATGAAACCCAGAAGCATAAGATTGGATCTGTGAGAACAGTCCAAAGCTCTGTTTTATCTAGGCCATTTCCGCACTAGACTGTTACAGTGCTATTATTCCACTTTCAACATCCTATGGAATCCTGGGGTTTGCAGGCCCCTCCCTAAACTGCAAACCCCAGGATTCCGTAGGATGTTGAAAGTGGAATAATAGCACTATAACAGTCTAGTGCAGAAATGGCCCTAGCTTCTTGTTACTCACAGCAGCCAACTAGTTGCCTCTGGAATGCCGAATATGGTAACAATAGCTCCCTCCTGATCCCATTGTTATGTGCCAGCTGCTGGCTTTCTGTGGCACATTGGAGGTTCTGTGTTGGTCCACCAAGAGTTCAGCTAAGCTCCTTTGAAAGCCACCTACACACTAAACTCTATGTCAGTGGTTCATAACTTTTTCCATACGACGGACCCCCTGTAAATATAGTTTGTTGCTGGGGTCTCTGAAGACTTAACTCAATATTTAAATATTTAAATTTAAATATTCAAATATTTCTTTAAGTCTTTATTTATAGCTTCTGGAGATGAGGATTCAAATCCCTCCTCAGATATTAGGTGACCCGAGGCAAGTCATATTCTCTCAGCCTCAAAGGAAAGCAGAGACAAACCCCTTCTGAACAAAATCTTACCAAAAGAAAAAAAAAAAAGAAAAAAACCTGTGATAGGATCACTTTAGGGTTGCCATAAATCCAAAGTGGCTTGAAAGCGCACAACAACAAAGTGCCACTGACAGCAGCAGTTTTTTTGTAGTTGTGATAGATGATGGTTCTGAGGTCAATGAGCAACTGCTTGTGCCAGAAACAGAGCCAGTGATTGACCAGACCAGCTTGCAAACATCCCCATCAGTTGAAAGGCAAGCGGAGGCAGAGTTGCCCCAGCCAGCTCCCGAGAAAGAGGGAACCAACAGTGATTTGGAGGAATTACGGTCATCTGAGCCCCTCAGCCTCCAATCATGGACGAGGCTGAAACAGACTGCTCAGAGGGAAGCTGCATTGGCTAGATTAAGGAAACAATGACAAGTAACACCTGTTTTCAGTGGCTATTTAAGTCTGTCAGCGAAGCTTGCTGTTTGCTTGTCGCAAATTACTACGCAAGCCTCTTGACCCTTGTGCTCCAGCTCCCTCGACCCCTTTGGACAGACTTTCAGCTTCCTGGACCTTTTGGATTAGACCTTGACTCGGCTCGGCTCAGTGTTTCCATTAGTTGTTTGTGTTGGACCCTCCCTGCTGCCTCCTCTTCCTTCTAGGGCAAGTACCTTCGCCTCCCCTTCTTTGCCGGCAGAGAGGCACAGGCAGGGAGTCGGACTCCGACAGTAATGATCATGTCTCTCCCCTTTGAAAACTGACTTATGATCACTCAGAGGCGAATCTATCATGGGAGGTTTCTTGGCAAGGTTTGTTTCCTTTGTCTTTCTCTGAGGCTGAGAGAATATGACTTGCCTGAGCTGACTCAGTGGGTCTCCATGGCTGAGTAGGGATTCAAACCCTGGTTTCAGAGTCATAGTTTGGGGGCATGCACACACCTGCTGCCATTCCCCTTTTGTCAGGGACACACAGTGGGGAGATGCAGGTGCTGAAACTGCTCCTTCTTCATCTGAACCTCTCCCTGCTGCTGCAACCTTGTTACTGCCACTGCTTTTGGTATCCAGCAGCAGGGTTTCATGGACCCCCTGTGAGGGCTCTGCAGACCCCCAGGGGTCACTGGAGCCCAGGTTAAGAACCATTGCTCTATGCTATTACTGATTTCTTTTTTAAGCACTCATGCTTAATGATGTCACTTTCATTTTAAGAGAAAATTTTTTAACAAAGCTTGTCTATCATGATTCTATTGGTCCAGATGCCTACAGAGGCTTCCTGCTAAAATTTGCTCTCTTGACCCTTTGAGCTATTTGCCTGTGAAACTGCCAGTTGCAATAAACAGGAGCAATTTCTCAAAACCACATTTAAAGAAAAAGGGGGGCATATTTAGTTTTGTTTTGTTGACAAGAAACTTTTGACAAGACTCTGATCTAGATCAGGAATTCAGTGCCAGATCAGTGGCCATGCAGAAGCCTTCCTTGCAAAACAGAAGTGGTGGCATTAAGCATAGTTTTTGAAAAGTGTGAATAATGTAATGTGGAGTCTGGCCCTAAGCCACCATTGTCACCACTTCCTCTGGCCAGAGAATTCTATAAATCAGTTATGCACAGCACAAAGAAGTTCTGCCTTTTGTCTGCAGTTTTGGCTGAGTGTGCAGTTTTGTGACCTCTGCAGGAAATACAGATCTATAAGTTTCAGTGAAAATCCTGAGTCATAGAGTTGAAAGGAACTGAGAAGGCCATCTAGCCCAACCCACCCCCAACAATACAGTTAAAGCAGTCCTGAAAGATTACTGTCCAACCTATGTTTAAAGATCTCCGAAGAAGGGGGAGTCAAATATGTCTTGAGGCAATCTATTCCACTGCCAGGCAGTCTTATAGGCAAAGAATCTTTACTAATGTTTAGATCTCTTTCCTTATAATTTGAATGCATTGATCTGTGTTCTAGTCTCTGCTCCACCTCCTACATGACATCCATTCAAATATTTAAAGTTGGCTGTCTTCTCACCTTTCAATCTTCTCTTCTTTGAGCTAAACATACTCCCAGCTCCCTAATCAGTTTTTCATAGGACCTGGTTTCCAGATCTTTGCCAACTAGATCAACCCTCCTCTGGACACATTCCAACTTATCGATATCCTTTGTGAGTTATGGTGCCCAGAATTGGACACAGTATTCCAGGTGAGGTCTAACTGAAGGTGTAACCAGGCTGAAGGGACATAGGACAACCTTACACTTCTACTCACACTAAACTAAACAGAGTAAGATGTTGCCTGAAGGACTACATTCTCGCAAGCCAACCTGAGCAAGCTTTAAGGTCTTTGCAGGAGGCTCTTGTTTCAATCCTGCTATCCTCAAAAGCATGTCTGGTGGAAAAAGCAGAAACGTACCTTCTCTGTGGCTGCTTACAGGCCATGGAACTCTTTTTTTTAAGGAGCCGAAGATGGATTCCTCCTTGTTGTCCTTCCTTCAGATGCTGAAGACTATCTTATTTTGATTGGCTTTGAGAAACTGATTGTAAGGACCTTTGAGAGCGTGTGGCACTATTTTTGTTTCTTGGTGTTTAACAGATATGTTCAAAATTGTTTTTAATTCTAATTACATTTTTAAAAACCCTTTAAATATTTAAATATTTTAATTTATGTGTGTTTTTAATCTATATGTTTTTTAAAATTTATGTAAACTATCTTGAATGGTGGTGTCACAGAGCCGACTATCAAATCAATCAATATAGAATGATTTAAAAAAAAAGACACTTCCTGTATGACTAGCATCACTTATAATGTGTCAAAATGGTGGCTCTAACTCAAGATAGGTAATGTGTGGCCTTACTGACATTGGACTGCAACTCCCATCATCTTTTGTCATTGACTATGCTGCCCAGGGCTGATAGAAATTAAAATCTAAACATTTCAAGGGCCACAATTTGCCCGCCCATGTTCTATCCTGTTGGCTTCAGACTGAATGTAAATGAATCATTACTGCATCCTCACAATCACCTGAATCTGGGAAACTGAAAACAGTTAACACATAGCTTACTGTGCAGGCCAACCCTCTACTCTGTCAGTGTCACTGGATAAGTCTATTAAAGCAAAGGCAATTCGCTGAAGTGGTTGCCTCTTCTCATGCTCACAGGATATTCCTCATGTCTATTCTGAAGTAAGTCCTCTTAACTTAGGTGAGATTCCAGGTAAGCGTTGATTGCAACTTCAGTCTCATTTCTTTGGGATGGTCATTTTTCAAACTGTGCTGGGAACTTATCAAGGGTAGATCGATGAACGTCAGATGAAGATAAGATTGATGATAGTCAGATCAACTCCTTTGAAAGGACACTTGGCCATAACTATCGTGACCTCACTTAAGTTACAGGAATTAGCACTTACTGAATGTAATTTGTTTCTTACTAGAACACCAAGGCTACAAATCAGAGTCACATGGAAAATCATGGGCAAAAATGTAGATATAGAACTACAAAACAAAAACATGCCCAGAAATTTGTTTTCAGAACCTGAACTGGAACTCTCACACAAGCCCTCTCACGTACAACTGTACTTGTGTTTTTCTCCCAAGTTTTTTTCAATTTCAGCAATTTTGGTAGATGTTAAGGGGAATATTTATTTTCTATGATTGAAGCATTTTTTTTCTCCAGTAACAGGTTTTCCTCAGAGATGTGTGCCTCAAAAATCAGGCTTCCATTGATCAATCAGCAAATAAAGAATACTATATTGAAAATATGGAGGTGAGGAAAGGCAAGTGTTATGATACAGAGATCTTTCACCACTTGAAGGAGCACCACTTCTGAACACATGCCAAGTACAAGTTTCTGTTGTTGCTGCTAGCGTTAAACCACTAAGAGTAAGAAACACTTTCTGATCTAATACAAATTACCTGGAGGTCCACAAGTTAATCCTCATTAACCTTTTGCCAGCCCCACCCTAGATTTAAAAATTGCTCCAAAATTATCTACAGCATTCAGGGATTCCCCGCTTAGGACTTCCTCCTCTGCAGATATAGCGATGTGGAAAGGGTACCTAGAAGATCTGAAAACCACTGCTTTAGAAAACAAGAATATCGCAACAGAAAAGAACCACAACCTTATCACTGTTGCCTCCCCCATCTTCCCCCAGTTTTGCCTTCTTATGCAAGTACAAATTGCTGAGAGATCTGAGTCAGGGTTTAGGACAGCAGACATCTGGCAAAGCTACTGTGAATAAATAAAATTAAGCTCTGCTCACTGAAATAAGCACAATGGCACTTACATAAGGGATTATACTTCTCAAGCAAAAGGATGTGGTCTTTAAACAAAAGATAATAAACACAACATACACAGGCAACACAGAAACAATTGCAACCTGAAACCTGTGTTGCTACTGAAATGCTAAAGAATGTTGCTTATTGGTATAGATCTCCCACCCTATCTCAAGATTTGGTTTGCAGTTATGCAATATGAAAGTCTTTGTCTGAAGCACTGACTTGGCTCCTTCAAAATCCTGCTTGGTCAGTAGTCATGCAGAGATGAAGATTCAATGAAACTCAAGGCAGAAAGGTTGAATCTTGGGCACAGGCAGCGTATACAGTCTGAACATCTTGCTTCCCAGTTTTCAGCTTCTTGGCTTCGGTGCCTTTCATTTCGCATTGCACAACATACCAGTGATGTGTATCAACCAAACAATAGATTGTGTACTGTTGCAGCTTCCAGTTCTATCATGTGGGTTTTTTATATGCTTGGTGGTATCATTAAGACAAGCATTTACAAAAGACAGGTGAAACAAGAGACGCTATACGCAATCACTTCTCATACCTACCCATTATGTTTGTAATAGTTATAATCATGGAGCAAACCAAAATGGCCTCCACCCTCCTATTTACTTTGCTAAAGCAATTTTAAAGCAGATGTTTCAATAAGGATTCTGAGCCTAGCATTATTCTGTGGACATTTTGCAGTGTCTGTTTGGAGAAGCCCCTCTCCCTTAATCCTATTTGTATGGGTTAATGTCTTCTTAACAACATGGCATTAGCTCCTCTTAACATCTACGTTTGTCAGCTTCACAGTTGCCTCACAATACAACTGCAGTGAAAGGCTCACACGTCCAGGGCTACTGAAGGAGTTAGGATTTCAACTCAAGAGAGATTCCACCCCTATCAGAATTCCCCCCACACAACTGAAGTATTGCTACTATCTACCTCTGTGAAATTCCCTGCTATCTCTTTTGGATTGTATGTCACAAAAAGCCAGGATTAGGCAGGAAATCCAGCTTATTAAAGAAGCACCAAATTTGTTTCCATACATCGTGTTTATTGTCATGTCTGGAACTGACACTCTAGTTTACCCTTTCCATGGCAAGCCAGAAAAATAACTCCTGATTTCTCTAGCTTGCGGGCTAGAGAAACCATAGGTTATTTCTCTGGGTTGTCAGTGGAGAAATAAGTCAGTGTACCAACTTCTGCCAGATTCAGACATCACAATAAACAAACCGTGAATATATCATCCCTAGTTCAACAACTCCCATTGAAAGTGGAAGCAGCTAGCCAGCATACAGCAGCCCACTGTGTCGTCTAGTCCACAAACATAACTCTTTGGAATTCCAGTTTTTAATCCAAATGTGCCTTGAACTGTCATATGACTATCCTCAAACCTGAATTCACATGCCATTTACCTAGGTATAACTGATTTCTCTACTGCTTTCCACTTGTCAGTTGTGTAACATGAATATGAAATGCTACCTTTCAAAAACAAGTTGTTTTTTTTAAAAAAAAATCAAGGACTTTTTTTAAAAAAAACAACAAGTATAGCTCAGCAGTTATCATATTTACTCAGAAGTGCATGCTATTGAAACCAGCTTCCTAGTAACCAAGTTTACAAATTGCAATCACACAGGCTGATCTTGTGCATATTTACTTGGAAACAAATCACCCTGTGTTTAGTGACATCGGCACCTAGGAAAGCCTTAATATCACAGAAGCCTTATAATCAGGCCTGAAACTCTTGGGACATGATGTTCCCTTTGACTTCTTGTCACTTGTTTTAAGAATGTAGTAATCAGGTAGAAAGACCTGCATCCAGTGTTTTGCCAGCTCTCTTTTTCCTCCCTTGCAAAACTCTTCACCTCCCCAAACCTGCTCTGGAAGGTTTCCCAGACTTCTGGGGAAGGGTTTGAGGGCACATAGCGATGGGGAAGGGGAGGCTGTGGCAAGTCTGGTTCCGCTGACAGAAGCAGTTCTATATGTGGAATGGTTTCTTTTGATCCTGCCAACAATTTACAAACTACAACTAGTATTACAAAACTGTATTAATATAATCAGTCAAGACAGTCTGTGGTAGGAAGGTAATGATAGCTTCATTTGAAATGGTACAGTGCGTACTGTTGAGAATTGTACTCTGGGAATAGTGGCTGGAATTCTCTTGATGTAATAAACCAGTGGCTGAACTTTTTCTAGAGTTATACAAGGTGGTGAGAAAAGGCAGACAATGGCTTGAATCTCACTGTTAGTCCCAGGAAGCCTAGACCGATGGACTCAGTGGGATTTTCCTGTGTTGGCTCACCACGCAGCAACTGATTCAATGGGTCTGCATTAGTTGGGACTAAGCAGCAGCAGAGGGTTGGACTAGATGGCCTTTGTGGTCCCTTCCAACTCCAAGATTCTATGCAGCTGCCAACTCCAAACAGCCCAACTGCTCTCCAACGCCTTCCTTCCTTCATTGCTGCTGCACCCATGGCATTTTTCCTCCCACCACCACTGCCTATGCCAGCATAGCAATGCCAGCAAAGGGAATAAACAGGACTCCAGACTCAGCGCAAGGTGATTCATGGAAATAAATGAAATCACTGGTTTTTGTGTATTGAGTGTAGCTTGTACTGATACTTGTACCATTCCATTGGTCAATAAAAATGAAAGTTCTGTCCCCTTGAAAAATAATCCCATAGCATTATTTTTGTATTTTTGTTTGTTTGCATCAGATCTTTTAATCCATGATCTGTAAACTGTAAGAGTGGCCTCCCACATTAAGCTCTTTGTAGTAAACACTGGTTGTGCACTTTTAGCAAAAGTTCACTGGTAAAGAATGATTTTGGACACAAATCTCAGCTTACTTATCTGGAACTAAACCCTACAAATTTCAGTTCGGAGTATATACAGGATTGCTGCTATTTACCTAAAATATATGGTGAGAATGTTTAAATGGAATAGACGAAAAATGATATACACTTACATTCTTAAACAGTCCTATCAATATAACTAAAAAGCTTTTGAGGAATATAACTCATGAAAGCTTGTGCCAAAATAAATCTGACAGTGTTAAAGAGACCATAAATCTCACATTTAGCTAGAACAGACCAATGCAGCTATTCCTTTGAAAGTTATCAATATAGCTGTGTCTCCTGGCCCTCAATCTGCAACACAATTCAAAAGAAGATAGCAACGGCTGTGTTGTCTCTTTCTGCTATGTTTGGCTCCAATGAAAACTCAGCGTGTCCATAGTTACAACTGTCCAAGCCAGGCAGCCCCATGGTATCTGTGGCCGTCTCAGGGCCACCTCAAGACCTGTTGCTGCCTGGCACAGAGGACAAAATGGTTGCTCCTCGAATACACAAAACTCATCTGGTTTCGCAGTTGAAACTTACTTCCACACCGGTAATGGGATAGCATTCTCCACCATAACAAAAGGCAGCAGGCTAATTTAGGAGTGCAGAACATGCACTGTGGCATACACACCTCTGTCCTCCATGAGAAGGAACAGCAAGGAATTAGGACACACAGCTGCAGAGGAGGGGCTGCCACCAACACCTCACAGAATTTACAACCTGAAGCAGCTGCCTCACTCTGCTCAAGGACAGGGCCAATCTTGGCTCTTCTTCAAACCACTTGAAAAATTTTAATGACAGTATTTTATAAACCCATTTTTCTCCACTTATAGTTTCCATCTAATTTTCTTTTGAGGTACTATCAAACTTTTGGGCACTACCAAAATTTTGAGAGCCAACAGGGTGTAGCAGTTTGAGTGTTGGATTTTGACTCTGCAGATCAGGGTTCGAATCCCCACTTGGCCATGCAAATTCACACTTACTCTGCCTCAGAGGAAAGCAAAGGCAAGCCCCCTCTGAATAACTCTTGTGAAGAAACTCCCATGACAGGTTCACTTAGGGTCGTTGTAAGTAAGAAATGACCTGAAGGCACACAGCAACACTAAAAAAAGTTTCAGGGATACCACACTAACTTCCTCAGGTAACACATCAGTTGCCATTGTTATGACAAGGTAAACTACAATGGCACAAAGGTGCTGAGACACTTCCTGTTTGTGAGCCTGGGTCAAAAAACCCTTTTTATGTCCAATTCTGCAAAGTACACTGATGTTGTTTTTCTCAAAGAACAGCTGGCCAAATCTTTTATGGAACTGTGAGAAATTTCAAGAAAAGTTTGTGGCATGGCCTAGGGACCACCATTTGAAGAAAAAACTCACAAGTCTTTGAACTTCTCAGAAGTATCTTTTTTCTTTTAAAAAAATGGTCATATCCTAAGACATTAGAACTGAGGTTAGCAGTACCATCATATGCTCTGTTATTTTGCTTTGGGCCAAACTACTTAATAGCTATCTCATTGATTCTCATAAAGACCAGGATATAGTGAAAACTGTACTGTGCAGGAATTGAATGGGGCTGAGCAGAGAAAGAGCTTGCAACGACTACTTTTTGGATTAAAATGTCCTAGATCTCCTAGTCAGCATGAGTATTCACCATGGTTTGGGGATTCTGAGAGCTGGCGCTTGGAAACCTAACTTTTCCAATTTCGGATGGGGATTTTAACACTGTGTTTTGGGCCACATGAAAACTACCCCTACTGATGGAGTGTGTTTCATTAATTGACCCAATTTCATCATTTTTAAAAGGGTGGGGATTTAAAAATATCCAAAGGCTTTGACTGCCCTTGCTGCCCAGAACTCTTGACCATAAGTACCTACCTAAACTTTAATGCAATTTTGCTCAAAAATGCTATCACTTTGCGGTATTGTCCCACTGTTACTGAAGTATCCATCATTTGGAAGAGCACCATAAAATAGTTAAACTAGAGTACTGGAGTGTGATTTGGCCAGAAGAGACCCACTGACTCTAACTGGATTATTTTGGCCTAGATAAAAGATTAATTTGACCAGGCTATATTTATAAAATACAAACCAATTGGAACTACCAGCCGGACACAAGTCAGCAGGCAGTGAACTTGAAAGGAGTTATCCAAAGTGCTGAACCTATTGCAGAGCTAGGATTCAGCACCTTAGACAGTTCCTTTAAAGTTCAAACTGAAACTTGGAGCAGATTCATCACCCCACTGACATCAAAACCACAAGCTGCTACTATTTCTGGATCAGAGCCACAAATTACCACTGTTTCTGGATTTCAACTTGTCAGAAGCATTAACCCATAATCCTTTTTGCATCTACTCAAATATGAATGGCACTGTTTTCAAAGGGGATTATTCCCAGGTAAGTTCACACAGTATTGTGGTCTTAGTTTTTCCAACAGCCTTCCACTGATTTTGTGCTTCCTTAAGTCTTATATCATCCATTTGCTAAGCAACAGAAAGAAGGGGTTTTTTTTGTTGGTTTGGTCCTAGTTCCCTTTGGTTATTAGTGTTTAAAATAGACCCCCCCCCAAAAAAAAACCACTTGTTTCTCTGAGATGTAACTGTGCTATCTGTGATCTATTGCTATTTGAGCATACATGGAATCTCTTCCAAGCATTTTGAGAGGCAATCACCCAGAGTATTACCACTGTGTCTTCCACTGTTTTATTTTAATTCTTCTCAAAGGAGCAAACTTGTTCTTTCAGGGAAAATCCTTGTACTATTTACTAGACAATTACCTTTGTATTATGGGGGTAGGGTTGAAATCAAGGTGCCACAAGTTTTGTTTCAACCAGAAAATAGATTAAACAAATTCTACAAAGAAACACACAATACTTCATGTTTACAAAGCAGAATTCGAGGATTAGAACTTCAATTCAAAAATAAAAATCTTTTGATGTGAAATAAAAAGGATATAAGGAAACAGATAATTACAATACTGAGTGAAATGCAAATATTCCATCCTCTTTTTTTTAAAGATAAAAATAAAAATAGTAAGGAAACAGACAAAAATCTGCTCATCACTGGCTAGCTTTATATTTCAGTGTCAAAGCCACAATTAAGACCCAAAGTATTTCCTTTAAATGACTGTAATACGATGTAATCTCCTCTTCCTCAAAGTTATTTTTCTAGACGCAATCAGTATTCTAAAAAAAAAATCCCTGCCAATTTTTTTACATGCTTTTTAATGTGAAATCCTTATTTTAATTAGGTGCAAAGGGGGTGTTTTTGGTAGATATGTATGTTATCCTTCCAGGGAGGTAATCCAGCAATTGCAAATTAATTGTAATTTTATCAACATCCACGATTATATAGGATCAGAATGAAAAACAACTTTCCTGTTGTTTTAAAGAAAGCGGACGTGGGGCAGTCAATATTTCCTCATCCCAGCGTGTTTGCAAAGACGGGCGAGGGAGGGGGCTCTCTCGCTCAGGAGGCAAAAACTAAGCGCGGGGGGGGGGCAGAACTCGGAGTCCCTGAGACGGACGGAGGGACGGTTGGGCGTGGGAGGCGCCGGGCGCTGCTATACGAGCGATTCGCACACGGGCACCGAGTCCGAGTCCTGGCTATGCATGGAGCTCAGGCCCGTGTCGGAGTCCTCGTCGTTCTCCTCCTCGCAGTCCTCTTTGCACAAGGTCCGGGCGGCCTCCTCGCTCCAGACCTCGGAGGGGCCCGTCGGGGTCGCGTCGGGCGCCCCAGGGCAGGGGGAGGCCGAGGGCGTCCCGTCCTCCTCCCCGCCTGCCTCCTCTTCCTCGCCCTCGTCGCCCGTCTCCTCCTCCTCCTCCTCGACGCCGAGGGCGCGGAGGGTGTCGAGCAGGCCCCGGAGCTCCCGCTCCTTCTCGGCCCAGGCGCGCTGCGTGGCCTCCAGGTCGCCCTTGACGGCGTCGAGGTCGGTGCTGAGGCGCAGCCCGATGTAGAGGCTGGTGCTCAGCTGCGTCTTGACGCGCTCCTGCTCCACGTGGAGCTCGCCGCCCCCGATGAGCTCGGTGGTGTCGCAGTCCGTCTCGGAGAGGCTGGCGCTGGAGCCCCGGGCGGCCGCCAGCTCTTCCCGCCGCCGCCTCATCCAGCGCTCGTTCAGCTCCTCCTGGATCTCGCCGGCCAGCTGCTCCACCAGCGCCTCCTGGCGGCGCCACTGCTCCTGCAGCGCCGCCACCTGCTCGCACTGGCGCGCGTACTCCGCCAGGTCCGCGCCGGCGGCGGCCGGGCTCTCCCGCGCCTCCTGGGCCGGCGCCTCCTCCCCCCCGGGGGGCTCCGGCTCACCCCCAACCAAGTAAGTCTCCTGCACGTAGTTGACCCCGTGGCGCTTCATGCGGTCGAAGTGGATCCTGGCCTCGTAGCGGTCGATCTCGCGGTCCAGGTCGCGGAGGCGCTTGACCTGCTGCCGGATGGTGTGATCCTGCGAGAGGACCAGGTGCACCAAGGTCTCCATCCTCTCGGCCGCCGCGGAAAACCCTCCCTCCTCCTCCTCCTCCTCCGCCGCTGCCGCCGCCTCGTCCTCCTCTTCCTCCTCCTCCCGGTCCTTGGCCAGCGGCGAGGGCGGCTGCGGGGATCGGGGCCGCGGCGGCAGGGGCTGGAGCGGCGGCTGCCCCTTCCGCTTGTTGAGCTTGGCCAGCTTGCGGAAGGCTTTGCGCACCACGCGGCGCTGCCGCTCCTGACTCAGCGCCAGGCCGGCCCGGGTCGCGGCCCCGCGGGCATGGAGGCACGGCCGCTCCTTGCTGGGCACCACCCGGGCCTCGGCGCTCCGGGGCCCCGCGTTGGGCAGGGAGGCCTCGCTGCGGACCAGCACGAAGCGCACGTTCTCCTGCTCGTCCCCCCACGCCGCCCAGAGCCTCAGGATCTTGGTCTTGTTGGGCAAGATCCGCTCGAAGCCCCGCCACTTCTCCACGATGCAGTAGGACTGCGGGGGGCCCGAGAGCATCCCCCCGCCGCCGCCGCCGCCGCCGCCGCCGCCCTCCTGCAGCGAGGCCAACTGCTGCCCCCCCGGCTGCCCCCGACGCCGGCGGCCCTGCTTGCTGTCCTCCAGGAGCACCCGCACCACATCCGAGCAAGTGGTGCGCTTGGAGAGCCCCGAGATTAACTTCTCCTCTTGGCAGATCCACACCGAGATCTTCGGGTCCTCCGGCTCCATCGGGGCCCGGCGGCGCGGTGCCCGCTCCTCCCGCTGGGACTCTCCGCGGAGGCGGCGGGATCCCCCATCAGAAGCGTCCCCTAGAGCGGAGGCGAGGGCGGCGAGCCCAGCGGGGCTGCCCGGGAGTCTAGGGGCGGCATGGTGCCGAGGCGCTCCCACTCGCCTGCCCGCCGCCGCCGCCGCCGCGTCCCTCTCGTAGAGCTAAACCAATCCGAGCCTGGAGCTCCCCATGCTCGCAGCCGCCCGCCTCGGCTCAGGTTGCTGGCGGAGGGAGAAGGCGCACGCCGCTCCGCGCTTTCGCTCGGCCGAGGCTTACACGCCCGCGCTGGGCGGTGAGATCGGGAACCGACTCCCGGAAAGCTGCCAACTTCGGCGCTGCGGCGCTCCTCTTCCTCCGCCGCTCCTGGGCGCCTGGCTTTTGGCTCCCGGAGAGGCTTCGCCCGGCTGCCGCGCTGCCTCGCCTGTCACGTGGTCCTCCACACCCTCCGTCCCTCCCTCCCTCGGCTCGGAGTTTTCCTTCGCCCGCTTTCGCCCGCCAAAGAGTGGCGCTGGGCGAGGCGGGCCTGTTTTCCTGGGGTGTGCGTGGCCCCGTTTTATTCTTTGGCGAGGTCACTCTGCACAGTTTGAGTCTCATTTGTAGGAGGGAGTTTTTTGGGTGGCGGGAGGGGAAGGAAAGAGAGGAAGGTGGGAGTCAGAACTTCAAAGAAACAACCCCAACCCAACAAAATTTCTTTCATTTCAATAAAATCCCCAGCCCTGTAATTAAAAAGCGTTCATGTGTGCCAAAGCACTTCGGAGATTAAACGTGCAACCAGCAGCTTTTTTTTTTTTTTAAAAAGCAACCCTCACCCAATGCTGTTGCTGCTGGGACTGTAGGAGAGAATGGACCATTTATTCCTAAAGGAGAACCCAGAGAGCAGAATACCAAAAGCTGGATAGGTTCCCACACTGGAGAGCACTATATATCTATCTTATTTGATTTAGGACCATGTATAAAACTGCTCTGATCTGAGAAAGGATGAAATTACACTGCTTCAGTGTGGAGCTCAGGATAATGTGTGGGGACAAAAGTTCACACTAACCCCAGGAGAGGTGTGCACAGATGCCTCTGATGATGGATGTGCTGAGTGTGGTGTAGTCTTCAAGTGCATAGTTTCACTTCGAGCATTGTGCACTGTCTTCATTTTTCTCCAAGAAAGGAAGACACGCTCTTGGCTAGCGTTTCTGGGTCTTTTCACATTAGATAGTTGTACCGCTATGATTCCACTTTAATTGCCACAGCTGCATCCTAGAGTTTTCTGTTTGAGAATTATAAATACCGGTGCTCCTCACTCACCTGCAAACCATGATTTTACAGGATGGAATCATGGCAGCTGAAAGTGAAATCATAGTGCTATAATTATGTGGTGTGAAAGGGCACCTTATGTCTGCAGAAAAAGACCAGAGGCCTTCTCACACTCTACAGTTATAGCACTTTGATACCACTTTACCTGTCATGACAATTTCCTGCAGAATCCTGGGATTTATAGTTTGCTGAAGCAACAGGACTCTGTGCCTGAGAATTCTAAATACCCCTCCCTCAACTGCAAACCCTGGTATTCCATAGGATGGAACGATGCCAATTAAAGTGGAATCATAATGCTATGACTGTAATGCGAAAGGGTGCTCTGCGTTGGAAAAGACTAGATTGGATGTTTTCTGCTCAGTGTTCAGATGAGTTCTGATATGATTTCCGTGTTCGGATGACTTCTGATATGGAAATACTGGACCATTCTGTGTTGAATGCCCTTATGCACACTATGTGTTTATTCATGTTTAAAATGGTTATAGGTAACTTCTAAGGTCAAAACCTTCCCAGAGAAATGTACAAAAGATTATTAAAACCAAGCGAGGGATAAAATAGGAAATAAAACTAAGTGATTGCAGCGGCTGGAAACACTAATAGTTTAACCCAGTGGCTCTTAACATTTGCTTTACCAGGGAGCCCTGTAAATATAATTTGTTGCTGGGGACCTGCAAGATTTAACTCAAGTTTTAAATATTTAAATTTAGATTAAAACATTCAAATGTTTATTTTATTTATTTATTTATTTATTTATTTATTATTTTTATACAAAACATATATTTAAAACAATTTCTCCATCACAGATTTATACATTTACATGAAAGATTACTGTATTTTCTTTTCTTCCTATATTTCTACCTAAAATCTTAGTATTATCATAAATGGAAATGTTTATTTTATTTATTAAAGACTTCTGAAGACTAAGTTTCAAATCTCCACTCAGACATTGGGTGACTTTGGGCCAGTCACATTCTCTCAGCCTCAGAGGAAGGCAAAGGCAAACCCCTTCTAAACAAATCTTGCCACAAAAACAACAACAACATCTTGTGATAGGCTCACTTTAGGATTGCCATAAGTCCAAAGTAACTTGAAAGTACACAACAACAAAGTGCCACTGATAGCAGAAAGTTCCTTCTAGCCATCATGTCTCTCCCCTTTGAAAACTGACTTATGGTGATCCTAAGGCAAACCTATCATGGGAGTTTTCCTGGCAAGATTTGTTGCCTTTGCCTTTCTCTGAGGCTGAGAGAATGTGATTTGCCTTTCATGGCTGAGTGGGAATTCAAACCCTGGTCTCCAGAGTCATAGTTTGGGTGTGTGCACATGCCTGCAGCCATATCCCTTTTGTCGGTGTGTGTGTGTAGCAGGGGGATGCAGGTGCTGAAACTGCTCTCTTGTTAAAACTGCTCCCTCCGCATCTGCGCATACACACCCTGCTGCCGCATCCCTGTTGCTGCTGCAGTTGTTGGCATCCAGCAGTAGAGCTTTGCAGCCCTCTTGTAAGGGCTCCCTGGACTCCAGATTAAGAACCACTGGTTTAACCTACTCAGCACCTAGCACTTTTAATAGAGCCCAGATTAAAACAAATGCATTTACAATGTTCTGTTTAAAAACTGACAAAGATGGGTCTAGATAGACTTCTATGGTGTACAAGGTTCCAAAGAAAAGCCTTGGTAGGCAACTTGGCCGCCTTCAAATATCGTAGACCACGACTCCTGGTCAAGCCCACTGACCATAAGCCCCTCATTGTGGTTCATGTCGGAACCAATGACACTGCGAGGCGCAGCTTTTACCACATCGCAAAGGACTACGAGCTTATGGGGACAAAGCTTAAGGACCTTGGTGCGCAGGTGGTCATTTCATCTCTCCTCCCTGTTCAAGGATATGGTGCACAAAGGGAAAGGGCAATAGCAGAGGTCAACAACTGGCTCCGCACATGGTGCCGCCAGCAACAGTTTGGGTTTTTGGAACACGGTCTGAATTTCCATGAACGTGGGCTTCTGGCAAGGGATGGGCTGCACCTCACGAAACCTGGCAAGAATGTTTTTGCAAACAGTCTTGCACGGAGGATTAAGAGGTCTTTAAACTAAGTTCCGCTGGGGAGGGAGACAATATTATTCAGGGCAAAGACACGGCGAGTGCAGGGGGGAAAGGCCCAAATTATATTGACCAAGTAGTACAAACGTCCAGTGGTGGGAGGAATAGAAACTATAGTACAGGACTTGCAGGAAGGGCCCGGGGACTTAAGTGTCTCTACACTAACGCGCAGAGTATGGGAAACAAGCAAGATGAACTTGAACTCCTAGTACAACAAAATAAATACGATTTGATAGGCATCACTGAGACCTGGTGGGATGAGTCTCATGACTGGAATGTAGGAATAGAGGGGTATAGCCTATTTTGTAAAAACAGACCAAACAAGAAAGGAGGAGGAGTAGCCTTGTATGTCAAGGATGTTTTCACCTGTGAAGAGATCCATGACTTGAACCCAGAAAGCCAGGTCGAGAGCATCTGGGTAAAAATTAAGGGAGCGAGAAACAATAGGGATATTCTGGTGGGGGTTTACTACAGACCTCCAGCCCAGACTGAGGACCTTGATGATGCCTTCCTCAACCAAATGACCACGCATTCAAAAAGGAGAGATACAGTAATAATAGGAGATTTCAATTACCCGGATATATGTTGGCAGTCAAACTCTGCCAAGACAGCAAGGTCCAGCAAGTTTCTTGCTTGTCTTGCAGACAATTTCATGGTCCAGAAGGTGGAAGAGGCCACAAGGGGATCAAATATTCTAGATCTGATCCTGACCAATAGGGATGACCTTGTTAATGAGGTAGAAGTGGTTGGATCTTTAGGGGGGAGTGACCATGCCCTATTGGAATTTGGCATTCAGTGGGAAGGAGAAGATAAGTGTAGCCAGACACTCATCTTAGATTTTAAAAAAGCGGACTTCTGTAAACTTAAGGAGCTGCTGGCTGAAATTCCGTGGTCAGGAATAGTGAAAGGGAAAGGAGTTCAGGAGGCATGGGAGTTCCTTAAAAGGGAGATACTGAAGGCACAGTCTAAAACTGTGCCAATAAGGAGGAAAAATGGAAGGCATCTGAAGAAACCAGAATGGTTGACTAAAGAACTCTCAGCTGAGCTAAGCGTTAAGAGAAACGTGTACAGGAAATGGAAGAGGGGGGAAACCACCAAAGAAGAATTTAAGCAAGTAGCCAGGAAATGTAGGGAGGAGGTCAGAAAGGCTAAAGCACAGAACGAACTTAGGCTGGCCAGAGACATTAAACACAATAAAAAGGGCTTTTTTAAATATGTCCGCAGCAAAAGGAAAAAGAAAGAGGCGATAGGGTCCCTGCGCAGAGAAGATGGCGAATTACTAACAGGGGGAAGAGAAAAGTCAGAACTACTTAACACCTTCTTTGCCTCAGTTTTTTCCCAGAAGGATACAAGCACTCAACCTGGTGGTTGGGGAGCAGGTGAGGAAGCAGGGGAAATGCGGCACATAATAGGTAGAGAGGTGGTACAAGAATACCTGGCCACACTGGATGAATTCAAGTCTCCAGGGCCAGATGAATTGCATCCTAGGATATTAAAAGAACTGGCAGAGGTCATTTCGGAACCGCTTGCTATAATCTTTGAGAAATCTTGGAGGACAGGAGAAGTTCCAGCAGACTGGAAGAGGGCAAATGTTGTCCCCATCTTCAAGAAGGGAAAAAAAGAGGACCCAAATAATTATCGCCCAGTCAGCCTGACGTCTGTACCCGGAAAGATCCTGGAGCAGATCATTAAGCAGTCAGTTTCTAATCACTTAGAAAGCAACGCGGTAATCACGAGAAGTCAACATGGATTTCTCAAAAATAAGTCATGCCAGACTAATCTGATCTCTTTTTATGATAGAGTTACTAGCTTGATAGATGAAGGGAATGCTGTGGATGTAGCATATCTTGATTTCAGTAAGGCCTTTGACAAAGTTCCACATGACATTCTTGCAAAGAAGCTAGTACAATGTGGGCTGGACAGAGCTACTGTCAGGTGGATCTGTAACTGGTTGACTGACCGTTCCCAAAGGGTGCTCACCAATGGCTGCTTTTCATCCTGGAGAGAAGTGACTAGCGGGGTGCCACAGGGTTCTGTCCTGGGCCCAGTGCTGTTCAATATTTTCATCAAGGACTTGGATGAAGGAATAGAGGGCATGCTCATCAAATTTGCAGATGACACCAAATTGGGAGGGGTTGCTAATACGCCAGAGGACAGGATCAAAATTCAAAATGACCTGGACAGATTGGAGAGCTGGGCCAAGGCTAACAAAATGAAATTCAACAGAGAGAAGTGTAAGGTCCTACACTTAGGTAGAAAAAATGGAATGCTGAAATATAGGATGGGGGACACGTGGCTGGATGGCAGTACGTGTGAAAGGGATCTAGGAGTCTTAATAGACCACAAGCTGAACATGAGTCAGCAATGTGACGCGGCAGCCAAGAAAGCTAATGCAATTCTCGGCTGCATCAATAGGAGTATGGTGTCTAGATCGAGGGAGGTACTGGTACCACTCTACTCTGCTTTGGTTAGGCCTCATCTTGAATACTGTGTCCAGTTCTGGGCACCCCAATTCAAGAAGGACATGGTCAAGCTGGAGCAGGTCCAGAGGAGGGCGACCAAAATGGTGAAGGGCCTGGAAGCCAAGCCCTATGAGGATAGACTTAGAGAGCTGGGTATGTTTAGTCTGCAGAAGAGAAGGTTAAGAGGGGACATGATAGCCATGTTTAAATATTTGAAGGGATGCCATGTAGAGGAGGGAGAGGGCTTGTTTTCTGCCGCTCCAGAGACCAGGACAAGGAGCAATGGATTCAAGCTGCAGGAAAGGAGATTCCACCTGAACCTCAGGAAGAACTTCCTGACAGTCAGGGCTGTCCGGCAGTGGAATCTGCTGCCTCGGAGTGTGGTGGAGTCTCCTTCTTTGGAAGTTTTTAAGCAGAGGCTGGATGGCCATCTGTCGGGAGTGCTTTGAGAGTGTTCCTGCATGGCAGGGGGTTGGACTGGATGGCCCGTGTGGTCTCTTCCAACTCTACATTTCTATGATTCTATGATTCTATGATTCCCACAATCATTTACCATTGACTTATGGAAATTAAAGTCAAAAGATCCAGAGAATGCTTAGTCACCTGCTAGTCACTGGTGGCTGGAGGTTTTCATTTCGATGGACCAATTACCCACTCCAGGTTTTAGTATGAACTTTAAAGAAGCCAGTCATGATGCTGAATGCCATCCCCCAAATACACTTATCATCTTAAATAGTTCTTACAGTTCAGACTGAAACCCAGAGCAGAGCCTGCACTGCATTGCTTGGCTTCAGAGGGCAATCTTGAGGTCTGGTCAGGTTTACAGGGGTGCAGGTGCTATTTTAAATAATCCAGGCACAAAGCGTCGAGGCCTTTTCCCCAATGTGCATGATTGGTTCCATGTACTTCCTGTTTTTTTTCCTTTAAGAAGCTTGGACGCTCAGGTAGCTTCTCATCCACAGGACCCTGCCCAGGCTGAGGTCTGTTTTGGCATGCTTCTTCTCTGGGGAGTGCCAAAGAACAGTGAATCCACTCCAGATTGAACCACTGCTTCTCCTGCAGCTCCTCCAAAGTGAATCTGAGCTCTGTCCCGCCAAACTAGGATCCAGCACTGTCTGAAGATCCATTCAGCTTTAGGAGGTAATACCCAGAGTGAATTCTCACACGCATCCAGCAGCAGATCCACCAGTTACCTCTGTTTGTTGAGCTTAATGCATCACAAAACTGGTGTGTACAGATGCCAGGTGGTAATCACTTGTATAATACTGTCCTTCAACTTGCATTTTGAGGTGGTAGTAGCATTTCATATCATGGTGGCGTCCTATGCCTTCTTGGGTGGTGCATGGGAAACTTGTCCGGTTTGGGGTTTGAGAATACAACCATAGTGAATTGAAGACAGCAGTTTATTTAATGACACAGTAACAGTCCAGATGTCAGCATTCTACTTGCACAAGCTGACAATGAAGCGAACATACACCTCACCATTTCTAGCTGTTTTGGAAAAGCTAGCCAGCAACAACATACAACAAATCACAGGATAATAGAGGAGATAACAGCCAGTCCTGAAACAGCAGTCGTTCAGCCAGAATGGGAAATTGCCAAGTGAGCAACATGTAAAAGCTATTCATATTGTCCTAACATTTCAGATTTTTATTAGTTGAAGAGAGTGCCAGTTAGTCAAGGGCAGGATCAGAATGCTGTGAAAATGCTTAATTTGCTTTTCCTTGAGATTTCTAACAGCTTAATAACTTTGCAGCTTCTGATATTTTTTTTCCCTTGATTCAGAATACTGTTCCTTTAGGATGTCTGTACCGTACTTTGTCTTTGGTCAGCCTGTGGCCTTTCTCTTCAGTGGTTGAGCAAGCTGCAAAGAAAATGACACCATCATCCTCACAGAGGCATTGCTCTTCCTGCAGTCTCTTCACTTTGAGTTAGGCCAAAGTGAGTGGCTGCCTCTGATTCTGATTACAGTATTAATGTTCCTGTCTTAGGAAGGAGAGGCCAATTTCTTGGTGGCCTGACAGGAAAGAACTAGACTTTGGATACTTGTTAAAGAGTAGGGGCCAAGAGAGTTTGCAAGGGAAGCACATTGGGTGTGTTAATTAAGTGCTCTTCAGTGACGTTCAAGTTGCGTTGTTACAACTCTACACAGCAATTGCTTTAGGCTGTATGCAGGCTTAGGCAGATTTTATTGGTTTGGTTGTGCTAGATTTTTACGTGGAAAGGTTTCTTCAAAAGCATAATGTGTGCATGCACATATATATACACACACACATTACCTTACAGAAGAAAATGTTAGAGTCTGTGTTGGGTTGAATGGACTCTTGGCAAATATGATGGCCTTCAGTTTAACTCCTGTTTCCTCTCCCTTTTGCAAAAGAGATGCCTGCTGATTTAGAATATATAAATACTTCTCTAAAATCAGGTTTTTGAGCAGTGGAATTTTGACTCTGGTTTCCCATCTTGTGAAATTTAGTTGTCCTTAGAAGACTAATTAAAGTTGAGGAGGGGGACTAATTATTTTTTTTTTGGAAGGGTCATTAAATTTCAAGGTGCGTTAACCATAATTTCCTTTTTAAGATAGCTTCTTGAAACGGTATGTGTCACTGTCCCATTTTTGATCACAGATTCTAACTGATTTTTAGGTATGTGTTACCTTTTTGGATGCTAAAACGTAAGGTCAGTCACCATGCCAGCAGGAGATTATGGGAGATTTTCTGATCTCTGGATATATCATTGGCATTGATTTGGGCTCATTGCTCCCTTGCAGGATTTGTCAGGACCAAGGACCAAGCAGGTAAGTTTTGGACATACTAATCACCAGTTCTTCAAAATCAAGCCAGTCATGGAATAATGTTATCTCATCAGTAAGTACCAGTAAAGTTTGATTTACATATGTCTTCAGTATTCTCAGATGAGACATGAGCTTTGTTCACTTGTTTACAAGATACGTTGCATTAACAAGTGAAGAGGGGAGTGTGTCCTTTGGCAGAAAAATGTTCTCCAGCCCAGGATATGGAAATCATATAGCAAACAGTGACTGAGATCCTGCATTAAATAGAGGCCACTGCTATTGTTACTAACTAGTGGAGAAAGGAGGGAATGGGAAGGCAATTGAGAAGAGGAAGATGTTACTGGTCTCAGTTTGGAAGAGGAAAGAATAGTGCATTCCCAGACGAAGCACACCTTTGTTTCCCTTCCTCTAGCAGCACAGACCAACCATTTCTTCCACCTAGGAATTGCTTCCCCTTCTTCCCCCCCTCCTACATGTAAGCAGCAGCAGCGTTCCTGAGGATTGACAGATACAGGATGAAAGGATTTGAAAGGGGCATAAAGGACAAGGAAACAGCTTCCTTCTTCCCATCCAGAGAGAGACTTCCACATAATGCAAACTGACACATACATATATCAATAAGGATGCCAGCCCGATTTCTGCTAGCTCAAGGAAGTTTGATGCGTTTCCAGAAAATTTAGAAATGTTTTATTGTAGAGTGATCGTTTCCAGGCTACCTTTAGAATATTCATGGCTTATCAAAGTTCTTTCTTCAGACTTTCACACTGTGTTGTTGGATTTACTCTCAGTGATATGATTCTTAGGCCATTCCACGCTCCACTGTTATAGTGCTATTATTTCACTTTCAGCGTCCTATGGAATCCTGGGGTTTGCAGTTTATAGAGGGGCCCTTAGAATTCTCAGCCAGAGAGCTCTTCAGCCTCAGTCAAAGGCTCTTGTCTTGCTATGGATATGAGGCTAGCAGCCAGGAGGAGGGCAGTGTATTCTCTCTGGAACCCAACCTCTCTATGTTAATAACTCTGAATTACAGATTGGATTGGGGAATATTGGGAAAAGTTACAGGTACTGGACAAGACAGTTTGGGAATTAGAGACACAGGATCTCAAAACTTTCTAACAAATAACTTTATAACTAATAAAATCTCAGGCAACGGTGGATATATACGCTAGTGACTTATAAAGCTGTACAGCTTAGTATGGGCAATCTGAAAGACTGTATCTCCCTGTACAAACTGCTAGAGCCCTAAGATCTACTGTGGAAGGCTTTCTCTTGGTCCTGGCACTGTCCCAGGCTCACCTGGTGAGGACATGGGACACAGCCTTCTCATTGGCTGCTCCCACCCTGTGGAACGCTCTTCTCTGGGGTGGCCCCCTGCCTGCTCTCATTTCGCCATCAGACTAAGACATTTCTTTTAAAGCAGGCTTTTATATGAACTGGGGAGCTTTATTTATTAACTTGTTTTAAAAATGGAATATTGTTTTAGGTTTTAATAATTTTATATGTTTTTAAAATATTTTAATGTGTTTTAATTTATTGTTGGAAGCCGTCTCGGGTCCCACTCTGAGAGAAAGGTGGAATATAAATATAATAAATAACTTCCGTAATCTCTTACCATTGAACATGCTGGCAGGAGCTGTTGGAGACTGAGGTTCAAAACATCTGGACAGCCAAAATTCTTTACCACTGCAGTAGGGCGTCTGAATCAAATGAGAACCTGCTTCATGTGTGTCCTGTCTCTAACCTAATTTCCATTATCTAAGTACTTTCCCAATGTTTTTAATAAGTACATCCTTCCCCCATGTTGATGCTAGAGTCCATCAGCCTTTTGTTCCTTGTCAGTTCTCTTGCCTAGCCTAATTCTTGCCGAAGTAGAGCAACTTCTAGAGCTGGAAAAGATCCCAACCATCCTCTGTTCCAAATCCTTCCTAGTGCAGGAATCCACAGCTAAACCATCGCTGACAGAGGGCTATCCAACTTCTGTTCTGAAACCACCAGCAACCTACTACCTTCCAAGGCAGTCTGTTCCACTGTCAAACAGCTCATACCATCAGGAAGTTCTTACTGATGTTTAGATAGAATCTCCCTTCTTGCAATTTTAATCCATTGGTTCAGGTTGTACCTTCTGGAGCAGGAGAAAATAAGTTTGCTCCACATTTTAAAGATGGCTATCATATCCCCTCTCACTCTTTCATTCTCCAGGCTAAACAAACTAACTCCCCTAGCTGTTCATCATAGTGTTACTGTGCCATATACCCCCAATCTGTGATACAGTATGGTTGGCTATAAATATCATTTAATTGGCATGAAGTAAATGTAAATCTAGCACTTATGGCTAAAAGCTGTGTGGAAATTAAAAGGACTCTGACTGAAAACCTCCTGAAGCTAGGACAAAGGGGCTCAGCATGGCCAGGTCACACATTAGGAGGATCAATCAGAAAACTCAACCTGATGAGGTTTAGATGGTTCTCTAAAGTACCCGAGCCAAAGAGACAATAACAAATGAAGCTGCTAGAAGGAGAATCCAAAAGCTGACATCCTGTTACCTCTTTCTCATAGAAACCATCCATTTGGTCCCTCACCTTTCCTGTCATTAAGAGGCTATCGTCATTTCCTTCAATGCTTTGTCACCTGCTGCAAAGACAATCAGAACTTTCCAGACCCCTTTGTCAGCTGTACCAGAGAGCAATTAATACATTCCCTTTAGGGCAGAAAAAGGGTATTTAAACCCTGGCTCAGCCTCTGATTTCTTGCTAGTACTTTGGACACATGTTGGCATGTTACTCTGTGTGAGGGGCCCCACATCCCTGTTCATTGTAGTGCCCTCAGATGTCCCCAGTCTGAGATACATTGCTTTGATCCTCTTCAACTTCAGAAATGGTAACTATTGCCCATGCACCCCAACTCTTGCTATACAACCTTTCTCTTCTTTACCTTTGCCAGACTTGTGTGGTTTGTGAGACTGCTTGATTTCTTAACATGTGTTTGTGATTTCCCCAATAAAGACATTATTTTTGATTTCCAACTGGTGTCCTACAGTTAGTACTGTAAGGTTACCCTGCCTCTCACAGGCCTCTCTTTTGAACTGTATTTCCCCATCTTTTCACAGAGACATGGGTACTGCTGAAGAATCTCAAGGTTCTTTTGGGGGTAACAATAGGACTTGGTTTTCAGCCTCTTTACCGTCTTTGTTGCCCTTTTATGGACTCATTTTTGCTTGCTGAACTGTACATCTTGAACTTTAGTGCGCAGAATTGAATACAGTATTCCAGGTAAAGTCCGATCAAAGCAGGATAGAGTTGACACTATTACTTCCCTTGATCTGGATGTTTTGTTAAACTTGGTTTCCAGTCCCTTTACCATCTTGGTCACCATCCTTTGAGCACATTCCAGCTTGTCAACATCCTTTTTAGAAGACAGAGAATAGCAGGATTATAGTACAGAACAGCAGAACTAGGCTTTTTCATCTCTGCTTTCCTCAGTAGGTGTGGGTCCAGCAATGGGCCTAACAGTGTTTCTAGTCTTTAAGGAATGTTGGGCTACCACATCTTGCCTCCACCTGCTTCTTCTGCCTCTTGACCCAGCTTGCTTAGAGCTGCCTCACTGAGTGTGAGGATTAGCTCCAGTGATGAAGCATCAGGTAAATGGAAGTAAAGCACCTGTGTGTATCTTAACCACCCATGTGAGTTTAGCAACACAGTCTAGTGCGGGTGGGGCACTCATCTCTTCTCCACTTTCAGCTAGTTTTTCAGATAAACAAACTGAATAATAACAGTAATCAAAAAAACCAGCTAGGCAGGTAGAAAGCCTGGAGTGCCATAGGTGCTCTCCAGTTTTATGGCACTAACTGAGCTTCAGCTTTTTCCTAAGCTCAGAATGGAGATGTAGAGGTGCAGAGATGATGCCTCAAAAGGATGACATAAATGGCCCAGTCCCTAGCATTCCCCTTGAGCTAGAAGCTAGAGAGGCAACAGAAAATAATTCTAGCAATTATGCTGTACTTTAGAAGTGCTTAGTGCACTTCAAAAGGATAAATATTCCCTTATGCCTCTCCCTGGGCTTCAAGCTGAAGCATGTGGTGGTCACATTGTGTTTCTGAAGTAGCTGGAGAAGTGCACACAGGGCAACTTAAGGGACATCCCCAGGCAAGCACCCATACTCTCCCTGGCTTGAAGTTTAAGAAAAACTTTCTCCTGTTGTATGCCTCTTCCACCTCAGATGTTCAATGTAGCTATGAAAACCATTCCCAAACTTGGATTCTGTATGGTATCTGAGGATGAGCATTCAGAGATAAAGCCCCATTCTTTGCATCCTTTACAGGAGGGCAACTTCATATTTTGGAGGAAGTACAAAGGGCATCCATAACATGACCAGAGTTTTGGCAGCTGGAATGGAGAGGAAAGGAGATAAATTAGCAACACTATGGTCATTTCTGCACTACACTATTGTAGTGCTATTATTCCACTTGCCACATCCTATGGAATCCTGGGCTTTGCAGTTTAGGGAGGGGCATTTAGAATTCTCAGCCAGATTGCTCTTTGGCCTCAGTAAACTACAAACCCCTGAATTCCACAGGATGTTGAAAGTGGAATAACACTGCTATAACAGTGTAAGGCAGAAATGGCCTATGAAAAGATGGGGAAAATGGCAGCAGGTAAACAGGTGGGTAATGCAGGAGTATCTTGGCCCAAGGGAGCAGAAGGCCCAAACCTCATAATCTTCTTTACTCATTAGGCTTGTCAATCTCTTCTTGTGCTCACTTCTTCTCTCACCTGTCATTTGTTTTCCTTTGAGAAAAACAAGCCATATGACTCACAGGAAGCCTTTCCAGCAAGCAAGAACCTTGCTGTCCCTCCCTCTGTCCTCCTTCTGGACAAAGGCATACTCAAAAGGCAGAACAACAGTGATGTATTTGAGGCCCTTTCCACATGGCATTTGCCATGCAAAAAGGCACCTGGAGCGTCGCGCGATTGTGAGGAGCAATCTGCACAACACACAATTGCACGATGCTCCAGGGGCTGGCAGGTGCTGATTGTGCACCTTTTCATTTTTGGCTGGAAGCCAAAAATGGTGCATGATCGTGCATTGCTCCCGGGCCCCACGCACACTCACCTGGCGTGTGGAGCCTCCGGAGCTGCGCCGGTTGCGCTTCCTGCCCCAGCGCAGCCTGGGAAACTCCAGGCTGCACTGCGGAAGGAAGAGGCAGGGCTCTCACATGAGCAGGCAGCTCGTGCGGAGCTGAAGCAGCAGGGATGCGAGAGTCTCTCACCGGAGGCTGCTTTCGTGATCTCCGCACCCCAGTGCCGGAAAAAGGTAAGGTGCGGAAAGGGCCTAAGTCTTTTACTTGAAGTCTCAAGTCAAGTCTCAAGTTTCTACCTTCAAGTCTCAAGTCCTTGAAGATACTTCCAAGTCAAGTCTCAAGTCAAGTCTCAAGTCTGGAAGCCAACTTTATACCCCAACCAAAATTTCAGAATTAATGGATAGATTGAAATAAATTCAGTTTTAACAGATTAAGCAGAGTCGGCTCTCCACATTTGCCATTTTGCCATCTGGAGCTTTGGAAGTGGGAAGTAGGATCCTATTTTACTCCCCATTACTGAAGATTCAAAAACTTTAAAAGAAAGGATCCTTCTTCCTCAAGCCCATTGCCTAGCACATTTGCTGTTCTCCTCCGAAAAATGCACCCTGCACTCTGGGGGCGAGTCTTGTCTTTTGCTCTTAGGAAACATTTTAGAAGGCTCCTCCAATATGCAGCAGGGACAGGCTGCTGAGCAGACCTGAAGCCTGCCTCAAGCCCATTGCCTAACCTGTTTGCTGTTTCCCTCTGAGAAATGCGCTCACACCTAGGGCCTGAGAGAGACTGTCATGTGACTAGTAGGCAAAAAGAGATGGAAGCATTGTTCAAAGTCGTAAGGTTTCTGGATGAATGCGTTATGTTAACTGAACCAAGGGCATCAAGTCAGTCATTAAAAATATACAAGTCTCGAGTCAGTGCATCATTTATGGCCGAGTTGAGTCAGAGTCAAGTCACAGAAGTGACTTAAGCCTGACTTGAGTCTGAGTCTATCGACTTGAGTCTACGTCACTGCAGAACAATATCAGAAGGAAGACTGCAGCCTGGCACAACCCCGTTTGAAAGGTTTCTGAGGTGCTGCACGCAGATTGGGGTGCTGGGAAAGGACGTCTGCAGCGCTCTCCCAGTCCCAGGGTGCCTTGAGAACAGCACTTGCAGGAGGACCCTGAGAGGCCTTTCCGGCTGCCTGTTCTTGATCTGCCCTGTGACTCAGAAAGTGCTGCAAATATCATTTCCCTGCACACTGATCTCCAGCACCTCAGAAATGCTTCAGCAAGGGCGCTGCCAGACTGCAAAGGTAGAGTTTTGGAGGTGGCGCTGTGGTAGCTGGGAATGGCTCCATTTTGATTGTTATATTGGTGATGCAAGATCCCAGCCACTTGTGCATGTTTACTGTAAAGTGCACATTAATTTCAGTGTGACTTACTCCTGAGTAAATATAGAAAGGATAACATCCTTGTCCTTACAGTATTCTCTTCTATATCAGAGAAGCAAGTTTTAATTTGAACCGCTTTATGGTGGGAACAAATGCAGGTCCCTAAATCAGTAGTGTCATCGCAGATCCCTATATGTTCAATTTCTCATGAAGTCAAAGAAAGTTGTGATAAGATTACAACTAAGATTAGTTGTGACTGATTTTTCTAGAAAATTTTCCTGGCATTGCAAAGTAGAGTCAGAGCAGTATGAAATTATTTGGTCTATTACAATTATGTATGAGCATCCTCTCTGTCATCTTTTTTGTTTCATCAGGGTATTAGAAATTCATTCTTCTTTTCTTTTGTTTTTGTTTGTAATAATATTTCCTTATGTGGAATTTACACTTTTACTGGATGATTTGCTGCCTTAGAATAAATGGAAAAACAGATTGCCAGTACAGCGTAGTGATTTGAATGTTAGACTATGACCCTGGAGACCATAGTTCGATTCCCTACTTGGCCATGGAAACTCATTGGGTGGTCTTGGGTGTATCACACATTCTCAGACCCCCCAAAACACCATGATAGATTTGCTTTAGAGTCGCCATAAGTCAGAAACAACTTGAAAGCAGACAACAACAACAATGACAACAACAGTTGCATCCTGTACCTTTTAAGTATTTAAAAGCTGTATCAAGAGGCCACAGTCTCTTAGGCCATTTCTGCACTACAGTGTTATAGTGCTATTATTCCACTTTCACCATCCTATGGAATTCTGGGGTTTGCAGTTTAGAGAGGGGCATTTAGAATTCTCAGCCAGTGAGTTCTTTAGCCCCATTAAACTACAAACCCCAGAATTCCACAGGATGTTGAAAGTGGAATAATAGCACTATAACTGTGTAGTGAGGAAATGGCCTTAGCGATGCACATTTAACACTGTAGTCTTATACAGGAAGTCCTCACCTTTTGTCACCCCCTTATCTGACAACTTGCTCTTTTGATGCTTCCAGATTGAGGACAAGTTCCATTAATTTGATGGGGATTCCACTCTTTCATCAGTTCTTCTTGTCTACAGAGGCTTGCTTGGAACTACTCGCACATCTGTGCTGCTTCAGAGCAAGCTGGGGCCAGGGGTGGGGAAGGTGCTAAGCCAGTGGAGATAACTTTGCAAGCAGCACATGTGTGGTTGGTCCCAGGTGAGGCTCCACAAGTCCTTCATGCTCCCTGCAGCAGAGTCCATGGGTTCCATTTTTCAGCCAATTCCATTTTCTAAGAGTACTCTGATCTCTAACCTGTCAGATAAGTGGGGGAAGCCTGTACATGCATAACTTGGGACTCTCATGGAACTCACTGGGACTTATTCTGATGTAGAAATGCATAGGATTGTTTTCTGAGTCCTACTGAAATTCAGTCAGGCAAAAGCACGTATAACTCTGTGCTATACTGAACCATAGCCTATCTCCTAACTCATTTACTTTATTTTCTTTTTAATTCTTTTAAATGTTTTAGCAAAGTTTGATCAATTTGGTAGCTTAGATGCAAGCATATTTAGAAACCGACATTTATCTACATAAGGGAAATGTTGGGGACAGAGGAGCCAAGGTGAGCTACAGCTGGGCTTCAATCCATCGCTTTGTTGTGAGGTTGCTCTTTGTTTCTTCCCTGAACAGCCGTGCCATTTATTCCATGTCCCTCCCTGGGTTCCTGTTAATCTTATTTTACGAGGCTTTGCATTGGACAGCCAGGCACTTCTTGTTTTTGTAACTGGGAGACAAACAGTGGTGCAGACCTGAGCCACAATAAGACCATTAATCAGATCTGTTACAGGCTCTTCAAGAACCTGCCTGCGCTTTGAGCAATGTGAATGGAGAAGAGGCTACTTGAGCATACATATAACTCTTTCCGAGATGCCTTATTTCTTTCGTACATATTTGGTTCTTCGAAGAATACAAGAGAATAACCAAATGCGGAAATCTGCCTCTTTTCGTTCAAATGCACACCGTGAAACTCTAACCCTCCTTCAGTCAATAGCCATGGGTGGGACACATCTGAGGCAATTCCTTATCCTGTTTTTGTACCATCCGTTGCCTCTGGGAAGTAGTTCCTTTGCAAACAGTTGGGAAATTAAAATGTTAGCCAGTCCTGTAGCTATTTGCTGGTATGGCAACTTGGAGAACTCCTTTGTGGTTAGACAATAATTGTAAAACTAAATGGAAGGCCTTTGAATGTTAATTGCCTGTTGCTGAAAATCTTTTTAATTAGAGTGCATTGCATTTGTGTTTGCATAATTATTATTATATTTAACAGCCTTTTCGGGAAACTGTTTTGAATTAATGTTTCAATGTAATTGCGTGTCTTTTAACTTTTCTTTGTTTGTCTTTTAACTTTTCTGCTACCTCTAGTTTTAACTATATTTTAACTATATTTTGTTTTGTCTTAGTGAGCTGCCTTGGGTATCATATTAAGAGAAAGACAGGAAATGAAATTAATTAATTAATTAATTAATTACTTTATTGCTGCTAGCTTCTGTGTTTTCCTTTCATTTTCTATTTTGTTTTTGCTTTGTGTATACAAACACAACAAGCACACTGGATGTGGAGCAAAACCACACCCAGCAAATCAAACTACTGGATAACTTGGCATACAATTCATAAATGTATGCACTGGCATGAGTCTCCTGGGATAGTGTGGGAGCAAGCTTAAATCAGCAATAGCAGTTAGCAGTTATATTTCTATACTGCTTATCAGCTAAGCACTCCGTAAGTGGTTTACAATGTATATAGCTAATTGCCCCCAACAAGCTGGGTACTCATTTTACCAACCTACGGAAGGATGGAAGGCTGAATCAACCTGGAACCCTGCAGGATCGAATTTACAATGTTGTGGCTGCAGTACCGGTATTTAACCACTGCACCACCAGGGCTCTTTACCTGGTGGTAAATAGGGAAAAAAGAAAGTACAATATCCTAAATACTAATATCAAATAACAATGCTAAGCATTAACATTAAATACCAGTACTAACACTAACTACCAAAGGAAAAAAAAATAAAACAAAGGTAGTTTCCCACTTTCCTAATGTGGACTATTATTAGTTCTATATAAAAACAGCAACTTCTCTTAACTACAAATATTGTTCATGTGCTTCCACTGCTCAATATGTGAGGAGGCTGGGCATCACTCCATAGCTACTCAGTGCCCAAGGAGGATGCTGGGGGTAGGGCTGACCAGGCAGCCCTGGGAAAGAGTGACTCACCAGAAAATGAGCAGGTGGTTCAGAGAAAGAGTCATAGCAGACAGACATGATGAATTCCTCCATATTCCACAACCAAAAAATGTACCCACGCATGACTTTCAGGGATGCATGTGGATGCCTCTAAAAGGATTCTAGCATTTATAGTGGAAATGGAATCAATGCACCGTGGAAAAAGATGCTGTAGGTTGGATGTGGATTGCCCATGAACAAAGATGTTTCTTATGGAAAAATTCCCACTCTTGAAAAATATGGGAGGTGGGTTTTCTGGCCGTGGCTTCCTCCTCCTCCCCCACCATTACCACCACCACCTCCTCCTCCCCCGTCTTCCTCTTCCTCTCTTCCTGGTCAGTTCCAGCCCCCTGTAGCCCCTAGCTTTCAGTCTGTTGTTGGGTTAGAAGATCTTCCAGTACATCATCAAAAGCGGGTGGCTTGGAGGGGAAAGGAGTACCAACAGAAATCATCTCCACATCATCTTGTGTGAATGGCATCCTTTGCTGGATTACTGAAGGATTTCTACTAGAGATCTCCCACTCTGGATCCATTCTTATATTCAGTTACAATGTATTCCATCTTTACCATTTCTTTATTGTTTCTTTCTTTATTATATTTTTATGGGGGAAACTTTGTAGTGGTATAATTATATTGATATATATCTTTTTGTAGTGGCTTTTTCCTCCTCTTTCTTGTTAATGAGCTTCTGTCTTTGTGGTCGGTTGTTTAGAAAAGTAACAAACGCACATAGTTACTGGAGAAAAAGCAAAATAAAAGTGAAGAATGAAGACTGCAAGGCATCAGACCAGGCAGACAGAACGGTGAAATCAAGGCCAGATTTCTACTCTCAAATTTATAGAAGAGTTTCACTTTGAGTGGAGCTAGCCTAGTTTTGTAATATGAAGGAGTCATAAAGTTGGAGCGGGTTTATTGTCGATGCTGTGCATCTTCCTGCCCTGTGTGGGAAATGGGGAGTGTGTGCATCTCCAAGTGATGGTTCTCTAGCCCTTGCTTCATAAGCTGAAATGAAGGAGAGCTTCCCAGTCCTCAGGTAACAAGTTCAATTATCACTCCGCCCTTACCACCAAGAGTCTCTCCTACTGTTCATTCAAAATCGACTCTCTGTGTCTTAAACTTATCAGATCAAACTTTGCCATCTGGCCAAGGATAAGGGCAAAGAGCAAAGAGTCTTTTCACACCACACTATTATAGCACATTGATTCTACTTTATCTGCCATAGTTCCATCCTGTGGAACCCTGGCATTTGCAGTTGAGGGAAGCATATTTAGAATGCTCAAGCAAAGAGCTCTGGTGTCTTCTTGTTGTGTGCCTTAATGTCAATTCTGATTTATGGTGACTCTTAAGCTGCGCCTATCAGAGGGTTTTATGGGGTTCAGTCAGAGCGTGTGACCCACCCAAGGTCATCCAGAGTTTCCGTGGATAAGTGGGAATCAAACCCTGCTCTCCAGGGCCATAGTCCAATGCTTAAACCACTACACCATGCTGACTTACCAAACTATAAATCCCAGGCTTCTATAAGATGCTGCAATGGCAATTATAATCACAAGACTTTGCATAACATAAAAGGACTCCAAGTTTCTGCACTTTTGTATGAAATAACCCTTCAGATTTTTGAAGAGCACAGCATGTCCATCTCTTTGGTCTGATCTTCTCTAGAATAACACATCCAGTTCTTCCCCCTTTCCTCACTAGAATTATTCTCCATATGACTGACCATTTTTCTTGGGCCATTTCCGCACTAGACTTATAGACCTATGATTCCACTTGCAACCTCCTATGGGATCCTGGGGTTTGCAGCTCAGGGAGGGGCCGGCCAGCCCCTCCCTGAACTGCAAACCCCAGGATCCCATAGGAGGTTGCAAGTGGAATCACAGCGCTATAACAGTCTAGTGTGGAAATGGTCTTGGTCTCCTCTGAATCTGTTCCAAATTACCTTTCCCCTTTTTAAATTGAAGCACTGACAATTGGGCACAGAATGTCGTGGTCTTTTTGTGCATCTTCTCCTATGAGTTCTCCAAGAGGCAGAAGACCTTGAGAGCAGTGGGACGACTCACAGTTCTTGGAAGCAGTGGTACTCTCAGAGTGGTTTTGCTGTAGGTCAAGATCTATTTGGCTGATTTTCAATGGCCGGGTTCCTAAACACACAGACACGCTCAGGTGTGGGTGGGTGTTGTATATACGTGTTTTGTTGGCCAGTACAGCTTAATTTTGAAAGTGCTGTAAGGTTCTTGTTATTGGTCAGGATTATAGGGACAGAGTCATATTATAAGAAGTAGTGATGTGATCATGCAACCAACTTTATCTGAAGAGGAAATTAAGTTTTTCTTTTTTATGGTTAATATTTCATGGTTTGTCCTCTCTAAAAAGATACAAAGTCACTTTTTCATGTCAGTTCTCTTCTCTTTGTTGCTTTGTGCTGACATGCATGCCATTAGGGAACATTATATTATCCTCTGTTTTAAAAGTGCAAGGTTGCTAACTGGAGGAACCATACACCAAATGATGAGTAAATTCAAAGAAGAGTCTTGAAACACCTTGGAGACATGTGGCTGGCATCTTGTTCAGTAGTTATGAAATTGTAGGCTGGATCTACAATCCCCAAAGTGCTGGGGATTCATATTTACAGCCATAAATGAGAAAATGTGATTCCCCGAAACCCACCTTTGCAGCCTGAAGAACCCCAGCTGAAAGGTTTCCAAGACACTGAAGATCAGTGTCTAGGAAATGATATCAACAGAACTCTCCCAGTTGCTGGGTACCATAAGAGAAGCAGCTGTGGCAGGACTTCTTGGGGATGCTTGCACTCCCCATTTCCTACAGGAGGACTCTGTTCTTGATAAAGCTTGCAATTAGGAGAATGCTAAAGACATGATTTGCCAGTGCCCAGTCTTAAGTGCCTCAGAAACCCTTCAGGCTGAAAAGGTAGCTTTTGCATGGTGGCATCATCAGAGGTAACTACAATAATGGAATTCCGCCACTGTAGTTATGTCTGCTAATGCAGGCCTCAGCCTAACAAGTATTCAGTGGTGGAGCTTGGAGTGTGTGGAGGGTGGCCAGGGTGTGTGGTGGTGGGAGGGGACGTGGCTACAGTGGGAGGGGCGTGGCTGTGGTGTGTGGCGGCATGGCCAGGGTGCATGGGGGCGTGGCCATGGGCTGGGATGCCCCAGAAACATTGCCACCCGGGGCAAATCGCCCCCCCCCGCCTCCACATCCCTGTGCAACTGCAAGTATTATTTGGCCCAAGGTTTCATCGACTTCAGTCATTTTCATCAAGTGTATCTTATGAAGCAGGCTAAAATCCATGAAAGCCTCTGGCAAATAAAGCATGTTAGGTTTCAAGCTGCTACACGACTCTTTAGCCTAAATCCATTGTTAGTCCCAACTACAGTAGATATCTTGAATCAATGCAAACTTGATAAGTCAACATTTACATAGGTTCTTTAATTCACTGGATCAGTTCTTGTTAAGACTAAGAATTGGATTTCGGCCTTTGGTAGTTTCCCATAGACCCCCCTGCAATGCCCCTGGTAACTACAGACAACTATAGACAGGAAAAGAGAACAGTAAAGAACAAAGAAAAAGTAATTTCAGTTGGAATGTAGGATGTAAATTTAGATGCAGATTTACATCTATTGAACATTTCAAACATACTCTCCATTTTTAGTTCATTAAAGACAAACCAGAATATATTAATCATGACTAAAGTTGCAGTCCCGAACCTTCTTACAAGGAAGGAAACCTCCCTCAACTGTGTGGGGTTCATTCATAAGTAGTTAACATCTCTAATTACATGGCCCATCCATCCTCATTACTTTCAGCAGAGTTTAGATGCATTTTAACTACTGCCTGGCTCACTGGAAATATGGTGAGTTCAGTATGTTACAGTAAACACAGAACAGCATATAGCCGTGATTATAGTCATTGTATCATCTTCAAGATAATGTTCAAGAGCTCTGAACCATCCTAAAATTACCATGATGCAGCAGTCTGTTTCAGCTATGGGAGCTGAGGTGTACCCTACCACCATGAACAGCTTCCTCATCATTTACCTTGCTAGGTCTGATCTGATCCTATTAGGCTGTGCAGCTGAAATGAGTTGGCCTCCAGTGCACACACTAGAGCCAAGAGCATGCTACAGTGTATATTTACTAAAAAGAAATAGTTGGAGGAATCCTATATGACCATTATGAACTACATAGCACTGTAAGTACAGTGCTACTTAAGGGATAGTGGTCAGACTCTCCCCAACCCACTTACTGATAAGCAACTGTGAGATCAGCAGTGGTGTGTTCCTCTGTGAACAGAGAAGCAGTTGCCTGATGTTCCCACCCCCTCCTATGAGCAGTCTCTGGTACAACAGGCAGGAAAAAAAGACCCCTATCATAAATCCTCCTCACCCGAGGGGGTGGCTGAAAAATCAGACAGCCACTTCTTTATCAACAGGGGGAGGTACTCATGTCAATCCCAGCAGCTGTTTACTGGCGTTTGGGAAACTTTCACTGAACTTTCACATTCTCTCCATAGCTCCTAAACGAGTGGCTCCATAGGGATCATTCATATGTACAGCCTAACTGTTGGTTATGTATTCATAACTGCCCAACAAGATTCTGGCCCTTTCATTTTTAAAAAAGCGTAACTTCTAATGCTTCACTTCGTATAGGTTTTTTGAAAGTTGAAGATCCACTGACCATGCTGCCAAGTACAGTGGCCCTTTTGACTTTTTTTGAGGGTTCGGGGATCAGAACCCTTGTGAAAGTCAAAAAAAGACTGCAAATAACTCTCCTCCACCCACCCAAGTGAGCACTCCCCTTATAATTCCCTTCCAGGGCTCCCCTCCCATTCACTTGTGTTTCACCAGGGCACACTGCCTTCCAGGCATGTAGGCGAATGAGTGGAGGGGGAAAAATGAGTGGAGGGGGAAAAATGTGCACACTACTGCTGCTCACTCCCAGTCACTTACCTATGCATGCACTCACACCCTCCCCATTCACTTGTGTTTCACTTACCTATGCATGCACTCACACACTCCCCATTCACTTGTGTTTCACTTACCTATGCATGCACTCACACACTCCCCATTCACTTGTGTTTCGCCCGGCTGCACTGCCTTCCAGGTGCCCGGGCAATAGGCAAGTGAGTGGGAGTGGGCAGCTGCACATGTGCAAGTGCTCGCCCTCCCCAATTCGCTTGCCTTTTGCCTGGCCGTGCTATCTTCCAAGTGCCCGAGTGATAGGCAAGTGAGTTGGAGGGGGCAGCGACACGACCAGAGATGGTGCGTGAGGGGTTCTGCCTGTCATTTGCTTGCCTTTTGCCCGGGCCTATGGAAGGAAGACATGTATGCCAGGGCAAAAGGCAGGGGCATGGGAAGGGGGGAAGGGGGGGAGGGGGGAGGCAAGCAAGCACCGCACAAACAATCAAGTTTGCAAAAGTCAAAACCCCTGAATGTGGAGGGAGGACTGTATAGAGAACCTAACAGTAATCTGAATAAGATAGGAGAAGACTGACAAGAAAATCTAACTAGATGGAGACATCTCGTTGTTGTTGTTGTGCACCACTAAGTTGTTTCTGACTTATGGCAAACCTATCGTGGGATTTTCTTGGCAAGTTTTCTTCAGTGGTTGGGGGTTGATCATTGCCTTCCTCAGAAGCTGAGCAAGTGTGACTTGCCCAACTGAGGTCATCCAGCATAGGTTCAGTCAGGAATATGCAACTGTTCTTCACTATATGGCCCAGCCTTCCAGGGTCTGGAGGAGAGCTCACCACATAATATTCACTGGAACTGTTGTTCTGATAATAGCCTGAGATACTTGGTTGGGTTTTTGTTTTTTTGTTTTGTTTTGTTTAAGGCTTCTGGCAAATAGTTGAAAGAAAACCTAGATTTCTAGTCACTGTCAACATTTGATGGTGATCTTCTGGATATTCTGGTAACATCTGGAAAATCTCCCACTAGGCCTTTGATTTGCAGAGTTTGAAAGAACAGGCTTGATAGAAGAATCACTGGCTGTTGAGGTCATAACTGTACAGCCACTAAGTAGAAATCAGCATCGTTAAGATCAGTGGGGTGCCCCGTGTAAACTGTGCACTAATAATAGCTGTCCTCACCCAGAAATTGGCCAGTTTTAAATTGCAATTTTTAAACTTAAAATAAATATTTTAAAACAGTCCAACCATGTATTTAAAATCCCCCAGATACAAAATGGGGGAAGAGGTTCTTTTTTTTTTTTTACAAGATCAAGCTCATTGTGCAAGACTTTTGAGTTTCATAGAGTTCAGCTCATAGAGCCTGGAAAAGTTTCCTTTTTGGACCACAACCTACAGAAACTTCCAGCTACTATGGCCACTTTTTTCTAAGCTCTAGCTGGAAAATGGTTACAGTCATCCCTCCACATTCACTAGGATTAGGGGTAGAAGACCCCATGAATGTGAAAAAACTGTGAATAGCTCTAGGCCCTCCCAAACCATATTTAACACACAAAAAAGTATGATCACCGTATTCAACCCACCATGGATTCCTTTGAGGCATCAGGGTTCCTTCACAAGGCAGAAGTGAGTGGTTGGTGGGGCTTACCGCCACCTCCATTGCTGCCTCACACCATTTTTAATAGGGACTTACAAGCCTCGTTTGCAGTTTCTCAGGCTAACGAGGCTTGCTGTCCCTATTAAAAATGGCATAGGGAGGCAACAGAGGTGACAGCAAATAATCCATGAATAATCAAATCCACAACAGTGAAACCCACAAATGTGGAGGGCTGACTGTATAAGCAATTCAAACTTCTTTTTCTAGAACGACTATCATTTTTTTTCCTCTTGCTAACGCTCCTTGAATGAATGTGACCCAATGGTTTAGTGTTGGACTTGGGCTCTGGTTGTGCTGACTAGGGCTCAGGGTCGAGTCCCCGCTCACCTCTGAAAGTCGCTCGGTGACTTTGGGCAAGTCACACTCTCTCAGCCTCAGAAGAAAGCCATGCAAACCTCTTCTGCATAAGTCTTGCCAAAAAAACAACAAACCCTAGGACAGGCTGCCATGTGTTGGAATCAACATGAAGGCACCTAACAACAGCAATGAGCTATACTTACCTCTTTCTATTTCTTCTGTTGATGTCACTGTTCCCTCTTGTTCATATCAACAGCATTTCTAGCCCATATGTGAAAGTTCCCTATTTTATGTCTCCTTTTCCCTCTGAGAAAGATGGACTCAAAATAAGGTCTGTTTCTTCATACCAGTATGTTGACACCCAGTTCAGTTCCACACAATCAGATACCATGGTGTAGGATTTTTTTCTCTGTCTTCAAAACAGATTCTAAACTCAAATGTGTGGAACCAGTGCTGGTAATAAGAGCTAACGCTGAAGATAAACTAAATAAGAACCCAAAATAATGGTAATGAAAAGATTTACTAGAAGAGTCAATGAACCAGAGTTGAACAGAGACAAAAGACCACCATGAAGCAACTGGATCAAAGAAGCTGAAGCACCACTATGCCTGAGGCCTTCTTGTTTATAGCACCAAAAGAGTTCAGAGAAAGGTTTCGAAGGTGATGATCGCTGCTTTCCTAATTGAGGAAAGAGGAATCAGGAAGGGTGAAGAAAGAGAAAAGGTACTACCGCAACGGAGAGATTTGAAGCCAGCCACGTCATTTGGAATTAGGTAATGATCAATAGCTTAATCCAGGTCAATCAAAATACTAGAGGTCAGAAAGATTTGGTTCCAATTAATTTAGTGGGAGTGCACCTAGTTCCTGAACATTTCAATGATGCAAAGCTGAAGCCCTACTTTGTGACAAAGCAACTACAGAACACTTCCAAGGAAAGGCCTCTTTCCCCTACCCACCGAAGCAGGACTTCTGAAGCAGTTTATCCAACCAGGTACCCTCTGGGTGTGTTGGACTGCTACACTTGTTGGCTGCAGTCCAAAATCCCCTCCTTGTACTGTAGATATCTACATTCAGAGATATCCTGCACCAGCACTACACAACCCCCATGCGGAATAGCAATATTGCACAACACACATTGATGACAGGGTGCCATTGTGCAATGTGTAATGTACAACCTTAAGGAACAACGCACAAGGGTAATTCACAATGTGCAGTTGTGATGCGAAATGCCCAATGTGAAATTGCAATGCACAAAGTTCTTTTATGCATAGCTCCACTTCTGCTGCTGCCAGCAGAATATATCTGTTGTGCTATAAAGAATAATTCGTCTTGCCCGCAAAACAGAATTTTCATATAAATACATCACTAACAGGATATCTAATATCCTCTAATATCCCCAACTAATATCCCCAACTAGCAGGACCATTGGCTATGTGCTGGTTCGGGATGATAACAGGCTTTATGCAGTATATGTCATGGTGGTGGGCTCATTAGTGGAAGGTTGTTCTAAGAAGACATGTAAATTCTAACCTGGCTCATCCTTGTGTTCTGAACAAGAAAGTGCAATTTTTTAAAAAAATATCACCACAAAATGGCAATTGGGGGATGGTGGTGGATGTTGTCCTTGGAAAAAATTGACTGATTTTGTGCATATCCATCAATGGGTAGAAAGATGTTGCCTTGTTGAGTGGACTATTAAAAAAAAAAAATAGAAATTCAGATAGGCCACTTTGTGGGCAATCAACCTGACTCTTTCTTTTGCTTGCCGCGTGCAACCATAGGAAGGAACGATGGCAGTTAAAGTGGAATAATAGTAGCGTATCTGTGCAGCATCTGAAGTCGGTTTAGCTGCCACATTGCAAACACTGGCAGTGGCGGGTGGGCCCTTCCGTGTTGGTAGAGACAGTGAAACCATTCTGAGTTTTAGTGTGAACTTTGAAGGTGCTACCAATGTGTGGAACTTAATCCCAAAAATGGGTTCAGCACCTTGGAGGGTACCTTTAAAATTCTAATGAAAAACCAAAGCAGATTCATTGCCCCCACCAACATGGAAGCCATTAGTTAGAACCAAGCAATAATTCTTTGAACTCTATACCCCAATTTGCAAATAGGGCAGAAATATCCTTCCCTTTCGCTTTCCTTTTAACGCTCCTTTAAACCTGAGATACTGGTATGCAGTCTTCTAGCTTATGGGATCTCCTTTGTTTTGTACTATACCCAGTTGGGGCCAGGCACTCAACAATGGCTGAGATGGGTGGAGGTACACTAAGAATTAAGAAACAATCTCCTTACAAACACAATCTCTGCCCAGGGATTTGCGGTTATTGTGGTTATAATTCAAGCTCACAAATTCTTTCATACAAAAATGCCAGCCTTGGTTTTGCCTTAACCCTAACCCTAATTTAACAAGGGTGAGAGGAATAGACACTTTTGAGTTGTTACTACTGTTAAATGATATGAAATCAGAAGCTCTTGTTTGATATCTAATGGGAGATCCTACACAACTTTCTGCCCACCTGTGACTCAGGAAATGGGCTGTGTGAATCTCTTCTCAGCTACAAGGCTCTGCCCAACATCAATCCATACTTTCCATCCCAGCCTGGAAAATATATACTTTGCTGTATCAGAGAGGGGACAAAAGGAAGAACATTAATGATGTGTTGGTGATAGGTGTTGCCGTATTTGAGGAAGCACTGGAACTCCAGACTGATATAAGGAGGCAAATTGTCCTCTTAACAGTGTCAACTCCATTGATTCTGGAAATTATTCTCTCAGCAATGGTTCATATAGGGCCATCAGAGATACATGTTTCATCCAGTCAACAGGACGCCTGAAAGTATTTGAAACAAGAGGTTGGATCCTCGAGAGAAAACTGAGGAAGGAAGACAACGCCTGAGTGAGGAAGCTGCAAAGTAAATATCTGTGTGCGGTGGAGCCAGGCATTGACTCTGACTTCTATTAGCATTACTTTGCTATTTCTTCCTTTTCATTCACTCCTGGAAATTTTCCTTTGAAGGTAGATAATTTTATAAACTGCTGAATGCATGGTTTCCAGAGCCTCTGGCATTCAGCAAGAGAGACTGGCTTTTAATCTAGCTCTTCTGTTCTTGTATTAAAGGAAACATTTTCAAAGCGATGGGGGCATGTTGCTGATACAAAGATGTCCTCCCTGCAAGTAAGAGGATGTAGGTGTGTAACACAGATCTACTTGCTTTGAAAATTCACCCTGAGGGGGAAGGCAGTACAGATGTTTCCCTGTGACTTATAATAATATTGCAATAAAACAGAATGTGCTTCTTGTATCAGCGTTGGTTTGCTGTTCTGCTAAAGATTTGAACCAATTTCCTTTTGAAAAGGGAAAACTAGTTTTGAGCAGTACAAGCAGTCATGTGTCATCAGGTCAGCCACCTGAACATGGGCTGAATCTATGAATAGGCCATTTTGAGGAGAAATTAGCCAATTAGGACTAATCCTAACGGTTCACTCAGAAAGCTGTTTGCCAGCCACAGTGATGAAAGTGAATTATGGGGGTGGGGGCATTGTTAGTGGCTGAGATCTTTTCCCGGGAAATCTATCATAAGATTTTGCTTGGGCTGAACTATGATATATTTCCCCTCTCTCCTGGAAGACTCACCTTCCTCCTGGATCTCTCCCACCCTTTTAGTGGCTGATGGCCAGTGGGTCTATTGGAGAAGTATCTGGCTATGTACCAATAACCTAACACACATTTACAGCATCATCCTCCAGGACCTCTGGAAGACCCTTAAGAGATCTGGGAAGATAGCTAGACACTCTTCTAATGCCTCCCATTGCCTCCAGCCACTAAATGCTTGTGGAGAAAAGCCTTCACAGGAAGAAGATAAATCCTGCAGGGGTTTTGGCCATTGTGTGAGGGAGGTATTGAACTCCTCCTTCTGCATTGACCCCAGAAGTTTAATACGCATGTGCCATTAACAGGACACCACTGAATATCTCTGTACCTTTTTAAAACAAAGCAATCTAATCCACACTTTTCAGATTAATATGTTGACTGAAACACAGTTGTTTTCATATGTTTCCAAATGTTGTAGTACAGTCCTCTGCCCCAAAAACAGCTTGCATCTGGTGAGAGGCCCTTCCTCCATTCAAATTGCCATTGCTTTGGCCTCTGAAGGAGAGAAGAGCAGCCAGGCATAGTCCAATAATGCTTTGGCCCAGTGGCTGGTGAGAGTCCCTCCCTGCATGTTCCAGCTGCCATTGCTCTGGCCTCTGAAGAAGAGAACAGCAGCCAGTGTCAGCTGGACTTAATCCGGTCCCCTACTGCCATTCTCCTTTCCTTATGTGTCATGTCTTATTTAGACTGTAGACTTAAGGGCAGGAAACTGTCAAAATAATGATTTGTAAACTGCCCTGGGAGCCTTTTTGGATGAAGGGTGGAGTATCAATACTTTAAATGAAGAAAAAGAAAATAAATAAATAAATAATAAATATGACAGTACATACATTAAGGAAAGCTACATGCAAAAACCAAGGAGAGCTGTGTTTAGAAATGGCCCATCTGTTAGGGAAAGCTGCACACAAAAATGCGTATCGTGCAAAGTTGCATACAAAAAAACCATGTGTTTTCAGGCACTTTTAAACCAACATTTTGAAAACACATGTAGAAATCAGATGAGACAGTGCTACTGTGCAATTAAATACATGCAGAGCTGACATGGACCAGAAATGCCCTGATTCATTCAACCATAAAAGCAGCTATTATTGTTGTGTGCCTTCAAGTCATTTCCAACTTATGGCAACTCTAGAGTGAAACTATCATGGGATTTTCTGGGTCTGAGCGTGTGTGATGTGCTCAATGTCTCTCAGTGGGTCTCCATGACCGAGTGGGGAATCTAACACTGGTCTCCAGGGTCGTAGTCCAAAGCTCAAACCACTGCACTATGCTGACTCAACAATTTATTATAGAAGGGTATTTTAGATCAAAACTGAATCCTGTATGTCAGTGCCACTCACAGTGGTAGTCTGTGGACAGTGCTTGTCTGCTAGCCATTAGCTGGTGGTCCATGATAATATTCCACAAAAGACAAAAACAGTTGTAGCCAAAGAGCACAAATAGGGTATCAGTTTCTGGCATATTTGGGAAAATAAATGCCAGTTCCTCACATCAGATACCCTGAGATGCACTGCTCTAGATATGCAACTGACCATTCCCATAAGCTTCTGTAAAGCAGTTCCACCTATTTTTTTCTGAAAGAAGATTGTCAAAACATCTGCATTTGTACCCAGATCTTTAGAGGAAGATTTTGGATAGTGATGAGCAAGTATGAATAACAACTTGATTGATATATAATGATCCATCTGTAAGCTTTCCAAAGTATCTGGTCAGTACCTTATGGACTAGATGACTGTTCTGGTGGGTCTGCTCCAGCAAGGAATTGCTTACCTATGAGACAGTGCAGGGACCCATGCTTACCGAAACTAGAGGGCTCAACCGTCTACAGTCCCTTCAGCTAGGAAGCAAAGTGGAAGTCCTGCTTGTCACGGCAGGTGCTTACAGGGGCTTTATCACAGTGTTTTTGGATGGAAGAAAAGTCAGACCTGAACGGATTCTCCCTTCACCAGAGAACCTTTGAAAGGAATACAGGAGCAGCCAGAAGCCAGAGAAATAGCATTTCAGAACATAAAACATATTCTACTTGCAATAAAATTATGCTAGTTGTTGTGGTTTTTTAAAGCTACTAGGTGATGCATTTGATGCAAAAGGCCATTGGTGGTGGTGGGGAGATTGCTCACTTTAGATTCCCCTTGTTGTCCACCACATTGATGAAAATTCATCTCTGTCATACTTCTTCTGTATAACAAAATAGATCTTAAAGGCTTAATCAATACACAAATTGCAGTCTATCAAGCTAAACAACTTGCATAGAATTCTCTCCAACTCAATTTTTGTTACTTTAGTTTGCTTGCTCATTAATAGTTTTGAAGAAATGCACAGACTGTGGGGGGACCACTTCCCTTTGAGAAAACCAAAAGACAGAGATTTGCTGCCCTCTAGTGAGTTACAGTGGAAAGAAAAATAGTAATTTTAAAAAAGGAATGACTTAAGAGTATGGCCTCAGCACGTCACCTTTACACATGCACACAGATACCATACCCTCACACTGTCCCAATTTGGCAGAAACAGTCCTAATTAATCCTCTGTCACCCCACTTTTTCGCCTGCTTTTAAAATGTTGCAGTTTCTCCTCCTACCACTTTCCTCCTTTATCCTTGACTTACTTCAGTTGCTTCAAACTGACTACTTTGCACTTAGTTCATTTCATGTGAAGAGAAGAGGGGGTGTAGTCTTGGCTTTCCTTGCAGATTCAGGCAAAAGCCAGCTGCTGCAGCCTCCCCAAGCTTGTAGGTTTTTCCTCATTGATAACTTTGGCCATCTTGGCCATGCTCTGATGTTGCTTGGCCACACACATCCCAGTTTTTATCTGTGAAATGTTAGAGAGTATGGAGTTGCACACACACATGTACACAAAATTCACCAAAACCACCTGCCTCTGTCTAGTGAAGAACTGGACAACTTTTCTACAGTCAAGGCTCACTTTCAGTTTTTCAGGACAGATTGGGAGTGGAGGAGCTGCACACTAGCAGGTGACTGACTATGGGCAAAAGTGTTTGGGAAATTTTCTCATCTGCTATATAACTTGCACAGTTGCATAGATCTAACAATATAAAAAAATTATTTTTGATTGTCTTGCAAATTCACTGGATGCAGGGACTTTCTATTTGCTGCTCACCAAGCAAATACTGAATGTGCGTTGTGAAATAAAGCTTATAACAGGGATGCATTGCCAAAAAGTTCCTTTAAAAACAGTAAGTAAGTAAGTAAGTAAGTAAATAAATAAATAAATAGGCTATTCCATGCCACTGCAAAACCTGCACCATAATCAATGAATGCAGAAATCCCATCTCATCACTCCCCACATGCATTTTAAAATTCACTGCAGTCGTGAAATTGTTCTTTAATCATGCTGCCTATTGTCTCTTTGGATAATTTAAATTGCAGCTTGTGTATGCTAGTTAAGGGATTTTATGAAGAAGCCACACAGGTTAAGATTTAATTCACTGAGCTAAACACTTGATAAGAGAATGTTAATTTGTTGCCCAAGAGGTTTGCTTTTTGTTTTCCATCCAAGTTTATTTTAAATGAAAGAGAAATGAAAGAGAAACACAGTTCCCTTCCTATTACAGAAAATGAAAAACTTTATCTATCTCATGGCAGCCAGCAATATTTAATGTATCAAATGGGTGTGCACAATATATTTGTGCAACAGAATGTGAATGTTAATCCTTTTTCACCCAAATATTTATTTTTCTTATTCTCAGCCACTGCTTCTGTGGTGCTGTGGCCTGTATTCGAAGGCAGTCCATGTCATCTTTGTTATTCTTGTTTTCCATTTCAAAACGTCCATCCTTAAAATCCCCAATTCGTTGGAAAGTCAGGCATGTTTGACGTCCATGCAAATGGATTTTGAGCCTACCCTTTTCTACATAACCATAGTAGAGAATATCCCTGTTATATTCGGCTGACCCTGTGTAAATCTGAATCTTCTGGGGAACAATGGGACGTGCAAAGACAATGATGAAGAAGCTTGCTGATGTTACATTCGTGCCCCAAAAAACACCCCTGCTAGGGGGACACACATTGTTTGGCACATAATTTGAAAATATGGGTATATTTGTGAAACAAGAAGCAGGTGGGAAGTCTCCAGAAATTCCAGTGTCTTCCTCAAAGTCTGAATCTTGGAGTTTGGCTTCTATGCTGTGAAATGAAGATATTCTACCTATGTGCTGGAAGAGTGAAGGCCGGAAAATTAGGGCAGTTTCCTGACCTTTTGACTTATGGAAAAATTCTAGAAGCCAGTCTGCAGGCAGAGCATCATAAAACATCAAAAGGAACCGGGCCAGTTTAGTAAGATCAGAGCCATGATAGAGTTTCCCAATGTAGCCCAATCTTGAAAAGGCTATTGTGGTCCAAGATGTTGTTCTGTCCTTTACATAGTTTTGTATAATGGATACAAAATTAGTGGCACAGACAACATCATCTTCAAGCATTAAATAATACTGAGAGAGACCAGCACAGAAGTTAACTAAATAGGCATAATCTACATTTTGTTTGGCTCTGCACCCATGATTCTCCCTATTACTCCAGCGATCCACTTTCAGGCTGCTTAAAGGTGGATAACTGAAGAGAGAACTTTGTATAACAAGTAGTATTCCTTTGTTAACATGCTCACTAAACTTAGCCTTGATTTCTTTGGCAATGCGTTCATTTAGCTGAGAACTATTATTAGCAAGGTATATAACCAGGGTTATCATGTGTAGTTCTTCTGTGGAAGAATGACTTAAAATGGACCCAATTGTCTTCAATAAGTGTTGCTCCTTTTCTTTGTAGGCAGATGAGATTCCAATGGTCAAGAATCCTAGAAAAGGTTAAAATGATTGCATTGCATTTTATATGACACTGTTACCGCCGTTGCTAGCCCGAGCTTGTGGGATATTAAAGATATCTTTTGATATCAATAATTCGGCCTCGTATACCCATTCCTCCCCACATGCTTGCGAGGCCCCCGGGCAAACACGCACGCAGGCTCGGCCGATAAGCGCTGTAATATTCCAAACAAATACAGGCAGGCCAGAAATAGCTGACTCGCAGCTTCAGGAGACCTCAAAGTAAGTACCTCAATTATGTATGCACGCAACTTTCAAAAGATCCTCTGCCGCGCACTGGCAGCTTGATGATCGAACTATACAACGCTCAAGCACTCCGCATTTGCATACTGGCTACTCTATTGACAATTTGGCTATTGCTGAATCATTCAAATTCTGACCTTTCGGAGGCTTTGTCTCCAGCCCCAAACTCGTTGTTTTCCCCAAGTACGAACTAGCCTGCGGTCACAATTTTCCCTATAAGAACCCCTGACTTTGAGCGCTTCCTCAGATCGCTCTTGGCTTCCATCCCGCCTTGCTGTTGCTTTGTCCAGCGATCCTTCCCCTCAGCCATGTGCTGAGATCCACGCTCCCCAGCTTCTCCGCTTCTTCAGGACAGGTGTAGTATTACCCAAACCAACAACTCCTCTGAAAACCCCTCTATCCCACTCCAACCTTTATTTCTTTAGTTATCTGTGTGAGTGTGCTGCATACACTGTTTGATTGTATTTTAATAAAACAACAATTATTATTTCACATCTATTTGCTCCTTGACTCGGCCTGACCCCGTAGACACTGGGTACAAGATCTCGCTACGTTACCCTGCCTCTCACATTGCTAGCCTGTGCTCTTCGCTAATTTCCCCAACTTATATTATTGAGAGTGCATTTAGGTGCCCTCTCGGGACCCCCAGAAATCAGGGTAACAACACATTGTGTGTGCATGAAGCAATTTGCCTAGTTATTCCACTGATCCTAAACAATTCAGTTATCAATGAAGATGAATGCTTTTAATGACTTATGCCACCATTCCTATCATTATGCCAGTGTAAGCACTCTCTTGGGGGTTGTGTAAGGAAGGATCCCGTGACTCCTTGTGCAATGCATTTTCCCTGGCTCTGCAAAGGCAGGAAAGAGCAGCTCAACCTCACACACAGCTTTTGATATGCAGCAGAAGTACACCCCAGCATCATCTGGCTCATATTGCATGGTCAAAGCAAAAAGAGCGGTTTTTGTCCTCTCAGACCTCCAGCTAATTTATGTTACTTAAACCTTACACTTAGGGTTGCCATATGATCCAGATAGCCAAGTTTTATCCAGATTCCAAGCATGCCATTGGGTACTTGTTTGGATCATGATTTGGTCTGGATTCCAGACTTACATTTTTTTTTTTAAAAAAAGTTAAGTCTCAAGCCCTTGTAGAAGCCAAGATATGGGGAAGAATGTGAAAGAATCTTGTGTCAACTTATTCTGCAAGAAACAAGGGAATTTCAAGTATGAGGGAAGTGGGAGCCAGCAGTACAAGCACATGAGCTCAAGAAGCAACTGACAAGTGCAATGTGAGGTTGCCAGGTGAGGTTCTGGAAGGAACAGGAGCTACAGGAGAGCAAGTCGTGTGAGCATCGGAGCCCAAGAGGCATGGGAGTGGAAGTGGCAAAGTGCAAGAAGTGAGGGAGGGGTGCACCATAAGGACACATGATGGGGGAGGGAGGGAGGCAGGGAGGGAATAGGAGAGATAGGAGGACAAGTAGTGCAAGAGATGGTGCAGAAGAAAAATCAGCAAAGAGTACACTGCAAGGACAAAAGGTGAGGCAAGGAGAGAGTAACTGAAAACGAGAGGAATCAAGGTGAAGATGAGAGGAAGCCAGTGGCATAAGACCAGAGGAGCGGGAGCAGAAGTCCATTCTTGCAGCTGTAGCCCCCTTTCCTATTGTGACATTTTTGGATCTAAGCCAGAGGCTATTTGTGCACTAGACTGTTCTAGCACTATTATTCCACTGTCAACATCCTATGGAATCCTGGGCTTTGCAGCTTAGGGAGGGGCCAACTGGCCCCTCCCTAAACTGCAAACCCCAGGATTCCATAGGATGTTGACGGTGAAATAATAGCGCTAGAACAGTCTAGTGCAGAAATGACCAGGGATTTTCCTAAAGCCACCCACTGAATTCAGGGAAGAGATTGCCAAGTCACAACCCAGTCTTTCTACCATTTGCACAAAACCCATATTTATCTAAGATTCTACAATATTTCATCCTTTCAGTCCCATCTTGCAAGTATAGCCTCACTCACAAAATTGTAGAATTGTAGGACTGGAAGAGACTGCAAGTCCAATCCTCTGCCATGCAAGAACACACAACTAAAGCACCCCCAAAAGAAGATTACCCATCTTCTGTTTAAAAACCTCCAAGCTGCTCCTCTTAAAGCAACAGGATTCAATGTGGCAAGTCAATTATGTGTGTGATTGAGTTACTCTTTCTGATTCTGGTAGTACCTCCTTCATGGCTAGCAAATGCTGCAAGCCCATGTTGGTTTAAGAAATGATAGAGAAAACAACCTCACAGTAAACTATGCATTTCAGATAATGCATTTCAAACTAGGGATGACCTGAAGTGACTTGCTGTACAGAAAGTGGACCTCTTTCTTACATTATTTCATTCCACATACAAAAAAGGTGGTCATAACTGCAATAGTTTATACTCACGCTTTTTAGTGGGAGGCGATCCCAAGAGATACGTATATTGTATAGGCAAAGGACCACTAGCACTTCCCATAATACTGACGTTTGGATTCTGGGGCTTCTCCCCAATGATATTCTCCAGGTTGATGCTCTGTTTTCCATCTATAGACTTAAACATCAAATAAAATCCCATTATGTACTGACTGATGTCACTGATCTCAGACATGCTTGAGTGAAACCACAGCATGTTTCCCCTGAATTTGCTGAGCAATAGCTCACAGTTGGTTGACATTAACATAGCACAAACAAGATGCTCTTTTCATGAAAGACTGGTGTTTGAAATGTGTGATAGTGACTGACGAAACTTACTGAATATGTGTCTAAGATGGTAGAACCAATATGGCAGGAATGAGGGGAGAGAATTGTTCCCCTTTAATGAATGTAGTTGAGGAGGTGACAGTTGTGAAGGTGTCAGTGTTGCTGATGCATATGTTATAGCTTCTAGGTCTGAATTAAGAGGAAAGGGCATATTCATCTCACCAAATGAACTGGAGTCCTAGCCATCATTATGGCAAGAAGTGCAATCATACTTTGATGCTGTGTAACTTACATTACAATTTCTACACCATGACTGATCACACTTATACTTTGGAAACATGTGTTGTTGTTTTGCTCCAGGAGACATATTTTTTAAAAAATCGATTATGCACACTTTGAAATGCAGAGAGCATATGGGAAATTCTGCCCACAAACTATTTCATTCCCTTACCCTGAATGTAGGTTTCTCCAGTTCTGAACATTTGCGTTTCTCTTTGCTTTGTTTCCAAAATACAGCAAACAGTATGCTGAAAAATCCTAGGAGAAAACATAGTCTAGAAATATTTCCCCAGCAGTGGATCAGTGACTTCTGTACACTCCTGGGTTTCATTCCTGCTTTTCACCCTGAGTTCTGAAAGAGACTGAAACAATGGTTCTTAACGTCCTGGAGTGAGTCAAGAAAGAAGATATTTCCAATTAACAATTATTATATTTCAATTTATTCCAGTATCTTTTAAGTTATATTTGCAAGTACCAAATAAATATTTAGGAAAAAGGGGATACTAAATCTCTTCTCTTTAACCAAGTTCACATTCATACTAACAAGAACTGATAATATAGGCTAGCACTTCCCAAACTGATTTTTGTCGTTAGTCCAACCTATCTGGATGACAGCATGGTGGGGAAAGGTAGTATAGAAAAAAATATGAAATCAACTTCTCCAATAGGAAGCACAAATCTTACTTGAGGTTACAGATCAGACTGGGGACTAGTATAACTTTGTTGTGTGAGGAGTGCTGTAGAGAGCCAGAAGGGGTATCCACACTAGTTGTATGAGAGCAGAAAGATCTCCTTAGCTCAGACAATAAACCTTGGAGATTCCCACTCCCTGTGTTCTACTTAAGAGAAGTAATTATAACCACCTAAGACAGGGATGACATTTTAACTCCTACAGCCTCAAGAGCACACTGGTACTCCACCTGCAACCAGAAAGGATGACACATAATCACTGGTTTTGTTTTCAGCTAATTTCGAACTGTCTGGGGGCAGGTTGCGGGGTGGATAAACGTGAGATCAAAACTCTCACATTTAGTGAAGGTCCTAAACTTTGTATGACCATTTTGGACAAAAAAAAAAAAAAGATTACATTTTTTAAAGAGAATTTTTATGGATACATTGCTTTTGGGAGGGACTTCAGTCCCTCATGCAGCCTTCGGCCCATACGTTGCTTACCCTGGACCTGAGGTCTTCACTGGCTTGTATTGGAAGTGGGAACAAGCTCACCTCTTTTCTTCCAGACAGACATCTTACAGACCCACCCACCCACACATGCCTGCTTTTCGCTTATTCCTTTCCCATACCTTCCAACTGTGCCAATTTGGCAGAGACAATTTAAACCTCTGTCATCCCCCTTTCTCAGTTGCTTTTAAAATGTCCCAGTTTTAACCATTTTTCCAACTCCTTTAAAAATGTTCCCTTTTCGTTCTCCTTCCCCTTGTTTTCCTGCTTTTTCCCCAGCTTATTTCAACATCTGCAAAGGGAGCTCAAAGTGAAAAAGCAGTTTGCTTTCAGTTAACTCAGCAGGAGGAGAAGAGAGGAGGGGTGGAATATTGCCCTTGCCTGCAGGCTCAGGCAAAAGCAAACTGCTGCAGACTCCCCTAGCATATGTGTTCTTCCTCATTAATAACTTTTTCCATCTTGACTGCACTCTGATGTTGCTTGACTACACATGTCTTGGTTTTCACCTATGAAATGTTCAATAGTATGAAGCTGTGCTGTATGATTTACATTATTGAAATGAGAGTTGTTTGTTCTAAGCATTCCTCTTCCTCCTTTTACACTAATCTGTGTTTATGCATTCAAACAAACACTTGCAACACTGTTTACTAAGAAGATCAGCTGGCTAAGTACTTACCCAGCAAGGGGTCACACTAGAAGATGGAGATGTTAATCAGTGGTTCTTCTTGTTATGAAGACTCCAAACCAGCAGCAACACCTTTCATGGCAGTCTGGTCAGGCTGAGTCCAGCTGCTACAGTGCCATCTGTTCTGTTTCTCCCTGCAAGCATCCAACTGTCATGGAACCTGTATGCCAATCAATAGGACTAGAACCTTCTCCTGTGCTTCTGCTCATTACTGCCTCTTGACCAACTGGTAAACCTTAATACCAGAGCTTTGTTATATACTACTTTTGGGGATCAACAATTCCCAGATGGCTGGGGTCATTTTGGCTGGGGGATTCTGAGATTTGTAGTCCAAAAACTAATGGTTCCAAACTCTGCTTAATGGTGATTGGTAGTGGTCACATAGGTAACCTTTTGGTGGGTCAATGACTCCCCTAAGAATCAGATGGGATGTGTGGAGCCTTCTTCTCAGAAAAATGCATATCAAGACTTAATTTTGCAAACAATTTTTTGCACTGCAAAATTACTTCCATCACATAGAGTAGTCCAGAATGTGTAAATTACAATGGACACTTGAAAATACTAAATTTTTACCTTGAAATTCAGAATGATTGGGGGAAATTCAACTTAACTGGAATTAGGGATGGGCCAACCAAATCCTTGAATCCTGGGTAAGCATTCAAGATTCCCGAATCCGAATCCCTGTGCCAAAATAGGCAAACCAAATCTTTCAAATCTGCTAACTAAATAGATTGTTGGAGACCGGGGCGTCTGAAAACCAGGGAGACCGGGACGCCTGAAAACCTGGGAGACTATACATACAAGGGAAGTTAGTAAGTGGGTGAGGTTTTCCCTTGGAGTAATAATGGCCTTTGCTAACAATTTCACAAATTACAGCTGGGCTTGTATTCTAAGATATTTAAATTGAACATTTCATATTTAAGTTCAGGACTTGACTGGAAGCTACAGGCTTGAGATTTCAAGGACAGCTGAAACATTCCTTTGCATAGCTCCCTTGCAAACCTCTTTCAGACACAATTCTGGGGTTTGGAGTTTTGTTAGGTGTCACAGCCTTCTCTGCCAAAGTATGCTAGTGCATCATCAAACTACAAACCTCAGGATGCCAGAAGGAGCTAAGCAAAGAAAAACCAGGTTTGACCTGGATTATCTCTCTACTGTAGTTAACTGTAGGGTTAACCCCACATTTTCCTGCCTGTGTAGAAAGGGCCTTCATGTCGTTTTCAATCTGGGGAGATCCTGAGGCAAAACTATGACAATTGTCTTGGCCGGATTTTTTCAGAGGGAGGCTTGCCTTTGCCTAGGCTTTTGCTAAAGCTGAGAGAGTGTGTCTTGCCCAATATTATCCTTCTTTCTCTTGCTTTTTAAACTCTTTTTTAAAAAAGGATTCGAAAGATTCGAGATTCGTGAGATTCGTGGATCCCCAGAACCTTCCAAGGATTCAGATCTGGACTCGGAAAATTCTGGATTCACCCCATCCCTAACTGGAATGAATTGGGAGGAAAAAGAATACACAGTTTATAGATTGGCTAAAGTCTATCCATTAATCCCCTAGAAGTCCATGGACCCCAGGTTAAGAATGTCTGGTCTGAAATAAGCAGACAAGCAGAAGTACCTTTTTCTTAATCAACCTCTGCACTTGCAATGAGAGGTATTAGTGAGTAATACAAACATGCCCCACTTTTTACTCAGAGAGAGAGAGAGAGAGAGAGAGAGAGAGAGAGAGAGAGAAAGAGAGAGAGAGAACATGGTGTAGTGTTTTGAGTGTTGGACTATGACCTGGGAGGCCAGGGGTCAATTCCTAGCTCACCCATGGAAACTTACTGGGTGACCTTGGGTGCATCACACACTCTCAGCCACAGTAAACTCTGTGACAGATTCACCTTTGGGTCATCATAAGTCAGAAATAACTTGAAGGCACACAGCATCAACAACAATTTACTCAGAGAGCATGCAACACATACCCTCCAACAGTCCCAATCTGACAAGGACAGTCCTTATTAATCCTCTGTCATCTCAATTTTTCATCTGCTTTTAAAATATCCCACTTTCTCTCTCTTCTTCCCTTTTTGTCTTCAGATTACTTCAGTTTGTTCACACTGAGTTCAAAGTGCAGAAGTAGTTTGCACTCAATTAATTTAGCAGGAGGAAGAGGAAAGGAGGAGGCAAATCTTACTCTTAGGCTCAGCAAAACAGGCAAAGCTTCTCCTAAGCTCTGTTGTTCTTCCTCATTAATAACGTTGGCCATCTTGACTGCATTCTGATGTTGCTCAGCCACACATGTCAGTTTTCATCCGTGAAACATTGGAGAGTGTGGCATGGTATATTGCAGGAAGTAGACTAAAGCTGTGGACACAAGAAAGCCTAAAGTTGAGCCCCCAGAATCTCTAGGTAAGGCTATGGAAAGCTCATTTTTGAAATGCTAGAGGGCTGCTTCCAGTCAGGGTAGGCAATATAGATTTAATCTGATGTAAGTCAGTAGGGTAATTTTTAACATTTCCTGCTCAGAAATACCAGCAATATTCATGTACCTTTATATAACTTTTACATAAATGTTTTTCCTAGGAGAGACAGATAAGTTACACGTTACGTTAGAATCATACTGAATGTGGTTACAAATATCTGTTTCTCTTTATTTAGAAAAGGCAGAAGTATCTCTCACCAATACTATTCAGGACCGCAGTACGTGGTGGACAAGGGAGTTAATCTCACAATCTTTTCTTGTCAACTCCACAGATTCCTTCCAAAGATGCTATTTACTACAAACAGACAGTTTTAAGCATGCTGAAGATCATTTGAAATGACCTTCAGAGAGTTATCTTCAGCTCTTTCCTGAATAGCCACATAAAGTTACTGAGTGGGTATCTGGTGTTCCCTTGAATTGGGGTGTGGGACCTTAATGAAATTCACAATCCCCACTGTCTTCCTCTTCCATTTTAGACAAATAATTCCCCTTCAGCCATCAAAAAATTAATAAGGGCCAGGACAGAAAACAAGTATAACGCCCACTTCTCTCTTCACCCCCACACATATGCCTGAAATCTGCATGTTAATTGCATAAAGGGACATTAAAAAGGAGGGAGAAACACATTTTCTACCATAAAGAAGTTAACATTTGTGGGTTTTTAAATATTTGGCAAACTACAGCACTCTCACCCCAAAGACAGTGTAAATTATAGCATAACCAAATTATAGCATAACCAAATTGGAAATCCATGAACCAGTGACCATTCATGAGCCATTAGCTACCAGTCTGTGGTGAGTTCCCAAGAAAGAAACAATTGCAGCCAATGGGTACCAAGATGGCATTGGTCTCTGGTACATCAGAGGAAAATGCTCCTCTGGCTTAAAAACCTATTAAGTGGTAGAATCTTCATTATTTGTTTATGCATTGATCTTCTTCATGGGATGAAGACCATGCCTGATATATCCATATTTTTGAAGTATATGTGATATTTCAGATGTTATGCAAAACAGAAACTGATTCCATTAGTTTCCCTCACTGAAGTGAATGCTGTCACTAAACACACACACACAAACACACACACATTTGTTGATAGCGACTGATCTCTAAAGATTTTCCCTAATGGGAAAGCCTTATGCTTTAACCGTGAATACCTGCAGGTCAAGAAGGAGCATCTCTGTAGCCTTACAATAAACTGAGCTGCAACTGAGAACAGTGAACAATGTACACAGAGAACTTAGCCACCTACGCTAAGTCAGACTATTGTCCATCTGACTTAACATTGTCTGTGAATATGATCAGCAGCTTCTTCCTAAGGTTTCAGACAGGACTCTTTCCTTGAAGAACAAACTTGGGTCCTTTCCCATGAAAAATCTCTGCCCTGCTGCTGGATGACAGTCTTTTGCCTTACACCATGAAGGCTATCACACTGAAACCAAGATCCTACATCAGAGTTGCATAGCATAAATCTCTGCATTTAGAGTTACATGTTGATTGGGCTATGCTGCCCTTGTGTTGAGTGGCAACCCATGGCACCTAGCTGAATGCACAACCAAACACACCAAAAGCCCCACCTCATGTACATCCGCATTTTCAACGGTCCCTCCTGCACAACTCTCTTCAGTTGAATCTGGATGTTTCCCATCAAATAAAACCATCTGCCTGCTTCCATAAGGGAATTTATACTTGAGCATTCCTGAGTCGTATCTGTTTTGGGGAAGGATTTTTCTCATTTCCAGCACCCTTACAGGTTCACTTGGCAAGGACATGGAAGAAGTGGGTACTCTTTGATTGTGGAATTCCTTCCCAAGGGAGGGAAGTACTCCGTTTAAGAGCACCCACTAAACTCATTAAACATGCCATGAAGCTATTGATGAGCTACTCAAAGTTTCTCCTTGGAAATACATTCCAAATGTGTTCTATTAAAAGGCAACCTTACCCCAGAGAGGGACATAGGGTACTTTTCACCTCATAACTGCCACTTTACTTTGTCCACTTGGGTAAAAGGCACAATAGAGACTTCAAGCTTTCAAAAGCTTTAGGGCTGAGATGTAGAACTACCACATTTATGAAAAATAGCCATAACACAGAAGGACAAAAGGGAAAAAAAAAAGGCAGAACGTGAACCATTATTTTCTATCAGAAAGATAACACGGAAACCTGTCATCAACTATACCTCCAGAGTGGCTAGAACCATCATATAAAGATTATTAATTAACTGACATTTACTGTCCTTTCATGACAGCTCAGATTTGCTGCCTCAGGTGTCTGCTTCCATCTGCCTAGCAGCAGGGCACGCCCTGAATGAATTTTATGCTGGAAAGTAAAGACATTCTAGATGCAGGGCTTTCTGCCTACAGCAAGCCAGACTGTAGCACAGACTGTCTACGCAAGATCCATTGTGAGAAACATGCCAACATTTAGAGACATGAAGAGAAGAAAAGGTGAATCTGTGTTTACCCATCAAGGCTGTAACTCATTTGTGCTAACAAGTCTCCAGAGCAGCCTCTCTGCTGCACTGAAATGCCAAGTCAGGAAATCAGGCCTAATAAGGGTTGTTTTTTGTAGCCCTTCCAATATTAGAAAAATAGAAGAGAGAGTAGGAGGACATTGCCTGTTCCCTGAGTTCCAGCTAAAGATCCTCTAAATGGTTGCCAGCTGATGACAGCTAATAAGCCAGACTCCGATGCTGAATGCTCAGGTTTACCACACAGCCCCTGCTGAGTTTGCAATCTGGAATTTGGCTTCACTTCCTGTGGCTTTCAAGGATTTTGACAGATGCAGCACATTGATTTAATGTTTCAAAGGGACCCCCACTGTGGCTTCCACAGCTTGTTCCATTGCCTTGGGAGATAGGCGGTAACATACAAACAATGGCAGTGATACCACTCAGCAATTTTGTGGTTATAAACAACATTCAGCGTTTGAGAACCTGGGATTCCAATCAAAAAAGCATTGGGATTTTTGGCACTTCCACTTTCTCCCATCTGTAGCAGAGGCCATTTGCTCTCCCACATACATGCACAAAATTCTTTCCTCCTTCTTTGTGCTGATTTCTCTCCCTCGACACCCCACCTCTATGTATCTTCCCTACAACTTGATTGCATTCCGCATCTTTAGCCTTTGAAAGAGCTCTGCTTTGAATTAGTTGAGTAGCATACTTTCATTAAAGAATTCCGTCACTCTTGAAAGGCTAATAAGCTATGAGGCAGGCATTTAAAGGACAACAGCACTGTATAGTGATGAGAGTGTTGGACAGTGATTTGCCAGATCCAGTTCTGCTTGAACCATAAATTCTTGCTTTTGGTTGAGACCATTATGAGGACAAAATGGCAAGGAAGAGACTCATGGCCCCTGATCTGCGTTCACTAAAGGCAAGGCAGGGTATGAACATGACAAATAAATACAGCTATTTGTATAAATAAAACAATAGGGAGACTGGTGTTGTATAAATAAAACAATAGGGAGACTGGTGCCACTTTAAAGATTAGCCACCATAACTCTGTGTTTGGTGGACTAGAGTCCACTTCATTGGATACATAAACTGTTATCTTCACTGGGTAGATATACTGGAATTTGTTCAGGCTTAGATCTAAACAACATAACTACTGATGCTTTGAACAGCCACTTTGCTTGTCCTAGTTATTGTATAAAGTTGTCATGGAGTGTATTATTTACATGTCACTGTCCTTTGGGTCCCACCCCCTCATACTGATATATACCTTCCAAAGGAGGATTGCAGCATGGATCACCAGAAGGCAACAGGTGATTTGAAGGCACATAATTACATCTGATGAGGTGGTTTCTAGACTATGAGTACTAAATTAATTTTGCTAGTTTATTGACACAAGACACAGATGCTCTTGGAGTCTGTGTGCATGCACAGAGTGCTTCCTTGCCTTTGGGGTTTACTCTGGGGTTTACAGCAGTTTTAACTTTAAAGGAGCTATCCAAGATACTGACCTCTGTCCCAAAACAGTTCAAAATATTTAATACTGCTCCTTTAAATTTCAGGCTAAAACCTAAAACAGATTCATTGCACCACTGTCCTGAAAACCAACAGCATTGACTGCAGATGAACAGCATCAGTGGGAATCAGGGATGGACATTTTTTTCCAGCTTTGGGAGCTACATGTGATGCCAACTTGGGGCCCCAGGCATGGAAGCATAAACACCCCATCGATCCTAATAATGATAATTCTTAGTAGCAGTGGGGGAAATGCTATTGGTATTAGGATTGGTGAGGAAGGGGGAAGGAGTGGAGACCCTTCCCTCCTCCTTCTCTGAAGCCTTCCTGACGCAGGTAGCTCCTTTCTCACTCCACTTAGCTGTGGATCAAGCTGGGAGTGGGGAGAAAGGCACAGGATGCCCTGTGGCTCAGCATAGTGAGCTGCAGAAAGACCAGCCACAGGATGGGATGCCCTGTCAGGCCACCTGTTTGTAGTGTGGATGCTGGAATAACCATGCACACTCTCACAACAGAACGAACTAGCCACAAATAAGGAGACATGGTTTTGTGACCAGCAAACCTTTGGCCATTTCCGCACTACACTCTTATAGCGCAATTATTCCACTTTCAACATCCTGTGGAATCCTGGGGTTTGCAGTTTCGTAAATGGCCAAAGTAAGGTTGGAACTAAGAAGGACCGGAGCTGAATGGAGTCTCCTTTCCCTTCTAGATGAAATTCCCACCCTCACAACCCTGGCCACTTTGCACTATGTCTTCCTAATTTCTCAGGCCAAGACCTCACAACAGTTCACCCTAATATAAATCCACCAGCAGACATATTGCACAGCCCCTGTACAAAAACTTGCAATATGCAACATATGTAGATCAATGCTTGAGATTCCTGGCTGACAACCTGTTGTATAATTACAATGCACAATGCCCATGGGTGCTTTAATGTGTGGCCACATACACAATGGTCTCAGATATGCAGCTCTCTTATGCCACTGTCAGTTGGATATAACAGCTACAACTTTATCCAAAGAAATAACAACAATAACAACTGCTACTACTACTACTACTGCTGCTGCTACTGCTACTACTACTTCTACTACTGCTTCTGCTGCTGCTTCTCCTCCTCTTCCTCCTCCTCCTTCTCCTCCTCCTTCTTCTTCTTCCTCTCCCCCCCCATCTTTATTTACACCCTGCTTTTTCCCCAAGACTAGGACTCAAGGCAGCTTACATATTAAAAATATTACAATTCAAAACATAGAAAAGATCAAAATTAAAACCAAATTTAACAGTTAATCATATTAAAAACATATGCTCTGGAAAGATTTTAAAAGTTATGCAGTACAGTTTAGAAACGTGTGTAGTACAACTTGTGCCCTCATGTGCCACTAACAGGTTGCAACCACTGTATGCTTATTCAATGATAACTCCCATCATGTTGCATGTCACTTAGGCCCTTTCAGCACGAGGTGAGCGAATCGCTCCGTGCCGTTACTTACCAGTGCTTCTTGGGTCCAAAGTAACACAGACTTTCCCTTGAGCCCTTCCGCAGGGCGAACCGGAGTAGTGCAAGGTCTGTAGGTCCACACTGCTCCGGCTCAAAATGGCGGCTTCGGGTGTCTTCGTGGGAGTGGACCAACCGCTGGCGCTGGCCACACCCACAGCCCACCCTCCACTGATTGCAGGCTCGCATTGGTGCAAGCCTGCACATCTGCACAGGTAAGGAACACAATAGCACGTTCCAGAAAATGTAAAGACCTGATTTTTCTGGTCTTTACTTAGCGTGGGGGAGGACCACTGGGGGGCGGGTTGGATCAGACTGAGGTGCGGAACTAAGTTAAAGGTGCGGACGATCTCCGTGCCAGGACGCTTTGGCCCGTTTTAACTGCCTCGTGCGGAAAGGGCCTTACTGATAAGTAAGCACTGAGAGAATGGCAGCAAGAGAATGTTAATAATCCATCTTTTTCTCCCACAATCCAGTGGGAATGTATGGGAATGTTCAAATCACCACCTCACTGCTTTGGATGAACATTACCATTCTCTGTAATAAAGCCAAGATGTTGGCAAGTTACTTCCTGGAATCTTCTAGACAGAGTTCATTGGCAGATATGAAACATTTTCCTACTGCAGCAATATTCCCTTTAGGTTAGCATGACTTTCTTGACTACGTTCTGGAAGAACTGCTCGTCAGAGATTTCCAAGTTCACATTCTGCATCATTCAAAAAGTCAAGAGGCTTGCTCTACTAAGCAGTTCTTGGGCTCACATGCTCTGTAATGCCAGTGAAAACCCCTAGGTGGCTCCAGTGACATGTAACTTCTTCATTCCCTTCACAAACACAGCTCACCCGCCTGCTGCTTACCATACCCAGTTTTTAGCAGATGGATGGTTCCATCCAAACTCCTTAAATGTCTATGGGGATAATTATATTGAATTGCGATGTGATATCTTGCCTTTAGGGCTAGCTTTTCATTACAGGCATATAATAGGATTGTATCCTACATATAATTTGTATAGAAATATAAATTGTTTCGTACACTTGTATACTGTCTAAATCTTTCCTCATTGTTTAAAGTTTAATTGCTTTAAATTCTTATAAACTAGTTTTGTCCGCATACTGGTCTGAGAGCCTCTTTATGGGTGGGAGATAGCTAAAGAGGAAGAGGTAACTACAGATGAAGAAACGGAGGTTATGTCTAAATAGAGGGACACCAGTCATGAAAAGGAACTGTGTATCATGATTCCATTTTTGTTCTCCATAATGGATTTTCCGTGATGAGGGAAAAGCCGGCAGAACCAGTAGAGAAACTAGGGACGGTTATGATTTGAAGACAAAATTAAGTAATTGAGACTGGGCCATAGTGTGATGAAAGCCTAATCTAGATTGCTCAGTGTGTGAGAGGGTGTGTCTTGTCTAAGGCCAGTGAATGATATCGTGGCATCACAATTCAAACTGAGGGCTTTCTGATTTATAGCTCGGGTCTTTCATCTTTTCGTGGCACCACAAACAGATGACTGAATTCCAAAACTGGTAAAACATTAACAGCGGGATGTGTGTGTGTGTGTGTAACAAAACCAATTTGTTCCCCTGTAGCAACTCATCTCCTTCTGAAACTGTATTTAGCTACAAGCTAAAACTCACATTTTCGATCCAGAGGCAACATTGCTGCAATTAAATAAAAAGAGCCCCATGCAGTTACAATATCAATTACAATATAACCTGTCATTAACAATGGACACCAGAATTCACTTTTGTGAACATTCCCAAGAGAGAAGGAAGCCTGGAGCAAGGAATTATCCTTTCATGGTTACAGATGGCCTCTCTAGAATAAGGTAATATATGGGCAGGTGCACCCAAGGATTTTTACGACTTCAGCTTAATTCTGCAGTGAAAGAGAATGGCTGCTGGCTTTTGTTCACTGATAAAGGCATCACGGTTATTTAAATGGAAATTTAAATGGAAATAATTTAAATATTTAAATGGAAATAATAAACATTCTGCTAAAGGTAAGTCTGACTTAAAGTATAAAGGACAACTGTCTATCAAACTAGTTAACTTGACTCTTCACCACAAACAGAAACTGGCAAAAGCAATCGATTTGTTCTTTTAAAAAAGTAGCAATAAAGTTCATTCATTTAACAACATTTTAAACATGTCAGTTTTTCAGAGCATATCTTTTAAGTAACCGTTTTTTTTAAAAGGTAGGTAATAGGCAGCTAATGCAGAGTGATGTGGTATTAGTGGTATAAATCAGGCTGGTTTAATGGGACAAGCGATATGGGTAAATGTGGGTAGGATGGTGACATTATAATATAAACATAAATGCCTTTTCAAGACTGAAATATTTTAACTGGAGGGACACATTGGTTAAACTTCTCATATAAAATCCATCTTTATAAACCAGTCATAAAGAATTCATTCCACCTGTAAGGAAAGTATACTTATTAATGCAATAAGTATTTTAAATAACAAAAGCAAAGGGGTATTCTTTTTTTAAAAAGTGCACACAAACAACCCAGCTAGTGTTGAAAAGTAAATTAATTTGGTGCATTACTTTCAAGAAGAAGCTGAGGTCTTTGCACTCCTATTTGTTGGGAGCGGTGGAAGAAATCAGTTTATTTTTCTATTAAGATTTGTTTAATAAGTAGAATTTCAATAGATAATTGATAGGTTGCATTACCAAATGAAAGAAAGAGAATTTTGCAATCCAAACCATAATACAGATCATGAACTTTAATCTTATTCATTTGCTTATCTGTGAAATAGGAGAAAAAAGATGTTCTGGATCATCATGAAACACTCTATCAAAACAAAAGCTTTCACATCTGTGACAGAAAAGTTACCAGCTGCCATATGTCGCTCCAATATGCATATGCTAACACGGGCCTGGCCAATGGAGTTCCTACAAATTCTTCCATGACCCTGTTGTCCCACATAATGAATGCCCCATTGTCAGCGGGGCTAATGCTATGCAATCTGTTTTCCCATATTGTAGCACGTCACCCAGCTTTGCACTGTGCAGCACATTTTGCCACATGAGAGTAACGTGCCGGATGCCTTGCAATCTGTTGCTCGAGAAGAGTAGAAGCTCTGCTGTCACATTTGATGGAGCTTGTTGGACCACAAAGGAGGCACTTCATTGTTAGCCACGTTAGACATTCTGTTTCGAGGTTCTTTGGAGAGCAGCTGTCTCAGTTTTAAACAGATAAAACGCCAGTGACTTTGACTGCTGTCGCTTGTTTGCAACATGGCAGAATCAACTTGTTTTCAAATCCTTTATCCAGTTGATAAGTGATTGTGCTAAGCCGTTTGCATCTTGTTTCGGATATTTTCATAATAGCATCATACCAAAGATTCTCTTGACAGAGTTATAGGTGCCTAAACTAATTACCACCATTGTTGCTGTGTGCCTTCAAGTCATTTCTGACTTATGGAGACCCAAGGCAAACCTTACAGGAGGTTTTCTTAGTGAGATTTGTGCAGAGGGGGTTTGCCTTTACCTCCCTCTGAGAATGAGTGTGACTTCCTTAAGGTCACCCAGTGGGTTTGCATGGCTGAGAAGGGATCCAAATCCTGATCTCCAGAGTCATAGTCCAGCACTCAGACCATTACCCTATGCTGGCTCATACTGTGACTTTTGCAATCACAATGTCGTTTCATTTAATAAAATGTGACTGTCTGTAATTGCGATGCAGGTAGGTAGGTAGGTAGGCAGACAGGCAGCTAAGCCGATAGACGAAAGTCTGAGGATGATTCAGGAGTAAAGGATTGTTTACTCCAGAGCGAAGAACTGTTAAGAAAAAATTAAATGTCTGGTATAAGAAGAGGTTAAGGGCTGTCATCTTGTTAGTAAATTACTTATCCCACTGTAACTCACTTTTGTGGTCAAATCATAGCTCAGAATTCCCTACAGACTATGCAATGACCAACTTCCTCAAACCACATTTTCTTGGCCCCACCCTCTGTCCAAATGGCCATTTCTTGGCTGGGGGGGAGTAGAGGCAGCAACAGACAAGCACCCAGCTCTCTTCCTATCCCTGGTTGCACAGCAATGACATCATCTGTAATGATCTTTGGAGAACCCACAATGTCCTTTTGGGTGCCTGTCAGTATGCACTCCGCTATAAGGAAGTTGGATGCTTAATTTCTTTCTCCCCCTCAACACACTCCCCACCAACCAGCAAATGGCTGCAACCAAAAAACGTAGGTTGGGGGGCAGTATGTGAGACACATTGGAGTTATATGTTGGAACTATGGCCATTTCCACACTGTTATAGTGCTATTATTCTACTTTCAACATCCTATGGGATCCTGGGGTTTGCAGTCAAGGAAGGGGCATTTAGAATTCTCACCCAAAGAGCTCTTTGGCCACAGTAAACTATAAATCCCAGAATTTCACAGGATGTTGAAAGTGATATAATAGCATTATAACAGTCTAGTGTGGAATGGCCTATGTTTCCTAATCCAGAATCTGAGCTCAGATTTAGTTACGCACATGTATTTATTATTTCCATACGGCCCAGAAGTTACTACCATCTGAACAGCTCACAGAACAAAGCTTAGGACAATAAGAAACACAATGAAGGGTAAAATGAAAACTAAATGCAGTTTTTTAGCATGGACACACTCTTCTCACTCCACATAAAACACTTCAGTTTTATTGCTGGATTAATCACTGGAATCAATGGAAAAATTTAACTTTCCAACATAAAGCGGCAGCTTTTGTTTAATGGATCTGACATTGTCACTTTTTGCATTGCCTTAAGGAGACATTTATACTGAGGTTGTGATAACCTGGATTAAAAAAAAAACTTTGATAAAATAGTTTAAAACAAAACAAAATTGGATATTTCAATATATTAGGGCACAAAGAAGGCAGAAGCATCTTGCCTGAAAAAGAAGAAGTCTCCACCAAAGGAAGAATATAAACTATGTTCCAATGATACAACTGTAATTGTGACCTGAACAGCACTGAGCTATAAGACACCTAATGCAGCAATTGTTTAATAGCGAATCAACACATAAGTAAATCTATTTGATATAATGGCCCTCCTGTCCTTGGGACTAACAACTAGATTCAGGCTGTGCATTCTTTCTTGCATTTCAACAGGGGGTGATGATTAATCAACTAAAAGTACCTAAGTTGTTGACAGCCCTACTTTTTAACCTCATCAGGTAATCCCAAGGCAACAACTGTTTCCCTCCCTTTAAACTCTGATTTGTTTATACAAGCAAAGGGCTAATGGGAGGCTACAGGGAGCTAATCCTCATCTCTGTTTTCAATTTGCAGTAGCTGATTCTGCAAATAGTGACACAGTGGTATTGCAAAGACGGGAGAGAACACAGCACACAGCAAAAGCGAAGACCATAACCCAAAGTGTTGGTGGAGAAGGCAGCTCCAAGACTGTTCATTTGGAACAAGACCATCCTCCATATCCTTGTTGCTCTTTGAAGAAGGAGGCAAATTGGGAGGCATTCTAGACGGTCAAGAAAGAGAAGCCATGTTGGGTGATCTATTTAAATAAACAATGGTTTACAAGCTATTAAAATACACATTTGGTTTCTGATATCGATTATATTTGTACATTGTTGTTGGGTGCCTTCAAGTCTTTTCCAATTTATGGTGACCCTAAGGCAAACCTATCATGGGGTTTTCTGGGGTTGTGAGTGTGTGACCCACCTAAACCTATCAAGAGGTTTTCTGAGGCTGTGAGTATGTGACACTCCCAGTGCGTCTCCATGGCCAAGCAGGGAATTGCACCCTGGCCTCCAGGGTCATAGTCCAACAGACAAACCACTACACACCACGCTGGCTCAGTATTTGTACATGATACAGTTTTATTCATCTGGTATTCTCTGTTGAAGTCTTAGGCCATTTCCGCACGAGACTGTTATAGCACTTTGATTCCACTTTCAACATCCTCTGGAATCCTGGTCCCTCCCAGAACTGCAAACCCCAGGATTCCATAGGATGTTGAAAGTGGAATCAAAGTGCTATAACAGTCTCATGCAGAAATGGTGTTACTGGATTTTTATTTTTTAAAATGATATTGTTAGCTATCTGAAGTAAATTTTTACAGTGAAAGGAAGTATATACATTGCTAAATAAGTGAATAAACAAAAGGAACTGAGGAAGCAGTCTAATTTCTTTTTTTTTAATCATTTTATTCAAATTCAGATATAAAACAATTATAACTGTCAACTTATTTGAAATATTTCTGATCTTCCACACTGATCTAGATTTCATTATCAATATTTCTTAACATGCTTAAAATACTGCACTACATTTTAGTGCTAGTATTACTTGTTGATTCTTGCATTTCCATCTCCATATTCCCGCTTGATGATATATATCCTGTAGCCCCCTCATAATTTATCTTAAATCATGAATCACAGATTTCCATCTGATGGTACCCAGTAATTACCAATTACAATTTGCCGTTCTTTTTGTATCTCTTTGTCTGATTTCCCTTTTAATCTCTGAGAGACCATATCAGCATTTTTGTTTTCAATCAGTGTACCCCACCATTGTTCTAATGTGGGTATTTGCTGAGTTTTCCACATCTTTGCATATTCAATACGAGCTGTTGTTATCATGTACAGTAATATTCTCCGGTACTTCTTTATACCAGTACCTTCTAATACATCAGTCATATTTAACAAATACAATTCTGGTAACTTAGCAAACTGTACTTTCATTAATGCACATATTTTGTTATGTATTTCAGTCCAATATTTCGTAGCTTTAGGACATGTCCAGCACATATGATATATCGTACCGACCTCATTCTGACATTTCCAAAATTGTCCGGTACCTGTATTATAAATCTTTTTTAATTTATCTGGTGTCATGCACCATCTATGAAATAGCTTGTAATAGTTCTCTTTCAAATTCTGTGCTACTGTAAATTTCTGTGTTTTTTTCCAGCTCTGCTCCCAAGACTCTAATTGTATTGAATGTCTGATATTTTGTGCCCATGAAATCATTGTTGCCTTTACTGTTTCTTCTTGTCTCTCCTGATGTAGTATTTCTTGATGCATTTGGGCAGAGACAGGGGACACCCTTGTCTCATACCTCTGTGCAGTTCTATCATTTGTGTTCTTTCACCGTTTATGACCAGTCGAGCTTCTTGTTGGCTGTAAATTGCTTCAATCCATGCAACAAATTTTTCTCCTTCCTGCATCTGTTTAACCGCCGTCTTCATGAATGGCCAGCTGATCATGTCAAAAGCTTTCTCTGCATCTACAAATATCATGGCCATTTTCCGTTCATTATGCTTTTCATAGTATTCGATTACTTTTAAGACCGTTCTGATGATATTTCTCAAAGATCTTTTTGGTAGAAAGCCATTCTGGTCCTCATCAATTACCTCTAACAGCACTTTTTTGAGCCTCGCTGCTAGAATTGAAGCAAAAATCTTGTAGTCTGTATTCAAAAGTGATATTGGTCTATGGTTCTTTACATCACTCAGATCTTTTCCTTCTTTCGGGATCAGCAGAACGTTAGCTTCTTTCCAAGTATCTGGTATTCCTTCCTTTATTATTTCATTTATAGTGCTTTGCAAAGGTATTGAAATCTCATGTTCCATAATCTTATAATATCTTGCAGTGAAGCTGTCAGGTCCTGGAGCTTTATCGTTCTTCAAATTCCTAATAGCCTCAACTATTTCCATCATAGTAACAGGTTTGTTCAAGATTGATCTTTGGTCTTCATTAAATCTCATTTTATTCATTTTCTCCAAATATTCTTCCACTTCTTGTAGTTTTTTCCCCTTTGAGATCTTACTCATCAGCTTCATGTAGTAATTATAAAAAGCTTGTTTTATTCCCTCTTGTTTTGTAATTCTTTCTTCTCCTGTTCTAATCTCGGTTATGATATTTCTGGACCTTCTTTTACACAGCAAACCTGCCAAAAGTTTTGAAGGTTTATTAGCTTGTTCGAAGAAATTATATTTCGTTCTCTTTATCTGTTGCTCTATTTCTTCCAAATTAAGTTGATTTAATTCAGCTTGCTGTACCTTCATCTGTAATCTAATCTGTTTATCCGACAGATTATGTCTCATCTGTTGTTCAATTTCTTTCATCTTTTCCAAAATTCGCTGCTCAGTGTTTCTCTTTTCTTTTTTAATCTCTGCAGTCTATCTGATAAAGTTACCATGCATCACTGCTTTACTTGCGTCCCAAATGGTTTTCATCGACAGCTCCGACGTCAAGTTCTCATTAAAATAGTTAATTATCTCTGTTTTTGCTTTCGCTATGTACTTCTCCTTATTCCAAATCTCATCATTCAGTCTCCATGTTCTTTCTCTGTCTTTAATCCTTATCTTTAATTGTAATGGATTATGATCAGAGCATAAATTGGGAAGAATGTCCATATCTGTAGTTTTCATCAAGAGTTGTTTGGATACCAACATCATATCTATTCTTGATATTGACCTATGTCTATCCGAATAATATGTATGTCCATCCAATTGCCCGTTCTTGTATCTCCAAGTGTCATATAAGTTTAAGTTGTCCATCATATTAAAGAAGCTCTTAGAAAGTTTGTCGTTGTTTCGGAGAGTTAACTTTTGCATTGTCCTGTCAACTTGGGGACTGATTACTCCATTGAAATCCCCCAAAACAATAAAGTTAGAATTTCCTGTTTCATTAAGATATCTCAATACCTCTTCCTGTATTGTAGGGAAGAGTTCACCTTTAGCTCCGTTTGGTGCATATATTCCAACTATTAATATTTTATCCTGTTTCAAAGTAACTTCAACTCCTATATAACAACCATTGCTGTCCTGAAAGATTTGCTTTGCACCTAATTTTGAGTTTACATATATCAAAACTCCCCTCTTTTTTTTATCAATCGTAGTGCGAAACAGCTACCTAGTTTCAAATTCCTGACATATCTCAAATCTTGAGTTCTAATTCGAGCTTCTTGCAGACATATTATATCTATATTCTGTTTCTCTAGATGGTGAAAAATTTGTCTTCTTTTGTATTCAGACTTAAACCCCTTAATGTTCCAAGAATAAATCTTCAAATCCATTTTGTGGGTTATATTAATATTTTATTACTGAAGTTTAGCTTATTCCTTCAGTATATCTCCGTCTACCTCCCCTTCTTCTTGTTCCACAGTTCCTTGCACTACTTCTATTACTTCCTCTTGTTCTCCGTCATCTTCTTCTTCTTGTAGTTGTTCTCCTTCCTTCTCTGGAGATAGCTGTTCATGATCTTTCTCTCCTTCAGAGGTGTCCTTTTGTAAGTCTTTCTTCAATCTATCCATCATTTCTTTTGCTTTGTGTACTGAGTTAATCCTATATCTCTGCTGTTTATAAGTAAAGAACAAGCCTTCAACCTTTTCCCATTGATAATTAATCTGACGCTTTTGCAGAAGGTTGGCCAACGGTTTGTATTCTTGTCTTTTCTTTAGGATTTGATGAGGTATATCTTTGAAAATTCTGACGTCTTTGTCTTCAATCTTCAGTAGTCCATCGTAGCTTCGCTGTAATATTTTGTCTCTAACCATAGTCCTCGTGAACGTTATAATAATGTCTCTCAATAATTTCCTCTCTCTCGCTACTCTGGAGGAAACTCTGAACATTCTGTCAATATATGTCTCCATCTTTTCTTCTTCAATATCAATGAATTCTGCCAAAGCCGGTACAATTTTTTCGTACAAATTCTCTGCTGAAGCCTCTGGAACACCTCTAAATCGAAGACATCTTTCCCAATATTGTAACTCCCACTGAGTAATTTGAAATTCATCTTCTTGTTGCTTCCCCTTCATCTCAGTCATTTCCTTTTCGACTTCTTTAACTTGTTGTTTTATCTCCTTTGTTTCTGTCTTTAGCTTTGTCACATCCTTTGTTATATTTTCCTATTTCTTCCCCAGTTTGTCTATTTCTTGTTTCATGTCAGCTCTCATCTCTTTCCTTGTTTCTTTTACATCACTTCTTATGTCATCTTTCATGCTTTTAAACTCTTCCATCATCTGTAACATGAAATCTTGAGGTTTCCAGGGTATATCCACTGATGTCCGTCTGATTGGAAGCAGTCTAATTTCGACTAGCATGTATGGCATGTAATTGTCTGAACAGGCACTAGAGCTCTGTGGCTGACAATTCAAAATGCCCCTCTCTAAATGGCAAATCCCAGGATTCCATATGATGTTGCCATGACAATTAAAATGAAACCGTAGCATTATAATGGTGTAGTGCTATAATTGTGTATAACTGAAAGGGCCCAAGAAAGACAAGACCCAAGGACAGCCCAGAAGATTTTGCTACCTAAGGTGAAGCAGCAACTGAAAACTTTCCTGCTCTCACCCAACTCATGGTGGGCATTATTAGCAAAACCCAGACAAGCTGCTTTGTCTCAGAAATTAGAGAACTGAATAAACAACAATCTCCACTTCTAGAAGTAAAAATGACAACCACCACAAATTAAACAACTGACAATTGGTGTTCTTTCACGGCATCCAAATCTGTTGCCTGAGGGCCACAGAGCTGGTTCCGCCCAAGATATCAGACTTCAGCCAGAGCCTTTTTTGCTTGAGCAACATTTTACTGAGGCAGAAAAGCCCTCCCTTCCTGCCAAGAAGTAGCAACCTTCAGTCTGGGCACAGTCAGAGCAAAAGATTTTTCACTGAGAAATGGTAGTTCCTTCACTGAGAAATACTTGAGGTTCTGACAAAAACAGACCGTTTCCACACATGGTCAGTGAAATCTCTTGCACTGGAAGAAAATCAACTCTTACGAAGGAGTTCACTGCTAGATTTTTTTTTAAAGCTGTAACATTTTTGAAGAAATCTTATCTGCATCTTATTTTATGAAAATAAACATGGTTATATCTTAAATAATTACTGAGTACCATGCATGTTGTGAAGGTCTATTGGAATATTAAATAAACCAGCCAATTGAGAGTTTAGGCTGTAGATAGCTGACTATATTTAGAATACTTCTGTGTATGTGTGTGTTTTAATAATGTCACCTAACTGGCAAACACATAGAAAACAAGCATACCATAGAAATGTAGTGCTAGTATACTATATATACAAGGAACACTTAATGTTGGGTAGCATTCAGAAATGAGCAGAGGATCAGTTTTGCAGAATCTGGAATATGCATGTATGTACTGAGGGTAAGAGTTCATCAAGGGCTAAAGATAATAGTCCAAAACTTATAGGGAGAACTGGGCAAACAGTACAGGAACCCAACAGTGGGAGGGAACAATACTTAAATAAGCAGCTAGGTCTCAGATGCCTCTAGGAAATAAACAAGATGAACTTGAACTTCTTGCACAGCAAAGTAAAGATGATATAATAGGCATCACAAAAACCTGGTGGGATGAGTCTCATGATTGGGATGTAGTCATAGAGGGCAATAACCTATTTCAGAGAAATAGATGAAATAGGAAAAGTGGATTAGAACTATATGTCAGGGACATTTATACCTATGAAGAGATCAATCTTAAATCCTAGAAGCCAGGTTGAGAGCATCTGGGTAAAAATGAAGGGATAGGTCTACTACAGTGAGGGTCTACTACGGACCACTAAGGTGTGAGGATTTCAACAATGCCTTCCTGGAACAGATGACAAAACATTCAGGAAGGAGAGATTTCAACTATCTTGATGTTTGTCGGAAGTCAAACTCTGACAAGAGTATCAGGTCCAACAAATTTCTCATTTGCTTTGCAGACAATGTCATAGTCCAGAAGGTGGAAGAGGGAATAAGGGGAACAGTTATTTCAGATCTGATCCTAACCAACAACGATGACCTGGTTCATGGGGTGGAGACAGCATCAGGTGGGGTGGATCCTTAGGTGGAAGTGATCATGTTCTCCTGGAGTTTATAATGCAGCAGAAAAAGGAAACCAAGCATTCTAGACAGCTTTCATATTCTCCTGGAGTTCATAATGCAGGAAACCAAGCTTTCAGACAAGCATTCTAGACTTTAAGAAAACTGATTTCAGTAAACTTAGGGAAATACTGGGAGTGATCCCATGTTCAGGATATACTAAAAGACAAGGTGATGGATGTGAGTGAGATATTGAGGGCACAATTTCACACAATTCCAATCAAGGGGAAAAAATGGGAGGTGTTTAAAGAATCCAGGAGGGATGTCCAAAGAAGCTAAACTTTAAAAGAGACATGTATAAGAAATAGAAAAAAGGGGGAAAGGGGGAAATCACCAAAGGAATTCAAACAAACAGCTAAAAGTGTAGGGAGAAAGTCAGAAAGGCTAAAGCGCAAAATGAGCTCAGGCTTGCTACAGAGGTTAAAAACATAAGAAGGACTTTTCTGTTTTTTGTTTTTTGTAATGTCAGTATCAAAGGAAAACCAAGAAAATGGTAGAGCCTCTGTGTGGAGAGAATGGTGAATTGCCAACAGGGGACAGAGAAAGGAAGAATTACTTAACACCTTCTTTGTCCTGGTCTTCTCCCAAAGAAAAACAATGCTCTATCTGAGGAAAACAGTTGAGCTTTCCTCAGTGCTGGATGAGTATATATGTGAGTGAACTGTTGATACCATCCAAGATAGTGGGATTTGATTAAATGAAATGTATGTGTATATGGTTTCAAGGAGCCTGTTGATGTATGGATGGCGATTCCACTAATTTAATAGTGTTTTCTTAGGCAAGGAATACTCAGTGGTGATTTTGCTAGCTCCTCCCCCTGAAATATAGCTGACAACAGCTGGTATTTATTGGCAAGCTCCCATCCAAGTACTAACCAGACCTGGCCCTGCTTACCTTCCAAGATCAGATGGGATCTGGGCCCTTAGGGTATTTAGGCCCTAAACAAAATATTTTTTGCAAAACAGGACTCTTAAGAGATAGCACAGAGCCTACAGCAAACAGTAGGTTGCCTTTTTTGGTTCTAAAACACAAATGGATATAGCAGTAAAAATCTGATTTAGAAAATTACTATGTGTTCCTTTGTAAAAATGTGCTCTCTCCTTGGCAGTGTTATTCACCTCAAGGTGCACCAAGGCTATCTGGAGAAGAAACAATTCGACAAAAGAAAACAAGAGCTATGCAAAACACATACAGGTGAGATGTGAATTATTCTTCTAAAATGTTGGTTGAAATAAATACCTTTTCCAAGTATTATCATGAGCCCAGGGCTGACATGAGATATTGAAAACAGAAATAGAGCAGATTTACTTTAATCCATCATTTCTGAATAGCTGTTTATTTGACAACATTTCTGAAATTTTTGACTGTTCTCCACTTCTCTGAAACAATATTGGCTTCCATGTTATTTATACTGTTCTGCTGAAAGAGCTTTGCTACAAGCACTGTGCAAAGTATGAAGAAAAAGAACAAAAGAATCACAGAAGATCTTCAGAGCTGCACAATAAACTTTCTAGTGATCCCGAAATAAAAAGGATATGAAGAACGCAGCCTCAGGAAGTGTGATCAGGGCAAAATAAAATCCAGCAGCAAGATTATGTGAAAAGAACATCAGAAAAATTAGGGGAAAGTACCCTATTTGCTAGCATGTAAGACTCACTTTTTTCCCAAAAAAATACTGTTTGAAAATGTGGTGCATCTTATACACCAGTGCATCTTATACACCCACAAACAGTATTTGCTGGCATGTAAATAGGGTGCATCTTATATGCTGGTGCATCTTATACACCAGCAAATAGGGGTTGTAGGGATATATTTTTGGCAGAAGGAAAGTCAACTGTAGTGAGAAAAGGATAGCAATTACATGTTTGAAGATAGATTCTGATGGATTGTTAATTCTCAACTTGCACAAAACAGAAAGACCGTAATCTACGTCTACATAAATGTCTAGCGTGAAGTAAGTCCCCCTGAATTCAACGAGGCAAATGGGTATAGGATGGCAGTCTCAACATTTGAAAAACACAGTTATAAGATAGTACTTTCTGAAACAAATTTAGCTCTTCTGTTTAGTTCTCTCCATAAAGATGACAGAACACTCCAAAGTTCATCATTTTCGTGATAACGGTATTGGCTTTCTCCACTGGCTTTGGCCCTGACCTTCCATCTGCCTCCCTTAGCAAGGCTTTCCACATTTACAAGCCTGTCTTCTGTACATCTGTGCCATGACTCACAGCAGAACCAGTTATCCACATGCCCAGCACTTTTAGCATGGCCCAGCTGCAGTCCCCTTTAAGTTCCAGCAATTTCCCCCCCTAATATCCCAAGAACTGGTTCAGTATTTGTGCCCATTGGCTAGGATTATTTTTCTTTTTCTTTTTTAGCACTGGCAGCAGATGGCTTGTGCACTGGCCACAGTCCAGGGACCACCGCTTTGAGAAGCACTGCTCTATATAATTCCGGAGCTTTAAGGTGGAGAAAACTAAAAGTGTGGCAGCCGTTTTAATTCTCCCCTTTGTGACTTTACTTCAAATAATGAAATGCTATGTCTTCAGTTTTTCGGTTCAGTATCTCGCACCACTCCATCATGTCTTCTTACTAGTATTTGCACTCTTGTCTGAAAGCAAAGGCAAAGGTTAGAGGAAGATGATCCAAATCCCGTAGTGGGTTGCATCCCTCCCTCCCTCCTTCCGTCCCTTCCTTTTATTTATTTATATCCTGCCTTGCCCCCAGACCGGGACTCAAGATGGCTTACAAAAAGACAGAATATAATAAAAGTTGAAAACATACAAAATCAAGATTGAAACAGTATTAAACAACAACAGAATGAAAACCAACTAAAATTGTACTTTGAAACAGATTAAAACCAGTACAACACTGTAAAAGTCTTTTTGTTTTGTTACAATCAGTTTCCAAAAGCTTGCTGGAAAAGAAAGGTTGCCAAAAAGAAAACAAAGAAGAAGACATCCTAACCTCCCTAGGGAGGGAGTTCTAAAGTGTGGATGCAGCCATAGAGAAGGTCTTCTCCTTTTTTCTCACCAGCCAGGCCTGTGAAGGTGGTGGGATATAGAGACGTTCCTCCCCTGAAGATCTTAGAGCTCAGACAGTCTCACAGGGGAAGATATGGTCCTTCAAGCTTCCTGAGCTTGTCCCAAGTTCTGGCAATGGCCTTTTATGTTATGGTTTGGATCCAGACACTGCACAAGTGGAACTGGGGAACATTCTTGGAAGTGGCTCAGGAGATGATAGTGGACAGAATCACCAAAAAAAAAAAAAAAAAAAAGGAGGAACTTACTCTGAATCAAAGAACTTTCAGCAAATGGAAGGATCTCTTCTATCTGCAGAAGAGCAAAGAGGGATCTAACCAAATATTAAGAGCTACAATCCCCAAGAGTCCTGTTTTGTATAGGACAATGTGTATTTAGGGTGCTAAAGTCTCAATCCATACTGGGGTGATTCAGGAAGCCACACAAATCCATATTTGAGCACAAACACCAGATATACTCCCAACAGACCAGCCCCAAGCTTTTGTCATATAGAGAGCAGGCAGGCCTTCTACACCAAATGCTGGCAGCGGTGGGAAGGGAATCTGTCTTCTGGGATTGCAGCTGACATGGCACTGTCTTCTTCCTTTTTGACCAGCCACACTGACACTGAGCAGCAGGGTAAAGTTCTGATCTTGTGATGGCTTACATATTTTTGGTTGTTTTTTTTTATTCCCACAAGATTTGAATTCTCTGACTCCTAGAATCTTGCCAGACATCCTTCTATTTTTGAGTTTTGAGGTGGTTTCCTGTACGTGTCCTATAATGCTCTGCAGAAAACCTGGCAGGTTTTTAAAGGGTTGTTCCATATTCTGAGAACAGTTGGGCAGAGAATGAAGCTGCACTGCTGTCTTAACCTTACAATAGGCCAACCCTACACACACTTTCCCAGGATCCTCTCATTACTTTGACTGTGTGTGCCCATAGGATTATAGCCTAAGAATTGTCTTAGCCTGTTTTAGCGCAAAGGTGGAAACTCTCTCTCTGTAGACATGTACACTATATGCAAGAATGTCAAGGGGAGATTCTGCTAGGCATGTAACATCAACCAGATAACTTTCTGAGAAACTTTCTCACCTTGTACACTGATACATTGCTTGCTAGGATATCTGATGAGAGCTACAGAAGGGCAGACTCAATGACACCTACATTCCAGGTGGAAAATCATGTGGCCTTCCAAATGCCATTGGACTGCAACACCCAACTCTTTTCACCACTAGCTAGGGCTGATAGGAATTACAGTCAAACATTTGGAAGGCCACATGATTTCCACCTCTAGTTTATGTATAGTTAAATCTGTCTTCATTGACCTGTTCACATTTCCCTGCCAAGCACTGTCGCAATGTGCCTGGGGAAAAGACATCTCAGCAGTTTGGACAGTCAACAACAGTGCGTGCCCAGTGGCCTCGTCTTGATATTTATACATTAAGTGTACCTGTCTGCAGGAAGGGCCTTTCACACAGGCAGCTGGATTTCCATAGCCTTTGTATGTTAGCCATATGTGCAATTGCCTCTTCCTGTCAGACGTCCATGCTCTCTGCATGTGGAAAAAACATGCAGCCGCTACTCATTGTATACAAGGGCCTTGGGATGCCAGGTCTCGAGTGTCACGGGCCTTGAGATTTCATAGTGAACACCTGAGACCTAGAGACAAACTCTTGTTTGAGTTTGGCAGGATCTGGTGATGTCATTAAGCACATTCATTAAGCATATAACATAGTTGCTAAGAGCATGTCATTCAAGTAGAAAAGAAAAGAAAAGAAAAGAGAAAAGAAACAAATCACAAAACCTATCAAATGAGACAAACAAGGGAGGGAGAGAAGATTTCTGGTGACTCTACAGAGTTTCTCCAAAGCAGACTGCAGCAGTGATGGCCAGCATAACACACACACACACACACACACAAATTTTTTTTTAGGGCGGCGTTCTCATCCTGAAATTTCTTCCTTCTTCCTGGGCCCTGGAGAATAGGGGCCAGGCCCTGAGATCTGGGAATCATACAGGGAGCCAATCATCAAGGCCCCAGTCTCACTCTCCCCACATGCATTACTCCGACATGTTAGGAAAATGTTTGAAGAAGGCTAATGACATTTCAGCATATTGCTATTTTAACAATGTTGTACATGTGTGAGAAACAGTTCTTAAAGCCTTCACGATGTGCTTCTATTTCAAGCATATCATGCACTCTTACACTCATATGATTTCCTAGCCCAGACGTTAAAGGCATTTCCACTAAAAATAAAATATAAAATGAAATTAAATTAATAATTGAAAAAGTCTCATGGGAACTTGACGTACATCTTCCGTGATACCCAGTGACACAGTTCCCTCGATCACTGCCCAACAACCAAGAATTTTCAGGCAAATTAAAACAAAAGCAAGAACCATTTTATCTTCTTTATTTTCAATCGATACTGTATGAATACAAAGTTTCTAGAAAGCTACAAAAAATCTACCACTTTATCAAGAAGGCATCAAAATGTGTCACTTTGCAAAGACATGGAACACCTGCAGTAACCGACACAAAAATAGCATTTTTAGAGTGATGAAATAATTGCACTTAACTGTCATGGATATTAAAGTTATCACACATATGTACCGCGAAAGCTAGAATACATTTGTTTTTACAAAGCACTTTTATAAAAAAATTCTCTGCACACAAACCCTATAATTTTCATATTACTATCATACTAAAGATAAATTCACTTTAAAGCCAACACTTAAAACATTTTTTTAAAAAACAAAAAGGTACCAGTACCTACACACAGACGACAACAAATACAAGAATACTGTACTGCCAAAAGGTTTGATTGAAACTCATTTTGAAAACTTCAAAATATGTTAAGATTTGAAAAGTTTCATTTTATATATAAAAAGAGCTTTCCCTCTATGTCTAAGCAAGAGGTACTTTGTCATCCAAAGGCAGATTCTACATCCCACCCTTTAAAATAACCAGCAGCAGTACAATATTAAAGTAACCACTGACCATATATGAATATGCTTAAGTCACAAACCCAGTTTATACACATTACACAAATAAACAAAGTGAGAATTCCATTAAGTCATTTACAAACGTGAACAAATGCATGTGGCAAATAAAAAAAATCAAGAGTAAAACTGTTTTACATAAAATGTACTGATATTAAAGAATTAAAGGCTATTCAGGTTTTAAAAATTGTTATAAAACTCTTTTGTCTTTTTCAGGCACATATTGTATTTTTTTTTCTGCAGTTATGAGCCTGAAGTAAAGGCCCATTTAAAAAGAAAGAAGGAAAGGAAACAAAATGTAAAAGAAAAAGAAAACCATTTTGTGAGGAGGTAACAGGGAATATCCTCTCTATGAACTGAGTGCATTTAAAAATTAACTGACACAGTGGAACTGTTTTTAATTTTAAAAAAATCTCTCAGTCAAACTATGTTGCTGACCTAGAGATCAAGACTGCCAAATTTCTTTATATTTCTAATTATCTTTTCAGGAAGATAGCTGGGAGAAAATAAAGGAAAAACAGATTAAAGAAAATCAACCTGAGTATGGACTGAAATAAGGACCAGTTTACACATTATTTATAGCCCATGGCTTCTGCCCCAAGTCAGTTCCCCATGCTGATGATCAATGAGGCAAGGAACGCTGTTTAAACGCTTTACCAGCCCCAAATTATGCAGTGCATCTGGAGCTGTCAAGATTGTGCAACACTTACATGCAAGCACTGTAAGGATTTAGAACCATATGTGGCAAAGACTACGGAGTGTCACTCCCTGCTCCATGGACTGTCAGTATGTGGAAAAACTTCTCACAGTCAAAGGCAATGTAGGCTATATATATATTGGTCCCTATAGAACCATTTATGTTGCATGATGATTGTTGATGATGTGGGCCACACTAAAAGCCATAGCACTGGTATGTAACCGAATAATCCTAAGAGACTCAACTTAGAAAATATGACAAACCAAGGTTTGTGCTTACAGTAGTTTTTTGTCCAAACCATGGTTGGTTTGAGTTTCCAAATGCGTAACAGGCAAACCATGGTTTTGAGCTACTTGTCTACTTGACTATTTCTGAGCATTCAGTATCGCAAGCTCATTCCTACTGCCATGATGCAACAGGTTCTGCAGGCTGAGCAACAGCCATAACTATGATTTGTCATGTGAGATATCTTACCAGAGCATGAAAATAACCCAGTTCAAAACATGGCTTCTGATTCTGGTGTAATAGCAGATTGCACAACATGGTTTTGTCAGTTCGGGCACCATGCTTAACCACAGCTGGGCTACCTTAACTATGGTTTTGCCAAGATGTCCAAACTGCCACAGAAAAGCAAGAGTGCCCTAGGAATTAGAATAGGGAATTAAAATTTACAGCTTTACAGTTTCCCAAATGCTGTGACTTTTCTAATTCTCAGTTGTTTCTATTCAGTGTAATAATTCACTCTGTTACATGAAAGTGACAGAAACAAAAAGGTTGAATTCACTGCAGTTGCTAAACTGCCTGGGCTCTAGCATTGGTAGAAACTGGGGAAATAGATATCTAAGTTGCAACTTACACAACATAGTGGTACAGTACCTAAAAAAACCAACCTAGAATTCAAGTAAGTACAAAATTACATTTGTAAAGCAAGCTATGTTGCAACTGCCATAAATTGTACCATTATTTCTTTTTTCAATTTTGTACATAAGACAATAAATAAAAATGATTCCTTTGCAATAAAATATACTCCAGCCACTTGCTTACCGATATCTGTCTCAGCAGATATATTCTATAGTTGTAAATATATATAATGTACTTTGAGGCCAAGCAATCCTTACTAATTTTGATGCAGGAAGAGACTAAGTGAGATCTGGATCTTTGAGGACTAGAACCAATACAAAATTAGGCTGCAATCCTATACACACATACCATTGAGTAGGCCTAACTGAAATCAATGGGGCTTACTTCTGAGTAGATGCATAGGATTGCAGTGTTGAAGAGTTAAGAAAGGGGCATAAACACAAATATTTACCATTTTTTGTGCCACATATTAATTTTAAATAAAAAATATTTATTTTTTTCTATATTAAAAACAAAAAATGTATTCATAGCTACAAATCCCCTCTGCCAACTTTTGGTTTTACTGCTGTTACTTCTCAATGATGATTTTTAATTATGTTGTGTCCCTCTGAATCAACGTCAATGTTGTCAAAGTCTCTTGAAACAAATGGTATTGTCAAATTCACAAGTGGAGTTAAAATGGCACAAATTATTTGAAGCTGCTGCCTTTCCTGCAGCAATGGCAGGAAAGTGCTGGATGATGCCAGTCCAAACGTTTTTTTCCAATGATGTTTGTCATTCATTCCTAAAAATTTGGTGCTACAAAGCACAGGTCAGATGACAGGTACATTTTGATCCACACTTTTGTTTTCAATTTTAGGCATCCAACTGTTCAACTTTGTAAACAAAATAAGTGCAAATTTAAGAGAAAGAAGAAAAACATCTTCACAGATTTAGAACTAACTATATCAATAAAGTCACATTTGTCCTTTGCCTGAAATTCTGCTATTTACAGACTTGTATTACTCAGATGCAAGACTGGATGGAGAAAGACATGGCAAAGGTGAAATACTGACTGCTTTCCTATAACTGCGAGTCAGCAATGCTGCAGAAACAATGACAAACAGCTGAATAGCATGGAGAATAGTTTTTCAGCATCATGCACTCTTGTGATTTGCAAAAAGCATGCTACTATAAAAAAGGTACTGTTTTTGAGAAAGGAGGCCTGTTAGTTTTGACTACTTCCAATAACCCAAAGGCATTATGGTGATCTCTAAACATTTTTGGTCTCTACAAATTGTCATTATTATGGCAGCACTTTTCTAAGCTGGAATTTTAAAACCAAAGGCACTTGCATGCAAGAGTGCAGAGAGTCACAAAGGTTTAAGTATTTGGTCATGACAATTTAAGAAGGCAGCATTATTCGTACAATTCACTTTCTGCAGAAAACTCTAGAGCTGTTAACATTTCATTTTGGTATAGGTATTCCAACTATGTAGTAACGGGGACTGATTTATATAGGAAGGTGTCTAAGACCAGTAGTCAAAAGGGTTCTCTCTAGATTTTTTTTTAAGTAAACCAATTAATGGACTACTTAAGATTGGCATGATAGGGGAAAAGGTACTTCTACTATAGCACTAAGGCACTGCATATTGTAATGCTTTGGCAGCTCGGAATTAAGAAGTTCCTACGACAGCGTAACAGTAACAAGAGAGATGCTTCCAGCTTACAAAAGAGCTCACAGTTTACAGGCAGCCTTTTGGACTACACAATCCACACGGAACATCTGACAGACTTAAGGCTTTCCAGAAGAAACATGCACAGGGGATTGAATCATTTACATCCATGTAAAGTTAATGACAAGGCAAACAGTTCCCCATACGCTTTACAAAAATGAACGCCAAGAAACAATGTGACTCTTCAAACAGTATAGTTATTACATACATAGTGTTGCAGACTGTATTAACAGGGAAAAAAAAGTAGTAGTATACCTGGTTTACAAACTGCTTATTTTATACACACCAAGAAATCTCCTTGAGATGTATAATTTTTAAGATTTAATTTTCTTCCTTGTTAAAAATAAATCCATCAAAAATCAAAAGTGTAATAAAAGAAGGATAACATCTTTTTAAAAAATAATTTTAGACTTGTAACATCAAGTGCTTCATATAAAGGGCTGCTTTATATGGGGAAGATGCAGTGCTTCTGTCAAATTCACTATTATTGTTAAACACAGATTAGACTAAACGGAAAACATCCAGTTCCACAGGTTTCAGAGTGAAAGTGAATGAGATCACAATCCTATGCATATCTACTCAGAAGAAAATCCAATCAAGTTGAATAGGATCTCCTCCTAGGCAACTGTGTATAAGATTGCAGCCCTGGGAGGTTCATCTGTCTTAATATCTGTGGGTTCAAAGACACTGAAACTGCAGAGGACTTGAATACTCAGTATTATACCTGGCTTTGGATTATACCTACCTGTTCCTATCCACCTAAGGCTTTACACCCATGCACACTTTCTGCCTCTTCAGATACTGCAGGTGTTATAGCAGAGATGGTCAACTTTGGAGGGCCCTCTAGCTCAAAGTAACCCTCAAATGCACAAATACACTCACAAAGGCATTGGGGTATGTGCAGTCGGTCTGGTTTGCATCAGAATGTTTTGTTCACCAGGCATGGGGGAGAAGAGCACAGGCCGCTCTGAAGACACGTACCACAGTGGCCATACTCTGCCTGTCTATGTGTTATAGGAATTCCACATCAAGTTATTAGAAGGGCTCAGTGTGATCATGAATGGAAGTCTGCACACAACCTGCTGCATTGTATGGTGTTCCAGAAGCTGAAATACCATAGCCAGCCCTTTGCTGACAATTCACTATAATAACAATTCAAATATTTCAGCAAGGTAGACATCAGGTTCTACCCCCTGAGTATTCCATCCCCTTCTACCACCATCACATTTATGTTGAGTATTTCTAACTGTTCACAGATTTCCATGAATTTATGCAGACATAATAACTAACAGCCTACATATTTACATTACAAATACCAGTTACACAAAGTGACATCCTGAACATATTCACAAGCATGCATGAAGCAGCATTCCCAAGTGCATTAGCTACCAGTGTCTTAAATGTAAAAAGGAAAATTTAGTATTTCATCCTATTTTTCTAAATTCAGAAGCTTCTTGCATTTATAATTCAAGGTTCTAAAGCCCTGCAAAATACAGGCCTGGAAGGAATATATAGCTAGCATAGCAAGTATGCCCCTAATTTATTAGAGCCCCCATTCCTAATTATTTTTTTTGTGTTTATGGGTAACAAAACTAGATATGTTTCAATCTCATTATTTGTACCAGATACTAGGGTGAACCAACTCTTCAAACCAATGAACTGAATTACATACAAAATGGCACACACAAAAGACAGACAGCAGGGGTCAAAGTGATAAAAAACTTAGAGAGTACTTGTTTAAAAATATAAGACATTTATGTACTACTCAGAGTTGAAAATTTACTTATATAAATCTGATTAATGCTGCAATTCTATATACCTTAGGAGTAAGTCCCACTGAGCTCATTGGGGCTTACTTCTGAGTAGGCATGTATATGATTACACTGCAGGCAGCTTTTGGTGCTTTATTTAGGGAAGAACTCACAATTTATGCAAGTTGCCTCTGCAGAAGAATTAACCCTCTCATTGTAATTTATCAATATACCCATAAAGCTAATGGATTTGAAATGTTATTGCCTGTGTGTTTTGCTGCCTTTTGTCCCTGGTTCCTACATGGCCAAGAAGGGGATTGGCCTCTGCCTGCACTGATAGCCCTCTAGACCATCATACCTGACAACAGAAGTGACATCTGAAAAGTTAAGATGGTTAAGATGGTTGTCAGTTAAGATGGTTACTTCTCCTGTATAATTTTTAACATCTTTTCCTGATTAAATAGCCAGTGAAACTTCAAAAGCTTGCATGGTGTATTTTGTGCATTTCAGTTAGTCAAATAAAGGTATCACCATTTTGTGAATTTGGGATTTTGTCCCATAAAGCAAATTTGCATAAAGCAACAGTACCAACTCTGAATCTCCACAATATGCAGCCATATGGCATTAGAATCTTGATAGCAACGTCACTAAGACAGATCTGTACTATTTCTGCTTCATCACATGCACATATAGCCTTCTCTCTTTCTATCTCTCACAAGGAGATGTGGGGCAGGGGGAGCCTGGCGAGTGGCTGACAATACTCCTGTTCAGAAAGGAGATTTAGTGGAACTGGACTACAACTTGGTTGTAGAACAGTAACTTTGACTAAAGAAGCTCTGAGTCCCAGCAGTCAACCACAGTAAACAGTAGGCAGACAGGCCAACCATCTGATTCATCACAAGAGAACTTTGTATCTTCCTCAGGCTTCTGATGGACCAGCAGACATGGTCACTAGGCTACTTTCATGTTGGTGGATTCCGACTTGAAATTATCACTGGTAATCTTCGTGAATTTTGTACCATTCTAAAGACATTAAAACAGATGAACCTTTTGTATATATGCCATTCTTTTCTCAATCACTTTTTTGTGGTTTTCAGATGCCAATACCACTTCAATATTTCAGCACTTTAATCACCCCTTTACATTTGCTAATTGCTAATTTTGGTGTTGCAATTTCTTGGATCATTAGGAAAATTGAAACAAATCAAAAAATTCTCATCTTATATATAAGCACACACACATGATTACATACACCATAAATCTAATTTTTCAGTATTTAACTAGTTATTGCAAAACGAGCCATCTTTTAAATTAAATAATGAAATCTCCTTATTAGTACAATACTTTTTGTCTTTTTAATGCACTAGATTTAATTAGTAAAAGGGATAAAGTCTTCTCGCTTTGCAATACCTGATTGAAAAGTTTAATGGATTAGAAAGTTAGTTTTAATACAGAGGGAAGAAAAGAAGAAAAAAATTGCCTACTTTTAGGATCTGTCTGCTCCCAACAGGCATATTTTAAGGCTATGTTTGTCATTTGGCTTCAAACAGAAATTGAGTTGCAGTTATAAAATAATTTAGTGAATTACATTCGTACGTATCTTCCACAGTAATCAGTTATGAAGATAGTTCTAGAAAGAATTTGTGTGCTAATTTTATGCTTATAGTTAAAATTCATTTCAATTTCACCTCCATCTTAAAAACATGTTTTTATTAATTTAGACAAAAAACCTCACAAACTCATTTAATTGCTGTTAAGTTTTCCCATGGCAAATGCTCTCTTATATTCTTCTCACACAACAACAACAAAATTAAAATTTCCACAAAGGCTTTGAAATGCTTAAATATAGTATCCCCAAAGAATGGTGTTTTTCTTTTTAATATAAATTTGAAGAACACTTTTGTTTTAGAAAGAATTTGTACAACTGTACCAGAAATTTCACAGCTACAATATATATTGACACACTAAAATGAGGTTTAGAAAAAAAAAATGTTGGGGAAAGCTCAGCCAGAGGAACTGTCACTTAGTGTTGAGGCTGACAGTCTGTGTTTTCAGAAGGAGTTATAATGAAATGTGTCTATAAATAACTGTTTAGTCCTTTACAAGCCTGTAGATGTGATGCTGTGCACCATGTTCACTGTTTGAAACTTCAAATACACAAGCCATGCAAAGTAGGGTTTCTTGTGTGTCTCTGTTTGTTACAACCTGTGTTTACGGAAAAAAACAAGAAAAGAAAGAAGGAAAGAAAGAAAGAAAGAAAGAAAGAAAGAAAGAAGATATAGCATGTTAAAAACTTGGTCACTTTAATTTCTCATATAAAAAGACAGGAAAATCTCTCACTTTTCAACCACCAAATGCTTCTCTAATCTGGTTAGTTGATTCAATGCACATAGAAATAAAAATATTGAGTGATTTATTCCCTCTTTTAAACTGTGTCCTTTACCTGACCTGGAAACCCTACAGGGAAGTACCAGTCTTCTGGCACTCTGAACCAAATGGACTGTGACCTTACCTTGGCTCTCATAGGCCCACTCACAACTATTGTGGGTTGGCCTCTCCTGGCACACAGTCCAGAGCTCACTGAGGGGGCAAGAAAAAGATTATTGTCCCCCTATCATTGCAAGCTCCCTTGCTAAAATGAGTAGTGATGCTTCTTCGGAAGCAGAAATTATCCCCTTCTGGCATTCACATCAGTAACATGTAAAACCACCTAGAAGCAGGAGCTTCAGTTACAAGTAGTGGCTGCCCTCAACCAACCCCATTCTTTAGGGGAACCCTAGTCATTCCCCTCTCTTGGGGTACAGAGCTGTGTGGGCCACAGAGTCTCCTCCATTTTCCCCAAACTAATCCTCAGACCTCAAGAGCAGTGGAAGGCCCGGTTCCATGACTGAGGCTGAATAAGATGCAGCTGCCAGTCTTCAATGTGTAAAAGGGTGAGTGTACCATGCTGTCATTTGCTGCAGATAGTTAAATGTCTTGGAAGAGCCCTGATTATGTACATTCTGCAAGTAAATGATGGACTGTAGCTTATCAGAAAAGTTTAAAACCAGAGTCTACCTTGCAAGAGCCATGCTATTTGATTCAAAGATATAACACTTCCAATTCATGGAAATTGAACTGAATAAAATTAAAATCCAGCAGCTCCCAAGGTAGTGTACAAAGCAGCCAGCAAATAAAAACTAAACATTACCAACAAAATTGTAAAGTTTTCCAAGACGCTGTTCATCATATATTTCTCTGGTAAATGTTTGAGCTTGTGGATGAAATTGATCATATATTCACACATCGGAGAGCGGTTTATTCTAAACACAAACCGGCCATTCTCAAACCGTGCATATTCAGTCTTGAGAAAAAAGAGAAAAAAACAAAGGAGACAAAGTTCAGAACATTAATAAACAAACTAGATTTCCCAGCTAATTAAAAATCTGTTCTGTTTTGTTTTCAAAGTGATCCAATTTATTTTTAATTACATAAAAAATCATAAAATAAATATTACAACTGTAAGATATTTTAGGATATTCAATTAAAATTTTTAATTCAATTTAATTAAGCATATGATATTGTTAAAACTGAGTTTCTCATTAAAAGCATTGAGGAATGTACTCTTTAGAAAACACCTTTGCTCTGACACAGAGGCTCCAATACAGACAGCTAAAGCTTGAGGAATTTCTTGAAACTTGCCATCCCCTCTGTTGAACTGGGGTATATTCTGAACATATGAGTATGAATATTTCTTATTCAGTATGAGGACCATTCGTAGACTCGGGCCATTTCCGCACTGGACTGTTATAGAGCTATTATTCCACTTTCAACGTCCTATAGAATCCTGGGGTTTGCAGTTTCGGGAGGGGCCGGCCCCTCCCGAAACTGCAAACCCCAGCATTCCATGGGACGCTGAAAGTGGAATAATAGCACTATAACAGTCCAGTGCGGAAACGGCCTCAGAGAAAAGAATGGAGCAGGTTTTGCTTATACAAAACTCTTGTTTATACTTTATAGCTCTAGGAGCTCCAGATCAAGTGCAGAGCTCAGAAAAAGTTACTTGTTTGCACTGCTACAGAATTTGACAGCCATTATAGCCAAGCTAGTTGGTGAATTCCAAAAGTAACAGTCCAAAAAAGTAACTTTTTTGAGCTCTGGGTCAGGGCTACTTCTTAATTTGAAGGATGCACTCATATAGGTGTCATGATTCAGCAAACATTATTTGTGAATAAGAAGTATCAAATTTCTTACCACATATGTCTTTTTTTCTGAGTCACATGTACGGCACCCTCCACCCTACAATACTTCTTTACCCTGGAGGTTGCAGGAACAGTCCTTATCTTAATCTGCCAGGAAGGGAATGTCCATCATGTCTCCCACACTGGACTAAAAAGGAAAACTCTTCCTCAAGCTCTCAACTACTAACAAACAAAACTGTGTTCCAGTTTTATCAACTATATTTGATTTTGATTTTTTTTTAAAGGAATACAACTGGAAAGATTGTTGTTGTTAATTACCATGGTCACTCTATGAATGGCAAACCTCCAAGTAACCCTCCTATCAATGAAGTTGAAAATTCAGGCCCATGCTTTCCTTTACTGAATCTATCAGTTCGTAATGCAGTCTTGCTCTTTGCCTACTGCCTTCTACCTTACCAAGCGTTACTGTCTTTTTCTAATGAGTCCTGTCTTCTCATGATAAGTCCAAAGTGTGACAGTCTCCACAGAACCACTCAAATTAATGAACTTTATGGTTCATCACATTATCCCTAGAGAACCCTGTCTACTTCACCCACAGGTATGGCACTGGCAGAAACTTTTTTCCAATATCTGTACTGAACTTGGAATTTTAAGTGGGTAATATGCGCATGATTCAGAAAACAAACATTTACAGTATTCCTCCTACCCATCCACCCCAAATCACACAGAGAACAGAACTGCACTTTTGGATATTCTGGAGCAGTTTGTCCTGTGAGTTTGTCCTATGTTTCGTGGGCTAACATACTTCTGCATTACTACTTTCTGAAGAACTCATCCCTCAAAGGGAGCAAAGGCAGAGGAATAACTGCCTACCTTACAGTGTTTTGCAATAATATGTTCAGAAGCCCAGGTAGCCATTGTACATATTTCCTCTGTAAATTTCTCCTGAGGCTTCCAAAGGTGGCAGATACCCTTAAGTGAGTGTGCCATCATTTTGCACACACACATACCTGCCATGAGCCTTGTACGTCCCACTAACATAGTCTATCCTACCAGGATGAAACTGCAAGGTTTGGAAACTTTATCACCAGCAGATTTTACTTGGAAGTGTACAAACAGAATATCCACTGTTCTAAAACTTTAAGGCCTATCCAGATAAAAACAAAGTACCCTAGAAACAAACAACTTATGCCACACGCCCCTCCACCCCAGCCTTGTGGTTGGGAGAAGTTTAGACAAAAAGATGAGGGGAGCAACTTCTTGCACTCTATGGAATCATCTTTCAGACAAAGGAGAGACCTGACTTAAGGAGGGCCTTATTATTAGGGAAGACATACAACTTTGAGTCCAAAGTGAGAGCTCCTTGGTCTTAGATGCATCTGGTAGGTGTGCAGAGTATCTTCTGAACAGTAGCTGATGCCATACAGCAGTGGTTCTTCACCTGGGGTCTGTGGGCCCCTAGGGGTATGCAGAGTCCTCACAGGAGGTCTGCAAAGCCCTGTTGCTGAACACCAACAGCAGTGGCAGCAATAGGATAAGGCAGCAGGAGTGGTGGTATGGATGCTGAAACTGCTCCCTCGCTTGCAAAAGAGGGAGCAGTTTGGGCATGCACACATGCTGCCACAAATCCTTTTCATCAGGGAAGGGGCTGTGAGTGCCAAGGGATACAGCAGCAGGCATGTGCTGTTCTTCTTCTTTGTTTATAAATGAGGGAGAAGTTTGGGCATGTCCCCCAAACTGCCACATCCCTGATGAAAGGGCCACAACAGCAGGCGTGTATGTGCAGCCAACCAGTTCCTTCATTTGCTAACAGGGAAGCAGTTTGGGCATGTGCACATGCCTGCCACCACATCTCTCAGTGCCCATACCCCTGCTGCTGCATCCCTGACAAAGGGACATGGTGGCAGGCATGTGTGTGTGACCAAACTGCTCCCTCATTTGCAAACAAGGAAGCAGTTTTGGTACCCATGCACACCCATGGTGCCACATTCCTGATAAAAGGGGCACAGTGGCAAGTTCGTGCATGAACCCAAACTACGACTCTGGAGGCATGGGTCTTAATCCCCACTCACCCACTGGGTGACCTCTGGCAAATCACATTCTCTCAGCCTCCGAGAAGGCAAAGACAATAAATCTTGCCCAGAAAACCACCACGATAGGGTTGCCTTAGGGTTGCCATAAGTCAGTTTTCAAAGGGGAGAGATATGATGGCTCAAAAGAATCTTCCCCTGTCAGCAGCACTTTGTTGCTGTGTGCCTTCAAGTCACTTCTGACTTAGGGAAACACTAAGGTGAACCTATCACAGGGTTTCTTTTTGGGGGTGGGGGGAGATTGGTTCACAGTGGGTTTGCCTTTGCCTTCCTCTGAGGCTGAAAGAATGTGATTCGCCTACAGTCAACCAGTGTCTAAGCGGGGATTTGAATCACAGTCTCCAGAAGTCTTGAATGAATGAATGAATGAACAAATGAATGAATAAATAAATAAATAAATACTTTAATATTTAAATCTAAATCTAAATTGAGTTAAGTTTTGAGGGACCCTAGCAACAGATTATATTTATGGGAGTCCTTGGTAAAGAAAAGGTTAAGAACCACTGCCATACAGAATAGCAGAGGTGTCACATGAACAAACTGCTTGAAGGATCTGCATGTGCCCTCAGGTAAGATTTTCTTTGCCCTTGATAGGTTTGTCCGGACTGAACAGCAAGGAGCTGCTTCCTCCAAGAAAAGATAACACAAGTAAGCGGAGTAGGCATACATGGCACTAGTGGTAATCCAGATGCAAACACGCTAATTAAAACAAATCAAAACAAAAACAAAAAAACAAAAATGTGGAAAGAGAAGACAACCTGGAGGGAGAAAATACTTTCAGAGAAAACAGTAGGATGTCAGTACAGTCCAAGCAGCATTTTGAAAATCCTACCTCTACTTTTTCTACCACTTGCTTCCCAAATGAGCAGACTTTGGTGGAACAGGTGATTGTCATATTTTCTGAGCTTTCATATTGACTCGTTACGCCATAGAAGGCCCCAGTATCATCTTGTATGTTGCAATTTAAGTCCGCCTGTAGGAAGAGATCACAGCTGTTTTCTCAATTGCTTGTATGAGTGGGAGAAATACTTATTAACCCTTAACATGGTATATTTTAACAGTCCATTTTATAGGCAGAGCCGTAACAGATTGTAATGATTCCCTCTGCAGAGTAAAAGAGCTACTAGCAGATTTTGCAAGGCACGACTGAGCTCACCTGCAACCCGAGCCATGTTCCAAGGGAGTGCCTTGTATAGTTCAAACTGCCAAGGCAGACAGCTGCACTATTTCTCCAAGGTTTGGGTTCTTAGTTTCTGTATCATAAGAGCTTTTGACAATCTGGTCTCCAACTCAAGGGGTTAAAAATAAGAAGATATATAGCAGTGAATATGTAATTTCTCCTTCCTCCTCTCTGGACACTTAAGCATCAACTTGGAATTTGATTCAGATAGCTACCACAGCAACACCAAGCAACTGAGATCCATAAAAATAGCTGATCACTTGAAACCTGAAATGAGTACGAATATGTATTTTTCAGCCCCATATTTGGCTGGGAATAAGCTCTTCAAATGAAGGATGAGTGCTTCCCTATTCCATCTCTGAGTAGTTCTTTTATGTACCAGAGACTAAAAAAACAGATGTAAAAGTTATTCCCTGTGCATTACATTTTTACAGCCAATGTACAACAGTATTTAAAAAGGAAAACACTTTGGCCACAGTGCAACATAGAGTTGAATATACTTATCTCTCATGATTTGAATGGCTTAAGCATGATTAACTTGGCATCAGAAAGTGGCAAATATGTTTCTACATACTATTCACAATAACTATTACAATACCAGATGTATTGTATTTTTTTCACTTCTATACTACTCATTTCCCAGTTTTAGGTATTTTACTAATACTCTTATTTCCACTTCACTGTTCTGCCTGAACACATCTGCTGAGCAGATCTGCATTTGTTACCTGCATGGTAAGCAGACTGATCTGTAAGAATACAGAATAAATCATACGTAATTTATCATTATCATTTCTACTGTAATTAGAATAAGCATTTACAGACATTTGTACGTAATCAGGATATTTCCAACAGCTCTCCTGGAACAAGTAAAATGATTTGTTACCTAGAAAGCCATTTCTGATAATCAGATGAAATTAACTAGGTCAGATGCAACACGTATAAGCTAGCATAGGGTATTAATAGGCTGAATTGTGCATTGGGAAATCATAGTTCAAATTTCAGTACCGAAATGGCCACTACTACTCTTGAATAAATTTACTTGATCATAACAGCAGATGCATACTATTTCAAGAGGATGGAAAAGGAAGATTGTAAGAACTACAGTGGTAGTACAATGGGTGCAAGCTGTTTGAAAGCCCTTTCAGTTGTCAGCTGGGCAAACTGGAAAAGATGGGAAATGGAGAACAGATTGTCCATTGCAGGGCGTGTGTGTGTGCATGTATGTGGAAGGACTACATTAAGGACATGTGGCTAGCCCATGTTTGGAGGAAAGCATGAGGACTTGCAGGAAAAAACTCTTGATTCAGAACATTTAAAAGGAATGTCCTTGAGGACTGATGTTGCCAAGGAAGAGCATTTTATTGCTGTAAAGCATAATAAATGTGAGGTTTGTCCCTAGGACTATGTTCCAATACATGCATGTGTGTGCACTCACATTTGTATGCAATGTTTTTGAGTAAAAATTACGTTCATTTTGCATGGATTCCCACTCAAGTCAGTTAATTCCAAAGAGAGAGAAAGGAAATATACTTATTAGGAATCTAAGGGAAAAAGAGAAGGAACAAGAAGCAAATAAGGCTGTGCAAAAAAGCGACGAAAGGCACTGTATGGAACAATTTAGAAAAACATTGTGAAAGGAATGCCACCTGAAAATGGTTAAAGTTTTACCATAGGAATCCTTTGTTGTTATGGGATGATGATGATTAAAAATAAGGTATTTCCTCAAGTAAATCAGATGCATTACTCTGCTCATGGACCAGAAAGCCTAAAGAAACGTTCTCAGTTCAGACACCAGCACCATATATATTAATACCACTGAAAACAGTTAGCAGTTTTGGCTTATAGATTGGCAAAAGCATTACCTGAAAAGTGTCTGCTGACTTTAAGTAGGAATAATGTTGTAACCTTGTGGGTTTGGTTTGCCCACTGTGATAAGCTGTGTGCTGGCAAATGCTGCTTCTGTTGGTCCCACAAGCAGGTGTGGAAACATAAACCACTGACCTTCCATCCATGACTTTTTGATCAAGATGGCAACTCTGCCTTGTTTCTGACAGGCCAGAATCATAAGTCAAAATCCAAAATATACTGATATGCTTATTTGTTCACACTAAGTCAGGATTCTAAATGTGCATGAATGAGATATGCACGAACATGGCTATGATATGAAAAAGGGAGATTGACACTATATTCCTTACAGTCCAGTTTTGCCACAACCTTAGTGGGGAGGCAGTTCCACTACTAACATAAATTGCAAATTACATAGTCAAATTGATCTGAAAAAGGCTCTTCTTCAAAGCTGGTGAGGCAGAACTAATTTTCCTATCAGATATTGCTTATATTACTTTTGAACATAAGGAATAGTGATTTAGCAAGGACCACTATGTCATTTGATGATTAACATAAAATTATGCAAAAGGCAATTACTTTCTGGCAGACAAACAATCAGTCTATACAGAACAGTCATTCTGAACAAAACTATATTGTGGGTTATTATTGTGCCATGAACATCAATACAGACAAGATAAAAGAGTAAATAATTATTACTATTTTCTTCAGTTTTCACAATTTATAAAGATACATTATGGAAGCCTCATTTACTGTGGTAAAAATCCAAAGAGAAAATGACATAGGGGATTTTGGAACTTGTAATACAGTTTAATAATTTAACACCTCATAGTTTTACTCTTAAAATGAAGGAATACTTGGGATGATAAAATACCAATTCCTGTATGGGCTGCCATAGGTTTTATAGCACTTGCAATGAAAAAGGTCAGACTTCAGCTCGAAATATCATATTGATACAATTTTGCTAAGTAACCTATTTAATCATTAGCAGGTTTCCACAAACTGCTATCATCACTGACAAAAGTCCTTGGCAGGCATAGGATTGTCCCACCGTTTAAGAACATAGGGATGTTTGTTTCTGCAGAATATATTTGTCTGTATGTACATACATATTTACTCCCATCTTCATTCACTAAAGGGTTTCCCAGAGTTTTCTAACAATGTATTTTATGAAGGAAAACTTGCTTTTTAGTTTCTAGCCTTTCTGCTTCTTGTTACCTTATATAGTATAGTCTGTGACTTTATAGTGTGGTATATTAAGTAAGGTGAAGGAATATGCAAAGATAGTAACCAAAACATTAACATTAATTCACTTAAATTATACTTTTCTAGTGGATAATAGTGATTTCAGTTGCCACATAGTTCTCCAGCCTGACTGCCTTCCCCCGCCTTTCTGGATGGATTTTTGTCACTCTGTGCGATGAAGTTGTTGCATTTGTGATCAGCAAATATGTAGGAAGAGGATGCCTGCAGTGTGGTTGACTCATAAGCTATTTCCACACTAGACTGTTATAGCGCTATTATTCCATTTTCAACATCCTATGGAATCCTGGGGTTTGCAGTTTAGGGAGGGGCTGGCCAGCTCCTCCTTAAACTGCAAACCCCAGGATTCCATAGGATGTTGAAAGTGGAATAATAGCGCTATAACAGTCTAGTGTGGAAATGGCCATAGTATAAAGGCATTGACTAGAGTCTTCATTTTGATTTATGACTGAAGTAAGGCATATGAAGTCTTTCACAGTTTTGATGTTTTCATCAATCACATCGAAGTTATATAAATCATCTTTGGTCATTATTTTGCTTCTTAATATTCCACTGTGACACCGCTTTTGCACTTTCTTAACTTTCATCAGTAGATATTTCAACTCTTTGCTATCTTCTGTTGGTATTATGGTGTCTTTGTATGCCTTTAATTATTGACATGTCTTCCTCAAATTTTTGTAGCTCAGAAGCTAATCTCAAATCCTTCAAAGTAAATTTCTTTTGATTAAGAGACTATATTTTAGAAACTATAGTAGTGGACTGCTTTCAAAGCACATGGGAGAAATAAACTACCAGGAATAGAGGGCATACCAATAGAGCTGTGTTAAGGTACAGAGATATACTCTATCCATTTTCTGACAAAAAATTGCCAGTAAATATGAAAACAAAACAATGGCCTGCAAGCTGGAAACAATCAGTATACATTCCAATCAGCAAGAAAGGAAACACTAGCAAGTATATTAACCATCAAACCACTGAACTGATCTTTCATGCAAGGAAAGTGATGCTCAAGATCCTGCAACAATATATGGAATGAGAACTGCCCAGAAGTCCAGTTTAGATTCAGAGAAGGAAGAGGCACTAGAGAGCATATTGTAAATATAACTCTGTAGATGATGAACAACTACTGGATAGTTCCAAAACAAATGGGATTGCCACAACACTTGGTTGTCCTGAACCTATATTCTGGACAATAAGCCACTGTCACGCAGGATAAGAAGAAATGGAATCATTTCCATTAGGAAAGCGATCAGACAATGGTGTGCTTTATCAGCCTTTTAAATTTATTTACAGATTACATCACATGGAAAGCAGGATTAGAATCTCAGAGGGGGAGGTAAAAATTAAATAACGTATGTAACATCATAAGCTATCTTCAATAAAATTATATTTACTATTTATCACCACCTTGTCACTGTTACCAAAGTTATAGTAAAGCAGAGCCCGCAAAGCCAGAGGGACACTCTTGTCTGCTGTGTGTTTATATTCTAGTATGAATCTAGTAGAGCTTCTGGGTGAAGTATATCCTTGGAAGAATGTAGAAGAGTGCTTGTATTTGTCCCTGTATTAAACAATGAAGCAACTAAGGGAGTGATTCAAGATGTAATCATCACACTCTTTATATGTGAAAATTAATTCAACAAAATTGTGCCCTAATTAAGAAAAAGTGAAGAAGTGGTAGAAAAGCATTACATCCAAAGAAGAATAGAACTGCACCATGCTCAAATAAAACTAGTTATTTTTTGTTCTAAGTATTTACTAAAAATGGTAACAGAAAGGGCAAATTATAGACTAAAGTGGGGGGACGGAATTATAAAAGTTTCAGTAAGACTTCTTTTTAGCATGAGTCCTTATTAAACTTCCTAGAAAATTGTACTGGCAGTCTTACAGGTACTTGTTCTCTCTGTCTGGTGATTATAGTATAATAAATTCATCCATCAGTAAAATACAGCTTGTCAGTATGGAACACTGAAAGTTTTACATATCAAGACTATCAACTGTTTGACACGATGCATCAAAAAGTCCCCTGCTGAAGATCCCCAGCATGTACTGAAACAGAGCTGGCAGCAAACAAGAAGAATACTCCACATGGATAAATGTCTCGGTCTTTAGAAAAGAGAGGAGGCAGCCTGCATGTGTTACAAGAGTCTTGGCTAAGTAGATTTTTTGTTGTTGTTGTTGTTTTAAAAAAAACACAGCAAATGCAGAAAGATTATTAAAGCTCTTTCACAACAAAGAGCTGGAAAAAGTAGCAGCACACACTGTAAGAGATTTCCTGAGGGAACAGCATAATTAAAATACAAATATTCAGTAGTTAAAATTGAACACGGAGGGTCACTTGTTAAACAGCATAGAGGCTTCCTTCAATTACCGTAGCCTGCAATGAGGAGTCATTCATATGAGTGTATTATGCTTCCCCTTCTTCTCAGTGAACAGTGATCAAAGGGCAGAGATTCCAAATTGTGAAGTAATTTTTTTTTTCCAATGGCAGCATCTGGATTTTTGGCAGACTTCACTGCCAGTTGTGTGCTGCAGCTTTGGAATCGCTTTCAGGTCTGCCACATGGCTAGAGTTTTGATGGCCAGGCCAAGCTACTGTGCTGTCCAACTGCTCTCTGACTCGTACACGAGAACTAATGCATTTGCACCCAAGTGGGAGGGGTACACTACTGCCATGAAGGCCACTGGGGAGAAATGTCCTTTCAGGAGGAGGGAAATTGATCAGAAAAATTGGGAGGAACCATTTTCTTTATCCACAAACACATCTTTAATCTGCTTAAGGAAAACTGGCTCCACCTGACCCACCCACATCACCAAGCTCCCCTCTCAACTGCAGCTTGTTTGCCAAGTCGGAATCTGTTATGCAATAAAGTTCACACTGAAAGAGGGGGAAACATTACAATAGCTTTTTTGTGAATGAAGGAGACAAAGATTCTACATGCCTCTAAAGAATGCAGCAGACACACAGGAGGGACGTGGGAGGAGACCATGTGGCAGGGCTCTTTCTGAACGCTAACTACACTGCATTCATTATTTGTTAACAGTGCCTGACAAAGAAATAGCGTTATATTTTTCAGTCACAGCTATTTTACATAATAAGAATAGGAATAAACTTAACTACTCAACTCATGTTACTTCGCCACTAATTATGCCATATATTTACATCCATAAAATAGGAGAGATTTTTGGACATGATTTAATGCCCTTTTATTGTGCGGATTCCTTTATTTCCATTTCCCATTTGAATTTCAAAAAATGCTTTGGACTTCAAAGCATCTTTTTAAAAAGGCTCCACTAATTACACTATGCATTCTTTTCTGGAGCTGCTTGTTTGCATTGCAGATGCATGAAAAGATAGGTATTCATTAAAATATATTTATTAGTATCACCCATACTTTTTAGAGGAGATTTGTTCATTTCACATTGGTGCTCAGACAAACAGAGAGGGTTGCACCAATATAATTCAACACTGCAAGCATTTAACATTCTAACAGTATAATCCTAAGGGTATTTGTTCAGAAGGGAGGACTACTATTTTAATCAGAATTATTCTTATGTAAGTATGTCTATGATTTCAGTTAAAGAGAGTTACTAATGAATGTGACAAATTCTTTTTAGATGTGCCCGTTCTACTGAACAGGCACAAAACCTATACTAGAGAATCTGAGACCCAGACACCAAGCAGAATTTGATTGCTTCCCAGTGAAATTAACAGAATTGTGGGTGAGTACTAGCTAAACCTTCAGGAAGGTTTCTGGTTTTGGAAAGCTAGCATTGAAACATTTTTCTAAGTTTGAAGTAAAGATGCTTAAATTTGGAGAGACAGATAGGGGTAGGCAGTGGGTTGACTGACTGGTATGTATGCCTTTTAATCCTAGGACAAGTTTTATGAGGGGCCCAGAATATCAAGGGGAAGGGGAAACATCATTCCTGGTCCCCCTTCCAGCTAAGCTGATATACATGTTTCTTACTTAGGGCCACCTATATACTGTCTGTTATTTTCAGGGCAATGTTTCACAGGTACCTAGGGGCATAAACATGTTTTTTATGGAAATTCCCATACTGCAACGACTGTTCTTTCATAAAATTACCTCTGCCTTTTCATGTGGCAGAAGCAACCAAGAAGAAGTTGGTTGCTAACTATCCCTGAAAATTTCATCTAATTTTATTCAAATAAATTAAGAAAAGAGTTGGGACGTTCCCTTTAAGAATATAGATCAATATTTAAAGTTGGGCAACACAAAATTCAGCACCTATTAATCTTCAATTTAGCAGGTGTTATCTACTCACAAGGCTACAATGCCTTCATATTCCATTTAATTCTGATGAAAAGATAAAGGTTATAGCCATTTGTTGATTTCCAGTGATAATATGTGGAAGGCACACACTTTCAGATTTCTGAATCTGATTTCTGAATCTTGACTAAGATTTGAGACCAATGTTGAGGTGCTTATGGTGCTTATGGTTCTAAAATTATCATTGCACAAGTACACTATTTTCCAAAGCATCAAAATCAGGGCTTGAGCCAAATTTTGGAGTCCATAAACATCTCTAGCATGTACTTTTTAATAGCTCAGTATTTTTTTTCTGATGTGAATGGAAAAAGAACACCAAGCAGTGCTCATAGAAAACGATGTCAGATGTTATCAAAATATTGTATAGTACACAAAACATACAGTTAACATCTATTTCCTGACCAAACAATCTGTGTGAATGAGAAAAAGAGGTGTGTTATCAGAAAAAAATCTATAAACCGCTTCAGATGTTTATATCTTATCTTGAGAAGCAGAAATCTAAATGAGTCCTGTGTCCCCTTCTTCCTACTTGTCACCAACTAACCTAAAAAGTCGTAAGTTAACCACAGTTTCCATAAAGTCTTTACCTGCACCTGCATATTGAGCCAAAAGACTGGCACCCCAACCAGATCTGTGTATAACCAAGTTCTTTGTCTGCACTGGAGCCTTGCAGTGATTGAATCATGTCCAGCAACTGTTGCTCTGTCTCAAGATACCCACTTGATAATTTAAAACAAAAACAAAAACAAAAACAAACTTCCTCTACAGAATGAGTCAGGGAGTATCTGATACATAAGAGGTGTGCAGTAAGTATGTCTTTTGTGCTCCTCTTAGCATCATGTCCAAACACAAACAGCTGTCCAGGGGTATTATAAACTATTAGTTTGTATTTAGGAGGTCCTTCTAGATAGTAAATTGACAGTTCAGGGCTGAGAAAGAATCTGCAGTTGGGAACAGATTACCAGAGTAAACTTTCTTATTACTAACTTGTTCATACCATTCTCATTGTTGTTTAGATGGGAGATAGGTCACATTTTGATTTACTTTGCTTTGTTCTGCACTGCATAACCCCTGGAAAATAATTTCCATTGCCCTCACTCTGGAGTAAAGGTTCAGTCCAGCTCAGGGAATCTGTAGGGATCCACAGGGATCTTGAATATTAGCCTGAAATGGTCTGGGAAGTATTAGATGCTTAGGGGCTCAGTTTTACCACTCTGTGAGAAGATACTGGATCCTATCAACTAAAGCAGTACTGCCCAAGCAGTAGTCCATGAACTGGCTGTGCTCCACAAGGCATCTGCTGCTATTCCCGGTAAGTTTCCAGGAAAGAAAGAAAGAATTGTAGCCAATGGGTACAAACATGATACCAGTCCCTGGGGAAAAAATGCTGTTCCCCTACATTAGATAGCTTGAGAGGCACTGAATTAAAGAACTGTGATGCCTTCTGTGCTATAGATTCCCTACTGCATCATTTTACCACTACTGTTAACTTGTAATAGTAATGTACTGTTAGTTTTTGGTACCAAGCACTTCACTGGCGAGGCCTGAAATTATAGCCAATTCCAGCTCAGGACAAGATGGGGAACATAAAACTGTGCTAATACTCACCAAGAAAAAAAATATTATAGATGAAGATAACTGAACACATCTATTTAAAACAGCACGTGCCAGTTACAGAGTGGGGTAACAGGATGACTCTTGTTTTATCTTCTTCTTTCACTGGTTTGATATAATATTTTAAAATCGCACATTTACAAACACATATGACCACCCATCTGTCCAACCCATATTGCAAAAAGTGGAATGAGGAGCTAGAAATTGTATATATCAGCACACAAATTTTACTCTACAGACTATACTTGCTGCTTGAAAACTGGCCCGGTTTTTGCCAGTTCAGAATACTGAAAATTCACTCCCTATAATATGTTTTACAAAAGGTTTTCTTCAGCTAATATGAAGTATCAAAAGGTTTTTGAAAGGCATTACTGTTAAAAAAAATTTTCCTTGTAATAACATTGTAATACAGTGTATATTAACGTATATTTAGTATGTGATTCATAATAAAAGGGAAAAAAAGGTTTTCCTTTCCTTGACCATTTCTTTTGCTTTGAACTGTCTGGTTCCTGCACTTGTTTCCTAAAATCTTACCCACAAATTAATGTGCTGAATCCAGTCTTGGATTGGAACCCTAATAACTCTTCTTGTCCACTTTTATTATAGCATTCACCTTCCTAAAATGGTTCCAGGTCTTTAATACATTAAGTAAAGCTGGAGATCAATATATTATGTGACTCAAAACATACAGTTAGATTAACAAAACCCACAGCACCCTGACACACAGGTTTCATTTTGGGTTAGACACCCTTTCATGACTTAATGAAAACAATGACACCAGAGTGATTCATGGCATTTTTAACACAATAAGGCGGGGGGGGGGGAATTGTGCAGGCCTCCAGATCTCACAGCATCCCTCACCAGTGTCTACACTGACTAGGACTGCTGTGAGATGAAGTTCCTCAACACATCCCAGGCTGCATCCCACTCATGCAATAAGAAGAACTTCTATAGATATCCTTATATATTCACTGGTTACTCATCTGTGCCACTAGATGGCAGATGACAGTTTATAAATTGTTTCAATGCAGGGTTTGTGATGTGAACAAAAATGCTGACAAGCAGTAGCATTTACGATAGCATGATCTTGTTAAACAAGATTCGTATTAACTTTTACATGGCTGGTATGAATAAAAGATGTCATAAAATATTATGCTAAGTAATACGTTAAAAATACCTATAAATTAGCCACGCGTCTGCAGGGGATTTGGTGAGATTATACAATGCTGTTCTAAACACATGACTTTACTAAAAGGAAAACAAAAACTAATATGCTGGCAAGATTACTATTTTGAAATTACTTTTTAAAAAAAGAGCTCTTCTTGATTGAGCAATAACACGGTTATCAATTTTTCAGCAACAACTGAAAATAAATTTATTTACTAATATGGATGTTTGTATTTAGGGACAAGACTAGATATTTCTAACCATAGTTACTAGTTAAAGTGGCCTGTAAAGTCCCAAAGAGTTAAGGACCTGACAGTCTAAAAGACTATCTGACTTACTATGAACTTATCAAGTTGTAGTTGACAAGAGAGGCAAACCAAAATTATATCATGCAGCAATTTCATATCACTTTAGCTATCATTGCTCTATCCAAGGAGTTGGAAAGATAGGAAGAATTCTGTCCCGGAGAGCTCCTAGCAGAGAAGTTAATGGGTGTGTGTATGTGCATGGATTAGAGATCTCTAGCACAGAATTTTAAGTATCTCATCAAACTATTAACCAGATTTTATAGGACGGTGCGATAGCTGTTAACATGGAATTGAACTGCTGTCTCTTTTAGAAACAGTTTGCAGCAAGCTGCTTTTTGGGTATACAACAGCCTTTTTCTGTGTTGCCCTCAAATTATGGAAGGACTCCCTTTGGCATAGGAATAGACAACCATGGCCTTCAAGATGTTTTGGGGCTACAAGTTCTATTAGCCTCTAGCCAGGACAGTCAATATTTAGATATTATGGAAGTTATACTCCAAAAACATGTGCAGAGCTACAGTTTTATTTACTTGTGTTCTAACAATCTTGCCTTTTTGTCCTGGCATCTGTACCTTTTAAAATCTTGTGAGCCACTTTAAGGCCATTTCCTCACTAGACTGTTATAGCACTATTATTCCATTTTATTGTATGTCCGCCTATTATTCCCTCTGAGTTTCAGTCACCCTTCATATTTACCAGGTTCATGCTATTTTATTTTATTTCCAAACTGCTACTGTTTTTTGGATTTTGGTGAAATATTTAGAGACCACAGACTTTAAATATTACTTTTTCTCATCTACAATTTTTTCTTTATAAACTCCATTAATGGAGCCCAGTCAGCCTCAATGTCATCCTCGGTGCCGCCTTTTAAGATCCTTGATAAAATATCACAGTCTTTCATTTCTATTAATTTTAGCAACCACTCGTTAATTTCCAGTCCATCCTTGTCTTTCCAATGTCTTGCGAAGACAATCCATGCTGACATGACCACATATAATATTAATCTCTGGTATTTTTCAGTATTGTTTTGCTCCACGTTTGAGAGAACATTTAATACAAAAAGTTTTGGTGTCACTGGCAAATTTAAATTTAACATTTCCAACACAATTTTGTGAATTTCTTTCCAATATTTTTTTGCTTGTGGGCAAGTCCACCACATATGGTAGAACGACCCCTTGGATTCGTTACATTTCCAGCATTTGCTGTTTCTTGTATTGTACATTTTGTGAAGCTTGGCGGGCTATAAATACCACCTATAAAACAGTTCTAGGTGATTTTCCTTCAAACTTTGTGATAGTGTAAACTTCTGAGTTCAACTTTTTTCCCATTTTTCAAGTAGGATTTGACCCTAGGTTCTACTATTGTGAAATAAAAACTTCCTTCCATTCACCTTTTCCACACTGGTCAATAAAATGTTTTCCCATATGTATAAAAAAACATAAACAACAGCAACAAAAATGTTCAACATCTTACCCAAAATTTTACTAGAAAAAAGGCATTCTGAGGTCCTTTTCCAAACAATTCCTTCAAGCCACCTTTTTTTTCAGGGAACTTGTCATAAATCTGACGAATGTCTACTGATTCCAACAACGGATCACTGTAAGAATGGTTGGCATGTCCAATGTGCACGAAGAGATGTTTGTTGTACTACAAAATAAAGAAAGAAAAAGCAGGATTATAATTAACTGATGTAAACAGAACACCTTTGTATTCCTGAAAGGACTCAGAGAGCAGGAATGTTTTCAAGAAATCAAATAAAAGCAGTTGCATGCAACCAGCAGCGTCACTTTTGGTAGACACCATTTCTGATGACAGGTAGGAGATCCAACGTTTGAATGCTTTCACTACACATTACTTACAATCCATTCACTGATTAAAACACATCATCTACAGATACATAAGTTATTATTACTCATATAAGCACCCAAAGTACTGCATACAGTGGAAAGCCTACATAAAAAGAAGTTAAAAAAAAAAGAAATGGATGGATACAAATTGAAACACAGTTAACATTTTCAACCTAATGAATTGGTGGCAGTTTTCTAACATCAGGCCACTAAAACCTGAACCTAAGACATTCTATGCTTCAGAGCAAATGTCCAAATAAGACTGAAAGAAGCCAGAGTACTTTTGCTACATTATGTAAAGCTTAGAAATTATTAATCAAAAAGGCAAAGAAGAACAGCTTTTCGTATGTACAATACAGCTCGATGCACTTCTAGATAAATTAGCTACACACATGTTTAATAAATGTTTATTATAGGTAACCCTCCTCTGCTCATTGCAGTTGGGTGCAAAGATAGTGTGATACAGTAGAGAGTGCTAGATTTAAACATGAACCCAAAGTTCAGCTGCCCATTCATTTCATAAGCTCCTGGCCTAAGCTTCTTCAGTGGGCTGGCATAGGAATAAACAAGCTAAGAAGAGGAAAGTCATTTATACCTTGAAAAGTATTCTGACATGAACAAAGCTGCCTGAGGGGAAGGGCATCTAAGACAACTTTTCCAAGGCCTCTATCTTCAGTTGTGTACCAATGGCTCCTGTCCTGACTCAGCCATACACGGGTCCTTGATGCAGTAACATCGTATTTGCTCCAGTCTCATAAACACACCCTAGATAAGGTTAATCAAGGCAGTGAATATGACCTCAATAAACTACTGTGAGGCACACCTTTCAAACTATCTGAGATACCTTTACACAGCACATTATTTATTTAGACATTCTTATCTTAGGGTTCCTGAGAACTTACACAAATAGACTTAGAAAAAGAGAAATAAATCAAATGGACCAACTTCTGTCCCGAAAAGCATCAAAAACCAAAGAAAGAACGGAAGAGTAAAATCTGAAGAATTATGCTAATTGCTCTCTAAACTTTTTTTAGAAAAGGAAACTAAGAATGAAGAAATCACAGGCGATTAGCTCAAGTGCATTGACTAAAACTTTTAAAATAAAGATTGAATGGATCTCTCCCAGGAATGATTCAGCTGTGGATTGCTGCACTGACAGTCTGCTGGCCTACCTGGCCTTTGGGGTCCTTCCAACTTTACAATTCTGTGCTTCTAAAAAGACACAAGTCATGGATTGAAAGAGAGGAGTTGTAGGCTTGGCAGTATCACAAACTTGGTCGTTGGCTCTTGCCTGCCTTACTAGCTCAGTAAGGCAAAGCAGAGGCAAAAATCACTAAATGGTACAAGCAGAAAAAGCAAACTTGTATATGCTGCTTTTTTCTGTGCTATTTTTTCTACAGGTAAAAGATAATTCAGGCAGAGATTCTTCATGAAAATGCATCAAGGTTAATAAAGACAGTATGTGGTGATGCTTTACAGGAGCATTTTGTGAAAATGTGAGTCAAAATGCAAGCAGTATTTTCTAACTGGATCTAAAACTGAAATAAACCTGCTGCTATTCAATTTGTAAGTTCTCTTTGCAAAAGGCTGCTTCCATTTATTTTACCTTTCACACCTACATCCCACTTTCCCTCCATGGAAAAAACTCAAGGAGGCACAGATGGAGAAAGTGTATCATCCAGGCACTATCCAGACTTGACCAGTTTAAGCATGACTGGATTATCATTGGCCCCAAAGACCACTATACCCTCGGACTCAAGACTTTATTTGCAATTTGACTTGATGAGATTCACAACTCTATATTTGCAGACAGATAGTGTATTAGATATAGTTAGTTCATACCTACGCAAATTAAATTAGTAGATTAACCTTTTTGTGGTATTAACGACTTGTATTCCATCTTTCCTTTGAGGAGCATTTGGTGGGACTGGTCTGAACAGCACCTCCTTATATTTTGGACTTGTGTCATGGCTGTCAACAAGCTTGGGCACCAGTGGGAGAAATACAGCAACATGACTAGGGAATACTTCTCTCATGCTCTGACTGGAGGCTTCCCTAGCGACCTAGCTGGCCAGTGCAGACAACAGGAGGCTGAAATAAATAGGTTTTGGGTCTAATTCAGCAAGGCTCTTATATTCTTAGGAATCTGTCTACCAGTTAACTATTGAAAATAATATGATAGAGGAAAACGTACAGCAAACAGTGAAGAAAACAACATTGCCGTAACTGAGCAGCTTCCCTGAGGCTTCTTATTTCAGAACAAAGATGAACCTTTATCAGATCTAAACTCAATTCACGCAATTATGAGCCAGTTCCCTAGCTGTTTAATCAATCAGTAAGATTTCCTTCAAGCCCTCCTTTGATAATAATTTGAACTACTTTACCTCCAATAACAAATGGAAAACTTCTCCTGTCATGCTTATAGATCAGCCCTCCAAAAGGGTGTTTTATTCTTTAAAGAGTGCATCAGGAAAAAAAAAATGAACAAATGAATGGAGGGAGTGAATGCATGAATGAGCAAACACATGAATGAATGAATGAAATCAATGAATGAATGCTTATGAGTAAATGCCTTTCAAAGGGCAGGCTTAACTTGCATACCGATCAGTTACACAAGAATTACAGTAATTATCGTCCTATTCTGTAACAATAAGTAATTACCGACCAGCATCTGCACAATTGGTGGGCCAACTGCAAATGCAACAAGCTTGTTATCCCTTTAAAAACTCATTTCTAAACAATGTATGTGAAAGATTTCATGTAAGCATAAAACTGTACCCTCTTGATACAACCCAATTCAATTTTTAGGCTTTAAATTGCTTTCTAAATCGCCTATATTAAAATAGCCATAGGGATGCCAACTCCTTCTTGGGGCTTTTGCCTTTATAATACTGTTGGAATATGCTGCTATGTTCTGACAAACTGAGATGGTCAAGTTAAGTGGATATTGGAACGTTCACAGGGCACAAATATTGCCTGCACATTTTTACAGCTTCTGAGAATCACTTAATTTTAAGATTTTGCTTTTGTTTCATAGAAAATATTGTATAGAGGAGATGATGCCAATAAAGCAATTTAAAGGGGGCACAAAATTCCCTAGTATATCTCAGAAATCTTTCCAGGAAGTCTGCAAGGTTGGACTGATATTCCACATTTATATGTCATCTTTTTTCTGTGAAATATATTGTAACACAAGCAGATTGAGTTGAACTCCAGCAAAGTTTTTTGGATCACTTTGAAGGGATGCCATGTAGAGGAGGAAGTGGGCTTGTTTTCTGCTGCTCCAGAGACCAGGACAAAGAGCAATGGATTCAAGCTGCAGGAAAGGAGATTCCACCTGAACCTCAGGAAGAACTTCCTGACGGTCAGGGCTCTCCGGCAGTGGAATATGCTGCCTCGGAGTGTAGTGGAGTTTCCTTCTTTGGAGGTTTTTAAGCAGAGGCTGGATGGTCACCTGTCAGGAGTGCTTTGAGGGTGTTTCTGCATGGCAGGGGTTGGACTGGATGGCCCCTGTGGTCTCTTCCAACTCTATATTTCTGTGATTCTATGATACTATGTGTTTGAGACATAATGATCCCCACACTGCAGATGGGGGCTGAGACAGAGACTCACATGCCTGAAGACACACTGAGTGAATCTATTGCTAAGATATGAATCTAAGATGTCCTGGCTCATGGCTTTCATACAAAAGCTAAACACGTTTTAGAGCAATTACATCAAATCTAGGTATACTCATCTTCTCCCCTGTTTAGGTTAGTTTTTCTATGAAGGTCAATTGATAGAAGAAAAAAATGTGAAATACACACCTAATTTTTAAACTTCTACTCAACGCTCACTAAAAATCTAATGTGGCTTGCTTCCAAGTATGTGTGTGCAGGACTGCAACCAAAGGAGTGCATCTTGCAGTGCCTGACATGCCAAGGCCATTTCTGCATGACACTGTTATAGTGCCATTATTCCACTTTCAACATCCTAAAGAATCCTGGGGTTTGCAGTTTAGGGAGGGGCATTTAGAATTCTCAGCCAGAGAGCTCTTTGGCCTCAAGAAATCACAAACCCCAGAATTCCACAGGATATTGAAAGTGGAATAATAGCACTATAATAGTGTAGGGTGGAAATGGCCTAAGAAACTGAGAGATTGGACTTGCTGTGAAGGTTCATTCTGGGATGGCAGGAGGAGCAATTGGGTTAATGCCAACCAGAATAGGTAGGAGTCTTCATTCTTTTTCAGTTACGACAGTTAGGACCTCCCCACCTCTCTGATAGTTTTGTTATCTAGCTATGCATACCTGAGCCCGTGACCTTCTTCTGCATACAAGTCTGTGTTCTTAACTATATCTGTCTCTCATTACCTCAGCTCATCTCCTATATCTTTTTCTTCTTTCTTCCTTCTCTTTCCTTCCTTCTCCTCTTTTTTAAAATTAGGGTGGGTGTGGACTCCTCCTCCTGCCATCCCAGAATGAATCTTCATAGTAAGTCCAATCTCTCATTCTTGGAACGGCATGGAGGAGAAATCCACAATGATTGGGATTTACCCAAACCACGCCGTAGGCGGCAGTGTTCTCAGCTCCTCAAGACTGACTGCAGTGCAGTCCTGTCAAAAGCTGCCTGTGCTGATTTAAACTTATCTATCTTACAATGCCTGACAAAAGTCGAAAGCTGTGACCATCCAGCTGCAGAACATACGTCATGCAATGATGAAGTTACAGTGTAAGCAGTGCTAGTCACCACTGATCTTGTTGAATGCGGCCAAAGATTTTGAGGCCTGGGTTTGCCCATATAATCATAAGAGTGGAAGATGCTTTGACTCATCTTCCAATCACAGGCGCAGCTGGTGCACAAGCCTTAACTGTGCAAATGCACTCTTGGCTACTGCTGAGACCTGGGCTTCCAGGCTCAGAGTTGAATCCAAGAGCACTCCCAGGCTGCAAACCTGTGTCTTCAGAGGGAGTATGACCCGATCTAACACAGGCTGAATCCCTATTCCCTAATCTGCCTTTCTACTGACCAGGAGCACCTCTGTCTTGTCTGGATTAAGTCCTGGATGGCAGTTGTCTTTCCATTAACAAACAGCATTTACCATGTAGCATATTCCTTGTTTCTTTCTCAAAAGCTGCCCCCTCTCTGGAGATGCACACCCTGTCAGACATAAAACACCACAAAGCCCTATCCCCTAATCAGGGTGTTTGGGGCTATGCGTGCGTTACATATTTATTTACTCTGAGATACCGTAACTATTTTGAGGTTAATCATTTTAATTAACACCAGATTTTGGAACCGGATGTAGTTACCTTAACTCTCATGAGCTATATTTCATATCCCAGTTTTGAAGCAATAAAATGCAGCCATACATTTTAAGAAGGAAGAGGTTATTGGGGTATCTTAATATTTACCAGATTTCAGTTCTGTAGGCCATGCGGCAGTTTTCTTTTATACCCACATGAGTAAGTCAATCTTTCCAAGCAACTTATTTCTAGATAACTACTCATTATTTGGAAATAAGAAGAAAAAAATCTCCTTGAACCTTTGAGATAAAAGGTATTACAAAAGAAAAACTAAAAACCACACAGATCCTAGTGCACTGGTGTGCTTAGTTTTGAAAGTCAGATATACAGGCAAAAAAGCTGGACTTAGATGAATCCAATTCCAAAGATTTATTTGCATATACCAGTCTCTATCACTCACCCATTCGGTTACTTCTTTGCTTTCAAGCTCGTAGAAATCAGATATAAATGATCATTTAGAAAAGCAAAAGACATGTTACAGAAGGCAGTATACTTTTTAAGTGGGAAGCACAGTAAAAGGCAGCTGTAAAGCTACTGCTGGTGCCAGATCTTGCCAAAAGTACCAGATGCTATTGGTGCAGCAGCAAAAATTCCAATGTGTTTCAGAAGGACAGATGGCATGGCATCATCTCACAATATTCTTAGGACATAAAATGTTTATTTTGACATTATGTATGTGATTATTTTCTCCTTATGTTACTGTAATTCCTACGCTAAACAGAATGAGAACTAATCCTTTTAGTCATGGTGTATTTCTAAGGGATGGCAATGAAAATATAGGCACTAAATGAGTAGTTTTAGACAGAAATCATGATGATTTGAAAGCAACTGTTCAAAGACTTAAGAAATCACCCACATACTTATAGAGGACACCACAGCTTTGCATGGGCATTGGAAGCAGAAGCAAGCAGAGTTTTTGAAGAGAGGTGACACTAGGCTTCTTCTGGTTCTATTTACAAAGAAGGTGAGAATCACACAGTTCCTCAATGTGTTAACTGAGAGAAGGGAAAGTCCATGCCAGTCTTTCCCTTCTGCTGCCCCTTCCTGCAGGCTCAATGTCCACTTCCCAGCAATCTCTTGAAAGGGAGAACCATTTTATGCAATCATCATTCTGAGTTCTCCCAGTGAAAGTACTGTGATGTGTGGAGAGATGTTTATCCTCAGGAGAAAAGTGAATTTCAAGTTCATGTGGCAAGGCTTAGAGTGCAGCAGGAGTTACCACTCCATGAACTCTTGGGGAAGAACAAGGAATACACTTGAAAGCTTCCATGACAACACTCCTGACAATACATCCATTTTTAAGGTACAAAAATCTTCTGTTCTCAAAGAACGGGAAAAATCCTCCCCATTTCACTGTTCTCCTTTCTGTTTCATATATTCCAGATTTACCAATCTCAGTTTTTAAGAAGAAATTTGTTCACCATAATATTTAATATTTTGTGTTTGAGATTCTAAACTATCTTAATGTTACAGTCATTGTTTTAAAACAACACCATTGCTCTCAGGGGCACAGAAAGCACAAAGTTGTTGACAATGCATGCTCGTGAACCGTTTCAACTGTACAACTGAAAGAAGCCTATATAGACTTGAGATGGCTGCCTCTTACTAAACTCTGTAGGAGCTGAAGAATGCAGTAAGGCTGTGAAAAATGGCTCTTGTCAAACAATACCAAGAGAAAAAAATATAATCCATTTAGAAATTCAAAGAAACCAAGACAAATTGCTGGTGTCATGGGACACTAACATACATGTTGTAGCAAAGCAAAGACAAATCACCTGCATTTGTTTTACTTGCTAATGTACAATTATGCATATTGTTATATTTGGGGTATTTTTTTTTTCAAATGAAAGCAACTATCCCAGTCCCTGCATACCAAGGATGGTGGCAAGCCATAAACAGCTCACACATTTTACTTACAGAGGGTTTGTTTTTTTTTTTGAAACCTGATGTGTTCTAATTTTAGCTCTGTTGTACAAGATAAATCACCCAAAATTAAACAATCAAGTGTTGTGATCATGTCTGACTCAATGTAGCACAGTAAGTGTGGACTTACTGAACAATGTCATTCCATGCCTCTTGTGGAGCAGGCAGTCTTGCAGAAGCTTTCGCCTACATCTCTGTATTGTTGTTGTTGTTGTTGTTGTTGTTGTGTGCTTTCACGTCATTTCTATCTTATGATAACTGTAAGGTAACCTATCACGGGGATTCAAACCTCTGAAAGATTCGTTTAAAAGGGATTTGCCTTATCCTTCCTCTGACGCTGAGAGTATCATTTGCCCAAGGTCACCCAGTGAGTTTCCATGGCTGAGTGGGGATTCAAATCCTGGTTTCCAGAGTCCTATCCAAAGCTCAAACCATGACCATAGCCAGATGTTCAATGATTACAGCAGCGCTTGAGACCTCCAGAGGACCACACTGGATCTCAGACGTGATGACTTCACTAGCTTTTCTGGCTTCAGGGACACAGTCATACAATTCTGCAATTTTGCCTGCAGTTGTATTGTTCAAAATTCTGTTGCAGTCTATTACAGCAAGGGTGGGTGAAGTGCAGGCGAAGGCTGCATGTGGGCCCTGATCCCTTTCTTGCGGCCTTTGCTGCCTCCAGGAAATTGCCACAAGCCCCCAGATCAGTTGTAAACATTTTTTTTCAGGCCATTTTTGGGCTCAAAATTTCCCCAAAGTCCTCAAAACGCCTAAAAAATCTAGTAGTTTTTCTCCCCTTCCAAATCTCAAACTTCCTTTCCAAACTTCAAGCTCTCCAAATGGCTTAGAGAGGATAAAATTAGAAACTTGTCTTTCTAGTTTCACTGTGGCTGCATGGCTCACTGTTTGGTATAGGTGTATGTACTAAATGGCCCTCATCACTAGGGCAATTTCCCATTCCTGCTCTACAATTACGGGGCACACAAACTGGGCTAGAAAACAAAACAAACTTAGTCAAGAGTAGCTAACAAAGGTTCAACTTAGATTTAGGTCAGTAAAATAATTAAATTAAAACAATTAAAAGCTTCTCAATCAAATGTCCTCACACTGAGTACCTTGCTTAACAGGTAGGGCTGGCAGACAGCCACCCCCAGGCAATGTAATCAATGGTTTGCCAAAACCAACTAATCAGTTCAAAAGAATTACTCAGTCTTCCATATTGTCTTGGTCTTTCCAGAGAGAAAACAGGACTGTGGGTGCAGAAAGGACCACTACGGAGAGAACAAAAGACAGGAATAGACTAACTCTAACCACCATGCCACCCATGTTTCTTGATCTTATAATAAGAGTGATGCTTGGTGAGATGGAGTGGAAGGTTGGAAGAAGTTTCCAGAAGTAGGTTTTTTAAGTAACAGGTCTCTAGGCCAGTACTATGCAGGTATACACCTTAGTGCCTCATATCAGCCAATGACATATGCTTGAACTATACTAGCATTCAGGTGCACTCTTCTCTTCCACTGTGTCAACAGTGAATGGTGGTAAGTTGTCACACTACCTCATTGGTGACTGCTGAATGTGAGAAAGAGAATGTACTTTATGAAGCAGTAAGACACTTCACTGTACAATATTTATCCAAGTTATGCTTTCCATTGCTTGATTGTATAGTTATCCAATTCTACTTTTATGTACAAGCAGAAAACGCATCATTTTCTCATAGAGCTCATACCTGCCTGAAGGAAACCACAGTTTCATATATGCACTATTAGTGCAATTGACAGCATGTTGAGTTGCCACACGTTTTTTAAAAAAGGAACAACAGGAGGTAGCATTGTTTTTAACCTGTAGTTGTTGAAGTTGCATCTTTCAAAATATTTGTAAACAATTATGATGGAAATGATTCTCACAGCTCATTTTATGTCTGTGGTTTAACCTACGTTCTCAGACAATCCACTGAAAATAAATGTGTTTAAATTCAAGCTGTTCTCCAGAAAGCAGATGCAGAGGCTGCTTAGCGACTAAACTGCTTTTCACTTTTTAGTAGCTGGCAGAAAATACACATGGAGACACACACACGCATGAGAACATGAGAGAAATATTTTCTCAGCAATTCTAAAATGTACAAAACACAGTTGATGGAACACTACACTAAAGGGACATAGAAAAAGATACAATGACAGGAATCTCATACAAATGTTTAAACTTCCCTAGGCATGTGGCTGCATTTTTTTGGCTGTGCTGCAATGGGCATCTTCAGTTCATGGTTATGTAAGCAGTGGAATTACTGCCACAGTGGAATCATTTCATACATAAATCCTATTGATAATCCCAACTGCATGAGAGCCCATTCAGTCAGCTAGATTTATCTACACACTGACTCACCACTGAAAAGTTGGTTGAATGAGTCTACTCTAGTTGGAACTTATCAACTACGGCTGCAATTATGAATTCCTTCCACTTAAGTATTTGTCAATGGCTTCAGTGTACCACTTTATTCAATAGGATTGCAGTAACATCAACTATGTATCCCATAAAAAGATGAGACAATGTGCAGGCACACTGGCAAATAACACAATGTTGGCATTCAGCTGAATGGTGGTCAAGTGCAACTATTATGCAACTGTGAGAGTTTTCAGAGTTATTAAGTTGAAAGGGATCACATAGGCCAACACCCTGCCATGCAGGAATACACAACAAAAGCATTATAGGATCATAGAGTTGTGTAGTACATGCTCAGCCCATGAATACTAGAAATCTAGTCAGCATTTCCCACAAGGTAATATCCTCCCTTAACTTTGCCAGCAACCCTCTCTTCCTTCTTCCACCTCTATGACACTCCTTATTTTGATGATAATTTCAAAGGTCAAGGGCTACTTCTCAGGTGAATGAATCTGGTCAAAAGATTACATGGAAGATGACAGTTATCACATACTAGCTAGCCTCTCATAAAATACTTCATATAATAAAAGCTGCTGCATAAACAGGAATGAGACAGCGAGAACGCTGTTTTACCACCTTTTTAACTTTTTCAACCCAATGATCTATACACCAGCTTTTGCTTATAGGTAAGTGGATTGGAGATTCAGAAGCTTAAATGTCAGGAATGTAATTATGATATCTTTGCCCTTGGTCATAGATGTCTTTTATGCTGGAGCTGAATGTATTTCTATCTTTCAAAGAGAATCTGAGGAGTCATTTATCTCTCCAAGGTCTTCTTGCTGCAGACTGTTGTATAAGTATGTATTAATCCTAGCTCATTTCTCACTACAGTGAGAAAGAGAAAGCACTGAGCAAATTCAATGATTATATGACATCTAGTCATAGCCCTTTAGAGTAACAGAAGTTCCACATATGGTGGTCTGTATTATTTTTCTATATCAGAAAAGAGTATGCTGCAGTTAAAATGCAGCATGCAGATCCGACCACTTCATTCTCCCACTATTCCAAATCAACACTATCTACAGCTTCCTTGGCCTAACAGCAGAAGATGTAGGATTTTGTTATACACTCTCAAATATAAAATGTAATCCAACTTTTACATGTTATACACTGGTCTTGGATAAATTGCTTCAAGCAGCTTTTACTCCTGTAAAGATACAGACATTTGCATTCTGCTTTAGTCTTTCACATTTGGCCATGCTTCAGTGGTCTTTCAGAACTCGGAAGCTAATAATTAACACTGCATTTTTCTTATTTTATAGAATGCATGCTGTATGATTAGCACTGGATCAAGTTAGACACCACCAATTCAGCACAAATGTTCCTCAGGATGGTTGCCTACTTCTAGGTTAGTAAGGTAACAGTGTACTCATGGAGGAATGTGGATTAAATAAATATTGCCTGAAATCATGTTAATGACATATGTATTTCTTGTTCTGAATGGGGTGCAAGTGACAATTCTCTAGCCCCTTGTGCCCCATACATAAACAACCCCCCTGAAGCTTCCAAGTCCTGTGGGGCCACTGGTATGACAGAAGTGGAGGTGTGAGGGATGGATAGATGGAGGGAGGGAAGTACCCTAGCAGCAAGGACTATTTCTTCTCCCCACTGAAGTATCCTAGAGAGAGGCAAAAGAGCAAAGTCACCATTCCAGTGCCTCTCAGTTTGTCTACCAAACAAACACTGGGATGAAAGGAAGGCTCCACTCCACTCCACTTTTCAACCGCTGTGTATTTTTAAACATATATCTAAATCCAATATGGAAAATCCATCATCCATCCTCACTCAACCTGCAGTATGACTAGTTGCCTCTAAACAAAGCAACACAGAAAGCTGTCTGATACTGAGTCGGATTATTGTTTCATCAAGCCCAGTTTTATTGGTACTGATTGATAGTGGATTTCAAGGGCTTTGGGCCCATGATATCTGTGGAACGTTCCTCCAGCACCAGATTTCAAATGAATTGTTTCTCTTTCTGTCTGCTTTCTTGACTGTCCAACTTTTACTGCCTGACACACAAACTGGAAATACTATGGCACAACTGACATCATGACTTGGATATTCAATGATGAATTGTTATACTTGAGGACCTTTTCTACTGTATATACTTGTGCATAAATTGAAAATTTTATGTCAAAAAACTGACCCCAAAACCCTGGGTCAACTTATACACAGGGCAATATGATAGCTCTGTCAGCTGTGACACTGCTTCCTGCCTTTTGTAATTCCTGCTTGAAAATATTATGGCAACAGTGGCTGTTTGGTACTTCCCCGCCATGCTGGAGGTAGCAGAGGGAGTCAGTGTTCCTTTTAGGCTCTCCCTGGACAGACTAAGGTCCTCCCTTAGTCCTAGGAAAACCCGAAAGAAGCCCTGATTACTCTCCTTGCTGCAGGAGCAGCTCTTTGGTGCTTCCCCACCAGCATGGATAGATCAGAAGGGGTTGGGAGAAACTGAAAGAAGCCCTGTTGCCCTCGCTATAGCTACAGCAGTGGTTCTTTGGTGCTTCCCCACTGGGGTGGAGAGAGCAGACGGAGGTCAGTGCTTCTTTTATGGTAAGTTCTCCCCAGATGGACTAAGCTCTCACTGTAGCCCATCCTGGGAAAGCCTTAAAAAAGAGCCAAACCCCTCTACTCTCTCTGGTAACCTTTTGCAGTGCATGGGTGGAAAAATGGCAGCAATGGTGGCTCTTTGACTCTTCCTCATTACAGTGTACAGAGGTTGCTTCTCCACTGTGGTGGGGAAGTGCCAAAGACCTTCTATCATTTTTCCACCCAGGCACTGCAAAAAGCTGCTGGAGAGACAGACAAAGTTCCCCCGCTTTCACCAATGTACCAGTATCTCCATTGTACTAGTACTGCCACTGTACCAATATGACCACTCTATCTGTAGCAGTAACCATTTTGCCTTCATCTTTCCCAGAGAGGGGGGCCTTCACTTATATGTGTCTAATACTGCAATAAATCCAAGCATAAGCCTACCATCTATTGTTACTTTAAAAAAAAATAGTTCTTGCCCTCTGCAAAATGAGTTCTGCCAAGAAAATGAGAGCTTCTTACACAGCATCATTCAAGCTAAAAGTTACTGAATGCGCAAAGAGATCTAATAATTTGGCACCAGTGAAAAACGTGTAAGAGACTGGAGAAAACAAGAGGCTACACTACAAAAACTGTAGGTCAAAGAAAGCGCTGCATCACAAATCTGTGTCTTTTGATGAAATGGAAAAGGATCTGAATGCCTGGGCCACAGAATGCAGACAAAACGGCTACATCCTGACTCGATCTAGCATTTGGATAAGGGCGCTTCAGATGGTAAAAGAACAAAAACATTCAATGACCAAAGACACTGCACATTTCAAAGCACAGGTTTTGATTTATGCAGTTCACGAACTGCTACGGATTGTGCCTTCGCCAGCAAACAAAGATCTCACAGAAGCTGTCTCAAGAGTTAAGATCAGAAGGTCACTTAGTTTCATAGATGTATTAGAAAGCATGGCTTCGATCAGGCTAAAGTTGATAATATGGATGACTTTCGATATGCCTGGAATCCAGAGGAGTCCACCTGCCAGCTGACCTCAGTTCTCAGACAAGAACATATGGGAGAGGCACTCCCTTAAGCACCAAGGTTCCAGCCTCTTAAGGCTTTAAATGACATCACAAAGCACCTTGAATTCAAACCAGAAACATGTTGGCAGCCAGTGCAATTCTTTTAAGACAGACATTATATGCCGTATCTGTGGTATTTCAGTCAGCAGTCAAGCTCCTGCATTTTGCCCTGGGTGCAGCTTCTGAATTTCCTTCAAGGGCAGCCCCACATAGAGCAGATTACGATAATCTACTTGGGAGGTTACCGCTGCATGGTCTACTGTAGCTAGCTTATCTCTGTCCAGGAAAGGCCATAGCTGGTGCACTAGTTAAAGTCGGTGCCAAGCCCTCCAAACCAGAGTCGTCTTGGGCTCTAGAGACAGAGATAAATCTAAGAATACTCCCAAGCTAGTCCAAATAATAAACATAAATTATAATTAAATTAAAATTAAATATTAATTAAATATTAATATTAGTTTATATTATATTATATTAATATTGGTTTATATTTCAGAATTTAAAAAAATTAAAATATATTCTGTGACCATATGTTCTAATGTAGATTTAATGACAAGGTGCTCACTTCCAAGAGCAAACAGGGCATTCTCACAAGCTGGAAGGCTCTTGGAAGTTTATATTAAGGATAAAGCTGGCTTCCAAGGAAGACAAGAGCAGAGCAAAAGAACTGTGCAAGATAAACCTATCTCAGAAAGTAATAAATCTCATGGGCAAACTGCTACTCATCACATAAGTTTTCATGACTCACTTAAAAGCCAAATAGCAGTAAATGAAGTAAGGATTAACTACTATAAAACAGTATGTTTCTGAAGGGAATTCTTACCATGCCCATTTCTAATACAACTGAAAAATATTTTAAGTAATATTTTTCTCAAAGGAACAAGTTTTACTAGGCAAAATATCAAAGCTCTTGCAGAGGAAGTAAATTCATTGCAACACACTAACTTCTGAGCAGGCAATGAAAAGGTTTACATTTAACTGGTTTTCAGCTTCCTCTTAACTGGATGGATTACGCATGGCTACCAGCAAATTTGACTGTGAAAAAGCTGAGTGAAAATCCATCTCTTGATATCTGTTTGTAGTGCACAGCTTGGCACAAGGCTGGAATGCACCTCTATTCCAGTTCTAAGTTTTTCTTGAGTTACACAAAGTAATAAACAAATTCTTATTGTATAAAGAGAGCGTCTCTTCTTTTGCTTGTTTACCATGTCCTCTGTTCCTGCTAAGAAGCAGAACTGAGGCCTCTACAATGCTTCACAGAAACCACCCACTCTTATTCTTTCTCATGAAGCCTTCATTTTTCTACACTGTGGCATCAACAGCAGCTAATTATATTGCTATACAAGGAATCATGGTAAATGGTAACACCACCGATCTGTAGAGGCACCCTGCAACAATGACATAGTCCAGTGGTTCTTACCCTGGGGTCCCTAGACCCTCAGGGGGCCATGATGTCCTGACAGGAGTTCCGTGAAGCCTTGAAGAAATGTTATAAGCTTTTACAGATAAGAAAGAAAGAAGGAAGAAAGGAAAGAAAGAAAGAAGACATTGATCTCAAACAGCAGGAATCTTTTGCTGGTGATATATATCCTTTGTGCAAAGTTTCATTACAATATTTCAAACTTTTCAAAAGTTATGAAAATAACTGTTTGATAGCCAAAAAAAAAAAAAATGCACTCAGCACTTGCCACTTTTGCATGCTGTGAGGACATGCAAGTGAATGACACTGTGAGAAAGCCTGTGACATTTCCTGATATTGCATTTTAAATATTGAGTTAAATCTTGAGGGTCCATGACAATGAAAGATATTTAAAGGAGATCCATGGTAAAGAAAGGGTTAAGAACTGCTGACAGAGTCCATACCATGTTCATCAATACAAAAGAACACTGAGATTTGATTAGGAAGTGATGATTAAAAGGAAAAAAGGATTAATCACTTATTTAGACTGATCAAGTACTAAAACGAGGATAGTTTGGGATTTTCAGGTGTGGAATCTAAGACCTGAATCTCAAAGCTTTTAAGTGTGTAAACAATCACAATAAACATCCAGCCCTGAGGGCTCAGTTTCAATGGGATGACTCCCAACAGTTCTATCTTATCTTCTAAGAGGCAAATCATCCTTGCTTGTAAAGTTGAAACTTATTCAGCGTTCTGAAGAACACCAATGAAAAAAGGAACCATATTGTATGCCTAAATATCTGCTCCTTTGTGTTGCTTCTCACTTAGTTCTATTGTTAAGAAGATTCCTCTGATGTAAGGTTACTTTCTGATCTCCATTATTCAAGGAAAACATTCTCTTGATGATGTCTACTTCTAAGGGTAGATACTTTCACTGGCTCCCAGAAAAGAATTATAAAAAGCATATGAAGGCTTTACAGACTATTGTAATTTGCAAGCTGTTTCAAAAGCTGCATATTCTATGTGCTCTTGAGTGTATTTGCTTTTCAGAAAAAATATCTGCATAAAATAGCAGGTTCAACAATATGTTTTGCTCACTGCAAAATAAAACGAGCACTCTAATTTTGATCTTTGACAACAAATTACATGGATGTCAACTGATGTTGAAAACACTTTAAAGGTAAATATAGGAACACAACAATTATTATACACAATTTCATTAAATGAAACATATTACTCCAATGAATACATCAAGCCTGTGTTATGAATTTCAGCTGTGAAGTAAAAAGTTATAGTCCTAATCACACTCAAGACAGATAAGACCAAGTCTCTGTGTTATTCATTCATTCATTCATTCATTCATTCATTTATTTTTTCTGAAACATTTGAAACAGAGTTCTGTCCAACTCTTACCAGATTTCTGCTTTTATGGAACATCTGTGCCTCACAGTGCATCAGACCATTGGTTTATCTGGCTCAGTACTGTCTACTAAGACTGGTGATAGCTTTCAAAGACCTCTGATAAATTCCCTCAGATCCTCCCTTTATTTCATAATTTGCAGTGGGACCTCTATCATGAACCTCTACCACATAATACATATTTTAGAACTTCCAGTTCATGTGAAATACCAGTTAGCCCTACTGATCTCATGAACTGATTATGACACCTAAAACTGAATCAGTGCTCTCCTGCAAGAGACTATTACAAGAAAGATATTGATAGCGGAGGACAACTGGTCTTTCATAGAAGATTGCTTGACATTACTAACAAGAATAATTTGATCTGAAAACTATTAAAGATCTTCTGGGGAATCCCTGAAGAACCCAGAACACTAAAACATCGCTCTGAAGCATAAAATTCAAGTAATTTCTATATTCTGGTAGATGTTTTTGTTCTACATTTGTCTGCAGCTGTTTGTTGTTGTTTTTAAGAGCAAGCACAGTGTAGCAGTTTGAGTGCTGGACTAACACTCTGGGAGATCAGGGTCTAAGTACCCTGCTCAGCCATAGAAACCCACCAAGTGACCTTGAGCAAGTCATATTTTCTCATGTAAGAGGATGGCAAGGGCAAACCTTCTTTGAATAAATCTTGCCATGAAAACACTATGAATCAACCTGAAGGCACATAACAACAACAACAACATCAACAAGCTTATTATTATTTCTCCACTATCAAAAGTGTATATGTTGCTTAACACAGATAAAACAGACAGGTTCCCCAAGGAACTCACAATGGAAAAAGAAACAATTGGAAAAAAAGTAAGAAATGTAAGAGAGATAAGGTAAGTAAAAGGGACATAGGCAACTCTAAAAGTGACATAAGCAACTGTAGAAAAAAACAGCAATGGTAGAAATTAGCCACTACAGATATAGTCACGGATAACCGGGACATGAAGGTTAATTCACTATAACAAAAGGCAAGAGAAAGACAGCCTTATATCAAAAAGTTGATTCACTATAGCAAAAGGCAACAGAAAGATCAAGGAGGTAAGATGCAAAGTAGAGTCCTTAATCTGAGTGAGATCACCTACGATCTTTGCTCAAGCAGTCTTAGTGGAGTAAGGAGGATGGTAACCAGACTGTAGATGGTAATCTTACAAGAAAGGAAGCCAGGACAGAGTGCAGTGAGTGGAATGTTACAGTGGCATGCTACAGAAATTAGAAGGAGGTAATGAGGAAAGGCAAAACTGGCCAATATACAGCGGGCAGAAGTTTTTGTTTTTTAATTAAATTGGAACAGGCTTCTACCTTTGAACAGAATGCAAAAACGGCACAAGATACTTCTGAGCATGTGCTATGAGTTGGGGTAAGCAACCCATTGGTCTCTAAAATTTCTAGGCAGAGTGCTTGCATCTCAGATATGCTTATTGAGTCTTAGGGGACTTGTAGTCCAAAACATCTGGAGGGCACCAAGTTAGCCAACCCTAACAGAGAGAAAGGTGCAAATGGATACATTGTGCATGACAGACTTCATGTTTGTACAACTTTTTCTTTTCTCTTCTCTCCTGCCCCCATGTTCTCTTCTACAGTTTCTGAAACCCACTAAAAGGTATGCTGAATGATTTTATTATGCTCCTTGGCTTGGCAAGTTAGAAAAACGAATATGATCAACAAAGTTCAAATTAAGCTTTTGTTCAGGTACATCTTTGTTGACTAGAGAATGCATTCTTTTCAGCAGTAACATTTCTAATGAATGACACTGAAGGCAGAGTAGTCTTTATTAATTTTGAAATGCATTCCTCATTCTGCTTCTTGGGCCAAATGTATAGCTTAGCAAACAAAACCTTAATAAAACAAAGGGTATCTACTATATAAACATAAGCATATACAGCACAAAGTGAAAAGCATTCAAAAGGTGATTGCAAAATTGTGAGGAGACAAAGATGAACAGGGTTTATAAAAGACATATTTATAAGGTATATTTTGGAGGAACACTTACAGAATCTGGATCTCTCTGTTGTTCAAGAAAAGCTGAAAATTCTACCAGTCTAAGTTTAGTTGTTCCAATGGAGCGACCCTGCCAAGCAGGAACCGAGGGTGCTGGGGCTGATGCAGGCTCAAACCCTAGAGTGTGAAAAATCAACCTCATGAAGTCAACAATTTATCTGCTATTCTGGATTATGGCTGCATTATGTTATTAACTCTTATAGGCAAGTAAAACTTGATGCCAGTATGTCTTATTATTACTTTTACAAATGCAATTGCTTTAAACTTAGCTTAAATCTAATGAACAGCAGTATAATTTGTATTTTTGTATTTCTGTTTTGCATTTTATTAACATTACATTTGGCTCTTTGTTGACGTTATGTTGTGTTATTCAGCATTTACATTCTTCTCAATAAACCAACAGACAAAGCAACACACACACTGTCCCATTATCTTCTGAAGTTCTTGCATTGCTTATAGGTTCTGTTTTAATATATTGCTGCTCCATATTATCTTGTATGACAAAGAGAAAACAACAAAGTAAGATACTATGATTCCAGATCAGTGGTTCTTAAGCTGGGCTCCAGGGACCCCTGGGGGTCCACGGAGCTCTCACAGGGGGTCCATGAAGGCTTGATGGTTTGCAGCAGCCACAGATACATAGCAGCAGTGAGGTTGGGGGCACTGAAACTACTCCCTCCCTTTTGCAAAAGTGGGAGCAGTTTGAGCACATGCACGCATATCCCCTATGCTGCATCCCTGATGAAAGGGACACGGTGGCAGACGTGTGTGCGCACCCAGACTAGGACTCAGGAGACCAGGGTTTGAATCTTCACTTGACCATGGAAACCTACCGGGTTACCTCAGGCAAAGACAGGTTGTTTACCTGCAACTGTGATTCTTCAAGTTGTCATCTATGCCACATCTGGGTCACCTGTGCAGAACCACCTACTGGAAAGTTCCAGAGCTGAGTAGCTTGGTAGGAACCCGCCCCCTGTGTGTATTGCACATGCCTAAACTCACCAAGCTACTCCGCTCTTCAGTTTCAAAGTCCGCCAGACAGGGACTTGGAAGAGGGGAGGGAGGGGAGGTTTGCGTGCAGGCACAGACAAGCATTTGAAGAACCACAGTTACAGGTAAGCAGCCTGTCCTTCTTTATGGTCTCTGTGCCTCACACAACTAGATGATTAACAAGCTTACCACAGGACGGAGGGATAGGTCACTGTAGAATAGAGGACAATACTGCTCTCCCGAAGTTCACATCCCTTCGGGCTCTACAATCCAGGTGATAATGGCAGATGAAGGCAGACGGCTGAGACCATGTTGCAATCCTGTGGAGGTCCAGGAGAGAGACTCCTCTTAGGGCAGCAGCCGAAGAAGATACACCCCTGGTAGAATGGACTCTAATAGTAGTAGGTAACAGCTGGCGGGCAAGTTGGCAGGCAATACAAATAGTCTCAGCTATCCATTTGAAGATTCTTTGGGATGAGACCTTTTGGCCCTTGTGAGTACTACCGTAACAGAGAAATAGGGTGTTGGTGAGATGAAAGGATGCAGTCCAGTGTTTACAGAAAGCAAGGGTGCAACGTACATCCACAGAGTGCAACGAGCACTCAGGCAGCATGGAGAGGTGAGGGTAGAAGGCAGGCAGAACAATGCCTTGGGAGAGATGAAATTCAGATACCACCTTAGGGAGAAAGGAGATGTCTGGATAAAGGACCACTTTATCCCTGTGAAAGACAAGAAAGGGCTCATTGCAATAGAGTGCTACGACTTCGCTAGAGCAGACAGCTGAAGTAACAGCAAAAGGAAGATGGATTTCAGTGAGGAGGTGTTCATGAACAGTCATTAGGGGTTCGAAGAGGTGTCGTAATAGTTGGGAAAGAACCAGTGGCAAAGACCACAGAGGAGGGAGTTCTGTCACAGGAGGGTAAAGGTGAAATATGCCCTTTAAGAACATCTTAACTACTGGATCCATGAAGAAAGTATGGGAAGAGTTGGTGGAAGGATGATGGGTGATGATCGCAGCTAGGTACACTTTTAGAAAAGAAAAGGTGAGGCCAGTTTCTTTCAATGAATGGAGAAAGTGGAGGACGGTGGAGGTGAGAGCTGGAGAGACCGGTTCAGAGCACTGAGATGTGAAATCACAGAACTTTTTCCATTTGTACCAGTAGGATCTCTTGGTGGAGTCCTTGCAGGATGAAATACCTCCTGTAGGGTAGGAGAATCTAACTGATTATGCTCCACGTGGTCAGTCAGAGGAGGTGGGATGCAATGAGCTGAAGTGTAAAGATGGTGGATGGCATGCAAGGCTGTGTTGCAGAGGGTGTAGGCATATTTCCTTGAAAGGAAGGCTCTGCCGGACATAGAGTCCAGGGTGGCTCCTATGAAATCTATCCAGAAATTGGGGGAGAGTACTGACTTCTTGGAATTGATCTCAAAGACTAGGCAGTGGAGGACAGAGAGAGTGCGATGCAAGTCCTGAAACAGTTTGTCTCTGCAGGGCCTTACCAATAACCAGTTGTCGAGGTAGGGGTACAAGATGACTCCTTGAGCACTAAGGTGGGCCACTATGACTGCCATACACTTTATGAAAACCCTTGGGGCTGTGGTGAGACCCAAGGGTAACACGCAGTACTGGAAGATGCTGTTGCTGATGGAGAAACAGAGGAATTTACTGTGTTGAGGATGAATAACGATGTGGAAATACACATTGTGAAGATCTAAAAACGCAAACCAGTCTCTGTGATTCAGGAATGATAGAATGGAAGCCAAAGTGGTCATCTTGAACCTGCATGGACTGACGTAGCTGTTCACTCCTCTGAGGTCCAATATAGGTGAAGACCACCATCTGCATTGGGAATAGTGAAGTACAAGGAGAAAATTCTGGTCCTCATGGCCCTGAGGGGAAGTCTCTTGATGGCCCTGTTTTGGAGGAAGATATCAATTTCGTTGAGCAACATAGGATGTTGGTGAGTTTATCAGAATACGCCAATGGGGAATGTTGGCAAATTCAATGGCATAGCTGAGACGAATTATGGGAAGGAGTCTGAGGTGATGGTCCACCAGGAGGTATAGTGAGTGGATAGGCAAGGAGTGTCAGCGACATCTACTGGTGGTGTTGTGAAAGTAGGAAGAGGTAGAGGTAGAGGTAGAGACCTGCAAGAAACATTTTTTAGAGGATTGATGAGGATGTTGCTTGAAAGTCCTCCTGGAAGAGGATGGCTGAAAAGAGGTTGTGTGAGAAGAACAAGGAGATGACTTGGAGTAATAAAAGGAGGAGGGATGTTGCCAGGTAGAGGGGCAAGTACAAGGGTGGGGAGCAGGCTGTTGATGTTGAAGACCCATCTTCCTTGCCATTGTTCTGGCCTTAGAAATGTTCTCCATAGAATTACCCATGGAAGTATGGAAAAGACCCTGACCATTGCAGGGGAGGTCTTCAATTTGCCTTCAGGTATCCTCCAAGAAGCCTGCTGACCTGAGCCAGATGAAATGTTGTACGGTAACCGTTCCCATCAACACCTTGACTGTGCAATCAACAGAGTGTCTAGAGGATTAAATCTGTGGAATGGTTAGTGTCTGAGCCTCCTAGTGTACCTGGAGAGGAGGGGTTCTGTACTCCTCTGGGAAGGTAGCAGAGATGGAAGAAACCTGGTCCCAAGGGTGCTTCTGATAGACTGCCATGCAAACTTCCATGTTGGCCACCCTGGCCTAGAGAGCAGCAGCGGAGCAGAAGCAGTGACTGAAGATATCAAGATGTTTACGACCTCAGTCAGGAGGAGTGGAGTGTGATCTCTTGCCTCCTTTAGTCTGAGCCGCTTCTACAATTATGGAATTTGGAGTAGGTGAGAAAATTTGGAGTAGGTGAGAAAAAAGATAGGAGACATCAGTCTGCTGTATCTTGTAGAGATGTTCTAGCCAGCAGAGTGTCAGTGGGAGGGAGGCTGGTTGCACCCAAGTCTGTTTCATCACCTCCTGTAAGGCTGGAAGAAATGGGATGGTGGCAGGTGTGGGTGCCTGGGTGTTCTCAGTCTCAAAGACTAGATCCTTAATGGTTTGAGGTGGAGGAGAAACAGCTACGCCAATGGCCTTCGCCATATGAAGGACAATATCAGAAAGATGTCTCACATCCATAGGTCGGGCATCAGGTATTGTACCCAAAACAGCTGTCGGAGGCAGAGGTGTAGCTAGGTGGGCAGAGTCAGCTGAAGAAATGTCTGGGTTCTCAGTCAAATATCCAGATGTCAGATGAAGTGTTTGGTGAGGCAGTATGGGAGGTGGTACTGGAGCAAGATGTGGATATGGTTGAGGTTGAGCTGCCAGGATTCAGTCAGAGGTCGGTGTTGAGGCTGGGCAACGTACAGGGTCCATGGGTACTGACGCCTGTACTGAAGTCAGTACCGAAGCAGATGGACGCGCTGGTGAAAGGCAAGAGATGGTGGTAGACCAACAAGGCAATTTTCCGATTGCAGGAAGGACACTTTTTGAAGAATCAGTGGAGGCCATAAAAGAAGGTAAAGTCAGGAAGATGAGGAGAAATTTGAGGGGGGCGAGGAAGGAACAAAAAGAGGGATGAAAGTCTTTTTTTTTTAAACAAGAAAAGAGAGAGAAGAAAGGAAAATACAGAAAGCTACTCAGAGGTTTCTGAAACGATCAGCAGATGTGCCTCGAATGGCAGATGAAAAGAAACTGAAGAGGGCAGTAGCTTGGCAGGCGTAGGCATGCACAGTATGTGCAGGGGGCCACTTAGCTCTGGAACTTTCCGCTGGATAGCTCTGTGCAGGAACAACACTCAATTGTGTGAGGCACAGAGACTATGAAGAAGTAGTTGCATTCTCTCAGACCGAAAGGCAGATAAAGGCAACAAATCTTGCCAAGAAAACCTTCATGATAGGTTTGCTTCAAGGTTGCCATAAGTCAGTTTTCAAATAGGAGAGATGTGATGGCTAGAAAGAACCTCCCCCTGCTAGCAGCACTTTGTTGCTGTGTGCCTACAAGTCACTTCTGACTTACAACAACTCTAAAGTGAACCTATCACAGGGTGTGTTTTTTTTTTTTTGGCAAGATTTGATCAGAGGAAGCTTACCTTTGTCTTACTCTGAGGCCAAGAGAATGTGACTTGCCCAAGGTCACCCAGTGTCTGAGCAAGGATTTGAATCCTAGTCTCCAGAAGCCTTTCATTAATTAATTAATTATTTTTTGAATAAATAAATATTTGCATAATTAAATTTGAATATTTAAATCTTGAATTAATTCTGGGTGGTCTCCAGCAAAAAAATTATATTTGCAGGGGGTCCCCAGTAAAGAAAAGGAGAAGGACCACAACAAAGAACCAGTGTTCCAGCTCATGATTAGTTTGCAGGATAAATAGCCATTAGCATCTGGTTCTGTACAGATAAGGGAAAGATAAATACTTATGCAACTGGTCATAAGATCAAGCTAATTCACTGGCTTAATTTCTCATCACCAAGGCAAACGAGTATGATTTTAAGTTTGGAAAGCTGAGAGGTTTGCGCAATCTTATCATTGATTTTCCCACTGTGAGGAATTCTAGAAAACTTAACAGGTCACTGCTGCACTTAGAAGTAGAGGGTGCTATTACATGATCCACATGCATACAGGACGCCCACTTCTTTTGATGCCCCATTATCTGACAACTTCCTCTTTCAACGCTCCCAAATTCAGGACAAGTTCTATTAATTCTGCTCTTTCATCAGTTCTTGTCTACAGAGGCTCACCTGGGACTGCTCACATGTGCACACTGCTTGCAAAGTGAATTGAGAAGGGGGGAAAAAAGTGCTAAGACTTTGCAAGCAGGGCAAGTGAGGATGGTCCTTCATGCTCCCTCAATACAGCAGAGGGGTTCCGTTTTTCAACCAATTCAATTTTTTGACAGTGCTCCAGTCCCTAACCTGTCAGATAAGTGTGGGAAGCCTGCATTCTATGATTTCTGATGAACCTCTTCTCTATAAATTCATTCATTATCGCAGGCAAAGGTAATACGCAACTCCCCCGTGAATTTTTATACATTTTTAAAGTCAGCAAAGTGCACCAGGGCTGAAGTAATAATCTCCTCTGGAAAAAAAACACTGAAAGAAATGAGTAAACCTGTATATTTTACCTGAAATGGGAGTGGCGACTGTTGGCTGTATAGGGTAGGCCTGTTGAACAAATGGCTTTATGCTGAAATAAACCAATTGGACGATGAGTTCAGACACTATTAACAGCAGATTTTTTTTTCCAAATAGACATCTTTGGGGTCCTGTGGCAGATGCTGTCTAGTACACAAGCACTGCTTATTCTAAATGTTCTTTTATAACTGGGCTCTTTAAAGTCCTTATATCCATGGTTTTAAACAGGGCTGCTGAAGAATAACACTCATGGTACACATGAAAAGCTCTGTGCACTATTACTAGACATCAAGACTCAAAGAAAAAGAACATTTCACTTTCAGTGCAGACACACACAAATCCAGAGTTTTCAAGCTTTTCCATGTGTAATGTACTGACACTTTTCTAAACTTGGGGAATCTAAGGCAACAGGACTCTTCCCTTGTTGCCTGGCAATTTCAGGCTGTAAGTTTGACCTAACCTAGGGTCCTGAAGGTTTTGACCCCAGTTCCTCCAACAGCTGCTCAAACTGTACTAATGAGGATGGTCAAGTCAGCATTCAGGTTCATAGGTGAAATCAAGACTTTGCACAAAACTGCACTGGGAAATCTCGTACCATTCCACCACATGACTCCAGGGATACTTGGTCATGACCCCCTGCCATCATCATAGCATGCAGTGTGGTTGGGGGCAGTCTTCAGGACTATACACATATGCTCACCCTCTCTCATCACATTCATTTAATGCCTATGTTTCAGAGAAGGCTCTGATACAGAGCTGCATACATGCAAAGAAAAATGCAAAATGTTGCACAGGTACGTGTGAACTAAAAGATCCCATAGTTGCTTGAATGCAGTATGTCTCTTGACTCTAAATATTAAACCTGCCAGAAGAGCAAGAAAGATCCCAATTTCAATTACACACCAGTTCTGTCAGGACCCAAAAAAGAGGCAAAATGAATGCAAGAAAATACCTAGTTTTTGTTCTTTAACTAAGAGGCGGGGTAGGTTTTTCCCTGGACTAGTGGGATCTAATCCTACTTGTTCAACCCCAAGCACCTTCAAAAACTGTACTTCTACCAAAAACTGCTACTAACTCCAGAAGGGAAGCAGTTTTCATCAGGGTGAATGTGTGCAAGTCTGAGATTTGCTCACAATCACATAAGTGTAGAAACAAGAAGCTAGAACAAATTCTGAAAAGCTTGAATCCACTCTTCAATCAAAATGGCCTTTGCTCTCACAATCTACTGCAATCATTATGATTATAAGGTAATGTGGGATATGGAAGGGCCAGAAATGCCCTGAAAGATTTCTATATTTCAGGAATTAATCTTGACTATAGAGAAAATAAATCTGCTATACAAAACTCTGATCTATTTTTCTCCATTTGCTAATTACTTCCTTCAGTTACATCCTCTGGCACAGACCTTTCTTGGCAAGGTGCATCCTAGTTTGGTTATACGCCTATTTAAATAAGCAATCATTATATATGCATTCTGGTGCAAATACACACGTTTGAAAACACAGCAGTATGACCTTTCCCAAACTTACTCTTGTGAAGATCCAGGCTGTCCTGTTTGTATCATCCCTGGCCAAAACTAGATGGAGGGGAAAAAAGAAAAAGAAAAAAGAAATGAAAAATACAACTTCTCCCCATTGCTTTAAGAGTACATTTCCTCTTGTTTTTTTTTTCCCACCAAACAATTTTATAATGGGAAAGGAAAGTACATTTTATGCATAAATTAATTGATCTAGAGTTAATTTCCTGCCAATCATTGTTCTGAAATGTACTTTTTATTGCAGCCAATTAACTTACACCAGGTGCTCCAGGAAACGCAGGACGGGGAATTCCTGGCAGGCCCAACTTATTGTGAATTGCTGTTGCAGATACTATTTGAGCTGATGACATGGCCGCCATGTGTTGGAGTGCTTTGTCCTTTGCGGTCTGATCCTTTAACATGACAATTACAAGGTAATCATTAGTGAACCGGACACAAAAATCATACTGAGCAAGCACAGCTAGAAAGCAGATATGCTAAAATTAAAAAGGCACAGGAAATGTGCAAAATAAATATGCAAAATAAAGGCATACCATGCAGAAAAAATATAGAATGGGGGCTCACATATACTCAGATTGTCTGGAGGCAAGGTTCTCTCTTATTGTGAACCAGTTTCACTCAAAATACAGTTGCAAAATGCAAAACAGTAGAAGTCAACTGGCTCTGAGTTGGAAACTGGAATTAAACTTTATTTTTAGATTTTTCACAAGCAGAAAAGATCCTGAACCATTATTTCCTGCACATGAATCCAAACAGGATAACTAGAGCAGCAACACCATCAGATCACTAGTGATTGGATAACAACAGTAATAATAATAGTAATAGTAGTAATAATAACAATAATAGTAAGAGTAAGAATATTAGTTGTAATGACTCTGATGGTATAGTAAGAGTCACTGACGCCAAGTAGTCTGGAACATGAGGACATGAAATAATATCTGGGATGTTTGGAACTGATCTAGTTCTCTATCCAGTCCTCTTGAAAGGCTGGTAAGCAGAAAGCCTGTTGCTTTAAGTTTGCCTTTAATTCTAAGAGCCTAGACAAGAATCAATAGAGGCAACATTGCAGAGCATGCTATAGTGTTGTACTCAGCTAATGTCATTACCTTCTGAAGTTGTTGAGTACTGAAGCAAATGTCAAAATCCAGCCAAGTTAAGTGCTTCCAAATCCTGTTCATTTCAGAGGAAGAGATTTAAATATGTACTGTGCTCTTTCACTGAAATCCAAGGGATTTAAAAATTCTTAACTTAGGCTGGACTGTGCATTTATTGGCTTGACCTGCAAAGTAGGACACCTGGAAGGAATTGCCACACATATTAGGAAATATCCTATTTCACCAGTGATTGCTCTAATTCAGGAGAAGAGAATGGAAAGGAAAGTAGAATGAGAAAGCTAATTCAGTGGTGGAGCATGCTGAAAGGCAGACTAAAGGAAGCAAGATTATCTCAAATGTTGGTGATATTGGTGGCCACTGTATCCACAGACATTTAGGGTGTTCTCAAGATCTATACTCTCAAAATAGGTTCCTGAAGTTTGGACAGACTAACGTGCAGGACACAGACAGTCCTACTATACTGAGCAGGGGAGGGCAGTCAGCCACGTCCCTAGCTCTTAAACCAGGACAGATCAATCTAAAGACAATGGACTTCTCCCATGGCTGCTGGCTGGGCAATTCTGGGAGTTGTAGTCCAAAAAGGGCTTATTCAACTATGGATTGGTTACAGCCTCAGACCAGTAGGTTTGCATTGAAGTCCTAGCTCCTGACAGATGACTTGTGTAGGCACCAAGTACAAGGGACTGAACTTTTTCATTACTTCCTCTTCCACTCTCTTCCAGACTAAGGAAAAGTGATTTCCATGTCTATGTGTTTATTATAGTTAGGAACTGAGGTTCAACACAAATGTAGGCCAGCACTGTGCTTGAATGGAATAGCACCAGCATGATCCATTCCTATAGCATTAGAACACACACACACTCTTCTGAAGTTTGGATGTTTGATTGCCTATTAGTATAGGTCTAAATACCCTAAAAGGTATCAGACCTCATCTGATCTTGGAAGCTAAGCAGGGTCAGCCCTGGTTAGTACTTGAATGGGAGATAAACAGTGTATACCAGGTGCTGTAGGCTATATTTCAGAAGAAGCAACTGGCAAAATCACCTCTGCATATTCCTTGCCCAAGAAAACCCTATAAAATTAATGGGGTCACCGTAATTTGCCTTGACCTAATTTGAGCAGATGACTTGAAGGGACATACCCACATGTAAGGCTGATATGTCAAGAGAGTTGCATGTGAATAATAAAAGTGTGTGGGTGTAACCTACTATACAGGGAAAGATGCATTTGATTAGTCCCTCCCATTGAGATGTATCAGTCACCTATATAAGGATACTAGCTACAGAGGAACATATGTGGCTTCAGGTATGTGTGAAGCTGTCTAGAAAGGGAGAAGTAGGGTCCTGTACAAAAGAGATACTGGCCAGGTATAGATTCAGACCCAAAATGAATATTATTTTAAAGATGCAGCTAGCAGCTACATCTCTCTGCTCCAAAGTATATGGAGATGACCCCATTCCTTTATAAGCCACAGCCCTCACAATTCAGACTTGGGAGCCCCACATCTTCAACTGGTACTGCTAAAAAAAAACCTTCATATTTTAACAGAATAGAATAAGATAGAATAAAGAGATAACTCAGGCAATTGACACAGTTGCTCCCAAGCACCTTGTACTTGGAATCAAAACATGGGCTTCTTGGTTTTCTGAGACGCTCAGGGCAGTTAAGCACTTGGGTAGATGCCTAGAGTGACAGTGCAGAAAGACTCAGGATGAATCTGATTGTACATGGGTTAAGGTCTGTTTTAAAAGCTACTTTGTAGCAGTGAGGGCCTATTATATCAACTCAATCTCATTCAGTGCAACTGTCCTGGTTAGTTAAAGGGTTATTACATCCTACACCTCAGACTGTTGAGCAGGAGCCTTTAGAAAAGCTAAATGCTCTGCACAAAAAATTGCTCAGATTATTTCTGACTTGGACTTCACATTGAAGATAGAGCCTGTGGAAGTAACTCAGGCAACCACTTGTCCAGTTTTAATGGTTCAACATGATGATGTGTAAAAGTTGCTTGGAGAAGTGAGGCCAGCCATTTGCCTATTGGACCCATGTCCATCCCAGCTAATTAAAGATGTCAGAAGAGGACTGGCCAATGATGTGGTGAAGATTGTAAATGCTTCCTTGAAAGAGGGCTCTGTTCTAACCTCCCTAAATGAAGCAATTGTAAGATCTTTGTTGAAAAAACCTTCTTTGAACCCCACCTCTCCAACCTCCTCTTTCTACTGGCCAATTGCTAATCTCCCCTTTCTAAAGTCCTAAGGCGAATGGGAACAAAATAATTCCAGGCTTTCTTGGATGCAATGGTTTACCTGAAACCATTGCAATCTGGGTTCCGATCTGGTTATGGGACAGAAAGACCCTTGGTCACCTTGATGGATGACATACCCTGGAAGTTGGACAGGGAGAATGGGTCTCCATTGGTCCTCCTAGATATTTCAGTAGCTTTTGATACCATCAACTATGCTATCCTCCTGAGTCATCTGGCTAATATGGGAGTTGGGGCATTGCTTTATAGTGGTTCTGGTTTTTCTTGGCTGAAAGTTCTCAGACAGTGGTGCTGAAGGACTGGTGTTCAGCCTTTTGTCCATTAGCCTGTGGGGTTCCATAGAAGACAATACAGTCCCCATGCTTTTTAACATGAAGTCACTGGGAGACGCCACCCAAAGCGTTGTGGTTGGGTATCATCAGTATATTGACGATACCCAGTGCTATCTCTCCTCTAAAAGTGATGCCAAGGAGATTGTGGTAGTACTGAATAATTGTCTGGGTGCAATAAAGGACGGAATTTGGGTGAACAAACTGAGACTTAATCCAGACAAGATAGATAAGTGCTGCTGGTTAGTAGAAAAACCTGCCTGGGATTGGGATTATACCATATTCTGGATGAAGCTGCTCTCCCTTTGAAAGATACGTTTCAAAGATTGGGGGTGCTCTTGGAACCAGTGCTGCTCCTGGAAAGTCAAGTAGCTGCTGTGGAGAGGCGCACCTTTGCCCAGCTTTGACTGGTATGCCAACTATACCTTTTCTTGGGGAGGGCAGATCTGGCTGCAATGGTTCATGTCTTAGTTACCTCTCAATTAGACTACTGTAATGCACTGTACATGGGGCTGCCTTTGAAAATTATTCAGCAGCTGCAGCTATTGAAAAATGCAGCAGCCAGAGTAGTGTTAGCTATGCACTTTAGAGACCATATAACACCAGTTCTGCAAGCACTACACTTGCTTCCAATTTGCTTGTGAGTTCAATTCAACGTGCTGGTGTTGACCTTCAAAACCATAAACAACTTGGGGTCAAGATATCTGAAAGATGACCTATTTCTATATGAGCCTGCTACAAATTTGAGATCTTCAGAGAAGGCCCTATTGTGTGCCCTGACACCTTGTAAAGTTAGGCTGGTTGGGTACACATAACAGGGTTTGCTCAGCAGCAGCACCTCAACTGTGGAACTCCTTGCCTAAGGAAGTTGGCCCCATTCCTTCTAAACTTTCAGTGGGCAGCCAAAACAGTGCTCTTCCACAAGGCATTCAGTGTTTGAAATTGCTGGTTTCATTGTTTCAAAACTGGATTCTAGGGTTGCTTTTTAGGCTGCTTTTAGGAGTTTTTAAAGAGTAGTTTAATGTGTTTTGAAAATGATTTTATCTTTGTATTGTTTTAATGGGTTTTTATTTGTTCATCAGCTTGGGAGCCCTTGGGAGCTGAGAGATGATACAGAAATAACTAACTAACTAACTAACTTGCAAATAGTACTTGCAAGGGGACAACTGAATTGAGACCACAATAGGAAGCCAAAAGTTAAGTCAGCCCTCACCCTACTAAGGTCCCAATCAAGATGATCACCCTACCCCTGGACTCACTTAAAGAAGAAGCAATTGCTAGCTATGTCTTTTAAAGTAACAAGCAGGCTGTGTCTTATTTATCAATGAAGCTGTATTGTGCTACTCCAGATCTTTTAACAGAATCATTCTTTGGTTGTGAACAATGGGTAAATTGATGGAATTAAGGTAACTTAAATGTCCCATTTCACACGATGTATTTCCTCACTTGAAAAAAATAATTGCAGTCAGCCCTCCACATTTGCAGGTTTCACTTTTGCAGATTTGATCATTCACGGATTATTTGCTGTCACCTCTGCTGCTTCCCTATGCCATTTTTAATAGGACTGCAAGCCTCGTGAGACTGAGAAACTGCAAACAAGGCTTGTAAATCCCTATAAAAATGGTGTGGGGCAGCAGCGGAGGTGGCAGTAAGCCCCACCAGCCACCCACCTCTGCCTTATAAAGGAACCCTGATGCCTCAAAGGAATCTATGGTGGGTTCAACATGGCGATCTTTCTTTTGTGTCAAATATGGTTTGGGAGGGCCTAGAGTTATTAAAGTTTTTTTTCACTTTCATGGGGGTCCTGTGCCTCAACAGGAGCAAAAGTGGAGGGATGACTGTATTTGTTTTAGGCAATGCTAAATGTTGTCTGAGATGTAATATAAATGAAAGAACACAAGCACTAAGAGGCAGATTCGTTGCTACAAGCAAAGTTGCAAGCATGCTGGCCAGGAACTGCATGCCATCCAATACGGTATATAAAGTCACATACATATTCCCTTGAAAGCCCATACACAGTAACAAAAAGGTGAGCAGCTCCTTCACTTGAACAGCTCCTTTAGAAACAGCACAGGCTAACAGTACAATTAAAGCTGGCTAAAACAAAAAGGAAAAGAAAATATCTGCCAAGCACAGCTGAAGTACATAATGTTTGCTTTACTGAAAAATACTCACCATGCTTGTTACCTGGATGTAACAACAAAAAGTTTGTTAAAAAGCTTCTGTACGAGTGCAATTTATCAGCAAAATATGCTACAGTACAATTAAAAAGGGAAGGGTTCCTCATTATTTTGTATGAACAGTTTAAAAGGGATTATGACTTTTCACCAAGGAACTGATTCATCAAGAGAATAAAAGAACTAATTACATTCATGCCTATAATGCTGGTAAAATTAAATGTCAAGTTAGACAACTTTAGGTCTTCTGCCTGCTTGGAAACCTATGAAAATTAAAAACTCTGTATTAAAAACTCAGTGGTTATCTATTTGAAGCTGGATTATTGGGGGTCTGGCAGCAGGGGGAGCAGCTGCTTCTGGTAGCAGTCTTTTCTCCATCCCGTGCAGAATCCAAGACTGAAACCTGATCAGGTGTTAATGCTTACAGAAGCGACATTAGCACCTGTGGACCCATCTGCTCCTGCACAGTCCCAAGGGAACTGGCTGAGAGGAACACTGCTGCTGAAGAAACCATACTTTTAGCAGCAGCAGGGATACAAGAGCCCAAGAAATCTACTTATTCAAAAGATTAACTGCATAACCTGACCTATTTTTGGCTCCTAAACTTTTGGATCTCACATTGTTCTTTTGGATGATCAGAAAGGCAATCTTATTTGGGATTGAGTTGAGGAAAGTTTGTTCTTTCTAAGGCAAACTTGATGCAAGAAGGTCATGGTATGGCTGTTGTTCTTCCTTGGTGCAGACGCTATCACAGCCAGAGCCTACAAACTACAGCGTATTGAATGTCAGAGCTGGGCCAGATTAATCCATGCCAACAACTAGACCTGGAGCTCAAGATGCTGGTCTGTAAGTGGTGTGGCTAATAGTAGGCCTAGCTCCTAGAGCAGGGCTTTCCAAATGGTGTGCCGTGACACATTAGTGTGTCGCCTGCAATGTGTTGGTGTGTCACCTCCCCAACTGAGAAAGATCCCCCCACCTGAACCTGGCCCACTGCCATCGCTGTCACTGGGGCCTTTCCCTGGCAGGAGTGACGGCAGCAGGCAAGGACTGGGTGGAAGGGGACTGCCTTTCCCCCTGCAGTTGTTCTTGCTGGGGCCTTTACTGGTGAGGGCGCTGGCAGCAGCCAAGGACCGGGGGGGGGGGGCTGTCTTTCCCCACTCTAGATACATCTCTGGGTACCTCTGGTTTGCTAGTAAAACTGAACTACTGTGTCATGAAATGATGCATGTTGAAAAAAAACATGTCACCAACATGAAAAGTTTGGAACGCTTTGTCCTAGAGTATTCAGAACCAGGCCTGGGCAGTCGAGAGGCTTCTATGCTGCCTGCTAATTGGAGGAGCACTGTCATAGATACTCCTGAATCCTTTCAGTGCCTGATGAAAGATTTTGGACATGAGTATGCAACAGTATCTTACTAGGGTATGCTTTTATATACTAAGACATTGAGTTCAGTAGCAGGACCTTCTTATATATGAAGCCTCTCCCTCTCCTCTCCTCCACTCCCCAATTTCCAAACATTTCATTAAATCAAATATTTATTTTATGCGATCCTTCTAAGAACCAGGTTCTATCTGAAAACAGAGCTTCCAATTTCCAATCATTCCATTAAATCAATTTTTATTTTATGGTATCCTCCTAGGATCTAGGCTCTAACTAGAAAATGTGCACTTGCTTTATGTAACTATTCCCAGTGTTCAGTTGTCAGTCCTGAACCAGCCATATAAACTGGCAGAAGGCTCACAGGCTGGTTCCTGCTGGCACTCTCCCCAATATCTCCATGTATGCTTTTCCTGCCCACTTAGTCCTTGACCTTGCAGCAAACTCTGAAGTGAGGCTCTATTCAGGCTAACTTGAATGTGAGTAGATGTCTCACGAAATCTACCTCATGGCAAGTTACCATTCACCCTGGGAAGACTGGGTACCTTAAAGAGCAGGGACCAGCACACTTAGGGATGTTAGAAGAGACAGGACCAGCATGCAAAGTCTCACTCTCCTTAACCACTCTGACATGCCCCTTTTAAGGCTTAACATATGAGCAGGGCTTCTGAAGCACCTTTCTTTCTTAAGAGGTACAGTGGAGTTAACCCAAGAATGGAACTTGCATTTAGAACTGTAACCTCTTAGGAAGGAATTTTCCATCAAGAAAAAGTCCTTTCCTTGTAGAAGCTGGCTGGCTTGCATTCCTAAAACACTTCTTGCCTCAAAGGAGCTCTGCCAAGGTGCGCCTTGCTTCTTTCAGCACCACTGGTGACCCACTGTAATCTGGTTTGTACAGTTAGTTTGTAAATGAGTTGATGCAGAAAGGATTCTAACATATTGTTTGAGGAGGGATGAGAATAGGTAGCATCCAGGTCCCTGTCTGTCCATGATTTTATTATTGTTTCACCTCTACATAATGAAAAAGTGGCTGTTACTTCCTCTTTATCCTTCTTCTCCATTGGATATGCAACTATTTCTGGGGTAACTCATAACAACTGATTAATCACGTATTAAAATGCTTCATGACAGTTTGAGCAGCAAGTGGATAAGACTACATCCAATTAAAACTGGATGGGGAATTTAGGCAGGCAGATTAGCAGTAATTACCTAAATTGGAATTTGGCCAAGATACATGACTTAACACCCGTATTCTCCACCTCTGAGTGCACTGGGATCTTTAATGAACACAAGTGATCAAGACCTTGACTTCCTAAGAAAATAAGAGTCTCTTTCCACTGTCAGTTATGCTGCAGTAAATATGAAATAGCTTAATTGGAGTCAAATGAAATTATGCAATCACCAGTGCAAATGTGAACAGAAATTCAGCTTACATGGATGTGCTTGAAAGTGCTCCGATGGAACACCGGTGCCAGTACTGCTAACATTATTTCCTGTAGCTTAAAGTGTTTCTTGGCTGACTCTCTTTCTAACCTAACGTTCTAGATTTTAAACCCTGGATAAATCAGCATTTTCCCTTGACAAAGGTGTCAGTGTAATGCTCCTTGAAAATACTATTTTTTAAAAACAAATTGCTTGTTTTCCCACTTTAAATTCAGAGCTTCATAATAGTTGAGTTGTTTTTTGTTTTGTTTTTTGAAACTCATTTGAGTAGCAGTTCTTATACAGGAGTTTATAGGGACTATGGCAATGCCCTCTTCCCAAAAGAAAAATTAAGTAAAACTGTCAAATTCAGACTTTTCTATATGAGCTTGGTCTCTGTAAATCTTCTCCCTCTTCTGAGAAGGGAAGGGAACTCCTACATGAGATCAGAGGTGCAGACAAAGAAAATGTACACAACTTGGCCTAAATCCAATTACCAGTAGAGTAGACCTTCTGGATCAATGAGATTTAAATAAATGTTGACTTACCAGGCTTCCACTGATTTAATGGGTCTACTTTGGTTGGAACTAGAATTAGATTTAGGACCTTCTGTTTCAGGAGGAGTCCCTTCTTCCCATTTTAAGTGTTCAGAATGAATGGGTAACGTGCCTAAATTTGAGAAAAGCTAATACTAAGAGCAGTTGGGGGGAGGGAACAGTCTCAGTAGTGTTGTCTTTCTGTCCAACCTACTGCTTCTCTGTAGTCACTTCTTGTGTTCACTTCCATGTATAAAGTGAACATGGTGAGGTGGAAAATGTCACAACAGTTGGTGTAATGCAAAACTTCCATGTATTTCGCTGAATGGAATACACTGATGCATGCAGCAGAGATCCTTAAGATTTCTTGAGACATGAAGTACCTCCACCTGGAAGTGTCTATTCTCACCCTCACCCAGTGTATAAAAGGCAGGCAGTGGCATCAACTGGTACAATCCTGCTTCCTGTTCATATATTCAGTCTAATAGTAAACATGAATGTGAGAAAAGAGCTTGTGAAGAGAATGTTTCACTGTGCGATGATCCTACTTTCTCTTTATTATAATAGACTTGTTTTGTCTGTCCTGAATCTGCTAAATTAATTTCATTAGTTGATTTAGAATTATGAAACAATTAGCATTTTTTCTCCTTGTTAATGTCCATATGTTATAATTTCATAAACTTTTTTTCAAGTACTCCTTCATTATCGTCTTCTCTTAAGCTCTCTAGAGTTTTATTCAAAGAAAAGGTACTCCCAACCCTTTCCCATTTTGTTTGCCCTCACTGGTTCTCTTAAAGGGCTCTGTAGGAGATAAAAGCAGGTAGAAAGGAAGAAAAAAAATTGTATGGGTGAGGCTTTGGGGAGAAAAGAGGAAGAAATATGTTTTTGAGAGCAAAAGAAGCTGATGCTTTGTGTTCATAAAATTTTGACATTACAGTTACTATTGTGTTAAACCTAATCATTCCCATGATTTCTGCTTCTTTTCAAGTAGCAGGCCATTTTAGAATAATAAGAATTATTGTATCTAAGAAAATCTCATGTAAATATATCTTTTAATGAATCAGACCTCTAGGTTTCAATGGGTGTCCAAAACAATGAAAAATCATCTATACAAGTGGAACTCGGTTAATGCAACTCATTCCATTTTTTAAAACCCTTTGTGACAAAACTTGTTGAAATGTTATGTGGCAAGAAACCTAAGAAATTTGGTCATCACATCTTTAAAGCCTTCTTATTCTAGAATAATTCAATAAACCAAAGATTGCCTTAATACAAATTATTTTGTATCCCAGGGAGATAAACAGGGGCATTAAAAGAAAATGTGTCCCAGGTAAAATTAAAAGAATAGAAAATATGAAATATTTTTTAAGAATCAGAAATTATGCAATATTATGCATTTTCATTAACAGTAACACAGAAAACTAACAGAACATAACTTTTAAAAAATAATGTGAAACCAAAGAAACTGCAATTTGCAATTGAAATGGATTTTTATAGTAAAGCACAAAAAGCAAACACAAAATAGTTTCTTAATAAGTAATTCTCCAAACCATATTTCTGTTCTCATATTATATTGATTTGAATAACCTTTGAAATTATTTTCTGTAATTTTTTTTTAAAAAGATAAACAAATCATGGAAGCCTACGATTGTTCTGGACAAAAGACAGTTGAATAATTGTAGCCATGATCTCCAATTTGCTTATTATTAGAGAAGGCAGTAGTAAATACAAAAGCTGGCTATTTCAGTCCGGGAATAGCTAATGCTAAAAAGAGAATGCACATTCAAAGCTGTCCCAACTTGCTGCCTAATGAGGAGCAATTAATCCATCTTATTGTATTTCAAAATGGAGAAGACTCCATTCACATCAAAGGGAATTTTTTCAAGGCTTTTATCATTGTTCATTTTTTTTTAAAAAAAAAAGCTATACAGAGCTATCTTTGGCATCCTAACTGTCAACAGTATTTTCTTATTACATGCAGGCAGTGTGGAATGTACACTAATGGATTTTAAAGTATTACACACATGTGAGTTGCAGGCATTTTTAAATTTTTGGCTTCCCTTAATGAAGTCTGAAAACATATGCTAATGAACACTGGAAAGCAAAGTTAAAGATTTAGTTATTCTTAAGATAAAATCACCATCTCAGTATCTGTATAACCTGCCCATATATTTGGAAGGGCAATGTTCACATCTGTTTTTCTTTGTTGTTGTTTTTTGTTTTTTTGTATGAAACTAGTCCACAATTTGAGAAAATAAAATGTCATGGCACACCAGTGCAAAAGGAGGAATTGCAGCATTTCCAAGTAGGATGTTAAGAAGTGACAAAATAAACCAAGAAATGAAGTTATTACTGAAAGTGTTCCAGAGTTCATGGAACATTTTCAAAGTTTGATCAGTAAGTATAAATCTTTTCACAAATTTATGTTTGAGAGAATCAAAAGTGTTTCAACTGTGCCATATGTACAGTAGAGTTGTGATACAAGCTTTTCAGAAATGGTCAATTTGTATGTACATGGTAGTAACCTGACAATGTTCATACTTGCTCAGTCAGACTATGGCCTTGGTTGGCTATATAATAAATCAAGGTTCTGGGGAAACACTCAGTTATTGCTTAGTTAATAAAGAATAGTTTTTTACTTGCTAGGAGAGTGACAAGCCAAAATTATTCATTCACACACCGCACTAAACATGGATGGAAGGTTTGCAGTCTGTTTAGCCATTCCTGATCTCATGAGGAGTCAAGCGGGAACAAGTAAGCAAGGAGTAACAGCATGGATTTTGAGATTTGACATATTACAAACCGAGTGTTGGTTTTGATATGCTGTAATCTGTTAGCTTAGGCTAACCCTGAAAGAATTCCAGTTTATTATATTGCATTTTTATCAGACTGGTTAACAAATAGAACTTAATAAACAAATCATCAAAGTGTTCTAGCTTCTTCATTCTTCAGCTGCTGAAAACAAAACTGAGCTGCACCCAAGGTGGCAGTTTAGAACACCCTACTGATAAATGAAGGGGCAGGAACTGGAGGGCTTTCACAGATAGATGGGGGCTTCAGGGGCCACAAAAGTCAGATCTGGATCTGCATCCAGCCAGAGGCTGCACTGTCCCCACCTCTGCCCTATAGTGATCAAGCAATGAAGCAGAATGACAGGAACCTTTCAGCCTTGTTCTTATGACATGACACACAAAGGGAACAGTGGATTGCTTGATCAGATCATACCAGATCAGAATCTATACCCACATGTTCATTGCAATTAAGCAGGGCCCACACAAGTTTTTTTTTTTTTTTAAAAAAAAGTCTGAACAGAGAGTCTGATGGCATGTACAACACCCACGTATGTGAATATCAGAGGCTGGGGAAGTATATTTGATCCAGCTGCCCACACGTACGCACACCACGTCAAGTGAGCAGCCTCCACGTCAAATACACACCATCAATCTGAAATGGTGAGGTTGCAGAATACAAATTTGTTCAGATCCCAATCCTCTGAGGTAATTCAAAGGTCACTGGTTCAAAATGTAAATTATGCAAAATGTAAAATATGTGCAGAATTAGCTTTTACTTTAAGAATAGATTTTGTCTGAATAATGGATAGCAGTCATAGCTTAAAACAGAAAAGCAAATACTCTTGAAGGGTGATTTTTAAGGCTACAGAAAATCTCATGGCATGCAATCATTTTAGTACAAACAAAACCAACATCTTATAATTGTCCCCATCCAATCCAATTTTAATCTAATTCAAAATAAATTCCCCTTATAAAGAAAAGTATGAAGGGGACTCCTATTTGTGCCACTGGGTGTTAACACCTCTTCACTAGTGACAGCAGTGCTTATTTCTGTGGCCATTTTGGGCAGCTGCTATTTTATTTAAGCAAAATGTCTCTCTTCTCACTTGTTTTGCTGTAGGCCACTCACTACACAGACCTCACTGTATATGCACTTTAGTTCAGAGGAAGGGAATCCCCAACCTCTTGACCTAATCTGACCTGCCAGCACCCCCAGTCTGGCCCATGGAGGACTCCCAGATTGCCCCATCCCTGTAGGTGGGAGTCCGGGAAGGAAGGAGTTGGGGTGAAATGAAATGTTCCACACGTGGGAGCCAGCTTTATTGCCTGTTTAAAGTGAAACACTGAATTCCCTCCCTCATCCTATCCACACTGGGAAGTCAAGCAAGGAGTGACACACTTTCATTTGGTACGTTGAGATCCATGTGAGTCCTGATCTCAGGATTCACCTAACTCCTGAAACACTGCATGCACACGCTTGGTCATTCCCTCCCTTCCCCATGCAAGAAAGGTAAAGGTGAAGTCAAGTTGGATTCCTAGCTGAAGCATCAGTCAGCTCTTCATCCAAGGAGTCACTAGCGTGGTGTGATACTGCTGTACTCTTGACATCATCTAGCCTGTAGAGGCCAGCAGTGTAGGGATCTGCTGGGGATCTGGCGTATTCCCCACCATTGCTGTGGGAATTAAGTACCTGATTTTCAGTTATCAAAGTGTTGAGGAACGTATGTATTGCTGTTTCTGGGCAAGAGTTCTCATGTTATGCTTGTAGCTACGCAAACTATCACTTGTTCTATGAAAAGAAGAGAGCAACTGTGATGCCACAAGCACAATGCATGAAGAGAGTAGTCATTAAACTGAGGATAGCTCCTGATATAAATACTTCATGCTACTCTAATAGAAAATATCACTAAATGGGGAGAACGATCCTTTGTCATCTACAATCCTCAAATTAAACCAAGTGATCTTTCAAGAAAATGCAGTTCAGTCAAACCAACTTATAAAACTAACGTAATAGTACAAGAGAGGAACTCAATGGTAAGTGCTGTGGTTAGTCTGACAGTGTTTTATCCTTACCCCTCAAATATAGACAATAAAAAGAAAAGCATTTTATTTCACTGTCCCTTTATTTTATTCTCTATCCTTTATTTCATTCTTTACTGCCCTACTGTCAAGGAAGGCAAATCAGGAATATAATGTAGCGGATTCATAGAAATGCCAGAAATATTTCCTGTTTTGTTTTAGAATTACAAAATAATTATAGAGCTCTGATTGAAATTTGACTGGTATATCAAAAGATTTATCAGAGGCTGCTCCTTAGGAGAATCAGGTTGCAAAGGCCCTTTGCCGTATCACAAACTCAACAATTTCTTAACCAACATCAGCTTTGAGAAAGGCTAGAAACAATTCCTTGTAGACCTTCTCCTTCCTGTTCAGAGTAAGGTTTTCTACCGAGTAAATGATACTAAAAATGTAACAGTCATGCTAGTTCACTAAAGACCTACCCAGTCCAGCACTCTTTCACAGCAGCTGAGCAGCTGCCTATAGGAAGTCTGCCAGCAGGACCTAAATGGAACTATATCCTCCATCTCATACTCCCTGGAAACTGGCACACTGCCTCTATTACTGGAAGTGATATATAGCCATCCTGACTAACAGATAGACATCACTGGTCCCATCCTGCATAAATTTATCCAATTCCCTTTTGAAGCCATCCAAGTTACTTTATCTTGCAGCAGTGAATTCCACAGTTTATTTATGGCCTGTGTGAAGAGATACTTTCTTTTATCAGTCATGAGCCTCCTACCATTCAGTTTTAGCAGACTTGGTTTGGAAGGTTGCCCAGCCCCCTGGAGCATATTTCTGAGGTGGTTGTAGGCAGGTTCAATAGGAAGAAGAGACTACTTCCCATTGCACAGGATCCTTGCTGTTATGCAACAGATATCAAAAATTGGAAAGAATCCTTAGTTCTTAATTCTTATTCTCTCTCTTTGCTGATGGACCTCTTTGGACAGTGATTTCTTCACTGCTGTGTCAGGAAAATCTGACAGTAAGATTCACATTCAGGAATCAGTGACAACTTTTTCTGGTGACCTATTATGCAAAACACTTTGTACTGTTGCAGCTTGTCTTTTTGCACTGGTGTACATACTGTAATAACAGGAATGACAGAAATCATTATTCAAGAGATGAGTTCACAGATTCTTTAAAGCAAACTCCACAGAACTCGCACATTCAGCAAAAAGCATCACCAAATTTAATTCAGTTTAAGGAGACAAAGAGAGAATACCCATCATGAAGGTGGACATGGTATTCAATTTCTACTGTATCATTGTAAAGAAAGTGTAGCAGTAAGAAATAAACATAGTCTTTAAGTCGTGTATTTTAAATATCTCAGGTGTAGGTAAGAGAAATATTGTTATGGTTTCTCCCTGTAACAGAACTGCAACGCTATTATCTTGAGAACCTCAGAATAGGGACCCAGTACAATCCTGAGCAGGTAGTCCATGCTAAGTAATTACTGAATTTATTCCCCAAAGGAGGCTGCAGGTGCCCAGTATTAATTTAGGCATGCGCAAGGTGTCAGTATACTGTTTAATTTTTTTAACATGAGCTAAGATGACTTAATTTGAGCCATTAGATTGGATAGTTTCAGTTTGAAGTGCTACTGCCTTCGGTATTCTTGCACCCTGGGTTAAAAAGCAGTACATTTAAGTTATATCCTGGTTCTTTTCCGCCAACTGTCAGCCAGTGCAACTCAAAAGCCAGCCACCAACAGCCACACAAGCTTGCCAGCATGCTGCCCACAGCATATTGAAAACCAAAAGCTCCCGACAAGTAGGACATAGCTACAAAGATAGCTTGTTATTTACATACTCCTGTTCCAGAATTGTGGCAAATATCAACCACAGTGTTCACCACTTAAGGTTCCGCAGTCACTTTCTGATATGTTTTGCTTTCAAATGAGTGTTTTTCTTAAAAAAGTACCTATCCCTCAATTTGTTAACATTTTATCCATGATAGTCAAGATACTATGTCCTACATAAAAAATACAACCTTAACTTGTCATTTCTCTATAATTCTAAAATATTCAAGGATTATATCATGTAAATTTACATGATTAAAATTTGAGAAACAAAACACTTCCTGATATTTCTTGTTTACCCTTGAAATGAAAAGAAGAAGAAAGGGCATCCCTATTCTTAACAAATCAAAGGAAATTACTTGGGAGAGGGAAGGGGTATAAATTTAATAAATAAGTAAAAACAAACACATATCTTCTGGAACATATGCTATTTAAGGACTGATCAAGATGTAATCACTCAAATCAGCACAATGGATGTTTATTCAAGTATCAGTTCTACTAAATTCAGTAAAGAGTATTTCCCAACATGTGAGCATGGGTTCAGCAAAAGAACATTGCTTTTTAAAGTTGAATATTTTTATATCCTATAGATTTCAGCTTGTGACCACATGCCTAACTCTCCCACCGAAACCCATGTGAACTGAAAATACTTCAGTTTGGCTGGATCATGCTGAGAGTGAACATTTTAATGCTGAGAGGGAGAGTGGTTTACAAAGGCTAAATTTGCCAGATTAGAAATGCTGAAAATTCATAGTGAAGAATGAAATAACCTAGAGTACACTGGGAATCTAATGCCTATTGGGAGATAATTTTTTTAAAAAAATTTTTTTTTACTGGTATTTCAAAACACAAAGAAGATAATGCTATCTAAACCTGAGACATCACACTGCAATTCATGTTTGTGTATAATCAAAATTTTCCTTTTATTTGATGGCACCGTTTTTGGTTTGTAAAATACAAACTCTAAGCTAATGACCTATTTGAAATGGAAAAGGAAATAAGAAGCACACATTTTTCTACAAAGTATGCATGCCCACAGCAAGTAACATTTTCAAGGATGTTAGAAATAATTTAATATAGATGCTAGTGCAGAAGTCAGAGGGAAGGAGAGAGATTAAACACAAAGAAATGTAAACAGCTACCACATGCAAGGAAACTAGGTTACAAGAATCACAGCAACAGGCATTCTCCAATCACCAGGGAAAACAGGAAGTGAAATGCATAGCAACCACAAGCCCAAAAGCAGAAAAGCGCATACCTTCAGCTTGGAATGAAAATCACGAGATTTCCTTCTGGCAAGAACCTGAATGTGACTAGACACCTGCAGGGTAGGGGAAGGGAGGGAAACAAAGGAAAAGCCTGTAACCATGGAGATGAAAAGCCCCCTACAACTGGGCAAGCCAAACGTACCTTAATGGCGGCTTGAATTTCTCGAACTTTCTTCCTTGCTAAGACCTGTATGTGACTAGACACCTACATTGTTCAGAGTTATAATAGAAAGGAAAAGGGGGGAAAGAAAAAACACAAAAGAAACACACACAAAAAATCAAATATCTGTTTACAAAAAAAAAAAGGTAAATTAAAAAGTTTCTTTGGGAGACATTATTTGCATCTTCAGCAAGCATTGCTGTTAAGAAACCACATTCCCAGGCATACACCCCACTTTTAGCACAGACGCTTACCAAGCACTGATCATCACTGCAGTGACTTCAACAACAAGAAAAAAAGTTTTAGAGTACTTTTTCTACTCTAACAGAGAAACTGGGGCATTGTCTGGAGTTAAAATAACAACAACAACAACCCTGCAAACTTTTTCTTAAAATATTCAAGAGTACAGTTTATGTACTTTTATAGTTGTTTTATAATAAGCATTTTACAGTTGTGAACAAAGGAGAGTTTGATTACCAGGGAACAGATTTCAGCATAAACACACACACACACACACACACACACAGAGGAAAATTTTATTCTTAACTCATTCACTTTATTTATATCCTGCCCTTTCCTCCAGTAAGAGGACTTAAGGAAGATTATAATTTAAAACAAACGCAGTACAGTCATCCCTCGCTTTTCTGCTTTTTGATGATCCACTCTTTCCATCCTTTTCAATTCCAACCAGAACCCTTATAGTTGAATGTGGTCTGCTATTTCAAACACGTATGGGTTCTGGTTGTAACTGAAAAGGGTCAAAAGAGCAGATCGTCAAAAAGTGACCACGGCATGCTGCTTTTTCTCTCAATCAACAGATTGATCAAAAAGATGATACCGAGCTGATTGAGAGAAAAGGCAGTGCACAGTCGCACATAATATACAAGAGCACTGTGCACAATTTCTAAGAGATTCATGGTGCATCTCTTAGAAACTGCATGCAGAGTATCTCTTATGCAATATCTCCTTTTTTTCTCAATTCACTCAATGCCATCTTTTTGTTCAGTCTGGGTTCCCATTTTCGACAATTTTCACTTTTCTCTGGTCCCTAACCTGTCAAATAAGCAGGGGATGCCAGTATGGATAAAAACAAAGAAAAGATTATTATTAAAATGTAATTAAGTTACCAATAGCACTGAAATAATTTAAAATATGCACAATTAGCCAAAATAGAACAGTTAAAAAACAGTATTGATACCTATTAGAAGCCCCTTCTCTGTTTAACAGCCAAGACTGCAAAGTCTGTAAGAACAGCCTTCGCCTGCTGATCAAGAACAACAACTAGGGGCATTCCAGCCTCTTTAATTTGAGAGGTCCAGAGCCTGGGAGCAGACATCAAGAAGGCCCCCTCTTGCTTCTCCTGAAGGACATGAAATGAAAGCCCATTCTGAGCATCTCAGAGCATGGGCAGGTTCATATGGGAGAATATAGTCTGTTAAAGAATCTGGAACCAAGCCATTTGGGCTTTACAGGTGAAAACCAGCACTTTGAATTGTGCCTGGAGACAGACTAATAGCCAGTGGAATTATTTTAACACAGATGTGTGCAGCCCTTTGGATCAGCTGAGGTTTCCAAACACTCTTCAAAGGCAGCCCCATGTGGAGCACACTACAATAATCCAAATGGAATGCAACTAAGCCATGTGTCATTGTGACCAGATATGACATCTCCAGGAACAGGCACTAGTTTTAACTGTGAAAATGCAATCCTGGGCGTCACAGAAATCTGAACATTCACATTCAGGTCTGAGTACTGCAGAGCTACATTTTCAGTGGAAATGTAGCCACATAACCAGATCCCTACTATACGATCTGCATTTTGATTGACCAGAGCACCTCATTCCTGTATGGATTAATCTTCAATTTGCTCACTCTCATCCAATCAATCACTGATGTCAAACACTGCAATAGAATCAAAACAGCTTGTTTGGAATTTGGTGCAAAGAGGAAACAGAACTGGTTGTCATCAGCGTAACAGTGGCATTGAACCCCAAACCTCTGGACAACCTCTCCCAGCAGTTTAATGTGTATGTTGAATGAATATTCTATTGACAATTCTAAATTCTATTGCAATTAATGAAATCACACTTCACATAAATACTGCACATAAATATTTTTCACAGGCAGATAAACACTGCAGTAATTACTATGGACAAAAGTCTCAGAAAGAGCATTAAAAAAAAAAAAAAACATGGTCAAATAATTAGGCAACACCACAATGAGTGAATCAATAATAACCGTTATGCAGCAGGACTGATTATATAATAGTTCTTAATAAAGAGAAGATCATGCCAACATCCTCATAACAACCCTCTGAGGGAAGCTAGTCTCCTAGATCATGATTGGTCTGCGATAATCCTCTGTTCATTGCTGCTTTTGAGTGACTTCCTTGGCTCAGGTAGCATAATATTGGTTGGTAGCATAATACTGCAGTCTATACATCTAGAAGAAGTCTCCACAGTCATACTGGGCAGTGGTGTATCAAGGCTCACCAGCACCAGGGGCAAGTGTAGAAGTTGCACCCCTAGGTGCTGCCACCTACCTGCACTGGGCCAGGAAGGACCCCGGTGGGTGTGGGGCAGGGGGGCCTGGCTGTTGTCGCGCCCCTACACCAGGCCAGGAAAGACCCTGGCGAGGGGGAAGCAACGGCAGTCAGGCCCAGACAGGAGGTCTGTTCTACTTTTTTGTACTCCCTGGTATTGGCACCCAGGGCACACAATCCAGTTGCCCCATCTTAGACATGCCTCTGATACTGAGAGTAGAAAAATGTTACTATAACGGAATATATGCAGGAAGGTCAATCAACCTTCACTTAAGAAATCCCTTAAGTCACTTAAGAAATCCCTTTCAGGTTATGGTGAAATCCAATCAAACTGAAAAATTCTTTATCTTTATAATAGGTCTAATTTCCTGTTTCAGTATCTACTGTACTGTGAATGGTCATAATGCTGAAGAAAGCACCAGTCACATATCATCTCGTTTTTTAAAAACCCAGCAGGTGTAACAACTTCCACAGGTTTCTCTCACCATTTCCAGAACAGGCTTTAAAATAAACAAAAATTGGTAACTCTCCTAACACATAATTTGGATTTCCTTCCATATCTCTCACATGATACACTCCGTCCTGAGAAATCCAACCCAAGCATTGCATTCCCCTCACCTGTGTTCTAACAGGACACCTCTGAATTGGAGAAAGTTTCTATTAGGAAACTTGCAGACCATTGACTTGAAAGACAGTCTAGACAGACTGACATGGAAATAACTACCTCTAAATACTTCCCCAGGGAAAGAAGGAGAACTGCTTTCACCAGTAATTCCTGGAGAAATCAGAAGCCCATGCTGATGAATCAAGGATCTAGCTTTATTGAAAGGAATGAATTTTGCCCCACACTCCAGCAGAATCTGAACAGAATGGGAACCTGAGCTCAGCACTCATGCATTCTAACATAGAGGGTGACAGGTCATTTTACACTGCACATGTGTACAAGTAACTTTCCATCCCAACTAACATTCCCAATCAGATGTTTACATTATCTTCCTAGACTGGGCTTCAGAACTGGCCTTGTATGGACTCCTTCCAGACTCCTTGCTATTGGAAGGCCTTTAACACTTATGTGTCACAGAAGAAGAAACATGTGGAGGTCAGCTTGTTTTTGTAAAGGAAAGTCCCTGAAACCAGGGCACACAATTCTAAAGTTATGCAAGCATTCTTCAAAGATAGCCAAGCAAAACCATACTAGTGTCTCCTTTTCCCTCATTCCTCTTTAGGTCACATATAAGACAGACCATTAGAAATTAAAGCATCCTCTTGCATCCAATTATTACATTGATACTGTGGATTACCAACATAATTATAGAAAGTAAGTTCATTGTTATAGAATTTGCATTTCTGCACTACATATATTAATAAACACTGCATAATTAAAATATGTGACAGAAAAATAACTCTTATCCTTTCTTCTCATTGTTTGATTAGTTCTTTCTATGTCTTTGATCCAGAGTTTCTAAATATGCATGTACAACATTTCCACATATGCAGGCTTTTCTATTGAACTCAATTTGAGGGGCAGACACTTGCAAACAATGTGCAAAGAGAAGAATCAGTCCTGCACTAAAATGGCTTGACTTACAAAAGTCAAGAGAAATGCACCATTCAAAAGCAAAAAGTCTATTTAATATGAACAACATTTAAGATGAAAAAATGCTATTTAAAAAGAACAGCCTTTAAGATGAAAGAATGCTGGGTTACCTGTCACAAGAAAATTACTTTTCAGTAAGAGCTATTTCAGTTATAATTCCTAAAACAGTTTCAGTCATCACTTCTCTTCAATTAGAAGCCTCACAGTGGAAAAGCACATGAGACCAATGGCCTGAATCACTTTAAGGCAGTTTCCTATATTCCTAATAGGAAAACTGAAATGTATGTGTTCATTTACATTGTTGCAGAGACTGCTTCAACTCAGCTATTGCAACAAGCAAATGTGCAAGTAAACCATGCTCACAGCAGCTTGGCAAATTTCATTTTCCATCTGCTCAGCACTCCATTTTCTAAGGTGAACTCTCAAGACAGAGCAACAGCTAGCTGTAAATAAGACTTGTCAACTGAGATACCACTTTGGATCATAGCTATCAGAAATCATGATTTGCAAATTCACTTCATGTCAAAGTTTCCTTAACCATGGTTGGATTAAACCAAACTCAACTGAACCAAACTCAGTAAAACAAATGGACCACTGCTGCTAACACCACCTGTTAGATGTATGTATATAACTTGCATGCATTAATGACAAAAAGGGGATTAGACTAATTTTTATACTCAATCTGAGTTCAGTCATATGCCTCATGCTCTATTGTCAAACACCTTACTTCCGAGCTTATTCAAAATGTTGCCACTTTCAGAAATATTCTGGCAGTTAATGCAGTAGTAAATATGAAAAATGCATCTATATGTATGTACAAACCTAATTCCAGAAGACTATTCTTCCTGATTTTTTAAAATTTATTCCATTTATACACCTGATGATGAGGGACCCAAAGAAGTTCACAAAGCTAAAACAAGAGCAACTAAAAACCTGACAATAAAAATTAAAACACTGGGAGGTTTAAAAAAAAATCAATCACACCTCTTTAAGCTACAAATTTTAAAGATCCTTAAAAACCTCCATGAAACTGCACCACCCAGTTGTGTAAACAAAGTGAACTGGACTGAATCTCCAAAATTTCTACAGTTAACAGTGTTTCATAATCACACCAAGGAACAACATTTAACTCAGGGTGCGCAAAGTGCCTCCTCCACCCCACCCCACCCCACCCCACACAAAGCTTCCTTGGAAAAAAACAAAATACAATACCTACTGCTGACATTTGACAGTGGGACCTGCCATTGAAGAGAGCCAGCATGGTATAGTGGCTTGAACATTGAACTACAGCCCTGGAGACTAGGATTCGATCCCCTGCTTGGCCATAAAAGCCCACTGGTTGATCCTGGACACATCACACACTCTCAGCCCCAGAAAATCCTGTGATAGGTTCACCCTAGGGTCACCTTAAGTCAGAAATAACTTGAAGGCACACAATGACAACAACCTGCCATTGAAAACTGGGAACAAACTGCCAACTACAATTTTGTATTGAGATTGTTGCCTACTTTTTATTTCTCTTTGCTTCTCAATTTTAAAATTACTTCGAATTTGATCCTGTCCCTCCAAAAAAAGCTCAAATAAACCAATGGCATTTGGATATTTCCTTTTTATATATACACACCTTCACCTGGTATGCCAATAGTACCCATTTCTTGGACAGGGATGGCTTAACTGCAGTGTACTGGGCCCTGGAAATTTATCTGTAACTGGAGTGGGTTTAAGTTTTTACTGTCAGTTCATAATGCTCTGCACCACATGGGATCTGGTTACCTAAGACACTGCTTTACCCTTTACAGGTGATCTGGAGAAACCCTCCTGGTATTGCTACATGCTCCTAATGTTTTGCTCAGTAGTTTTTTGCAGCAGAGCATGCAACATAGTTTTTTTTTTTTAACATGCTCCAACTATTCTTAATTTTCAGTGTATGTTAATGTAAATGTATCTGAGCAAACCTACTGTGCATTGTGTTCTGTCTATTGTGTATATTTTATACTTTACTGGTATATACCACTTTGTATTTTGGGGACATAAGTGGCATATAACTATTTGCAAAGAAATGAATGTATGCATACAAAAGGAACCCTGTGGTGAAAAACTGGATGAAATTTCATTATTTCACAACCCTGGTATGCTCTCCATCAGCTCGAATGATTTTCTTAATTTAGCTCTGGGCATGCAAAAAGGGATTTTACATATTCAAGCCACTCTGCACATGTGCAGTGGCTTTTTATGTTTCCAGCACACACTACAAAAGGTTTGTGATGCAAGCAGGAATAACTAAAAATATCACCCATACATTATCTTGGAGCCCTCACTGGGTTTGTGAAACAAGGGAAAGTTTTTGTTTTGTTTCATTTTGTTTAAATATACTTCCATTCCTAGAATCAAAGCCCTCCGTTTTTTTTTCCAGCAAAGCCATAGAAAACGGGGGGGGGGGGGTGGAATCTGCTGTTGTCCAGATCTTGCTGGACTACAACTCCAACTATCCCTGGCCACTGGCCAATGGGATTTCGAGCCCACAAACTTTTGGAAGGCTACACCTAGTCTAGAATCTCCTAGGAAAAAACAGGTCCTGAGCTCACTTTGGGAATACTTCAATTTCTGCCAGAGGCCATGGTTCATGGATTGCAGAGTCGAACAGCAATCAGTGAAAAATTCAATTGAGCCTCAATTTCTTATTTAGAAGCAACACAGAAAAAAATTAATGTTGTCATCTACAGAAATCTTTCCTCCTATAATCCTATACTGGCTAGTAACCAAAAAAGAAAAAAAAAGTTTACGTTTCAAACTCAAATCTAATGCAATTGATTTGAAAATTGAAAATTATGTAGCATTCTCATTAAAAGCTTTTTTAATTATCTCTGTATGTTTGAAAATTCCTGCATAGTATTCTTTTCACAATCAACCTCTGATTCTGAAGACACAGGATTTTCCAAAGCTCCTAAAGAGAAAAAATGCAGGAATGGAATATTTACTTTTGCAACCAAAGATAAATTTCCCATTTTAAAACATGCCCCAGTCATTGTACCTACACCAAAAGCTTGAATATATACCTTGAATGTTTAAAATCAAGAATTTACCAATTCCAAATTTTTAAATTGTTCTCAAAGACTGTTTTCAGCAAACCTTGGAGAGTTTATATATAACCAACAAAGTTTATTGAGAACTATAGAAATCATCATAGGGATTACAGATTCATGAAGTAAACAGACTAAAGGACATGCCTACTGTCACATACTATGGCCATAGGCTAAAATCTTACATATATAAGACAACCACAGTAATTTAATCTCTGACAAAGAAATAAAAACATTACATAATTAAAAAACCATACATATGAATATAATGCTACTCCAGAAGTGCCCCAAGATGTTCCAAGTCACACCCATTTCCTTCGTTTTCATGCAATACCTTCATTTTAATGCATGTTAAACCTCACTCCTGTACTGTTTTTAGCATATGTGTGCTTTGTATACCCTTCCTATGTCATAAAACTGTAACATGGAAAGTAGATCTGTAGCGTACGAGCTCAAGGAAACAGGTAAGGGTAGAGCAGGGGAGAAGCATATTTAAAAAAAAAAAAAAATCCAAGGCTGATCTCACACAGGTAATCAGACTTGAGAAAGGATAAAGTTGCCTGATCCATTGGCCTAAACTTCTTTTCTTGGCTAATATTTCAATTCCTTCCCTTGGCTGAAAAAGTCCTCTCTACCTAATTTATCTGGATACACCTTCAGTGTCAAAGATCACATGGAAGCCTCAAAGATGCACTTGTTAGCAGAATCTGGGGAACTCCTTCGTCTGAAAATTTCCAGCTGCATCTTCCAGTTTCTTTTCGCCTCTTTGCCAAAAAGATCAAGAAAATAACCCTCCTTCTAATGACAGGACTTTGGAAAAAAATATCAATTTGGACTTTCGCTGGTCTACAGCTTTGCACTAGGCAAAGAAAATATTACCAAAGAAAATATTCATTTTGATACCCTTCAGAATGTTGTTAGTTTTCAAATACTGGATTCTCTTCTCTTTTTAAATACCTTGCAGACCCTGATTTTCTTACATGAAATTCAATTTATTCATGCTTTGAAGATTCTTGGTCATTTCCTAGCTGGGTCTTCACTGGATCAGGCTACCAAATTTGTTCATCAGACATTATTGGGATTCTTCTCACAAGAGGATATATGCACACCAAGCAAAATAAGTAGGTAGGTTGTTATTTTTTAGACTATTTCCCAAATCTATTGGCTGGAAGACTGTGACCTTTTTCAAGGTCATACAAATGGGCTGGGAACAAAGTAAGATCTTAAGAAGACACAATTCTGTGCACAGCCTGGTCCATCACAGCTAACAATAATTGTTTTATTCTGAATTTTATTCTGAAATTAATTGATTAATGTTTCCAAGCTCTTTTTCCAATACAAGAGCTTAAAAATGTGCATTGTTTATTTTTTTTAAAAAGCGGGGTGAACCCTCTGTCACTGAAGTGATGAATGGCACAAACAGCAGGATTTTTGAAAGCAGACTTGAGACACTGAATAGGCAATATAGTGAGTAACCACAGCTGAAGCAAAGCAAGCCACTGCAGCCAAGACTGTGACATTTTGTGGTTTGCTGACATGCATATTTTATCCCGTTGGACCATCTTACCTGTTTCCTGGTCCGTGTCTTTCCCGTTCTAAGTTTGATATATCTGGCTATCAGTTCATTCCTACCTGAAAGAAATACAAATGTATAATGAAGACTAAAAGTAGCAATTCAGCTATTATTGTATAAATATTAATATTGCATGACATAAAAATAAAAATCAGCAGTAAATGCAATGTGCACTAGAAATCATGTTTCAGGTTTATTTTTCCAGAGAAATGGTCAACACTACAAGAGCAGCCTTCTGCTTGTGCAACAGGTTTTCCCCTGCTTTCTTCCATCTCATTCTGTTTTTCTCTCTCTGAGCTCAAGGTTCTAGAGAGTCCTCCAAATCTCTGGAGTAGTTTAGAAGGGTTGTAGGGGAAGGGAAAATTTGTTCCTTGGGATGGGAATACTGTTGTATTTCACCCTAAAAAAGTGCTACAAGCCAAACAGCACAGGACATCTGGCATGAACGAGATTCCAAGAAAAAAATATTAAAGAACAGTGAAAGAGCCAAATGATTGTTCTACTGCAACAGTTCTAAATTCAATAAAATTCTAATTCTGACAATCTAACTACAGCAAATTGCAATATTTTAGAATTCAAAACACCGTTTCTTCTAGTGGCAACAATCAGTGCCATTAAAAACAAATGATAAAAAAAGCTGAGTATCTTTCCTCCATTTCTCCTCTGAGACAAAAGCAGAACAAAATTCCAAAGCTTGGAAAAGTTCCTTTTTTTGGGAGTAACTGTTCCAAGCTCTGCAACATACTGTTCATTTCTGACAAGTAAAGCAAGGATCACACTATGAGAGCCGTATCTGTGATACTTTGCCTAAAAAGAATGCACATAGGAAAAAGGTGGCAAATGGCCAGTTAGTCCATCTCAAAGCTGTTCTTCCACCAAATGAAAACATGGATGTCCCACATTCAAAGAGAGATGGGATCTACCCATTTCATTCACTCCATTTGCAGTATGAGGAAAGCAGGAAAGGAAGCATTCAGGCCTGAGGCTTACTCCCAGGGTCTCCTCAGAGAGACAGGCAAAAGATACTGCTCAAACTGTAGCCATTTCCGCACCACACTCTTATAGTACGATTATTCCACTTTCAATATCCTATGGAATCCTGGGCTTTGCAGTTTTGCCCCTCCCATAACTGCAAACCCCAGGATTCCATAGGACGTTGAAAGTGGAATAATCACGCTATAAGAGTGTAGTGCAGAAATGGCCTGTGTCTTAATCCTTGACTCAAAGAGACATAGGAAAAAAGATGCTTTCAACAATGGATTGTATTTACTTATTTAATGAAAATATTTCTATGCCATTTTTAAGGGTAAAAGGCACCCCATGGTGGATTAAAAATTAAAATCTCATAAAATAATAAAACAGCAAAAAAAAATTTAACAATTATATTATTTAATTGTTATAATCAATGAACACCAGTAATAGCACACATCCATTTAGTAGCAAACAACCATTATCAGATACTATTAAAATTTAAGATATTTGCAGCTAAAAACTAGGAGTAGTCCAATAAAAATGCAATCAAGAAAAGGCGAAAGACAGCTGAGGTCACATTATGGTCTGATACAGCCTCACTTCTTCTATCACTTGTATATTACTATCTATCCTGGGAATCTTCAACATGGTCTCTGCAGAAGGGATGAAGAAGGCATGCTTTGTTTGGTAAATAGGTTGTTTTCCTGTTTGTTACAGAACTCCATCTTCTTGGATGATATTCAGGATGTCTAGAATATCTTCCATTCCTATTTTAAGACTCTCCCATACAAGATTCTTTTCTTTCAAAATCTGACAGAGTTAGGAGTACCAGACATGTACTCCAGACAGGCAGTCTTTATGTTCAGTTTTTAATGCACTTGGGAGGGTAATATTCACAGTAAATATGAAAGGAGCAAGGGAGCCAAGCAAAAACGCCATGACAGGCTTGCTCCCAGATGAAGAAGGCTGTTATAGTCCCCACCACAATGACCATATAAGACCAACTATCCCCTATGATGGAACTTGGGGAGAACAAGAGGCTGCAGAAGACCCCCATCACCAACCCACTTCTGAAATTGGCTCAGACTTCTCATGGTGGCTGGTCCCCCTCCCACAGGTTCAAAGGAGCAGAAGATAGTCTACACGTGGGGAGACTTGTATTTTCCATTTTTATTGTATTGTTCTTGTGGGTACAGCATTATAAAGTTACTGGGTTTCCCCCCCCGCAACCTGTTCTTTTCCCTCTCCCTGTCGGAGAGTGGTTTTAATTTTTAAACAGTAAAGTTTTTAATTAAACAGTTGTAAGCTACTTTGAGCATTCTGACAAAAATGCAGAAAAGGAGTCTGCTTAATTAAAATTAATGCAACACAAAGACAAGCACAAAACTGATACAACCATAAGAATAGTAATAATATAAAATAAATCTAAGACAGCATCTGAGTAGCCACATTTGCTCCTGGAACTCTTCAGAACACATCTGAACTTTAAAAATCAAAAATATTGAAATGTGACTTGGATGTCTGTACCAAATTTCATATTATATCACTTACTAACAACATGCCAAACAAGCCACTAGTTAAAGCAAAGCCTTTGCTTGATCAAAAGTACATTATCCTGTCAAAAGCGTTTTTTTAAAAGAAACACCTATTTTTTAAAGTCAGGGTTGGGAAAAAAAAATTCAACCTCTAGAACCAACGGTTGTGTCGTCTCATGGGTAACTACACTAATTTGTTCCAGCAAAAACCATCAAATTTTGTGTCACTCTAAGACGAATACAAATTATTACTCAATCAGCTTTCATAGATCAGAATCCATTTTATCACATGCATCTCAACACTTTTATATTTATTCACTTAAGTTCACAAAGCGGGGGGGGGGGCAGAAAAATTTGTAAGGGCCACTATCCAATTTTTAAGCAAATCTAATAAAAACATGGCTAAAACATCCCTTTATCTCTGCTGACAAATGAGAACATTTCCTCTAGGAACATATTCAGTAGTTAGTCAGTTAGTTAAAATTTTATTGATTAGTCAATTGACCATATCAAACAATTAACAACAAACATGATAAAATGTAAAAAGCACAATACATAGGATACAATGCATAAAATGTCATGGGATAAGATAAGTTAGACAAAATAGAGTGACATATATTATATTAGTTAAATTAATAATAGTAAGCGATTGTCTTCTAATAGACTAAAAGGTAATAAAATACAGAACCAGCATATGTTTAGATAAATTCATCACCTTTACATGCAACCCCAATGTGCTCAATAAAACATCTTCTTAGTTGAATGGCCCTACCTATGAACTTAGCAGTTCGAGTTACAACACATGTATTTGTACCTTGAAGAAAGTGGGCTAACCGTTTATTAGTGGGCTAACTGTTTATTCATATTCAGTACTCATGTTAATAGAGCTCAAAAAAAGTTACTTTGTGGGACCACAACTCTCAGACTCCTGCAGTTAATATGGCCACTGGCTATTTTAATGTGGGAGATCAAATCCAAGAATTAACTTTTCTAAACTCGGATTTTGACATACGCACTGACATCGACTTTATCTGGTAGAGCAAGGGAGGTATGGTTGTTAGTTGAAATCCTAGATTGGAACTCTTCAATGTTTTCTTAGTTTCTAATATAAATGTTGGTGGCACCGGGAACAGTGGTGTCCAAGGGCTCTTCCTCAGCAACAGCTTTTCAAAGGGCATTTGAAACTCCTGTTGGTCAAGTCAGACCACCTTCACCCTGGGCATCTCATCAGCCAAATAAGACTTGAGTTTGCAGTGCCTGTGATAGTAGGGGAAAAACACCTCTTGAAGCATTTCCATGTGTGGAGCAAGGGGAGACATTTTAAACCAAATTAGCCAACAAGAAACCTCTTGTAGATAAAAGTCAACAACTGATTAAACAGTTTCAACCGCTAAGTAAGACACCCGCTATTTAAAAGCCAGGAACAAAATCTATTTTAAGCCCTTAAAAATATTATAGGCAGGTGTTAAGTCATCCCCACAGTGAGTTTTGAGAGTGGTCCCCTCAGTGAGTTTCGAGAAGGCTTACGGAAAAGGAGAGGGTGGGCTGGGGGGGGGGATCGGGCAATGCTTTCCTATGCAGGCAGCGTTTTGTTCAGACAAGCTTACTGCAGAAGGTCATGTGACATAGGCCAAATAAACAGCATCTGGGGATTTTCAATTACAGACCTTCACCCAGCATGCCTGCACTGTAATCTCTACCAGATGAGGCTCAGGCCTCACTATTTTCAATAATTCACACACTGTGTACACATAACATGACAATAAGGGCATTCATGCAACCGCCTGATTCGCACATCAAAGCTCCCAAATGGCCAGCTGTAAGCATGCTTACTGCTGAATAATTCATTCTTTTCACAGGCTTGAAAAAACGCTCAGCAGGACTTGGCAAGCTTGTGTTCTTTCCTGTGTGGTATGCTAAACTCAAATTTTGAAAGAGGTACAGCCCCACTTTCAAAAAAAAAAAAAAGGACAGAAAGAAAGAGAGAAAAAGAAAGAAGAGCAGTTAAAGATCCAACTATTTAAATGCACATTTGCAAGGATTCAAATGCTTCTATGAAAAAAATAAAAAATAAAAACAGCCGGCTAAAAGAGCCACAATTCCAAATGAGGGGAAGAAAGAGAAAGCAAGCAAATTAAAAAAGCAAGACTCATGCTTCTGAGGCAGGTGCTTAATTTTTTTTTTTTAAAAAAAAAATAGCCTTCCTGCTGAAGGCTTCTCCCCTGCATAAATGACATATGCAAAAAAAATCATTACCAGATGCTAAACAGTTTACAAGTTCAGCAAAACGTAATTTATATGCATCTAGTATTTTTTTTTCTATTATGCTATCTTTAAAAGGTCAGTTTTATATAAATATCACTTACGGGAGTGTGTCTAAGTCATAATTAGGAGCCATTCTGCAAAAGCGTGGGCAGATCGGTTTTGCTTCTGCCTTTTTTCCCCCTCTTTCTTAATGAGATTTTCACAGGTATTTAAAAAATCATGCAGCTCTAATTTTAATTGCAAGACAAACATCATTCTAATTACATTTACAGTATTGTGATAAATTTGCTTCCCTAACCTTCCAAAGCATGTTCTTTTAAGGCAATCCCCTGCTTCATAATATCAAGTTTTCGTATCTGTCAATCAACACGACAACCAGCAGGATCAACTAGTCATGACCTCCCCTCGTAGCAAACACATGCTGCTTACCAGCTGTGGGCTGTGTATTTTTACACCCTTTTCCCTATCATTCAGAGTGGTTTCCTCTTAATCACAATAATCCTAAAAGTGCTAAAACATATCAATCGTCCTCTAAGCCCTGCCTACAAAAGGCCAGCCATCCCTGTTTTTATGGGCTTGTCCAGCAGCAGCTGATACTTCATTCAGCTGCAAATCCAATTTAGCAGCTACAAGAGGTTTAGCACTCCCTGGAAAAATATTGGGTGTTGATCCTGCACAGTGAAGTCAGCAATATCCCTCTGCCATGTTGCTTTGCTTTCTTCTACCATATTTTCACTTCTGATGGACTTCCTTAGTCAAGATGATAGCAGATATGTTTACTTCTGGAATCGTTTGTCCTGACAGTAATTTTTAAGGAAGACAGAAAAGAAATCCTTGTCAAGTATTACAATAGCTTGAAAGCATTCATAAACCAAAGATTACAAGTGTAAGTAAACTGAAAACTCTGAAATGCCACTGTGTTATTTACATCAAGAAAAAGCCATACGTGTATATATAATTCAAAAAGAACTTATTCAAAATGTCATTTGCTACGTGCCTAAAGCAATATTTGAAGATATTCATTTGTTCTTACACAAAAGATTATCTAGGATGCCAAACAAGATTATGAGAATAATACATTTCTCACTGTCTTTTTACCTTTACCGATTTGGATTAAAAAGCACCTCCAGAAATGCAGCTGAACAGTTTATGAAAAAAAGACCAGCACCTTATTATAATCTTTGATTTCAGACAATTTGAAATCCAACAGAGAATTTAAAAACAAACACACAGAAGAATCTACTACAGCCTTGTCTTGAACCTCCTTGTTACTCCATTTGTTCCCTTCAGCATCCTTGTCCTACAATATGACATGCCATTCACAAAGATGCTACAATGCATGGCTTCAGAAACTCCCAGTGACTACAATCCAACACAGTGTGTTAGATGTACTTAAGCCCATTGATTGGATGGGTTTTAACTTTGCAAAGACTTTTGCAGACAAAGATTGCTACTTCTAAGAATAAGGATTCAATAAATAATGGCTTAGAAGCATCTCTGCTTCTATTACTGATTTAGATTTTCCCCATAGTGCTATTAGCCCGAGCAACGGAACACTTAGAATTTACACCAGTGTGATATAATGCCATTTCAAAGTTTTGAAGTTAATTTTGCAATTATATGGTTCACTATGCAATATTAACTGTATTTTTCCCATTACAAAATTAATGCAAAATTAATGTCCATATATGACTTCTGATAAGAGTAAAAATGAAAACACAAATTCTACCAAACCACAAACAGCCATTTTGCAATTTTACCGTACCCAATGAGGACAAAATGATTGCAGAAATATTGATTGCTGCAATCATTTTACAATGGTAGGCCAATAAACTAGTTAAATATACATTTATATACTTTCATATTTTACTTTTTTAAAAGTGCTGATTTATATAGAGCACCAATCACGTTCTTTTCTGCCAAGAATTAGTAGTGAGAAGTCCAACTTGGACAGAAATCTTTCAAAAATGCAGACAATAGACTGGCTCATCTGTCATGCGTGATGGATGAGTTAAGGGGATTAAAATCAGCATTTGCATCATAATAGATAAAAATTAGCAAAATAGAATTTCTCAGTAGGTGGCTTGAGTTCTATGTATTCACCACTGAAAAAGGAGGTCCTTTTAAAAGAAGAATTACAGTTGGCTTACAATCTTCATTTGAAGAGGCTTTATTCTAAATGCTGATTAGCTTTCCCAGGAAAGAATGAAGAAAGGTTAACTTGGATAAGTTTCAGATGTTCATGCAAACAACTTTTTGTTGATCCCTAATATTACAATTTTAAATAGTGATCCACTATACATATGATTTTAGGAAATGTCTAACTTTGACCTGTTTGCATAATATTATACCAACCCTCTTCACCTTGCTACAGCCCAAACATGTTGAACTAGAGCTGCCACCATCCCTAGACAGTGCTAGCTGAGGATAGTGGGACATGTAGCCCACCATATCAGGACAACATGAATGTAGACAGGGTTGGATTACATTTACAGGCTAAAGGAAAATTCTGGGGGAACTCTGTCATTTAATTTGAAAGGGGGAAAAAAACCTCCTGTGAGATTTGAAATGTAACTGCTCCCCTACTGAAAATGTGAATAATGCACATTCATTTAATCAAACCTACCATACCACAAACTGCAGTTACACAACTTGTGCAAAGAGAACAAAATGACTGCAGGGACATGTCATTGTTTCTTAATCCAACATACGATCTCAGCAGTAGAGTTAAGATTTTCAGCCCTTCCTTCTCCCTGTACAACAGGGAGTGGGCAAGCCACAGCCCATGGGCTGCATGTGCCCCCAGCGGCATTTTTGTGTCTGCCAGGGCCCACAATGGTGTATAAAAAATTGTTCTGAAATGTCCAAAAATATCTCTACAAGGGTTTGGAGGGCATTTCTACTATGTTTTCAGTCTTCTCCCCAGACCCCTGGGGTCAAAACAAAATTCTGCAAAAAGTGATTCCCCCAATGCCCTCTAGGGCCCCAAGAAGGCCCAAAACATGTCCCCCAGGGAACGTTTGGGGGCACTGGGGCTGCTGTTGTTGTTACTTCTATTATGATTTGCAGAAGTAGGTGCAGTAGAGGCTGTGGCCCCCTAGCCTTCCACAGTTGCCCACTCCTGCTGTACAATGTGGACAGCTAAAAAATGGAGAGGAATTACGCCCATACTGTTTGTTTTCACAGCTGCAAGGAGAGCATCAGATGCTGGTCACTGCTCAAAAAAAGAAGAAAAAAGAAAAAGCTAAACACTGTGTTAAAGAATCAGTTAATTTAAAAGATGGCCAAAAGATGAACATGGTACCACAAAATTACTATATATACCTTAGGGTGCTGCTCTGAAGGTACTGTGTAATTCCCCCAAACCCTAGCAAATGACAACCAGATATATACAGGAAACATACATGAGGCACAATGATACATCTCTGGCTTGGAGGTAATTCTGAATTTTAGTTTAGTACCACATGCACAAAGGAACCAGCATGCTATAGTGATCTAAGTGCTCGACTAGGAACCTGGGAGACAGGGTTCAAATCACTGCTCAGCCACAGAAACCCACTGGGCGACTGTGGGCAAATGACACTTTCAGCATTCAAAAAAAGCAATGGAAAACCTCCTCCGTATAAGTCTTTCCAAGAAAACCCTTTGATAGAGCCATCACATTACAGTCAACACGAATGCACATAAAAACAACACCAAAGGTGCTTCTGAAGGGTGTTACTTAAGACTGCATAAGACTTGAGAGGCATGCCACCATTTTCATAGGGATTAGCTGGAAGGACGCATATACAAATTACCAAATCAGCCCAAAAATTCTTCATATGACATTATTACCAAGAAGAGATTAACACCACCATTTCGAAGTACCTAAAACTACAAGCATATCAGAGTTAGGAAAATTAATAGAAAAAGGATTAACATGTTTAATTAATTATTAATAAACTTTAAAAAGGGATTATATTTAAGTTGGCAAGGGGAATTAATTATTAAATTCATTATAAATTGTGATTTATATTTATCTAATATTTAGTTACTTAGAGTTTTATACCCCACCCATCAGCCAGAGAAGCTTCCAGAACCACTTACAAATTGTTGATTTGGTAATTCCCTGTCCTCAGATTTACAATCTAAAAAGTCACACAACACAAGAAAATTGGTATGGCAGTGGAGGAAGAGATTACATCCAGCAAATGCTGCTGCTGTTCTCTCCCTCAGAGGGAAAGCAATGGCAGTCGTAACGGAAAGTGGGCCTTCCATCAGGCGCTGGAATCAAGGCACAAGGCTACTGTGAGCAAGGAGCAAATATTTTCCGCCATTTGCCAACATGGGAGCCAAGGTAGTTTACACATTTAAGTTTCATGTAGTAACAGTCTTATCAGAATGAAACCGAAAAATAGCATTTGTGATTTTACTCCCATTCATCGCTGTTTTCTGAGAGAAAGAATCAGCATCATGTTTTTTTGTCAACTGCATTTCTCTTCCACCCTACTCTAAACCCTTGCCTTGCTTCCCCTTTCTCTTGCCCTTATAATCTAATCTATTTACTCTCTAACCTTCTAAGTTTTCCATATTTTGTAGATAAAAGGTAATGTTTGATTTCAGAAATACAGAACACTGTTTTTAGAAATGAGGTATCAGTGAAGAAGGATCAGTTACTGAGGCTGGTAACCTTCAAGACCCTAATATAATTCACCCCACTGGAAATACTCTTGAATAAGTGGTATGAGTTTTGTGACCTACATATGATAAATGTTCAACTCTGGGTGACTAACAAAAAGCAAGAAGTCCCTTTGCAAAAACCTAACAGAGTTTTATGCTTTGCGTACAGAATCCATTGTCTTTTAATTTCTGGAATTTTCAGCACTGTGGGTTATAATTACTTAGGGGTAGACTGCGGTGGAAGGCTAGCGGCCCGCAGTAGCTGCCTAGGAGATCTTGGAGGGCTGCACCTGCAAAAAACGAAAACAAAAAAAACCAAACAAACACCCCAAACGCCTCTATGGGGCATGAGAGCATTTTCACCATGTGCTTCTCATGGGCCTAAATGTACTAGGGAGCCTGCAAAATGTGGTGGACCTCTTGCTCCCTAGTGGACATTTTGGGGATCGGGGGGGGGCAAAAATGTTTTTGAAAAATTTTGCAAAAATAGTTTTTCACTCCCTGGGAGAGCCAGGGAGCCTCCAAATGCCTTCCAGACCCCCTTGAGTGCATTTGGGTGTGTTCTGAAGCGCACACACACACACACACACACATCAGTGGCAATAAATACATGTTGTCTTCTCAGGCCCACAAAACATCCCTTGGGGCCCACACTTTGCCCACACCTATAATTACTCAGCGAACAACTTAATTCTAGAAAAACATTTTTTCTTGAACTTCCCATTTACGTTAATCTGTCCAATTAAAAGAAAATAATTTGGTTCCCCATTTTTGTTAAAAATTCTCACTTTGACTGAATTTAACTAATCACCTTCTCTTTCTGAAACCTACAGAAACCTACCAGTAGGCTCCTCCAAAACCAACATGACTCATTTCTGACTAGAAATATGTATAACTATCCTATATGTCTAGACCCTTGTCAGTGTGGCAGTACAGCGTATACAGTGTTGTGTAACACCCCAACGCTATTTTTGGTGCCACTTTCCTTTTTGCAGCCTCTAGCCTACAGTTCATATTATACACTGTCTCGCCTGTCCTACAGCTTTGTGGATTTCACATTAGAGCAGGCAATGTTGTCTCAAAAAATATTACAGAGCTATTTGCAGCCATGCCATAATCAATTCAGCACAACACCATTGTCTTCCAAATGCAAGCTTCTTCCAGGGATAGCTTTAAAAACAGAAAGAGTAATTATGTTTTCTTTAGCCCAATCTGTTATAATGAGTTTGAGAAACAGTCCAGTCCCCTTCATTTTACATACCTTCCCCAATTATTTTTTTTTAAAGTAATCAAATGCTAGAACCATTAACTGACACTGTGTTTGCTATGCCAAAGATCATCCTTTAGTAGGAAATGAGTTTATTTAACATCAGTTATTTGGTGTATATGCCATTATATACAGCAAATATTCACTGAGAAAAAGATATTTTGAATTTAGAGCAGGTGCAGAGAGACACTGAAACTCATATTATGTTATGCAAGAGGTCTGGAATCAGATTACACATGATAAATTCAAATAGCCAGTAAGAATGAAGTGGAAAACATTTAACCAATGTATGGAGAAGTTTTAGATATCCAACCATAACCTTGCTTTCTTAATTGCTGAATGAGGCTATGCTTATTTAGCCAGCACTCAGTTTCTAGGGCTGTTTTGACCAGAAGTGTAGCTCTGGTGAAAGTATCCCTCTCAACAAAACAAAACAAAAATTGCTCCTGTTTATGAACCCATAGATCCACACATTAAAAAAAAAGATATATTAAATTCTTCAGAATGGGGGAAACTTAACATTCTGTTACAATTTCAAGTACAGAAGTACTTTGGGAAGAAAGTTACAATTCTTTGCTTATGCATCTTTGACACCCACCATTCAAGATTCTCTTTTACCACCTAAGGAGAACAATTTTAGCTGAGAAATTCAGAAATACTGTTCTGAATAAACTGGACGAGTTTGATTCTTTACTGAGCACTTGAGTACAAGCAGTGATAATGTGAATGAACACAGACAGGGGAGAAAAGGGGGAGAAATGTAACATGTAAGTGGAGGAGGGCAGATCAGGCACAGACTCTTTTTGTCTTGCTTGGCACCTTGCCTTACCTCCAAACAGATAGTAAACAAGTCTTCACTTTAATCCACAACAACTCTGAAACAGCAACTGAGGAAAAGAAGATACACTGTTGTAACTTCTCTGAGACAGTGACATCCAGGTGATTTCTTTTTATTTTTTGGAAAAAAAAGGGGGGGCAGGGGAACAGGAGGAAAAGAAGACTGTGTGAAGGTGTGTTCCAAGCCTCTCCAAAAGTGCTATCTTTCTGAATTTTCTATGTCTATATGAGTGCGTGCTTCGAGTCACCTGTTGACTTGTGATGACTGCATGAATTTCATATGGTTTACTATATAGAGTATTGAAATTTGTTAGATTATATTTTGCTGTCTACAAAACACAGAGCCTTGTAGCATCTGCATCCAAAGTTAAAAGACAGGATCATATCATCTCTGGGCTGAAATTTTCATTTGGCAAAATGGTTCACAAAACTTCAGTTAATAATAGGGTGAAAAATATCTGGGTAGGAGATACAGGAGTATGGTATGGCATCAGGGCATGGCATCAGTGGACATGTTACTGGTACAAAGAGGGCATAATGTCATTGCTGTGCAGTGTGGCCATGCTTCTGGTTCACATTCATGTTAGAAGGGAGGGGGAATTGCCTCGTTCTCTCTCCAGAAGGAATGTACATTTTCCACTTCATGCAAGTATAGTGTGAAGAGGTGAGAGGTATAGCTATGGGTAGGGGGGAATGCAAGCATTGCCCTCTCAAATAAGAATTCTACCTCTCAATAAAATTTTCTTCCAGTCTCCGCATGCCTTACATTGCAGAGAATACAACACTGAAAACTGTCTACACCAAGCACTCATTATTGTTGCATTTTCATTCCCTTTGTAATTTTGCCTGCCCCTTTTCTACGGATGCCTGAACTGTTCAAGTGAAGTTTTAAGTTACTGCAATCTAGAAATTTGAAGACTGAGGAAAAATTTCATTGGGTTTCAAAATCCTTATTTGGGGGGCAATGCATTTGCCTCCGCCTCCTAGCTATCCCCCTGAAAGAGGTTTCCATTCAGGCTCTATTAGCATATTTCCTCTGAATCTGACTGCTTCTACTAGAACCATCTAGCTGCACCAGGAATGGGAAAACAAGAAAGTCCCAGTTCCACTGATGCTGGACCAGGAAGTACACCATCCAGAGGATACAGTGAATCCCAGCCTTTGGTTCAAGATCATGTGAAATAATGAGAGTGTGGTGTTTTTTGCATGAAAAAAAAAAGTTCTTTGTCAGTGTGAAAGAAGAGGCAATTGGTGAGCAACCAGAGGGAAACTCTGCACAGTCCAACAGCTCTGAGTGAGCAAGTGAGATTAATACTGCCCTCCATATCACATAGCTCTCTTCCACTTACATTCTCTACAACATAGCTATCATACTTAATGACTTCAGCCGACAGTAGCTTAAAATCTTGACAGCAGCAACTTATATTTCAAGATGATCAGAGGATTCCATTTCAGAGTTTAGAAACACAGCATGCCAGCAACAAGGGGAACAGTTCTTGGATGGATCAAGAATATGCGATGACATACTTGCCAAGTTGTTACAACCACAGGAGTTAACCTGAAATTTATGAGAGCAGATCTTTAGGCACACTCATGCATACATATATTAAAATGCCAGAGTTATCTGGGATATTCCACTTTGACTCTCCTAACCTTTGCGTTCTTAATAACCTTCCAAGACAAAGACCTTGAAAAATCTTTCACTCATAGGCTGACTGTGCCACTCCTATAGCTCCCATGTAACTCCCGCAATATGCCAACCCACTCTTATATTTTGATATTACGCCAATTAACCAAACAAAGAACAGCTATTTAGACTGCAAGACATGTTTTGTCCATGTTGCCTTCTGAAAAGGCATCAGGACAATTTATCTCTAAGCCAACAAGTGAAGTGGTGTCCTGCTGCACCCCCCGCCCCCACAACATGATTAGGTTGCTATTGTAAGATGGAAGACTGAGCTAGGAGTACAGAAGTCATTGCTCCTGGTCCCAAATACAGGGATGTGCTGTCTATATGTGCTGAACAGGAGATGGCATGAAGGAAAGGGAAATACAAAAAGAAGAGAAATTGGATTTGAAGTTTTAAAGAGGCAGCACAGAAGAGTAATAGGAAAGAAGGGGAAGTTTTCAGTGCCTGTCCCTCAGTCTGGAAAGCAATCAGACTCAGGCATAACCAATATGTGCTGTGGAAACAGTTCAGATCTGTGGGAAAGACAGAAATACAGTCGGCCCTCCACATTTGCAGGTTTGACTTTGATAGATTTCATTATTTGTGAGTTTCTCCAATCTCTCCCCTCACCTCCACCTCAGATGCTTCTTTTCTGGGAGAACTTCCCCCCTCCGCCACTCCAATCACGACCACTCCTGGTCCTCTTCTTCCACCAGCCACTACCTGGACAACTAAGGATGGATGACAGCTTAATTTCTCAGCATCACAAAGACCATTTCCACACTACACTGTTATAGTGCTTTTATTCCACTTTCAACATCCTATGGAATCCTGGAATTTGCAGTTTAGGGAGGGGCATTTAGAATTCTCAGCCAGAAAGCTCTTGGGACCCAGTAAACTACAAACCCCAGGATTCCACAGGATGTTGAAAGTGGAACAATAGCACTATAATGGTGTAGGGCAGAAAGGCTCAAAGCCTATCCCAATATCTGCCCACACCCAAGGAAGAGATGGGTGAGAGAGAGGAAGTAAAGGGCCACCATAACAACCCACGCCCTTTCTCCCTTCTTTCCCTGACCTGGTTTGGACCCTGGATGCCTACTGTTCCTACCATGCTATGATCCCCTTCCAGCGGACACACAATCACATTTTGATATTTGTGATTCTTCTACTCTTGTGGAGGTCCTGCACTCTACTTTTGTGGAGGTCTGACTGTATAGTCCTTCTCCTTCTCCTTAGGGATGGGAGAGTGTGTCTTCCCTGGCTCCTGGTTGAATTTTCCTCCTGTCCTCCCCATCTCCTTGTTGCAGTAGATGAGACAACTGTGGCTAGCATTTTTTTCTTGCCCCTTCACTCTATGCCCTTTCCATGTAAGGCTCTTCTGCCAGTTCCTGGACTTGGCTGGCAGCCATTCTCCTACTGCATTCTTTAATGGGAGCTTTCCAATTGCCCAGTTGCAGCAGGCCACCCTTCCTCCTGGGCATGGTGAGAGAGAGAAGTTGGATTACAGGGCAGAGGAGAAGAGATAAATGTGTGTGTGGGGTACTTCTCATGCCAGTTTCTCCTTCAGATGCTTGATTTGTTGAAGACACAAAAGCAAAATAAGAGGCTTTCCCATAACAACTTTCAGGTAGGAATGGAGGGCAAGCCAGATGCTCTGGGCCACTTTTTTTTTTAAAAGGTAAACGGTGGGTAGTGAAAAGAAAGAATGGGTGTAAACTAGGGTGAGGATGAGGAATGGATGTCAAACATAAAATAAATTACTATACTCTGTGTGTGAGGGAGTTGTGTCTGTCTCTGATGTGATTCTGTGAACTTCACCCTTGAAAGATTCCAAGGAAAGGTTCAATTCATGGTATCTTAACATCAACAGCTGCTTCTTATCATCCTTCTACTGATGCAAATTCCATATGGATATATTGGGATGCTGACCACACAGGTATATATAGAGATGTCTCTGGATATTTAAACGAAAACAGGCTAGTCAGTGGTTGTCAAGAAGGGTCACAGGGACTAATGGAACAGAAGGGAGACGGTACTTAAAAACAACACTGCAACTTTTTCAGTGCTGATCAAGAAATCACAGCAGTGGTTTCTGTTCACGTACCAAGATTGGTGGACTCCATGTCAGCTGAACTCTGAACATCCTCCAAGTTTTGATTTGAACTTCAAAGGAGTTGTCAAAGATCCTGAGCCCTATCCCCAAAACAACTTCAGTAATTTCTATAGCTCCATTAAAGTTTAGATTAAAACATGAAACAGATTCACTACTCCACTGACATGGAAGTCATCAACCACAAAAAAAAAAGTATATCTTACCTACAATGCCAAAATAATCTGACAAAATGCACAAAAGAGTGATACCTATATCGGTCAACCAAAATGAATAAAATACAACACACAAGCTTTCGAAGCTCCGCTGGCTTTTTCATCAGGCAAAAAAATGTTTAAAAATCACTTCTCTTCTCTTGTATGACCTTTAAGTTCTTTTGCCTGATCAAGAAGCCAGAGGAGCTTTGAAAGTTTACATGATATATTTTCTGCAGTTTGGTTGGCCAACTAAAGTATTGCTCTTTTGTGGATGTTGCATCTTGTATTTTGCTGCGTGGTCAATATGGCTACCCTTGAATAGGTTTCCTTTAAAAAATCTGAAATTATCATGGGAAAATGATAAAACTCAACTTCACTTACTTTATTTCGTGACATTAATAAAAAGGGCTAAATATATTTTCCAAAAGAGGGTTACAATCAATTGTTTATTTTAACGTTTAGCGTGGGAATTCTTGTTGTTGTGCGCCTTCATGTCATTTCAGACTTAGACCCTAAGGTCTATCATGGGATTTTCTGGGGGCTGAGATTGTGTGATGTGCCCAAAGTCATCAAGTGGGTTTTCATGGCAGAGTGAAGGAACTGAACCCTGGTCTCCAGACTCGTAGTTCAGTGCTCAAACTGCCACACCCAAACCTCATCTTAGCCCTATACTTCTCCACAGATCCTACAACTTCTTTAAGAGGTTCAAAACATATTCTCATAATTTTCTCCTAAATCTCACAAACTATCTTCACACTATTAACTTTGCATATTAATATGCATATTAACACTGAAATTCCAGACCTTTATTCCATTATTCCATTAACTTTATGCATTAATGCTGAAATTCTCTCCCAAATAAATTGGGATCTTCCCAGTAACCTCCACTTCCAGATTAAAAGCGTAGTCAGTTCATCCACTTTGCATACTACAATTGTCTTTCACACACATTGACAAGACATTACACCATAATTTAGATCACATACGTTTCATAGAAGGATGTAAATTGATGATGATGTTTTTCTAGACACCACATATTTATGTATGTGAGTACACACACACAACACACACACACACACACAAAGTTACACTACATCCTTAAGCAAGATGTACATGACTTGGCAGGAGACATGGTCCAAGAATGCCAGCTTCAGATATTTGTATTTTAACTTCATGTTCAGCCTCTGATGTTTGACTGAAGCCTCTCAGGTAACAGGCAGAAAAACTCTCTGAACTACAGAAAGCACTGATTTAAATAATTGCAAGGCACGTTTTCTACGACATACAACATTGCACATGGGGATCTTTGTACAAAGGTTTCTTTATTAAATTCCATCTACATTGTGCCATTGGCAATATATAAGGATGAATTGTTTGTGCATTTTTAATAATTCTTCATGCGCATCCTAAATTTATTTCACCCAGCAGGTACTTACATTCAGTTTACGAAAGTAGATTCCAAGACTGTTGTTCTTCCTAGTAAAATAAACATCCAACTCATATTTCAAAGATACATAGGGACAGAGAGAACACACCTTATGAGAAAGTCTATACTTACTGGGCCAAAGATCAACAGTCCATCTAAAAGAGGGAGTATGGATTAAAAGGAAAGCCTAGAAAATGTTTAGTGCTTTACTTCAGTGATTCTTGAACCTGAGTACAAGTTGCTGTTGGATTTCAGCTCTTGGAAGCCCCACCCAGCATGCCAACTATCAAAGATTCCATAACCAACATCTGGGGGGGACCCAAGTTTGGAAACTACAACTTCACTTAAATATACATTCAGTATGAACTCAAAGGTTTATAGCAGGAAGTGTACTTAAAAATACATAGATTATGGAAAAGATAGGAAAATTAAAATATGCAAAAATATTAACTATTAAATCTTTGTTAAAAAAAAGTATGTCAATCCCTAGTGACTTTCTAAAAGAGGGGCAATAACTGATGCCTGTGCTTTTGAGGACGTTGCACAGTATGTCAGACCCTATAACCAAAAGTCAACCGGTTGCAATATCTTCTAACAACTGCTGCATCTCTATTACCCTAAATTTCTCTATCAGCGAGGTTTCATTGGCAACAATGCCTCTCCTGGCTGCTTTCTCTCCTTAAAGCTCTGCTGCTTCAGCTCTACTGCCAATATGTATCTACCATGCATTTCTACTGCACAATTCTGACTGCTCTGTAGGGTTTACTTGTAACAGTGCAGCTGACCTTATTTCTAGACTTTCCTACACCTTAAGCAGTTAGCTTTGCAGCTATAAACTTCTTTTAACACTTTTCTTTTATTATGCATTATATTGCAGTAACACCTGCCCCACCCAGCAATAGCAAGAGCACAGTTTAGGATAGCTTACAGGGCACAAGTCAAAAGGAGTGAAGTGAAACACAGTTACTCTACAGGGTTATAAAAAATTACATAAAGTATTAAAAGCATGGAACTGAATACACATTTATTAGGAACAAAATGAAAGGTGGTTTCTGGTGAAGCTTACAGCAGTGATGTGTTTTGTGTCAGGGAAAATTTATAGTCCTCTGTCAAGCTTGGGAATGAGTCACGAGGATTTCCAGGTGCCCTGTGTCAGGTCTTTCACTTCCCCAACTAAACTAAAGTACATTATCACCCTAATGCAAGCAAGCTTTTAACATACATTTATCATTTACACATGTGTGGCCTAGTTGCCTGCCCTTCAGAAGAACTACTCCTTCCCACTTAAAAAGAAAAAACAAATACCTAAACTTCCAGAATTCAGTGTTCTTAAATGGCAAGGCTTTGCTGTATCTTCATGTTCTCACCCAATGAAGCTGTGAAGTGCTTGTCGAGAACATATTGTTCTACTTTGCACATTAGCCTGCACTTCATTCTTCCAACTTATACTGAGAATCACCATCCGAGTTTTGCAGAAAAAGCACAAACCACAAAATACCAATTATGTTAACAATGAACTGCAAAACTGATCTTGGTTCTCGACCAGGGTCCTTTTATCCTACCCTTAAATTACTTTTATGATTTTAAAGTTATGGCCAAAATAAATAATTTTCATTACTAAGAATTTCAACCAAAGCGTGAATAGCCTCACAGGATCTGTAGAATTAGCAAAAGGAGCAGTAGACGAATAAATGAGCCTACAGCATTCCAACCAAAAGCAGGGCTTGGTATTGCATAACTGCATCCCTGGGCTTCTTAGATATCCCCCTTCCTTCTTCTTCTCTGCAGAACCTGCAAATAGCCATTTGGAGCTTTCACTTCTAATTTCAACAGCAGTTCATTATAGGAAAACTCAAAAATAAAAAAGCTATGAAAAGATATAAAGGAATCCTGTAGCACCTTTGAGACTGAGAGAAAGAAATCTCTAGCACAAGTTTTCATGGATGTCAATCCACTTGATCAGATGCCTGGAGTGAAGCCCCTGTGGACATTTGTGCCAACGCATGTACCAAGTCTTAACCAAGGTTTACAGAGATGTTGTTCACTGAAACCACAGTTAAGGTTAGCTACAGATTGAATGTAGACGTGCAGGTACTTAATTGTAAACCAGAGCTAAAGCCTCTGATTTCTTCCTCAGAGCAGAACCAGAAGCAGGGGATATGCATGAACCCAAGGCTTGTGAATGTAATTTGTATGCCTTCAAGTTGCTTCAGACTTACAGAATCCTAAGGCAAAAACCTATTCAGGGGTTTTCATGGCAAGATTCCTTCAGACTGTGTTTGCCATTGCACTCCTATGAGCCTGAGTGACTGTGACTTGCCCAAGGTTGCCCAAGGATGCTCCAGGGCCAAGCAGAGATTTAAATCCTGGCCTCCCAGAATCTTAGTCTAGCACTCAAACCATTACACCATGCTAGTTCCTTTGTGCAAGTAATACCAAACTGCAATTCAGAATTACATCTGAACCTGATCTGCATCATTGTGTCTCATGTGTCTTTCCTATATCTAACCAGTTGTCATTTGCCAGGGTCCAGGGAAATGATGCAGTGCCATCACATCTTTTCTATTATAAATTATTGCCAGAGGAGGAGAATATGTAGAACTGCTGTTTTCAGACGGCAGATAGCCACCTTCCATAACATTGCATTTTGGCCAGTCTCGTTTATTGACAACAAGACAGGTGTTACAATACCAGTAGGAAGATTTTCTATAACACTTTTGTCTGTTTAAATTGCTAAGACATTTTGCCATATGGTCAGACTTTTAATAATACAGCTCATTCTAAGCGCTGAGGATAAGGATGGGGAGGAGGTTATTTTGATGTCAAATCTGGTTTCATCAAAGGTGATACAAATCTCACCGAGATAAGGTTACAAAGTTAAAAAAAATACAAATGGGGAGAAATGTTATTATTTATTTAAAGAAAAGTTGCTACCACACAGCAAAAACATCATAAGTTTCCTCGAATCCAGCAAATTATCAACAATCCAGCAAAACGAAATAATAAAACCAGTGCAGTTTCTCCAGTCTCTTCCCAGGAATATCAGCTGCTGCTCTGGAGCTCTTTAGCACTGCTGAGGCTTTTGTTCTTCTATGGTTAGCTGGACTGACATTAAAATGTGCCACACATGGCACTTGATGCTCTGTCCATAATGACCGTCCTCATAGTCAAGATCCTTCTACAATGTTTCCACATGTGTTTCAGTTCAAACAAGGGCCTTTCTAATGCTGATTAAAAGATTCCTCCATGTTCATTTCCTTGCTTTCTGTTCATTATTACAGACAGATTAGCTGGAACAATCATTCTGTTGCTCCTTGAATGTCCACTTTGATTGTGTTCCCACAGCATGAAAGAAGACATTAATTACTAGTTTCTTTGCCCATTTTTGTCTTCTCATTTTTTTTCCCTAGAAAAATAAACTGTTTCCTTCGCTCACCCCACTGAGGAACAGAAAACTAAGCACTGGAGCAATATAGAGACCAATATGGTTGGCCCTCCACATTCACTAGGGTTAGGGACACAGGACCCCCACAAAAGTTGAAAAACCACAAATATCAACATGTGTGTCTGTGTGTCTGCGGGAAGGGGGCGGGGGCATGCTGGGGAGAGAGGCACCCAGAGCCCAAACCAGGTCAGAGAAAGGGAATGGTTTGGCATAGTGGCCCTATACTTCCTCTCTCATGCCCATCTGCTTCCTTGGGTGTGTAAGAGGCATTGTGAGAGAGTCTATGGGCCTGAGACTCCAGGCAGCAGCTTGTGGAGGAAGAAGGGCTGCGCAGCCTGATCAGAGCCTCCAACATGAAAGAGGCACCTAAGAAGGGAGGGGAAAGGGTTGAAGAAACTGAAAAATAATCAAATCTGTGAAAGTGAAACCTGGAAGGTCAACTGTAGTCACAAACCCCTTGGACTCACTTAAGAGAAATAAATTGGCAGAAAGGAAAGTTTAAATTAAAAGCACAGGGGAACCCAGAAAAATATCAGTTGTGCTTTGCTTGCTAATACTAGATAGGCTGGTGCTGCTATGGCATAGAAAACAGGAGAAAAATTGGTGTGAAAGCAAACAAATTACAGTTACCCAGCACACAGAACAGAGCTGGAAACAGGAAGTGGAAAGTAAAAATTGTGGGTGGTGTAGACTTACAGGAGCACTTGAAAACCAGTGCCACAGACTGTTGACTTTTGTGTGAATAGAACAGTGAATTGCTATAGCCTTAATTTCAAAAGAACCATCCAATGTGCTAAACCTAGAGAGTTAAGTACCTTGGACAGCTTATTTAAGTTTGGATGAAAACTCAGACTGAAAGTCACCATCTGTCACCACTAGCCATCGCTATCAAGCTCTGGCAACCAGCAAAACAGGAAAGGCCATACAGACCTTTCATTTATGCATGCTGCACTGAAGTGAGTTCACTCTCTGCCTTTTGGTGCAAGGAAGACTGGTGCTAATAGAAAGTCAGTGAACAATTCACACTGTAAGGGGGCCTGGCCTGCCTCATATTTTTAGAGGTATGATAATGATTTACATGAGATCTAGAGTATCTTTGTACTACACCACTGCTTAGCAAAGTCATTAGTAGTCCATACCAATAACAAATTGCACCAGCCAAAAAATACTTTGAAATAAAGCATTCCCTCAGTTGTGTTAGTACCATTCCACAAATACTATTCTAAAAAGTAAATCTTAGGAAAATGAGCACGTGGCACAAATTATGATCAGTTATCTATTAACATGTTTCCAAGCCTATTCATTCCATTATGATGCACTGCCATTCTTAGAACTTGGAAAGTAACTACTTTAGACAGCAATTCCCAGAAACTTCCACCCAGCAAATTCCAGCCTGGGATTCTGGGAGTTGTAGTCCAAAATGCAACTTTTTCAAGCTCTGTCATAGATGTAGGGAACTGTCCTGGAATAAGACAGCAAGTTTCAGGCTTGCTGTACCCTTGCCAGACTTACTTCCTTATGATAGAAAATAATATTTGTCACATTCAACCCCACCAGGTTTCTCAACAGCCCAAATCTGCTTAGGTCTATAGCCTACTGTCATTTTTTTTTTTTTTGCTTCATTTTCCTTTCATATCAGTCTGCTAAGGAGTTCAAAGAGAAATGGGGGCATATTAAAATTTTTAACCAATAAATTTTAACCAATTCTTTTTAATCTTTTGGGTAAAACATTAATACAACTCAGTTCAAAGACAACATTTCTTACTTCGATTTCCTGTTTCTGACATCTATATCTATCTCCTTATCTATTAAAAAAAAACTAAGTCTAATTGAAATCCTTTTGCCTTAATATGTAATTTTTTACTACACATTTTGTTGTAATAGCTCAGAGGATATTATGTCTGAACCAGTTATTCATATCAAAGAAGCAGACTCAGACTCTGAACTGATATTAATGATGTATATCTCTATAGTGCTACAACTGCAGTAGATTATCAGTAAACAATCTGTATCAGAGCTAAAACCTCCAAGTGTCTTCCAGCCTTTGCAACTTTATATTATTAGACCATCATCAGCAAACTCTATTAAGATAGTGCAGTATCATCTGCACCTTGTGTTAACTGCGGGTGGCAGGGAGGGTGGGGATTGAATGTGGACATTTATGTATTTCCATTATTTAAACCTGACTAATGCAGCTACTTTCATAGTTTGTAAATGTTTCATTTAAAATATAGCCATTTTATCATTTGTACCACATTTACCTCATCTTACCACTATTCTGACTGGATGAGAGTCTAATGTAGTCTACACTGTCTGGTCAATTATTACATGGACGCTGGGGACCAATTAATGCCATCCATAAAAGCCTGAATCATTCTGTCAATTAACTAGAACTAACTATGTCATCAGATATATTACTGGTGAGCAAGTCTATTTGGTTGCAATATGTCTTGAAGGAGAGCAGTATCAAATGAATCACAATTGACTTGGACAACTGCTAGCATAATTTCAGAAGATGAAAAGACAAATGTGGTAGTTATTAGTGGTCCCCTGAGGAATTACAGCCAAGCAATTGTAATGTGCTAAGACTGCACTAGCAGGTGCCCACAGCACAAATCAGGAAGAGGGTTAAATCAATATTTTCAATTTCTTTGGATCAATTCAGTGTTTGAACAAGATGGAAACTAGTTAGCAATTGGCAGAATGTGTAAATGAAAAGTCAAACTTCTTATTATTTGTTAAAAGGGAACGGGTGCACTGCATCATGCCCTTGGCACAAAGTAGCGCTTTCATGATCCAGTTGCTTGGGCATTCGCTGAGAATCAAGCAGTTCTTAAATTTTAATAGAGTGCAAAAGGTTAGTTGTATACACGTTGACAATTCAAGAGCTTTAAAAATGATTGAAGTGTCAATAGGAATGTTTTTGAGGTGTGACAACAGTACAGTTATTAATGATTAGTGCAAGAACTAGCAAGAAAGAGAAATAGTTGACTCTTTTAGAGAAAAGAGTCCTACCAGGAATGTAATGTAATATCTTACTCTATTTCACATATCTTCCTGTGCACAGAAACTAGAAGTTTTTTGCTCTTGCTAACAATTAACTATTCTAGACAAGCCACTTCCATTCACGCTCCTGGGTTTATAAGATCAGGTTTCCCAAGAGTAAAGTATTATGAGCAAAAAATTAATTTTACCACGAAGAAGCACACACAAATGTATGTTTTACTACATACATGTGCCCTCTCAGTTCGATTTTTAAGAAGACTAGGTAAAGAACACAATCCTGTATACGCTTACTAGACAGTAAGCTTCACTGAGTTCAGTGGGGCTTATTTTCCAGTAAACAGGTACAGTTTTATATCCTTAATCCTTGCCTTCGCAATATGCTTGGGCAACATATAGTATGATATCGTGTGATACCTCTTTGGTGATATTGAGTGGTACTAATTGGATACCACAGTGAAAAACATACTGACATTTTTTTAAAAAAATTGACATCACTAACTGTGTCCCTGGATCCTCAACAAACTGTTTATTTATTATATCTCTCAAGCAGAGGAAATGTTGAAAACAGTAAGACTTATATCAATGTTTTTGTCAAAGATTCAAAGACAAAAATCAAGGTCATTTCCATTCAAAGTTTTGACAATAGAAGATAAAATCTCATACAATGAAAATGTCCAGGTTCATGCAACCTGCAGTGAGTCCCTGCTCCTTCTCCTGTTCTCCCAGGTTTGGGTTCCTCTAATTCTCACCAGATAGGAAATACAAAGAAGCAGGGTGGGCACAACTGAATGAACTGTGACTGATTCTTATTTATCTATCTCTATATCTCCTGCCATCTCCTCAAAACTCAGAGTCACAGAGCATGGCTTATGAAAATTAATTAACAGAATATAATCAAAGGAATCAATATAATCAAAGAAATCAATCATAATCAACGGAATTCAAGTTAAGCAGTTTATTTTTTCTGAGCTTCATGCATCATATGGCACATATGATGTGCCATGAGGGAAGGATTAATGAGGAAGAGTCCAGTGTTACAGGTTAATGCTTAAAGAGATAGGGTATCATCGGTTTACTAAGGCAGTTGAGTGTTATCCCGACCTGATGACAGAGGAAGAACTCCCTGCAGGAACAGGGGTGGTGACTCCACACATTTCCTTATCCCCTCACAGCTTCCTATGCACCTTTAAATCTACTTTAGGAGGTTAGGGGGCCTCCCAGAACAATGTGAAGTGGTGCTGGAGGTGGAGGGGGAGAGAATAACCAGCAAAAAAAAAATAAAAATACAGCTTTGCACTCTTACTCCAATAGGGAACATCTGTTGGATAGTTTCCTGCACCTCTGGAAGGACCTTTTCTATTCAGAAAAGGAGAGCTCTTTGTCAGCAATAGTGGCTACAGATCCTGACAGGCAAGAAATATAGTTTATAAAGCTTCCGTGCAAAATTCAAATGTGAGCAAACATGAAAAGCCACCCAAACAAAGATAATGTTCCTTTGCCTTTTATTTGCATCAGTGAACCTTTAAAAGATATTTGCTTTCAATCCCTACTTGAAACATATGCACTGGTTATAAAATCCAGTGTTTTACTCTACTGTAGCATATACTACATTGAGCAGCATGCGAATTTTAGACCATGCCCCCATACTCTCTGTTGCTGAAAAGTGGCTGAAATCATTAGTGCTTTGGTCAGATAAATTCTTCTTGTCCCACTTGGTTACGGATTCAGAGAATGATCAGTTGCTGAGGCTCTCTAACAAAGCATCTTCAGTATGTGCCTTTAGGAAAAGCAAAAGGAAGTACACATTTATACACAACCCTCTTAGATTTTAATGAGAGTTAGGCTGGGAAGCACGAGGGTGCAATTATTAGAGTACAAGTGTGACCTCATAATATTTGCAGCTATTCTGCTAAAAAGCATTCAAAGCTGAAACAATAGAACTCCTCTACCACACCAAATTAATGGGTAGCAAAAGGTGTGGCACAAATAGTTTGCTGGGTTCCTGTGGTGTTAGGAAGCAATTGGTGGCAATGCTAGGATATTAATCAGGATTTAATATAACAATCTAAACAGAGGGAGAAGATGGAACAGGAAAAGAATGATGGAATTTTAAAAAACATTGTGGTCCACGCAAACTTCAGTAACAGTCTGATTGTAAATCCCAACTGCAGTAGATCCACTGAATCAATGGAATCTACATAAATGTTTATTTATAATTCATCAACTGATTAAATGGGTCTACTCTAGTTGGGACTAGCAACTGGATTTAGGTCTGTGCTGGCCAATGTTCTGATTGTCCAAATACATGCTTGCCATAAATGGGTTTACTAAGGCAGTTTAATTTAAGCTGTATGTGGTCATTTGAGAGTTGGACTAGGACTCTGGGCAACCAGGGTCTGACATCTTGTTTGGCCATAAAAACCCACGGGTAATCAGAGACAAGCCACACTTTCTCAGCCTGAGAGGAAGGCAATGGTGAACATCTTCTGAACAAATCTTGGCAAGAAAACCCAGTGAGAGGTTCATCTTAGGTCCTAAGTTGGAAATGACTTGAAAGTACACAACAATAGCAGAAGCTAACATTCAGCTCAGTCTTGTAAACAGTTATATTCAAAATCTCTGAGAGTTTGCTGCACCCACAGGTAGCAAGTACATAAGGTAAAGTAAGTACTTCTTATATTTTTTTTTCATAACAAAAGGAAATCTCTAGAAATTCACACAGTAAACTCATTGACATAACAGTGATAGCTTATCATTCTAGAAGTCACAAAATGAATTAATGACACAGAAGAGTTACCACAGTTCTAAACCAAAAAAGATACGGTAGTCATACAAAGGAACTTGTTGCTTCATAAGGCATGCTTATAATCTTATACAATTATTCATAAAGTATTCTAAATATTTACAAAGAGATTCAGCTGGCACAAAATGCTAGCTAGGCTTAAGCAGTATCTATGGATAACATTAAAGATTGCCTTTATATATTTGTCTTACTTTGGTCTCCCCAAAATGAGCTGCCTTGTGCTTAAAGATTACCAGCTATCCTGCTCAACTATTCCAAAGGAAGATTCCCGGAAAAGCAAGCCAATAGGGGGGAAAATAGGGAAATTTAAAACCAGCCCACACATTGTACAAGAAAAATCAACAGCTTGTGTCTCCCACTCTGTTCAGGCACACCCCTATTTCTATTCTAGAAAAACACATATTCTGTTCATAAGCCAAAAAGCTAATTGACTCAATTGTTTACTGTATAAGAAGCTATAAAACAAAGGCACAGAGAACAATATGAACATACAGCGCTTTTAACGCATTACAAGGGTTTACTGTTTAACAATGGCACTGATCAAGGAACAAATGGAGCAATTGTTTCCAGTTGCCCCATCGTATGAAGAATGCATAATTTAATTGAGAACTGTATATCAAGTCATAAAATGCATCTTCTGTAGAATGATAAACTGGCTTTATGTTCAGCTCTCATTAGCTCACTCAATTTACATAAAACACCAAATCTTTTTAAAACTCTTTTGAGGTTGACACAACAACATCCTTATTCCTATACGAACATTTGATTCTGCCATTTGCAGGCCAATCCAAATTTAGTTTGCAAGGAAGTCTAACTTAATTCAGTTGGGATCTACATCCACTTCAGTATACGTAGGACCACAGTCTTATTTTCTTTTTACCACTAGTCTAAATCATCACTAAAACTATACAAACTATATAAAACTATACAAAGGATATTTGAAAAGACAAAACATATACCATATACATAATCTTAATGTAAAATTTATTATATAGCGTGTTCTTACACAAAAAATATGAAACTAGTAGAGATTCTAGAAACTGGCATCTTTTCCAGACACAAGATAAAAGTTTTAATCCCCATTTGTCCCCATTTGGGCACACAAGGTATTTCAGTCTCCCAGAGTCAAGTCTTGCTGCATAATTCAAACAGAACTAGACGGATGGGATTTTATAATATTGCCACCTGAAGAGTTGTAAACAATGTCCCTGAGTTTCAGCCACCTGGCACATACAGTTTTTAAAAAAAAACAGACAAAAGTGGCTGGGGAAAAAATTGTTTCAGCAAATCTATCACATTTATGTTGGCTGAATTTTTTAAAGCTGGCAAGGCTGACAGCAACTCAAAACAAACCTTCTGTTCCTTGGGAATCTGTGTTACCTGGCTCTGGGTTTTGGGGGTGTTGTAGAATACCCTTGATTCTACATCCATGAACATTTCTGTGAAGCTACAGCATTTTTTATACCTTACTATGCAGTGAAAATGTCATTGGGATCAGAAAATACTCCAGATAAAGGCATTCAAAAATGTTTTTAAAAGACTCAATTTTCTTGTTTTTTGTTTTTTGATTCCTTTATAATCATTTAACTTAATTCAAAGAACTAATAGACTCCATAATGCTCCTGCCCATCTAGGAAATATACACAAACACATCTACTTGTGTTCTGCTTTCCAGTCCAAAAACCTGGAGTACATCTACAAATCTCTTTTTGGTTGAAAAGAAAGTGGCCACATTCAGCACTCTCTCTCTTTTCCTTCCTTGTCAGCAGATGGTCAAGGATTGCAGGTTTTAGAAAAAGACTCTGTTAACATATATGTGGCTCAAACATTTGAAGGCATGTGATTGTGAATGACTAAATCCTCTGTGTAGTTACTTGAGAATAAAGCCTTATTTCACCTAATCCTATGTACTGATTTAGGAGTTAATGTATACAGGATTACACAGAAACTAATAAAAATATTGCAAGCACACATCAAGACATAATGTACTGTACTTATTGTCTCCAGTAGGACTGAGTAGAGAATATGCCAGTATTAATGCAGTAAGTAGTACTGGAATTATTTCATGCATATTTTCCAGAATGTGGCAACAATCCTATGTTATTCCCTTCATGCTTCCATGAAACAACAAAGGGCCAGAAACACTATCTACCAATTCCCCTTACTCTGGTTTGTTACAGAGTTCTCTAAAGTTTGTAACAAACCAATCATCCTGCCCTCTTGCAATGGGTTCCATGAAAAGTGATAATATTTTAAATCAATGTTGCTGTTGTTACTTCCAGCACTACAATTATCATTATCTTTCTCTTTATTCGAGACCTATCTTTTTCCCAGAACTGGCATTCAAAGCAGCTTACAAATTACAAATACATTTAAAACATTCAAAAGATCAACCTTAAGATGGAAAAAACCAAATACAAGAAACAACACACCAGTACAATTTAAAAAGCAGCACCATCTTCACAGCCCATTAAAAAAGAGTATTCAGTTCTCACAAGGCTACCAGCCAAAAGAAGTACAGCAAGGAGATGGTCACACTAGTCTTCTTAGGGAATGGATCCTGGGCCTAAGAGAAGCCACTGAGAAAGCCCTGTCTCATGTCCCTACCATGCATCTGTTACAGTGGTAGGACTGAGAGAAGGTTCAGTGCAGTCAGCCCTCTTAATCCGTGGATTTTGCCTGCATGGATTCAACCAACCATAGCTTGAAAATATATATATATATAAAAAAAATCCAAAAGGCAAACTTTTTGAGTTGTTCTCAATTTTATATAAGCAACAGCATTTTACTACACCACTGTATATAATGGACCTGAGCATCCACAGATTTTGGTATCCATGGGAGATCCTGGAACCAAAACCCTGTAGATACTGAGGGCTATGACAATATTCAAGGAAACTTTCCTGTCTCATTGTTTTGGACTGGTATGTTACATGATCAATATCCACAAGAGGATCAAAACAATGACATGCCTGTATACTCACTATTTTGCTTTTCTACCACACAGTTCACATTCTGTTTCTAAAAATTAAATGTAAGCTAAAATAAAATACATGCCAAGAACAGATAGCTAAACTCTAGGTTTATCTTAACATTGCAACTAAATGTATTCTAAAATTCTGTTAGAAGGGAGAAAAAAACATCTGGCAAAAAACTTTCAGCTGAACAGGTTTTCAGTTATTTGGAAAGATTTCCATCATTCGATATTGCCAATGGGGTTTAAACACTGTTGCTTCCTCGTAATTACTAAATGCTCTGACATGCACAGAACTAACATAAGAACACAGGGAAATATCTTTTTTTTCCCTTTTTTTACCCTTAAGGAAATATCCATATCATAGCTCCCTGCTTATTTGCTTACAGTAGTGATAGAACAACCACACACAAAAAAAGATTCAATAGAACTGACATTATAGGGAATGTAAATATCACTTCAAGAGCTCAAGCTAAACTGGTATAAAATATTCTAAAACTCATGGTGATTATCTACGACCTCTATAGAAGATAAGATAGATACAAAGGCAAGACACTGAAAGGCAACCTAATATATTTGAAATAAATAAACAAAATTAAGCGTGTGTGCATGTGTTTGTATGCAACAACTCAACTGAAACAAAGTATCACTCAGATCATTTAAAAATCTAAATAAGTCATGCTAAATGGCTTCCAGAGGTTGCAATGTAGATGCAAGTCTAACAATCTGCAAGTTACAAAGATGTGCACCTTCTGGCCACTTCTCAACATGTCTTGCTTTGAAGTTCATGTGTGATTCATTTAAACTGGAAATCAATGTTTCTGTGTAAGATTTCTATGAGGATTACCCTCAGGGAAGGTATATATACCATGGAGAGAAAGTAACTCAAGGAAATTTAATTAGAAGCCTTAAATGTACAGCATGTATACTTAGCTAATCAGATCAATTGCAGCCCACTAGCAAAGCATATTCTAATTATCAAGACAGATGAAATTTTGCCACCTCTCAGCAGTTGTGCAAGCCATCTTCAGGAAAATAAAATAAGGCAGGCAAGAATCTCTCATACTCTGCACAATATTGAGTTTTTCTCCTTGCATTTTGCAAAGAAACCCCCTGTGGAGTTTTGATTTGTTAAAGGCAGTTTTATCACATTGATTTACTACTGAAAGACATGCACCATTTTGAAGAGCCAGATCCTTTGCAAAACAAAAATCTTCCACCTATCAAGTAGAAGTTCGGGTCTTTCAGAGCCCACAGCTTTCTTAGCCACCTTGAAAATAAAACCGGAGACAGTAACATTCATGTAGGCAAAAGAGAAATCCTCAAATTTTTGTAAACCTGCCACAACAATTAACATTATTTAATTTTAAATAATTCCAGAGACAATATAAACTGACTTATAAAAACTGTGAATGTAAAAAGTGAACCTGAAACTGAAAAGTCTGTTTTGTTTCACATACGTACATTCATCACTTAATGCCTGCAACATCAGGTAGGACCTTGCTTTTATGAATATGCCACCACCAAACCGAAAACGCAAACAGAATTTTCTTATCATTTCAGACTAAATGCTTCTCAGTATAGATGCACACATAAAAGCTGCAAGTCAAATCTTAAGAAGATGTTTATGTGTGCATGCATGCATGAACAAGGCCATGGTCCTTATGAATGGAGTAAATCAGCTCTGATCTGCCTTGTTTTTTGCTGTGTGCTTTCAAGTCATTTCTGGCTTATGCAACACTAAGACTATTCTATCATGGGGTTTTCTTGGCAGAATTTGTTCAGAGGGGGTTTTCCCTTGTCCTTCTCTGAGGCTGAGAGTGTGTGAATGGCCTACAGTCGTCCAGTATGGGCTTAAGCAGAGACATCCTATGGAATGGAATTCCATAGTCTGAGAACAGCCACCAAGAAGGCCCTCTCCCATTTCCTTGTCAGATGTGCTGGTTCCAGTGGTTGGAAATTTTGGTCTGCGGTTTGATGTTCAAATCTGCCACTGCAAGGACTCCGCTTTGAGTCCTCCTCAGTAAGCTTGAGAAGGAAATCACAGAAAAAACTCTGGATTCTCCTCTGGCTTGTTGGAAGAGAAGGCAGAACACTGAATGCAACTGAGGTAAGATGTTGTAATAGCATGCAAGACCATTCTCACTCTTAATAAGACAGAGTTCCCATACTTTTCTGACATCTATTAGGAAATCCAAACCCGGCCACTGCTTTGAACTAATGGGATAGGCTTAAGAATTATTCATCCTAAATGTGTGTGGGTATATGCACAAGCACACACATCAATCTGTGGCTTCTATTGATTAACCAAAATAGGGAACTTTGGGGACTATCTATGGTTGTTTTACTTACCTAAAAAAGAAGGAATAGAAAGAAATGAATACACAGTAGGTCTCTCTTATCTGTGGGGGATGTGTTCCTAGACTTACCAAGGATGGCAAAAAATGTGGATAATACCAATTTTTTTTTCAATAAGATGTATGACGCAGGCATTGAGATAACTATGCAGCTTGGTCAAGAGGCTCTGAAACTTGACAGAACTTGTCAGAATTTGACAGAGCTTTAGAATCTAAGAGAAAGAAGGCTTTGTAGCCATTTTTGCAATCCAATGCCTGTGCATGGCGGTTAAAAACATAAAAATTAACAACAACGTGTGGTCAAAAAAGAGATGGGAACAAAATGTTTTCATGTATGCAAGTAGCCTAATGCTAGCATCTCAGTGCTGTAGTGTTAAGCTAGTACTGACCTTCTGATGATGCTTCAAAAGGCAGATTCTCATCTGAAGGAGGGTCATCAGAAGGCAATCCTAGATTAAAAACACCAGGATGATGTCAGTGGTTGGATCTTGATCTCAGGAACAGAAGATGTTGGTGTCAATGTTTGGGGATCCTCTGAAGGTTTTGTTGCTGGAACTTCTTGGAAGAATATTCTAATTGGAAATTGTTTTCTCTTTCTTTTTAATTCATCAAAGTGTCACATCAAAAGTTATAATCCTTCAGTGACCATACAGGAAAGAAACTTTAATGCTACATGCCATCCAAGGATCGTATTCCATAATTTTATCCTTTAATGTCTGTGCAATTTGAAAAAGTTCAAGAAATTCCCCTAAGGTCTACATTGCAGGTTCTGCTTTTGTTTCTTCTTTATCTTCCTCTGAAGATGTCTTAACAAGTTTCTCCAATCCCTCACAGATTAGCATTTCTTCATGGCCATCAATAAATTCTTCGACTTCCTGATCCAGAAGGCCAGCAAATCTTTCTCACCAAGTCGTCTTGCTGTATGATTCTTCTAACTTTTCTACTGTTCCCTGGGGGCAGGGCTGAAAATCATACACAACCTCACTCCGTAAGTTTTTCCAGCAGGTATTTACTGTTTCTGGTTTTAATTCATCCACTACAACTTTGATAAAGGTTACTGCATAAGCAATAATGAATGATTTCCAACACTGCATTATGTCCACATTAGGGTCTGTATCAACTGCTGCTAGAATGAGATCAAATACCAGGTAGGTGTATATGGACTTGACAAAATGAGTGATGGTCAAGGGGCTGAACCAATGAGGTTGCATTGGGAAGTAAGAAGACTACATTGGTATTTTCATCTTCACAGCAGACAGATCCAAGATGGCCAGGTGCATTGCCTATTATTAACAAGCCTTTCAATTCCAAACCTTCCTGCTGCAATCTTTGTTTCTTCTGGGATGAAGCATTTACAAAGCCATTCTGTAAACAAAATGGCTATAACCCACTCTCAGCAAAACATGGGCAGATAAATGTTTGTTTTTAAGCCCATGTGTGTTCTGTGATTTGTACTCTACATCTGGCTTTATGATAGGCCCTACAGAGTTGCCACATAGGACCAGAATGAATATGTTCTTCTACACTTAACCACCTCAGTGCACATTTTGTTTCCTTTCCTGATTAAGTCAAGAACCTTCTCACTTAAAGGAAACACTTTACAGGTTCTCTTAGGCTTATCAGGATCACCAGCATCACCACTCTTGCACTCTGGGGTTATTACAAACAACACAAGCCCTCAAGCAGAAGGACTTTACTACAATACTGTACTGTATAAGGACAAAGCCTTTCTGTACTGTACAGGCATAAGAATTTTACAGAAGGACACCATACCACAATCAGATCACATACAGTAACTGAGAAGCCTCCTAAGAGTTTGGGTAGCATTATAGCATGTGTTTACAGCAAGGAAATGCGAGACAGCATAGGCAACACGAAGCAGCACCAGGACATGAGTAAACAGGGTGCCATTTGCTGGAACTTTCCTTTCCCTGCCATTTCCCACATACTACTGTATGTATTTCACTTCTGTTACTTCAATTTCTATTTACAGTCCTCCTGTCACATTCACAGTTTTGACCTTCACAAACTTGATTATTCACAAAGCGCGCGCTTGCCTCTCCCCTCTCCCCATCCCATTCCCCTACCTTTTGCCTGGATGCGTGTGTCTTCCTTCCACAGACCTGGGCAAAAGGCAAGTGCATGGCAGGAGGCAGCCCCACGGACGTGTGCCTTCTCCAATTGTGACGCTGCCCCCTCCCATTCACTTGCCTACTGCCCGTGAGCCTGGAAGACAGCGCGGCCAGGTGAAACACCAAGTGAATGGGGGCGGATCCTGGAAGGGAATGGGGGACAGCACTCACTTGGGTGTGTGGAGCAGTTATTCAGGTTTTTTGTTTGTTTTTACTTTCACGAGGGTTCTGCACCCCAAACCCTCACGAAAGTCAAGGGGCCACTGTAATTACTATTAAACTATTACTATTACAGTATTATTTTTTGTCTGCATTTCATCACAGGTCAACAAAATCGTGTATATTGGTCATGGGGTTATAGGGGATCTGAATTTCCCATTCAATAGGACTGTTTTCACATCTCCCTCTCCAACACATAGACCAATAGTTTGTTGTTATTGTGTGCCTTCAAGTCTCTTCTGACTTCTAGCAACCCTAAGATGAACCTACCACAGGATTTTCTTCACAGAATTTGTTTGGAGGGGTGTTGCCTTTGTCTTCCTCTGAGGCTGAGAGTGTGACTTGCCCATGATCAGCCAGTAAGGTTACTGTTCCTTAATTTGGGTTTCCAGCACAGTCCTATCCTATGCTTGGAAATAAGTCTCATTGTGCTCCATTTTAGGCAAGTGTGCATAGGATTTTGACCTAAGGTTGAAATACTAAACATTTTTCCTATAACCTGAGGGATTCAAGAGAGACTCTTTTTTTCCAAAGTAAATGTGCTTTGGATGTACTGTTAAGCGATGTGCCTCAAGGATGATATGACTATGGATTATCATTAGCCTTGGTATTGATCTAAATAAACTCACCATGATTTCTTTTAGAGATCTCCCATAAGAGATTTTCAAAATAAACTGCCTAATATAGGAGCTTAGTACAAAATTATATGGTGGTGAAATCTGTCAGTTTCTGGTAAGCATATTTCCAAATAAGGATCAAACTCATAATGTATTTTGACTACCACTTAATATAAATGAGCAGCTGACAAGTCAAGGTTCTCTTTTAAGCTGGCTTCTGATGAAATAGTCATTCACCTTCATGCTACAGCAAATTTCCTTGTGTGTGCCACAGACCTAGCTTCTAGAATCTTAGTTCAAGCACCAAAAGCACATAGGCATGAGTTATACACATAATGGCACACTGCACAGTGAAATTTGTGCAAGAAACCCTATGCAACGTAAGACAACGTTTGCTTTTAGCAGCCATAGAAACCAGAAATTTGCTGGATTGGTGTCTGGATTTCTCTCTCTACATCTCATTGTTTTCAGCACAGATATGGCAGAGTTAGTTAGTCATTCCTCTCTTTTATCCATGAGCACCCCAGGGACAGAAGCAATGAAGTAAAGGTGGCCCTGATGTGTTGCAATGGGAATCTTCACTGTGAACAGTAAGCCAATGATCTCTTACCAAGCTGTTTGATCTACAGGCAGAAGAGAATATAACCTGGATGTAATTAAAAGAGGTGTCTTTATTTTAGCTCCTCCTCCTCAGGCAGACCTATCATTGCTCAAAACATTTTAGACAATCTGCTTGGCCATGAAGTCTCTGATGCACCAGTTGGACTCTGGTTTCTGTACCTGTTTCCATTTCAGATGACGTTATCAGTGTGTATAAAGGAAAACAGGGGAGTTTGCAGATTTGGCAGGTTTCCCAGGATCCCAACAAAGACTACATAATAGTGACAACACAGATGCTACAGTGTTAAGCCTGGACATCAAACTAAGATATTATTTACGTGTCACTTGTGTGGTATGGTGGTGGTTGCTTCTCTGTGACTGGATCCCATAGGCAGCTTAACTAAGGCCATTTTTGTATGATGGGACTGTGCCACTTCTGGGACAGGATGGCAGCAGTCGGCAGATCGTGCTTCCACACAAGGTTGTTACTGGCCCACTGCCATCCTGTCTCCAAGCGTTGTGCTCACGCAGTTTTTGCAAAATGGAAAAAATCCATTTTGTGCCTGTGACTGCTCAGCATCCCTGTCCCTCTCAGGCATGTGGAAGTGCAATGGCGATGCTTCCTTCCATAGCACAGCAATAGAAAGTGCCTGGCTGCATTGCAGAAGGAAGAGGTGGCACCATTGTGCTCCTTTCCGCATGTAGCAAGCAGGTGCAGAGGGGAGCACTGCTCACACACTCCCTTCCAAACCCAGGATTGTAGTGCGACGACGAGGAAGAGCACTGTCGTGTGGAAATGGCCTAAATAATTTGAGATGACTTTGAACACTATTACTGGGAGGATGGAGGCCCTGAGGGAAGAGCTTCCCACACATACTCAGGGAAAATAGCAACTCTGAAAATACATGATGATGCATTCGTTCAGCAGGGGGGAAATATTCAGAGCACACAGGAGTGAGGAAAAGCTTGTTTGTTTGTTTGTTTGTTTGTTTGTTTGATGACTAATGCTGATGAGAACTTCACCTTTCACATTTGAACAGTTTGTGTCCTCACAGTTGTAGACAGGAGCTTGAATGGGTTTTAGCAGTGCTTACTACAAGCTCAGATACTTGGAAGGCTGTGTGAGTCTTCCAGTGAATAGGAAATATGACTTTGGTACTCACAGCAAAAAAATTAACCACTAGTGTCCTAGCACTGAACTTTTTTTCTCTGACAACAACATTTTGAGGCTATGGTATTCCAGTGTCTGAGGCTTTTAAGAGAAATTATTTAATGGGAGGCTGCAAAAAAACAGAGGGTGAGGGATTCATCCATTGTGTAACAAGTGTGAACTGCTGCAGTGTAAAAGAATGAGTATCCTCCCCTCTCTCTTGTCACCTATTAGTGGATTTATTTGGCATGTGTTTCACTATATAGTTAAATCTTACTGCTTCGTGACATCATTGCTCACTTCATGATACCCATTCCCCAAGAAGAGAAAGATCTACTTTTTCCACATTATTTGATTCATTTTGAAGCAGCAGCCAAGACAGGCAATGAGTATGTGCCAATATGGTGTACTGGCTTGAGTGGACATCAGGGTTCAGTTTCCTACTTAGGCATGTCACACACTGTCAGCCCCAGAAAATCCCATAACAGATCACCCTAAGGTCACCATACATAAATCAGAAATGGCTTGAATGTACACAACAACAATGTGCAAAACAGTAACCATTTGTGTGTGTGTGTGTGGACTTTGAACCTTCCTCTGAAATCAGTACTTCTGTACCTGAAATCAAATCAGATGAACCATTGCTTCAGGCTTAACTAATGTCTTGTGGACGTATACTGAACAGTCCAGTCCTGACTGCAGTCTAAATATTGGAAGGATTGGAGAAATGACAATGGTGAAACAGACAAATTAGGCCCAAAGTATTTTATTTGCAACTGTCAGCATCCTATCTGAGAACACAATAATGTGTGTGTATATTAATAAGAATTACCATAAACAGTAATCATCTGGCCACTGTTTTACGTATTGTAAACATAATTGTTTTTTCTAAAAAGACAACCCTACAGATTGCCCCAGCAGTAACACCAAAAAGGCACTCCAGAATATAATATCTATGTAGTTTGCACAGCATATAATCACTGTGCGCACTGAGAATTTCACAAACATTCTTGTAAAGGGCACAAATTAAATGGGATCATACAATAATTACATGCTTATCTGTGCCCTCTAAAACACAGGGCTACTAATACTTACATCATTTTAAACATGTAGTCTGGCAAGCACACAATACCCAAAGAACTCTGGCAATGAAAGCCACTTGTGAGCACTTTTAGTGGTTGGCAACTGCAGACAATGTTCCCTTCGGGTGTGCTTCCCTCAATGCAAGCCTTATGCACTGGCATGCCTTACAGCACAAGCCTTGTACTAAACTCTCTTTCTTTTTACCTAAAATACTCTGCAAGCATTGAAGGCCATGCAGCACTGGAAGTACTCCAGAAGTGAACAGGCCCTACTTGGGACGTTGCTAAGCACTGAATGACCTGACCTCTGGAAACCTTATTCGCCTGGCATTGCCTCCTGGGAGTAATATTTAAAGGAAACGGTGACACTATCTCTGGGTCCTCCTTCTACACTGACTTCATCCCACAGAAGGCGCTAGTACAATGTGGGAAAGGAAGATGTGAAGAGAAAGACAATGTGTGTGAATCAGATACAGCAACACCAACAACTCCATCCCCTATAATGGAGAAAAAAGAGAGAGAAGAGAGGGACAGAGATGGTTTTCAGGCTAGGAAATGCCTTTGCCATTTGGCAACCAACAACATTAATCCATGAACAATTAAAAACTGAGGCTAAGATCCTACTGATGTGCATTATCAACACTGGCAATGGTTGCAGGTAGAAAAAGGTCATAGGCATAGTGGCCATGAAAGAAGGCAAGTAGTCCTCGTAGGTGACATTGGGAGGGAAAGATGCTGCCTCCAAGCACCATAGTTCTACAATATCCAGGCTCTGGGCTGTTCTGGGAAGGTGGCTTGGAAAATCACAAATGGATCAGGCCATTTTTCAAACCAACCTTCCCAGAACCTCTTTGGTTGGAAGACCCTCTTGGTATCCAAGCACAGTAGGGATAGTTTTCTTGGAGCCAGCATGTGACCCCTCCTGACCCCAAAGATCTGCAAGAAGTACACTATGTTGGCATTACAGACCATTAATGCACCAACAAAATCTCAGCTTCACTTGGAAGAAGAAAAGGGAATACAAAATGATATTGCAGGTTCAATTACAAAACAAGTAGTGGGTGTGTCACACACTCACCCCCTGAAAACCTTGTGATAAGTTTATTTTAGGGTTGCCATAAGTTGGAAACAACTTAAAGGCACACAATGACAACAAAGTGGACTCTCAGTATTCTCTGTATCTTGAACTTCCAGGCTAAAGCATAAAAACTACAAGCATAAACTACTTGGCAGAACCCATCAGAACTTCAGTTGACGAAGTAGATGTGTTCCTCGGCATTACTTCTTTAACAGACACTCTGATACCAGAGGCAGAAATGACATGGAAAGAATGAAGATAGGTTCCCACACAACAAAAAGGAAGAGCAGTTCAACATATTCCAATACTTTTTATTCAGAACTAAAAATAAGTGCATGTGAAATGAAACAACCAAGTCAGGTAAGCTTTGTATGAACAGACAAAAATATTTGGAATCTTGTAGGGACCACTTTAAGGTTTCTTCTAAAATAACTTCCTGGGATATTTTTGTTTCATTCACCAGTACCCACTTTCCTAATAATTTCCATTCTGGTGGCCAAACTTATAGATATGGTTTTTTTTTAACATGCTGGGGAGAGCTTGTGAGGCTTCTCTGCTCTCCACTTTTCACTCTCTGTTCTGCTGTCCACATATGATCCATTAGAGATTCCAAAGGCAGTTACTATTTACCTTGCCTGTTATAAGCAGACACATATGGCTACAACTGGATTGGCTAGAGCAGAGCCTTGCTCTTTCCCTACTCAAGCTTTATTGCAGTGTTTACTAGAGACATGATTTTGCAACTCAACATCAAAAGTTTGCATTTCTCCAGTCTTCCTTCACCTTCCTCCCAAAGCTGATGCTATTTAAAAATGTCTAGCTAGACAGAGGACAAAGATGAAAAGGGAATATGAGCAAGCATAAAAAGACTATAAAAAGAAGCTTCTTTTTCAGAAGCTTTATTAACTGAGGTATCCCTGTCATGCTTCTGATACCACAGGACAGCTGTTAATGTTTGGCCATGATGCTAAGAATCCTAGAATACATCTGCCTGAGGTCACACACTGCAAGCTATGAGATGCAGTATCACATTTTGCATTATTTTTCCTTTGCTCTAAAGCTGGTCAAGGAGAATATGAGAACAAAGTGTAACAACACCCATGTGGCAACCAGCACTTCTGACTGTTTACATATAGATGGTATGCAGCAGAAAACAAACAAAAAAATAGTGGGGGGAGAGGTATATAGCTACGCCCATGAGAAACTGTTTAGCTATATATTTTCTATGGGCATTTTTGGCCACTGTCACCATTTATATGTTGGCACAAATGTACAAGGCTCCGATATAATGGAATAAACTTTTATAGTAAGACTGTAATTAGCAGGCAAAACACAGACTGGCCATGTTCACCTTTAGTATTTGGGACTCTTTGAACTAGCAAAAATTCATACTTTCTTCTCACTAAAACAAAGACCCAAAAAACTTCTTTTTACACGAGTTTTATTTTAGAGCTTGTAGATTTATCTGTGGTGATTTTGACAAGAGCTTCAAGATCTAAAATACCACTTTAAGGAAAACAAGAGCAAGAAAATCACTGTTATTGGCATTTGCAATGCATATCCATGCTAACTAGCATGTTATCTTCAGCTCAGATTGAACCCACAACATTAATGGCACAAACTCAAATTAGGTACACCCTCTGAAATTCCCGGTGAATCACAAAATCCATGTAAGACTTAAATAAACAGTCCCATGAGCGTAATTAAACAACAGTTGTTTTCCGTAGTTTAATCACACTGATTTCAAATAATCCAGAACATTATATACACAAAAGGGTTAGGAGAGTAACAACAAATGCTGAATATTTAAATATAAGCCATACAATTTATTTCCTATTCCTTAAAGAAGAGATGTAGGAAACGGGTCAAATTACTACATCTGGTGTTCAAAATATTCCATTCGCGTAGCAGGCAGGAGAGGCGTGAGTGTGTGAAAAATAGGCTCCAGAATTCTTACAGCTATTGCATTTCACCACCTAATGCCCCTTTTCTATCACTGACGTTTTCATTAAGATGACAGGTATACATTATGTCACTGCAACAAATGACAGCATTGTTGGCTGTTAATAACTATGCTGAGTGGGTATGAAACGGCGACAGAAAAAAAGTCCCCGGGGACAAAGCCTCATTGTGATCATTAAACAATTATTGCAACATGAAATTAGACAGCGTTGTCATGCAATAGCTCTGTTTTACTGTGAGGGAAATGAGGGCAGCTCTTTTCAAACATATGGAACAACTCCAAGTAGACTGGGATTTCTTTAAGCCTTGCAAGTTGTTCCATAGCCTGCCACAAAATTTAGGTTATCACTGAGGAACAGTGTTATTCTGAACATTTGTAAAATTAAACACCTTGAAGGATAAGATCACAATACGTTTGTTCTGTTAAGCACTCCCCCCCCCCCCAAAATTATAAATGGACATTCTGTGACCAGATTATGTTTTTCTCATTTTTATGCTGTTCAAGAAAATTGGTGTGTTCGAGGGCACTCCTGCAGGGAATTTTTTTTAAAAAGGTACAAAAGCCTTTCTGAAAGCAAACAGCAACAGTATTTTTATATTTATTTATTTTACATCATTGCTTTTTGATTCTGTATTGGAGCATTTCTACAGAAAAGAAAACATAACATTTAAATCAAAAATATCCATTTCAGGGATGCTTATTTAAAAGTAATAATTTAATAATATAATAGAATATGCAATATTTCCTCCATCTAAATCCATTATCAACATTTTTCCTTTCTTGCCAAAAGTAAACTAAACCCACAGCATCACAGAGCTGTGCAATAATGAAAGAACAGAACTGAGGGAACTCTGCGTCTAAGACAAATTAATTTGTTACAGAAGATCACTCCATGTTACTGTTTACCCTATACACTGCCCTTCCACATCCACTGGCCAAGTTGCTGGGAATGATGGAAGTTGTAGTTCTAAATATCTGGAGATCACCAAGTCAGAAAAGGCTGCCATAGATTTAGCTAACAAAGACAAAAGGAGTCTGTAAACACAGATTCATGTCAGACTTTGATGTGGTTTAAAAAAAACACAACAACTAATAAAATAAATGGGCAAGTTGGTCAAGACTCAGTTTTGGCCCATTCCTTTCAATGGGTATACTCTAAACTTGACTAAATATAGATCCAAGCCTACGTCCCCTGTATTAGACTATTACGATATACATGTTAAAAGTCCTGGATACTAATCACAGCTCAGACAAGAGACAGGAAAATGACTGAAGATGTGGTACTCCCTGATGTTTAAACCAAAAAAGTCACAGATACCCACACTATCCAAAAAGGGGGCAAAAAAGTCCTGAAAGCACACAAGAGGAGGGACAAGAGAAAAAGGAGGGGTCTTACCATTCCTCCTTTGTCTCCCCCATCTCTTCCTCTTCATGCCTTCTGTTCCCTTCCATGCCTCTGCATCATGAGGCAGTGTGCCACAGGCTTCTTCATCTTGTGCCTCCCTCCCTGTGTTCAAAGTTCAATGGAACTCCACTAATCCAGAGAACTCTCAAACCTTGGTAGCAAGGGCTAGGGGTGCAGGACCCCTTCAAATATGGAAAGATCACAAATATCAAAGTGTGTGTGTGTGTGTGTCCTTGGGAAAGGGGGCCAAGGCATGGTTGGGGAGAACGGCACCTAGGATCCAAACCAGGTCACAGAAAGGAGAGGGAAGGTTGACATGGTGGACTTTCATCTCTTGTCCATCTGCTTGCTTGGATGGGGAAGGCAGTGGGAGAGGGTTTGTGATGCTAAGAAATGTGGCTTGAATCCACCCCTTGGCTGTCCGGGCAGCCACTGGCGGAGGGGGAGGAGGGAGAGCCCCAGAGAAGGGTTTTTAAAGGCCTGTGTGGCCTGATCAGGGCCCCCAAGAAGGAAGGTTCCCCCAGCAAAGAAGCGTTTGAGGTGGGGGGGGCAGGGGATGGAGAAACTCATGAATAATCAGATCTGTGAAAGTTTCAAATGTGGAGTGCCAACTGTAGTTGTGAATTTGTCTTACTAGATCTGAAGGACTGTAAAGGATCACAGTTGTCTTCTTTTACCTGTAAGCAAGAGGTGTGATTATGTGGCCTCCAGCAGTTGTTAGACTATAACCAGATTTAACCACGGAAACCAAGAGTGTGGAATGAAGCTGTCTTGGTGCTGAACTAGTGTCTGTTGTCAGTAATGGACTGGATGAGGGCAAACAAATTGAAGCTTAATCCAGACAAGACAGAGGTCAGTTGAAAGGCAGATCAGGAAATAGGGACTCTCCCTGTGCTGGATGGGGTTAACTCCCTCTGAAATCTCAGGCTTGCAGCCTTGGTGTTCTCCTAGATGCCCAGGTCTCAGCAGTGGCCAGGAGTGCATTTGCACAGTTAAAACTTGTGGACCAGCTGCACCCATTCCTTGAGATGTCTGATCTGGCTTCAGCGACACACACCTTGATTACATCTCAGTTGGACTACTGTAATGCGCTCTGCACGGGGCTGCCTTTGAAAACTGTTCGGAAACTTCAGCAGGTTCTGACCGGGGGCCAGTTACAGGGAGGAGCACATAACTCCCTTGTTAAAACAGCTCTACTGGCTACCTGCATGTTTCCAGGCAAAGTTCAAAGTGCTGTCTATAATCTATAAAGCCCTATACAGTCTAGGTTTGGGCTACTGAAAGACCATATCTCCCTGTACAAACCAGAGCCTTACGGTCCGCTGGGGAAAGCTTTCCCTCCATCTCGCCACCATCCCAGGATCCCCTAGTGAGGACATGGGAGAGAGCCTTCTCAGTGGCTGCTCCCACCTGCTCCCGCCACTCTTCCACAGGAGGTTAGGCTGGCCCCCTCCCTGCTCTCCTTCCACTGGCAGACTAAAACATTTCTTTTTGAGCAGGCATTTATACGAACAGGGGAGCTTTAGCTATTTATTAACTTGTTTTAAAACTGAACATTGTTTTAGCTTTTTATAATTTTCTCTGTTTTTAATGTTTTAATTGTTTTAAATGTTTTTAATTGCTAATTTATTGCTGGAAGCTGCCTTGGGTCTCATTTTGGGAGAGAAGCAGTATGAAAATATAGCAGATGAGATGAAATGAAATGAAATGGTAGGTGCTATACCCCCCACCACTTGGAGGATCACTGTAAGAGTTCCTGGCCCATGAGACTTAGGGCCCTTTCATACTACACCATATAGTGTTACGATTCTGCTAACTGCTATAGTCCCATCATATGGAATCATGGGTTTTACAGTTTATTGAGGCACTAGAGCTCTCTGGCTGAAAATTCCAAATATCCCTCCCAAAATGCAAACCCCAGGATTCCACTGGATAGAACCATGGCAGTTAAAGTAGAATCATAGTGGTATAATTGTGTAATGCAAAAGGCACCTAAGAGCCACATCCACCCACCGTGATAATGGTAGTGGGGACGGTATAGCTTTTACTCATATAAATGACTGTGTTTCAAACATTGAATTTTAGAGGGAGAGAAGTGCTAGTTTCTGTTCTTGCTTCCACAAGAAATTAAAAATATGGCTCTTGTATAAGTTTTATCATCACAGTAAATTTTAGAACTCAGGAAAATAAATATTTATCCAGTCATTTCTGTTCAGAAGCATCCCTATGCTCAACAGGTACTACACAGTTCCTCTGCTTCCAACCTAGCTCACAGTTCTTCAGAGCCCTAAGACTAAAGTCATCTTTCAAAGGCTATTTCACAATTGTGAGTGGATCCCAGAGCTTTGACAGAGAAACAGACACAGACACGCAACTCACACAACACCTTTCGATTGTATTTATTTAGCAACTTTATAAAAACTGCTTCCTGTTTTTTCACATTCATCCATAAAACAACCTCCTTAATCTGAATGCTGCTAAGCAAGTACAGAAACCTATTTTACATTCCCACTTGAGCCAGTCGGCCCCTCTCTAAACTGCAAACCCCAGGATTCCACAGGACATTGAAAGTGGAATAATAGCGCTATTACAGTCTAGTGCGGAAATGGCTTTAGAGACACCATTTTAGGAAAATGAGACTTCATTCGTGGTCTCTTTTAGCATTAGGAGATGATCCCAAACCAGATAAAAGATATATTCCAAACCAGATAAAAAGAATTTTGGCAACCTCTCTAATAATTGTGAATATGTATGAAACACATAATTTAGGATCTCCCCTATCTGAACTTCAGCAGCCTTTGCTAATACCAAAACAGTCTGAAAATCTGTTCTGCCTTAGAGCAGACCCTGTCTCTTGCTCTGCTTCCTGCTTTTAAGATTGTTCTAATGTTAAATGTGCAACTTGCCCACATAAAGAAATCTCAGGTTGAACTGTATGGCCAGGATAGGAAATAGTATGCCTTCAACGCTGTTGTCGCAGTCCAACTACAGCCCAATAACCCATTCTCCACCCTGATGAAGAAGTCATCAAACCACTGCAAGTGATCATGTAATGAAGGAAAACAGATAAGTAATATCACACAGTGTTCCCAAAGAGTATTTTCATTTCTCCCAAATTGATTTCCTTAACTTAATATAATTCAACAACGTACACACAGCCTTCCCCAGTAAACAAACAATAAGAATTCTATTGTCATAAAAATGAGGCAGCATATTATTTTTCTCTCAAAAGCCACCACACATTTTAAAAAAAGGTCAGATGGCAATTGCCACCATTGTCTATGACAGGTAAGTAGATCCAGTCCTATCAGAACCTGATATAAACAGAGATGCCTCAATATTGAGGCTTGGGTGCTTTCAGTGAGCATGCTCAGGATTGTCCATTGTAACTGGGAAGTAAAGAAAAGGTAGTAAACTGGGAAGCACTGGCAACTGCAATATTTCCCATACTCCCTTATGCTTGTCCCACAATTCTATCAGCTGATGTGCTTTGAGGGCACAGTGGATTTGTATTACTCTTGTAAATCTGACCATTCCCTCATGGAAACTGTGCAAGACTCTGCAGTACAAGACAACATGCTTGGCCTGGCTGGTATGATGTTGCCAGACAGCTACTTTGGTGCGTGTGTGTCGGGTGGGGGGATTTTGGCTGTTGATCTTCAAGTCTGTTGCAACTCCCACCTTGGATATTTTTTCCTCTTACCTCTTTAAAAAAAAAATTCCATCCACTTAAAGAAAGTTTCTGCTGTTTAATAATAAAGACAAGAATTCTTAGTATATTGAACAAATTGTTAAAATACAATTAGCACTTCACAACATCTTCTTTCAGGTGTAGAAGTAGAATTCTTGTACCTGTGAGCTGTTCAGGTCATTTCAATGGAAGAAACAAATAACCACTTGCTAAGTAATTTTCATAGAGATCTGTCCCTTGGTGAATTACTGGGGTGACCCAGATTGCTTACTAGACTTACTGGCTTCTAATAAGGTTGTGCTGCATTTTAATTGTGCCATATATAATTTCTACTTTGTGTTTTAACCAAATTATTGCTTTTAAAAATATTTTTGTGCAAATAATTGTTTATCTATATCTTTCTTTTAATTGCTTGTAACCCAGCTCAGATAAAGAGAGAGGTGGACTATATATTAAATAAATAAATCCATCCATCCATCCTCTCTCCTTTCCCTGACCTGCTTGGACCCTTGGTACCCACTGTTCCCACCATGTTCTTATGTCATAGACACACATGCATTTTGATATTTGTGATTTTCCCACTTTTGAGAGGATCCTGCACTCCTAACCCCAGTGAATGTGAAGGGCCGACTGTATTTTGATTTTGGTATATTCGAATTTCAACTCATTTGTCATTTTCTGCCACTATATTTACCATATTTGCCTGCGTATTAGATGCACTGGCATATAAGATGCACCCCATTTTTCAAGGAGTATCTTTCAGGAAATTTTTTTTTAGTTTCCTGGTCAGGCAAAAAGCAGAAGAGAGGAGGGGAATGAAAAGACTGCTGCACCAGGCTTCCCCCACTTCCTCCCTTCCTGTTTTGCAAGAACTACCAGCAGAGTCAAAATGCACAAGAGAGGAGGGGAAGGTAAGGACTGCAACACCAGGCTTCCTCTACCCCTTCCCTTCCCGTTTTGCTTGGGCAGGACGAACTGCTTTTGATCCCCCTCCCTTCCCTATGTATTTAGCATTACCATCTTTGCTGGTGTACAAGATGCACCCCATTTTCAGAGGGAAAAATGTGTGTCTTATATGCCAGCAAATATGGTAATCTTTACATTACAGGTAGGATAACCTGAATGAGTATTGGTCCTCCAGATATTTTTGGATTCCAAATTTATCATCTGGAGCCAGCATAACAAATAGGCAAGGATGATGAGAGCAGCATTCTATCAATAACTAAGTGGCTGCAGGTTCCTCACCACTCCTTAGCACAATGGTATAAGAAAGCACAATGATCCACTGAGAAGTAAGAAAAATGTCTTCTGCAGTGCTATTTGGTTTTAACTACATTATTTTGTTTGAGACAGAGGCCCTATAATCTTGTAACAATGGACATTCCTGCTCTATAGGAGGAGGAGCAGCAGCAATGTTGCTGCTGGAATTCATTTGATATAAACTCTGAAAATTACCATTCAGCTATTAATTCACCTGGTTAAAAATTCATTCTTTATATACAAAGCATTACATTATCAAAACTTACTATAAAATTCTACAGATCTTGGTTTATAAGGTATATATTGTATTTATCCCAGATTTGCACTATAGATTTATATCTGTTAAATAATCTTGAAAACGCCTCTCTGAGCGTTATTGCTACTAGATTCTGTTCAAACATCTACCTGTCTCTTCTCTCTCCTCTAATTTAGTACTTGGTCATCAAGTCAGAATTGTTTTTAGACTTTTTAGAAATTTGTAGTGTATTGGTGGCTGTTGAGTGGGCAGCATAATATGGAAAGGAAGGTTTTCAAAATGAGTATACATCAAAACATCTCTCTGGGACTCAGATGATGTTGTTGAAGTCTTGTTAATGTCCTGTTAAATTAAATAAAAATATTCATGGCACCATCAAAATAAACATTTTTAAGTAGATTGGAAAAGTTATATATTCATGACCTGAAGGTACACACAAGGCTACAGAAGGCAGACAGGGGTATTAAGCTTACATCTACCTCTTAAAATAACAATGGTTGCTTAGTTTCAAAGAACTCAGAAACAAGACAAAATACTTCATCTCCTCTACACTTCAAAATTACAGCTCCAGAATTTGCCCAGAGAAAACAATTCACATTCAACATTTTGCTTGTACAAAAGTCACCTGTTTTCAATAGCACCTGTTAAGAAATACAAATAAAAAAGATAAGTGGAACCCCTGGCAAACCTGCAGATAATTCAAGCTTCTAAAACACTTCAAAGCATAAACAGAATACTTTTCCTTAATTGCTAAACAGCATGTTCACACCCACCCACCCCAACAGTAAGTGAAAGAATAAGGCTTCTGGCTGACCCTGCTGCTTTTCACCAATATAGCCAGCAAACTGGGATTTAAGGTGAACCTGAAAGCTCCATCTTAAGGAATCCTGGGATTTATCATTTGGTGAATTACTTAAAATTCTTTGCTAGTAAATTCTAGTCCATTTTCCCAAACCCACTGAGAAGAGAGGGAGTAGGTATTAAATGAGCTTAATCCTGTAGCAGACCTTGAACAGAAAATTCTAGGCATTCCTCACTAAATTTGAATATTGTTTTTAGAGATATGAGAATATGGTTCAGACCTCTTAGATACTGAGGGGAGGGTTGGATAAGTCCATCATCTATTTCACAAGGAGGTGCACTTGATGATAAAATTAGTTTACACTGAATTTTGTCCTCGATTAGTGGCGAGCCATAATTCTAAATGAATAAATACTGCACCAGAACAATCCAGGCATATTATTCTGTATTATGAAACAGCTTGAGCAATATTCTTTGTGGTATAAGCCAGTTCAGATAAAGCCTACATCAAGTCCAGGGTTTAACAGCAGTAGGTGACAAAAGTGGTTTGCTCTCCAGTCACCTCAAAACCCAAGTTTCACTTTAGCCACTGCATAATCCTTATGAGAATGCCATAAGAATTGAAACAAATTCCATCATCTGGTAGGAAGAAGGTGGTGACTGGTTGGTCCATTGGTTGATTGGTTTTGTGTGTATGCATGTATACGGACATATACCAACCATCCCCCTGTAATCCTAGAAATCAGTCATTCAATTACTTCCTTTTAAGTTCGTTTGGGGGGAAAACTTTAATAAAATTAAAAATAAAGTAAATAATTTAAAAAGTCAGTTGTATGTAAAAAATATATCTCAAAAATAGAAAGGGAAATATTAATATATTAAATTGTAATTGAGTCTTTATGAATTCTTCTTTTTCTTAATATTTTTATTGTATACGAATATCTTTTAACATTTTTTAACATTCCTTCTTGTGTATTTCCTCCTCCTCCTCTTCTCTCTTCCTCTTCACTTCCTTTTCCTTTAATAATTACCTTCTCCTTCTCTTTCTTCTTCTACTTTTTTTCCTCTTTCCTTCTTTAAAGCTTTAATGTAGTTACCCTGGCTTTTTTATGTCCGGAGTTCAAGGCAGTTACTACACATACCAACTATATGAATCCAGTTTTCCTGACTCAAATGGCATTACGTTTACGCAGGCACCTACCAGCTTATAGACCTAAAATGGGGACAAGTGAATGGTACATATATGGAAGGGACACTTGGTAATTGATTCAATAGGTCTACTCCATTTGGAACTAAACACTGGATGTAAGTGGTACTACTTACAATGCCGTCCAGTACTTCACACTAAACATGCAAAGATCTCTAAGGAAGTTAGGGATGAGAATGGATTCTGAAGTTGGGATTTACATATACATCTTGATCTAAAAACCCTGTTCCCACTTTAGGTCTACACAGGCAAAGACAAATATATTTCACATATGTGAAATCTCTATTTATTTTTCATAGCTAAGCAATATCTGTTACTGAGTATTTATAGTGCCAATGCACTGTAGTGGTTAGAGATTGGTGAGGTCTTGGGAGACACAGGTTCCAGTTTATATAGAGCCACGGATACTACTGGGTGACCTTGGACCAGGTGAGCTTGCCTGGCTGTTGTGATGACAAATGGGGGAGTAAGAAAGCAACTATGCTGCCTTCAGCTCACTGGAGGAAAAGCAAGATTTATGGAAAATATATCCATCAGTGGGTGAAAAACATCAATTTGGAATGAACCCTGAGCTCATAATCTAAGTAGCATTAAAACAACCGCCAGTCCACTGACTCAATGAACTTATTATATATCTGTTTGTACCAATTTCTTAAGCATGCAATAGGTCTACTCTAGTCAGGACTAGCAACTGGATGGAAGCCAGTATATTCTGAAGATAAACTGGGTGAACTAGAAATCAATCCAGTCAACAAACAAGTATGTCTCTACTTAACATTTTAAGTTCATTCCCCGAACGGAAACTAAAATAATATCAGCAATTCTTTAGAACTTCACAGTTCATACGTTACAGCTAAAGTGCTGTATACTTCAAATGCTCAAAATAAGAGTTCTAATGTAATTAGCAGCAATGCTGACTTGGGGAGTGAGAGAATGAGGGCTAGATGCTGATTAATTATTATAAATCCCTTCTTTAAAATTATTGTATATGTTGCAGGCATTATCTTCTACAATGAACTGTGCCATACCAGCAAACAATTATTTTTATGAATTCTGTTGAAACAAAAGTATATTAAGAATGTAATTTTTGGAAATAATGACTGACAGGCAAACCTTCCTAATGCCCAAGAAATGAGATTTTGAAATGGGAGAGCTCTTCAAGTAAGTTCTTTTGTTCAGGTTTCTGTTGTTGTTCAGTATATGAAAGGTGCTCTAATTGTAAAAAAGCAAGGCTAGGAGATTACCAATTATTCCATGCTTTTAAACAAGGGAACTTTCGGTAGGTCAGACTTAGTCCGCACAGGAAAAATGAATAAGGCTCCTTCTATTCTGGCACAACCAATAATTTAAGGAATAATGTAAATCACGGCAAATCTCCAACTTCTGTTTTCATAGAACTTCTTTTTAAAATGTCTCTGGTTTCACATACAGAGCAGACCCCTGTTCAGCATCTCGCTGCCATGGTGTTTTTCTGTCTTGACAATTCACTTCCATGAACAGGCATGCAGCCAACTCAAATGAGACCCAGCGCAGTGAAAAGCCCTTCAGGTAAACAGTGTGATAAGCTAAACTGCAAAAACTAGACAATGTTTTTGGACTATGAGGCAGTTGCTATGGAGACAGTTGCTAATTAACTGCATTCAGCCAAGAGAACAAAGGGGTTTAAGGGCAGACAGGACTCAGTATCTTAGAGTGAGCAATGTATAACATCTTACGCAATCTGCACATCTCTCATATCTGAAATACCTGAGCCTCTGCTTCAGAGGCAAAATACCTTGAGGAACACTTGAATACTTCCTTCAACTTTCACCAGATCTGGTTCACTGGCAGCGGCTACCCATCAAAATATTATAAACATTGAACAAAAAATGTATTTGGGTCAAGAGTGCTTTAAGACATTATTTAGGTTCATTTCAAAGCAACATCTTGCTCTTACCCGAAAACTGGGGAAGCTGCCCCCTCTGGGAGCAAAACGGTAGTAATCCCAAACAGTAATAAATTTAAAATGCCAGTTTTAAAGCAATGTTGTACTGCTTTGGTGAGGCTTCCACTTATATTTTGGTAATTACATTCTTAGCCTTGAAAATAACAGAGAACATTTTTAAAAGTTCCAAAATAATGTAGTTGGTAGTTGTTCGTATCTGTGCACAGGAAACCCAGACTAAAATCCGTGTTATTCCATGATGTTGATTGAGTGGCAGAGAGTCGGTGAGTCCTTTCACGCTACGCAAATATAACAGGACAATTCCGTCTTGACTGCCGTGGCTCTGTCTACAGGATTCTGGGATCTGTAGTCTACTGAGGCCAAAGAGCTGTCTGCTGAGAATTCTAAAAGTCCTTCCCTAAACTGCACCTCCAAGGATTCCAAAGGATGGAACCATGGCAGTTAAAGTGGAACCACAGCAGTATTATTTTGTAGTGTGAAAGTGCTGAAAGTCTCAGCTTTTGTTATAGGGCCACTACGAGGACGGAATGTGAAACCCTTTTTATTCTATCTTAAGTTATTTGGAGGAAGGCCATTATGATAGAAACAAATACATAAAACTGATTTTAAAATTTTTATTCAATTTGGCAGACAAATAGTTCGACAAATCTGATATTGCAGTCAAGGGATAGGGGAAACATTCCAATGCGGTCACTGTCCAAGGCCTTTTCCACACAAGGCACGAGAAGCAGTTTACGCTGTTTGTTTCATGGCATATTTAAATAACAGTTTTCCTTCATTGTTTTCTGCACCCCCGCCCCCCAATTTGAAGCGTTTTCCTGTGGAGAAGTGTGTGTTTATGCATCCACACTACCTCCTCGCTGGCCACTCCCCTGGCTCCCCTCACCCTGCCACGGTGGCTGCGATTGGCTGTTTTTTGGGGGTTTTTTTGGAGGGGGATGGTTCTGTTTGTGCCCACCTACGTAGGTATGTACTACATGCTACGTACCTACTTTTGGCCTTACAGCCCACCCTCCACTGCCCACCACCGCACATTGGTGAGGATGTACGTTTCTGTATCACTACAAAAAACGGAATCGACTTTGATGTCAGAATGTGAATCAGATTTTTCTGGGTTTCAAATACCGCACCTTCCCACCACGTGGTAGTGCATTAACAGCAGATTCCATGCAGAACGATGGAAAATAACGCAAAGCTACTTTGCTCTCAGGTGCGGAACAATACAACACTACAACGCAGTAATCCACGGTAATGACCCCGTGCGGAAAGGGCCCAACTGTAGCAAGACAAATTTTAAAGAAGCCATTTGACAACATGTTAGGATCTTCAAAGCGCAGGCACTCAAACCTTGGACTATAGGAAGCCCTTCCTAACTAATGCCAAATGTCTGGTTGCTGGGGGCATTCAGCACATGCTTAATTATTATTCTTACAGTATGTTGTTTTTGAGCAAAACAGAATATATATTAATAAACAATTATTTGACACATTTAACAGATGCTAGAACACCTGAACAGACACATGAACGGATTTAAAATACATATTATTAACAGTACAATATAGTATTATTGGTAGTTCATTTCTATCACATTGCCTTTAGTCCTCAGAGTTGAAGCAGTGGCAGTTGTTGGATTGTATGTCTGTGGGCTGGTGAATATGCCAGAGGTTTTAGTTTTAACTTTAAAAGAGATTTGCAGGGTGCTGAACCTATTTTTGAAAACAGGGTTAGACACATGTGGGCTAGCACTTTTATAAGGACCAAAATGTGAAGTGGATTCACCACTCCATTGATGGCCACCACTGCAGTGTAGGGAGTGAAAAAAAGGACTCTGAAACTTAATAAATGCCAGCAGACCATGAAGCATTTTGATTGGTTTGCTTGCAGATTTTTTGGGGGGAAGAATCTGACTAAGAGGACACAAGACAAGGAGTACTCTCTATCTAATCAGCAGAATTCCTAATGTTCTTCAGGAATGGTTGAAGACTTAAAAAATGTAGCGGGTGGCACGCACCATCCGTTCTGCTTAGCTCTTTCAATACCACCTGTAATTGGCTCCACTCATCCAAAGTGTTTCCTATCAGCTCTACTCCAGTTCACCACTGGCACCTACTCTTCTTAGTAAGAAGAGCTAAGTGGAACCAAAATAGTCAGAAGCAGTCTTGATTCAGGAGACTACATACAAAAGTACCTCAGTTTCATTCTTCGCTATGCACCTCTAGAAGCCTCTGGCTTCTATGATGAAACTTACCTTGATTTAGCTGGAATCTTCTTAGCTTCTAAGGCAATCACCCAAGCCCAAATTACCACTCATATGCCTCACATGTACTAAAATATTCCTTGCAGAAGAAAAAAGTCTGCTTTCACTCTGCTTCTTTGGGGTTTGCCTATAGGTACTGTCCATTAGTATTTAGCAAATGGGCAGAGCATGGAAAAGTTACTGCAGTTCTCAGAGTCGCTTAGACAACATAGCCAGTTCCCAATTTGATGGGAGTCAGAGGAGTTACAGTCCAAAAATATAACTTCCCTATGTTCTTGGAGGGGGAAACAGGAATCTGAGCAATGGTGAGCCTAGACATTGCCAGCCCAGCCCACCTCTCCACAAAATCTAATTTACCTTGCTACCACTAAAATAAATGAATGGACAGCTGCAGTCCAGTCAGCAGACAATATGACATCCTTTTGACCCTATCCATCATCACGAGGAATGGAACAGGTGTTCTAGCATTGGCTGTGGGTGCAGGCAGACAGCAGGCCCAGTGAACCCCATTTGTACACCTGTATCATCCAGAAATTCAGAATGAGTTCCAGACACCATCAGCCAAGGCAAAAACAAGGAGTAAGTTGTCAATAATAGTTTTTTTTTTAAGAACTAGGTTTTTTTTAAAAAAAAAAAGTCCACATGCATTTTGCCCTTAAGACGACAGTTTGACATGCTGAGCACAAAGATGTCCTCGTGAGTATTGAGTTTCTACTATGATGGAATATATCCATCTTTTCATGAGCTAATTCTTACTCTCGTTTTGCCTTTGGGACCTGTATAGCAGCATTGTGTTTTCCTGTGGAGAGCAGCTTTGTCTTCATTCCTCTCCAATATGCACACTCATTCCTCCTTTTATGATGTCCGGCTGGGATTAACACAGCAGAGCAGGCTGGGTTAGAAATCGGCTTGAACGTCAACCAAGAGCTCCTTTCAAAACAACTTTTAATCCAAACATTAAAGGAATATATCTGCTTATTTGTTTTAAGGAAATAAGACCAACAATCTCATTTTTATCACAATGCCTTTGGTTTTCTATTACTTCAGTGGGCAGAAATAAAATGTCCTAGGGAATCAATCTACCTACCTACCTACCTACCTACCTACCTACCCATCCATCTATCCATCCATCCATCCATCCATCCATCCATCCATCCGTCCATCCATCCATCCACCCACCCACACACACACACACACACACACACACACGCACACACACATTTCTTTGAATTTATTTATACTTCCATGCCCCTTCTGCAACAAGGGTATATGTGCATTTGTTTCCTCCTATGAGAATTTCTGCATACATTTATCAATCACTTGCACAGTTATTTGTTCCTGTTCCTACCAAACTCTGTGTTAGGCTAACTGTGTACATTTCCTGAAGTTTCAAGAAATTCATTTTGCACTTTAGAATCCTAACCTGTGAATAAGCCTTATTAAAATTCTGTGCACCTACTCCAGGGATGGGTAAAGTGAAAAGTGTTTCCAGATGCTGCTGGACTACAACTGCTGGCATGTCTCACCATTGGCTGGGCTAAGCAGAGCAGATAGAAGGTGAAATCCAGCAACATCAAGAAGGCTTGAGAACGCACACCTTGCCCTACTGAAAGCTTGTGAACTGTCATGCTCACATTACAGTTTGCAATGTCTTACTTAAATATACTACTGCAAGTACAAGGTCACAAATGGTTACTGCGCACAGGTTCTAAGGGTGGATCTTGGCACTGACAATAAAGCAACTATCAATGTCACCGAAGCAGTGTGTCTAAGAAGCATCTCCATAGCTGTTTTGTATGCAGACACTTGCATGCAAGTCTAGTTCTCAACCACAGCAAGACCGGGTAACACTCTTCCTGCAACCAAATCAGACTTTAGATGCTTGTGTAAACTGTATGTATGGCTTTTCTTCCTTTTTTTGGAGAGATGGTTAGGCATTTGAAGTAGATTTTTGAAAAAATAAATCTGCTTACCTATTCTAAAATAATGGTGTGAGATGATTTCCCACACAGCTGCTCTTGGGCTGATGAATCCAGAAGAACCAATAGCAGCAGGGAGCAAGATTAGAGGATAATCGTCCTTCAGTGGTTATCTGAAAATTGCTTAAATACTTATGTAAAGGTGATATTCTAACAGATGCAACATGTCCTGCCAAAGAACTTCTGCGAAAGGGTGGCAGTATATCCAAAAATCATGATAGAAAGTTCTAAAGAGAATACACATTTGAGTGGGGTTTTCAGGTCTACAATAAACAACTAAATCCACAGTCCAACATCATTTTTATATGAACACGAAAAGGCAAAGCTGCACTATTTACAACACTAGTACTGTCAAACTACTGTCCAGCCAGTCTTCCAGACCATGAAAAGTGTATGAAAGAGGTAGATGGAGACACTGCAGACCTCCCACTAGAGTGGTGTGCATTGATACATAGTCCCCAAGAGAGGGAAAACAAGTAATATGGCTAGAGCTGTCCAAAACACTTTCTTTCCCTGTGCATAAAATTTTATGGTAAAGAACTACTGACTTGTGGTACTTATTTTCTACTGTAAATACAAAACATCCTTATGAAATATTTGCAAGCCAGACTGTGATCCAACTCTGGATTTTGGAAGTTAGGTCAACATGACTTTTAGTCTTTGAGAGCTTCCAAGATAGTAGGAAAAATGGGATCTCTCTACCAATTCCATTGGAAAGCTCATTCTCTGTCATACTCAATCTTCCTGAAATGGTCAAGTTTCCAGACCAGAGGCCGCAGTACCATACACTGTGGGTATGAACATCAAACTCAGGTGTTGCCTTATTGCACTCATGCATCCAGCTTCAGAGAGGACTTTCTGACAAACTATACTTTTTCACGATAGCCAGACCAGAAAACTGTGGGGTTTAGTGCCTGCTGAAAAGATGAATAAAGCAGCCCTAGCTTGTAAGAGGAGCCTAAACTACACTGTCACAATGTGTCTGTGATGGGCCATTTCCACACTAGATTGTTATAGTGCTATTATTCCGCTTTCAACATCCTATGAAATCCTGTGGTTTGCAGGTTAGGGAGGGGCCTCAAGGCCATGGAAATGGCCATGGAAAACTAAAGAGGATAAAGCTTGGACTTTTTCTGTAAAGCTAGATGCACAAGGCTGTGGAGAGCATACTCTAGCTCCTTGTTCACACTTAGCCTGACAAATCAGGATGCATCAGAATGGGAGTGTTGTACCTGAACTAGAACACTGCAGGAATTTGCAGCAATGAGGTTTCTTTTCTAGAATTTCATTAGGCCATCTGCATCTTGTTTGCATTAAAGAGAAACTTCATCTGTAATGTTCATCAGATTTCTACTACCCCCCGCAACAAAAAAGTCCTGCTTCCCTTGCTGAACGCTGATACTAATTTCCCCTAACACATTTAATACATCTCAACAAAATATTTAGTTACCTTATTTTCCAGGTCTCATAACTATGACACTTGGAAGACCAGCTCTCTATAAATGCTATGCTTTCTGCAACTAACGGTATAACAACAAAACAGTGAAATTAACCCCAGCAGGGAGAAAATAATGCCTGTATTAGTTGAATTTAAAACTCAACTGACTTTTAGCATATGTGAGTGTGATATTTTAATGCCCATAGTTTTTCCCAACTAAACAAAAATGAGAATTGTCTTTATGTGCATTCTTCCACAAATATAAATAAAGGGAGAAAGCTCCATAATTGTTCAAGTTTGTTGTCATTATAGGTGATGCTCAAGTGGCTAAAGTAAGCCAGCTGTTCCCTTAAGGCCTTAAAGTCATGACTCAGCCAACCATGAGCAGAGTTTTTTCCCCCTTTGTGAAGGGCCCAGCACAGGGCTTTCCAAACAGTGTGCCGCAACACGTTAGTATGTCACCTGAAGTGTGTAGATGTGTTGCCTACAATCCTGGAAATGTATATTATTATCTATAAATCATATATTTTTAAAAATATATGAAAGGTTTTCATGAGATATATTGTGTCCATATACATTTTGTGATCACAATTTATATATATGTCTGCATCTCTTATAAGGGGTTAGTTTAACCTCTGGTTTGCCAGTAAAACTGAATTACTGTGCCACAAAACGATGTATGTCTAAAAAAGTATGTCACCAACATGAAAAGTTCGGAAAGCTCTTGCCCAACAGATAAGACTTCTATATATCTGAAGGACTGTATTTCCCTATATGAGGCTGCCTGAGTCTTCAGTTCTTCAGAGACCTTTCTTTGGGTCTCATCACGCACTGAGGCAACTTTGGTGAGGACATGAAAGAAAGCCCCTCCACTGGCTGCATCCATCCTCTTCCAAGGGAAGTTAGCCTAGCCCTCATTCTCTACTGTTATTTAACTTGCAGGCAAAGACCTTCCTATTCAAGCACAGCTTCAAGAATTAACTAGCTACTTAAGAAGGGACAAATTGTTTTTAATTTGGTGTTTATTTTAAACAACAATTAGTTTAACTGTGTTTTTTTAATACTGCAACTTTCTGTGTTTTTAATTCTACTTGGTTTTTTAATCATGTTGTAAGCTGTCTGAATTTCCAGTCCTGACAGGAAAAGAAAGGTGTTATTTAATTCTTTATTTTTAAAAAATTAAAATGTATCTCATTCCCTGCATATGTCCACATAAAGCCAGTAGCTTGGGAAATTAGGGTGAAGTGGAAGAATATGTAATTCCCTCCCTTCGCCAATTCTATCCAAGTCTACATGCTCTACTTGCTGTTTTCTAATGTGCCCTAAAATTAGTACTTAATGTCAACAGTAATATAAGGGGGTGGAATGACATAAGAAAAAGCAGTCACCTAAATCAGCTACCTGGAAATTTCGATTATGCAAACATTTAGCTCATTGATGAGGACTTTGATACCCAAGTAGGCAGATACAGCAACCCTATTATACATTGGTAAGGTATAGCAGATAGCGTATTACACTTAGAATTGGAAAGACCTGGATTCAAATCCCTGCTCAGAGATGAGCAATCTTGAGTTGAGAAAGCTACTCATTCTCTCTCTCAGCTTAAATCCAACATAGGATTGATGTGAGGATAAAAGTACAATGTAGGGGGTAAAGAGACTATTATGCCCACTGCCTGATCTCCTTAGAAGGATGAAAAGCAATGATAAATTATCATGCAAAGAGTACAATGGTCTATACTGAACAATCATAGGTTTGCAAAGTATGTTTAGATAGATTTGTGTACTGTAACTTATCCATCAGCTACCATCAGAGAGGCCTCATCACTGGGGTATATTTTGTGTATGTTGCTGTGAGACAGAAATTGCAAGACTACATCTTTGTACAATGATTGCAATAACAGTTGGATAAACATGCAACCCAATACCTCACATCTGGTATTTCATCTCCTCCCATACTACTTTTGGATTTAGATATACTTGTCCTTAATGCTGTGCAAACTTTATGACTTGTGTTTTTATAGAGGCTGTAATGAAAACGGAACTTCATCAAGTTAAAACAACAAGGAAAATCGTATGCATTTAGCAGGAAATAGGAAAAACAAGTTTATTTAAAGATCTCCCTTCCTTGCCTGTTTTAAAGAAAACAACATACAGAAAATTCTGAATATGAAAGATGATTTTAAAATGACAATGCCTCACAACAGTAATGAAAAACATGGGTTTCTCAAGAGTTGCATTTTTATTTGACGAATGGAAACATGATAATTGAGTTCAACAGTCAGGTTCAAGAGAAACAGATTACTAGCAGTCAATCCCTTCTCTATACAACATTACTCTCTGCAAAATGAGCACACCTTCTTGATGCATCATAAAGGTCCAAATAACATGATTGATACAGATTTAGGGGTGAAATATATTATGCCAACTAGCAGTTCATTGACTGAGAAGTAAGTTCAAGAGAAACTTGTTTCCAATTGTCACCTATAGCAGAACAAAGCTTACCAAAAATGTGATTGTCAAAGCCCTACAAAACTCCCCACCACCACCACCTATGGCTGTATAATCCTGCAAAAATCCCTCTCTCATATGCATTTCTCAAGTTTATATAGTTTGGATATACTGCCTGCTGCAACACTAATCTGTAATTCCTTGCCAAATACAAACTGCAAATCAAATCAATTTTTTTAAAGCAGAACATGCAGATATTGGAATGAAGCAACTTTTCAGTGCTGTGAAACTAACTCGGGGGAAGCTAATGATGAATGAAGGCTGCATTTTACAACACAGAGAATTTTGAAGTCTTTATGTTTCCTACGTTTTCCTGAGACATGGACAGGCAAGCAGCCTAGCAATAAGCGAGTTCACAGGAATCACTAGGAAAAAAACAAACTGCCAACAAAAAAGGCCAATGCATTGAGCTAACTACACATATAGATAAAGCCAGTGTTACTGGGTGACAACATCACTGAACCCTAACTATTGCTTTTTATGAATGAGAAAAATATCAAAAGTAGAGCTAAGCATTTGTTTTAAATTAATTTTTTCTTCTATCAATAATTTTTATGACACAAAGAATGATACTCATAAAAGATTCCTTCATAGAAGAAAGGTAACTTCAACAGATAGATTCAAGAGGAACACTTTTACTCCTGAGGTTGCTGATAGATTTTATCAATTAATGACTAGAGAATTGCTATCAATTAAGAGTCAGTCACTTCTGACTGCCAAACCTGCCAAATTTCTTCTGGAACGGGAAGATTAAACATTATCTGGAAAAGTTTACCTCTTCCATGTGCTGTGAGTTTGAGGGAAGGCAATTTGTATGAATTGGCACGTGCCAAAGAGGTATCACAGAGCTGAATACTTTCGTAGACAGCAATAACTAGACTCACTGTAGGAACTAAATTTATGCAAAGAGTGACTTAGCAAATTAAGTCTACGGTTCTACTGTAGTTGGTACTGATGAGCTGATTTAAATTGTACTTTTCCAGCTGTAACTGAGATGCCTAGGGCTGCACTTAGGGTACTGAATGCAAACCTTTGTTCTTCCATTGATCTATAGCTCTTCCCCTCAAACTGTTATCTGTCACTGCCCACCATAATAACTACATTGCTTTGTCTGAAAGTGCTCTTACAGGGAAACAAAACTATTAGAGCAGGTGCAAAATGGTGGAGTCTGTATCAGGTGGGATCCACATCTGGCCTGCCTGAAGCAACAATAATTGCTCACCCCATGCAGACATTCTGCGCTCCATTCCCACAATGAGAGATCAGCTGCTAGGTCCAAACAAGCAGATCTTGGAAAAGTGGCCATGCTGGTTGAGGGATTTTGAGAATGGCAGTCCAAAAAGTAACTTTCCCCAGCTCTGCTAACAAATTGCCAAGTATTTTATGTCCATAACTGGCAACCAACTGTGTCACGAAAGAACTACATGATCCAAGCTGTATTATATGGCAATATTTCAGCCATTTCTGTGATCACAGCCACATTTTCTCCATCAGCCTTGATCATGCAGATGTGCACCAGATCCACCCATACAGGAACGGTAGATTCCATGTATGAACAGGCCTCACTCATGCCAGAAGAGTTTTACCAATCCCCAAAAACTCTCTCAACCTTAAAGGAGACTGTGAATTGTCCAAGTCACATTTTACCAAGCTCATCCTCCAAACACTCATACTCAATCAACCCCCTAATGCCAGTATCACTCCATTCTCTATAATATGCTGCAGACTCGCTGATCAAAGATTACAGTGGTTCCTCTACATTCGCAAGGGTTTAAGGCACAGATGCTCACAAAAGTGGGGAAAATGCAAATAACTCCCCCTCACAATCCCCCTCCCATTTCCTTGTCTCTGGTCCTGGCGGAAGGAAAAAGACAAAGTAAAGAGCTTACCAGTACTTCTCCCTCAGAGAAGAGCTAAGTTCTGGTGTTATAAGTACTTCCGGTTGCCATCTTGAGAAAGGAGGGTTAAGAGCAAAGAGAGCACCTGACCAATTAGCTGCCATTACACAGCAGAATTTGTAGCCACACGGCAGAGAGGACACACCTCCAGCAGTGTGAGGGGCCCTTTGCTCACCCAAAAGGAAAAAAAATGTCCATTTCAAACACAAGCCTCGTAAGCCTGGGGTGAGGAGTGAAAAGGAATGAGGGAAGTAGAATGGGGCATGGGCGCAGGGAAGGCAAGCACATGTCTCACAAGTAATCATACCCGTGAATCCCGTGAATATGGAGGGAGGACTGTATTTCAACCAGAAAAAGGTGCAATATGATCTCTAAACTTTTATTCATGGATAGCTGTCAAAATATTTGTTTATTTACTTTATAGCATACCTCTCTCCCAACATGGAACTCAAAGTGGTTTACAATATAGGTTAAAACAAAATACAGCTAAAATTACAGTATGCCCCTCAAGCTCTTTGAAAAATACGAAACACTGTGGTAAATAAACTTCCTATGCCAAAAAAAAGGGTTTATTGATTATTATTATTATTATTATTATTATTATTATTATTATTATTCCACATGGTATCTAATACACTTACAGTGTTTTGATTTCAGAGTCCTCAGAGAACAATTATGCTATTAAGGCCATAAGACTCTATTATAAAAGTCCTCAAAAACATAGCATGGGTTCAATAAATCCTCAAACGCTACAAAGCAGTGCTCAGCTTGAAGAACGAAAACATGAGTTCACTGAGTGAGAGAGAGTCAAGATATAAATTCTACTAACCATCTGCATTTCCCCCGGGGACGAACCCCAGCCCCAAGTGCCTTAGAATTTTGACAGTACCTTCAATCCAAGCTCAGCTACAATCTGTGCATTTAATTGACATGATATAAAAACACCACCAAAAGAATGATTTAAAACAAACCAACCAACCAAGTACAGAAGTTCTACAGCACTAACAAAACAGAAATGCATCCAAGATACTCTCCCCAGTCACAGTGATACAGTAGCTTTCCAGCGTTCCGACACGCAAGACCCTTTTTTCAAAACTTTACCACAATTATTTTGCATTTAATGTTGAGTAATCCGTTCTGATACAGCTTGCTCTGTCAAAAATGGCTGAACATATAAATCTGCTGGTAGCACGCCCATGTCAGGGAACTAAGAAAAAAAGAAATACTGCTACAGACGTCTTAATGATCTATCAAAAGGCCTCTCATGCCAGAGATGCATTTCAAAACTTAATGAAACGCAGGAGGGAAGGAAGGAGAATTTGTGGGGTGGACAACATTTTAATCACAGGCACACACTTTTATACATTCATCTTCAGGGAATGTAGCAGCCGCATTAAACTAATTTCCTCTAATTTTGCAATGAGACCTCCACCAATCATTTAAACAATAAAGAAAGGAAAAAGAGGGAAATATCCCAGGATGAAGAAAGGGAGCCAAGGGAAGGAAAGAGGGAAACTGTAGTTTTTGATATAAATGAAAGTGGAAGCATTGGGGGGGGGGGGCTGGAGGACTGAATCCAGCCAGAGAAGAAAGGCCTAGAAAGTTCCTGCCAACAGCAGCTGAGATGCTTCATCACAAGCCTATTTTTCCAGACATTATGTTTCATTTGGCTTCAAGGGTCACATGACAGCTGCAAACTAACGCCTTAAGGTCTGTTTCTGCCTCTCTGTGACACTGACAAGCTGTGAGAGACTCCAACACCACAGAAAGAATTTTTTTCCCCCTTGTTTCCATTACATCATCCAGCCAGTACTGGGGGGAGAAGAGGGGGGTACACAGCTGGTGGCAGCTGCAGTACCATCTGCTTTCCACTTACAGTGCATGCTAGTTTGCTCTGCAGATTCCAACTGAACCTTTCTGGGGAAAAGCCTGCCTCTCCAGACAAAATACCCCATTGTGCGAAACATATTTGTAATTGTGGTGGAATAAGTTACTCTCCACTGCTCAGAAAAAGATTCATCAGGTAAGGATTCCTGATGGCTCACAGAGCCTGACGGCACAAAGGACAAAATCGCTAAACACTCCGAGATTAGGGGAGAATAAAGAGCTAAGCAACAACCTGCCATCTGCTTTCCACAATGCAAAGAGCCAGAACTAAAACTCTACAGTCAGCAATATTTGTTTTTGTTTTTTTTGAAAGGGAAGAGATTGGGGGAAGGGAAAAGCAGCTTAAGTCTCCAAAGTCAAAGATTAGCTGGAGCAACTTGGGAGAGAACAAAAAGTAAAAACAACTTATCCCTAGATGGGATAAACTTCAAATATATTTATGAAATACTGTCAGCAGATCTGATAATTTATGGCAGCCTAGGTTGGAAGGAAAGACTTTGCAGTTGCTCACCAAAATTGACTGTGGAAAGTCAGCAAAGTTCACAATAAGCTTTTCACAGTGAAAAACGTGATCTATCCCTTGATCTCTTACAAAATACATTGCCAACTTGCAAGTTCAATTTAATTTTTAAAAGTGCTTTACATATTCATTAACCATCGATACTGAGTTTCAAAAAATTTAATGCTTTTGGCAAAGACTTCAGAACTGATATAAAGTCTCACTTTATCAGTTCTAAAAATCACTTCAAACACTCTTTAGTGAAATCGTCAACTCGCTCACAGACAAATAGGAAAAATCAATAAACGAGTGCACATGAGTTTGGTCTGACATGCACTATGTTGCCCTCTTTGTTCGTATGCTACAAAACTGATCTCCTTACACTTTTACAGCAGACCAAACCAGTACAATTGTAGTCTTTCCCATCCCAACTGCACCAGCCCCATACACAGAATCACACAGTGACTTCAAGCAATGCCAAACTTTCCTCAAAATGGCGGGAATTGCACAACTTACCATACATTTTGCCTTCATCAGACAATATGATTTTCCTTCTTCCACATGGGGGATATATAGCTAGTGCCTCCTGAAAGCTTTGCTCAATATCTGGACTCCAGACACCTTCTGCGTCATTATCAATAGGTTTATCTGCAGAATCACTCATTCTTTCAATGTCCTCGGCAGGACTCTCACTGCCGCTCCAGCTGCTGGGCTCAATGGTGACGGCTGGTTGCTCCAAGCCTCAGCCTGGAAGCTTCAACAGAATAAATCTAAAAGAGAGAAACATCAAAGAAACTGTTTCAGCTGAATATTCCCAGACTAGTTTTAGTAATCAGTAGTACCATAAATGCACCAACTGGGATTATGGGTTATAAAATCCCAAACACGGAGAACTATCTGAATATAAGTTAAATTCTACTTTCTTAAACCAAGCTACAGATTATGTTCTTTAATTATTTAAGAATAAACAAAGATTTTAAAAATAATATTAATGCAATTTTGGGGCATACGTAATCTAACAAAATATTTAATATATTTATTAACGCATTGAAAAATTGAATCCCTCCCATTTACTTTATTCTAATTACAGTAATTTCTAGAAGGTAATATTCAATTCCTATTAGATATAATGAAATTATTATATTTTAAAATGGTTATTTTAATTCATTTGAGCTGCCTTTGGAGTTTTGACACAAATGGAAAATCAGCACACCATTCTTCCCTTTTTTGACTTATGTGAATGGCACAGTTTGTGTGTGCAGAAACAAAAAACGGCCAATATTTTACAATCAAACGCTCTCTCAAGAAAAAAGATAACTAACCTAGATTTTACAGCCCACTTCAAAGAAGTGCCTGCCATGCAGAAGGGGGGGGGGGATCTCACTTCCAGATGCAGAATCAAACTAATGTGAGATAATCTGCTAGCACCCGCTAAAACCACTTTACCCACAGACTTACTTCAGTATGTCTGTTACATTTGAGGAAATGTTTGGCTGATTAAAAAGGGGTGCTCTAGGCAATGAGAATGGGGTAGGAATGTGTTTTTTCCTTCCTTCAAGGCAGAGGATAAAAAAAATTGAAATGTTTTATTGGGCCAACTTGATTTGAAATACATAATATGAAAGAGACTCATCCGACATATTAAATACTACAAATCAAAAAATCTCTCTCCCCGGGGTTATATCTTCCTGGGAGGATATGAGAACTGGTCATGTTAATATGAATTAAGCTCCTAGAGCTCTTTGAGCCACTGCATTTACCCAGATCTCAAAAATCACTTTTCCTTCTTCTCTTTCAAACCATTGCAAGCCCCCTCATGGACAGAGTTCAACAGCAACTCTTGCATGTTTGTGGGGTGCCTGAAGTAGAACTACAGCCAAGGTAAACTACCCTGTGGAAATAAGTTATGAACTGAAGAGAGCTTTTAACAAACTCCATATTTGCGTGACTATTGATATGGCCGACCAGGAAGCGAGTTGACAAGGATGTAAGTTCTTGTGTTCCAACAATTAAATGACTTCCATTTCTTGCTAGAAGTCTACTACTTAGTTAACCACTCCAAGTTCAGCACCATCTACCAGGAGGTCAATCCATTTGATAGTATTTTTGAAATGCTTAACTTTGGTGTTTTGCCAGAGTGTGAAGAAATGTTCCAGGAAACACTTTTTATCTGCCAGTTTTAAAACCTGATTGCAGTTTCTCACTTGGAGTGATGATAAAGTATTCTGGATTGTGGCTCAGTATTCTTAAAATAAAAATACAGATAAAATACATCTCAATTTAAATCCCAAAATATACAAAGAAATACTGGTATGTTGGACTCAGTCTATATGTGTCCACATGGACAAAAATACTGCATTTAGCTTGCAAAACTAGAAAGAAAATAGTTTTGAAATCTATCTGGATGGCTCTGCTGCTAAATTCAAAGTCAAACGTAGATGAATGGCTTCACTACTATAATTAAGTTAGTTCTGTTCAACAAGACCTCCTTTGAACCCACAGCAGATGCCTAAAAATCTTTAAAATTAACTAATGTATTTAATTAACCAACTTAATGTATATTCCAAATAGGATTATGCAATCTAAATATTTCCAGAGTGACCAGCATCTTATACTCCTATGCTGTTGTACAGGCATATCTCAGTTAGCGTAGCCTCTGACAAAGCAGCTCTTTCTTACAAAGTCTTTTTCCATCCGCCAGACTGGAGAAACTCAGACACTCAGTTGACAGATTGCACCAGCATGTCTGCAGTAAACAGTATTAACAAAGCCTGATCTGGGAAAGAGCGGGGTGCTTCTTGGTCAATCCTACTCTAGTTGCCTCTGCCTGCCTGTAACAGGCAAAGCAACAGCAGCTGACTCTAGAATCTCTTGCCGGGCATGATGGAACAGCTCAACAGAAAAAAAGAGGGAAACGGAATTAGCCTGCCTCACCAGCCAACCCCGTCATGTTAGGAGAAACGCACAGATCTATGACTTTGGCCACCAAAATGGAAATCATATGAAACGTGGAGGCTGGTGAAAGAAAAGGTCATCCCTTGATGCATTCTGGAAAAAGCTTTCTGGAGGAAGTTCAAAATGTTTTTGTTTTACTTCTCCAAAGCTTACCTGATCAGATTGTTTCATTTCATGTGTGCACACTGTTAGTTTTGAATACAACTATTCATTCCATGTTATTTCTGTTGGAAAAAGATTGCTGTGACCTTTGTACCTCAGGTACCAAATTTTCTGTTAAAGAGGTAATGTTCAGGAATAAATCTGTTTTGTTAACCGAGTTTTATCCTGTACTTGCTTTGGCCTTTTAAACATACACAATGCTTCTTCCTGCAATAATTTTCCCTAATAGTTGGGCTGCAAGGTATAAAAAGGTTTTCCAATGAAAAAACAGGAAGTTGCTAGTAGCAACATGTAGCTTCCCTGACACCCAACTACACATATTCTTCTACCTTTTTTATATTTGTCATGATCTGGTTTTTACATGGTTTATGGACTTTTCACTTTCACGCCACTGCAATCATGAGGTTAAATCCAGGCCAAGGATTGTAGTCATGCTTTAGTCACAGTGAAATCTATCAAACTTGCCATGGCTAACTTCTCCCATTCATCACAACTGGACTAAAGTGTGAACAAGTCTAGATGCAATCTATTGTTAACAAAGCACCTTGAACTGATTGATAAATATCAGTGGCAAAACAGGGTCCTTGCATCTGCCTGGAAGAGAAGAAAGCATTGCCACCTGCATAACTTTTGCTTTGTCTTCAGAGCATCTGGAAATTCTTTTAATAAATCAGGGATTAATACTTTGACAAGGCAAACGCTTAGGCAATGCAGCTTTAAAAAGTGACCAGTTTGCTTGGACTGTGTTGCTTCAAGGCCAAGTATACTTCAAGATCTTCAGCTGGGCTGTCCTCTACAATCACAAACTCATCTGTTACATGTTCGGGAAAATGATTTTCATAAAATAAACTGCTACCTTCATTTTTAAAAAATCAGAAATGTTACACAGGTTATACTACTAGAAACACAAGATGTAAAACCTGAAAGATCTGAAGACAAACACATGTTAACCTTTTGTAAAGGAATCACTCAAGCAATTTATGCCTGATCAATCATGTTATATGTTCAGCATTCTCGTTTAAGAAAACATTTTATTCAGTTGATTACATTTTCAATATAGACAAACCAGTATAAGGCCTCACCTTTTATTACATTTAATGGTCAACACAGAAGCCTATTTCTTCAGAATAGCACTGTGAACTGTGCACATATGCACAAGTCATTTGTGAATAATCACAGTAAATGAAATCCATCATTTTAACATTGAATGTGAACAAAATTATTTCTCATGTTCGGAAGCCTACTGATTGTATTATTGTACTATTTCATTTTTAATTATCTAACTGAACCCAATTCTCATCTGCTGCCTCTATATTGGGAAATATATATATGTGTGTGTGTGTGTGTGTGTGTGTGTGTGTATGTAAAAACTGTTGCTGTTTTGTTGTGTGCATTTAAGTCATTTATGACTTACAGTGATCCTAAGGTCTATCAAAGTGTTTTCTTGGCAAGATTTATTCAAAAGGAGGTTTGCCTTTGCCTTGCTCTGTGGCTGAGAGAGTGTGATTTGCCTAAGGACATCCAGTGAGTGGGTTCCCATGGCTGAGCAGGGATATCAACCATGATCTCCCAGAGGCCAAAACTCAAACCACTACACCACGCTGGCTCTCAAATATGAAAACTACAATCCCTTTATTTTAAGCCACTCTGAATCTTCTGAAAAATCAATGTAGAAAATGTGTAAGAATTGAACATTTAAATGTAAAATTTTAGCTCTGTATTACTGCAATTCTAGCCAGTGGCTTATGAAATATGGAAATGCCATATCTTTTCTAGGCGCATCCAACTGGGATGCCATTGATCCCAGGGAGATCCAAACAGGCTTGAATGGTGTTGACTGCCCATAGACGCCTTTTCTGTCCTGCCAACTAGAGCTAGAAATGAGGTCAGATCTCTGGTGATTCTGAGACAAAACCTACTAATATAAGGGCCACCATGAAAAGAATTACAGTAAATATTTTGCTATTGCTTTTGAGTGCTTGCCCTGCAGAAGTGTCATGCTATGCATCTTTTTAAAAGTCTCGCCTGCTTCATTTTGCACACTTAGAAAGGGAGAAGGAAAGCTTTATCTAATCACTTTGATTTTTTTCCTTCATCTGGAAAGATTTTTCTTCTTTCTGTCCTAATCCCCACTTAAGGCTGAAAGAACTCAAATTAACTGAAAGTCCAAGAAACTAGGCAGTCCATTTTAGTGTTTGGGAGTGTGAATTCAAATCTTACCCGAATCCACTACCTATCACCTGGGTTTATAAAAGTGAACACCCACAGAAGGTGGTTGTTAGGATTCTTAAATAATCTGAAAAGCAATACAAAAAATACATTCTCCAACACAAGAATGAAGTCTTGTTCCCAAAGTTTAATCAGTTGCTTCCAACTATAATTCTATATCTATTAAATCATGTTTAATGGTAGTGCTGCTTGTCTAAGAGTTCTTCTTTGATAGAGTTAAGATATAAATAAAGTATCACTTATAAAGTGTTATAAACTCCACTCTGTAGTTTGCTTTTATACTTTCATGACTGCCTTGCAATGATTTGGGGACTGAAAATATATCCCATCAGGTGTGGAGGGGAGTAATTACAAATAGACTCCCTTATTACACACCATACAACTGTGTCATTTGTTTATCAGTTTTGATCTTATTAAGAAATCACATATCTTCCAGATGCACATGTTGGTTTTAGAAACTGGAATCCATTTTATATATAAATCTATCAGGTTTTTTTTTAATAATAATCTCTATTCTTTAAGAAATAAACTGAACCAAAGATGCCCAAAGACTGCTCAGACATTTGAATTAATAGTAGTACCATTGTACAATTCAGCTCCTAAATCCTACCAGTGGACTAAGGCATACTCAGTGACAGAGCTCTATTATTATTATTATTATTATTATTATTATTATTATTATTATTATTATTATTTTATTAATTATAAAAGAAAAAAAACAAAAAAACCATAGCAAGATAAAAGGGAAAGAAAAAAGTTACAACAGAAAAATGCTTACATTTCTGCTTCTCTCTAAGTCTATTAACATATATTTTTGCTATATATATCTGAATCTCATTCTCACTATACCCATTGTTATCATTTATTCTCATAATTAGCATTTTAAAAAATATGATATTAGTAATTTCATTCTTATTTCTATCCTTTTCAAATTAAATTTAACCTATTGCTACTACTGAATGTGACCTTATTACTAAGTATGCTGTTACTAAGTGTACCCTAAGTGTACCCCATCCCCAGAGCCAATTACATCTCAAGTTACTCCACCTTCCAAACTTATAACTCTTCTTGCGGAGGTATGACACCTTCCGCTTTTATTAATACCTTTTCCACAAATATCTTCCATATTGCTTCAAAATCATTCCCTTTCATTACTCCCTTTTTCGCCTTAATTCCACATGTTAACTTATCATTAATTGTGATTTTCCACACTTCTTTATACCAATCCTCTATTTGAAAATCTCCTTGATTTTTCCATCTTGATATAATTAACCTTGCTGCAGTTAATACATTTGTAATTAAATCCTTCATTGCCTGGGTAAAATTAATCTTATCACATATAGACAACAATGCTACACTAGGACGTATTTCTATATCAATTTCTGTTATCTCTTTTATCTCTTTAAACACCATTTGGCAAAATTTCTGTGCACATTCACAATTCCACCACATATGAATATATGTACCAATTTCTTGACAACCCCTCCAACACAACCTTGAATAACTCTTGTCTATGGGACTTAACCTTACTGGTGTTAAGTACTATCTCCAAACCAATTTAGTGACAGAGCTCTTAAGGATAAAACCACTCTTATCTAAGCACTTACTTTGTAGTTGTATATGCTAGAACTAAGCAAACAACTAATTCATTTACTGTTCTCTCATCCTCTTTTTAAAAAATGATTATTCTGCATTCCACTGGACTAGAAACACTCAGGTACTGTGCAAGTCCTAGCATAGGTATATCCAAGCGATAGATCCTGCTAATTTTGCATACAGTTTTGTGACGAAAACAAAAATATATTGTGTGTAATATTTTAGAAATGTTACAAATACTTTATCATTCATCATAAATGGATGAATAAATCTACCTTTTTGTCCCAAAAAGCGGCTTACCATCCAATCAGTTCACATACTATAGCCCATATGAACCACATTTTTAGAGCTGTACTGAGTATTCACCCTCATTTTCAAGGCAAAAAAGTCAGCTTTCTGCCATAATTTTTATATTTGTCCGTGCTGCTAGTAGCTTCAACATGCTCCCATTTTTTAAAGGGAGTGTTTGATATGCGATCTCAATCAAGGATCATGAAGAGAACGTAAAGACAATGCAGTGCTTTGTAGTCAACTAGAATTGGCAACCTAACTTCCTAACTAAGACCAAGGTCCTCACTTTGATGGCACTTTGAAAGGGTAGAAGGAATTGATATTCATTGCTAAACATCCAGGTCAAGACTCCTTTTTGGGTGGGAGAATTTCATTGCCCACCACAACTGTGCAACAAAACTTTCACTTCCTCCAGCTCCAGGTGTGTATCTTTTGTATCCACACCTTGCTGTTAACTAGTTAGTTATATATAACTGAATCAAAGAGGTACATGTTGAGTGGTTGCCTCAGCAACTAGGATGCAGTTTTTCTTTCCCATTATCCCCATGTGAATGCTTTCCACTCTTCTGCAAAGGCGTGCTAAACATACTTGAGAAGGGAAGCTTTTTTTCCTAAAAGAGCAAAGGGGTTTTGGAAAAAATGCCCTGCTGCTATGGTTCAGCATCACACACCGGATGCCTTGACTCCTTGTTTTAAAGTGCAATAAAAGAGCACAGTGAAATGAAGTGACTGTATAATTTATTGCAGTACATAAATTTAAATAAAATGCAGCCCTCAAATTAACTCTTTCCTTCAACACTTCATGACTGACAACCTATTTCTATACTATGAAAGCTAAAAGGTACATTTCCAATTAATATCTACAGCGGGCACCAGATTGCTCACTTCCAGATTATCTTGTTGAACTTGGATGAAACACAGTACTGTGAACCCCACTTGAGAGAGTCCTAAATGGGCAGGGAGTAGTCACCCATCCCCCTGTCAAATGAGATGTTCAAAGGTAACCCCAGGACACTTGCATGTTCCTGTAACTGTATAGCTAATGCCTTGCAATCAAAAGGATCAAGTGTGTCTGAAAAATCTAATGCCATCTGGTGATGTACAGATGTGGGCTGCACCTGTGGCTACAGGTCTTACATACGTTCCAATGGGGGCAGAAAGACATATGCCATAGCAGATAGCATCAGGTAAGGCACCTGAAAGAAAGCAATCTTGTCTCCCAACTCAGCCTCCATTTGATCTCGGAAGACAAAATTGCTCCTACAGATTGAAAAAAGATTGTCAGAAATGTATGAATCCTCTATTGTCCACAACCATCAAAAATCTTACCAGACAAACATCAGCCCAGTCATTTTACACTGAAAAGGAAAGGGAAGCGAAGTGTTTGGGGCAGTAATCAGCAGAAGAGAGCCAGAGTGATATAGTAGTCTGAGTATTGAATTATGATTCCCCGCTCAGCTGCGGAAACCTACTAGGTGACCCTGGCCACATCACACACGCTCAGCCCAAGAAAACCCTGTGACAGGCTCATCTTAGGGTCTCCATAAGTTGAAAATGACTTGAAGGCACACAGAAGCAGCAGCAGCAACAACAAAAACAATTAGCAGGAGAATCAAAAATAGATGTAGTTTCTTGATCAAAATGGAAAATTAAAGACTGTCAGACGCTAAGTATTTCCTGAAGGTAATACTAGGGGAGGGGAAGAGCTACTCTCCTTTCATCCATATAGCCCCACATATCAATAGCAGTTACCTTTCTATACCGCTTATCAGTGCAAAGCACTCCCTAAGCAGTTTACAATCTTTTTTTTTTAGCTAATTGCCCCCAACAAGCTGGGTACTCATTTTACCAACCTACAGAAGGATGGAAGGCTGAGTAAACCTGGAGCCCTGCAGGATCGAACTCACAACGTTGTGGCTGCAGTACTGGCATTTAACCACAGTGCTACCAGGGCGCAGGATATCTATTAAAGTTTGATCACTACAGAGTGTGAATTCGCCCCTTATCTATCTCTGCCCCCACACCACTGTATTTTGCAACTCCTCACCCATTGCATCCACCTAAACACATAGTTCCTCTTGATATTAGATAGATGGAAGAGCTGGCAAGGAAGGTCCATGGAAACATCTACTAGCCCTGTCATGTACAAGGCCATCCCATCTACTAATGCAGTTTTGGAGCAACTGCTTCATAGTTCTTAGAGTCAGAGATGGAGGAATCCATACTACACTCTGTTAACTTACCACTAGATAAAAGCTTTTCACTGCATTTCAAAACTCTGATCCTACAGGGGTACTTCCCAACTCAATGAACTCTTGGTGAGATCCCATATAATTTTAGACCATGCATGACATCCTTACAACAGCATAAATTTGATTTAGGATGACATAAGGATGACATTGTATATCCTTTCTTTACCGTTGCAGAGGACAGAATTCTCTATCAAACTCATGCAATGACCAAAATGCACCCACAAGACTCACCAGAGTCCTAGCACATGATGTCAGCACTGAGAGTCTGGCTATAGCAGGGTGGGAAAAGTGTGGCACCATGGGACATTGATGCCCTGGAATCAAAAAATTGCACCAAAATGCCCTCTAGGGGGTAATTCCACCACATTTTGAAGAGCCCCTATAGCAATTTATACCCAGAAGAGGGCTTTTTTTGTAACAGGAAGTGAACAGGAAATGACTTCTACTCACTCCCTGTTGTTAAAAAAGGCCTCTCCTGGGCCTAAAATGGTCCAGGAAGGCCCAAAAACATGGTGAGAATGCCACCTATGTCCCCTAGAAGGCATCTGGAAGCATTTGGATGCCAAAAAAAGAAGCAGCAGCAGAAGCTAATTTATTTATTTATTTATTTATTTATTTATTTGCTGGGTTGGGTGCATTGGGGGTAGTACAGCTCTCCAAGATCTTGGGGGCAAATGTGGCCCCCAACCTTCCACCATCACGCACCCTTGGTGCCCTTCACTGTTTACCAGCCCACCCCCAATGCCCCTCACTGTCTACCAGCCACTAACTGGCTGTGGAGTGGGGGCTGCTAGAAGGTAAGTCTTAGAGGTGATAATTGAGGAGACATGTCATAGTTCTGTCTGTAAACAATTTTACAATATATCTCTCAATGTAGGAACCTGGCCATATTTATTTACAATTATTTATTTATCCATTGTGACGCAAACTTATTTATTGAAATTATATCCTGCCTTTCTCCTGAAATGGAGCTTCAGGTCATCAGTTCCTGTTCTTGTGGAAGCCAAGTTCCTTTCAGGGTACTTTCCCTCATGTAACATCCAGAAGTGAGTGTTTTGTAATATATGCCATGATGCCTATGAAGAAATCCCACAAAGCATCAACATCACATGTATGTCTGCCCTTAAGTATCTCAGTGGAGAGAAGAGGCTTGGAATGATTGTGTCCATGAAACAGTAGTAAACTTGGTACTTTGACTGCATGCATAATTTGGATCCAGGAGTATTTCAGAAAATACATATAAATAATTGAAGAACTTCAGACTGTTTCAATATTTCTTGGAAAGATTTTGGGCGATGCAAAAGTGATTTCTCACAAGACGGCATTTCTTCAGACACAAGCATACACCATTTCAGACAATTCCCACCCCACAGGTAAATACAGTTGTCTCAATTACACTTCGTAGCTCTGTAAATCCAAGTGAGCAACACTCTTTGCACAACATTCATCACACTTTTCAAACAGACAGATGATGACACACAAATGTAAAATTCACTTTAGCTGTTGTAGGCTTAGAAAGGAGAACACATAGGGGATCTAGGAAGTTTAGGCACAACACTAAGTTGACATAGCATAGCTGTATATCCTTCAGCCCCAGTTTACTTGAGCAGAGGATAGCTTGCAAGAGTAAGAGATTTGCAATTGTCCTCTTCAACTAGAATTTATGGTTTCAAGTTGAGAAATATTAAAAGGTGGAGGGGGCACTGTGGAAGTTCTTAGTAGAACATTTCAAGCCAGGTAAGCAATGAATCATTACTCATGCCAGGGTTGGCAGCCACAAAAGATCTGGTTAGAAGAAAACTCTCTTCTAATCAGCCTGCACATAGATCACACAGGATGGAAGGAAAAAAAATCTCTTTGCAAGGTTTTGCTTTCAGAAAGAGAGATGTGCAGACCTCTCTGGAAAAAGGACTATGTCATTTGAAGTTCTCTGCCCCATGGAACAATTAAGTAGGTGCCAGTTTGCTAGGAAGGGAAATGAACATATTCAGACATGATGATGAGCTAACAGAGAACATTAAGTGTATATACAGAATCCAGAGCATGAGCCTGAAGATCCTGGCATAAATTTAACAGATATTTTCTGGTTATGTTAGCTGTATTTGGGACATACCAGCACTCGCATGCACTACAGTGTATATCAGGTTATCAGAACAGCTTGCTTACTATTTGTGTTCCCAACTGCTTTGTCGATGCACAGTGGGCATTAATGAAACGGTCAGGCTATTGTTTTTCCAGGATGCAGAACCATGACCTACTGAACTACCTATTGTGCAAACAGAAGACTCTAGAGAAGAGCCATCAAAGGCAGTGAGAATCATGCCTGAGGGAGGGACATAATTGGGTAATATTACCAAATGCTACAAAAAAAAAAAAAATCCACAGTTGCATACCTTTATTACGAGCCACCAAAATGCCACAAGACAAGCATCAGGCTTTGGGGACCTCCAAAAATTAGAGGTTCAGCTTAGACAGTTTGAAAAGTTAGAGGTGCTAAGATCAATTCATTCAATTTACTATCACCATCTTGAGATGGAATCTAAAACTGCCCACAACATTTATCCTGAGTTCTGGAAACCTCAAATTTGCACACTGAGTTTTTGCTTATCAGCTGGTCCTAACACAGGTACTCTCAAATTAAGGTTTTTGGATTTCCTTCTCATCAGTCAACACATATACACAAATATGTGAATTATGCCTATACATGCATTTGTGTATCTCTGAAGAAAAGGCTATCTCCATACATAGTAGGTCCAACACAACTGGGCTGAGAAGCTACAAAAGAGGTAGGACTCTGTGTAGAACAAATGCATAGAACACATGTTGGGGAAAGCAACATATGGCAATTGGCCAGGGAAAATTTGGGAACCGTTATACCATTTGGATCTCTGTTGTTGACCAGCTATGAACAGGTGCAGACATACACAGGCCAGGGTAGAAAACGGGGAGCAGGAAGGAAGGAGTGCTGGAGAAAGAAAATACTTCATAGTATTTCATGCCAAATGTTCCTGACACATTTGTAGAGAGCTCTCAAACAGCCTAGGGAGAGTCGGTAGTTCTCAAGACTTGTATGAAAAAGCAAGAATTAGCTGCACGAACCCAAACGCAAAGAGTTTATCACGCAGGGAAGACCTTGTATAATTAGCCAACAATAATATTGCCACACACACACAGAGTGTCATTTTGCCAGAAGTTAAGGAATGCAGAGCAGTCTGGGATGGCATTCTGGGATTCTGGCATAATGCAGGAAAAGGAGAATGGTGATATAATGTAAAAACAGGCAGACCATGGTTTGCCTATACTTTTGAAAGCTAAACCTATGGTTAAGGGTTTTTCACCAAAGATGACTGCAAAGTGATTTAGCATGATGTCTGCACTGTGTCAACGCAACTGTGGTCTGGGCTATATCTTGACAGGGAAACCCAACTATGCTGGTAGCAGCTGTCTACAAATCCCACTCTACGTTTTGCACATGGGTGGGAAAAGCTTTCCGGCAGCAGGTGCAAAGAGGTGTGAGAGCCCAGTCTTGCACTTGATAGCTATATAAGCCTTCTGGCAGCCTGCCTGCCATGTGGGTCAGCCATCCTTTGAACCAGCCAGCTGTATTCAGTATTTCAAAACCAGGTTGCTACAACAGCCCTTTGGCTAGTTATTTATTTCCACAACAATGGACAACCATGCCAGACCTCTAGACACGCTCATTAAAAAGCACAGTTGGAAAGAAAAAAATGGGTTCAACCCACATCCTCCCCAAAAACTTCTAATAGAAAAGGCAAGGAGGACTTTCCAGCACAAGACTGAAAGGTCAAAGGTTCCCTCTTGTATGACCAAGAAGAAATACTTTTTCACTGTCAGAGTTCAGAAGTAATTTCTATATTACAACTTCCAGAGTTCCCCAGCACTGCCATCCTGGCTGGGGGATTCTGAGAATTATAATCCCAAAAAGGAACTCTTCCAAGCTCTGGCCACAGGCAATAACCCATTTTATAGCCCTTACTTGGATATGGATGGGAAGGAAATAATAAAGTACTCTTCTCCTGGAAGAGGGGCAGCCTTTTTAAGTAACCCTCCAGTCAGAAGAGTTGTCATTCAGTTCCTTTCTCACTCTTTTGTTTTCTTTCTCTGCCCAAAGAGAGATGGGAGGACGTACTGACTGGTAGCAACAGAAACAAGAGTTACTCGCTAGTGCAAGTAGAAGCCCTACAGTTCAAACAGATGTTACAGTTCTTACAGTTCTTAATTCTGGTTCTCAGTCATTGTTACTGTCATAACTATATTACAAAATGGAATTAATACACTACCTATAGGGAATACCATCCACACTGATTCATGCACTGGAGAGTCCTTCTGCTTTCCCCAAACCTCAAACCAAGGTGGAAGAATCTGAGGATAAGAGGAATGCCTTGAAAAGTACATGCATATCTATTTTCCTCATTTGTTAGACTTGAGGCTTTTTATTTCAATGTCATACCTTTTCCAACTGTGGTTTACACCTAAGGCATCATGCATAGTAACAGACAGTATTTGAGTACTGGACTAAGACTAAGACAGGGTTTGCATCCCTGTTCATCCATGGAAAAACATTGGGTGACCTTGGGTGAGTAACATTCTCTCAACCTAAGAGGAAGGCAAGGGTAAACTTCTGAATAAATCATCCAAGAAAAACAAAAACAAAAAAAACCACAAAACCCTTCAGGCTGCCATAATTTGAACTCAACCTGAAGGCACATTATAATAAATCCTACTTAATGACCTCACTAGGGACTGCCTCTTATAACATCACCCTTGTAATACCACCATGGCCCACTTTTTGTGATGTCACAAGGTGTTCCCCCAAGTCTCAGGTTTTGTCCCTGAAGTCCAAAAGCCTACCATAGTCCCGACCTGGCAACCCTAAGTGTCAGTGTGGCTTTGCAAAAGCAGAGTGTATTGAAGAAGCTCAATACTCCCTTGAATATGGACACTGAAAGCAAAGACTAGCAGCAACTAGACTTTCTTTCAAGGGGGGTCTGTCTGCAAATACTGATCTCTCAACTGAAGATTTCTAGAGCTTCTACAAGAGATACCTTGAAATCCATGGCACTACGTAATCTAAAACTTCAAACTACATGAGCACACACATCCTGTTCATTTTTTGTGCTGCCACTGCTGTGCCACTTAAACTTACTGTTGTGCCACTTAAATTTAGCAGCACAACAGCAAAAACATATTGCTCATATTTTTCAAAGTACAATCAACCCTCCACATTTGTGGGTTTGACTTTCACAGATTTGATTATTTGCAATATTCTTCAACTTCAGGTGCTTCCTTTCTGGGGGAACCTTACCTCTTAGTGGCTCTGATCAGACCATGGAGCCTTTTAAAAACCTGCCTCTGGTCCTCCAGAGCACCGCAACCCTCTCCCAATGCCACCCCACATCCAAGGAAGGAAATGGGCAAGAGACAGTGCTGACCCACCCACTTTCCCTCTCCTTTCCTGGACCTGGTTTGGACCTGGGTGCCTGCTCTCCCTACTGTGCCTCAGCCCCCTTACCACAGATACATGCATACATTTTGATATTTGCGATTTTTTCACTTTTGCAAAGCTCCTGTTCCTCTAACCCTATAGAATGTGGAGGGCCAACTGTAGAAATGTGCACCGCATTTTTAAGCTGTGTTCCGAAAAGTGTAGTTCAGCATAAAAATAAGTTGCATATTCCACGCGTGCTTTGTTTTAAAAGAGAGAAAACAGATTTTGTCACTATCTGAACCAAAAGATTTCAGCAGCAGAATGCAGTCCCCAGCATATGGGGAAAGAGGCAAACGTCTCTTGGTGCAAGAGCTGAGGAAAGGCCCTCCCGCCATCCCAACTGCCTCTTGTATGAGGGACAGAAGAGTAGGCAGTATATGCTGGACCTAATCCTGTTCCCCAATTCCATCCCCTTTTCCTTATGTGTCTTGTCTTATGTAAACCTGAGACAGGCATTGTAAGCCACTCTGGGAGCCTTTTCACTGAAGAGTGGGATATATAAATACTCTAGGTGAGTATATAAATAAATAAATGAGGCTTTCACTATCTGAGGTTGTCCACTCTTGATCAAAAAGCATGAGGAATCTGGAATCTTCTCCCTAGTGCTGACATGTTATGTGTACAGAAAACACATAAAAAGACTGGGCAACATTACAGTACAATTAACTTTCAAATTTAATTAGGCCTTACTTGGTTTGCTTTACTACAAGAAACATCACTCAGAGATCAGGAAACAGTATGTTCTCCATAACAGCTGAAAAGGTAGAGACCACTAATGATGAGTCCCTTGGAAACAGAAGGGTGAATTCATGGATTCAGCACAAAAAGGATCACCTCTTCAGAATTCACTGCTATTAAAGTCATGGCTCGTTCTCCCATTTTACTTATGCTACATTTTCTTCTTCAATAACTTGATAAACAAGGAGGCTAATTATCAGCTTTTATTTAGGGGGACAAGTTCACTATCCATAAGGCTAAAAAAAAAACTATAGAAATTGCAACCCTTTAAAATTTCCTCTCTATTTCCATATACAGAATATTAATATCACACCTACATTATAGACAATTATAAAACACAGCTTTCTTCCTTACAGAGGCACCATAACAATCTCACAACCACACTGCAGTGATTTTTAATTGCTATGCATTTGAAGTCTACCCTACTTTTACGACCAACAATGACATTTACCAAAACCAGTATCACTGGTTATATATTCAGCCTACATTTCCCCTGCAGTTATCGCTTGTCAGTGAAGCACCCTCTGTCACCAACATAGATTTATGTGGGCAGACTCGTTTCATCTCCTCATTGCTTATGTAGTTTAGTCCTGTTTTTAAGGTATCAGTTTACTATAAAAATAACTCTGCTGGCATTCACCAGGATTGTGAAACCTTGGAGACTCAGATAGAGGAGACAACACAAAGCACAAAATACAGTTATACAAAGAATGACCAAAACCAGACTGAATTTCCTTGTTGAAGGGGCCGAGATACAGAAATTTCATCATTCTCATAATTTCTAGAGACATGGGTAGCAATAGTAAGGAATCTTGGATTACAGTAGAAGCGATACTTCCTGCATTCATGGAAGCACCTTCTTAGCACAATCCCACATGACTATGGCATTCTCCAACCACCTGCACAGATCATTCCTATCCTGCTTCCATGGTTGCAATATTTATGCACAAACAACAACTGACATAGGATAGCACCAGGTGAACGGTGTCTCTCCTTTCTGTATAAGAATGAGGGAGAAAAGAAAGCCCGAGTGAGATCACAAAAATTCTGTAGATGTCACTCTTTCAGATCATAAGGTCCAACAGCTCACATGCCTCATTCCGACTGTGAAGAGCCCAAGCGCCCACAGAAGAACAGGTTCCTCCACTTAAATGTGCCAGCTCCCAGACTTCCTAGATGCTTGAAGTTATATAGGAAACCTTACTCTTCCTTTGGACAGGGGAAATTGCCCAGTAATAGGTACAGGGAGCAGTGGATAGATTGGAGGAAGATGTGGACAGGTATACGGAGCTTCAAAACACACAGAAGATGGGCATTTGTATCTCCTGATCAGAAAGCAGACGAGCCATTCTCTTTCATTTGCTTAAGTATCCATGCTTCATACTCTCAGAGTTGTAAAGCTGCTGAACTTTTAACTCATCTGCAGAATATATAATTAATTTATAGAATGCACTGTAATAAATAATATTATTATCACCATCATCAGGTAAGAGTACATAGGATAGCACCCTAAATAATGGATTTTTTTTTTACAAAAATCTTGGTCTAATTCAAAAACGTCAGTAGATATTAGACAAAACTAAAAATAGAACCTGCATATGATATCTTCCAGACATGAATCTGCACAGCTTGGGAAAGTTAGTTTTCTTGGCCTACAATTCCCAGAAATCTTTCACAGCCAGCACAGATTCTGGGAATTGTAAGACGATAAGTAACATTTTCAAGTTCCATGTATCTGTTACTAGATATGATGCACAGCAGAAGGGTGTTATTCCTCGTTGTGCTAGTGAGACAAATTACGGTAGACTAAGAACAAATGGATCAGTTTCTCTTTGGTCTGGTCCAGCATGCCAACTGCTATTCCTAAGGCTACAACTCACATTCTTTCTGATAGGGGCAGGTACATGCCCCTAATCTGATACCACTTGGAACAGAGATGTGCAAACTTTTACATACTTCCATTTACCTCATACAGGCTTCACATTCAGTCACTCCATTTTCACCCAAAAGAAAAATGCATCCGTGGGTTGCTCAAATGCACAGCATGCAGCAGCCCTCAAGGGCTTACAGTTTTCTCCCGGGACAGATCCTAAATTTTTATTTTACAAATACATCTTTTGTTCACTGTTTAAATCTTTTCACACAGATTTAAAATAGACTTTTGGAAAAGTAGAGAACAAGAAAAAAAATAAGGTCTTCGATCAAACTGATATCCCAAATTATTCCCATATTGAAAGCAAACTGCAGTCCCACTTAAACCCAATTTTACAATGCAATGATCAGCTATTTCCATTTCACATTCTATTTTTATTATTTGAGCTTTTGCAGTTACTCTGCCAATCTAGAGCACTGTACTGCACTGGAACTCATAATGGAAACATGCATTACATATACAAGCATACTATTGGGAAAAGAGATTTGATTTTACAAAGTGAAGTGATTTTTTAAAACCACCTTTTTTTTATACCTTGATGTTTTTGTATTCACTATGGACCAGTGAATGCTTAATCTCTACATCCTTTTCCAAGAAAGCTGTCTTTTGGTTTTCAAGGAGTTTTGGCTTTTACAGTTGGCTCAACATGGTTACGACTACAGTGATTTGTATCAGGAAGTTTCCCAGGCATGTTTTTAAAGGGTTCACAGATGCCTCAGAAATTCTCTTGGTCTTTTCTCTATCACACAAAGATGTTAAACATTTTCTTACACTGTATCTTGAAATTGCTTCTTTAATATCAGTGTACTGTAAACATGGCATTACTTATTCTTGTTCTTAAAAAATTGTCCGATAAGCTCCAGTACTCATGAAGATGAGCATCAGCCTCATAAATCCATAAAACATACCTTCTCTTTTAGCTCCTTTTTTAATGCCCACCCCTAGCCAGGCACTTCATCTGAAAACCACAAGTTCAGGAAACTACTATTAATCCAAACAAGAAAAAGGAAAGTCAGGAAATGTTATTTCTAGCCACTTTGCACTAAGACTTTGTATCTCTGTCTATGAACCCACTGGGAGCTTCATAGAAGTTTCAATTGATTTTCCACTCCACTGCTTTTTCTGCTCACAAAGCTGCTTGTTGCATAAAAAGATTTATTAAAAAAATCTAGCTTGTTTCTACTGTACGAATTACCATTAAGAAACACTGTTTTCCTCCTTCGGGCTGTAATAGGTGGCTTTGCATCTTTTGGCAAATACAAATTTCAGCTTGTGTAGTTCTATCAGTTTATTTTGTTGCTGTATTGTCACTGTAGTTTGCACATTCTGTGGGCTGATCATAAGAAACGTATTACCCAGGAGACAGAGGATATGACCTCTTTCTTTTCTGGACATGATTTTAGTGTTTTGGCTGTATCATTAAGCTTCCCTGAGTGCTCGAGCTGGGCACGAGAGGCAGGTTGATTATTATATAAATTATATATTACATACAATTATATATATGATTATATATGTATGTGTATATATATAATATATAATATTTACATATTATTTTCTATATTATTATATATGTTATTATTCTATAAATTATATAAATGATTATATAAATAAAAAAAATACAAATATACTTTAACCAGCATTTTATTGACCTATTTTTCATAGCGGAGATAACCAAATAAATGTGATACTATTAATTACATTGAAAGTTTAAATAGGTACCCTGACTGTGAGCACCATGCCCTGAAAGAGGCATATACATAAGTTTAATTAAGACAGAATTGTACACTGGCCTAACATTACATGGACAAGTCCTCTGTTTCTCCCTTTGTTGGGACTTGTGAAGGAGATTGGAAACCCTCACATCCATTATTATGTTCAAACTGCAAATCGTGGTATATCTTAACTGGTTTAGGGAAATAAATCAGAACTGTAAACCATGGTTTGAAACTGACTTGCTTCTTTAGACCAATTACGACTAGCCACAGTTTGTTCAAGCATGATGATAAAACCAAGTGCAGCTAGTTAAAAGCAAAAAGGGAAAGCTACCATTCTCCTCTATAAGGTTGAAAGAGAAGAGGGGCAGCACACTAAAACTGAGACTTGCTTGTGTAATACAAAACCACAGTTTAACATTCTGTTCAGATTAGACCACCGAACCTAGAACCATGCACTGTACTCAGAACCCAACAGTGATAAAACTGTATTTATTTTACTTAATGCAGCATGCCTATCAGATTCCAAGTTCAAGAGAGAGAGTTTGCTATTTGAAGAGTGATATGCAGCTGCAGTTGAGTAGCTTTACTTGTTATTTCCCATAGCCGATAGCTCTGCAGTCTCAGAAGCACAGACACCTGGCCCGTACATTCTTCTGCCCTTCTCTCCCAGAGTAGTGACAGTCTGGTTATTGATCTCATCAGGCTGTACTTGTCCTGGGTGCATGCATGCATCTGAGCAGAGGATATAAAGCATATTGTAACAGGCCTCACCTATTTTTCATTTAGCTATTTATTTATGTGTTTGTTTAATGTATGTTCTGCCTTTCCTCCAAAACTGTGATTCAAGGCAGCTTACAACAAGATCAACAAAACAAAGGTGAAATAAAAATGAAACTACACACACACAAAATAATTTCAGTACACAACTGAACTATAATTTTAAAAACCAAACTGAAATAGAAATAATTTTAAAAGGCTCCTTTCCGTATATTCACGGTACCCCAACTCAAAATTGTGGCTACAGGACTGATTGCTGAAGAGACAAGCCATGCTCTTTGGCTTAACAGGCAGATTCTTTCTTTGGCAATGATGATGATGATGACAATGATGATGATTTACATCCCACTGTTTCCCAAAATTGGGACTCAAAGAGGCTTACAATTTAAAAAAAAATACAATTAAAAACACACAAAAATGAATGTTAAAATGTCAAAACTTATTAACCTACAAATGTATACTTTCACTCTCTCACTCACTCCTTCTCTTTCACACACACACACACACACACACACACACACGCACACACACACACAGACTTCTTTTAGAATATACTATTAGAAAGGAACAATTTCCCCACACATTCTCATTAACTGAGCAATTTATTATTTTAGTCCATTTGCGTGCTGATGTTAAAATATAATGTTTAATACATTTTTATATTAAAGCATGAACGATAAATTTCTGAAGACAAAACCAATCATTAGCCCACTGAAAAAAAGGAAAAAAAATCCTGCCTGATGCTGTCAAATAAAAGTGCACGAAGAGCACAGTCTAATGCGGACATAAGTCTAGTTGGGTTGAACAGGATTATTCCCAAGTAAGTGGCCACAGAATTTCAGCCTTATAGTGTCTCTTTGGCCAGGTCATTCCTTTTCAACCATTTATTTTTAACAGAGCTAAGCAGTCAGTAACTTTTAAAATATTGGTATTTTAAAGTGTACAAGGAAAATTAGGAAGCTGCACCAATACAACCAAATCAAAACTCTCTCCCAAAAGAAGGGCATTCCAAAGAGTCAAAACGTACACTCAAAGTGCCCAGATGGTGCTTTATGAGCTCTCTACCATTCCGAGGCAATTCAAGCATGTGAGCTGTACGAGAAGAGAAAATGGGTTATCAATGGCCTCAATTTTTATTCTTTCTCACACACCAGCTCTGAGAAGGAGCCTTGGGTGACAAATGGGCAGAATTAACAGGATACAGTGGTCGAGACTTCGGTGAGGGAGCAATGGCAATATATGTATGTGCCATACAAAATATATACAAGACCATACAGAGCATTAGAGAATGTATGCTTTATATTAGCAAACCTTCAAGGGCTGTTTCTGCAATCTACTCAGAGGTTTCAGTTGCCTGAGCTGGTCAAGATCTCTTGAAAGCTATTCTTAGTTTCAATCAAGACACAATACAGTAGTTAGACCAATTTTGCTGTAATTCTTGCTATAATAATATTGTTACAGCTATAGTGTGACCATACAGCAGAAAATTCCTATTTTCTACAAGAATATCATTTTAATCTGGTTTCAGGCCCATTTATGGGCAAGGGACAACATTGGTGGAACTAGGCATCCCTGTTAATTGGGTTGGACATATCAGCATATTTCAACAACATGAGCAGAATTCTTGGTGAGCTGGTTGGGGTGGGATTGGGTAGCACTGTTTTGTCATGGTTCTGTTTGCTCCTGAAAGAGTAGTTTCAGAAGCTGTCTCTGTGTGTGTGCCTTAAAGTCGCCTGCTATTTTTAATGACCCCATGAATTTCACAGTTTACTTAGGAAATGTATATGGAAGGTGGTTTCCCAGTTCCTTCCTCTGAAACATAGTGCGTAGCACCTGGTATTCCTTGGCAGTCTCCCATCCAGGTACTAACCAGGGTTGTCCCTGCTTAGCTTCCAAGATCAGAAGGGATCTGGTACCTTTCGGGTACTTAGGCATTTAGGCTCAACACCACTGCCTTTAGACTAAAGTATCTGACCGGACTCTGTTCTCTCCCTCATGTTATTTAATGGATGTTCAGTCAGAAACCACTGGAAAATATTGTTCATATGCAGAGTAAATTAGCTTCACATAAGAATCATTCCAAACTGGTGAGAATGCCTGATATCATCCTTTTTGTTCTTAAGAGTCTCCTTTTTCAAACAATGCTGATAGAATAGGCATGCTAACATTCACAGATCCAAACTCCATTAGCTTTTTTGGGGGGCGAAGGGGTTGGCTGAAGTAACTTTGGCAAAGGATTTGAGAGTATTTTTAGAAGCTTTGAAAAACATCCCAGGCCTCTGGTTTTTATTATTTAACAGTATCTCTATTTTTACATATCAAGCAAAACAAGCACTATCCACTCAAGTCCATCCAGTTTCACATCACAACAGGGGGAAAAAAAATAAATCAGGATAGAACACTAAGAAAACTTTCCCGAGTCTTGGTGCAGTTAAGGTAATCGGTACTTTCCCATTTTAAATCCCCAAGACTCTTAGCGAAAGATGAAGCTTTTAAAAGTCCTTTCCAGCTGCAGATTAATTTTTGCTTCTAAATATTTTCTATAAGGGTTAAGGTGATTTAATGGGACTCTCTAAGCTATTACAAGCCTCCACACTTTAAATCAAATTAACTGCCTGGCCTTCCCTGAGGAGCTATTAAGAAAGGCTGTTTAGTATATACCTAAAAACATAATGTATGATGGCAGCCCTGAAAAACTTTATCATGGGCCAATCCAATCCATTTTGACTGTTTCTGAGCATGGCTGGTTGGGAGTAAATCCTGGCTGAGTTCAATGCGATGTAGCCTCAGGCCTTCCTTTGCATTACACTATGCCATTATGGACTGAATACACACAAAAAAGCAGAAAGTGGAACTTTGATCATTAGAGCATAGCATAAACAAGTGTTGACCCCTAGACCCAGATGTCTTTTGCCACCAACAGAGCTCATCTGCTCAACAGGCATCTGAAATTCTCTCTGTGATTATGGAGGTGTGGCTGAATAAGCAAATTAATTAGTCTGTAGACTGTGTAAAATGAGTTTGCATTGTCAATACAGTTTATTTTCAAAACAGTTGTCCCAATTATGTGGCTAATTCTTGTGCCTTTGGTGCATTTTTTTCAAAAAGTTTGCACTGGGGAAAGATGGTCATCCCTGTACTAGTGCTAATCCCTGCGCCACTGGCTTCCAGTCCCTGACAAGTTTCCAAAAAAGAAACAAAAAATTGTAGGCAATGGATATAAATATACTACTGGTCCCTAACACACTGGAAAAAAATTATTGCCAACCACGCACATCAGATAGTTAGAGATATGCTGGTTTACAGGACTAATGATAAAACTACCCCAACACTACTGCTTTAATGCTCTAGAACAGTGTTTTTCCAGCCATTTGATGTGGGGAACGGGCAATTATTTTTTCCAGTGCGCCTGAGATCAGCACTCTATTTCTGCCCCTTGGGAACAACTGTTTCTTTCCTGGATGTCTGTCAGAGACCACCAGCCAGTGGTTTAGGAACCAGTCCTGGTCCACAAACCCACCACTTTGATTTGGCACTGCTTTAAACCAATGTTTAGTTCTATTAGCCCTATAATGGCCTTTTCAACTTGAAGAGAAAGAATGTTATGAGGCTAATCTGATTCCTAATCTGGTTCAGAGCTATTTAAAGCCAAGAGGGAGAGGGCAGAGATAACCTTGCAGAGCATCTCTCCCTGAGCTAGAAAGGGTTTTATGAGGATGCTATAGGTTCACTTCCAGCCCTTGTTCAAGGCAACAGAGGGCAAATAATCAACAGAGACTCAAACATCTCTGAGACATTTCTGTAACGAAAAGAATACTGAAAAGATATCCCAGGCAGCTAAATCAGGATACTGTCAACAAACTCTTCCTGAAAGGACAACGTTCGTTCGTTCATTCATTCATTCATTCATTCATCTATACTGCAAACTGTCCTTTAGCAAAAGCTTTCAGGGCAATGGATATTTTGTTGTTGTTGTTGTTGTTGTTGTTGTTGTTGTTGTTGTGTGCCTTCCTATCAATTCCCAACTTATGAAAACCCCATCACAGGGTTTTCTTCTCAAGAGAGGAGGCTTGCGATTGCCTTTTTCTGCATATTTAGAATAAAAAGAAAATGAAACACAATAAAAACAGTAAAATCCAGTTAAATAAAATAAAGCATTAAGAGCAGTGACAGACACAGTTTAAAGCACAGAAACGAACATGAACAATAAATATCCAGAAAGTATCAGAAGAGGAAAGAAGTCATGAAGCAGGGGCGGTGCAGCGAACCATGAGATTAAATAGGGCATGAGGAATTGTTGATTATGTCATCGGCCCTTTTCGCACGGCATTTCCAACGCGAAAGGGCCCCTTGAGCGTCGCGCACATGTGAGGAGCGGTCCACACGACGCACTCACATTTGCGTGATGCTCAAGGGCCTGACACGGACCACACATGCATTTTTTCATTTTCGACTTGAAGCCGAAAATGCTGCGCGGTTGCGCATCACTCCAGGGCCCCACGTGCACTTACCTTGCGTGCAGAGCCTCGGAAGCCGGGCCAGTCGCGCTTCCTTTCCAGTGCAGGCTGGGAAGGTCCCCAGGCTGCACTGCGAAAGGAAGAGGTGGGGCGCTTGCGCGAGCAGGAAGCTCGTGCAGAGCTGAAGGAACAAGGAAGCGAGAGCCTCTCTCCGGAGGCTGCTTGCATGATCCCCGACCCTAGCCGCACGAAAAGGTAAGCTGCGAAAATGGTCATCATAGAAGCATAAAATTGGAAGAGATCACAACAGACATCGAGTCCAACCCCTTGCCATGCAGGAACACACACAAAAAGCACCCTCAAGTCTTCATCCACTCTGAAGCCAGAAGGATCTAATGCAGGGATGGGCAAAGTAATACAACGTAACCTGTGGGCCACATATGCTCTCAGGTTTCTTATTTGGGCTATGATCCCCCTCCTCAACTTTTTTAACTTTGATGTTTGTTTGATTGAGTTTACTTTCTTCCCATGATGCAGTTTCCCAGGGAAACAAAGGTTGACTCCTAACTAGCCCTCCTCTCTTTACCTACATCAGTTTGATGCTATTTAGTGGAAGTAACAAACTACTAGGATGGGTGAAAAATGAATTTTAACTTTAAATTACTAAAGACCTGCAAATTAAAACTCGATTAGTGTTCACATGCAACGACATATACCAAGGCAGCATCAAAAAACCTGACCATCAAAAATAAATAGTTTGAATCTTTTTGAAAAGTTTTGGAGGCCAACAGTAATAATATAGTAATAGTTGTGACAGTAATACAATAATGAGTGCAGTAATGAGAGCAAGAAATTATATAAGACTGTGAATAAGCTAAATTTCATTAAGCTACAGAAGCTATACAACTAACACATTTTATTTGCCTGGACTTCTCTATATTTATATGCTAATATTTTATTAGTTTATGCATCTAGTAGAGCTGTAGTAGGCTATATTTCAGAAGAAGAAACTGGTAAAACCACCTCTGAGTACTCCTTGCCAAAGAAACTCTATGAAATTCACAGGGTTGCCATAAGCTGACAGCGACCTGAAGTCACATACACAGACATTCTTCTGCAAAGGCATACTGCATCATTGTCAAAGACATCAGCAGCCCAGACAGATGGGCTTTTATTTTTACCCAGCCTTTACCAATGCTCATCCAAAGAAACTTTTCTCAGTGTCAAAGTTCAGCTCCCAACTCAGCTTTCTCAAGGACCAAGACAATGACAACTACTACTGCTACTCTTTATTCTTTATTATTACTCTTTATTATTACTCTTTATTATACTCTTTATTATTTCTATCCCGCCTTTCTTCCAAAATTGGGACTCAGGGCACCTTACAATTTTAAAAACAATACAGCTAAAAACATACAAAAAAGTGAACATTAAAATGAAATTAAGCTATACTAGACAAAATATAATTAAAAGATATAAAGCAATTAAAACAATTCTGATCTACAACTGTACAGCACTCTAGGCCCATTCTTTCATATCTTTTTGTTTTAAAAAACTGATGATATGACGATCCACATAGGTTAGGTCCATTTTCCATGGTTTTCATTAGGTTATGTGTGTTGGGGGGAAGGCTACATTCAGACAGACCACTGAGGTACAGAAAGTGGCTCTCACCAAAAAATATGGGTCACAGGGCCAGCTTTAATCTTCTACCTTTATTATGAATAATGTAACATTATATTTGGGGACATCATTTCAATGGGAACAAAACCTGCCCTTTTTACATTCCTGTCTCTGGACCAATCAACACTTCCAACTTTTAGAGAAGGTACAACGTGTCTCCTTGTGTTTTCCACCTTTCCACCTTTCTAATTCTGGAACTACTAAAAGAGGTATTTGCTAGTATAAAACCATCATTACCACCAACATAATGCCATTTCCTCACAACTACTGGTCTACATATAGGATCAGAAAAGGGTATCCCAAACTGAGCTCCAAGCAGACTGAAGCCCACTTCTCTCCTTCATTTAGTAAATATTCCTCTGGCCTCAGTCTCAAGGGGAAGGCAGAAAGTTACACTGTTGGCTTTGGTGATTATAAATACATTTTATACTTTAAAAACTAATGACAAGTTTTGCAGATGCAAATGAGATTTCTTAAATTTCTGGTTTAAAGCAAGAGTAAGGTATTTTTGGTCTTTCTACTGCCAGAGAGCTGAAATGTAAAAAAACAGGAAAACACACAAGATCTTTTTGATAGGTGTTCCGCCTTAAGGAAACTTGTCCTGAAATTGAGCTCTTAGTCCCAACGAGAATAAACCTATTGAATCAAGTGTTGGCTGACCAAGCTCCCACTGCATCCATCTACTCTAGTTGGGACTGACACGTAAATTTAGGCCCCCTCTTACAAGAAACTATGGTGGTCCAGGTAGACCTCAATTAATGAAGTGGATGTGTTCCTGTGCTTTACTCTTTCAACAGAAACTTTTGTACCAGAGACAGAAATAACAGGGAAAGAAACACAGTTCAAGATCTTTCAGCAGTTCCTTTATTCAAAATTATCAGTATGCACATGTGAAATGAAATAATAGTTCAGGTAAGCCTTCTATAAGTAAATAAAAACATTTTCACTCTTCTAGAGACCACCTGAAAGCTACTTCCAAAATGCATCCTAGGATGATTTTCTTTTTTCACAGCCTCCCTTTTCTTATGATTTCTACTTTAGTGGCAGAACATATAACTCTATGCTTTTTCAACATCCCAAACTAGCTAGTGAAGCAGGCTAATCTACTTTTCTCTTTTCTTTCTGTTTTTCTCTTCATATATGACCTGGAAACAGCTGTTGTATGTAAGCACACACAGCTACAGTGGGATCACCTACAGCAGAATCTCATTCCTTCCCAGGTCAAGCTTTATTGCATTGTTTACTGCAGATAAGCCGCTGCAACCAAACATTGACAGTCTGTCTTTCTCAAGCTCTCCTTCACCATCCTTTCAATGCCAATGCTACTACTGAAAAAGAAAAAAAAACACCCTTCTGGCCAGACAGACGACAAGGAAGGGGGCAGGCTGTGCTTTGCTTCTGTAAAAAGACTTGGTAAAAAGGAGTTTCTTTGTTAGAGGCTTTGTTAACTGAGGTATTGTGAAGCAAGCACCTTCATATTCTTATCATACTGATTGTTCTTACTATTTGAGCACAAGGCTTCCAGAGAAAAGGAGAGGAAACATTATAAAGTTTTCCATTACAATTCTGAATTACTACGTGAGATTAAAATGAAAGCAAACGTTCTGTGTTTATGCAATCAATCTAACTGTACCATCAGAGAAAGCAGGGGTATAAAGTCATGTCCTTATAAAGTCAACTTCGACTTGTCTAAGAGAAACATGAAGAGTGCTTTTTAAAAGCATCCAAGAAGTATTGCCAGGAAAATAACTACATATTTTACCAGAGAAGATTACATTTTGGAGAGAACAAAATAAAGCTACAGCTTGAAGCAGTGGGTACATATTTCAGTCTGTGGACCAACCAAGTTATATTGAAGTCTACGGACTAACTTATTTTGCATGGATTTTTCCGGGTAATAGTTAAAAGCAACTAAAATTAGTTTCTTGTATTAGAGATAGGCAGCCACATTGTTTGGATTCCTGACAGAAACATCACCATAAGGATAACATGTGAAGCAGGTTGTTATTAGCCATGAACTGCTGCCAGCAGAGACAGACACCCAGCAACAGTTTGGTTCCAGCAATGTCTCCCTCCTTTCTCAAGGGAGAAAAATGCCCATCTCTCTATAAATTGTTTGCTGAGTCTTCTACGAAGTCCAGCAATCAAGCTGTACTGGAGAAGGGAGATGGAAACCAAGAAAATCTCTCTGGCTTAGGGCACTATACTTCAGGAAAAGAGGCACTTAAGCAACCCACTGCCATCATTCCCTGCTATTTTCTAACTGTGCTGTTTCTTTACTATGAATCTTGCAGGGGCTAAATATCTTGGGTAATAGCTCCTTGGATAGCTTTTTCTGACCAGCTTACTGCATGGTTCACTCTATCCACTAGAGTTACCAGTAGCTCTGGTGGTATCACTACTGAGGTAGCCAAACATTGCTGTTTGAATCAGCCTTGCTCTAGAGGTGAAAAAGTGTGACACCAAATATAAACTGGACAGAGGAACATTCAGTCACAACTTCATGTTTTAGATATTGTGTTCACCTCTTTTGATATCCAAGATATGGCTGTCAAAGTGATAGTGTTACCAATGGGAGAGATTTGTCTTAGTAAATTACTCCCATATGTAACCTAACTAATGTGCGTGCCTCGTTTGCACATGCATGTACATCTCTGAATTTCTCCATATTTGATTAAGTTGAAAAGCACAGCATATGAAGCCATGCGAGGAACCAGGAAAGTTCTTCATGGTGTTACACTAGTGATGGTTTATTCCTAACAGCAAGTCATCTCTTGCAGTAATCACACAATGAACCAGATATTTAAAATCAGATATGTGAATCAGATATTTAAAAAGAAAGTCTTTCAAAGACAGGACAAAAAACTTATACTTCATCCTGGAAGCAGTAAGTTGATGAGGAAACTCAAAAGCACAGGACTGCAAAGGAACCTTGTGCCAACAAAATATAAAGCTTCACAAATTTCATCCCTTTCCTTGTCCGATTTTGGCAGGAGAAAGCTGGCTGGAGGGAGGGGAAAGACATCATTCTTTTCTTTCCCCATATACAGGGAGTTTTTACTTTCAGGTGGTGGGGCAGAAAGAACCAGCCAAGGATAGATTAAGACATGTTGGTGTCCTAAAGCAACGGTGGAAATTGTGCAGCCCTTAAACACCACACTTTGGCCAAAAAAAAAAAAAAAAAACCTCCCACTGCTGAAGGTATAATATAGGCTCAGGGGGTGGTCCTCTTCCCTCCGCCGAGGTGTGGCAAAAATTGTTTTGGAGAATCAACCAAAAACAGCAAAAATTAAAGACACCAATTCCCCCTGAAAGCAACCACGAGTGATGAAACACCATTTCCGTTTGCTCAAAATGATGGTTGCAGCAACACAGCCTTCTAGATTCTCGGAGAAGCAAAAAAATTCTCCTCCCCGAGCCTTAGCCTACCCCTGCCATAAGCTATGTCAAGTTTATGAAACCCCAGAAAATTACTGAAAAGGTGCATTATCATAACGTGTAGGGTAGGCTCTTTTGTCTTTAGTGGCCTCTCACAATCTCAGACCCTAACGTGTAGCTTTCTTACTTGTGCATAAACCTGGTACTGTGGTAAGCGACAATTCGCTCCTTCCTCTTGCAAGAATGAAACTGGAAAAGGGGAGAAATGTTCAGTCCCTCCGTATCACTTGTCCTACATGGACAAAACGACTAGCTGTTTCTTCTGTTTTCTCTTATTTGCATGAGAGAAAAGTCACTGATACACACCATGGGTTTGCCTAGGATGTTAAATAAAAACATCCTAATCATTACATGTCACTGTGATGTTCACATACAGAAAGCATCTTCTGCATGCTGAGAGAATGCAGACAAGTGTCATATCAACACAGAAAAAATTCTTCCTATGATATTTTTACTTTTTATTACTTTAAAAATATTTATATAATTGCCTTTTAATTGATAAATTCAAGGAGGCTTGCAAGAGTTTTTTTAATTAACACAATACAGATACAGAAAAACCAGCAGATTAACAGAATAACAGAAGATGAAATTCAGCTGTTAATCCCAACTATAGTAAACCTATTGAATTAAAGAACCTTGTACATTTAACACCTATGTAAATGAGTCTCACTGAATCAATGGATCTACTTTAATTGGGATTAATAGTTGGACCTGATTCAGATAGTTTTAAATACTTACATGACTCTTATTATTAATTATTACTACTACTACTACTACTACTACTACTACTACTACTATTATTTATAAATGCACTGATTGATTTAGGAGGGTTTTTTTGACTGGTACATAAAGAAGCTAAGTGGGCATCAGATGAACTTCCATAGGGATGGTATTCTGTCACAGGTGAGAAAGACCACTCCCTTGTTGAAACAGACATCTTCTCTGATAAAACCGCTATATGGAGAAAGGCACTGGTTATTCATCTTAGCACATTAAACTGGACAAGCTCAATCAAGAGGTCTGCTGTCTTCCCGGGGCCAAGATCAACCACATACCAGAGAGGCTAACCAGGCTGGTCAAGCCCACTGACCATAAGCCCCTCATTTTGGTTCATGTCGGAACCAGCGACACTGCGAGGAGCAGCTTTTACCACATTGCAAAGGACTACGAGCTTATGGGGACGAAGCTTAAGGACCTTGGTATGCAGGTGGTTATTTCGTCTCTCCTCCCTGTTCAAGGATATGGCGGACGTAGGGAAAGGGCAATAGCAGAGGTCAACAACTGGCTCCGCACATGGTGCCTCCGGCAACAGTTTGGGTTTTTGGAACACGGCCTGAATTTCCATGAACGTGGGCTTCTGGCAAGGGATGGGCTGCACCTCACGAAACTTGGCAGGAATGTTTTTGCAAACAATCTCACAAGGAGGATTCAGAGGTCTTTAAACTAAGTTCCGCTGGGGAGGGAGACAATATTATTCAGGGCAAGGACTCGGCGAGCGCAGGGGGAAAAGGCCCAAATGATATTGGACAAGTAGTACAAGCAGCCAGGGGCGGGAGGAGTAGAAACTATAGTACAGGACTTGCAGGAAGGGCCCGGGGACTTAAGTGTCTCTACACTAATGCACGGAGTATGGGAAACAAGCAAGATGAACTTGAACTCCTAGTACAAATATATACAATTTCATAGGCATCACTGAGACCTGGTGGGATGAGTCTCAGGATTGGAATGTAGGCATAGAGGGATATAGCCTATTTTGTAGAAATAGACCAAACAAGAAAGGAGGAGGAGTAGCCTTGTTTGTCAAGGATGTTTTCACCTGTGAAGAGATCTGTGACTTAAACTCAGAAAGCCAGGCCGAGAGCATCTGGGTAAGAATTAAGGGAGCGAGAAACAATAGGGATATTCTGGTGGGGGTTTACTACAGACCTCCAACCCAGACTGAGGACTTTGATGATGCCTTCCTCAACCAAATGACTGCACATTCAAAAAGGACAGATACAGTAATAATAGGAGATTTCAATTACCCGGATATATGTTGGCAGTCAAACTCTGCCAAGACAGCGAGGTCCAGCAAGTTTCTTGCTTGTCTTGCAGACAATTTCATGGTCCAAAAGGTGGAAGAGGTGATCAAGTATTCTAGATCTGATCCTGACCAACAGGGATGACCTTGATAATGAGGTAGGAGTGGTTGGATCTTTAGGGGGAAGTGACCATGCCCTATTGGAATTTGGCATTCAGTGGGAAGGAGAAGATAAGCATAGCCAGACACTCATCTTAGATTTTAAAAAAGCGGACTTCTGTAAACTTAAGGAGCTGCTGGTTGGAATTCAGTGGTCAAGAATAGTGAAAGGGAAAGGAGTTCAGGAGGAACGGGAATTCCTTAAAAGGGAGATACTAAAGGCACAGTCTAAAACTGTGCCAATAAGGAGGAAAAATGGAAGGCATCTGAAGAAACCAGAATGGTTGACTAAAGAACTCTCAGCTGAGCCAAGTGTTAAGAGAAACGTGTACAGGAAATGGAAGAAGGGGGAAACCACCAAAGAAGAATTTAAGCAAGTAGCCAGGAGATGTAGGGAGGAGGTCAGAAAGGCTAAAGCGCAGAACGAACTTAGGCTGGCCAGAGACATCAAAAACAATAAAAAGGGCTTTTTTAAATATGTCTGCAGCAAAAGGAAAAAGAAGGAGACGATAGGGTCGCTGCGCAGAGAAGATGGCGAATTACTAACAGGGGGGAGAGAAAAGGCAGAACTACTTAACACCTTCTTTGCCTCAGTTTTTCCCCAGAAGGATAAAAGCACTCAACCTGGCGGTTGGGGAGCAGGGGAGGAAGCAGGGGAAATGAGGTACATAATAGGTAGAGAGGTGGTACAAGAATACCTGGCCACACTGGATGAATTCAAGTCTCCAGGGCCAGATGAATTGCATCCTAGGATATTAAAAGAACTGGCAGAGGTCATTTCGGAACCGCTTGCTATAATCTTTGAGAAATCTTGGAGGACAGGAGAAGTTCCAGCAGACTGGAAGAGGGCAAATGTTGTCCCCATCTTCAAGAAGGCAAAAAAAGAGGACCCAAATAATTGTCGCCCAGTCAGCCTGACGTCAGTACCCGGAAAGATCCTGGAGCAGATCATTAAGCAGTCAGTTTCTACTCACTTAGAAAGCAACGCGGTAATCACGAGAAGTCAACATGGATTTCTCAAAAATAAGTCATGCCAGACTAATCTTATCTCTTTTTATGATAGAGTTACTAGTTTGATAGATGAAGGGAATGCTGTGGATGTAGCATTTCTCGATTTCAGTAAGGCCTTTGACAAAGTTCCCCATGACATTCTTGCAAAGAAGCTAGTAAAATGCGGGGTGGACAGGGCTACTGTTAGTTGGATTTGTAATTGGTTGACCGACCGAACCCAAAGGGTGATCACGAATGGCTGCTTTTCATCCTGGAGAGAAGTGACTAGCAGGATGCCACAGGGTTCTGTCCTGGGCCCAGTGCTGTTCGATATCTTCATCAACGACTTGGATGAAGGAATAGAGGGCATGCTGATCAAATTTGCAGATGACACCAAATTGGGAGGGGTTGCTAATAAGCCAGAGGACAGGATCAAAATTCAAAATGACCTGGATAGATTGGAGAGCTGGGCCAAAGCTAACAAAATGAAATTCAACAGAGAGAAGTGTAAGGTCCTACACTTAGGTAGAAAAAATGGAATGCAGAAATATAGGATGGGGGACACCTGGCTGGATGGCAGTACGTTTGAAAGGGATCTAGGAGTTTTAATAGACCACAAGCTGAACATGAGTCAGCAGTGTGATGCGGCAGCCAAGAAAGCCAATGCAATTCTCGGCTGCATCAATAGGAGTATGGTGTCTAGATCGAGGGAGGTACTGGTACCACTCTACTCTGCTTTGGTTAGACCTCATCTTGAATACTATGTCCAGTTCTGGGCACTCCAATTCTAGAAGGACATGGTCAGGCTGGAGCAGGTCCAGAGGAGGGCGACCAAAATGGTGAAGGGTCTGGAAGCCATGCCCTATGAGGACAGACTTAGAGAGCCGGGTATGTTTAGTCTGCAGAAGAGAAGGTTAAGAGGGGACATGATAGCCATGTTTAAATATTTGAAGGGATGCCATGTAGAGGAAGGAGAGGGCTTGTTTTCTGCTGCTCCAGAGACCAGAACAAGGAGCAATGGATTCAAGCTGCAGGAAAGGAGATTCCACCTGAACCTCAGGAAGAATTTCCTGACGGTCAGAGCTGTCCGGCAGTGGAATATGCTGCCTCGGAGTGTGGTGGAGTCTCCTTCCTTGGAGGTTTTTAAGCAGAGGCTGGATGGCCATCTGTCGGGAGTGCTTTGAGGGTGTTCCTGCATGGCAGGGGGTTGGACTGGATGGCCCATGTGGTCTCTTCCAATTCAACATTTCTATGATTCTATGATTCTATGTTTATTTCTTTACACATCAAAACCTTCTCTGTAGGATCTGTTACATGTAGTATCCCTTCTGAACAAATGTAAAAACTGTTTGTTTATAGTGTCATTTATGACTGACTGATATCACAAGGGTTTATGATTACGGCAAAATTTTGCTTCAAAAAAATTAACAATTTTTAGCTGGTTTATGTAATTTTAATTGTTTTACTGTTTAAATTGACTTTACTTGTACACTGCCCCAACATCCCATGATATAGGGCAGGATATAAATATTCTATTACAAAAATAAAAGAGAAATCCACCTGAAACTACTAAAAGTTATTTAAATTGTTAATTAAGACTATGAAATGGTCTGTGTGGCATTTTACATTGTTCTTCAAAGGATCATTTGTTTCATAAATATGAGCAGAAGTGTTATAACCTGAACACTTGGATGTCTTAAACTGACACCACATTAAGGTTTTAGCTATGCGGAAAAGGTGGGTGTCACACATTCCCATTGCAGCCAAGCTTACCAAGCCCTTTTAGTTTCTCACTATTTTATATGCAATGCATGGATTATGTAAAAAGCAGTTAGCAGTTTCACACAACTCAATAAGTAAGAGTAAGCAGTGATATTACTTGTACTTTCTGTCATCTGCTGGAAGTGTCTAAGTAATTACCATGAAATATATCCTCAGACAGCAGAGTATTTGGTGCTGAACCATATTTTTAAAACGATTAGCAGGTGTCACTGTTCACATTTTTGGCAAAATGCTCCCTAGCATTAAAAAAAAAGAAAAAAGACTAGTTTAGTGCATATTTATTGGAGATTGTATGCAAGAAGTGAATTCCAGAAATTCTTTCTTGTCTCATAAAACATGGATGGAATGCTGCTCTTCAGCAAAGTACTATTTGCACAATCTTTCCTCCAAAGAAAATGTGAATTCTCATGAGAGCCTACCAAATATTCTTACTTTTTCCACCACCCATATAAACTGGGATGGGAGGTTGACCCTTGCTTTAACAAGTTACACCATGCCTAATTATTCCAAGTGTGACTTTTTACTTTATAAACACTACTCATTTGCATCAAATAAAACCCTAAAATACTTTATAATTAAATATGAAGCACAGCCCCGTTGATTTCTTGCTTCCACATTAATCACTGCACAGGGATCAGACATTTTTAAGCAAGAAGGTACTTGCATATTTGCAATAATCAGACTGTTAAAGTGCTAACACTGCTATATCACTTGTATCAATGCCATTTCTAACAATGAGATTTTGATACCAAAAACATTTTGTTCCAACAGTTAACAATATGAAAAAGCTTTACAAGCACAAGATTTCAGCTGAAATATCTGCTCTATTTTATCACCATTGTATTTTACACAATAATAGCATAACCATTATTCTTTTGGCATAATCCACAGTATTATCTTCCATCTCACAAGCCTATAATACAGGAGACAGGCACAAAAAGTTCCCAAACCTTATGTGCAACTACACTGCTCTCATTGGCAGTATTGTCTTGAACACTGGGGTTGGATTCCGACTTGGTCATTCTGACAGTTCATCCACTGAAATCTGCAGTATTTAAAAGTCACCAAGACTAACTCGTCCCTCCCACTGATTTCAATGGTCTGTTCTACCTATAATGCAGTCTGCATGTAACAAATTAAACACAAGTTAAAATTCTATGCAGCATCGCCTACTTTTGTGTGTAATGTTTTGGTGGGAGTATTTGACAATTAACAGGATAGGAGAGTGGCGATTGATGAGATATATCCAGTAACTGTGCTTCAAGACTAATGTGTCCTTTATTGTTGTGTCTATTTCAACTCATCCCCATTTCCACCACTATCATTCCCTTCTCCCTGCTCCTCCTCCCTCTGTCCCTCCCTCACACGCAGAGTTATATAATGGTTATAATGTTAGTGCTGAAACTGAGAAATGGAGATACAAATCCGGCTCAGCTCAGTGGACAGACAACTCAGAATTCCTAGGAGGAATGACTGAGGGCACTGGGGTAAGAACTCAGCTGTTGATGCCCACACATTAAGAGATCTCCACAGGGTACAACAAAGCTCTGGTTTTTCTCCCTCTTCCTTGTCACTGGTACATTCACAGATTCTCACAGATGCACCAACCCATAATGGGGAAAAAAAATCCTGTGCAAAGTCTGTGCATGCACATTTCTTATAACTATCTGTACTCCCCATCCTGTTCAATTCAGTCAGGGAATAGACATGACCTCTCAGATGGACAGCAGAGGCTCCCCACTCCTTCCAACAGGATTACACAGTACTTAATCACATGTTGTGACCTTTAAGGAGAGGAAAATACTAGATGGCATCTCCCTGCACAGGGGCACTGCTGTAATAAACATGCCCACAATGGAACAAACCCATAATAAATAAAAGAAGAGATATCCACCATGTTTAATCATGTTGGTCAAAAGAGACTTAATTGGTGACTTTATGCCCCACCCGCTGCCAAAGCTGTACAATTAAATCTTTGCTAAGTGAGAAATCAAACTTAGCATACATAGACATGATTCAACTTCTAATGATCCTTTTAATGATTCTTCTTAATGGATAGCCCAATTAAAATAGGTTTTGTTTAACATAAACAAGCTGCTGCCTTGGCCATGTGTTCTTGTAAATGTAATCCCCCTGTTCTGTACCCTGCACTGGAGACTTTGAAATTCTTCTTAAGGATAATAACAGCAGACAGCACTTGAATGCTCCCTTTGAAGCACACACTGCACAGACTTTACTGCTGACCTTCTATTTTCAACAAGATTAATCCCAGATCCACAGTTGAGGTAGTCTAAATGTGATTATCAATCACAGTTGGCTCTTTTTTTTTTTTCATTGCTGTTGACCATTTTGAAACACACTGCAAAATGGCAACCGGCAGGACATAAATTACCTGTTCGACACTGCATTAATATTTTATGCATAATATTGTTGTCTTCTTATAACATTCCAAAGGCCTCCTCCTTTCAGAGTTTATTTGGTCTGGAGCAGACAGCGAAACTATTTCCTTACTCTTAATATTGGATAGTGTTATAATACAGCAAAATGGGTTAAGGAGCATAAGACCCTCAGCATAAATATTGGGCTTTGCTAATATTATAAAAGCCTTTTCCAGATGAAGTGCTAGCTCTACAGTGGAAAGAAGTAGACTGGCAGAAACAATGTCTGGATTTTCATGAATAAATCAATGAATGGTGTCAATAGTACAGGTGAAAACACAAATGAGAAAATAGAACTTGGAAGAGTTACTATTTTGGAAGATTTTCCCAGAATGCCTCAGCCAACATGGTCAATGGCCATGTTAGTTACAGGATGCTTGGAGTTGTCAAAATGCCCTAATACATACCCTTACCAGTAAATATTTGCTCATTATTTTATTTATTTAGAATATTTTAGGCTGCCTTTAAAGGTGAAGCTCTCCCAACCGGATGTCCATATTTAAAAAAAAAACATGCACATACAATATACCTGCAGATATCTCAATGGCAGAGCACATGTATTGAAAACAGGATGTCCACGATTCAAAATCTGACATCTCCAGTTAAAGAAGCCTTAGTCAACAAGGCCAAGCGATCCACTTTAGACCTTAGTGATGGTCAGACAGCAGACAATGATAAGCTATCAATCAATCAATGGCCTCACAATATCATATTCCCATATGACGGTGACAGCAACAGTAGGGACGTGCACTTGTTGTTATGTGGCTTCAAGTGGAGTCTGAGTTCATAGGGTTTTCACGGCAGGATTTATTTAGAGGAGGTTTACCTCTGCATTCCAGTTAAGCGAAAGAGTGTGATTTGCCCAAGGTCACTCAGCAGGCTTCTATGGTTGAACTAGGATTTGAATCCTGGCCTCCCACAGAACACTAAACCACACTGGTTTAATGGATACATATATGCAACTGGACAATATCACCTTCTCCAAAACAGCTGTGTATTAGCAAGATTATCACAGGAGAGCTTCCAAAGTGATTCCAAAAGCATTTGGAAGCAGCTGAGTTCAGTCATGTACGCACAAACTCTTGCCCATGAAGAAAATCATCACCTGACTGCCCCCACCCCCTTTTCAAAACCCTAAGTGATGTCCAGGTTTGAAAAGGGCTATTTTGGGCCCTCAAAATGTATGTCCTCTCACCACAAAGCAGAACTGTACCTCCAGGCATTGTTGGTCTTGCTTCTCCACTTTGTAGATGCTTTTCGTCAGTGAGGAGGTTCTGAGGCTTGCAACAAGGGGCCTTGCTGGGCTGTGCAGTTACATATGCTGCAATTGTCCCACTTTAGGTGGGGCAGTCACACTTAATTATCTGCTCTCCAGGCTTTTCAGCTGCTTTTAAAATGTCCCACTTACTCTATTCAACATGAGCAATGGAGGCTCAGCAACAACGGGTGAAAGACACCACCACTGCAACTTCTTCTACCTGAGGAGGCATCACTGCTCAGTACGGACTGTGAACTCTCAGTTTATCTGAATGGTGGAAAAAGTTATGAAGAGGAAGTGCAACTCAGCAACATGTTGCTAAGGTTCAAGTCACCACCAACCTTCTCCTCGTCTTAACTCCCACGGCTTCCTCCATTCATCAAGGCACATGGTATGGTCACTAAAGGCTCAGCTAGGCAGGGTGGAAGGCTAACTCATTCCGTCATCTTCATTACCACCACCACCAATGGCATATCCTTCACCTGGCCTAGCTAACCCTTCACCGACTATGTCAACTAGCACTTTAAGAGAAGACACCCAAGCTGGTGCCACTGCTGCTCCAGCTCAATGCCATTTCAACTCCTCTGACTGGGCAGCAATATCTAGTGTTTGGGCAGGGCTTGGAGGAAGGAGGATGAGGAGATAGTGGCAGTACACACAGATCTATGACAGAAACAGCGGAGGTGCTCTGAGGCAGCTGCCACTAGGACTGCCAGAGTAGAAACCGGAGCTGTCTCTTGTACCTTTAATGGTTGTAAGAAGTGGGGAATTTCAGCAGGTGCTGCTTGTTCCCTAGTTGTATGACAAGCAACACCTATCAAAACCTGAAGAAACCCAAGCCCTTTGGCACATGTTATGTCAACATGGTGGACACTCATTTTACAAATAGGGAAACAGTTAAGAGTACAGCTCTGTGTGGATTCTCTTATTAAAAGGGCAGTGAAGAATTCTGGCTGTGGCACCAAATCCCTAAAGGCTAAGAACACCAAATTTTGCTTGGCCTTCTTACCATTTAAGCAGATGTAGACTTAGTCCAGCACATGACAAAGCTTTGTTTAAACCACTAACTTCTCCTTAGTACAGATCTTGAATAATACCAAAATGTAGTACAATGACATTGTATCTATACAAGGATTTAGGAACAGAATGTTTGTTCTTCAACAAACGCAGAAGACAGAGAGGATATACTTGTTGAGTGGGATTTCTCTCTCCTCTGTGCTATTTTGTTTATCTATTATGATTTTAAGATACAGCACAGGCCATCCAGTTTTACTTTCTATGTGGGCACAGGCATAACTTACAAAGGGAAGTAGTGCTATTACTTTGCCCCCTCTTCCAGTTCCAAGGTTCTGGATACACTGATTCTACCCCAGAGAGGACTCATGGTTTTAATTAAGAAAATGTATATACTTAATATATAGATGAAAAGTATAAATCCCTTTATGAAAAGAAAAGAAAAGAAAAGAAAAGAAAAGAAAAGAAAAGAAAAGAAAAGAAAAGAAAAGAAAAGAAGACTAACTTGTATTGGTAACAACGAGATAATACCATAACAGAGGTCGAACTGTAATCAAAACAAATACTATAAAAGTACAATTTAAAGTCTGAAGCAACAGGGTTACACGCAAACACATACACACTTTTATGTTTTTTTCCCACACTGTCCTCTGTTCTCTTAGCTTCACTCACTATTTCTCTCTTCTCTCAATCAGTTTTTGACTTCTTTTTAACTGTAAGTTGCAAATTTGAGAATGTATGTTTTCTTCAGTAAACAAAAACACACTCCCTCAAATTAACATCCAATTTAGTCTTGCATATGTACAGAAACAGGCCTGTATACTCAGTTAATACTTGGCCCTCTCAAATCTAAATTTTATTTTCATTTAAATATTTATATCTTGTCCTAAATCAAAAGATTTAAGAGCAGGCCCTGCAAGCTAGCTGACATTAAAGAGTGGAAAACAGTGGGAAATACCATTGTGCTTGTTTTTGTTTTGTTTTTGTTTTGTTTAAAGAACCAAGGGGGAAAGGAAAAGACAAACTGAGACAAATGTTCATTTCAAAAGAAAAAATACTTGTTGTGCAAGACACAGAAATTTTTACCAATATTTTTTATATTTTTTCACCCTGGTGAACAGAAAAGTTCAATCATGGACATACCCTTGCCAATCCCAGAGTTGGCACTGGATTCCCAAACAAGCTTATTGCTATGGAAAACTTCAAGATTTATCCCAAGGTTGTTCAGTCAGGAATGGCCCAGGATGGTTGACCATGACAAGCACAAACCATTCCCACTCAGGATATACTCTTGATTTGGTTCCTGCTGGGGTTGGTAAAGGTAGAGTGGTTTTTGTTTCCAACTATTTGCTGCCAAAGGTCTCTGCAGTGGTGGGAGACAATTTAAGATGGTCTGCTTCATAAATCCAAATGGTTTCCTTAATTTTCTTGTGGGACTCATTTGTCAGTGATATCACCAACACCTGTCTGGCCTGCAGCATGAAGAAATGGCTTAGAGGGTTGACTCTTTCTCTCCTATGTTCCCATCCAGTCCTAAGTGGACTGGCTGGAGGATAAGTTCACTGCCCTGAACCTCTTAGTGGCTTGTAGCAGCAAAAAGGGTGTCCTTCTGGACCAGCTGAAAAGTCTTGAGAACTGGGACCAAGGTATTACAAATTTTGAGCTATCAGATTATACACAGAAGATTATATCCACTTTTTATGATGCTGCCAATGGCCTGGGGCCTGAGCAAGGGACCAACTGCTCTAATATCTATTGAATCAAAGGATTCTGTTGTTGTTGTTGTTATGTGCCTTCAAGTTGTTTCCAACTCATGGTGACCATGAGGAGAACCTATTGTGAGGTTTTCTTGGCAAGGTTTGTTCAGAGGGGGCTTTGTCTTTGCCTTTCTCTGAGACTGAGAGACTATGACCTGCCCAAGATCGCCCAATGGATTTCCGTGGCCTAGTGGAGATTCAGACTCTGGTTTCCAGAGTTGTAGTCCACCACTTTACCATGCTGTTTCCACTGAAGGGGTCTACTATCTAAAATTATTTTAATGAAGTTTGCAAGCCACCTTGAGCCCCATTTCTAGAGCAAAAGTGGGATAAAAATACATTTTTTAAAAAATAAGGTGAATAGGAATATCCCTGGAAAACCACCATATAGAGAAGAATCCATACATGCCCGACTGCAGATTTATAGTCAATTAAGGGTCACATCAAAATGCGGGCAGCTGGGTCTAAAGTGCTTACTTGTATAAACATTTGCTGCATGCTCTGCCACATTTAAACATGACATCTATGCATCCACCTGGAATCCTAATGAGAAAATGTGAATGGGCCAGCACAATGGCAAATGGATTTGAATATTAAAGGCCTGGAGGAAAGGGTGGGGGTAATTTTGTTTTAGGCTTACAGTTATCTTAGATCCCACCCAAAAGCATATAAATTAAACAGCTTAACACAGAGCTCTAAATAATTAGTTGTACCTGTAGTTGTTATGTGCCTTCATGTTGTTTCCAACTTATGGTGAGCCTCTTACAGGCTCCTCCTAGCAAAATCTGTTCAAAGGAGTTTGCACTCCTCAGCCTTTCTCTGAGGCTGTAAGAACAGGACTTGCCCATGACTCCCCTGGAGGTTTCCACGCCTGTTGGCAATTTCAACACTGGTCTCCAAAAGTCTTAGTCCAACATGCAAACCATTAAACCATACTGGTTCTCTAGTCTGTCCCAATCAAGAGGATTCCCCCCCCCCCGGAGGGTTTGAAAATGTCTGCTATACTCAAGATTGAAGTATCTTGAACAGCATCACAAAAATTGAATAGTAACATACAGTAAATTAGAAGCATTCATTTTTCAGCTTATTATAGAATTAGTTACTGGAGGGCCAGCAAGCAGAGCTATAGTTTGGCCTGACAAGAATGAAATAAAGTAAGCCTGAAGCCCAAATGCTCCTTTCCTCTGCTCTTCTCTAGTGTAGTCGCAAAGTATTATGTGAAACACAAAGATGTTTGAAACCATGGTTTCAAGTTAGTTGTTTCAAGCAAACCGTAGTTAACGTTAGCCATAATTTGTAATTTTGAAACTCACAACAAGCTGTACCTAAATCAAATCTGAAGAGAAAGTCTTTGAATTCCATCTTACAATTCCACTTTGGAGTGGGGGGATCCTTTTTGTCATGTTATACTCTGGTTTAACATCAGATCTGAACACAACTACAAAAATACAAACCAGCCAACCAACCAACCCAAAAATAGATTTCCTAATCTTTTCAGAAAATATGGAGAAGTACAGTGAAATGTTTTAATGTGTTGTTGTAATAATACAATTTAATGTATTTACTGAAATTCTGGATACTAATGCTATTGGTTATTATGTTCCTCAAGTTATTGTGGTTTAAAAGACAAGAATAGGTGTAGAAAAAGTATTATTACATAATTTCCTGCAATCCTCAACAAAATCTGGGTATGTGGCTAGAAATTCAGTGCAGCTTTGAGGATATCACAGGCGTATCCCTGGACAGACGCACCCTTAGATAAGCTATTTTGACTTAATTATGCTGTTTGAAACATATTAGTACCAAAGACACTTTATCCATTGACAGTTAATCTCCTTCCTATTTTTGTGCTAAACATACCAGCTAAAGATGTTTCAACACTTCAACCGAAACCAAAATAAAGCAGTTGAGAAAGTTTCTCATGGTCTCTTGCACTGTTCAGTTGCTGTTCCAGAATACTTTTGCCCTAAACTAGACTCTTATTTGCACTCTCTCTTTCTCTCTGACTTACAAGAAACTACTGTGCAGCCCTGAGAAAATGACTCATCAGTAAATCCTTGTCGACTTGGCGAAAACCTGCTCCTCTTCATTAGGAACATAAAGATAAAAGCTCTTACACTACATTAGCAGGAATACGTCTACCTGGACAGTACAAATAAATTAGTTGCACCTGGCCTCAACAGCCAAAGAAGTGTAGTAAAGACTTCATCTTGTTTCATTAACAAATTAAATTGTAATAGAAGATCTAAACTCCTGCTATGTACATAAACACCATTTGGTGAATATTACATGTGAATCCCTTAATAATCCCTTACTCATTATATTACATCAACTGGAACAATTTTTCCCAAATATTCAAAAAGAATATGGAACTTGATTAAAAACGCACAATTTTACAAATGTTCCCAAAAGTAGCTGCAACAAACATGATAAACATCACTCGTCATGGCAAACTAGATTTAAGACCTGTACTGATGTACCTAGGGTCTTGTATTACTACTGAAGCATATCAACATACTGCAGTCAATTGGTTCTTGTGGAATGCTCATAGTCTTTAACACAAGAAAGTTATGCAGGTCCAACTTGAAAAACAAGTTTTAACTCTACTTGCCCACAAGCTAATATTACACCCTCTAACACACCTTTCTAAGATTTCTTTTGTACAGACAGTTTGTGCAATCCAGTTCCAGGCAATTAGTTACAGCTTCACATGATGTACCTTTTCCATGCACCAAATTTTACAAATTTACCTTTTTTAAAAAGAAATGAGACTGATTTTACAGATAAGTCCACAAAAGTTTCTAGTGCACCATTTTATTAGCCTGCCCAAACATTTGTATTAATATAGCACTTTCATCTTCAAATGCCCAGTGACTGGCATCAGAAAGCAAAATCCATTTAGATACAGACTGATTTGAGCATCAACATCCAGCATTTACCATCAATCCTGCACACGTTATATTGTGGAAGGTTTTTAAAGTTATCTCGTGCATTGTATTTTCCAACTGCTGTGCTTGGAGGAAATAAATTGGCTCCCAACAAGTTCAAAATCTGTCTTGTTTTCATCTTTCTATTTTTTGTGGGGAGGGGGAGAACATGACACTAGATACCACTACAAAAACTGGATAAATCCTACCCCGCTAGGGCAGCGTTAACACCTATCAAAATCAATGAAGAGTCTTCTGTCCTCATCTGAAAATAAGTGTGGTACATCCCATAAAACTAATGCCAAATAAAACTCATCAGTCTTTAAGCAAGCCACAAGCCTGTCTTTTGTTTCTACTAGTATAGCTACTCTCCCAAAAACATGTATTGCTACTTTTGTATATATATTCTTCACTCATTCAAGACTTAAATTTTCAGCTAGGTGAACAGCAAAGTATTGAGAGGTTTAGGTAGTAGACTAGCAGATAAGGATATTCCCAAGGGACAGGTCATAGAAATATGGACAAGCGTAACTCTGTATCAGTATTTTACTAATGAAACTTTTTTTATCATTTCAAAGTGAAGTAGGTGAGTGAACCATAACATACTATTGACCACAACAGCTATTATGTGGAATATGTTTAAAATGGCATGGATTACTGTATCTTTCCTGGAAGAAACAAACAGCACCAACAGCTAGAAATATGACTTCATCTTCAACATGACCCAACCATTAAGATGAGACCTGTTATGTCTGCTATGTAAGTGCAGATCTTTTTTCTTTCATGGGGTTAATATTTGCCCCAGGGGGTGACTGTGCAAGACTTTCATTGCATGATTGTCATTAAAAGCAACAAGACTCGCCAGCTAAAACCACACATGCCTCTGATAATTCACCCCTTTGCATTATTTAAATGTGTATTCCATAACATGACTGCATTAGTTAAGAGAAGAAAACCATGAATAACTTCACTCACACCCTATTTTAATGTACAGGGCCTGACCTCCGTTCCCTCCATTAGTTACGGAAATTCATCTACAGAGAAAAAAGGCTTTAAAACAGGAGATTTCAGTAACTCTAAACTACCAAAGGATCCCAAGATGATGCTCACTTTAGTACTGGCATTTTGCAAGTCAGTGAATCCAGCATAGGTGCATGAGACCTGGTCTATAAACAGAGTAAAATACCAATAAATGCCTCAAAAACCTGCAGCTCTTCACTACAGCTAAATGCCCTTTTACGGTATGGCAGATGTTCAAGCATAAACACTCCCATCCCATCATCTTCCCCCTTCTGTATCCACGCACTAACTAGCCTGCACTAACATAGGTTTATTGCTTGCACAGGATGGGGCACGATGAGATGGTTACCATTTTACAGGTTATTTGTAAATCTCAGAAGAAACATAGAACATTACTGTTGATAACACCTGTCAACATCTTTGACGTTATGGAACCAAACTAATGTCAGTATCCATGTCCTCACGTCCATGTGACACATAACCCTTAAAGTTCTTTACAGTTGCCAAACAGCTATGCCAACGTTAATGGAATCATGCTGCTCCAATAGTGAGACATCTTCCCCTATTTTTTTTAAAAAAATTCAAAGTTACACATGATGAAATCTGAGCTGCTTGTTTGTTAGTATGTCTCTGACTAAGGCTGCAGATCCAAGGGTGTCACTGGTCATAACTCCACTTAATTTGCTCACAAAACAATTTCTTCTTCCAGTAGAAGCTAGAAATGTAAACCTATTTCCTGGATCAGGGAAGAAACTCACTATAGAAAGAGCATTTTTTCTACCTCACTGAGAGCTTCACTGTCATAAAAGTACACGGCCTTTGTCAGCCAGGTTACCTAGGAGTGAAAGTTATGTCACCTAATCCTTAATTCTGTTCTATACTGTACACCATCTGCAGACAAAGTCAAAAGCTAATCTGAGTCTTCTGTGGGTGTTTTTTTTCCCCTTCAGAAAAGTGCCTGCACGGATTGGATATTGTATGCCATCTGGCATAGGAAACTATTTATTCACATCCATGGCTTGCCTGTTTGGGAATTATTCACAAAACCAATACTACAACCCTTCATTTTCTCAATTTAGAAAGGTTTTAGGAATTTAGGAAGTGTGTTTTATACAAATCCACTTACAGGGTTATCCGGCCAAACGGCATCATGGACCTTCCTAAATCTCTTTCTTGGAACTCTGTGTTTTTGCATGAACAGGGAAATTAGTATTATGACAGCGATAAGTACTGTAGAATCAATGCAGCTGTATGCCACAGATAAAATAACCTTCAATCACAAATTACTTTATAAGGAAGAAAACTAGTTTAAAAATGATTATGAAGCATACGGGCGTAGACATTTCTAAACAATTTTATAGAGACCAATCCAAAGTACGCCAGAAATCAATGGAAAAACTAACCATTTATTTTGTTCCATATTCATTCAGATTTGTAATCCACATCATCTCCCAAAGATTGCAGTATTCAAAGCAGTAGGAAGTAGAAGCATTATAAAACCAGTATTTTTTAAAAAATATATGCATTAGAGCAGAGGTGGACAAAGTGTGACCCACATGCTGCATGCCCCTCTAGGGGGCATGGAGGCATTTTGCCATATTTGCCCCTTCAAGCTATTTTAGGCCCAGAAAAGGCCTTTTTTAAAACTAGAAGTGACTTCCAATCACTTCCTACTTTGAATAAAGGCCTCTTCTAGGCCAAAAATAGCCCAGAGGGCCTAAAACCACAGAAAATGCCCTCCATACCCCCTAGAGGGCACTGGGGGATATCTGGGACAAAATAAATATGGAGGTGGAGGTGGTAGTGGTGGCGATGTGCAGTTCCCAAGGTCTGTTGGGGGCTAATGCAGTCCTGTACTTGCCCACAATTGCACAACCCTGTATTAGAGCACATTAATACATTATTTTCATACTGGTCTACAACCGTAAATAACAACAACAACAACACATTATTTTTGAAGTCTTACAAAATGACACAGTCACTTACAATGAAATAGATGTCTAGACTTCTCCAAAATGTGATTTGGAGTGGGGCCTACTTTCATGATTTGCAAACAAATCAATTTAAATCAGGAGTACAATCATTTGGCCCTCCTGCAACATCTACCATGCTTCTCCACTACCTGTGCTAGCCAGGGCTGACAGAAGTTGAAGTTCAACAACATCTGTAGGGTTACATGTTTGCAACACCCGACTGAAACAACTACCATCCATTACTGAAGATACCACAAGTATATTTTCAAACCTGCTTTAAAACTATCTACTTACAGCAATACAATCAGATGAACATCTGCTCATGAGGAAGTTTACTGGAGTTATTTCCAGATAAGTACGGATTATGACCTCACTCTTGGTTCACAGGAACTTAAATAAAATTAGTCTTGTTGTAATTTAAGTAAGATTAATGACCGAGGAATTGTTCCCATATCAAACCGTTTGATCTGTTATGAAACCATTTCTCTACCATCAAGAAATCATAAAGAGTGCCTTCAAAATTCTACCTAAGTGCTTTACAGGGGGCCAGTCTCTAAATTAACTCGACCTTTGGGATTCAAAATAGCCTTTTCAGCCCTATTCTTTCCACCTACAGTAGAATACACAGAAATATCACTGAGCACTTTTGCATGATATTTTTAATTTGTAAATATAATATAGGTATATATAGGTCATGGCCCAGTTAAGCCAATAAGCAAATGCCTTAAACCCGTGCATGTAGCCCCTTAGCTCTTTCCCTTTACGTATGTCACAATTAGACTAGCAAGTCTCTTAATCAGAGATTCCCATTTTGCTCAAACCAAGATTTAATAACCTGGCTTGTTCTAAGGCTGTTGTTAACCACAGTTTTCTGATTCAGATAAAACAAGAAACCATTGTAGATTAGAAGCTTAATGGTTTGCTTCCTATGCACTGAAAAGGAAGAAACAAAGAGATCATTTTCAGCAAGCAAGAAGCTTGTGTATATCCCAGTTTAATAAATTAAGTCAGTGGTTATTAACCTTTTCTTTATCATGTACCCCTTTTAAATATCTTTTGTTGCCACAGACCACCAAGGCTTAACTCAAGGCTGTTTCTGGCTGTATGTGTGGTAGCAAGAAATGTCACTTGCTTTCTCTCAGCTGCTCAGCATCATTCACTTGCATGTTCTCCCCATGTGCAGAAGTAGAAAGTGCTGAGTACATTTTTAAACTTTTGAACAGTGTGAGATATTATAATGAAAATTTGTACGTATGATGGCTGTAACCAGCAAAAGACTGCTGCTCTTTGAGATCAATGTATGACTGTCTGTCTGAATGAATGGAAGGAAGAAAAGACCATCCATTCATTCTATTTTAACTATAAAAGTTCATGACATTTTCCCAAGCTTTCATGAACCCCCCTGTGAGGACATCATGGCCCCACACGGGTCCATGGACCCCAGGTTAAGAACCACTGAACTAAGTCATCCAAAATGAAGTCAGTATGTATTTGAACATAATTTAAGTATGACCTAAGTATGGCTTACATGGGGGCCCTCACAACACTAATGAAAAGCTGCCAATCTGGTGAAAGAATGAAAAAGACCCTCCTTGACTACTTTGCCCAAGAACACTTCGGGTTCTATAATGCTTTTCAAACTATGCTACCCAGTAACATTTCTGTAGATTAAAGCATTTAGCAGCAACCTTCAGCATGTTTGGTGCTAATCTATATGATACAAACATGTTAGGCACATACTGGGATCAGAAATATACCCATATTGGGCTCCCCCCACCATCCAAAAGGATTTGACATTTCCCCAACTGCTCCATGCAAGAGTTTAGCAAAGTTCATGCATTCTGGAGTAAAATAATAATCAAGAACTATGTCATACAGACAAAGGAGTGTTACAAGTGAGCTGAGAGTGAATGTTATGTTTTATCATAACTCTGCCGCTGACATTTGATTCTCAACTTCAAAGAGTAAAAAAACAAGAAGTGAAAAGAAAACGAGGGTGTCATAATCAGATTCTATTAATAAGTGATAAAGGAAACAAACCAGTTATTTGTGCTGGACAAATAAAAGCTTTCATTCAGAATGAATCCCATGAAACTACACAGGTCAGGCTGTTATTTTCTCATCAGCTTACTCACTTAAGAGTTGAAACATATGGCTGTTTCACACATTACTTTAAGCAAACATGGGACTGTTATAGACTGAATTACCAACAAGGAGTTTACACCCAGTCCTGTTAGTATTAACCTCATAATGACCTGGTACTGAAAAGTGCATTTCAGCTAATTCTGGATCTGTACCATTCACTTTAAGAGCTTACTACTACTGTACAGCTTCATGCAAACAGTGTGTTCCCAGCACAACAGAAAAAAAAACTTTTCTTGGCATCATCTGTATTTGCATACTGTCTTAAACCATGGTTTAGCACAACATGCACAAGCCAGACAAAATGCCTTAGACTACTCCTCTCCTCCTTTCTCCTCCTCCTCCTCCAGAGCTGAGGGTTTCTGGGAATTATATTCCAAAAAAGTAGCTTTTCTAAGCTCTGGTTTATAATGTCATCTGGAGCAAAACTATGGTTCACATTAACTACAAAACATGTCCAGAGAGTTTGATCCAATCATATCTATCTGCCAGCAGATCAGACACTGCTGAGGGAACAATTTTTGCTCTCTGCTGCAGCCCTCTGCCAGTCTTCCAATCTGTTTTAAAGACTGGAGGAAAATTCTGTATATTTGAGGAGATACATGGACGGGTCCAGTGGGAAAAGCTTGCTCATGCAACACTGGAATTACCCTGAACAAGTCAACCTCAAAACACAGTTTTTGATGGATGGAATGTTGAAACTAGCTACAGTTTATGTTAACTACAATTCCAAGCTTGGACTACACACCAAACTGTGCTTAATTCAAGTCAAAGTGAACTTTTCTTCTGGGCTATGTTAGAGGAGGCACTGAGCTAAAGGGGAAGGAAGGTATGCAACAGGGCTTTCCAAATGGTGGGCCACGACACATTAGTGTGTCGCATGAGGTGTGTAGGTGTGTCGCCTACGATCTTGGAAATGTATGTTATTACTTATAAATCATATATTTTTAAAAATATATGAAAGGTTTTCATGAGATATGTTGCCTCTCCATACATTTTGTTATTACAATTTATGTATGTGTCTGTATCTCTTATCAGGGGTTAGTTTAACCACCGGTTTGTCAGTAAAACTGAATTACCGAGTCACGAAATGATGTATGTCTAAAAAAGTGTGTCACTAACATGAAAAGTTTGGAAAGCTCTGGTGTACAAGATTAAGGCTCACTGCCTCCTGCTCCTGCTTATTCACGTTGCACTAAACCATGGTATAGCCCTGTGGCATGCAAATGCACTCACTGTGTCCCTGGAGAAGGAAATTATTTCTGCCCTACTGCAAAGTGATAAGAAGACAAAGGCCATTTCCACACCTTACCCTTTTCCGTCATCATCCTGGCATCACTCCAGCAGTGCCTTTGCTGGGATGAGAGTGTGTCCGAAACACTCCCGTCCACCCCTGGCTGACTGGCTGCAGATGGAAGCACAAGCGAAATGCGCCTTCTTTCCACAGTGCAGCCGGCCTCTTTCCCATGCTGCACTGGGAAAGGAAGTGCCTAGATTGCACTCCCACCCATTCCGTATGGCTGCTGGCAACAGGAGCATCGCATGATCACCAGACCATTAACAGATTTTTTCCATTAATGGAATATCCCATGATCGTGACCGGTGGGGTCTTTTGGCAGGAGGACTGTGATGATGTCATGAGAAAGCACAACTTGCTGTCTGCCAGCAATGCATCCCCATTGCAAGATAGCAATGTCATGTAGAAATGGCCTAAGATCATCCTTGCAACATTGTTGAAATGCAAAGTAGAAAGTTTTCACTAAACTGTAATAAATCAATGTGTCAAATATCAAACTGATTTTTGCATCTGCTAATTTTTTCACTATTTGAGGAACTGTCTACCTTGATTCTTTTTTTCTTTATTGTTAAATTCATTGCAGAGTCACCCATTTGCTACTAGATTTGATCTTATTCAATCCACTTAACACAGAACAATGAATTAATGAAAATGAACATCACAAAGGTGCCCAGGAATTTACCTAACACAAAATTTAAGTCCAAAACATGTCAATCCACATCGATTCTTCCTCGGGAACTATGTAAATGCATAACTTCGTGTACTTACAGTATTAGATCCAACTTCTCATATCATTAATTACTTTAAAAAGATTACACATGCTGTAACAGCCTGGGCATGAGTACACTGCATCTCCAAAGGGGATCTGCCCCTCACAGTTTGTGATTTCACACTGGGACATGCCAATGTTGCCACAGTAAACATGACTACTGTGCAAAGTGTGAGGCAGAACTCACTTAATCATCTGGCAGGACTTTTCTTCAGTGAGTGTGCTCTGAAACCTAGGCAATCAAATTTTAAAAGGAGTTGTCTTCCAGAAAAAAAAAATTGCATGCCTTCCGATAACAAAGCAGTGAAATCACCTTGGAAAAGAGCCAAAAGGAAGACTATTCTTAGGAGCTGTATGCATGAACTCTGCTCAATGTACATAATGTTCATAAACTGAATTATTATCGAAACAAGGCAATGGCCTTACGTTTCAAATAAATAAAGTCAAATCACTGTCCAAACAAATCCTTAGTTTGATCAGAGGCTAACAAACTCTCAAGGAAAATAATGCCCAAGGCAGTATATAATGCTTAATATCCTTTTGTTACAATGGTGGAAATGATAAAGTAAGTGTGTGACGTTCTTTTACTTTCTTGATTTTAACAAATGTGTGTTTATGTGCCTTCAACTCAACTGTCAACTTATGGCGACCTCATGAATTTCATAGGGTTTGCTTGGGCAAGAGATACACAGATACATTTTTGCAAGATCCTTCCTCAGAAATATAACCTGCAACACCTGGTATTCATTGGTGGTCTACCATCCTAGCATTAACCAGGGTTGACCTTGCCTAGCTTCCAAGATCAGACAGGATCTGGTGTTTTTAGTGTACGGTGGTTTAAATGATAGGGCAAGTATGTGATGTTCTTTTACTTTCTTAACTTTAATAAATAAATTGACTTAAACAATTAGCCTGTGCTAAGGTGAAATCAAAGCATGTCATTTTACTACCTTCTCTTCAGGACAAATGAAGAAAAATTCAGATGAGCAGATAAGAAAATGTGTAGCAGTGTAAACACTTTCCTTCTGTGGAAAGGCCAGTTCCTCAGCTCGCCGAGTGAAATGGGAATGTTTTGTTTTGTCAAGCCATCTGTCCATGGAAAGCCTTTGCTTACCTCCAGTGTCAATATACCATCAAGGCTGTGAACTGCCGCTGCAGATTAATACACACTCCTCCCTCCCTTCTGATTCATACTACAGCAAAACTCACGCAATTATATCACTGCCTGACCTGTACTATGATCTTTTAGACACCTCCTGTAGCAGACAATGCAGGGGATTTTGGTAGGCCCCTTGCAAGTAAGATAAGAGCATGATGCCCAACCTATTTACTTGTGCAGAATGCCCTTCTGCCTGCCAACTGACACAAGATATCACCTTCTTTTATTCCATATAGGTTTGAACAGAACACATATTCAAATAAACACTAGGATCTGAATCTAAATGTTAATTCCTACCAGAATAGACCAACTGAATCAATGGAATTGGTAAGTCAACCCCAATATATGTCCCATTGATGTAATGATTCTGCTCTAGCTACGATGAACAACTGGATTTAGGAGGTGGGTTTTCTGATTTGCCCATTACTTTTGACTTATAAAAGAAAGAAATGACTTATTACAATTATTGCATAAGTTTATTAAAACATGATAATAACTATTAATTTTTAAAAAATAGGAAAGAAGAGTATGGCCATTTCCACACTACACTGTTATAGTGCTATTATTACACTTTCAACATCTTGTGGAATCCTGGGGTTTGCAGTTTAGAATTCATTTAGAATTCTCAGCCAAAGAGCTCTTTGGCCTCAGTAAATTACAAACCCCAGAATTCCACAGGAATGATAGAACTATTAACATTTTAGCGTGGAAATGGCCTATGTATGCCCTCTTTTCCCAAAGATAAAATAGTGGCAAAATACTTACATTTTTAAAAAAATGAAGCTTCACATTAATTCTGTTGTAATACGATACCAATAGCATAAATATTTTAAAATTTCACATTTTCTTATCCTTCGGTGGGAACAAAAGAAATTCAAATGCAACAATTGCCAGTTACACTGAAAGGCTGTTTCATGATTCTCTACTGTTACTCTCCCAGGAGTATAGATACACATATTTGGATTCCTCAGACAGCAAGATAGTTTCACTGGGAATTGTTCTCCTCTATCAGTGTCCCAAGGAATCTGCCATGTGGCACGAGCATTTAAACAGAAGAGCAAAAGAAAATTGTAAGATTTACGAGTCGCAAGGAAACAATCTGAAACACAACAAAAAATTAGAAATGTGTTCATGAATTAGTTCTGAAAATTGGCTGCAATTATATCAAGCGTGGTTTACATAATTATTTAAGCTGACTTTATTATTACTTATTAACTGAAGGCTAGACAAAGTTTTTCCTTTTCTATTTGTAGTAGGCCTCTTAGAGTAGTACCAGTTTTTAATAATATTACACTAAGACTAGCCACCAGCTCCCTAGCTATCAGTTTTCTTTTCAACACCAGCTTTTTTGAATCTAAGAGAAGAACCAAACTTTTTAAAAGGAAGGAACTGCCCAAAACATTTTGTGTTGATGCTTTAAAGCTGCTACAGAATCTATTTCAATAATCTCTTCACCACCAAAATAAATGAGGGATGGGAGAATCTCAGTGCTGTTAAGAAGAAAAGTAGAATAAAACATACCACTGATATTTCTAAAGCAACATTTGCAAACGACAGGATTCTGCTGACACACACCCCTCCCATCAGAATGGTATATATGCTGATAGCCCAGATTTGGGTATGTTCTGACATCTAATTAAGCCAAAAATCTAATGAATTCTGGCTTTCTGCGGCTGAGCCAGCATGCTTATACATGTTGCTCAATCACTCTTGCTGTGAACAAGATTGGGGAGGGGGCACATGGACCTTCCATTCACAATTTGTTTATTGTAAAGTCTCAACTTATGACTTAAATTCTGTCTTGCTGGGGGGAAAAAAGCCAGTCTTCTGCATTTGGATCTCAGGATGTGCCCAACAGAAGTAACTGGGCAGTATGCACACGCACACCTTGTTTAAAAAACAAAGCCTTTATGATGTGCAAACCAGGCTATGAACCATTAAAAAAGCCTGTTCTCGTTCAAGGAGGAGGAGCAATATTCTGTAACTTTGCACACTGCTTTTCCTAATCTTACCCTCCAGTTCATCAATTTTCATTTTAGTTTACTAAATCCCTGATCAGCTTTGGCTGTTTCAGATTCCTCATCTTATTCTCCTGTTCTGCCTTATTGTCCAAGCCACAGTAGCTTATTAAAGGAGGCCATTGCTTTTCTGTTTGGCAATAACAGGTTTCTTTCTTTCTAAGCATTACATTTCCCATTTCTAAATCTGTCTGTCTTCCACCTTTTCCTCAAACTATTGCTTTACTTCACTTAACAAAAATTCAAGTTATTCTAGCTTGTTTCCAAAGACAGGCCAGGTTACTATCAGCCAAGGTGAGTAAATGCTCCTGTTGCTCCATCTTCATCTCGTACTTCTCTCTTCTTTGGCTACTGTTTGAGACAGCTGTTTATTTCTCTTGATTATTTACTCAATAGTTAAACTGAGCTCACACTTTATCTCAATTCAACGAGCCCAATTTTCTCTAATTAATCCCACCCATATTGAATCTTACAATTTCAATGATTTCTTACAACCAGCATTCAAAAAATAATCAAATCTGTAACTCATTTAACTTTCAATTTTATTATCCAAATTAATTGTCTATATAAATTATCCAGAATAATCTAACAATCTATTTCAACAGTTATTTAAGAGTAACATAAGATCTGTTATAGTTACATGCTTTCAAGTCATTTCTGACTCCCCACAGAATATATTTCCAGATACAATCTATCTGATTCAATATAATTACATTAAAATATATATATTTTAACTGGGGTTATTTATAAAACAGCCATTCTGCATATGTAAATAACAATAAGGCCCGAACAAGGTAAGTCCTAAGAACATTTCCCCTCAAACTCCACTTGTCAGAACTCTCCCTTTTTCTCCCCCCAGCCCCATTCTGTTCTTTCCTTCCCTGCATTTCTTGGAAACATCTTGAATTTGAGGTGAACGTCCTAATTCAACCATACTGGGATAGCCAAAAATCACAATTTTATTACTAGTTGTGTTGTGTAAATATTTGCACAATCTTCAGATGACTGAATAAGCAGGCCTGTGTGCTTAACACAAGACATTTTTAGACAGGCCCATACAGATAGTTATAACTGAAGGAATCTTAACACTGCATTTCTCTTCCTCAATTGTTCGCTGATACATGTTCAAATGGCAGCCCGTTTTGTTAACTATAACATAACGAACACCATGTTCAAGTTATGAATGAGATACTGTATTTGAGCCTCTTCAGACGCTGCAACAGAGGAGAAGTTATTTTTAACTTCCTATACAACAGCCAAAGTAGAATGCTAGAGTGGAGTAGTGGTTTGAGCATTGAATTATGACTCTGAAGACCAAGGTTTGAATCCCAGCTTGGCCATGGAAAACCACTGGGTGACCTTGGGCAAGTCACATTCTCTCAGCCTCAGAGGAAGGCAGGGACAAACTATTTTTGAATAGTTTCTGCCTAGAAAAACCCATGTGAGATTCACCTCAGGGTTTCCATAACTCAGGCTTGAAGGCACACTACAACAACATCATCATCCAAAGTGGGATAACATATACACCTCCCCTGCAAAAAAACATGTGAGGTTCAAAAGCTATTTTTCTACAAGAAAGATGCTAAAATCCCCATTTTGTATTTATAGGAATTCCAATGTAACATCAAAAATATCAGCTACCACCTCAAGGTAACATCCAAAGATGAACTGAATGAAACAGGAAACCCATTTACACCAAAGTAAAAGAGCACCATGTGAAGTAGGCTATATTTCAGAGGAAGGAACTGGCAAAACCTCCTCCTGAGTATTCCTTGCCTGAGAAAGCCCTATGAAATTCAAAGGGTTGCCACAGGTCAACAGACAACTTGAAGGCACACACACAGACAAAAGAGAAAGATGGTAAGTTGGTGGAATTGCAGTGAAGCTATTTTTTTTTTCTTTCTACAAGTGGAACAAAGAAATTCCTGCATGAGACTAACTTCTCCTCCTCTCTGCTTGCCAACGAATTTGCTGCCTCCTTCCCCCAGCTCTGTCAATGTATAAAACCCTACCATCTGTTTCCTACCTTGCCATGTTGCAATTTGCCTCCCACTCCTTTGCTCCCACTTCTGTGTCCTCTCCTTCAGCACTACACTTTGAATTCTCCTGAAAACTATCTAGCCCTCACAATGCAGTGCCACTGCCTGTCAGGTTCCTTATTGTTACTGCTAGCCACTCTCAGAAAATCTGAAGTCACAGTGAGAGATGGTAGAACATCTTCTAATGGCAATCCGAGACTGTTTCATGAATGCTGAGGATAGGAGGGACATGCCATGGCTGAAGGTTCCCCATACAAAGCAATTAGGCTAGAACATTTCCTTTCCTTTACACAAAGCTTGTGTAGGTATAAGTTAATTCTCCTTCAAGTGATACAAGCACGTGGACTGCAAGTCATGCCTTAAATCTAGTTATAACTTACTCTCAAGTAAATACACAAATGACTACAGTTAAAGAGAAAGTTATAAAAAAAGACATGCTTACTTTCTTGTATCTATTTATAGGCTGCATGAACTGCTTGCATTTATTTGGAGAAGGTGTTACATTCTCAGCAAACCTGAAAATAATAAAGACCTTGTTACATTGTTACCATGTCCAGTAGGTGTTGTTGTTCTTGGTTTTAAAGACCTCACTTCACGGCTTTTGTTTAGGTGAAAATAAGGTTTTTACTATAAGGAAACTAGGAATGCCTTTATAGAATCTGATACAGAGGGGGGGAAAAAAACCTCAAGTGTTTTTGAATTACATGCTTTCCTATAAAAGAAGATATCATTTTGATTCAAAGGTTCAAAATCCCTTTATTTATTTATTTCATTTTATTGTTCACCGTTAAATGATTCTTTACCCTTGAAGCAAGCCATGGCTACCTTTCCATTTAGGTCAAGCAAAAATGATGTCAAAGAACTGCCTTGAAAGCCAAGACATCATAACAAAAAGTTGCTTTCGTAAATATGTAAAAGCATTGTAACAAACTACATTTCCCCTGAATAGCCGCAGCATAAACATTTCCACGCAAAATTTAAAATACTGGTTTACTCTTAATGCATATTATTAAATTAGATGTTATGACAAGTGCAACATTAATTTTTTTTGTGCCAGTATTATATTCTCCTACACTTTTCAAAGTAGCTCCTTAGCGTAATTATTACATTTAACATGTAGGGTGGCAATTGCTTCAACGCAGCACCTGCCACCAGTCCACCACATAATTACATACCACTGACCTTTATATAAAAGCATCATGGAAATGTTACTAGAAAACCAAATTGCCTTTCATACAAACACTGCACTGTAGCTACAGCAATCTGGTTTTTTTTTTCTTTTCTTTTCAAAAGATGTGTGTTTATCCAAGGGAGGAGCTGAACTAATTGCACTATCAATAATTTTCCAAATCTTGGAACCATTTCAATAATGTTTGCAACAAATAAAAAGTTTCTCCCGTCTTAATGCAAAAGTGTAGCTCACAGTATATACACAGAGACATGTACAATTGAAGATATTCCCTGAAGTCATAATGGTGGGGTTATGCAGGATGTCATATAAAAGCTATTCACCAACAATGTCCTTTTCCTTTTAGCTGGATTCCTACTGTATATATTCAACTGAAGGAAAAAAGTCAATTAATTGAAATTGTGGATGTCAGTACACTTGAATTGGAAACATAAAATGAAGCAGCTAACATGGGGAGGGGAAAAAACTGTGTGTTATTTACTAGTAATAGTTACAGCAGGGAACAGTTGCTAGACATTCTGAAAGACAGGGGCTAAAAGCTAAACCTGTATTCAAAAACTATCTTTAAATTTGTTGTATGGCCCATTTCTTCTTAATCTCAATTTTTTATTCTACTAGCACAAGGGTAAAATGGACAATATGCCAGTATTTGATTGAGAAGTACTGGATTCAAATCGTGATTCAGCCACAAGTTCTTCAGATGCTCCCAACAGCAATCAACCTCAGTTCTAACTCTCTAAAATGGGGCCAACTGCTTTAATCAAGGCAGCCTCAGTAACACTACATATTAATATATGCTATATAAATTAAAAGTAACAAGGACTTGCACTCACAGGACTGACACAAGCATGATGCAATTAAAGCTGTGAAGCACATGCACCCTACAAGGGAGTGACACATAGATAATAATAGTTTCAGCCAATTGCTTTCACTGAGGGCTTAGTAATATCTCTCTTCAAGATTACTATTTCAAGTTGAGCGACAAAGTCTTCCAGCTGTCGTGCACACACGCTATTTTTAAAGGTGCAAAAAAAGTGTTCCCGACATAAAGCATCCACCCGCAGGCACTCCTAGACTGACACAGGGCACAGAGCCCAGGAATCTGCCAGCCCATTTCCAAGCCATAGGGGGACATCTAATAACTGGGCTAGAACACCCATAGGGCTACACTGAAGACAGTCAGTGGGGGAAAGGAAGAGTTAAATGAACCAAGGGCAGGGCAGAAAACAAGGCTGATATTTCTAGAAATGTGCAAGATGAATAAAACTGGCAGAACACTTTACCATTCACTGTTAAGTGGAAAAGTGAAGCCACGCTGCCTTTATCCACGCTGATAGGGTTTGTAAGGGCCTCTAATCCTGTGCTTGCTTTGTAACACAAGAAAGACTGCTCCTTTGTTTCAACAAAGTGTGGTTGATGTGTGCCTTTAAGTCATTTCTGATATATGGGAACCCTTAGGTAGACCCATCTCAAAGTTTTCTTGGCAGAGTTTGTTCAGAAGGGAGTTGCCTGTGCGCTCCTCTGAGGCTGAGAGAGTGTGACTCGCCCAAGGTCACCCAGTGAGTATCCGTGCCTGAGCCGAAATTCAAACCTTCCTCTCCCAGTGTCCTAGCTCAACATTCAAACCACTACACCACACTGGTATAATGTACGTGAGAGTATTTGTGTAGAGTTCTACATATCTGCCCTGATACATACAGCCTGCAAGAGCAAATTTTACTTCTAGGTCTGGAAGGTTGGCTGCTTCAGACAAGTAAGTCCATCAGGCATAATTCCAACCCTGATCCCATCACTGTGATACATGGACCGTTAAGATCTATGTGCATGTAGTCAGGTTTCTGAATCATGAAGCACAATGTATTCCCCACTCTGGGACCCTGCAATACATCCCTCTGTATCCATGGGTTCTGAACCCACAGATTCAACCAATTAGGCTCAAAAACATGTATAAAAATCCAAAAAGCAAACCTTGATTTGCCACGCACGGAGCGCTAAGCTGAGGTATAGCCATACCCTGCTGTAGCCTCCCACCACTTCACTGATCCTCAGGCTCTCTCTGGCACTTGTTTTTTTGCCATTTTATATAAGAGACACGATTTTGCTAGGCCACTTTATTTAATGGGGCTATCCACAGATTTTTGGTATCCACCGGGGGTCCTGGAACCAAATCCCAGTGGATACCAAGGTCCCACTGAGTACAGGTATTCTCGAGGGTCCCAACTGTAAGAACCACAAACTTAACAACTTTCCTCAAATCCCATCAAAGGAGCAGGAGGTATGGGGTCAATATGAGGTCAGGGCTAAGGGCAGTACAAGTGGCCTGACACACCTGACACAAAGAAAACCAAATAAGACCTACATAGGATGATGTATCCAGATAAGCACTAAACTCTCACAGTTCTTGACTACGCTACAATGAATGTAAGAGAAAACAACGGCTCTAGACAACAGGACTGTGTACAAGGAGGGCAGAAAGGATGACAGTGGTAAACACAATGGGACAGACAACATATGACAGCAGTTATGGTGTGTATGCTGGTTGTAGCTAAATTATTGTTTAATGCAGTGCTACTCAAAGTGATGTTCCATCGACTGGTGCTGATCCTGGAGTCACTGGCTGCTAGTTCTTGGCAAGTTCCAGTAAAGAAAGAATAATTGTACCCAATGGCACAACTTTGGGGCCAGTCCCTGGCACATTGGAAAAAAGATCTGCCAATCCTCCACATCAGACAGCCTTGAGGAGAATTGGTTTACAGAACTGTGGGACAGGAATACTGGAATGTTCCTACATAGATAACTTTTTCCTCTGAAAAAGTTTGTTGACATAAGGCTTTTCTCCCTTGAAAGTTGGAGGCATTCAAGGATGAGAACTACCAGCCCTTGGAGGAAAGCAACTTCAGTGAAATAGCAGATGGGAGCCCACCAGAGCAGACATATATACTGATCACCATTTCTTAATCTATACTCTCTCTCTCTCTCTCTCTCTCTCTCTCTCTCTCTCTCTCTCCTCTTGCTCCTTCTCCCCTCTCCCCACAGTTTAAAGGAGGTTGGGAAAACCTGCATTCTAACAAATGGGTCACACCATCATGCGCAATTAGACCTTCATTGTGTGGAACCCCATACTGCGTAAACCCTACATACTATAAAATGCTGCATGTTATCTCACCAGGATTAGCTCACACACAAAGGCAAACCTATTATACAGTTTTCTCGGCAAGATTTGATCAGAGGGGGTTTCCCTTTGTCTCTAAAGATGAGAGAATGTGACTTGCCCAAAGTCATCCAAGGTTTTCATGGCTGAATGAGGATTCAAACCCTGGTCTCCAAAGCTGTAGTCCAACGCTCAAACCATTACAACAGATAGGAACTGAATGCAAATTCACACCTTTTTAAATAACACCAGCCAAGGTGTGCTCTTCTCTCTCACACACAAAGCAATTATTCTATTAGTTAGGCTGGTGTTATTCAGGAAAGTGAGAATTTGTATTCAATCATGTTAACAGGATTTTGTTTTAAAAAGGAAGTATGCAATGCTTTTCTCCCTTTAGTCTCATGAATATCACACTCAGTAAAGTTTGGGATGTGCCAGAGTTCTCCTGACCCCTCTCTTCAACTGAACAAAAATATTCATATGCTTCCAAAGGACAGAATCAAGTTTCAATGTTCTTTATGGAAAGAGCAACAATGCATAATGCACTCTTCTTTAGAGCTGAGTGCTCCTCTTTGAAAGAGAGTACCTGATCTTTTTCCCTCTACAGTATCACCACAAAGAGTAAAAGAGCTAATATTAACATATAGATCTTTTCCAGAATAATAGAGGTGTTTGCATGGGTGCTGCGTTACATTCTATATAGTGGTTCAAATGTGTATGGACAGCCATGGTTTTGTTTAGATCATGGAATCTGAATGGAAAGGGCAGTGTGACCTTGCTCTTCACACTCCTTCTAGGGCTCACTGGTTCAATATGACCAGTGACTGCCAATGTAAGAGTTTACATCTTAGTTGCAAATTCAAGATTTAAGTAAAAGAAGAATTCCATCAACCATTTCACCACTATTCTCTCAGACTGGTCTAAGTCAAATAAGGTGCTTGGCAACATGGTTCACATTCCTTATTATGAGAGTCACAGGTTGAATCTGAACCAGAATTAAATCGAGAGAGTGTCCATACACTTAATGGCAGGCAGCAACAATGCTGAATCTGCTTGCCAGACTGCAGAAATGACATAGATCTGCTTAGAATTGAAAATCACTGACCCAGAAGTATTATTCCTTTACCCTATAGGGGTACAGGTAGACTGTGATTTCCCAGTACAAAGGTAACTGCCTTTTGCAACTGTTCAGAAGGAACTTTAATACATATTTCGGGTGCTTGGGGACATAGTCTTTACACTGAAAACTATTTTCAACTGCATCATAGATTAACCCAGGGAAAACAGCCTTGGTTTTTGACTTGAGAGTGAAATTTCCAGTATTTGAGCAACATAAGCATTTGATTTGTTTCAGGGGTTTTTTTTTATTCCAGGACAAATCTCAATAAATACAATTTCTGAATAACCACATGTTTCACATTACCTCATGGATTTGCATAAATCTTTATAAAACAGACGTATGGAAATTTCTATTGTACAGGTTGTAGGAGACGGAAAGGAGTGTTAAGTTCATGTAAAAGGACAAACAGAAAGAAAGGAAGAATCTAAATTTAAAAGCCAGCATCCAGGTCTACCCCCTCCCTCACAAGACCCAAGTTAAAAAGCAAGCAATCCCTGTCTCAGATTTCCCTATAACTCCCCCAACTGCACCTGCTTGATTCTAGCAGCTGCAGTTCTTCACCAACGCCAGCTTCCCCATGTCTAAATATGACTCATTAGGTATGCTTACTGTTTCAGTGGCTTGCATTATGTGTATGGAACTATTATGAATTTTTTCCCTATTTATATATGTTTTTCCCAAAAATCACATTAATAAAATCAAGAACTAGTTGTTAATTAAGAACAGAAAACCTTTGGAAACATTAGTCATATGTATGAGGAAGTACATATGTCTGCTTCTTTTGTCACCTGGGACAAAACTTGTTTTGGATGGGAAAGGAAGTCCCCAAGTTCACTCAGACTTATTCCTGCGTATATTTTTATTCGTGGATTAAAACACCTCTGTGCTGCCCTTTATCATAGGATCTCAGGGCAGCATAAATAATCTGAACAAGATAACATATAAACAACAGTTAACAGTTAAACAGCAACAGTTAAAATCACTTTAAAAGCACAATTAAAACCACTTTTAGAGCTACAAGAATTTAAAACCATGTACATGTCCACTTTGAAATAAATTACACATCTACTTTGAAATAAATTAGTTCCTGAAAGCACTAATAAAAAGCCATGTTTTGGCTTGATGCCAACACTGGCACCAGCTGGATCTCCAAAGAGAAGAGATCCCATAGTTGGGGGGGGGGCCTACAGTCAAAAAGGTCCTCTCCCATTTTCACTTACTTCATATTAGCCACCCCCCCCCCACTGCTGCATTAAAGAGGAGAGCCCCTCCTGCAGGTCTCAGTAAGTATATATTGGGAGAGACGCTCCTTCAAGTATTGAGGTCCCACGCATTTTAGGGCTTCAAATGTTATCACTAGCACCTTGAATTCAGATCAGAATACAAGCGTTCACAGTTGTAAACTCCTGCACTGAAGACAAATAGGACAATAGTATTTTGTATTTTATCCCAAACTCAAATCCCTATACAAACGTACTTCTGAATAAACCAGCACAGGTTTCAGGCAGGTACCACTCATTATTGTAAACATGGTTTTCAATTGTTTTTAAATGTTAAAGTCAGTTTACTCATACAACCTTCTTCTGAAGTCAGTCAACCTAGGCTATTGCGGAGCAGAGATAGCAAGCAAGAAAAGCATCACTCTGTATGTAACAAGGAGATGGATGCGTGGGCTGCTTTTTGTGGATTTTGAATTCTGTTGTATTGTTAGATTTTTTTGTATTGGTATTGTTCCTCTGTGCATTTTGGATTTTGTCATACTGGGCCCCACAGGGATCTTTGCTGTTGGAACAGTAAACAGGCATTTTCCAAGTGCCAAGAATGTTCCTGCAACAGATTGAACCAAATAGTCATTTCTACCCTATTCTAATAGTAAATTGCTGTTATTTCAGGAATACTAACTTCCTTTTATTGTGGTTCATGAAAGAGTGTTAAATGAAAACTTACTGTGGAAATCAGTTTCATTCTTGGAATGTCACAGGATGCCACACTGATCATGCTAAATAACACTGGGTGATTTTGGCCAATGCAGCACAAAAACCAACAGGGGATACAAGCTCAAGAAAATGATATGCAGATTGACAGGTGACAAATAGCACTTCTAAAACTCCTTGGGATCCCGGAATCCCAAGTGGATATATCAACAATGGAGAAAAAAAAAACCTTTCACCCTCCTTTTGTGGGGGGGGGTGTGTTTACAATTTGGGTTGCTGCACCAATGGGCCTCTACATATTAAGTCACATTAAGAACACAGCAGTGCAGGTGCGCAGGTCTGCTCTTCCAACATGATTCCCAGCAAAAGCAAGCATTTCTGAACTGAATTCAATGAATAAGCTTCCATTTTATTTAATAAGCTTATTCGGATTTCTAATCTGTTCCATCCTGTGGTAAGCAACAATAAAGGCCAGTTCAGATGTTCAGCTCGCATACTGGTCTTGTTTCTGTGAAGCAACTGGTTTTGCACATCCTCCATAACACTCATAATATGCAGAAGTCCAAATAGTGAATTTCTCTGTATTCAGTGAAAGATGGGAAGATATGGCGATATAATAGTTCAGTTGCACAGGTTTCCATACGGAAGTCCTGCTTTGTCCTCAATATGGTGGAAGAAGAAACATCCAGATGTTCTTCCACCATGGACAAGGACTATTAGCTGGGACAATGGGAGGGACCTAAAACAGGGGTGGTACATTGGGTTTTAATGAAAGTCATAGAATCATAGAGTTGGAAGAGACCACGGGGGCCATCCAGTCCAACCCCCTGCCATGCAGGAACACACATCAAAGCACTCCCAACAGATGGTCATCCAGCCTCTGCTTTAAAACTTCCAGAGGAAGAGACTCTACCACACTCTGAGGCAGCATATTCCACTGCCGTACAGCTCTGACTGCCAGGAAATTCTTCCTGAGGTTCAGGTGGCATCTTCTTTCCTGCAGCTTGAATCCATTTCTCCATGTCCTAGTCTCTGGAGCAGTGGAAAACAAGCCTGCTCCCTCCTCAGCATGACATCCCTCCAAATATTTAAACATGGCTATCGTGTCACCTCTTAACCTTCTCTTCTGTAGACTAAACATACCCAGCTCCCTAAGCCACTCCTCATAGGGTATGGCTTCCAGACCCTTCACCATTTTGGTAACCCGCTCCAGAGGAGTCCATTGGCTGCTAATGATTTTGTGTGACAATACTGAATTCAGTGTAGTATGACCAACCCGTAGCATAACCAGATTCAAAATTACCATTGCCCTTGACACTTAGAGGCAACCCAGGTCACAATGTCTTAGACTGATTTTTTTAACTATACCTCTTGAACTCCAATACAAACAGGTGATTACAAAATATATGTGTGTCATGTCAGATACAACTTGACACATATATAAATCAAGACTATTTTCCTTAGATAACGGGCACTCCTGGATACTTGGCAAAGAAATACACCTAGGTACTTTGTATGCCAGAGAGCACTGGACTACAATCCTGGAGACCAGTGTTTGATTCCCTGTTCAGCCATGGAAACCTACTGGATGATCCTGGGCTCATCACACTCTCTCAGCCCCAGAAAAACCCACGACAGGTTCACTTTAGGGTCACCATAAGTCAGAAACAACTTGAAACAAAAACAAAAGAAACAATTTGAAACAAAACACACACACACACACACACACACACACACACACACAGAGTATACCAGAACCCATACCAACTATGACAGATAAATGTTTGGAAAAAAAAATCTTTGGAGCTCTTACATGAGATCATAACGCTTCTGAAGAACCTCTGATGTGAGAGGAATTCCACAGATGAGAAGGGAAACTTGTGTTTATGCATGGATGTTCATGGCCGATCTTCATTGGTCATAAAAAGATTTTACCTTAGCAGCTTCCCTCCCAACTTTTTCCTGCCTCGATACCTACTTTCATATATGTGTATTTTGGCAATCAAATGTTACAAGTAATAAACAAATGCAGTCTTAGTGTGATCAGAGGCTCAACAAGAATTACTTGTTGGGAGCAGTTAGCTTCGCACAGTACAGAGACATCTGGATCTCAAGAGAAGTTACTTTTTGTTGCTAATGGGAGTTGAAATGTTATTACCTGTCTTTTATTGCTCTTTGTCCCTAGTCCTTATATGGCCAATAAAGGGATTGGTCTTTGCCAATCCCTCAATACCATCTTAACTGACAATATCTCAGACAGAATATAGGCCTGTGATCGTCCCCATTTTTTTCCTGTATGATTTTTAACATCTTTGCCTGATGAAGAAGCCAGTGAAGCTTTGAAAGCTTGCGTAATGTATTTTATGCATTGGAGTTGATCCAAAAAGAGTATCACTGCCTGTGGATTTTGGATTTCACTGGATTTTGGATGTTGTTGTATTTTGCTACATGGCCTACACAGCTACCAATAATATATTGCTGTATCTTTCTATTTCTGATAAAACCCTTTTTGCTTACAAAATCACGGGGAAGATATGTTATCATCAACCTATGTCTATTTCTTTCAACCAACAAATATGCTACTAATCTTTCCACTAACTTTATTCCTATTGTTCTTCCGGGCATTTGAAGATAACAGTCATAATCTAATATGAACTTAGGTGCAGAAGGAAAGAGGTGTGTTTAAGCACGCCTAGTTGTGTGATGGGTTGCAGACCCCATCGATTTTGTTTTCTTTCTCTCTGGAAGACTTTTAAAAACAGGACATTTTTTTCAAGGGAAAAATAAAAAAGTGATAAATGTTTATGTCCAGGAGAAATTTAGGATCTCCTATGTGGTATTTGAATAAATAGTTTCTGTAGAGCCAGAGAAGAGCGGATGGGCCCGTAGTATCTGATGAAGTAGTTTGAATGCATTGACACACTTTGAGCACAATCTTTCTGTCACAGAAGACAACAGCAACACTCCCACTGACATCAATAACTGGACACTTTGGAAGCATAATCAAAGTAACGACAGGAGAAGACAACAACACAAGAAAGTACAGCAGTAACCAAAGATACCTCCTAGTGATTTGCAATGTGTAAAATAATTGAATTTTTTTAAAGACGCTTTTTACCTAAAGTTAGAGCTCTAACTAGGTTTTTCCACTCTGCCCCTTTACACAGTTACATGTGTTTCTGTTTCAAGTGCAAACAGTTCAGTTTCTTCCACTTTCTGCTGATCTACACATTTAGAATAGTTCAGCTCTCTTAGAACTATATAGCACGTCAGAGTGCAGTAGGTGGTGGTGGGGAGAACATATCTATAGGACTGCTTTCTACATACAAAAATAATTCTAAATATAGAAAAATAACATGCTACAGGGAAGACAATACATGTCCACCATTTGCGAGTTTTCTATGCACAAAGAGACATGGGGGCTCACACAAAACCAAGAATCCTCTTCTTGAAAGTTACAATCAACTACAACTGTAGTGAATCTACAAGTCCACCCAATCACGAGATGACCAGCTTTCAATAACCATCATCCAAGCACCATTTTTCTGGATGGTACTGTATGGCACTGTGGTCAGGATTCAATTGGGTACTTAATGTGGATTCTACAAAAAACAACTTTGCCTAGGCATGTACAGGTCCTATATGTCTTCAATACCTCCTGTAGAAGGCTGGCAAACCCTACACTGCAGAGTTTGGGGAGGTACAGAGGGCTGAAGGGCGAGAGAAATAAAATGAGAAAGTCTCTTTTGCAGGCATTATAATGGAGAGAAAATTATGTCTATCTTGATCTGTCAGGGTTTTTTTTCCATCAAAGTAAGTACCCACAGATGTAAAATTTTTGGAAAGTCTGAAGCCATGTTTTTAAGAATCTTTTTAAAAAACAAAACAAAACAGGAATTTTCAGAAAAATTGGAGGAAAACCTTCTGTAGATTACAAGTTATTTTGTTAATTTAGGAAAATAAAATGTACTATGTTTTATTTTGTTTGGTATAAAACTATGTTTCATATATTTAAAATACAGGGGTTTTTTGGCACAGTATTATCATGTTTATATGATACAACATACTAATATATATAGTATACTAACACTAGATATACTAACACTAGAGTTTACTCAGACAATTCCTTGGATTTTTATTCTATTTTTTTATTTATTTGTAAGAAATAAAGCTATAAGATCCTGAGCCATGAAGAACAAATGAGCTACAAGGAATCTGATTGCCTTCACCAGATTATTAAGAGCAAATAAATAAATAAATAAATACATACATACATACCATCAACATTAGTTAAAAGAGAGCATATTATTCTTTCTCCTCTAGTTCTCCATGATGCTTAGTGGACATAAAGCACTCTTTTCCATATAAAGAACTGGGAAAAGGAAGCCAGGAGCAGGAAATTGATTTGCTATTGTGCATAGTAGTATATAATATCTTCCTGTTATACCATTTTTAGAAATAATTTGGGAGGAGTAAATATATGAATACCTTGTCTTGCTCATTTTAGCCATCATTCTAGAAGGATACTCCATAATCCGTGGTTTTCTATTTTCAATTTTTTCACAAATAAAAGTCTTCCAAAACAGGGCTGACAGGGTTTTCTAAGTGGTCTTCTGTTGTCCCCTTCACCTGTTCACATCTCTGTAAGGAATGACTCAGATCCTGGCCAAGACACCAATATATTTATCTGCATTTTTTAGTTTAACAAGTCCTTGGTAAAATCACTGCATCTAAAATGCTGAGAGAATAAATCCTGGTGCACATCTCCGTACAAAGAAGGAAACACAGATTATAGTTGTTTGGGGGGAAAATTCACAAAAAGCAAAATGTAGGTGGAACAAGAAACACCAGTTTATGCAAACGTGAGAAAACATCTTTTATGGCTTGGTTATGTTTTTGACTAAGGTAACGTTTTCAAAGACCATGCTGCTTTGATGTCGCTAATAAGATAAGCTGTTTTAGGAGGCCTACAAATCCATTTAAATTGATTTTAATTAATGAATCAATCACTAGCCACTGACGACTGGGTTTGTGCACAATGAGCAACTTGACGCCTCAGGCATCTAATTGCCCACCTGGAATCCACATAATAGTGATAAGTTGCTTCTTCCTCCAACTCTCAACTGTGCTACTTCTACATCAAGTTAAGAATGTTTTGTTTGCATGACGAGGAAACAGGCATCTCAAAAAATTTAAAATGGAAAACTATTGAGCAGTCAAATTGTGTGAAACAAAGAGCTCTGCACATTTTAGTAGGGATAATAACAAACTGAATTCTATAAACTCGGATACCTTACATTTAATACATTTCAGATAAAATTGTCCCTTATGCTGCCTGAAATGCAAGATTCTGGGAATATACTCTGATTGTAAATTTCACTGTTCAATACAACTCTATTAAGAGCTATGTCAAAGCTGCAGCTATTGTTTTGTTTCCAAATCAAGTTACAATTTTTCATCCCTTTTAAATGTCACTAGTGAATTTGCACAATATTTTCAGAGGCTGTAGAACATCCCACTTTACATACTCAGAAAAGGAAATCGATATAAAAGTAAAAACTACTCATCCATATAAGAACAGCACAAGACTACCCCTTTGGGGAAACAGTTGGATTGCTCCTACCAAAAGCCATTTCATATTTCAGAATTACGGTGCTATTACTCCACTCTAAATACGATGGTTCCAGAACCCTGAGACTGCCAGTTTAAAAGGGGTATTTAGAATCTCAGACAGAACACTCCAGTGCTTCATGGACTACATACCCCAAAATTCCATAGAATGGAACCCTGGGAAATTAAAGTGGAATAGCAGTGCTGTAATTTTGTAGTGTGAATGGGATCCCGGTTAATTACACAGCTACCAGTCCTGAGCAGTTCTTGTTCAGCTTGCCCCTAAAACCTTTAAACTACTCTCTTAATCTATTATTTGTGTTCTCAAGTGGCTACAGCCATGGAGCAGCAAACATATTCTGTAATGGGCTCCAGTTGGTATATGCATGACCAATTTCGTCGAAAGCTCTCAATGAATGACACTCAAGCAGAGATGTAAAACAATACCAAACGTGTTTTGAGTAACAGGCTGTTCAGAACACCAAGCAGGTAAGCAAACTCTCTACTATTTCCAATATAACAAATTGTTTCTATTTAAAACTTTCCCTGAACTCTCCCTTCAGACTCTTTGCTACCAAGTACTCCTTTCCTGACTCCCAAGGCATTCAACTCAACCATCCTTCCTGTCTGGCTCCTTCCTCATCTGAGAGTTAAACAGCCCAACCTCTCTTTTTATATTACCCCTCAAGCCTCCTTTTACAGCACTCTGGGGGGCTGTGACTGGATAGCTATACATGTGGCATCTAAGCTTCCCTTCACAGTGTAAAATAAAAGCCCTTAAAAAGGGAATGTTATAAGAAGTTCTCTGGGCCAGTCCTGGTACCTTTAATTTATAGAATACCAAGTAGCAAGGCTTCCTTAATGTCTAGTTAGAATACAGAGTTTAAAATTAGTTTTACCCCCTGGCTGTGCATCACGTATGCCCCATGGAGCACCTATGAAACTACCCTATTCCAACTAAAGCAAACATCTAGAATTTGCATTTTCAACATGACAGACTCTGTTTAAAGAATTAAAGCTCTTTTTTTTTTCAGGGCAGTTCAATTTTTCTTTTGTTTTTTTGGCAGGACTTATAGTGACTAACACTCCTCCCACCCACGTACCCAAATATGGTTAAAACAAGTCACCTGTCAACCTATGGCAACACCATGCATTTTTCATAGAGTTTTTCTTAGGCAAGGAATACTCAGAGGTGGTTTGTCAGTTCCTTCCTCTGAAATATAACTTACAGCACCTAGTACTTGTTGTACTACTCCCATCCAAATAGCAACCAAGGATACTTAGCTTCCAAAATCAGATAGGATCTGGTGCCTTTAGGGTGTACTGCCAGCCAAATCCCCAGCTGTACCCTAATCCTGATCTCTTCTGGATTATGTTAGATTTTTCAGTCATGAAAAATTTATCACACTGAAGTAGTGAAGCAAAGAATATGCTTTAGCTACCACAACTGAATACATCTGGATGCCTCAATGACACAAAGGTATTTTGGAGTGATTCTGAAAATAATCTATTCTGTCAGTTACCTTTAGGGGCCCTCATACGATAGGCTTGCCAGATTTTGTATCACTGCCAAAGTTAAGCAGGTACCTTCCTTATCAGCAATCCGGAGACTACTGAGTCTACAGGAGACTACTAAGAGTCTTAAGGAAAAGCAAGATATACATTGAGGACTAGATCCAGACCTTGAAACTTTACTTCAAGTTAGCATTTCTCATTACCGAGTTTTCCCCATTACTCATTTTTAATATTAGCATCTAAAAAGTAACCAAATGGCTTAAAATTTGACAAAAAAAAATCCTTTCCATATAATCTCCAAAACATTTCTTATCCTTATGATAATGGCACTACCAACCTAGTAAACAAATAGCAAGCGGTAAACACTTATTGCTAACAAAACAAGTAGGATGTCTCCATGAGGAAAACTGGTGAAAATTAGGCATTCTACTTTATGCAAGACAATAAACTTTCCAGGAGCACAAAATCATCAGTGAATATAAACCATAATAAACGTATATTGCTTTGCTTTTTAAAATATACATTCACACTTATAGCAGCTAAGCAACTTCTTATTCAGTATCATTGCAGGATGTCTAAGGGTGAATACCAGTAAGTGTGCATATACCCCTAAAATAGAAGGAAAACATTTATTATGCACACCTGGGGGGGAGGCAGCCTGCCCTCCTTTTAATTTATGTGAACAAAAGAAGTATAATCAGTAACTTCCTAAGTTGGAGATCCTGCTACTTCATGCTTCAAAACAGAAAGGAACAGGCTGCAAGGTTAATAGAGGGTATAAGAAATCCAGATTTGAGCCACTTTGATATTTGCCAGTTATTCCCCCACCCAACCACATGCATAATTCCACTCTGAGAATTTCTCCTTCAGAATTTGGAAAATGGGTTTAATTCACCTGGTAAATACAATTGGTCTTTTTAAAAAAAAGGCTACTAACTTAATAGCACAGCATGCTTTCCCCCCAAATTGTTGCATTCTTTTACTGTGCCTCTAGGGTAGTCATGCAACTATCAGATCAATATATAAAGAACAATGCCAAAGCATGATCTGAATTCAGTCCCAAAACAATAAAATGCTATTCTTGCTTTCGCTCAGAAATTTTCAGATGGTTTAAGAGCACCACTGAAAAGAAAGGGTATGCTTAGTGTGCTGTGGCTTTTGGTTTACTACAGGAATACCTTAAGTTAACTCATCCCCTGAGAAACAAGCTTCTTTTAAAAAAGATTTTTGGCTACCCAGCCCCCTTTACCCCATCCTCTGTCTAGCTAGAAGTCTTTTGGCATCATCAGCACTGGAAGAATCATGAGGGAGGGCTGGAGATACACAAACTTGGGTTGCAGAAGCATGCCTGTAGTAAACAATGCAACCCAGTGTGAGCAGGGAAAAAGTACAATTCTACTCTAGCCACTTCAACTGTGTGCCTCCTTATAACAACAAGGTAAACAGCAACTCTCTTTGGAATCCTTTTTTGAGCACGTGTGAACAGCAAAACAGCATTTAACAGCATGTTAAAAAAAAAGCATAAATCCAAAATGGAAGTTATTCAAAAAAAAAGAAGCTGGTGAAAACGATATCATCCCTGGATGCATTTTTGGAAAAAAATTTGAGCGTTTTCAAGAAAATACCAAATGTTTTTATTTACTCATGCACCGCTTACCTGCTTGTTTCATTTCACATATATGTATCTTCAGTTCTGAATAAAAAAGTCTGCTGAAACATGATCAAGCTGCTCCTTTTTTTTCTTTTTTTTTTGTGATGTTGGAACATATCCTTATTCTTTCTATGCTTTTGCCTCTGCCACCAAAGTTTCTGTTAAAGAAATAATGCCCAAGTACTCATCTACTACATTGGCTGAAGTATACCTTTACTCTGTATTATAGACTATGCGAGAGAGCCATAGGAAAGCTAATTCTGCCCTGAACTTAGTAGAATGGTTTCTGTTTAGTCCAAAGTACAAAAGGCATTCAATGAACACAAATCACAGAATAGGCTGTGATGCACATTCAGAGATGGATTATGTAGTCAACGAAGCTGCACTAAAATAGTGGATCAGCATGGGTTTGGCTATGTAAAAGGAAAAGGAAAGCAGGAAAAAGGTGGGTTGGGAAGAAGGTAACTGCCTTTGTTTTACTTCTTTCAAGGTTCCTCTCTTCTGTTCAGCCATTCTTATCACCTTTCTTTAGCTATCCCTCAGCATTTTTGGATCCAGATTAAAGTTTAAAAAATGGACATCACCATTTGGGAAAAACCAGAACAGTGGTTTCATACTTGGCTCATTTTTACATCCTGCATTTTTACTCCTGAAAAATCTAGCTAACCAGTTCTGATTCACTCTTGTATATGACATTCAAAATCAAGACCACAGATTATAAACAGTTTCAGCAAATTGAGTTGAGTTTCTTTGTTCCTCAGACATACATCTTCCTATTGCTTACAAAAGCAGCATATACTAACCACTAATGCTGCTATAGCCAATACTAGGAAAGGAAGTCATTCAAGTCTGGATTTCCTGCTTTTGGTTGTAGCCAAGAACTGAGAGGCTTGCAGTGGTTTCAGGAACTGAGTCATGTCATGACTCATGGATAAGATACTGGTTTTAATATGGTCCCAATCACTCCACTCAAAAATTTGACATTACGCCTAGAGGAAGCTTAATTTCTAGTTTAAAAGAGACCAACTCAGTGTTTTATGTGGGGGAGGGAGGTAAGAATATATCAAAGCATTACAAATTTTCAGTTTCCTTTTATATAGTCCAATTGTTTATTATCTTTCCACTCTAACGCAAACACAAACAAGGGAAAGTCTTGCAAGAAAAATGTAAGTAATAATGCAAAGGGCAGCCTTTCCATAAACCTAACACCCCCTTCACTGCAGTCTTGGTACATCCATACTTCCAAGAAACAAATGACAGGTGGGATATCAGATGTTTTCCTATATCTGAATCTCCAGAAATAAAAATATCCAGAGGCATATTTGTAACCTACAAAATCCACTGTTGCTATTGTCGATCTACAAGATTTATGTAACCAAGCCTAATCAAGGACCAGCTGGCAACAACCAGCAAGGAAAAAGTTTCATTTCCATGGCTCTGTGAGGATCAGCCTGAAAGCAGTAACTAGTGCATACCTGTCTGAATAATGGAACTTAGACTGCAAAGCAGAAGTATAGTCAAGTGCAAATACAAAATTCCTAACTTGCCCACCGCATTGTAGGAACATTTTAGTTGTGAAAGTAGTGACAAGGAAAAGTACATATGGAAAAGTACTGGCTCTCCCCTTCCAGTTCTGAAATTAGTGATTCAGTAATGTACAGTAACGCTGAAAAGGTTGAAGGGAGAAATGTTGTGGGAGGCTCTTTCACTCCTCTGAATTTCAGGATGCACATTACAAGCATGTTTTAAAAGAAACAAAAAAGGGAGTAGTTTGCTGCTTCTTTTTCTTCTTCTTCTTCTTTTTTTAAGTAACAGTTGACAAGAAAAGGCCAAAGTGCACTCTGTGGCTGGCAGTCATTTTATGGCTTTAGTCCTACAGCAGATTTACTTAGATGACGTCAGTGGCTCCAACCCAGCTTTTTCTTTGGTAGCATTTACCACTTGCCTCTTGAAGCCTCCACTGTGCTACAGAGCAGCAGACCATAATCAAAATTCCCTTTGTGAAATAGAGTTTACCTCAGGGCACACAGGCCTAGCTAGCTGAATTGAAGGCTCTTCACCCTGCACTTCATGCCTAGAAATAAATAGCCTACAATACTGTACTTTCCACAGTATAGAGGAATCATTAAAAGCAGGCTGCTACCTTTTTAAAGGGTGTTTTTTCCTCCAAAAAGCTCACATGTGAGAGTTTTACTTAATATTCCAAGCCTATCATGGATCATTATAATACACCGGTTAGTGCCTCATTTAGAGCTGCAAATGCTCAGGTCATCCTACAAAGTTTGCATACGTACAGTTCTAAAATATGCGCCCAAAGCACTCTAAGTAGTCCTGGAAGGTATGAAGCACTTCAACAGAAGATAGGTAACATGGGCTACAGTTGCAAGCTTTTGCCAGCCCACACACAAATAAACCCCACACAAGACACTGTACTGATTTCTGCAAACCATGACTTGCGAATTGGAAAAAATCTTCAGTAACATGTGTATGCTCCTCTTTTTCTGGTACATATTACAGTGGGCCCCTGGTATCTGCTAGTATTAAGTTCTTAGACCTCCCATGGATACCAAAATTCATGGATGCTCAGGTCCCATTATATACAACTGTAGAATAAAATGGCATCCCCTACATAAAACAGCAAGACCAAGTCTGCTTTTTGGAATTTTTTTTCAGGGAAGAGGGATATTTTCAAATCACGGTTGGTTGAATCTTTGGATACGAAATTGACAGATATGGAGGGCTGACTGTACTCAACACCACCACCTGGATTTTGCCATGAACCATAATGACAGTTTAACAGGTCCCTTTGTGGAAGAATGGCAAAATATAAATTAGACAAACAAACACTACATCTGCATTGCTGTTAACTATGTTTAATGCTAACATGTTTCCCATAACCAAGGTTTCAGATTCACTTTGTAACCTATCTCCAGATCCAGAGTAAAATGGGATCCTGGTTAACAGTAAAATAGTTTGTACTGGTGCAAAATAAAGGTATGATATTCACTAAACATGAGAGGGAAAAGGTGGACTGAATCTATTTGTAGCCATGCTCTCTGCCAAAATTTGAAACCACCCTACAGGCTATGACACTGACTTACTAGGGAAGAAGGCCCACTGATATCAGTGGGACTTAATTCTGAATAAACATGAACAGGACTGGGCTGTCAAAGTGTGTGTGTATATGTGTGTGTGTATTTTCAAAGTAGAAAATGGACTGGTAGGCAGAGTTATGGCAACTAATTTGAAGAGATCCTTATGACCTAAGAACCTATACACGAGGTAGCCATGTTTAAGAACCTATACAGGGGGTAGCCTTGTATGTTGTCTAGATATAGCATGAGAGGAAGGGTTGGGCAAGTAGTCAATAAGGGTCACGAAGCTATTAGCCCCTTACAGCTTGTTAAAAACAGGAAAGATAATAAAATTTGGTCATTCATTTTGGGAATATTAAAGAAAAAAATATTTCAAAAACTCAAACCCGTCTACCCAGCAAAAAAGGCATACAGGCCATTTCACAGGAAAAAAGTTGTGACTTCCTCAGATAGTATTTATACTATCAGTAAGGGAGATGAATCAGTGCTGGATCAGCAAAACCATGTCAACAGCGGCCAATCTGGGCAACTTTGCCTTTGGTTGGAGGGATCCCTCAGGAGAATAAAGGCCCTAAGAACACCACTACTGAACTAGACAAAAGGCCAGTCTAATGCAACTTCACAGCAGACACCCAGAGAAACCCACAAAGAGTGTATGACAGCAAGGATACCCTCCTACCATTCTTCCTCAGCAACAGGTATTCAGAGGTTTGCTGCTTCCTGTTCCAGAAATACTATATAGACATCATGACTAGACCTTCCCTCCTTGAAATTGTCAAATCCTCTTTTAAAGCCATCCAAACTGGTGGTCATCATGTCATCCTGTGAAGCGGTTGATAAATTAATTATACAGAATGAGACATAATACCTTCTCTTCTTTCTGAACCTCATTCTGATTAGTTTCAATGGATGATTGTAACTTTTAATATTGTGAGAGAGGAAGAATGGCTTCTCTCTATCCACTTTCTTGGCATTATCCATAATTTTATAAGCCTGCGTCACATCCTTCTTGATCTTCTTTCTTTTAAGCTAAACTTTTCTTCCTTGGGGAGATGCTTCAGCACCTTTGTTTGTTGTGCTCTTTTCTGCAACTCTAGAGTTTCCTTTCTGAGGTGCAGTGATCAGAATTTTACACAATATTCCAAAGGTAGCTGCACAAGAAATTAGTATAAACACCGGTAGCTTTAATTTTGTTCCTTTTCCTAACGATCCCCTTTTTCATATCAGCCACATATATTTTCAAAGAACCCATGATTTCTTTTCTGGTTATTCACCAAGAGTTCAGCAGGAATCTACTAAATACACGTAAAATGGGCAGGAGGATGTCCCACTGTACATCTTTCTCCTCTCGCTTCCACAAAGAAACATTTGTCTTTGTATTCTCTTCTCTCTCAGCTTGGAGAGACTCTTTCAAACGCTTTGCAATCCCTTTCTGTTTTAACCATTCTAACTAATTTGGCATCACCTACAAATGTACATTAAAAAAAACAAAAATGTATCCATATATCAAACTGTAAACAAAGCAAAAAAACCCGAACAAAGAAGAAGGTCTGACAAGAGTACTCATTAGCAAACATTCCTACTCCATTGCTCATCCAAACTTCTTATGAAACACCAACTCCAGTACTGATCCTTGCAGAAATCCCCTTTCTTACATCCCTTTATTACAAGGTGGGCAAAGTATGGCCCATGAGCCACATACACATATGCACATTAGGACTCCTAAGTGCAGACTGTTGGACCCTCCCAGAAGCCTCTCTAACCCCTGCTAAAAAAAGATTATGAGGTGACCTTTTTTTGCCCCCAACCCATGCCAAATCTCCTGATACTGCATAAAAACACAACAGGTTGCTTCTCTACTTCCCTAGACTTCCCAAAAACAGACCAAAGAAGAAGAAGACGAAAAAGCCCAACATCTGCCAAAATGGCAGTGACATCACATCATTTCAGGAGTACTGAAATGTGTTGCTGCAGCCTACCAGAGGAAGAAAAAAACAGCTCCTGCCCTGTTTGCAGTTGCTCATCCCTGCTCTATTACAAGCACCGCCCATTCAATTTTCCTGGCTGGTTCCGTGTTTTCTTCTACAACTGTATCTGACAATGCTTTCTGTTATCCCACAGCTCCTTACTTAGGAGCTTTTGGAAAGAGACTTTGTTGAAACTTTTATAGAAGTCCAAGGATCTCTTAAACCTGTAAAAGTTAGCCTGCAGAGGTGAGCCCTTCATATCTAACATAGATTCCCAGAACCTTGATTTTACAGGAACATACCGTAACACAGAAAGCCTTACCAAATAAAAAGGTCTGTCCAGGTTTTTTTCTCAACATTTGAGGGACTGGTGGGAGCCGCCTGACCTAGATCCAATAGTCAAATCTTGTGTTGATCTTAGTCTGTATAGAGTTTGGAATTCACATATAACAAGCAAATCATAAGCACATTATTTGTGTGGTGTTAATAATGGCATAACATTTTTTCAATTAGTAACATCACTGTCAGTTATATTAAAAAGTAAAATATTGTTTTTAATGCACAAATTCCTCACTACTTTTTGTCATTACTCTCTTGGTGCTAAATCCTTTTTGAGACTTTTTGAGCTGATTTTTTCTCATTTTTTTTTAGATGGACACCTTCCCACCTTGGAACCAAAAAGGAAAAGCAATAAAATTCTAGCAAGCAGCATCAGCTATCAGTTACAATGGTAACTGATGATTTCAAGTGCGGATCACAGAAAATAATGTAATGAGTTTTAAAAAAAAATCCCTGTTTGTATTTATACTTCCAAGTCTCTGACTCTTCAACTTTTCAGATTGGTATGACTGATATGGTAAACAAGAATTCTTAAATGGTAGTTGTTAACATTCCTTCTTTTGCTTCTCATTTGAAAAACTTAGAAATATGCTAGCCATATTTATGAATGTGTCCCTTTCTTTCACCCATTTAGGCTACTGAATCTCTAACCCTCTCACAGAAATTTGTCAATATATTTTCAATCTGCCAACAGCAAAAAGATGCAGCTGTTTGTCTTCAGACTGAGAAGAATATGAATCTAAAAGTCTGGAAGAAAGAATGATTTCATTCAGAATTGGCTAGCTGAAATTGCTTTTAAATGTATTAATCCTGAAGAAAAATACTATTTCAGATTTCAGATGTGTGTTTACAAATTCTTATGGAACAGGTCTACTATTTCCCTATCAACCACATGCCTGTTGATATTATCAAACAATTCTAAAAGGTTAAGAGAACTCTCCTTGTAGTAGCTATGTGAATTCATCTTCACCTGATGCTTGTTTCTATATGTTTGACAAATTATCTCTAATAATGATGTCCACACATTTAGCCAGAAAGCTATATAGGACAATTTTCAGTGCTCTTAACATGGAGGGTGACCACAGATAACCAAGGGCTGAAGCCCAAAAGATGGAGGGAAAGAGAAAAGGTTTGTTATTCTGTCTATAGAAGAAACAAAGAGCGATGAAATGCTATAAAGCAAGGCAGAGACTACTCAGGAAGACATAGCAGAAGTAAAGGAAAACACGAGAATGTTCCAAATGCTGTTGCTCTTGCAACAAATGGAGAAGCACTTGAGGCAGAGTATCTCAGGCATATAGGAGCATGAATGCTGGAGCAGGAGAAAGGGTTCCTACCAAAAGCTACTCAGGCCCTAGACTGTTCTAGGCATGGGTCTCCACAAGCATAACATCTATAAATGTGAGTCAGAGGGGACATGAAGAACTTCTTGACAATCCTATTCCTCTCAATTCTCAGCCTCCCTTTCTTAACACACACACACACACACACACTCAGGCTTAGGTACCTGCCTTATGTTTTCTCGAATGGAGACAAAGTATTTACTTGGCTTTTCTTTAATCTCCCTCTCCCCCTTTCACACTGCCTTAAGAAGACCTGTCCGGACCACGATTTAGCACTTTGGAAAATGGACGGCTTCTGCTTGGATGAATATGAAACCAATCCACTTTGACTTAGATCCTGAACCAGAATCAAGATTTAGGAATCTAAATATCTTCACCAATCACTGACTACCACAGAGAATTATAAAATGGATGGAATATTTCTCCTCTTTGTCAGAACTAGATGAAATCAACCTATGAAGCCTTCTCCTTAGGAAGAGAAATGGCTGGAGAGGTTTTTTTCTGCTAGGAACCTGTACCATTTTTTTTTAAAAAAAATGGAACTGCCAAGAGCTTTCTTAATTTTTGACAGAACTAAAAAAATGTGTAAAAAATGGTGCCTTTTATATCTAGGGTCCTTTGTTTCAGATTAGTAGATGTTGTACAGTACCAGCCCTGTTGTTTGGAGAATACGCTCAGTCTATTTTCCTTGTGTGCTACTGCTAAGAAAATGACAGCTACTACAGAAAAGAAACTCTGTATGAAAAAAAAATGCAAAGTGTCAAAAGGACAGGTTTAATAGCAGGAATCCAGAAGCGGGGGCAAGGTGATTTGCTTTCTCTTCTGTCATTCAACTGCTCCAGAGGCACTCTATATGGAAAGTCATAGGGGTTTCTCCCACCCATAAAGCTGCAAAGCTTCAGGACAAGCAAAGGGACTAGGCAATTACCATGCCTGAAATCAGATTAAGGATTTTAAAATAGTAACTTCTGTTACATAAGAAAGAAGAAAGCACTTGTTCATGTCAAAATCTTTTTCCTACCAAGCAAAGATTGAAAGACCCTTGTAAAACATACTCTATGATTCAAAGACAAAACTTTCACTCCACGCCTTTCCCTTCCATCCTTCTCCATTCCTGTTCACCTTGAGTGTTTTCCAAAGAAACACTGCTATTCTCCTTTCCAAGGGTAGAAGACTGAATGAAAGTTTAAGGGGCCAAAAGCTGCAGTTGTAAGAGACCCAGCTATGCTAGCTTTGAGGAAGCTCACTTCACTTGGGAAACAATTAAACCAATCCATATGAACCTGCTTCTCTTGAACTGAGTGAATCCAATATACATCCTAATAACTAGTTGTTTGTTCCTATAGTACTGCTTATTGGATTCTTTTTTGTTCTCACTTGGACAAGGCTTAATTTTCTCTTGCTTCTAAGTGTTCTAGATTCTGTTCACTAACCATAATAGACTTCCTAGACTTGGTGGTACCTTTTTTTGATCTGCAGGATATATATTAATTTAGCTGTCAGTACTGGGGTTTCACTATCAAGCAGGTATTTTGGAAAGCTGTGACTCTTTCACTCCCTTACAACTCTCTTTTTACTAGTTCCCTCATTGTTTGAAGTTTCCTTCTTCAAACACAAAATATAATTGAGTTGTACTTCCTCAGCAAATGTCCATATATGTATAAACTGAATGTGATGAGACCAGTGTTCAGTGTTTCCAACTGATTAAACAGCACTGTCTTCTTATACTAGTTCCAGGACACCAAGTTTTCCTCTCCTCTAGTTGCTTGTATGACAAGCTGTTCTAGGCTACAGTCATCTGGAAATGTAGAAAGTTTACCTCTTTGTCATGACCAGGAATGTGCATTTATTCAGTCTACAGATAAATAAATAACCTTTTTTCAGCAGAACTATCTCCCTTAGATTTCTCTTCGATCAAATTTTCTGTCTCAAGGACACCACCGTTAATACACATCTGACCACAAGAATCAGCAGATGGCATTTTCTACTCCTTAAAAATATGCTTGAATTCAAAGATTTAAGGACACCAGAAAGGCTCATGAACACACAAGTGGTATTTAATACTGCTTCCCCCTTAGATCATCTTCCTCCAACTATTAAACTTCTGGATGCCACATTCAAGTCTCCAAAGCAGCTTCTTGAGACATATGAAATGAAAACTGTAAGACACCCTAAGCACTATTGGCATGTAGAAATAGTGGGCATACAGAAAATCTTTAGATCCCAGACCTAAAGGCCACTTTATATCTTAGGAAATAAGTGAAGGTATATCAGATAAGAATGCACAACTAGAACATTTAATTTAAAAAAATTGAATGGGAACGGGTGTGTACTTCAACAGGAGATTTTGCTCACCTTATTATATTAATCTAATACATAAAAGTAAAAATTTGTGAGTTTGTCTGTGTTAGGCAGGCAAAGACCTCATATGATTGGCTGTGTCAGGTGAGAAGATCTCATATGATTGGTTGGCTGTGAAGATTCTATGGAATCCTGGGGCTGGTAATTCCAGGAGGAGCCTTTAGAATTCTCAGCCAGAAAATAGGCTGGGTGCTATGGAGATGAGGCCTAGCAGCAAGAAGAGGGAAAGCAGTGTATTCCCTCAGGAAACCAAACTCTGTATGTTAATAACTCTGAATACAGATTGGATTGGGGAATATAGGGGAAAGTTATACATACGGGACAAGGCAGTTTGGGGAATTAGAGACAGAGGATCTCAAATCCATGTGTATTTCAACCGCATCTAATTCCTAAAGTAAGGTTAGGTAATTCCTAAGGTATTTCCAACAAGTATTACTTATGAGAAAATGAAATCCCGGGCCAATGCTGGGTATATACATTAGCTGTTAATAAAGCCAATGTACTTCTGACAGAATTTTCTGGATTTTCTTCCCTCCATGCAGCTCTAATAACTTATTCTTACAGAGGTTCCAGGTTTGGTGAGGAACAGTAATTCCCACTTCCACTGGATACTACCATTTTGTCAGTGGCAGTCCCCCATTAGATCTTACCAATGCATTATACAAAAATCCCTGTGAACAGTTATAGGAAAGGAGAGCAACTCTCTACCCATAGCCTTTTCAGGACTCCTGAAGAGTCCTTCTTGCCTACAGCTACAAATGCAGAGTATTTTTTAACAATAAAACGAACACATATGAGGGGGAAGGATAAATTTCCTCCCAAAATTGTTCATTGTACATGATCAAAATGTTTTCAAAGAGCCAATATAACATTATTTTACACTAGCATGACCGAGATGTCTCATGTCTGAACAAAAAATGTATCCAAACAGTCTCATTAATCATTCCCACCCATCGTAAAGCCCGAAATCTAATTTGTTACCTCAAGCATGCCCAAAGGGTTGAGCAAGCTCACTAGAATATCTACTAACCCCCCGCCATCTGAATGCCTGGCTGTCCCTACTCCATCATGCCATAATGATTTCCCTGCTTTGAAAAGGCTACTCAGTTTCAGAAGGGGTTAACTGATGTAACATGGAAAAGTGTTGTTTAAGAATCCTGTGCACAAGGTTCCTTTGAGCACATGGAACAACTTAGGGCAATTATCTGGACCTAGCCTTATAAACAGGCATTTTAGCAAAACAGACTAATGCAACCTAGGTTATATAGTTCAGGCAAATAAAAAACGTTCTCTCAAAATTGTGGCCTTTGTGAAGATAAAATCATGTTCTCTGCCTGTGGAACTGACCTTTTTAAAGACTTTCTAAAAATATACTTAGGGGAACTTTTTAAATTAAAAATGGAAATATAAGAATAATACAGAAAACCTATTGCCTTCACTTTCTGAATATGATTGCTTCATAAAAGGGAAACATGTTGAACAAGAGAAGATTAACAAATCTTCTAAAATGGTCCCTAAATCTAGCCAACAGTAGCAATGCCCTCTCCTTCAACTAGAAACATGCGTACATTTATTTTACATCCTGACTTTATCCCAATATGGGATCCAAGGTGGTTCACAAGTTCAGTATTGCAAAATTAGTTCCAAAAGACTTGTTTCTTTTTCTGCAAAAGGGACACTGACTCTTCCGCAGCCAGACATTCACTTGCTCACTCGTATACACACCAAGCTTACAGCTGACCCAGTTTTCTTCAATTCACCAAGCATTCAGATATGCTAAACTATTTAGAAAATGTGGCTATGGGACCCAACAAGTCAGAGGGAGCTGAATTAGCAAAGAGCTCTCCCGCTTATTCTAAAACAAAAAGAATTGCCACTTTCTCTGGACACTGACAACACCAGTTTGCATGATGAAGTAATTTCTGGATCAGAAAGCAGCAACTGCTCCAAGAAAACAGTATAAACAGTACAGTAAAGCAAAGCTGCAGAATTGGCAGCAGGTGATAACTGAAGAAGAAAGCAAGGCCAGGAGGAGAAAGAAAAAAGGGGTGATTGCTACATGACCAGCATGGGGGAAGTGAAAAATAACCTGAGAAGAAAAGGCAGAATGGTGACTCTTAAAAATAGAACACAACTCTGAGAGAGAGACAGAGAGACAGACAGAGAGGGAGAGGGAGTATATAAGACAGGCCAAGTAAGGAAGACAGAAGAGAGTATAGTACACAACTTTAAATAAGAATGGCCATCAGCCTGCGGGGGCCAAAGAAGAGGCCTCCTGAGGCAACGAATGTTTGGCAGGGTCAAAGGGCAATGCAGGAAGATCCTATCCCAAGGCCACTCAATGGATGGGTATAGGAGACTATGATAACTGATATTTTCTGCTACAAAATAAAAGAACTGGCAACAAAGTGATTCCCACTGCATTCTGTGTCTACTGCGCAGTCACTGTATTCTTCAAATTCCCACAATTATATCAAATCAATTTGACAACAATAGTTAAGGTAAAATTAGAGATATGAACAAGAAAATGCAGATGCAGTTGATCACGGTATTTTATTAAGTAGTTTTAGCAGTACTTCTACAATGAATCCATAACAAGATGACACACTGAACTTCTTGCTCAAAGGAATTTTTAGAATTTTTAAAGATCCTATTTATTGTTTTAGCATGATAAAACAGAAAGTTTTCCTTTGGATAAGTGAATGGGTAACTTCCTTTGTTAGTCTTAAATAAATACGTCTTCTATTCAAACCACTCTTAAAATCCCCTTACTTTCAGACGACAATACTTTTTAAAGCTGTTTTACTGCACTGAAAAAAATGAGCTACCAAATGTGAAGGATAATCTAATTGTCAGGTTGTGGTGTAACTTTCACTTATGCCAGAATTGCTTCTGAAGAACAAGATCAGTCGATAACATCCTAAGGCAGAAGGTTTGAGGCAAGTTACGTGTGTCATATGAGTATCAGAATTCTAGAATGTTCCACCACAATGGACAGTGCCCTGCATTATCTGAGCATTGTAACTAATCACAGGTTCTGTCTCTTGTTTTTAACAGCCATATATCCGCAGACGAAAGAGACCACCTACCCTCAGAGGAAGAATTTACAACGACAGGCAACTCTGCAAAGAGTTAAGGGGAAAAATAATTCCAAAGCACAATGTTCGCTGTTCACAGGCAATGATGAAGATAACCAGAGATTTCACAGTAAGGATAAATGTGGCTCCTGTAGCATTAAAATACTATTGCCCATTGATGATGCATACACAAAGCTACGAAATGCTATTGATAAGCAAAACTCACAGATAGCTTATCTGAAACATATACTAGCCATATGGTGCCACAACTTCTGTTGCCTGTTGCTAGCATAACAATAGGCTAGTGCAGACTTCTACTGGAAGCACTACTTGACAAAACTGTCAACAGAATCCTACCCACCCCCCAAGAGCTCTGGGGCAATGGCGTGCATGTCTATTTGCATTTTAAAAAAAAAACAGGTGAACAAAGAGTAAACCAGATGTCAACTTCAGAAAGCGAGCTGTCTGGTTTGGGAGAGTTAACAGAGGCAGACAAACTGCTAGAGCTCAAAGCTAGACAATGAGCTTCTCTCAAAACACTCTGGCCTAGGGGAGTGGCTATTTAAAACACTTGGCTTCTTTTATTTCATTACTGTGGAAGTGAATTCTGCTCTTAAGTGCCAGCTCAAATGAAGTCATTTTGTTTCACTGGGGTTTTCTTTGCATTTTTTGCAATGAGTTGTGTAGCACAGTAAAGAACAAGGCACATGATTTTTTTTTAAAAAAGATACTTTTCATTTTCAAGCGCGAAATCCAATACATAAACCAACTTAATGCTTTGATTCTGTACAAGACTGACAAATCCTGTGAATAGTTTAAACCAAATGGAAGTTATTATCCCCTTGTGCAAGAACTTTTTGAACATTAGAATGGATTGGAATTTACAACCCTACATAATGCCACAAAGGCAAGGTGTGAATACTTACAGATAAGAATGACTGATTTATAGTTGGGCTTTTGTATAAGCGACAGATTCTCATCTGGCTTACACTGCAGAATCATAAGGATAAGGATAAGAATCTTTTGTTCACGCTGTAATTATTTATGTTGCCTCTGTGCCCTTCCTAAAAACACCTTTTAAATGGCACTTATGCTTAGGCAACATCTCAAAAACTTTCTCAAAACATAATGCTAATATCCAGAATCTGAAGGCATTGCATTTGACCCTATCACTCAGCTTTTATTTATTTTCATAGTGAAAACCAATCAACTGAATAAAATAAGCTGGTGTAGGAGGTGAGACAGATACTACAGAACACATACAGAGAGAAGAAATCAAGAGGTCTCTGCTATAATGTGACATGTAAAGAACATTTTTTTAAAATGTAAGTTTGTTAGAACCAAACATATAGATATTTTAGGGTTATCTTTTGGGATTCCTTTCAAGTTAAGTTGACATGGTGCCTTGAACTCTTTCCAAAAACCAATACTGCACTGAATTACAATAATTAGAAAACTGTGTGCATAAAAGGTAGTACAACTGATGCATTTAAGAAAAACACTTTGCTTTAAAGAATATACATTCAATATGTTCTCACATAATTAACATTTCCCATCATTAGTAGCAGTTTTAAGTTTATGTACTAATAAAAACAATAATATTCTTCAACGTTTCAGATTTCCCAGCAATATCAATTTAATTACGTTGGTAATTATGCTCAACTTTGGTCCAAAAAAATATTTTGGGCTTCCACATGTTTCCTCTCAAAACACGAGATCTCAGTCTGCAAAAGCATTAGACTGTTTTATGTGTATGACTGGTACAAATCAAATTAACACACAAGAAAAGCTAGAACTGTAAGAAGTCCACATAGATCTGTTGAAACAAGAGTCACATTATCAGAAAGGAAGCAGATCACAGGTGTTTGCATTTGCCTGGATACTGGAAAATAGGAAACCTTTAAGCAACTTTACCATAATATGGGTAGTGGTAAGGATATTCAGACTGCTATTTGCGTAAGTCTCTTGTGCCTTAAAATTCTTCCTTAAAACCCATCTTCTTGTAAAGCTTAAATTTTAGATTACAATCCTACTCTCACTCAGGAATATGTCCTGTGAAACTCAGTGAAACATACTTCTGAGTAGACAAGTATAGAACTGCACCAATACCTTCTTAACCTGCTTGTTCAACTAAAATAATGCTTAATTGCCTTACATATACTTGTTCCCTTTTTAAAAATCCCTTTGCTATTTTTGCCCTATCTTCTTTCCCTCCCCTTCGCATTTGGAAATCATGCTAAACTTTTGGTGTAAAGTGAACTCCTAGAGTTCTGAAATTGAGATTGCATGTTTGCTGGGGCAGAGACATATTTTGTTCTTAAGTGTCACATACGTTATATGAGTAATCAATTGTTCCACATTCAATTATTTTAAGCGATTCATTAACAATCACTTAGCTTCAAAATCAGAGATTTTTTTTAATGTAAGCTACTTTGGGACATACAACTATCTCCTATAAAAGAAATATAGCTAAGAAGTACTACCTAGTATATCTATAATCTTAGAGACAATTATTCATGAATATGTTGTCTCATAAGTATGCCTGATCAGCACTGAGAATTATTTGTAATCCTGAATCCCTCTAATAAAATTGAGAATTTAGTAACATCATCTTGTATAAGATGACTCTTTTTTTAAAAAAATCCTAATTACACATCTCCATTCTGAACATCAGTATAAGATGAGTTTTCCGTAGATGTACCTTCTAATCTTCCAGCACGAGGAAATTACAGCCAGGAGATGGCACGCCAATGGTTAGATCAATTTAACAGCACAAGCCTCCATGTTGCACTAGCAGAGTATGGCCACTACACAATTAGACTGACCAACTGCCTCAGGGAGTGACCTTGCTTCTCCAGAATATGTGTTACATTCATTAGTTCCCACTTTTCCCATAATCAAAAATAATCAGTTTTGCAATCAAAACAAAAACAAGACCTATGTAGCATTTGGTTCTTCTCAAATGACCATACATGAAAAAGGAATAAGCTAGTGTTATATTTTAAAAACCATACACAATTATCAAGCAAGGGAGCTCCTTAAGTCGGAATCAGATTTCTACAAGCACTGCTAACACAGGCATACATCTAGATGTATATCTCTATCTGGATGCTCACTGAACAGGCCATGAAACTTTTTTGGTGGAGATAGGATATGTATGAAGATTTGGAACAACATGATATTGTGCCTAACAAGAGCTGATATTTAAAGAACAGGACTCAATGAGGACCAGTATCATCAGGTCTTTACAGGAAGTGCATAACTATTGACAGCCAGCATGGTATAGTGGTTTGAGTATTGGGACTGTGACATTGGAGACCAGAGTTTGATTCCCTGCTCAGCCATGGAAAGCCACTGAGTGATCTTGGGCACATCGCACACTCTTAGAGCCAAAAAACCCCTGTAACAGGCTAACCTTAGGGTCGCCATATTTCAGAAATGACTTGAAGGCACACAGCAATATATATTCTCACACTTCAACATAACACAATTTGTAATATCTATAGCATGGTATTAAGTCTGCATTGAAACAAAGCATATATCACACTCCTAAAGTCTTTCCCTAGTTAACTGATTTGCTCCCACTTACTGTTCACAGCAACAGTAACCCAATCAGAGCAATGTCTCTGGCAGGTAAAAGGTCAATTTTGAAAGAAAGCAACAATTTAACTAAGATAAGATAAATTAACAAGAACTAAGAAAATAATTAGACAACCTGAGAACTAAAAACTTGCTCACAAAGGATTGTAATTGTGATAGAAGACATATCTCAAAATTAAAGCTTTAGGGTATGTTCCTATGCAATCATGACAAATTGTTATCTACTTGCATATGTATGTGCCTTCAACTTGCCTGTTGACTTATGACAACCCTATGAATTTCAAAGGGTTTTCTTAGGCAAGGAATACTCAAAGGTGATTTTACCAGTTCCTTCCTCTGAAAAATAGCCTGCAGCACCTGGTATGTGTTAGCAATCTCCCATCCAAATACTAATCACAGCTGACCCTGCTTCACTCCCAAGATCAGATGGGGTCTGGTAACTATACACACACACACACACATATACACACATGTGGGCACAAGGTCTTTTAAGAAACCTTTTTCTCTTTGCTGTTCCCTGTTATAATCACTTAAATCCCTGTAGAAGTCCATGGAAGTACACAGTCTAGAAGCTCCTTTCCTTTGAAAACTATGCCTGCATACAGAATGGTACTTGAGGGACAGAATTAAATTCTCTTACATAACCACATGATAATATAAACTTTGTTCACAACTCAGATCCACATTATGTTTAATGACATTCTTCTCTTCTAATGAGGTACAATATCATATAATTTCATGTATCTAAACATCTTAAAGATCAAACCAGCAAAGTTCTGATCACATGAAAACACACACACACAGATTAGTTTAACGTGAGTCCCCTGATGCAATAAATTCTTAAATCCTAAACTAATAAAATAGATGTAGCCACCAAGTATACACCATTACAGAAAGACTGCTGGAACATGAAGTTTTGGAAAAACAACATACTGTATCTTAAATACGTTTAAAAAGAGCACACATCTTCAGACATATAAAGTACAGTATTCTTTACTGTCATTTCCCATCTAAACTGTTTGTAAACTTCTCTTTTATGGAAATAACTTCAATCAGTTTTAAATGCAATCATTTATTTGCACAGAAAATGTAGACTACACAGGTATTCAGTTACCAGTGCTCAGGATTACGCTTGGCAATTTCGTTTTGCACAAAACAATGCTATTTTTTTAACCAGCTTTCTACCCCTCAAAAGATCTTTGCATTGTAGCCTTAGTATATTCTTTAGCAGGCTTGAATAACTAGGATACTAATTGGACTATCCCTGCCGCTCTAAAGCCTTTTTTTAAAAGGCAGCTTTAAAAAAAACAACAGTTTTTTAGGCTAGAGTTGAGTTGCTGAAACTTTAACTATGGAACTATGTATTTTACAATGTCCTGCTGTCTCCAAGTAGCCGAGTTTAACTTTCTTTATAAAAAGAAACTACCACAACCACCAACTATCACTTCCTAGCTCCAGTTCATATTATTAAAATAGTATTCCAATCACATCTAGACACAAAAGTTCTTCAAACACCAAAAATCCTCCAACCCAAAATCACTAAGAACCCGGTTCTCACTTGTGCTAGGACTGTTCTTTTCCACTGTTTATCAGATTTCCTTAAAGCAGATGCTGTTCTTCAGAAAACTCCATACAAATCTAACACCCCACTCCAGTTTAATCACTGTAGAAAGTTTAACAGCTAATTCTCAGGTTTTGGTACCATATAAGAAGACATATTATCTATCATTTGCTGCAGTTGTTTTTCATAGGTTTATATATTTTCAGCACAACCAGAACTATAAAATTATTTTTAATACTGGGAAAATCTAACAATGAAGTAACAATACTATCATCTTAGTAACATTCTAAAGAGAAATGGAGAGGATGGTTGAAAATCATTACAATGGTCAAAATATGTTATTAAATAATATATCTGGTATTTGATGGCCCTGTGCACATCTTAAACTTTTAAAGCAATGAGAATCCTCAACATATAAACGATCTTCATCAATGCATGCAAAAACAATAAAAAATGAATTTGTGAAAAGTTGTGTAAAAGCCAACTAATACCCTCAAATATGAAACACAGCTGAAAATCAGTTCTAAAAGTCAAATAGGCCTCAGCATCTCCCTCTTTGCCTTTTAAAGCGAGTTATGAATTCTCAACATTCCATTCGAAAAATAGGTGTGCAGTGTTCATATTACAGGGACAATAAATGAGGCAATGTAATATTGCCCTCTGAATTATCTGGAATCTCTCTAGTGTGCACCATGAATACAATCTAGTGTCCTTGTACTGGTATTCCCCAACTATTTATAGAGATGGCATTACAAGATGTACCCAAGGGCAACCACTCCAAATTTAGGAATACATTTCTTTTAAAAAAAAACTTGCATGATACAAGAGTATGTCTCCAGTTTTACTACGTGTTGCTACTGCACTGTAAATAATCTTTTCCTTTCATGGATTCCAGCAACCAAAAGACGTACATATCAAGACAAAATGCATACTAAATTCAGCAAAATTTGACAGCTTTTTTAAACTACCATCTACCCTGACACTTATCTAGGTATCTCTTGAAAAAGCTATGTAATGTTTCCTCACCATTATCAGCATACAGACAAAAAGGTTAGGGGCTCCTGAATAAAGAGTTTTAGCTAAACTACTTCTTTTCCTAAAGGACAAATGAGCTAAGGATCTAATGTACATACACATCAGGTCACAGTGTTAATCAGATATGTTTTGTTTTAAAATCTAGGAAATGTTAGGCAAGGAGCAGATTTCAAAACACTCTCCCCTTCCTCCCCTCTCTCTCACACATGCACACTCACACAAACACCATTTCCAATCAGAAAATATGGAACATGCCTGCTTGCTAACTTTTGAGACATTTATAGAGGTCACTTTTCATTCCCCCAAATCAAAAGCAGACACTTGCTTCTAATGCTTTAACAACTCTCTTGAGAAACACAGGTGGCTGGTATTCCTTTTGTTTCACAAATATTTTTGTACAGTGGCATCAATCAATATTAAATAAGCCTGTGAAATCAAGCCCAGGATTATGTGTTTCCAAAGAACAGAAAGTGAGTTAGGCTGATGGGAGTGTTGCTTCTTGGATTTTCCTTTGGATTTTGATCAACTAAACTCCTGCCTCCCCCCCCCACTCCTTAAATTGACTTCCTTTCTCTGAAAGTGTGAATTCGGTGAACAAAGAGGACTGCTACTCCCCTTTGGGCAGGAGCACTATGAACATGTAGGGAGGGGGTTCCCACGATGCCTTTAAAAGGTTAAGGGGGAAGTAAATAATCCCATGGTTCCTACCGAAAGGAAGTTTTCCAGGGACAATCTCTCCTCGTTTTGTTGGAACTGCGACTTTGTCTTTTTTGGATACAATGTTTCTGCTGACTCCGGAAAATTTTCCACTTGAATGTGCAACTAACCAGCAGTAGTAGCAGCAGTTCTGGAGAAAGCAAAGAAGCAGCGAAAGAGAACAGTCTTTCTTTCATCTTTTTTTTTTTTTTTGGAAGGGGGGTTAAGATTAAAAAGGAACGAGGCGTCGGGAGGAGAGGAAAGCGAAACGTTCAAAATAAACTCCCCTCTGGAGGCTCTCAGAAAGCTAACCCAGTTTCAGATCCAGCCACCTTTCCCAAGCTCGCCACTAGGAAGAGGAAACTCAAAAGGAGGGACGGGATCATTCGACTTTGCAAGGCCTGATCTGCGCCTAACTTATTCCTTCTTGGCGAAAAATGTGAAAAATCCCAAAGATTTGTGTGCAAGTGCGCGCGCGCGAGGAAGAGGCGCCGGGGGTGGGGGGGGGAGTGCGCGCGCGCCTGCCTGCCTGCCTGCCTGCCTCCGCGCGCTCTCCAAGCTGCAAAGCAGTGACTCAGGCAACTAAATGCGAGCAGCCGCAGCCGGGAGGGAGAGCGAGGAACGGCCGCCTGTTGCAGCTCCGGCGAAAGCCCCCAAAGCAGCCCAAACTCCGCGGGAAACAACTTCCCTCCTCCCTCCTCGGTCTCCCAAGGCGGCTTTGCCTGCTTTTTCTTTCCCCCACCCCCACCCCCAACTCACCTCCCCAGATCACCTGCGGAGACTGAGAAGGGGGAACGGAGGGAAAGGGGGGCGATCGACCTGATTCTCCCAAGTAAATAACAGAGGACGAACGCCCACCGAGCTACCCCCTCCTCCGCTTCTCTCCCTGCCACACAAAGCAAAGGGAGACCGGGGAGAGAAGCGGCGCCCTCCACTCGTCCCTCCGCACGGGCGGGAGAGAGGGCGGGCGCGCGCGCACTCTCGCTCGCGCTCACACACACACACTCGCACTCGCACGCTCGCTCACACACACACACAAAACTTACCTCCACTCCACTCCCCACCTTTGCAAACACCACCAGCCTTTTGCAATTTCAATTGCAAACTTCTTCCAGCTTTCCCCGGGGACTTTGCTGGCTTAAATTTTTCTAGCCTTGGTGTTTTGGCTTGTTGTTGTTGTTGTTGTTACGGTGGTGGTTGTTATTGCAGTTGTTAAAAAAAAAAAATTCCCAAAAATTAAAAATAAATTATCTGTGTGTGTGTGTGTGTGTGTGTGTGTAAGTACAGCTTGTTGGCTGGCGGGATTATGGAAGCCCTTCAAGTGATTAGTTACTGCCCCCCAACCGGCGGTGGCAGGGCGGGCTGGGCTTTCGAAATGGGCTTGTGCGGCGCGAGCGATGCTAAGAATGTTCGGAATGAGACGAGGAATGAAATGAACGCGAGGAGCGGACTCTCTACAGGGGAGGCGGAGCCACGGCCCGCAACAGCCAGGGGAGGCGGGGGGGCGGAGCCAGGGAGCAGCTGGTGACCTCATAGGAAAGTCCAAGGCGGGAGGGGGAGGGAGCAGCGCTTCGGAGGGAGGGGGAGGAGGAGGAGGAGTTGCTGGAGGGGAGAGCGGATCACATGGGGAGGGGAGAGAGGGAGAAGGAGCGGAGCGGGGGGGGGGAGGGGGAGGAGGGGGAGAGGTCACCCGGAGCCACCTGAGTCGCGGCCGCGGCGCAAAAGCCCGGCTCTGAAACAGGATCCCGCTCACATGCCGAGGCACAATCGCGAAGGCGGAGCCGGGGCCGCTTTGCGCTCACACACACGCAGAGAGAGAGAGAGAGAGAGAGAGAGACTCCAGGTCCAGCTGCGACTCCCTTAGCGGGGAGGAGGGAGACAGACAGGGAGGGAGGGAGGGAGGGGGTTTCAGGCAACCAAGGGAAGCTTCCAGGGCCCCGGGGAGAGCGAGGGAAGGCTGATGCAAACTTTCTGGGGCTGGGTTGCCGGCGCGCGCTCCCGCCCGCCCGCGCGGGCGATCTGGGCTGTCTCCTTCCCGCAGGAAATGGTCGCGGGAGGAAAGCAAGGAAGTCCCAGCAGCGCCGGCCCCCTTTGGAAAACAGTCGGAGTCTTTCCAGAAAGGGTGGCCCTTCACTTACAAAGGGGGGGGGGAGGGAACCAGAGGCTCCATGGGAGAAAAAAAAAAAATGGGATAGTAACGTCCTCTGACACGATTTGGATCAGACGGCCCCCGTCTTTACAGTGCCTGTTTTTTTTAAAAAAAAGCAAGAGTGGAAACTTTTGCATTCCTGATTTTTACGCAGCTTTGGTTGCGAGCGTCTAGGCACTTTAATATTTTCCTTTTCTTTCTGAAATAAGTAGGGATATCCTCCCCCCCCCCCCCGGAGAATTTACGATCACCTATTGTCTTCTGAGGGTAACTGTTTGAGCGCTACCGGGAAACGGGAAGGGCAGTCAGACAGAAGAGTGTTAAACGCAGCGGGCGGGTGGTTTGGTGCCCGTGCCGCCAGACACCGGCACCCTGCCCTTTTGTGTGGCTGTGACACTCAGCCCTCACGCTAAACTGCCTGTGCTCTCTTAAATGCTTTCTGCCGTAGCCAGTCCGGCACTTGTGGCCATACTAGCCTGCTATAGCGCTGTGATTCCGCTTTCAACATCCTATGGAATCCTGGGGTTTGCAGTTTAGGGAGGGGCTCAAAGGCCCCTCCCTAAACTGCAAACCCAGAATGCCATAGGATGTTGAAAGCGGAATAAAAGCACTGTAACAGGCTAGCGTGAGTCTGCCGTAGGATATGTTACTGTGACAAGCATACTTCCCTTCAAAAATACCATTTCCAGAGAGCTACCATGTTTTTTTGAAAAACACATACATACATACACACACACACACATATACACATAAAAGTTAGGATTATTTAGTTGAATGGCTCTCCGTGTACTTAGAATAGCTAATATTTTGAAATACTTCCCATACCAAGCAGACTTTACTGTCAAGATGTATTATTATGGAAGCAGTGGATAAGCCAGATCCATCCCTTCTACCAGGGCAACCAATGTGGGAAGCATGAAATCTGTGTATCCTCAGTGACATCTTGGAAGTCCTGCCCCATAAAGAGACAAGGATAAGAACAGGCCTGAGCTTAGGTGAGAATTTTGTTGGTGAACTACCATAGTGCAACTATGCAAGTGCAGGTGGTGGTAGCAGCAGGAGAGGAGGGGAAAGCAGCAGGCACAGTGACTATGCAAGAAATAAGACATTGGACTGGCTGCTTAGAGGCAGGAGATTTTGTACGGCTCTCCTCACTACTGCGGTGTGACCCTGGAAAAAAAGAGCAAAGTGGGCCACCAAGATTCTCTAGTTTCTTAACTCTAGAAATCTCCTTCTCTGAGTCTTGGCTCTGAATGCATTCTAACCTCAGGTCCTGTGGTCTATTTTTCCAGCCTCTCCTTTGAACCTCCCTTCTGTTGCCCATCTGCTGTGCTTTCCATTTACAGAGTCTGCCTGATGTTGCCTCTGACTCTTCATTCTGGCCTTAATTACATAGATTTTTTTTTAAAACAGTCCCACTTTTACTGGTGTCTTTTATACAGTCTCACTTTTACTGGTGTCGTCATGGCAGAGCACTGTATTTTGTAGCCAGCTGTGAAAGAATGTAGCCTCCATGTTACAAAAACATTTTAAAAAATTGTTCACAAGTCTGAAGTATCCATTAATCTCCAATTTACATACAATTTTCTGCCCTCTCAATTTTTCCTGCTTCCTCAATAATAGCCTGTTTTGTAAGATTGTAACTGCTTAGCCATAATGCTGAGAGTGGCATAGGTGCTTGATTGTTCCATATCATAGCATGGCTGGTTTGGCAAAACCACCTCTGTGTAATTCCTTGCCTAAGAAAACCCTATGAAATTAATGAGGTCAATAGGTAGGTGGACATCTACATACATACACAGTGTTTTGTAACCCAGCTTCTTCCTAACTCTTGTGACAGTGAACGAGGAGACCATGAATACCCATTAAGAATACAATGGACCCTCCATATCTGTGCATAGGAAGAAATGCAAATGCTTGCGTCCGTAGTATTAATTGAGGATGATGTGTGCGCGGACACTTCAATGCGTTTGCATTCACATCGCAACCATTTTAGGGACACTTTTAAGAAAAGATACCTTTTTTTCTGGCAAAAAAGAGAACAAATTACTTCTCCTAGAAATGTCTTCATTAATATTTTTCAAAACCAGAAACAGACCTCAAGTTACTTCCCTTTTTGGTTGTTGGTATTCTGAGCTGTCCATGTAGCCTCCGTGCAAATTGCCAAGGTTCTTACTAGTGGTACAAGACCATTATTAATATAAGAGTTGTTGTTGACACTTTCCCACTGATGTTGCAATGAAGCAACACACATTGGCCTTTGGACATGCCAATGATCTTATAATTATTGTAACAAATGCTATAATAGTCCAAAATGATTGTTTAGAGCTCTGTTTCAAACCAGAACATGGAGGCAACAGTATTATTAATAGTACTAGTTCCCACCGTATATGTGTGTGTATGTATAGAACTGTGTATATATACAGGCTATATATGTAAGATATATAGAGAGGGAGAGGAAGGCTATATAAATAAATACACACAGATTCACACACTACAGTTCAGTTAAAATTAGTGATCACTGTGTTCAGTTGTAACCAATGAATTTCACTTGGTTTTAGTGGGACTTGTGAGTATTTATGATTTGTTTTCCTACATTGCTGCACCATTCTTCTGCAAAACCACTCAATTAACTTATATTTTAGAATGCCTTTATACAAGCTACTGAAGAAGAAGAAGAAGAAGTAAAAAGGGGAGAAAGGGGAAACAAACAAACATGAAATTCAGGTACCAAATCCTTCATAATGATTTACATGTCCCAGTAGAATGGCTAGCAAGGGCTACATAAGATTTGGTTCCAAACATCAAGCATTTGGTTGATGGAAGGAGTCCCATCATCTCATATATTCTTCTACAGTAATGGACTGGATCTGACCAAGAAATTAAAACTGAATCCTGACAAGACAAAGATCCTGTTTGGTAGTAGAGAAGATCCAGGAATTAGGGTACAATGTGAAGGGGTAGCTTAAGAGGCAGCTCTCCCCTTGAAAACACCGTCTGATAACATGCAGGTTCTTATGGATGGAATCTTAGGTCCTGATGGGGGCTAAGAAAACCTTTGGCTAGATGATATTGGTGCTACAATGACACTCATTTTTGGAAAAACTAAATTTAGGTCACGGTGTCACACAGCGTTGTTACATCACATGTGGATTATAGGGCTGCCCCATGTTGGCACACAACAGCAACAAAAATTGGTCCAGAACACAACAGCCCAATTGTAAACAGGGTCTACATACAAGGAGTGTGTGACACCTGGCAAAGACTTTTATTTATTCAGAGAGGCTTTTGGCATTTTAAGTTGGGTTGCTGTTTAGTGGGTTTTAACTGGCTAGATGCAGTTATTTCTTTTTATATGTCTCTAATTGTACCTTCAGTAGCCACAAGCTAATCAGCACTGGTAGAATGTAATGCTCCACAGGCATAAATGCCCAGACATGTGGTAAGGATTCAGGCAAGTGTGGTGGGGTCACAGGTGTACCAAACATTAATTAAAGAACTGTTTCCATACAGATGTTGTAGATTTCATGTGTAGTGTCAGGCCATTTCCACACTACACTGTTATAGTGTTATTATTCCACTTCCAACATCCTGTGGAATTCTGGGGTTTGCAGTTTAGGGAGGGACATTTAGAATTCTCAGCCAGAGAGCTCTTTGGTCTCAGTAAACTACAAACCCCAGAATTCCACAGGATGTTGAAAGTGGAATACAATAGCACTATAACAGTGCAGGGCAGAAATGGCTTCAGAGAATATATGCCCACATACATACATACAATATTGAAGAGTTGTTGAGACAAATTGATTTTGTATTTAAATTAATCTGTCATTTTAAAAAAATTTCATTAGTTACCTGAGTGCTATTTTGGGGCGAAAACATTGAATGCAAATATAATAAATAAGTGATTGGAAAAACTGCACAATAACTTTTAATGATTTAAAATGAGGGTATTTCAAAGTACTGCCTATTCCTATACAAGCCTGCCATTGAGATCATCTTTAAGCTACAGCTAGTTGGAGAATAAGGAGGCAGATTTTTCAACAGCTGTACGTATGCCCTGGAACTCCGTTACTCACATCCTCATTAACAACTTTCAAGAAGCTGGGAAGACATTCTTTTCTAGGATGGCATTCAATATATAATTTAAATTTGCTGTTTTAATTAGTCTTTCTTTTTTGAACAATTTAAATAGAACCATGCAATCAGAGAGTTGGAAGAGACCAGGAAGGCTGTCAAGTCCAACCCCATGCCACACAGGAAATATTTTAATTGCTGTTACATTGTGATTGCTACTGTTTTTGGATTTTATCTTCTTCTGTGAGATGAAAAGCATTCTTTTAATTCATGAATTATTCACTTTAATATAAACCACTAGAATTTCTCAGAGATATATCATGATCTAAATGTTTTAAATAAATAAAATACTTATTTTAGCTAGATCAGGGTCAATTACTACAACATTATTTTGTGTCTGTCTATGATGTATCTTGGTGTATTTTCAGCTCTTGAAGAGTGGCTTTCATCATTATTTCAGGGTACTGAGATGTAGACTTTGGGGTAAAAATTTATCCAACACTGCTCTAACAGAAGGCTATGAATGGCTCCTAGTAGTGATGGCTGATCTTGCACAGCCCTTATTTTCACAATAGACTAGACTGTGTTTTTGGTATGGACAAATCTCTTGGAAACAATGAGAGACACATCGCTATCATAATAACGCCCACTTGTAAGCCAATAAAACTGCATGATGGTTTTATACATTGTGGTAAGAAAGTGAACAGCTTTCTTTACATTACAAATGCAGCTGCCAGTAAAACCTAAGACAGGATAAGGAAACAAAACAAACAAAAATGTTAAGGACAGTAGTTAAATACAATGCCTGAGTCTTGGCTGAAAGGAAGAAGCAGACAAAAGATCCTAGCCTCAGAAAGTGGTACATAAGCTAGAAAGTGGAAACAATTCAGTGACAAAAAGTGGACTGAAACACCATTAAAAATAATAATGACCATTTTAAAATTTCAATCTGGAATTTAAATCACTCCAATGCAATTAAGATTATGGACTAAAATACCAGTGAAGATGACATCTTTATTCAGTCTGCCAAGTTTAAATGCTTTGATTTGTTATTTTACAACTCCTAAATCAGCCTAAGTCTTCTATAACATACCAGAGATACACAGTCAGTAAACTCCTATTTGGGGCAATGCTCTCAGGATCTTGTTATTGTTTACCAAGTAGAGATAATGTGATCTCTTTCCCATGTTTCTGGCATCTCTTTACATCAAGACCAACTGTTTTCAAGATACGAAGTTATCTTCTTCATGTTTGTTATGTAGAAAAGGGACAAGTTACTTGTCACCCATGCTCTGATTTTGAAAGCCCCCCCTCTCTGCAAGTATTCAGTTCAGATCTCTTGCAAACAGATCCCTCTGTTTTGTGTCAAGCAGCCTGATGGGTGGAGCTGAAGTGGGGATGGCTTGGCAGAAAGATAGACAGGGGATGATCTCTCTCATTGCTGATTTGAGTCCTGCCCATCACTGGCATGTGGCTTCTGATAAGTTACCTATGGGGGAATCTAGCCCTTAATGGAAAAGAAAAGTTCCATGACAGTGATGTAGATTCAAGTCGACTGACTTGGACTCAAGTCAGACTTAAGTCACCTTCGTGACTCAACTCGGACTTGACTTGGCAACAAAGATGCACTGACTCGAGACTTGTATATTTTTTAGTGACTGACTTGCTGCCCTTGATTCAGTAACATAACACATTCATCCAGAAACCTTATTACTTTGAAAAATGCTTCCATTTCTTTTTGCCTACTGATCACATGACAATCTGTCTCAAGCCCAAGGTGTGGGCACATTTCTCAGAAGGGAACAGCAAACAGATTAGGCAATGGGCTTAAGGTCTTCTCAGCAGCCTGTCCCTGCTGCATATTGGAGGAGCCTCCTAAAACTTTTCCTAAGAGCAGAAGGCAAGACTTTTCCCCAAAGCATAGGACGTGTTTCTCAGACAACAGCAAGGGTATTGGGCAGTGGGCTTGAGGAGGAAGGATCCTTCCTTCTACAGCTTTTCAAACTTCAGTAATGGGCAGTAAGAAGGATCCTTTTCCCCATTTTCAAAGCTGCAGACTCTTTTATGCCCATTGGCACAAAAGCCTCTAGCTTCAGGAAGGGGGAATAAGAAGCATCCTATTCCTCAACTGTGAAGCTGTAGATTGCAAATGTGGAGGGCCAACTCTGCTAAAATTGTTAAAACTGACTTTATTCGATATTGTCCAGGAATTCTGGAATAGAGGTTGGGGTTTAAAGTTGGCTCCCAGACTTGAGACTTGACTTGACAGTATCTTCAAGGACTTGAGACTTGATGGTAGAGACTTGAGACTTGACTTGAGACTTGGAGTAAAAGACTTAAATACATCACTGTTCCATGATTTAGGGGACAGTGCATACAATCTTTATTTTTAAAATAGCCATTTCAGAAGGGGGCTATTCAGAATAAAGAATCAAAGGGGACAGGGTCTTAAACTCTTTACTGGCCTAATATTTCCTTGCTCCAACTTGCCTCTGTCTCAGAGGCTTGTCACCCTTTTTCTCCCCCCTTCCCCAGTTTGAACTACATGTTTGCACATGTTTGGAAGACAGGGTTAGTAGAGGGAAGCTGTTTGGGGGGTGATTTTGAAAACAGCAGACAGGGAAAGATTGGGTACTTCCTTTGTGTAATCTCACGTTGCTTTCAATAGCTCCCACCTAAAGGAAATTTTCTGAACAGGAAAAAAAAGTGTTTTGTTTTGTTCAGCAATCTTGATGCCACTATATATGGCATGCATGTGCGTAGAACCTGACATATAACTTGCAGAGATAATATATGCAGCCACTTTCCGAGAAACATCACAAAAACCCATTTGCTTAGAAGGAAGACATATTGATAATGATTGCTTTACAACCAATAGAAAACCCTGCAATTATCCCAGTTTGGGACAGTACTGTCCCTACTGGGACAGTAGGTACAGTCCCAGTTAATCCTCTGTTGTCACTGTTTTTTTAGCTGTTTTTAAAATGCCCCCATTTCTTTCCCCTCCTCCCATTTATGTCCTCTGTGCTGAGCTTACTTCAGTTGCTGTAAACTGAGGACATTTCCACACTAGCCTGTTATAGCACGATGATTCTACTTTCAACATCCTCTGGAATCCTGGGGTTTGCAGTCTCGGGAGGGGCTGGCCGACCCCTCCCGAAACTGCAAACCCCAGGATTCCAGAGGATGTTGAAAGTGGAATCATCGTGCTATAACAGGCTAGAGTTCAAAATGCAAAAGCAGTTTGTATTCAGTTAACTCAGTGGTGGGGAGAGGAGAGGTGGAAATTTGCCCCTTCCAGTAGCCTCAGGCAAAAGCAAATTTCTGTAGCCACTCCTAGCTTGTCTGTTCTTCCTCGTTAATAACTTCTGCCATCTTGACCACTGTTTGCTGTTGCTTGGCTGCAGCTGTCCCAGATTTCACCTGTGAAATCTTGGACGGTACACAATAGATGTGTTTGGAATCACATCTCATTCTTAAGTGTCCATATTAAAGAGGTTTCTAATGATGTCTTAAGCTATTTGTAATAACATAAGGATATGACTAATAGAATTATTCCCTGTCAGAGATTTCTGGCAATTGGTGCAGAGCTATTGTTAGCCACCACTAAGGATGAAATTGGCATTGGCAGTTGGCACAACCAGCCTAACCACCCTCATCCAGTATCGTTAGCTACAGTCTCTTTTGCTCATCCCAGCATATGTTGTCCTCTATAAATAATGGGCACAGATAGTCATCCTTCCTAGGATTATATGGTTAGAATGACCATTCCTTTACCTACATGCATCTCTGCATGAAATTTGCATTGTTAGGCCCAAACTAGAAAAAGTACGTGAACAGTTCCCCCCCTTTAAAAAAATAAATAGATGTAGCTTGGCAAAGTAAGGGAGAGACTGAATTTTACTGGGCGTGAGGGTGCATTTAATAAAAACACATCTCTTATCTGCCAGAAAACTTTGTTATTGGGAGAAATACAAATGTTTCAACGACAGAGAGAAGGAAAGAAAAGAAAAAATAAAGGAACATTTTCCCTGAAAGAAAAGTCTACTAAGTAAGAAACCTTTAATGACTACATTTCAGTTTAAAAAAAATAATCTGAAGATTTTTCCCTTATTTTGCATATTTGTTGTATGCAAATATTTTCTAACTCTTTATTTATATTCAATAACATTTATATATTGAAATATTTATAGACTATTTTTCCAGACTCACAAAGAATTTACATACAAACATAATAAAGCATAGTTTAAAAGGTATTTTTTTAAAAAACAAAAAATACTAACATCCAAGTAACCTCCAAATCCTCTGAAAACAGATTTCACGATCCTTCAGAAAAGCTACGAGGGAAGAAAAATTTCTGACCTCACCATAGAGAAAATTAAAAAAAACATACAAGAAGATTGTGTTGTGGTGTGTTGGTCTCACACCATCACAATCTTTATAAGGAAGCATACGAACTTTGAATAGTAAACCTTTTGGAATGACACAAGTTAATTTCCACAGTGCTAAGACAGGACCACTGATTATGGTATTTTTGATGCCGTCATAGTAGGAAAGACTTCAAGAGAATGGCAAGTTCTACAGTGTAAAAAGCTACTGAAAGTTCTGGTAGGATGCACTATGAAGTGGTTCCTTTCAGGCTCAAGATACAAATCATTCTCCAGAGTGCCACAGTCCCATAACAAGAGCAGAACCCAGATTTTCTTAAAAGTTTTTTAAGAAAAGTTTTTAAATTGAGGAACAGTTGCTTTCCTGTTACATGCTCAGTTATATCCAGTAAGAAAGGGATATTGACTACTAGTTTAAAACTAGTTTAGTTATTTTTGTGATTCAATAGCTGCTTATTTTTTTAGAGTAGAGGGGAAATGCAGTAGATAACTGCTGTCTTCAATATGTCTGCCTTTCCTTCTCACAGACTGATAACCCTAAGTAATGATAAAGCTGGACTTCACATAGCCATGAGACATAGGTATCCAAACTACGTAAAGATATCCTTACACCTTCAAGAACTCTGTCCACGTCCTCAAAGGAACTAAAGCTAAAACAATCAAACTGCTGGTTCTATCATCATCATATGGGATAACTGCCTGTCACTAAAGTAGCAAATAGTCATATAAAAATGTGACAGGGAGTTGTGGAGACTTCACTCTCCTGTGGATCTTCTCTAGCAAGGATGGGAAAGTGCAATCTATGGGGCTGTTTTTGTGGGGCCCAAGTGCCCACACTTCCCACACTCCCACTTTTGGCACCCTCAAGCATTTACAGGTCCAGGAGAGGACTTAACTTCCTCTCAACTTCATTTTTCACATCCTGACCCTAAAATGGTCCAGAGAGGTCCAAAAACATGGTGATAGGTATAAAAATAATTCAGTTCTTTTCAATATGTAGCAGAGAACTCAGCCATCCAAGGTCCCCTGAAGGACCAATACAGCTTTCTAATCCTCAACAATTGATTGTCCCAGCAATAAAGTGTATAGCAGGCCATGTAGCACCTATGTGGTGGTGGCTGTGGTGGTAGGAGTTCCTAGATTTGCAAAGGATCCCAGCCAACAACTTCAGAGTCAGCTAAAGCATCAAAATAGCCTTCTGTAATATCTTATAAATCTCTCTTAGTATTTTGGAATGCTGTTATATGCCATAAGCCCTTTTCTATGTGTGCATACTTGCTTCTGATGACACATGCGCAAGGTTGTACTGTTAATAACTCAAGATAAAATAATAAAATAATTCACATAAATTCATAATCCAAATGATAACTTTAACACTTTACAGGGCAACTGAGGCTGCCATGGATAAATAAAGACTGGTAAATTTGTTATGTGCCTTCAAATCATTTCCAGTTTATTATGACTCTAAGGCAAGCCTATCACAGGGTTTTCTAGGGTTGAGAGTGCGTGGCTTGCCAAAAGTTGCCGAGTGGGTTTCCATGGCTGAGCAGGGAATCAAACCCTGGTCTTCAGGGTTATAGTCCAACGCTCAAACCATTATATTACACTGGGTCTGTATGGTAAACTTACTCCAATGTGTTTTGGTCATACAAAATCATCACTAAGTACAATTCACTTTGACTGCCAAATGATGTCCAGTTTGTTTTTAAGATAGACCATTGAGATGGACCAATTTGCACAAACAAGCACATACAAAATGGTGTTTTCAATTTTTCAGCAGTTGGCTTTTCAAAGCCTACTCATTTTAAAATTGTTTCAAAATTGTGTATCACCTTACACAATGAGCAGTTCTTTTCCTGATTACATCTTTCACTAGGAACCTGGGTTATCTCATCTTGCCTGCCTTGCACAACACACCATATGTCACTGTTGGGACTAAAAAAGAGAGCAAATCCTCCATTTCTACTGCTATTGACTAGGAATAAACCTCAGACAGAGATAAAACTAATCATAAGTAGATTGTGGTATACAAAAGTTAAGTACTTAATCTTTGTAAGGAACTTCTGGATTCAGTCTCCGTTGCATCACACAAATATCTCTATGCAAGTGTGCAAATGTTTGGATAGCACAATCTTTGGGATGGGCTGGGAGAAGGAAGAGGACTGGGAGCAGAAAGAATGACTAACAAAGGATCCACAAAAAACGGAGCCTTTCCAGAAGTTTGGATCTGGGATGGACAAGAATATAAAAAACTATTGTCAAATACATTTGGGTGATGCTGTTATTCATAATATTTGAGAAAATGGTTCCACTCTGTTGACTCTGGAATGCCATTATAACCCATCTGCTATTTGTTGTTGTGTGCCTTCAAGTAGTTTCTGACTTTTGTCAAATCTAAGGTGAATCTATCAGAAGGTTTTCTTGGCAAGACTTGTTCAGAGGAGGGTTGTCATTGTTTTCCTCTGAGGCTTAGAAAGGGTGACTTCCATGGCTGAGTAGGGATTTGAACCCTGGTCTCCATACTTTGGTTTTTTAAATACCCATGGAATTTGTCATCATAATCATAATCTTTATTTATACCCTGCCTTTTTTCCAGATTAGGACTCAAAGTAGCTTACAACAATTAAAAAGTCATAGTTAAAAACTGCAGAATACAAAAGTTAAAACATAATTAAATGATCAAGAAGAATTGAAACAAAGTTAAAATACATGATTAAAAATTCAAACATCCATAAATTCACCACAGTGAATTTCACACCATGTCCAGCACCTTTTATCAGGCAGGCCATAATCACACATTGAATGCCTCTTAGAATAAAAATATCTTTGCTTGACCTCAGAAAGAAAATAGGGAGAGTGCCAGTCTGACTTTTCTGAGAAAGGAGTTCTCCTGGGATCCTGGGAGCAGCCACTGAGAAGGTTCTTTCCTGTGTTCCCACCAGATGTAACTGTGAAGGTGCTAGGACAGAGAGAAGGGCCTTCCCAGCATATCTCAAAGCCTGGGCTCGTTTGTAAGGGAGAATACAGTCCTTCAAATAACCTGGCTTTAAAGGTCATCACCAGCACCTTGAATTGTGCCAGGAAACAGGTCAGCAGCCAGTGCAGCTGTTGCAACAGGGGAATTATGCAGCCAGCCCCAGTTAACAATCTGGCTGTGACTCTTTGGACCACTTGAGGTTAACGAACACTCTACAATGCAGCCTCATGTAGAGTGTGTTATAGTAATTGAATCAGAATGTCACCAAGGTGTGCATCACCATGGCCAGATCTGACATCCCAAAGAACAGACACAGCTGACACACAAGCCTTAACTGTTCAAATGCTCTCCTGGCTACTGCTGAAACCTGGGCTTCCAGGCTCAGACTTGAATCCAGCAGCATCCCTAGGCTGCTAATCTATGTCTTCAGGAGGAGTGTAACCCCATGTAACACAGGCTGAATCTCTATCCCCCGGTCTACTTTTCAACTGACCAGGAGCATCTCTGTCTTGTCTGGATTAAGTTTGAATTTGTTGGCCCCCATCCAGTCCATTACTGACGGGTACTCAGTTTAGGACCAAAACAGCTTCCTTGGCTTGTGGTGGGAAGAAGTAATCAAGTTGAGTGTCATCTGCATACTGACGGCACTGAAACCTAAAACTCCAGACAACCTCTCCCAGCACTTTCATGTAGATGTTAAATAGAATGGAGAACAAAACTGAGTCCTGAGAAACTCCACAGGCCAAAGGACAACAGGTTGAACAAGAATTCCTCAGCACCACCTTCTGGGTTTTGCCCTCCAGAAAGGAACAAAACCACTGCAAAACAGTGCCCCCAAGTACCATCACCACAAGGCAACCCAGAAAGAGAGTCAATGATATCAAAAGCTGCTAGAAGGTCCAGCAGAACCAACAGTGACACACTCCCCTGGTCAAGTTCCTTTGTCATCCACCAAGACAACCAAAGCAGTCTCTGTCCCACAGCCAGCTCTGAAACCAGATTGAAATGGATCTAGATAATTCATTTCATCCAGAAACCTAGAGCTGGGAGGCTACCACATGCTCCAGAACCTTGCCCGAAATTTGAATATTAGAGACTGCCTGATAATTATCCAAAATGGTGGGATCCAGGGATGGGTTTTTTAGGAATGGCTCTAAAACAGCTTCCTTGAGGCAAGCTGAAACTCTACCTTGTTTTAGAGAGGTATTAACCACTTCCTCTACCCACTCAGCCAGTCCCCCCAGACTTTTACATAAGCCAGAAAGGGCAAAGATCTAAAGCACATACAGTGGCTCTTATATCTCCAAGAATCCTGTCCGCATCATTGGGTTGTACAAATTGAAAACTATCTATTACTACTGGACAAGCAGAGGCCAGAGTTACATCCACTGGATCTGTATTAATCATAGCATCCATGTCAGAACAGATCAGAGCTATTTTATCTGCAAAGTATCGGGCAAATTGTTCACAGCAGGCTGTTGAGTGATCTGGATTTTCCTCTCTTTGGCCTGTGTGTAAAAGACCTCTGACCTCTCGAAACAGCCCTGCTGGCTGGCTCCCCACAGATGCAATAGAGGCAGAAAAGAAATTTGCCTTTGCTGCCTGTATTGCCACAGAGTATCATCTCAGAAAAGCTCTAGCTTGTGTTTAATCGGATGCACTCAGAGGTTTCTGCCAACATTGCTCTAGTTGCCTTCTCATTTGTTTCATTGCCAGAAGCTCCCTGGAAAACCAGGGGGTCAGTCTGGCTCCACTTCATGAGCGGGGATGCTAGGAAGCAATTGTGTCCATGGCCATTTCTCTGTTCCAGAGGTCAACCAGGACTTCAGCAGGACCACCTGTCAAGGCAAAAGGAAACTCTTCAAGAGCCATCAGGAATCCATCCAGATCCATAAGCCTCCTAGAGTGGACGATCTCAATGAGTCTCCCACCCCTGCAGAGGTTCTGAGTCCCAGCAAGTCTAAACTTCACCAGATGGTTGTTACTGCCCTGGCTAGTCCGAGCTTTGGGGATATTAAAAGATATCCTGTTGATATCACAATTCGGCTGCACTTCTCTATTCCCCTCCATGTGCTTGCAAGGCCACCGGACAAGCACGTAAACAAGCTCGGCCGTTAATTGCCGTAATATTCCTGGACAATACAGGCAGGCCAGAAATAGCTGATTCACTGCTTTAGGAGACCTCCAGGCAAGTACTCTAATCAGGTATGCAAGCAACCTACAAAAGAGCCTCTGCCCCATGCTGGCAGCTTGATGGGTAACCTATACAATACCCAAGTACTCTGTGTTTGCATACTGGCTACTCTACTGAGAACCGCTATGATAACTCAATCATTCAGATTCTGACCTTTCGGAGGTTTTGTCTCCAACTCCAAATCTATTGTTTTCCCCCAAGTACGGCATAGCCTGCAGTCACATTCTCCTTATAAAAACCCTTGATTCTGAGACCTTCCTCGGACCGCTCCCGAGTTTCATCCCGCCTTGCTGCCGCTTTGCTTGGCCAGCCTCCCCTCAGCTCCACGTGCTGAGCTACATCGCACCCCAGCCTCGTGCTCTATTTTTCCAGGCTTCAGGACAGGTGAAGTATCACCCAAACCAGGAACTCCTCTAAAAATCCCTCTATACCACTCCAACCTTTATTTTCTTTAGTTTTCTTGTGTGAATGTGTCACATACACTGTTTTGCTTGTGTTTAATAAAACATCATTTATTGTTTCAACTTGTGTGTGCTCCTTGACTCAACCCGACCCAGTAGACATAGGGTTCAAGATCTCGCTACGTTACCCTGCCTCTCATAATGCTAAGCAGTGCTCTGAGCTAATTTTCCCCACCTTTAGTTGAGCACATTTTTGTGTCCCTCCCGGGACCCCCAGTACACAGGGTAACATGGTGATCTGTCCATGAAACAGAACTATTGATAGTTCCTATACTCCCTGATAATGTTCACCTCACCCACTACAGAAAACAAATGTGCCCAGCACTGTTAGTTGGGCCCACTTGGGACAGATGCATGGTTGTCGTGACAGACATGAAGTCCTGAGCCATTCCTGAGAGGGCCATCTCAGCATGGATGATGAAATCCCCCAGTACTACAAGCCAGGAAGATACCAAAACCAACCCTGAGATTATGCTGGCTAGCTCAGGAGAGGAGACTGTTGAGCAGTGGGGTGGGCGGTACACCAACAGAATCCCAAATCTGTCCTGATTCCCCAGTTTCAGGTAAACACACTCAGAAAACTGCAGAATTGGGCACCTGTACAAGGGGACAGAATTTGAATAATCCACTGCAGCTCCACATTCCCAACTCCCAAGTCTCAACTGTTGGTAAACAGAGAACCCTAGTAGACAAAGCTGAGACAAATTCCTCTCCACACACACACATCCAACCAACCAACCAACCAGGTCTCTGTGATGAATGCCAGGTTGGCATGCTCATCCAGGATCAAGTTCTCAATGGCAACTGTCTTCCCATTAACCTAACTGGCATTTGCCAGCACCATTTTCAACCCAGGGGTAGTGTTGCCAGTATCATCCAAGTTATTTGAGTTGGGGGACATTTTCGGAACAGCTAGCACCTTGTTCCTGTCCTGTTTTTTAAAATGTAACTCTTCTTTCTGTATCTCCCACTGCCCTGTACAGCTGGAATAGCTGCTCCTTCAGGTCTAGTATTGTTCTTCCTCTTTTCAGAATACATCTTTTGTACAGTAGACTGGCTGTGTACTTACAGATGATAATGCAATGTTGTTCTTCCAGACAGCCTGACAGGCCCTTGCCTTGTGTTCCCCTGAAATTGGTCCCCCAACAGTGTGACCCCCACCCCTTTGGAGGGACCACCCTGTCAGGGGCCAGGGCTCAGCTTCTCCAGGTGAACATCAGCCTTGAAGGAGGACACACAGAAGCAAGGACATCAGGAGCTAGGATGAGGACTAGGATGAGAGCCAGTGGGCTCCAGTCTTCTTAAGGAAGGCTTCTTAAGGAAGGCACACAGCAGTAGCTCGTTGCTAGAAACATCTTGTGCGTTGCCAGCCCTTGTCTTGTGTTCTCTGGATTCCCTTCTCATTGTCTGCCTGGATTTTCTGACCCTGGACTGTCTGACTGTGCTGTCTATTGGATTCCTGGACCTTTGGATTGTTTCTGGACAAAGTTTCTTCCCACCATGAACAAGCAAGCTGTACTGACTGCTGATGTCTCCCTTTGACTGTGAAATGTCTCTGGCTGACCCTGCACTCTGTTGCCTGGCATGGACCACTGGCATCTGTGACATGCCTCTGCTGGACTCCTGATTTTATCTGTCAGCTACCTCAACTCTATAGCTGGGGCAAGTGGGACCGGCTGATAGATTCTGCTGAGTCACAGCCAGTGGTGCGCCTGAGTCAAACTAGCACACTCCAATCACATGGATGAATGATGAAGACGGGCATTCTGTTTGCTCAAATAATCAGTGCCATGTTCAGATTTCCTTTTGCATAGTTCCAAGACTGCTGTTGAATAGAACAATCTTCCTCCTGTACCTTTACCAAGAAGGTTACAATTGATGCCAGTAGCCCTATTTATGTAAGAATTAATATGAAAAGTGAAACAAAATCAAGGGGGAATAAAATTAGAGAAGTGTGGCAGGCCCTTGCTTCTCCCAGATTGATGTGGCAGTTCCCAATCTGATAAGGCGCTCTATCTTTACCACAGGAAGTGGTAATATTCTTGTTCACTGGAACAAGAAACTGAGAACAAGAGGGACAGAGAATATAGGAGGATACAGAGAAGCAGATGAAGTTATATTTTTCTAGAAAGTTGGCAGCAAGTGGGTTTCATGTCAGTGAAACAGTAAGCTGCTCTGGGTTAGAATTTTAAAGGAGTATTCCAATGAAGCTGTTATTTTGCTGTTAGGATTCAACACCTTGAATAGATCAGACTAAAACCAAGAGTGGATTCATGGTCCCATCAACTTAGAAGCCATCAGCCACAGCTGTTCCAGAGTGACTTGTTAGCAAAGATCTCTTGAAACAATGACCTCTACCAGCATTCCTCGTGTATTGGGGAAATAGTGTATCTGGGTTCATTTACTGATTGCAGAGAAGGCAGCACAACTAATGTGAATAAACTAATGCTGAGGAATCATGCGTGTCACATGAATATTGAATGGGTTCCAGAAAATTAATCTCTATGTTGGAATGTATTATCTTCACACAGACAAGAGATGTGAAAGCTTTGGCAGGGGTGGGGGACAAAATTGGAGGAGGACTTTTTTCCTAAGATCTTTTTCCCTCCAGAAATATTATTATGAAATAATAATATGAAATGAAACATGAAAAAAATCGGAATGGTGAATAAAATATTTATGAAAAGATGTCCATGTATTTGTTTCCTCTACACTGTTTCTAAACCACACTATGTTTAAAAACCAGGTAGCATACAGGCACTTACGTAAGGCACATCAATGTAATTCCTGGTCTTGGTTTCCTTTTCCCAGTTCTTTTTTGGTCTTAATCTTGTTTGCCTTTAAGTCATTTCCAACTCTTGGTGACCCTAAGGTGAACCTATCAGGGGGTTTTCTTAGCAAGATTTATTCAGAAGTAGTTTGCCATTGCCACTCTCTGAGCTGAAGAGAGTGTGACATGCCCACGGTTATCCAGTGGATTTCTATAGCTGAGCAGGGATCCAAACCCTTATCTCCAGAGTCCTACACCAATGCTCAAACCACGAATGAGTGCTTTATATCTGTTTGGTATTGCAGAAGATTAGTGACACAGAAAACTTTCTTATGTTTTATGTTTCCATGTTTTACTAATATTACTCATTTCTTCTGTCTTCTGGTTTCTTGGGAGTTTTATGTCGATTCCTCATAAACTGGCAAAACCAAGAACATTCCCTATCATTCAGGCATTCCTTAGCTGCATTTGTAACCATTTATTTTAAAAAGTAAATTAAATCTGTAATTATTTCCTGAATAAACTATACTTTCAATATATCAAACATGATTCTTTAATACCAAGCCAAGATATATAGTACATTTTATATTCCTAAAATAACTAAGTAACTTTGAATCTGTAACAAGTGCTAATATTGCATTTCCCCCAATTTTTCTGAAGTTTCTTTTTTTTCCCTGGAAAAATGGGGAAAGTGAGTTTTTCCCATGAATTTAAAATTTTTGGAAATGTTACATTTCTAATACAGATAGTCACATTATACGATTAGGACAGAACACAGAGAAATGGAATGGTTTGCACTTGAAAAGAGGATCAATTACTGAAGAAAGTCAAGGCAGAAAGTGCAAAGGCAAGTTTACTGCTGAACATAAAGAAAACAAAAATAATTAGCACAGATGATTTACATAACTTTTTAAGTAGAAGATGAAGACATTGAAATAGTTCAAGATTTTCCATACCTTGATTCAGTCATTAAGGAGAATCTAGACTACAATCAAGGAAGCCAGAAGAAAACTAGAGCTATTTCCGCACGAGGCTGTTATAGCGCTATGATTCCACTTTCAACATCCTATGGAATCCTGGGGTTTGCAGTTTTGGGAGGGGCCAGTCGGTCATAGTGCTTTAACAGTCTCATGCGGAAATGACCTAGGACTTGGACGCGCAGCTATGAAGGAAGTAAACAAGATCCTGAAGTGAAAAGATATATCATTGAATCCTAAAGTGAGGACTGTCTGTGTCATTGTATTTACGATTTTGGTGTACAACTGTGAAAGCTGGACAGTGAAGAATGCTAATAGGAAGAAAATTAATTTATTTGAAATGTGGTGCTGGAGAAGAGCTCTATTGATACCAGGGACTGCTAAAATGGCAAATGAATGGGTCTTAGACCAAATCAAGCCTGAACTTTCCTTAAAAGCCAAGATGACTAAACTGAGGCTGTTGTACTTTGGCCATATCATAAGAAGACATGACTCACTAGAAAAGACAATAATGTTTGGTAAGGCAATAGGAAAAGAAGCAAGACACATTACAGATGGATAGACTCAATCAAAGAAGACATGTCCCTGAATCTGCAAGACCTAAGCAGGGTGATTGATGCTATGGTGACTTGAAGATCTGTCATTCACAGAGTCACTATAAGTCAAAGTTGACTTGACTGCAGTTAACAACAATAACACAGACTGCGTTGAAGCTGTGGTGAGAGTGCTCATCAGGAGGTTTGTTACAATATTTTACATTTCTGCATTACATGTTTGAGAAGGAACAATATAATGTTAGATTTGGATCTGACAGTGACAAAAAAAAAATTGAACCAGACAAACTGGATAAATGTGGATATTCCAGAATTCATTGCAGGTGAATGATCGTGAACTAAAGATCTCTGATTTAAAGAAATTACATAGTGAGAACAGAATGCTTTAAAAAAAAATTAAAAATGGGTTTCAAACATACCTCATTCATTATAGAAGTAGTTTAACAAGCTTTGACAAACTGGAAGGAAAACTGTTGCCAGCCCAGATGGCCATCAGAACAACTGAAACCAGTGCAGTAGGAAGATAGCAGGACTCCTGTGGAGCTGAATAAATTGGGATGGAGGAGAGATGTCAATGCAAACACAAATACAGTGACGCAGTGGAACATATTGCTTGAGAATGTGCAAAGGTGTGAAGCTTCCACTGAAGTGTGTAAGAAACAACACAAATATGATAAAGGCCACCCACACTGCTTTCATGTATGCTGGTTTTATGCAGAGATCATCCAAATTTGTCAGCAGCTTGCCATGTTGACTGGTCCCATCATGTGGGCAGCCTCAGTGCCTGAGAACAGATAGGTATAGTGCTGCATTGTAGGTAGCTTATAAACATTACAGTGCCTCATGGCACCACTATCCAATGAAAGCATTTTTGGCAGCTTGAGTAAGTGAAGCTTAAAGACCCCCAGAAGAGGAAAAAAAAGTTGGTGGTAATATTTACTTAAAACCTAGCACATAGTACTATGGGAGGTTTTTAAAATATGTATGTATGTGTGTTTCTAAATTCTAATTCTGATTTTGTGTATAGGAATTCACCTCAAATTATCTTTAGTGTTGCAGGTGTAATTTTTGTACTCATGAGCAATTTCATCCACAGTAAACCACAGGTACTGCTGGTGGTTTCTGATGTCTAACAGCTTGTTAATTCACTCAGCAAATTACTGTTCAATTCATTGTGGTTACAGAATTACGAGCTCATTTTATTAGAGGTCACTGCTGAAAATCAGGTGCTAAATGAGCTTTGGATGGGAGCATTTTAATTTAATTAAATGTCCAGTGGAACAGAGCCATTTCAGAATCCTCACTGCTGTTCACCACTTTGTGCAACTAATCTGGAATGCTGCACTTTTTTCTTTAATTCTAATATTACTTCTTAGCAATGTTATTCCTTAGACTCCTCGTACAGGATCATGCATGAGTTTGGGAAAAAGAACACAACGTATCTGTTGTATTCCTATCTGGTCTTTCTTCTAAGAGCTTATGGGACAAGCAAGGAACAATGTCATTTTGGCCTTGAAGTAATGCTGTGAGGTTAGGTGGAGAGATCAGCCAGGGGCCATTAAGGGCCTGAGTGGTGATTTGAAACCCATTCACTGCACTACACTCATTCTGATTCTGAATTCTTAAATCCAGTGCAAGTGTTAAACAAAGATTGTATTTGCTGTTCAGAACTATTTGTCCAGTACTTCAAACAGAGCAGGGTTTGTATTACAAGTCTAGGCTTCCTACCATTATTTCCCACTTTTCCTAGTTTCATGGGAAAGGAAAAGAAGATGTTCCACTTACTCTTAAGGCCTTTTCTGCGCTACATTGTTATAGTGCTACTATTCCACTTTCAACATTCTATAGAATCCTGGAGTTTGCAGTTTAGGGAGGGGCATTTAGCATTCTCAGCCAGAAAGCTCTTTCGCCTCAGTAAACTACAACCCCCAGAATTCCACAGGTTATTGAAAGTAGAATAATAGCACTATAACAGTGTGGTGGATATGGCCTATGTCAAACTGTGCTATTAATGTAGGGAATCTGGGCATTTCTGCCTCCTGTTAGTTCAATAATGCATTACGCTTCAGTCACATGTGCACTTCTTAAGCTAAAGATGAAAGTGAATGGCAGCTGGTGTCTCTGATGTCAGTGGGGCCAGTGAATCTGCCTAAAATACAGCACTTATGTAGCTCCCTTAAAGTTCACACTGAAAACCAGAATGCATTGACCAACCCACTAATATCACAGCCACCATGGATGAAAGCTAAATATAATTTTTTAAAAATACTGTAGTTGCCATAGCTAACCCAGAAGAGAAATGAGATAACGTGTTGGAGTATGAAGTGCTTCTGTTCAGATTTCCAGCTGCTCTATTCTATTTGCTCTCCTTCCTGAGTTCTCTGTGATTTCCCATTTGCTACATCCCTGTGCTGGTGAGTGGGACCTCAACAAGGAAGCAATTGGTGGGATCTGGTTTAACCCCTCAAAAAGTCTTTATACAGTGATCTTGGTTCCTAGGCAGTGCCAGACTGTCCTGCATGGTTGTAGTATCTCTGGTTTTACTCCTCTGTTGGTAAGATAGGTGTAGGAGATCCAGTTTCCTCCTTCTTCCCTATGTTTGAATCCCACTGGTGGCAGGGCATGATTTCCATATCAGTGGGGGGGTTGAATCCACCCTGGGCTTTTAGTTAAGGAAAGAGCTACCCAGAGTTGTGAACCCTATCCCCTACTGGGGAAATTTCAAAGGTCAGACTAAGATGCAGAAAAAATTCACCATCCCACTGACACAGAAATAGTCCTTACTTGTTGAGGTTGGGGCGATGTTCAAACCTTAGACACATTGTCAAAGGATAGCACATGTAGCAATTCATTTTTCTCTCTTGCCAAGATGCACCCTAAAACAAAATAGGGATTCATCAGAGAATTACCATAAAATGAAGATTTTCTCTGGAAAATGGAAACAACTGGAGCATAAGGTGCCCTTTCTTCATCTCCAGGTTCTGGTATCTCAGCTCCTAATCAAAGCAGATTCAGAGCAGTTAATCACAGTCTCTTTGAACTGCATTTGCAAAACTGGACATTCAACCAGTTCACAGAGGACTAAACAAGAGGTGGGAGACTGCCCCAGGAGGAACTGCCAAGATGTTTAGATCTTCTCGCACTCCTTCATGAGAGCAGCCTCTGTTCCTGCTGTCAGTAAGCAGTTGCAGTGATAGAACGAGGTCTATGCTCTAGATTGTCACATGCCAAAATGTATGAAAATGTCACTATCTGACAGATGGTGCTGGTGGCGCAATAGGTCATCAAATACCAGCTTGCAGAGGCATTGGGGGGTAGAGAAATATGTGAGGGTGGAATATTCTCCTCTAGCTATTATTCGAGGAATTTAAAACTGAAAAGTGCAAAGGAAAATATAGGAACAATAACACCAATTGGAGAAGGACACCGTGGACATCCTTTTTGTTTGTTTTAACTATGTTGATTTCAGCTTCAGACCATGAGCGAAGACTACCTAGCTTCCTTAAGTTGCTCCCAGTGTAAAAATTCCTGTTGTTGTCGTTGTTGTGTGCCTGCAAGTCATTTCTGACTTATGGCAACCCTAAGGTGAACCTGACACAGGGTTTTCTTGGAAGAATTTGTTCAAAGGGGGTTTGCCCTTGTCCTTCCTCTGAGACAGAGAGAGTATGACTTGCCCAAGGTCAGCCAGTGGGTTTCCATGGCTGAGTGGGAATTCAAACCTGTATCCATGGTATTTTGTAAGCACAATAAAAGTGTAATAGAAACCCTTTTGTAAATATTAGGGTTGTTTAGAAGGCAAGAGTTTGCTATGTGATCTTAAGGCAATTTTGACCTGTATACTGAAGACTTAGCATAGACCTCTCCATCTTCAGCCTCTGAGTGACTGTATTTTTTTCCCTTGCCTTTCTTCCCTGATACTAAACATCTACCATTACAACCATAGTTTCTAGGGAAGGGGAAATAAGTTCCAGTGAGTAATTCATACCCTGAGATCCCCAACTCCTTCTTTACTGGAGAAGCCGGTCTTAAGGGGAAGGAATAGAATTTATGTTTGAGACAACAAAGACACACACACATAAAACCTTCTCCTCTTTTTGTTGCAATGAAAATGTCACCAGGAAAGGGAAGTACCCCAATGAGGACTTGTAGCTCTTGAGGGTGAATACAGACTTTTGGATCCACTGTAGTGGATAGTTACATAGCTGATGACTGTAGTGGGCCTGTTCAAGCTTCTTCTCGCATGCCATTTTCCATTCAGCAGGTGTAAACTCAAACATGCTTGATGGGAATGGTTTATAGTGAGAGTTACTTCATGATGAATATTCATGTATCAGTTAGTCCAAGAGTACTCAGATACAAGTATGGAATGCAAACACAAGATCAATAAAGGCAATGTATGACAATAGAAGCACAATTAATGCATTAAGTTGATTGTAAATACCTTCAAAATGAAAATCATTCATTTGGAGTCTTATGCTGCTATATGGGATCTATTGCATATGTTATGTGAGTTCACGATGAGTTTCCATCTATCTAACTCTATATAGCTGGAGTCCTCTCTAAACAGACTCTTGATTGTCAGTGGCGGAGCTTGGAGTGTTCAAAGGGGGGCGGGAGGGGGTGGGGCTATAGCACAAGGGGTGCGGCCACTGTGCATGGGGGCATGGCTGTGGTGCGTGGGGGTGTGGCTATGGGCCAGGACGGCCAAAAAACACTGCACCCAGAGAGAACTGCCTGCCCTGCCACCCCGTTCCTACGTGACTGTTGATTATCAGTGTGATTATCAGGGTTCTGTCCTGGGCCCAGTGCTGTGCAATATTTTCATCAATGACTTGGATGAAGGAATAGAGGGCATGCTCATCAAATTTGCAGATGACACCAAATTGGGAGGGGTTGCTAATACGCCAGAGGACAGGATCAAAATTCAAAATGACCTGGACAGATTGGAGAGCTGGGCCAAGGCTAACAAAATGAAATTCAACAGAGAGAAGTGTAAGGTCCTACACTTAGGTAGAAAAAACAGAATGCAGAAATATAGGATGGGGGACACGTGGCTAGATGGCAGTACATGTGAAAGGGATCTAGGAGTCTTAATAGACCACAAGCTGAACATGAGTCAGCAGTGTGATGCGGTAGCCAAGAAAGCCAATGCAATTCTCGGCTGCATCAATAGGAGTATGGTGTCTAGATCGAGGGAGGTACTGGTACCACTCTACTCTGCTTTGGTTAGACCTCATCTTGAATGCTGTGCCCGGTTCTGGGCACCCCAATTCAAGAAGGACATGGTCAAGCTGGAGCAGGTCCAGAGGAGGGCGACCAAAATGGTGAAGGGTCTGGAAGCCATGCCCTATGAGGATAGACTAAGAGAGCTGGGTATGTTCAGTCTGCAGAAGAGAAGGTTAAGAGGGGACATGATAGCTATGTTTAAATATTTGAAGGAATGCCATGTAGAGGAGGGAGAGGGCTTGTTTTCCGCTGCTCCAGAGACCAGAACAAGGAGCAATGGATTCAAGCTGCAGGAAAGGAGATTCCACCTGAACCTCAGGAAGAACTTCCTGACAGTCAGGGCTGTCCGGCAGTGGAATATGCTGCCTCGGAGTGTAGTGGAGTCTCCTTCCTTGGAGGTTTTTAAGCAGAGGCTGGATGGCCATCTGTCGGGCGTGCTTTGAGGGTATTCCTGCATGGTAAGGGGTTGGACTGGATGGCCCGTGTGATCTCTTCCAACTCTACATTTCTATGATTCTATGATTCTATGATTCTATGATTTATTAGCTGAACTGTATTACAAATAATGTGTACAACATGTCCAACATTTTGTGATGTTCTTAAGATATGATCATATTCATATCATCTCTTCAACAATTCCAAAACAGACATTGGCTTTTAGGCTGTTTGACTCACTGAGTCAGTCTCCTGAGCAGGGAAACAGAAGGATGATTACTTATGTACAACAGAGAACATAGTGGCATGATACATTTGTTCTGGTTGCAGCTCCAGCATGTGGGGGCTGCATGTGGGGACGAGAGATCAGGAAATAAGGGACCTTCATATTATAGAGAATGGTGGAGTTGGGGGACCAAAGGTCATAGTAGGGAGATGAGAGTGAAGAGGAAGGCCAGGAAAGGGGGTTGAAGCTAAGGAAAAGAAAGTGGTGATGGCTTCAAGACAGCAGAGAAAACAAGCACAGGAATTTAAGGAGGAATGCTGTTTGATGAGAGCAATGAAAGAAATTAAATATTTTTTTGCAGAGGAATGCTGAACAGTTTTGAGGAGACACATGGACATGAGGTGAGACCAGAGAGGAAAAGATTTCAGTAATCTAGACAAGAGATGACAAGGCCATGGAATGTCTGTTCAGAGGACAGATGGAAAGGGTCATATTTTTTCAGAGTTGTAAAGGGAAAAGCAACATGACTTTGCAGGGGATCAAATATGTGGAATGAAAGAAAGAAAGAAAAACCAAGCTTTTATGTCTGTTCAACATGGTGAATTGTAATACCAGATGTGGATAAAGCAAACCTGTGGTAAAGAGAGGGTATGGGAAGAAAGTGAGAAGTTCAGTCTAGGACTTAATGAGTTTGAAATGATAATGAAGCATCCAGAAATATCAGATAGGTTCCTGAAAGATGAGATACATGCCAGTGATTACAGATAGAAATTTTGCCTTTGCATCCACTGAAAAAATTATCAGACACCCATTTCTTTAAAAGGAAATAATAGTTTTTCATGATCTACACAGTCAAAGGCTTTGGTATAATCTATAAAGCATAGGCTGATTTTGTTCTGAAATTCATTGGTGCACTATATTATCCAACAATGTTTGCAATGTGATCTCTAGTGCCTCTTCCTTTGCAAAAACCAGCTTAGACATCTGACATTTCTTGCTCCATGTATGGTGAAAGTCTGTTGTAGACTTTTGAGCATCGCTTTGCTTGCATAGTAGATTAATGCAATGATCCTGTGGTTATTGCAGTCCCTGATATCACCTTTCGAGAGGATTGGAATGTATTTTAAGCATTTCCAGTCTGTGGGCCATTGCTTTGTTTTCCCTGTTTGTCAACAGATTTTAGTTAGACCTAGAGTGGATTCTATCTCTGTAGCTTGAAGCAGCTCTATTGGTATGCCATTTATTCCTGGTGATTTATTTCTCCCAAATGCCCTCAGTGCTGCTTTCATTTCACTTTCGAAAACTGCAGGTTTATCTTTAAATGGTTCTTCTTTGGAATATTCTGTCATCCTTTCATCACTTTTATATAGTTCTTCAGTGTATTACTTCACCTTTTTATTGTATTTGGTCATATAATGCTGGTTGTATAGCATCCCCACTCTCGGTTTAAATTTCTCTTTGATTTCTCATATCTTGTGGAAGAGATCTATTTTTCTTCCTTTTTTGTTATTATCATCTATTTCTCTGCGCTGATTATTATAATTGTTCTCTTTGTCCCTGTGCACAAGTTGCTGAAAAGTTGTTTTCAGGATTCCAACCCTCTTTCTGTCTTCTTTTACTTTTGCTTCTCATCTGTCTTTAGCCATTTGAAGAATCTCATCTCTCATGCATTGAGGCTTCTCCTTCCATCAGCATAGCCCCTGCTCTCACAGGAACACAGAATTCCATCACTACAGAAAGGTAGTTCCATTGTGAGCATTTTTAACTATGAATAAATATTTTCCATTTTAAATATTCAGTGAATCCTGCAGCTTATTTTTAAGGACATCTTCATAGATTTTCTCCACAGTCTCTTATTCTCAACTATGCCTACTGTGTTTGTGTTATCTAGCCAAGAGAATATCACAAATGTGAATATGAATATGGTGGCTATGAGCAAACCTTGGTTATAATGAGTTTTTAAATATGTTGGACTGTATCCTGCATCACAGAGAGGTGATATGTGCAAGGAGCAGCAACTGGTATTAAGAGGTGTATTGCCTCTAGTCTTGGAAGTTCAACTTCTGTATACAGCTAGTAATAATTGACAGAGAGATCCTCTATCGTTGTCAAATCCAGTACTGCAGCAGTAAAATGTGAAGTTCCTAAGCTTCTTATGGCAGAAGTCATGAGACAATGGTAGTAGTGGTGGTGATGATGATGACGACAACAATTATGATAGTAGTAGTAGCAGCAGCAACAGCAGAAGAAGAAGTATACTAACAAATTAATACTGTTGGACATGGCTACATTCTATATGTTGTTTCCACTGAACTTAGCAGTGCTGGTTTCTCCTTGCAGACTTTCAAGTGGCAAAGAACATTGAGCTTTCTCAAAACAGTGTAATCTTTAGTACTTAAAAAACACTGCAAACAAAATTTCATTTAAGTATTTATTTAATATTAATTTAATATTTAAATAAAAATGAAGTCAGCAGCACACTCTGCCATCATATGCCTTGATGGTGGGACAGGCTAACTGTCCTTTTTTCTTGATGAACTGAGTCCTCCTAGAAGTGAGGCCAGGGGTAGGTTGAGGAGGTTCTCAAAATCTTGATCTATTTCCTAGAATTAATAATGGGTTTTGTTGTGCACAAATAGATTAAAATTCAAACAGGTAAGAAGACCTGCTAGTCAATCAAACTGCTAGCAGGCATAGTGATTTGCCCTGATAGATGAAGTGGTATTCCCCTTGACAATTAAGGCTTGTGGTTTTGCATCCTGGATGTGAGGCTAAATTGCTGGTAACCAAGAGTGAGGTTAAACTGGTGTCCTAGTGTCATGATATAGCCAGGGTCAATCATGCTTTAGTTACACCAAGACTAGATTGTAGTTCAAATACAGAACAATTAAAATCAGAAAACCAGGAGGATGGATTACCTTGGAAGAGGAATGGCTGGCTGACTGGAACTGTAAGCAGGAATGTTTTGTTGTAGAACCCATTTGTACATTCTACTCACTGTTCCCTATTAGTACACTACACTAGAGTGTGAGGATGTTGGTGGATGATGCTGGTGGAGGTAGTACCAAAAGGAGGAAGATGGCAGGTTGTGCAGCAGCTGTGAAGAAAAGAAGACATTGGAAAAAATACCGTAGATTACCTGGAGCCAGTAGATGTTACCTTCTTCCTTCACCTCTGTTATGGTTGTTGTTGTGTGCCTTGAAGCTGTTTCTGAGTTATGTTGACCCTAAGGCCAACCTATCATGGGTTTTCCTGGGCCTGAGAGTGTGTGATGTGCCCAAGGTCACCCAGTGGGTTTTCATGTTATGCAACCCTCTAAAAAAATACCACTGCTAGCTTGGTGCACAACAGGGTTCTAGTCCAAGTGTTAATTTACTACAGGGCAATGTGATCACTTGATAACTGTACTGTAACTTGAAAACTATATTTACAGGGTTATTAGTACAAATTAATAACTCAGAGGCATTGGCATCTTCTTAGATCAAGCAGTGTGGGGTGCATTCCCCACCATCACAGGATAAGATGTCCCCCCTACTGACTCCACAATCAACAACTTGGCATTATTCAGTTAAGCAGCTAGTCTTTTTGAAGTCCAGGCATAAAGTTAGATGGACTGCAAAATCCTGAAAACAAATATTCATTAATACATTCATTTATTGTGCCTATAAATGTTAAAAAATTAATTAGTGTAATGCATTCTTCATATTGAATACTACTGGTCTTTATTCTGCCTTCTAGAGCACTGCTTCTTAAGCTATCCAATGTGGGAGATCAGCTCCCCACCTGCTGTTTTATACAAAAGCCATCTGGTCTGCCCACATTTCTGCCCATTGAAGGCCTGCCTTCAGGTCTTGTCACAGATTTGAGTCAATCCTTTTTGTGGAAAGGAGGAAGACGCAGTAATTTTTCATTCAAGAAATTCTGAGATAATCTCTGTTCGGAGTGACAGTACTGGAAATACACCTCCAAAAATAGGAACTAATTTCTGTTCCAAGGCATTCTGAGCAGAGCTGTGCCAAAAATTCACTTTCAGACATTGTCAGCACAAATTGAGCACTTTTGGAAAGGTCACAATATATTCTCCCAGATATTGATTTCTTCTTTTTTAAGGGATGGCAAAGGAGACAGTTGCCCCAGCTCTCACATATAGGGAGGGCTAACACATGGAAAGCCCCACCCTCAAAATAGCATTACTGCAGCATTGTTGCCAACTGTTTTAGTTCAGAACCCTATTGACTTGAGCTCTATGAACCTAACGTAGAAAAAAAAGTCACAAAACAAACTCTGTTGGTGGTTAACTTGTTATAACAGCATGAACAAAATGGCTGCAGGCTCAGGCAGTACTAATAGCTGCAACCCAGTCCAACACACCAGAAATAAACTATGAAGTCTCCAATTGTGGTGCTCGCAGGTACAGCTGTGGTCATAAAGACCTACCAGAATGCCCTGCAAAATCTTTCCCTTTTTGGTGCACAACTGTAAGAGCTGCCAGCACCCCTTCACTTTTACTCCAGTAGCTTTTTCATACCTTTTTAATGCTCTGAGCAGAAGCAAATAATAAGAAAGAAACAGAACAGTCCTATAGCACACTACCAGCAGAGAGAACAGAGACGTGGTTGTGCTTTTCTCCAATGAAAACACTAATGAGATTTGATGGAACAGTTCTAATTGGATGGTACCAGCAGAGAGAATAGGGAGAATAGTTCTAATTGGACAGTTTCAGAAGGAGGGCATCTGGACCCAAGGAGACAAAGCAGGAATGTGTAGAAAAAAGGGATCTAGACCAGGGGATGGAAGAAGAAGAAGAAATCTAAAGACGATATTATTTTTATTTAGAGATAATTAGAGGGAAACTCACTTGCCTGATTTGCCAGTGTAGATCCCCCGCTCTGCACTGGAGTATAAGATTATGGGTTCAAAAGACGTTTTGGACTCACCTTCCTCTGCCTTTTACAACAGTTCTTTGGCAAACTACTTCTCTTTTGACATCACCAGTTTGCCCACCCATGACAAATAATGCACACAGCAAACGTATTTGAGCTATAAAAAGGCCTCAACTTTTATTAGTTATAGCAGTATAGGCTTGGCCTGCCTTGTATCAGGCCTATATGTTAGACAACCTGCTTGCCAACTGGGGAACACGGGAAACCTAGCCTGTGTGCTGGGACTGACCTGGAGTAATGGAAATGGGATGCCAAGTGAGTGTAAGCTGCTGTGTGGATTCCTTGCTACCTGAGGCTGAAATTTTCCTTACAAAAATCACTGATCATAATCACTACCAAATCCAGAGTTATTTATTCAATCCTTTCTTCTTGTCCTCCTGCTAGCCTTTATGCCTCAGGTTTCTCTGTTACCTGGTTCTTTTCTGGTCGTTTAAAGAAATGGGTGTGCCACAAACTTCGATTGTTCTGATGTGTAACCTGTGCTCATGACAAGAGGCTACCATCAGGATAGAATATGGAGAAATGGAATGGATTCCAACTGGCAAAAGGTCAATCAAATCTGCATTTATTAAAATAAGGAAGCCATGTTCCTAAGTCTGCAAGACCCTGAGTCTGTAAGTCTTTCATTCATAGGGCCACCATAAGTCAAAGCCAACTTCATAGCTGTTAACAACAGCAAAGGTAAAAATGCACGGTTTGCAGATGGAAAACAAGGACTGACGTACAGAACATATAATGAAGAACACTGTAAGAGATTGCTACAAGCCTTAGGTACTTTAGCACTAAATTCAGGGTCATGAAAACTACATTAAATCCAATGTTATTAAAATGCATGAGTAAAGTACATGTTTAGAATAACTCCAGGATCCTCCCAGGCTCTCTCAAGTTAACTGGCATTTTCAGCTGACAAATCCCAACTATCAATTAGGCTGTGCCCTCCCTCCTACCTTCTGATTCTGCCATGGAAGAAGGCTTCTTTGAGTCAAGAACTTGGACAATTACTTTTAAAAAAAAGAAATTGTGTGCTGAAGCCATCAATAACTTAGCAGTAGTGGAATGATGCTCTGGGACCCAAAGCATCATCTTACCACTTTTCATGTTCGGAAGATTTAAACATCTCATTTTTCTAAAAAAATAACTCTGCAGGCTTTTCATCCTGGGAATTCAGTTTTAAAAAGTACACAAAGGAAAAAAAATCACAAGTGCTATATCACAAGTGTTTAAGTGATAAGTTAATCCAACATGTACAATCTGTAGTTTTCCTTCATTTTGCCCAATATTTATCAATTTTTGGAACACATTTTTAGTTCAAAGAACAAATTCGCCTATCAGTGTAGAAAGCTGTACGTAATAATAGTAACAACAACAGATGGTATGCTGAAGAAAAAATTAAAATGAAACTAAAAGAAAAATATCAGTTAGAAACAAAAACAATTCCAGAAGTATTAGAGATGCTAAAGCAATATGTAACTGGAATAGCAAGAAAGATAACTCCATGCCAAATTTTAGCTTAACCAAGAGCAGTTTTACAAGTTCTGCCTCCAGGAGAAGGTTAGAAGGTTAGAATGACTATGTCTCCCCAGAAGGAATGATATAGGTATGTTTTGGAAAGATCTGTGGGACATTTACAGTAGTTTACTGTATTTATACTGACATACTGTTGTTGGCAGTAACAACCTGAATTAAAATGTTAGGGTAGAATTAAAATCACAAGAAGTGGAAAATACTATAGTTAAACTAAAAAATTTATTAAACAGGAGAAGAAAGTTGAGGATTACACAGTCCCTGAAAGAGTTGAAGTTCATAGAGTTTGGTTGAAAAATTTAACTAGCTTTTCCTGAGGCCAATATACTAGTTTTACTACAAATAGCTGCTATTGCCAATAGGATGACAACAAAACAGTATTGATTATGAAAGATGGTAGGGGGAGAGTTACTTCAGCAAAATACCATCCAATCACCTGTTTGTGAAAAATGTTAAACCATTAACAGGAATAAAAGCTAACTCTGTCTAGCTTAATCATCTGTCTCCAAAATAACAGAAAAGTAACTGTCTCAATTCTAGAGAAACAAGGCCCTTCCGGTCGCATGGCGGGCGCGAGTGGCGGCTCAGAATTCCAGCCGCTTCTTTTGTCACCCAGAAGTGGTTAAACACCCCTCCGGTACTAGGGGTGCGGAATGGGTCCGAAGGGGACCCCACAACTGGCGTTTGGCTCTACCCGGTTGGGGGAGCGGAAAGCACCAGGGGGTCGAAGGACCATGACGGAGCCAGCAGGATCGTCGCTTGAGCGGCACAAGCGCCGCCGTCAACTTTTAATCAAGAAATCAAGAAACAAGTAAGGAACAAATAAGAAAACATGTAACCTGTTCTGGTCTTCATTTCGAAAATACCACAACAGAATTTGGCCTGCGACGGAGCGCAGGAGCGGAGGAATGGAGGGACCCAGAGGAAATGTGAGTGCGTCATGGCTGAGAGTTCATTTTAAAGGGGGGCTGAATTTAAAGAAAAGGCTATGAGGCTTTTCTGCTTTCTCACGAGGACTAAAGTTATTATTGTTAAAAAGGCTTTTGATTCGTAATTTGGACTTACAGTTTAAAATGTCAAACAATTAAACAGTTGGTATTGCCCTAAGGGAAAAGATTGGACTGTACAAGATTTAATAATCTCCATTTGGACATTGAATTTTTTATATTTCTTTGTTTTAATCTTTTGGTTGAACTGAGATGATTGGATTTTTGGCTTTCTAACTCTGGATTTTGGACTTTAGAAGAATACTTTGGGAGGAAAAATTATCAAGCTGTGCATTTCTTTCTTTTTTCCCAACTCCTGTTGTGTGACTCTTGTTGTCTGACTTTTTTTTGGACTCTGGGTTGTTGAGGCTGGCGAGACTGTGCTGGAAGGTCATTTAAGCAATACATCCTCATTCCCACGGATGGAGCAGCTTGGAATTTACACGACTATGAGAATACAGAGAATCTTCAGAAATAAACTCCGGGCAGCAAAGTCCAAGATGGGAGGGGGGAATAGAAGGTGGATATAGGCACAGGGCTCTAAATCTGACAAGTGGTAATGTACCTCAGCAATGTCAATTAAGCTTATGTATTTGACTGATATATTTTCATTAATATAAACATTGTGATATTGAAAGGGGTATTGAGATTGGCAAGGCTATGATGGAAATCATTCAGGTAAATACCCTCACTCCCACGGACGGAGCAGCATGCAATTTAAGCGACTATGAGAATACAGAGAATCTTCAGAAACAAACTCTGGGCAGCGAAGTCCAAGGTGGGAGGGGGGAATAGGAGGGGATATAGGCATAGGGCTCTGAACTTGATAAGCGGTAATATTTCAGTAATGTTAATTAAGCTTAAGTGTTTCATTGACATATTTCTATTAATATAAATATTGGGATTTTTTAATGGGGGTGAGCCTGTGATGGAAATTATTCAAGTAAAATACCCTCACTCTCAGGGACGGAGCAGCTTGGAATATTAGCGACTAAGAGAATACAGAGAGCTATCAGAAATGTATCTCCGGGCTGCAAAGTGCCAGGTGAGAGAGGGGAACGGGAACTGGATTTAACCACGGGGCTCTGAATTATATAAGTAGATTTGTATTTTGGCAATGTCAATTAAGCCTACTATTGACTGATATATCGATACACTGTTATGAATATGAACTTTGTGATATTGTTGAAGGCTTGAAGGGGGTCGAATAGGACTTAGGAGTAGAAGTGAGAAACAAGACATCTTAATATAATGGAATCCAGGGTAAGAAGATGAGTGATTGTTGCAGTAATAATAGCTCAGACTCCCAGATATACATTAATAGATATATTTTAGAACTGTAAGACTTTAGGTTATAAGTGATGGAGAGTTAGAGATAAGTAGAGAAAAGAGAACATATTGGAATATGGTGATTTGAGAGAAGCAGAATGGAGTGATAGCTGGGAACTAACAAGATAGAATGACTGTATTATGATTGTGTAGGAGAGGGAAATGCATGTCCAAACAGTTGAGACAATCATTGTACTGTGATACAAAATGTAATAAGTGGAGTGAATTGCTGGAAGTGAAGACCAGATCAGAGTGGCAGATCAGAAACAATGCATGTAGAACTACATCTTAAAGAATTTTTTTTTATTTGTGAAAATTTAATAAAATTAATAAAAAAAAATTCTAGAGAAACAAGAAAACATTGTTAATTAATAAGATGATATTGAAAACTTGTAGAAGAGAGAAAAGAAATTTGCATATAGCATTGGTTGACTTAAAAAAAGGATTTTGTTCTTTATTGCACATCTGGATTGAAGAGTCTTAAAATGATGGGAATCTGCAAAAGCATCTGAAAATTCCTCTCAATTACAATGAAATCATGGAATACCATCTTAAGAGTAAATGGATAAGACCTCAAAAGAGTCAATATTAGGTGTGGAATGTTTCCACATCTTCTTTGTTATTTGTTGTTGTAATGATATGACTTTCAGTAATACTAAAGAAAACAAATCTGGGGTATGAAATGCCAAAACAAGCTATAAAAATAAACAATTTATTTTGTATAGATAACTTAAAATGATATGGAAGGTCCTCTGAAGAAACTAAATCCTTATTGACTACAACAAGAACACTTAGTCAAGACCTTTCTATGAAATTTAGAACTGAGAAATATGCTACATTATCAATAAGTAGAGGTAAAATGGCTCAGTTAGAATAAATAAAGATTTACATTTCTAGTTATTTTATATTTTCCACTTTTCACAATTTGAAACTGAAAGCAGCTTGCAACAGTTAAAACAAACATTAAAAATTACAGCATGCAAAAAGTAAAAAGCAAGTAAATTATCATCGAATTAAAACCAGTTTAAAAGACAAACCATTAAACAACAACACAAGCAGCAACTAAAAATCTAGCACATTATACAAGGCCTATTTCCCCCAAAAATATCAACTCTCAAGGGCCTGCCAGAATAAAAATTGTTTTACCTTCATGTGAAATGTCATCAAAGGCTCAAGCAGGATGGATGTTACAAAAATTTTGGTATATTACAAGCTGAGGATATTCAACATATGGAAGTAAAAGAGAATATTATTACCAAAAGAGTACACAAAATTTGAAATTCAAAATTTAATGGTGGAAATATAATCCAAACCGTAAATTCTTGATCCATGCCAGTTATCCAATGTAGTGCTGAAACTGTTGGTTGAACTCAAGCAGAACTAAATGCACCAGATTTAAAAAGTAAATATATAAAATGACACCAAACCAGGTTTTAGATCCTCATAATGATCCTGATCAGTTGTACCTACCACGTACGTGGTGACCAGTGGTGATTACAAACTAATCAAGCTGTTGAAGAAGAACCAAGATCCTTGAGTGGATATATTAAAGACAGAAATGGGAAAAATGCTAAGAGAGATACATATACACAGAGATATCATTAAACACTGAAGAAACAAAAGATGCCTTTAGAAAGAAAATTATTTGCCTTAGAGCCTGACAAACTAAACCACTACATGGTCAGTATATTAACACCAGAGAAGGAAAAGTTGAGAAGGAGAACATCTGGACATGATTATAGAATGGGACAAAGAAAAAAAAACTGAATTGCTTGTATTTCTGGCTCAGGAACAGGCACTTCAGACAAATAGCATTATAGCAGATATTGAAAAAATAACTAAGGATAGTAAATGTCCTCTATGCAATGAAGATGAAATTGTTGATTACCTCACACAGCAGGTTCAGATGGACCAAATATAAGAAATGATAAAGTGGCTGCAATGATACATTGGAATCTATGCAAAAAGTACAATTTACCTTCTTCAAAAAGCTGGTGGGAATGTAAGCTTGGAAAAAATTGTCAGAAACTGTGCAGTAAAAATCTTATGGAAAGTGATAAATTGGTGACAAATCAATGAATTGTCCAGGTTCAAAGACACTGTATCCATAATGATCAGATGCTGGAAAGAAACGACAGTGTGAGATCAGCTGCTACCCTCCTGACCTGCTGATGAGCTAGAAAGGGTGTCTGTCTGAACACTGGCGAGGCCTGAATGTTAGGCTAGGTCTTAGTATGTTGAAACAAGGAGTATGTTGAAACAATGCTATTTTCGCCATTAGATGCCAGGAAATAAATTCTCAGTCTCAAAATGATTATCCTTCTCAAGTTTACTTATTGAAATAGAGGCAGTGTAACCTACATAGAAGTAATATACATTGGACATCATGATTCACTATCTAAGTCAGAGTATTTTATTTATTTTTCTCCTGCTGTATTACTGTTATCCTTGCCAAATATTTCTGAGAAGGAAATTATCAGCTAAATCAGCTTCAGGAGCAGCGACTGTGATACTGAGACGAAGGGCCTATTTGTCAAAACGTTACCTAGACGATTAAACATTTACAAAAAATAAATAAGGAAATAATAGCTCCGGCAAATCTTACTCGATTGAAACACAGCATGAAAAGTGGGGCTTTTAAAAAATGATGTCAGGCTGTGTAATTTTATCCAAAAGCAGGGAGCAGGCAAAGAAATCAAATCTTCACTGACCGAAAAATGAAATACGATGTTAGCAACATGCTGAAAGCCCCCAACTCCAAACCTCATGGAAATATTGTAGCAAAAATTTGAAAGCTCAGAAAGTAATTTACTGTCACTTTTTTTATTTCCTGTCATATGATCACTCTAATATATATGTACATGTAGACACAGATAGACACCTGATGCAGTTTCAGATAAGAAACTCTTACCTATCCTATCACAATTAAGCTGGTTTTATCATTGCTGCGGTTGCTTTATCTTTTCACCACATGTTAGAAAGAGCTGTAAATCATTCACCCAGTAGGTAAATATATGTAGAATCACTTCCTTTGTGGATCAGGCACTTCTTACTGTTTTGTAGCAATCCCTGCCCTTTGGGGACTTGCAATGGCATGGAAACAGACTGTGCTGAATATGTGCTGAGACATGTTTCTAATGTGATAACTGTCATGCCATAGAACAAAATACAGCATTTGCCAGATGGCAGAGGTGATGTCTAAGCCATCCCTTACTGTATGAAATAGAGCTCTAAGAAAACCAGGTAAAATAATCATAGTGGAGCACCTCTGAAAAGATCACTTCCAAGTGAGCAAACTCTTACAGATCCCAGCTGAAGTATTCTCATGATAGCTATGTACAGCAGAGTAGGAATTTCATTCCTAATTCAGATGTCCAAGGAGGCAGAGAATACTTGGGATAATCAATGTTTGTGATTTTGCGTCAAAGAACACTATATTTAGGCTTACGCTTGGATAAGGTTACATGGTACACAGAGAATTTATCTGCTGCTTCATCCATCAAACAGAAACTAAGTCAATTTTTCCACTGAATATAACTGTATGATTGTTCCCCTGCCAAACCTATTGTATTCACACTAAAAGCATTATACATAAAGAAGTCCAAAATACCTGGGATTCTCAAGTGGAGCAACACAATTTCTGAATGTAGTTATTGATAATATATGTATATTTAATTTGCTCTTCCTGGTAGTACGCTGCAGATCTTCCTTGAGGAGTTTGGGACAGTGGCATCATTTTCTCATTCTTCTCACAACAGCCCCATGAGGTTGGTTGGATCAACACACAGTGGCTTGTGCAAAGTCACTCAATAACTTTCATAGCTGAGCGGTTGGTTTTTCCATTCCTACTCTAAGTGCTACAAGATATAACAATTGGTAATAGCCATGAAGTAATTGCTCGCAAGGGTGTTTGCAAAATATTTAATGAAGCGTCAGACACAGCCAAATAAGTATTCTCATCAATAAGTCTATGTCAGGCTGCATAGTTCCTGCCATAGGAATGAGTTGGATCTGCTGGGTGTGTATTGAAATAATGTATTTTAACCATTGTAGAAGTAAACACTGTAAACCTCCATTAGGCTTGCCTGTAATTGCTACAAAGTATCCAGTATTAATTGATTACTGCAACAATGTATCTGTACTAGGGCTTGCCTGAATTTGTTACAAGGTATCAGTGGTTAATTGCTTTATTGCCTTTTGCTACAATGTATCCAGTATGAGGGAGAAAAGAACAAAAACAGGCAAAACTTAAAGTGTATTCTGAAGATGCTTTGTGTTTTGGAAATCTGGTGTCTATAAGATAAGGGGCAGAAAACATGTGCTAGGGTGAAACCGGTCAAGGATGGAGAGAAGTGGGAAACAGGCAGGGTCTGGGAACTGTCTGGGAAGTGCTATGATGTTAGGACTTATGACCCTCACCAATCATAGCTCTGCCCACCTATATTTTGGAAATCTTACATCTACGAAGGTGTAAGCTCCCTGTATGCTTCGGTCTCTGCAACTTTGGCGAAAGTCTGCTGTTTTCCTCACATTCCTACAAATAAAGCTGGTGTCTACCTCAGAGTGAAGTTTGTGGAGTGTGGGTTATCCAGTACATCACAGTCTACCACATCAAAAATATTTTGAAATAGTCAGTAATCAAATTTTTAGTAAAGACAGCATTAAGCAACTTCAGTATAAGTGAGCCGAGAAGGGAAAAAGGCACTAAGCTGTCTGAGACACCTTGCAAACATCACAAGTGTGATCGGTCCCAAGTAAGCCTCTGTAAGCCCTTTATGCTCCCTACAGTACAGTACATGGGTTCTGCTTTTCAACCAGTTCCATTTTCTAACAGTGCTCTACTCCCTAACCTGTCAGATAAGTGGGGAAAGCTTGTACCAGATTTTTTTTTCTCAGTCTCGAAGAGCCCGCAGGATTTCTTTCTAATGCACACTTTTTTCATACTCTGGGCAATAATTTGATCAATTCAGAATGAAGCCTTAAGTATATAGCAGAGAGAGTGGGATCTGTTTTTGTCATTGTCAGGTACGTTCTATCAGGAGTAATCTCTTGACAGCCACATCCCAGTACTGGGCAGGGTTGAAGCTTGTGATGGGGGAGGCCAGATCCAAACATACATGGAGCTATCCCTATTCGTTTTCTGTGTATCTTTTCTTTTCCACCCAGTGGGGTGGTGTAACAGGATCTTATTGTTATCAGAGGCCTGAACCAGCACTTGTGGTGGGCATTAGCTAAGGACCACTTATGGCTCCCAAAGGTTTTGGCCTACAGTTCTCATCAGTATAGTCAGGGATTACTGGAGTTGCAGTCCAGATCTCTAGAAGGTACTGTCTGAGAAAAGGCTAGATATGCAGACACTTCTATATTCACAATATTTTGGATTTCTGTGGACCTTTCACTTATTCTCTGAAAGTAATATCAATTTTGTCAAATTTTCCATGTGTAAATATTTATCACATACTTTTTTGTGGAGGTGGATGATCACACATTGACTGCAAAAATCACTGTGTAATAGAGAAAGAATGTGCTCATCTGAATCCACCCCTGCTGATGTGAATCCTTACCAATAATTATTTCTCTCCTAAATATGGTCCATTATAAATGTTAAACCTATTTAATTAATAATACTCCTGCTTTAAAACAACAACAACTCATCTAGCCCATGTGGAAAGCTATTGACAAACCTCTTCTGCGTTCCTTTTCTCATTCCATAGCATATTCTGCTTTGTTTCATTTTAAATTGTTGATCCAAACTTTTGGAACAGCTGTTAGCCTTCAGCTACATTAAAAACAAGAGCCTTGGCAATCAGTTTAGCTAGCCCCATAATGTCTGATCTAGTTGCAGATAGCAAGCAAAACCACCTTCTACCTAGCTTACTTGAATTACTTGTAAGTCCTGCTGATTTCAGTGAATGAGTTAATGCTTCAAAGAGCTGAACTTTTCCTCGAACACCTATGTTGTCTTCTGCATTTGAAAAAGGATGCCAAAATATATAAATGCAATGAGTAATTCCCAAACTTTAGGCCATTTCTGGGTAGTTTTTAACTGTACAATGACACTGCCCTATTTACAGAATTGTATGGGTGTATGTCCAAATGTCATCTTCTGTTTGTGCCCTTCAACCTTTTCCATAACTTCCATCTTTTTCATTCTTATTTCTTCTTGCTAGAGAACAATCTGTTAAGGGGGATGGAATTGTATACAATGCCATTTGAGTGTTAGCAGTGGGAGCCCTCCGTTCTGAAGCACCCTACTATGCTATTTAAGAAAATTAAAATCCAGTCTATGAGTGCAGTTTATCTTCTGGACAGAAAAAGAATTATCCTTCCTGTCAGAGACTGTGGAGGAGACATTTTTTAGTCATTCCGGTGATTTCCAAATTACGTGTGATGTGTTAATTTTGGACAACACATTCCACTTTACAATGTGCTATGCTGAAACCACTGTAAACCTAAGCAACTCCATGTACTGTTGCCATCTAGTGGGGAGGTAGGTTAAGAATGAATGTGTTGCATTTTGAAATATTAAGCTAGATTGCTGGCTGTCAAGAGTTATAACATGAATTTTTAGCAACTTCTGACAAATGTAAGCGCTGATATTTCCTTACGTCCACTTCCTAGTTAGTCCGTGGAAAATGGCTGCTCTGTTTCTGCAAATGCTGACTGGCAATCACACAAATCATTCCTGCTTGGCAAAACACATACAGCTTCTCAGAGCACTACGGAAGGTAGACACAATGTGGGGAGGTAATGTGCCAGAGGCACATCAGAATAAGAAGTGGCAAGTGCCAGAAAGTGTGAAAGCAAAGCCTACTGGCAAATGCACAGGAACTATTCTTACTTCACTATTATTATTATTTCGCATTTCTCTCCTTGGCCTCTGTTTCCAAACTCCCTTTCTTTCAGGGAAGGCTAAGCTGACCTTCTCTTTGTTGTTCTTCTGCTGATCTTCTCATTCATGTGGGCTTTCCCCTGAATAGGAAGCTTCTCGTCTGCAAAGAACAGGGCCTATAGCAGGTGAGTGCCGTATTCCTTAATGTTTAAATACTACAATCTTTTGGTACTGATATGAATGCCTTAAAATGTATAATAGCCCTTTATTTGGATACATCTATGAAAGGCAGAAGTGATGGAGGATATTTATCAGACTCAATATCCATTACAAAAGGTGTAAGACAAAGACGTTTACTTGCTCCCCTTCTTTTCAATCTATTTATAGATTTTGTAGCTGAGTTCTTAAAAGGTGACCAATATTTTCCAGTCAAAGTTGGAAATCAGAAATATTCAATTTTCCTGTATGCAGATGATGCTATTCTGATTTCTTATACTCAGTTAGGCCTGCGTAGATTGCTGAACCAGTTTAGTTTAAACTGCAAGAATGAACTGCTTTCCGTCAGTTACCAAAAAACAAAAGTTATGGTATTTGATAAATCTAAAAAAAAAAAAAAACATGAAAAAATCCTGTAATTGGCTACTTAATGGGAATAAACTGGAGCAAGGTTTCTCCTTTAAATATCTTGGTGTGGTCTTTCAGTGGACTGGTTTTCCTTAATGTTCAAATATTGAACGGCATCCTTTTCAGTAGTTATGAGACTGTAAAGTGGACTTGGGGTCCTGTAACTTTTGGGATTCACATTTCTGGTTGTTCAGCAACTGATCTGGACTGAAGAAACCTACCTTTTCAGCCTGGCAGCAGGATTTCTGAAAGCTGTAGGTTGAGGTGCTGGGAAATGACATCTGCAATGCTTTCCTGCTTGTGGGGTGCACTGAGACAAGTTGTTGTGGCCAGACCTTGAGGGGTCTCTCCACGGTCTGTTTTTAACACACCTCACCACAAGGTTGTCATTTCCCAGTGTTCCAATTTGCAGCACCTCAGAAACCCTTCTGTTGGGGTGCTGCCAGGCTGAACAGGTAGGTTTTTGCTTAAAAGCATACTTTGTTATGGCTTAGGCCTCAGACCCACAGTTAGCCTACCTAGCTAGGCCAGCTGAATTAAATGAAGTGTTGTTTTACTAACTGTTCTTGTTTTCAATCATGTGATCTGCTTTGGGTCCTATGAGAGAAAGAGGGGTTATGATTCAAATAAATTATTCCTGCTTCACAACGTGTATATATACCAGTCCTAAACACTGGTATATATGCAGCACACACTGTACGTATGTAAAGAGTATCATTTCATGCCCTGCTGACTTTCAGGAAATGAAGCAGTATTTATATTAAATGGTATACATGTAAACAGACAAACAGCTGGATTACTGGATCTGTTAAAAAAAAATGTAGTCAAAATCCAATGAAGTAGTTCAAGGAATTCAGAGCAATGCATGCATGCTTATTCCCAGGGCTGATCTTTCCAGTTAGAGAGAGGATGGCTGCCTTAGATAGCTAATTTGGGGTCTCATGTATTATTAGCTATTTATATTATTGTTGTACTTTCTGCCTCAGGTGCCAAAATCACTTGCCCGTCGGGAATTCTGTCAATAATTTTGCTACTTCATGCTCTGCATGTTCAAAATTGCAAGTTTAAAAGGTACTGTCTGTGTAAGACAGGGAAATATTAAAAGAGCAGGCTGAAGTCCTACCAGCTGGTCAAAAGCGAAAAACAGGCAACTCGTCTAGCAGTTGAAAAACAGAGCCATTATAAAGTTCTCAAACTTAGCATTTATGTAATAGTTACCATAAAAAGAAAAGCCAACATTGTATAGTCGTCTGAATGGTGGAGTTAGATTCTGGGAGAACAGGGTTCAAAACCTCACTGAACCACAGGCCATGTCCGCACTGGACTGTTATAGCGCTATTGTTCCACTTGCAACATCCTATGGAATCCTGGGGTTTGTAGATTTGGGAGGGGCCTGGCGGCCTCTCCCTAAACTGCAAACCCCAGGATTTCATAGGATGTTGCAAGTGGAACAATAGCGCTATAACAGTCCAGTGCGGAAATGGCCATTGAAATCCATGGGGTGATCTTGGGCAGGTCACACTCTCTCAGGCTTAGAGGAAAGCAGTGGCAAACTCCCTCTGAATAAATCTGGTCAAGCAAACCCTATGACAGGGTCATTGTAAGTTGAAGTTGACTTGTAGGCACATAAAAACAAGTCATGTAAGAAACAGGAAAGCCAAATCATGAGTTTTGGACCTCTGAAATTGATCTGAAATGAGAAGCAGTCAATCAGTCCCATGGTGAGATGACAGAACAGTTCCTGAAATGCTACCAAATACTGAACTGTATGTAAATGTCTGTATGAGGTATACCATAACCTCAAAATGAAATATCAGATGTATGGTTCTCAGGTAATAGAAATAAGCTGTGTACCTTGATATTCCTTACTACTGCAATATGCTACAAGTACCATGTTCACGTACAGGTACCATGTGCCTTATGAGAATAGAGATTGCTCATTGCAAGGGTCAATGGCACAGTATTCCTAAGACTACTTTTATGCCTATGCCTATAAAAGTGATAAGTAATAAGCATAGACTGTGTAATGTCTACAAAAGAAAATGTGCCTAGATTAGAAATGTCTGTGAGATATTTTGATCTTTCGTTAGGACTGTGTAACTGCATAAGCTAGTTTTTTAGATATTAGATCTATAAAAGAGAGAAAGCCATTCATCTTTCATATAAATGTTCTGGAATTACAAAGCTTAAGAGAAACCTTAAAGTAAATGTTTACACTGTTCTGCCTGCTAGACAATATTGCTGTTTATAACCTTGGGACTCAGGTGATCAAAATAGCAGAATCTAAGGAACTCAAGCAGATTGACAATAATAAGGCAAAGAACTGTCAATCACTCAACAAATAGCTAATGTAGGGCACTCTTCCTGTTTCACCATGTGTGTTATTTGCTGCTCCTCCTTAGGCAGCAAAATATCCTGAATCAGCTGCTTCTATTAGAACTGTTTGACCAGAGGTCCATTCATACTACATATTTATGGCAAAATTACTTCAGTTTAACTGCCATGGCTGTATCCTATAGAATCCTGAGATTTCCAGTTTGGTTAGACACCAGCGCCCTTTCTCCAGCTTACCTTTGCCGAAGCCATCCCATGAAGATCCCAGGGTTAGCTCTCCTGGGAGCCCAGCATCTTCCCAGGCTGCACTGGGGGAGGAAGTGCAGCCATTGTGCTTCCTGACCCTATGCACAGCAGGTAAATACAGGAGGGCAGCAAGAGGACTGCACAGTGGGGGTTCATTGACAGGAAAAACCTTTCAATGACTTACTTCGCGATTGCAATGGGTGGCCACAGGATCACAATGAGATTGGGACAATGTCATGCAGAACCGTTGGCATGGTCCTGTCGTGATCCAGTCACCTTTGCGGGTTGGGAGTGGGCTGTGGAAAGGGCCCAGAACTCTCTGGATGAGAACTCTAAATACCTCTCCTTAAATTGCAAATACCAGGATTCCACAGGATGCAGCCATGGCCGTTAAAGTGGGATCATAGTGCTATAATGGTGTACTGTGAAATAATCCACGTGAACAGCCCTGGGAAGTCCTTTCAAAGTCAGTGCAACAGGGAAGGCTAATGAGGGATGTTATTCAAATGCCAATCTTTTTGGAATTACTCTTAGAGCATACATTACTGTTGGATCACCATCACCTTCATCTTCTTTTTCTACTGTTATTACTGTTGTTGCATGTTGGTTTCATAGTCCATATGCTGTTTTTTTACTGGATTTTGAGGCCATCAGTTATTTGAATTCTGCCTAAGAATCTAGGAATTAGTGATGTATGGATAATGCGGCACACTCCATGTAGTGTCACTTGTTGTAGTTTTGCTATTATGATCCTATATATGGTGATTTCATTTAGAAGTTTTCATTTAGAAGATATGGACCTGGGGAGGAAGAGGTACAATTCAACCCTAAATAAAATATAAACACCAGAAGAGCAGTAAATAATTGGAGAGAGGCAGAGAGAACAGCAAAAAGTGTGTGTGCTATAAATCGACGGGGTGTTTGTTGCTTGCCCAAGATGATGTTTACTTTAGGGCTAACCCTGTTTCAAAAACTCATAAAGCATTAAATATGGCATCCTATCACTCAAGAAAGGGAGTTTTTGATGAGGTTGTGGTACTATAGTTCCCTGCATATACCATCTGTTACAATTCTGAAAGAAAGAAGCCACAGTAGCTTCTAGGGGAGAAAGATCAAGAGAAAAGGCAGTCTGATGGTTTTATTGTACTTAAAGATACATGAAAGCACATCAGAGACAAAACAGATTGTGTGTTTTAAAGTAAAGTTTTGATCATTTGCAGTTCACCCTAAAACGCCCCCATGTTTGGTTCCTGATGTCCCTCATGCTCTGTTAAACCTCACTGCAGCAATGTTCCCATAGGAATGTGGCCAATTGCCAGACATTCTCATGAACATTTCATTAAACTCCTTGGCTCTAGTACAAACGCAAAACATTATTTGCAAGCAATGTTTTCCTCAGAAATATGCAAATATTTGCATTTCTCTGAGTTGTCTTTAGGGAAAAAAAAGAATTGCTTGCACTACAGCGAAATAAATATACAGTATATACTTTAAAAAAAAAAAAACTTTGCCAGAGGATTCACTCTTTAGAGTGGCTCCATAGCATTTTGTTCAGACAGTCCTTTGGTATTTAAAGTGGGTGACTGTGGACAGCTTATTAACTGCAGGGTGCTGATATTTATTGTTTTTAAACAGATATATTTTAATTGTTCTGTCTGTTTCATTGTATTTTCACTTGAATTTTATTAGTTAACCACACCTGTAAAGTCACTTAGATCTTTGTCATTGTTTCAGAAATGGACAGTATAGTCCTATGCGTGTTTATTCAAAAGTGTTCAATCGGGCTTAGTGACCAGTAACTGTATTTTGGATTGCAGCCTAATTGATTTGTAATTTTTAGGAAGTTTGCTTACTTATAAAAAATGTTGGCCAGTTTTCTGGATCAACTCAGTAGATTAGTATACTTAACTAAATACCCTTTCCTGACCCCACCCAGGAAAAAAAACCTTAAGGAAATGTCATTTACCTGTGTTCCAGTCACCAGCAGAAGGGGCCTTCCTTTCCCCATGCAGCTGATATGTGGTGAAGTAGGTTGGGGAGAGAGTTACAGTCATGGCAATATTTTCATAATTATGCCTAAGTAGTGGTTGTGCAGTTACATCTGTAACTGCCACCTGGAAGACTGTCAGAAGCAGCTCAGCATGACTTTGCTGCCTATATGCCCAAGATCTCTCAAGAGGATCTCCCATAATCGGTGTGGTGGGTACACAGGCCCAAAGCTGTGATAGTCAATACTAGCAGTGTAACTCCACTAATAAATCTTTCATTTATACAGATACCCAAACAATGAATGAGGGTATGTAGAGACTGTTGGTATGCTGAGAGAAGCAGCTTATAACTTTCATTTTTTCCTGAGCCCTGCCCCCTGCTTGCTCATCTGTAAGGAGTTGGCTTTCTGCTTCATATCTGCAAATTGGTATTCCTGGAGAATGGAGAAATGTACTTCCCTGTTGGACACACTGGCTGGAGGATTCTGAGAGTGGTGGCCCAGAAAAGTAACTTTCCCAAACTTTGAATCCTATAGGTCTATTAAGACAAAGCACCACTGAGTTCAGTAGACCTTACTCCTGGGTGAGTGAGTGGGAATAGTATTGCAGCCTTAATTTTAAATACTAGACATTCTGAACTGGAGACAGAAACTCTTTGAATGGCTTGGCTTTGTTGTGCTGGAGATCTGAGCTAGATCTTCTTTTTTTATTATCTGTTCAGACTCTCTGAACTTGAGTAACTGGAACAGCCAGATTTCTGCTTTAGGCAAGTATAAATAACATCTCTTGCATGAAAAATAGGTTGAACAAAACCCAGTAAAGTTAATACTCTTGTCCTTTGAGTCACACTGTGCCATTTAATCATTGATTTAAATTGGGAGCTCTTCTTAAATATCAGTGACACAATATAGCTGTAAAAGCATGCAACACAATGGGGCTCCTTTTAAATTAAAAGGAGATGAGTGATATCAGCCTTAACATTTGTGCTTTATAATGTTTACATGTTTAACAATATATAAAAGAAATTCACTCTTTCAGCTCTGTAGGCATTCTTCAAGTATCATTCTAGAAGTATTTTGTTCCATTTCTAGTAACGTAGTACTGAACTGTATATCTTTAAGTTCAAGGAGTATTCAGTTTTGAAGTGCATTGTGATAGTTTGTATGTTAACCTTGTTTTAAGTATTTTGTTTGTCTAAACTATCTGGATTTCAAGTAATGCATAGACCAGGGTCCAGTGGAATGCTTCTGCTAATAAAAACCGTGTTTATCAATGAAAGTGGGAGGACCTTGAAACCTGGGAAACCCTAGAGGGCAAGGCAGCATTGTGAATTTTCAAAGTGCAAGCTGAACCCCAAATACTCTATTGCCTGTCTTCTCAGCAATGAGTCTCACTGAATTCTGGGAACAGGGATCTCAGTAAGGAGGGTATAGGATTCCAGTGTTTGAACCCTGCAATATTGCTATATGTTGGTAATAGCTGTCATTCCTATATGCTGTGCAGTGCTTGTCGGATGGAGTAATAGGAGGATTATGATAGGAGAAGCAAGATGGGGATCCTGAGCCACTGCCTGAAATCCCATGCTGGGAGAAAGGCACGATACAATTAACAAAACATAAGACTTGGTGAATGACTCATTACATGACATAGTGGTTGGTTTAATCACAGAGGAAACAAATCTATTTTTTCCAGTATCCATGATTAATAATGGGAGGGCAAACCCAAAGGACTTGCCCAAGCATGGAGTGCCACTGTAGCTATGCCAAGTAGAAAGCACTCCGTACCCCATCATGCTTCCATGTGGAACAAGACTGTTTTAGACTTTGGCACTTGAGGTTAAGCCACACACCGGGTACAACCTGCCCATGCTTGTGCAACTTCCAGATACAAGTGAGTGATTGATACCTCCTGTTGAAAAGCTTTGAACATAAAGCTAGGAACAAAACCAAGAAAGAGTAAAATGGAAAACATAATTTCAGGCACATCAAAGGAAAGTTAATTTGTCCTAGCTAGCAGCTGCTTTAATTTCCTTTAGATGACAAACTGGAAGCCTCCTCATGTCTTCAAAATCAGTTGCATACCTAATCCTCAAAGAACAAGAAGTGGTTCAATCAAATTTAGGAGAAAGTATAATGCGGTATAATGGATAAAGTATAATGTCCAATAACACCAAATTCACAGACCAAAGAGAACTCCTTCTCTTTTACTTCCTCTGATAGCGAAGAGTTACAGCTTGCAATATGCTAAAGCTACACAAGTCTTTACCCCCTTCTCAACTCAATTTGAATAGATGAAGGAGACCCTGTGTAGCCAACATTTCCAGATTTGTTGTAATTGTTGTTAAATATTATAACTTCCATTGGGGTCTAGCACTAGGGACTAAAAAAGACTAATCTAATTGAAATAAAAATGTATAATCTAAACCTTAATTCATTTCCAATGATTTTCAGTGGAATCAGTCCACACACCTGGTTAAACTAAGTCAACCAACAACGAGGATGAATGATGTACATCTAAATGGGTCATTTGTATTTCAAAGGAACACGGCAAAAATTTTTCAACATGCCAGATTTAGCTTGTGGCCATTTCTGCACTACACTGTTAGAATGTCCTGTAGAATCCTGGGGTTTGCAGTTTAGGGAGGGGCATTTAGGATTCTCGATAAACTACAAACCTCAGAATTCTACAGGATGTTGAAAGTGGAATAATAGCACTATAACAGTGTAGTGCAGAAATGGCCTGTGATTAATGGGCACAGGAATTAGATTTGTTCCAGTGCTGCTCTTTCCCCCTCAGTCAGAAACACCTTAAAAGGTTGTGAGAGAATAAAGACTGAGCTGGAAGGGGAAGAAGAGTGTTCCACCTTGAAATAGTACAAGAACATGCCTACCTCAATGATAGTCTAAAAATCAGGATGAGGTGTAAATTTATTTTGAGCATGTTCAACCCTTTCTCTCCAGCATTACACATCACAGTGACTGACTTTCAGAGCAGGCAAAATGCCCATTATTTATCCTGGTGTATTAGGGTTGGAAGAGGATTAACAGAGCCACTACTAGGCTCTTCATCTGCAAAGGTAGGATGAAAGAACTGAACAAAAGGTAGCTTTGGACACATGATGGAAGTGTAACTGCTGCAGAGTAGAAGTGTAGATCAAATTGAAAATGTTTATTATTCGTTCTGTAGACTGCTAGCTAATTAGTCCAAAGGTTAGTCTAAATAGCTGCATTATTCTTTTTTACAACGTGTAATAAAATGGACTAGTACATATTTGATTGGCAGCAGAGTCTTATACCTGCCTATATTACTGAGCTTTCTATTCTTAGCATCTCTCTGCACAATATTTAAATTGCTAAAAAACTTGAGACCCAACTAGACATAATGGGTAATCAAACACCTTTCTTTACATATAAAATATTTTAAGGATTTAAGATGTGCATGAGTGAAGGTGGCAAAACCATTTTACTTCTGCATCTGTTCTTGAAACACTTTTCTACCAGGCCTGTTTTTGATATGCAAGTTTTGGGACAAGATGCTAGATGCTCGAAAGAGTACTTTCACCCTACCTTCAACAAAAGATGCTGTTTTATGGGGTATGTTTAAACTCTCTGTTTAATGTACAGAGGACAGAGAACTGAATGATATGCAGGTAACTGCCATGATGCCTTGAGTTTTGGCTCAGACACAAAGCTTAATCTCTGGATAATGACTAATGAGAAGGAATGGTCATATATCTCACTTTTTAAACTTCTAGGTCCTTCAGCTTCTACCACCTTCCTCCACCTGTTGTTATTCTTGCAAATTAAGCAAATAGACGTATTTCAGTTGGCTTACCTTACTGACTACATAAGGGATTCAGCTGCTAGGAGAAACTATTGAGGGCTTCCCTTGCTTTTAAATTCTGTCTCAGGATGTGTTTTCCAACATGATCTTGTAAAAATTTATAGTAAGCTATGGCTGATCTACTATCTCTTGCTTGTAAAAAGTGCTTGTGTGTAGGCCAAGTTAATTAAAACTTTATTGCTGTGTGGAAGGCTCTGAACTGTATTATGCATGTGAGCATGTGTGTGAATGGATTTGGAAGGCATAACAACATGCAAATCAGAAAATATTAACAGAACACTAAAAGGAAAAGAATGCCTGACAGAGTCTCCAGCTGTCTAGTCCATTCATTACCAGCTAATATTCTTTAATTCCTTTTTCTCCCTAGATTCCAAGGGCCTCACTATCTGTTAACAATGTAATTAGGCATTACATTGTAGATTAAAACCAGGTATGGCCAGGATGGAGATTGGGATCAGCACTACAATGTATAGGGAGGGATGTTAAAATTCTCCTTCCCCAGCTGGGTTCTTGGTAAAAACTATCATAGAGTCATAGAATTATAGGGTTGGAAGAGACCACAGGGGCCATCCAGTCCAACCTCCTGCCATGCAGGAACCCACTTCAAAGCACTCCCAACAGACGGCCATACAGCCTCTGCTTAAAAACCTCCAAAGAAGGAGACTCCACCACACTCAGAGGCAGCATATTCCACTGCCGGATAGCTCTACCAGGAAGTTCTTCCTGAGGTTTAAGTGGAATCTCTTTTCCTGCAGTTTGAATTCATTGCTCCTTGTCCTAGTTTCTGTCCAAGGTGAGAAGCATCTCTGCTGCTTCACTTGTTCAGTTTCAGAATATCTTATTTCCCACTGTCTTTGTATCCCCTTCCACAACTATGATGGATTACTTTACCCTAGTTATATAAGAAAATTGATCACCGACTCAGATCTGCAAAGCTGCAGTGATTCCTGCCATGTGAACTGTTTGTCTCAGCAGCTGAACGGAGGCAACCTCCAACCCACACCCTCCCTCATCTTCCTTAGGCAGCTGCCTGGGCCTTAGTAACCCAGCCTTGAGAGTAATCCAGAGGACACACAGAGTTTGCTCAGTGTAAAGTACATGATCAGGAAGAGCAAACTGAACCAGCCTTCTATTTTTAATTTTAATGGTTCCCCAGAATCATTAGGTGCACAAAATGACCACACAAAGAAGAATGCAGTGGCTGTGGTGCCCTTCTGCCCTATGTGTACAATGTAATGAGCAACTCAGAACATATGCTCAATCCTCACAGACATTCCCCTCCAAAAGTGAGGGGAAGCACTGTGGGAACCAGAGCTAGCATTCTGTTAGTGAGTTATGCAGGCACAAGTCCAGTTCTCTCTCTTTTTTAATCATTGCATGGGTCAGAATTCTCACAACTCCCCCCAACCCATATTTTAACTGCTGCGGATCTTCCCACTAACACAGCCAACTACTTGCCAATGGGGAGTGGAGGGTCCAGCAAGGCAGAGCAGCATTCAGCTATGTTCCTATAAGGGATGGACCAACTGAATCCTCAGATCCTTGGATTCTTGGATCCTCCTATGCATTTGCTTTGCATTGGAGTGGCAGAGGCGAGGGATCTTCCATCAGATGCCATGAGAGATTCTCCTGCCCCGTGCCAATTGCTGCATGTGTGATGGGTGGTGGTGGTTTTGAGACAGCAAGTGATGAGGGAAGGATTAAGCTTCCCCATGAGTACCAGAATGTGATGTTCTGCCTCTCACTTTCCCATTCTGAGGACTTTTGGACTCTGCTTTGACAACTTCTTTCACAGCTTAGCAACTGTGGTAGCCACTTAGTGTGATATTTGGCTCGATCCTAATGAAACTACTGCCAACCATGGATTGTGGAATTTCTCTCACAAGACATTGTATCTTCCTTTGTATTGTTTGTATAAATTGTTATGATAGCTTCTTTTAAATATCATTAAACATCTTTCCTTTTATTGCTGTAGTTACTGTTAAATCAATTTAGGCATCGTCACCAGCTTTTTGGTCCCTCCTGGGCCATTTTATCTCCAAGAGTTAAAAAAGGGGCCTCTCCTGGTCCTGACATTTATGGTTTTATTTAAAAAAAAAAAACCCACAAAATTTACCCCCCCCCCATGCCCCAGAATGCATTGAGAGCACATGGTTGGACACTGCCTCCCTCCAAAATGGCCCTTGTTAGCTATACTTTTTTTTATTCCTGCCCTAATGTAAGCAAAATCCCTTGGGTTTATTTTATTTTTTAAAATTGGGAAACTTCTTCCCTATTGGAAGGATGAGATATCTCAAAGCACATTAACTTGTAAGAGGACACCCTATTAAACTAAGAACAGGATGCAATACATACTTCATTTAGTTACTGCTGGATACACAGCTAAGTGTGAAAAGCACATATAACACTAGATATAAAGACACTTGGGAGTAGAATATTTACTATGACTCTTGTTAAGTCACATTATGTAATGTACCAGCACTATATCCTTTACTTCATGTGGGGCTTAACTGACTGTTAACTGCTAGGTATTTGTTGAATCATAATGGTTTCCCTTTAAACATTAAAAATGTGCTCAGCCACAATTCATGAGCTTTTGCTTTCAAGTACAAAAAACCAGGAGAATAATAACTTTTTAATTTGAAATGTGTAAACCACAAGGATGAGAAAGAATCTGAAATTGGTCAGAGGATTATCACAATGTCAAATGCAGGCTATGGCATAGTAAGTCAGCAGGAAATTAAAAAAAATAAATAAAAGCTTTTTCAGACCATGTGGAAAATACTTTTATGTTTATTGGCTTGGGTGTGATTTAAACGTCGTTCTCCCTGGTAGATTTGTGAAGTTAGTGGTTCATAAAGGGAACTGGTGTGGTATGGTATATGTACCTTCAAGTCACTTACCAACTTATGGCAACCTCATGAATTCCATACGGTTTTCTTCAGCAAGGAGGTGGTTCTGCCTACAGCACTTGGTATTCAGTGTATGTGTGTGTGTGTGTGTGTGTGTGTGTGTGACTTCAAGTTGTCTGTTGGCTTATGGCAACCCCTTGAATTTCATAGGGTTTTCTTAGGCCATGAATACTCAGAGGTGGTTCTTCCAGTTCCTTCAAGATATAGCTTACAAGCACCTGGTATTCACTGGCATAAAGAAATGGACCTACAAATCAGAAAGTCCCATCAACATGAATCAGGAAGATTACACTCTTGCCTGTGCTGTGTGACCCTACGAAGTGTCTTAGGGAAGCCATTTTCTTTCAGATCTCAGCCTATCTACAATGTGGATGATCTTGGCCTTCAGCAACCCTTTCAGCACATATACATGCTGTCAGGTACATCTCGTACTTCTTCAGAAGTTGTAGCTTGGTCTGCTTATAGATTATAAAATTAGTTTGATGGATGGTTCACAATGACAGATTCTTCACATAAGCTCCACAATGACAGGTATCATGACATCTGGACTGTCTAGGCACCAAAGAAGGTATTTTCACAAAGGTTCTGTTTAATAGGAAACACACATATTTGGTGGTAATTTTTTTTATTGAAATAGAAACATGTAACCCACTAAATTGTGTCACAAATTATTTCACTTATAGAACCAGCAATTCCAATTATCACGTTTTTGTGAACAGTGATGAAGCACATTTAAAGAAAAATGACTGAACCCATAAGAACAAAATTAAATGTAACATTCACAGCACACATGGTATTTATTTTTCTAAATGCTATTGAATTTGCAGTTCAAGATGTACTTATCTATTAGACAACAAAGACAACCTTTATAGGGTATAACAGAGAATATATAGATGACAATGTATTCAGATTTCGTGCACAAGACTGTTAATATTAATCATGCCATTAATATGACTTGGAATGTAGAATACTTGCCATTCTCAAGCAGCTGAAGAATTTCCAATTCCCCAGCTCACAACTGGATAGTTTATTTTTCCTATCAAATAAGTTTCAAATATGTATTCCAATGTATTTGAGTAACCTGAAAATTTTTTGCTGATTTACAATTGATTTTAAATGTCTAATCATTTAACAACCACACATACACACAGCAGCAGTTGCTTGTTCAGTTCAGTGGGTTAAATACTTATTGATTATACCCCATCTAGTGCACAGGAGGAGGTGCAAGTTCTTACTGCAAATTCTTAAGACTGCAAGCTCTCACTCATTAGAATACCAGTGAAAGGACAGATGCATTTATCCTTGCAAACCTATCTGTTTTTACACTGTAACCCTCTGTTAATTGGTAATGAAATTCCATTACAAGATTATAGTGCCAAAAAGCTGTTGTATCCTATACTGCTTTGGATGTTTAAGGACACTGTTGAAAAAGAAACCAAATTTAATTAAAACAAAAACAAAAAAGTTAGCTCAGTACCCAGTACTAAATATCCTCCAGTGTGCTTGAAATAAAGCATACATGAAAAGAAAAAGGAACATTAATTTGAAATTATAAAAAAAGATTAAAAATAGGCACAGTCCATTTAAATTGATCAGATGTTACATATTTTAATATCCATCTATGAAAGCTAGATAATAAGCCTGCCATAAAAAAAGAGCCTGTTTTCTCCCTAAGTGAAGATGAGGGTGAGAAGGGAAAATAGGCCAGAAATGTGGAATGAACAGGTTTGTTGTTCAGTAAGCTAGTATGACTAGATGGAACCTTCTGAAGAGTCTTCTCACAGAATCTGAGTATTTTCTCAGAACCACAATGGTTAAAATTTTTCATTCTCTTTGAAAGATAAGGTTTTCAGTATTTTAATGCTTCAGACAGGTTTAATATTCAGGCCTAAATCCAATGGTCTCAACTAAAGTAAACTCATCAAACAAATGGAATTTATATAACTACTGATTTACCAAGTTCCCAAGCGATCTAATAGTTCTGCTGTAGTTAGTACTAGCTAGTGGGTTTAGACATTACTTACAGATTGGTACAGAGTTAACATCGCATCAGGAAGAAAAAAATACCCATCAACCAGTGAACTCACCCTGAGCCTTTTTCTGCCAAATGACTTGAAGTAAGATCTTTAAAAAGAGACAAAAAGATAACATTGTATATTTCAAACTAATGGAAAACTGCTAATCTTAGTGGGCTTCCTGCTAACTCACAGGCAGCAGGAAAGTATAGCACAATAGTAAAAGGATACGGATATGGAAGAGGAACCCTCCTTAGAAACAATGGAAATGGTGTTCCAATTCAGATGCTGGGTTGCTTCCAAAATAAGAATACCTGCAGGAGTTTATGGAACTATTTAGCAGGGTTATGACTCTGTAGAGATCTGTTCTTGTTGTTCTGGGCCTTCAAGTTCTTCTCAACTTACAGCAACCCTCAGATGAATCTATCATGGGATTTTCTGGAGCTGAGTGTGTATAGCACACCTAAGATCACCCAGTGGGTTTCCATGGCTGAGCGGGGAATCAAACCCTGGTCTCCAGGGTTGTAGTCCAATGCTCAAAGCACTACACCACATTGGCTCTCACAGATCCAAACTCCAAGATTATACATACATGGATATGTATGAACACACAACCACTGTGATCTGTGCAGTCACAGATTTTTTAAAACTGCCATGATCAAACAAATTTCAGTTAACTGTTGTCCACTTCTTATGGAGAAGCGTGTGTGTGTGTGTGTGTGTATTTCTTAGGCAAGGGATACTGAGAAGTGGTTTTGCCAGTTCCTTCCTATGAAATACAGCGTATAGCACCTGGTATTTATTGGCAGTCACCCATCCAAGTACTAACCAGGGCTGATCCTGCTTACCTTCTGAGACCTGACAGGATAGTGTTTCTTAAATCTGCAGTCATATGAATCTGGCTTCCTTGTGAGCCCTCACATGCACACTTTTAGGTAGTTATGCATACGGCCTGCCAAAAAGGCCAAAGGGAGGAGGCACTAAAAATAGATAAAAGACTTCTTGTGGCAGTTTTACAGCACTCTGTGGCAGCAATTTTTGCTTTGGTCTTCCTTATCTGGTTCATCAATCTGTGCTTTTAAGAATCTGGAAAGACTACATCCATACTTCTATAGAGGTATAATGTAACTGCAATGCTATTCTTATATTTCTGTCATAATTTTGGAAAGTTAATTTATCTGCTGGTATAAACAAGGCAGTGTTAGCTCTAAAACTCTTCAACAACAAAGAAGACAAACGCTATGTAAATCAGGAGTTTCTGTTACAACAAAACAATTTTTTTTCGGATTAGGTTAACACTAGTTTTAATAGTTTAAAACAATTATATATTTGATATAGAAATAAACTTGCTACTATAGTAATATATATCTATATATTCTATTTTTTCAGACGTAATAAATATTAGATATAATCTGTAGACTCTATTTCATATTAATTTCATATAGGTGATAAATCTCTAATAGAAATATAAGCTTGGATCCATTTATATCAGCTTGAATATGAATATTATTAAACTATTCCATGTTTCTAATATATGCATCTGTAATATATAGTGTAGAAACAGTTCTTCAGTTAAAACAAAATTTGGCTACAAAACATAACTCTGTCCTCCACTATAGTTTCTTTTGCAAAGTCAAAGAAAAACCTTTCATCATCTCAAATGTGAACCATCTGATGTACTGAAAACAGATTCAGCTATGATTTACCTACATGCCTATTTTTGAACCAGTTCTCAGATAAGTACTTTGGAATATGGTCACAATACAAACCCAAAACATAATTTATTTGGGTTATTTTAAAATTAATTTTGTTGGAGGAAGGAAGTACTAGCAGAAAATAGTAATCAGAAAAGATCTGGAACTGATGTTCAAATAGAATTCTGCTGCTGCAAGCTATGATGCCTAGGTATCAGAAAGATCCATTTGCCAAGGATACAAAATAGATAGCCAGTCATCCTTATCCAATTAGGGCCCCTATCTCTGGCCTGACAAGGAACTCTATGTATATATGTATAATTTATATGTGGATTTTTCATAGGTCCTGCTGCCTAAGGGCTTTTCTACAGGACTGCATGCATGCAGCTGAAGTAACAATGATTACACATCTGGATCAACAATATAACCATCTTCCCATGAAAAAATATCTCAAAACGACATATGGACTATAAATACAACTTACTTCAGTCCCAACATGGACTAAGGTAACGTTAAATGGACTCTAAAAATGACTATATCTGCTCACTTTTTCTTATTGTTTAGATACAACTTACACTTTTTTTTATTAGTGGAATTCCTTTTTAAAAACCCATACAATTATTTGTAATTTATACACCTCTACTTGATGAAAATTTGTGACAGAACTCCAAACTTGCTGGTGTTCTGCTAGTTTGAAAATCAAGCCAGAGAGTTCCATTGTGAGATCATTTTCTTCCTCAATTCAGGACACCCATAAGGTATCTACTAGTCAGTCCTCACGCAATGAGAATTTCTTGTTTTCCTTGGCATCTTTTAGCTTCTGTAGACTTCCCTTCCATTTTGACTTTGCTTCTGTAACACAATCACCCACCACATGATGTTTGCCTGGAGCCTTTGGGCTTGATGAAATACACTGCTATTCAAGAAAGCTGAACCAAAACACCTTAAATCCAAACCCAGATAGTGATTCAAAGAAGTATCTTTTGAGGAAGGTGATATGGCACCAAACCCTAAGATCTCTGAACCCTTAACTGACAACTAGCTCAACACAGTGTTCAAATAATCAGGATCTTTAAAAAAAAAATTGAAGGTGTTGTGAAGGTTTCTCTCTCTCTTGCCCAGCCCCCAAAATTAAGAGAGTAGTACTGAAGAGAAGGACAGTTAACACAGAAAGAATATTTGGGCTCTAGCATGAATTCTGTCCATTTAAGAGCCAGCTATGCCTGATATGGTTCTGAAGGATAGGGTCTGTCCGGGTAATTTCATACAAGAAGGTGGAAGCATGATGTTAAAGCCTTGGTCAATACTGTGGAAACTAGAAGAACCGGTTCCACCCTAGTTTGAGATTGCTGGGAATCCTGCACATCTGACCTAAACAGGAGGACTGAGATTCCACAGCAGCTCAGTTGCTCTAATTTTGTTGGCCTGTGCTCACCCTGAGTGCCATATTTTCATTCACTCTCACCCTATGCCTTTAATAATGGCTTCACGGCAGAATTCAACATAATGGCAGCATCTCTGGCAGTTTTACCTGTATTACGCTAATCCCTACCAAAAAGTATTCACATACACAAGGATATCTGACTAACGTATGTACCGTACAAAACTGATGGAACTACAATCACCTCTTGGAAATATACTACAATGAAGGCTAAGATAAAAATTTGCTCTGGGCCACTGAATGCAATGTGATAGGTTCTGGAGGGCAATGGAATGTTCTTACACAATATGCAAACTTTTTCTTGCATTACAAAAACAAATCCAGTGTGAAGTATAGGAGTCAAATTATTCCTCACGAACAGACAACATACAGTGTTGTTTACACCTAGGTGTGGTCATTTCAGTAGGGAATAATTGTTAAATAAATCAGTACAAAAGGTAGAACAAATAGAACCACAATGCTAACTTTCACTTTCTCAGCATACTTTTCCAACTCCTGTAGCTCTGTATCACCAATACAACACAGACTGACCTTAAGGGGCCTTTCTGCGCTACACTGTTATAGTGCTATTATTCCACTTTCAACCTCCTATGGAATCCTAGGAATTGCAGTTTAGGAAGGGACATTTAGAATTCTCAGCCAAAGAGGTCTTTAACCTTGGTAAACTACAAACCCCAGAATTCCACAGGATGTTGAAAGTGGAATAATAGCACTATAACGGTGTACTGCAGAAGGGCCCCAAGTTAGTAATCAACATTTCTCACTCATACTAGATTTTCAGAAACCAAAACAACACAAAAACTTAAATTCTTTCAAAATTATACACTGCTGTAAATTATACAGTTAAAACTTCCACATCTTGCTGGTACCAATTACTTTTTTTGAGCGTGTCATTTCTGTTCAGTAAACATCACTCATTTAAAACTCCTTTCTATACACTAGTTGGACTGATCCCACCTTTATTCTAGAATTTATACTGCCATATTGAATTTTTATATGCTTTGCTCTAAGACAGTTGCGGTTATGTAAACAATTCGTACCACTGCCTTTGCAATTAAGCAAAAGTATCCAATTGCACAAAAATTGTATAATGTGTTTTATATTAAATACATTGTAACATATATTCAACTTTACGATTTAAGAACTTTCAAGGAATGAAAAATTGAGGAATGTAAGCAAGGGAAATATAACTTAGTTCTTTATAAAGGCATACATGTATTTCCAAGATTATTTTTAAACTTAAAGTGGCATCATATGATCCACAGCTGTGGTCTCATTCTCCTCTCTCCTCCTTGTCCATGATCTTTGCAATAGCTTTCCTATATCTTATTAGGAATTAAGCTTGTTATACTGAAGCAGTATAATATAAGTGGCTATATGGACCAGCTGAACTCCTATACCTTACAAAACAGTCTCTGTTGATAGCAACTTAGGGGGAAAGTCATTTCCAGCTGTCTTCCACCTAACTAACAAAATATATGGTGAAAATAGTACAGAGATATGCAAATTTTCCCATTCCAATGCTGAGGAAGAACATACAACACTGACAGAACGGACTGCCAGCTTCGTAGCCTGATTATGTCTTTTGTTTGGCTACATTACAGATAGCAAGGGAAGAAACATTAAAGCAGAAGCACCACAGATGGCAGACGTAACAAAACTTTGAGTGATTGTGAGCCCTGCACAAGATGTTCCCACAAAGTTGGGCCTTGTATGGATGAGTCTCAGCACAATCTCAATCACTGCCTCAGCAAAGCAAATAGCAACAGGCTGTTATCTCCATTGAATATAATTTTTTAACTTGGTTGCATACTGATGCTTGTGTCTGTTTTGGTTTCTCTCCAAGAATATAAGTAATAGTAGAAAGAGTAAGCTGCAAGGATGATCTAGCTGTGGAGTCCCTCAGAACCAATTGTTGCATCTTCCTTCAGGTGTTTACTTTACAATATTTAAAAGACCTCTGATTTAAAATATCTTATGCAAAAGAAAGGCTACAAGTATATTCTGAGAAATATGCCATTTCATTTTAAAAAGCAAAGTGTGTGTGTGCAGGTGGAAGGATAATTATAAAAGAAGGAGTGGCTCTTTCGTTGGTTAATTAAGAGCCACCACTGGCAACTCAATGGACTTCTTCATTCTAGGTTTCTGTATTTGGTGAAGAGATTGTATAGCACTCTCAGAGTTGACTTCAAGTCACAATTCACAATGTCTGAAAGGAGAAGGAAAAGGAGAAGAAAAATGAGCTCTTTAAATGATGTAACAGTGTATAAACGAAAAGGATGGAATCTGGAGCATATCTAATTTTATATTCAAAAGGTGCAAACCTTCATTGTAGACAGACTACTGAAATCCAGCTTACTTCAATAGGATTTTAGCACCTGTCTGTGCAGGTAGAGGTAAAACTAACTACAGGCCTGCACAATCTGTGACCTACCAAGCCCAATGCAACCACCCAATACCTCAGTGCCATGCTTAGTAGGTCATAATAGCTGAAAAACGAGGGTGGGAAACATCTTTCAGACCAATGGCCAATTCCGAATTGAGAAAAGTTCTCGGGGCCCATATTCCAGAGGCGAATAGGGCCAAGTGCAAAAGGATGGGACCAAAAATACCAGCATATTTACTTTTATAGCCAGTGACGAACAAGAAGAAAGGGGGGGGGAATTGTGTAGCAGCAGGAAAAGCCCCAACTGATGTTATTATGTACAAAGGGGCATGGCCATCTAGGGCTAGCCAGGATGCCTAATTGAGACTGTTGGGATGTCAAATTTGGCTCCATAGCCTGAGGTTCCCCATCCTCATTAGAAAAATGGTTAAGCTGACGTGCAGTACTATCACTGAGACATACAATTCAAGTCTTAATATCAATTTGATTCTTGGGAATGGTAATCTTATCTCAATGATTATACCCAAAACAAAACAAAAACAACTCCCAGCTCTTGTTAAATATTTCTTCCGACTGTATCTACCATTAATTTTAACAGAATGTCAATAGATTATGAAATAATATCAGAATCACACTACTTGTTGGGTATATTTTATGTCTGAAGCACTTTATGACGTGAATATTCCAAACACCAGATGAACATCTATAGGGTAGATTCCAATTACACAACAGGGTGGCATGTCCACAGAAAATGCTGGCCAGCCACCAGGATTTTCATTTGCACAAATGGAGTGGTGGAAATGGGTGAACGAAATCACTAATATCCCAAGCCTATCATCATATAGGCTTTTATAAGAGCAAAGAACATTTTTAAAGACTAACAAATCTAATTATACACCACAAGTATATTATACAATGTAACAATTCATTTGACTGAGGCTAACAACAAGCAACAAGGCCACATGTAGAACAAAGTGAGGAGAATACTGAAGTTCCAAGGCATATGCTTGAGATCTTGGGTTTTTGGATCTCTTCAGGACATCCTGACAATCTGCAAGTATTTCAACCTTCCAAGTGCAGTAAATAAAGTGAGTGAATGCTGATGCTCTAATATTAATTAATTTATAATACCAAACAAATGCAAATCAGTATTTCGATTCTAAAAATATTGTGGAGATTTCAAGACCACATTATTTTCCATTATTACTCAGGAACAAACCTCACTAAATTCAGCAGAACCAACTATTCAAACACACAGGTAGCATCAAAACTCTACATTACTTCAGGTTTTGTATGTTACTTTTCCAGCTTATTTAACAGTTCTTCAGCAACTCAGATACATGTTTACTGATGTTTGAATTTCCTCCATATGGAACTAAGATTGAGGATGGTAAGGTTAGGTTCCATTTACACTGCAGAAAAATGGATTTAAAGCACATTGTTATTAATCATTTTTTTCTCTTTCAATCTTCAGTTGCATGTGTTCTAGAACCAGCACATTTATATTTAGGTAATGCTATGGCTACTCACTGAAAGATTCTTTTTCACTTGTGGTTTTCTTGGAGAAATATATTCTGATTTTAGACATACAGAGAACATGAATCTGGCCTTTCTGTACTACACTGTTATAGTGCTATCATTGCACTTTCAACACCCTTTGGTCCAGAGGTTTGCAGTTTAGGGAGGGGCATTTAGAATTCTCAGCCAGAGAGCTCTTTAGCTTCAGTAAACTACAAACCCCAGAAATTCCACAGGATGTTGAAAGTGGAATAATAGCACTATAATGGTGTAGTGCAGAAAGGCCCATAGACTGGACAGGCTCCTTGTGCCTGGCTTTTAGGAAAACATGGCCTCTGTGATTGAGATTAACTATTACAAAGTTTCGATCGCACTGTTGGCCACAGGAAAATAGAAACCTTTCACTTCTTTATGCAACTAGTAAAAATCTATGTACTTCTAGGTTTTTGATGCCTGGATATTAGGAATCCTTAAGAGTCGACTGTGAAGATACACATGCTTTGTTGTTTTTAAAAAGCTTGAAATGTCCATTACACTACTGGTATATGCTTGACTGAGTGAAAACAGTTAGGGTGAAACCATACGGTACAGTTAATATAGTATTTTTTTTTCATTGCTGCTTCTCCATATGGCACAAGATGTTTGTCTGTCATTTTCTACACCTCTCCATCTTGTGTTTAGCTTGCTTTGTTTTGTGATTTGCCAGTCTAATGATGAGGCATGCTATCTCTGAAGTGAATCCTATTGTGTGAGGGGGAAGGGTTAATTGTAAAGAGCACATATTCCTCTTAGTGACTAGTTCGTTCCTCGAGTATTATTGGCTATGAGTAATTCTCTGGCTGAATCTAGAGCTGGCAACTTTTACACAACACTTAGGCCTGTGCTTGCAGAACCATATAACAATTATATGATTGTAGATGTTACCCCCATACATCTTTAACATTTGTGCATGTGAATATATTAGTATTATCATTTAAAAAAAAGATGAAAGAGCTTCTTTACAGCCTCTAGGACTACGAACCCTAGAAATCTTTTTTGGTCAATTTTTAAAAAGACATCACTTGCACATAGACAAAATGAGAGTTGTGAAAGAGAACATTTCACTGTATTTGTGGCAGCAGAATGCAGTTGTTACATTGGGGAAGAGGAGAATCCTAGATATTTTTAAATCATTACTTTTAAAAAAAATCAGCAAAGCAATTATAGTATTTAAAAGCTATTTTGTATTCACATTTAAATTATTAAGTTCATTTTCAATACTCTTAGGGTTGCTGGAAATTTTAATCATGGGCATTCTGCCCAGTGTAACCACATATAAAACAGATGTGTTTTTCCATTCACATTGAGCAGGAAGTTTCATATTAAGCTTTTCAATAATTGCCCAAGAAATGTCTTACACACACGCAAACATGTAAATGAATGCTGCAATGTCCATATTGTTTGATTTTTCCCTGGAAAGAAGCCCAGCCATCTATTTAAGCAATAAATACCTGGAAAACTTCAAATACTATAATGACATTAGCTCTCCCCAAAGGACAGGGAATCATAGTAATTCTCCACTTTCATTCTGGTTCTAGAATTCCCATTCTGTCTCCAGTCACTCTGAGTGAAGCCATGTGTTAGAAGTTCACATCAATCCACATAAACAAAATGCAAAGAGCAGTTTCTACCAACATTTTTAAAAACGCTCTCTTTTTTTGGCTAATATCGCACCCTTGCATTCACAATGTTTCCAGTGCTTTTTATTTAAACAAAACAAATTCCAAAGCAGTGGAAGTACAGAATGAGATGTAAATGTATGTAAGAGTATTAAAACACAATGCTTTAGACTAAAGGTAGGCAACTCATCGCCCACAAGCCACATGTGCCCCTTCATTTTCTGTACAATCTGCTGAACGACTGGAAGCCCTGGTTTCCTTTCACCACTACCCAGTCATCAGCCAGGTGGTGGAGAAATGATTGATGTCCTCTGGCTGCTATAGAAATGTCAAGACCAATGGGATGGCTGTCTCCCCACAGAATCCCAATGTAACTAAGATCACAATGCTGATTGCTCCAGCAGTGTGAGGATGGTAAACCTGGCTGCCTCACAAGCACTGGGAGAGAAAAAATTTTCACTCAGCCAAAACATTGTTTTAAGGGCTGGGAAAAGTATAGAAAGAGGACTGCCTTCCTCTACCCCAGCACAGAGAGCAGCTGGAGTAATTGCATCTTTCAAAGTGCTTTTGTCTCTTTGCTGCCATACAGATACACATTCTAAATGATAACATCTGATCTATTTCTACTTCAAGTCCTGGACACTAGGTCGCAAGAAAATAACAGTCCCAAGGTGATTTTAAGATTTAGGGACAGGTGGGTAACCTCCTGTGCCTTGATAAAAAAGAGAGCGTACCATTTTAGAGCGTGTTTACTGAGCACTGAAAGCCTTCTCAAGTTATCAGAAGGACCAAATGCTATTACAAAGCTCTCCTCTATCCTACTGATTCCCTTTACTCTTTTAAGATAAGGTGAGAAACAGTTTTTGAGAAAAGGAAGACTTCCTCCCATATGGCTCAGATATTTAACACAATACCGGTAGTTTGCATAGACCACCTGAGCCATCTGGGGAAATTCTTCAGGTGTATTCAAAACAAATTACAACACTCAACTTGCCTGGAGAGTACAAGAAACAGATTGGGCAGAAGTACAGTGGGAGCACTGGCACTGCTATTCTCAAGCTCTAGAGCAGAGCTTTCCAAACTTTTCATGTTTCACGCATCATTTTGCAACACAGTAATTTCAGTTTTACTAGCAAATCGGAGGTTAAACTAACCCCTTATAAGAGATACGGGCATATACATAACTTGTAATAATGAAATGTATGTAGACACAACATATCTCATAAAAACCTTTCATTTATATTTTTAAAAATATATAATTTATAAATAATAACATATATTTACAAGGCTCGGTGGAGATCATTCTTGGCCCTGGGAGGTGACGCACCTACACACTTCAGGCAACACACTAACGTGTCATGACACACCATTTGAGAAGCCCTGCTCTAGAGAAACATTAGGGTCCTTGCCCAGCCTGCACAATGGCTTCAAAGATGAAGTATGGAGAATAAGCTTGTGTCCATCCCCTTCAACCCTAATGTCATCATGAAGACCTTTCTTAGAGAATCACTCCACGTTCACTGTGATCAAGAGAACTATAGATCTTGCAACGATTGATTTGCAACAGCTTTAAGACTAGGAGTTGTGCTGTCTCTCTATATGGGGGTGGGAGGGAGAGATAATTACATCAAATGTCTTCAGATTTCCATGTCTCCAGAAGTTGAGGAAGAGATGAATGAGTAGACTTTTAGGAAACAGAGACAAGATTACCACTCAGGTAATGATAGATCTTGGATACTTCGCTGAAGCTCATGGATTTCATCAAATTGTTCCAAATGCTGTTTTGTGGAATTAGGGTCTTGAAGCTGACCCTCTTTCTTGTTCCCAATACTCTACTGGAGCTATCAGTTTTTTATTCTTTCATTTATTGTCTTTTTCCTCATCTTGAAACCTGGACTTTTAAATATCTGTCAAGCATATAGTCCTAACAGGTATAGACAGTTATCCTGTCAAACATTCCTTCATGGGACTACCTACTAAACTATCATGGAAGATTTTGCTGGATTCAAAATATTATGTTTGTTTTGCTGAATTCAAAAATGTACTCAAATGTTGAAAGCTAAAAACTGGGGGCCACATCTGTGTGTTGCCTTCTATTGCTGGCAACTTTTACTGACAGCAAATTACAGTTCCTCAGTTTTCCTCTTGCTGTTATTTTGGAGTTCTTGCGGAACTGTAGGGATCATATAGAACTTTTGCTAATTCTGATAAGGATGAGGGATCTCCTTTTTCTCCTTTTTTTTTTTTGGGTAGTCACTTAACAATCCCACAACCTCCACAAAATTCGTCTTCTCCCAGATCTGCACACACAGAAGGGAGGCTATAAATCCAATTGCTTTAAATCCCATTGCTTAAAACTGAACTTGAGGTCAGCTAACTTCTTCTGGACTGAACCCAGCAACTACTGAGAAAAAGCAGGAAAATTTACGTGCATACTTGAAAAGTTAGGTGTTGACATTTTACTTTATGTGTTTCTAAGAGCATAAAAAGCAATGGAAAATGGAAGCAAACCTCATAATTTCATTACTTTCAAATGAAACTCCATTTATTTCCTCTTGACTTCCCTTGTGTATAGTACTTAACCCTCAACCTAATCTAAAACTTCCCTATAATTTTTCATTCACTTGTACCAATGGCAAGATGAACTTCAAAAAGCTCAAGAAGGTACCTTCTGGCCTTGGTTTTGGTTTTTCCAGCCCTCCGTCTTGCATTAGTTCAAACGCAAAGGACACATTGACCACCTGGAGATTTAATTAAGAGAGAGCAATCACTCATAGTTCTAAGAGTACAAGGATCTTGTCTGCAAGTAATTATTTTGCATGAACACTTTAAAAAGTTAGAAGTTTATAAAATCTACATGCATATGCAAATAACTGAAAGAACTACCAAATGTAACATCCAATAAATTGCACCCATTATATGTTCTTCCTACACTTTATACATCTCTACAGCACGCACTGAGAAGTTAGTTCATCTTCAAATGCAAATAAAGATTCCAGCAATTAAATTTCATTACCTTTTGCTCAAAACTATCAGGAGTCAAGAAAAAGCTGTGAAGAGGCACAAAATAGCCCTCAAGAAGACCCATCAGGAGCACCAGGTACACACCATCTGCAAACTTTAAGATGAATTTTTTTCAACATAGATTTTTCATGATGCATAATTTTGAATAAATAAATAACTATAAATCTCTAACATCCATGGAAATAACATTTCGTTAAAATAGCGGGACTTCAGAGAAAAACAAAATGTTGAGAAGAATGGAGGTATCCAAACAAAGAAGCTTAATGACATTCTAAATGTTTCATTTATATGACTGTGTATCTCCATGTCTTACGTATAACTTACTAGTCCATACGTAAAAGCCCTAGAGAAAGATGGGAATCACTATATAGATAGGAAAGATGATACAGCCTTCGCACACACACTGTTACCACCAACGTAAGTATGCTTGGAGAGCTTAGCCATATTTAGCACATGAGAAAGATAATGGTTGCCTATTGCTGCAAAGTGAATAAATGGGACATTCATTGATGACATGATTCTGCTGCCCTTCCTCTAAAGAAGTAAGTGTAGTTTATGCTTCACCAACAGTTTTATTCTTCTCAATCCTGAGATAAGTTAGGCTGAGAGACTGGGAGTGGTTCAAGACCACCCAGTGAGCTTCAAGTTTCTCAGCTGGCCTTTGAATGCAAGACTTGCCAGCCTTAGTCCAATGCTGTATCCACCACATCACACTGGCTCTCTTACTGTGCCTGTCACAGAACACTGGGATAGAAGTATCCCAGCAATACCTTGTCTCAAAGCCCACTCCTTCCGTTTGCATTTCTTTTGAACGGTATGATGGCTTCACTTACCTCCTAATAATAATTACAGCCAGCCCTTGACATTCGTGAGCTTAACTTTCATGTATTTGGTTATTCATGAGTTTCTGCAACTCCTGCCTCAAGCACTTCTTTCACGGGGGAGCCTTCCCTCTTGGTGCTCTGATCTTTAAAGTGCTCTAAAACCAACATCTGGTCCTCCTTGTCTTCCACCAGTTGCTCCCTGGCCAACTAAGGATGGCTTGCACCCTGATTTCTCAGCACCATGAACCCTCTCCCGACACCCAACCCACCTACCCAAGGGAGAAGACAGAAAGGAGAGAGGAAGTATACAGCCACCATGCTGATCCAGCCCTTTCCCTGACCTGGCTTGGAACCTGATTACTTCCAATTGTACCTTGGCCCCTTTTCCACAGACACACACTTCCCACTTTTGCAGGGTCCTTTGCCCCTAACCCCTTGCAAATGTCACGGGCCAACAATAACAACAAGCCAGCCAATCTCAAATGCAATGCTACTGAAATTTACCATCTCTGAATGATTAAATTTAAGATCATGGTCAAGATCATCAAAGAACAAGATGAAAAAAGGATCTATCCAAACCAAAGCAACAGTGCTGATAGAAACTAACTTCCCTGCACCTCCCCCCCATAGCTCAAAAAAAGCTCCATCTTAAATTAGGAGAGTGGCATGATGAATGGGGTTGAGTACGTAATGGAGGGCTGAGAGGGAAGGGAATCCCACCAAAATGGGCACTATCTGCAAGTAGGAATTCCACTTTTAGAAGATCTCTGCCCAGTTTCCCTCTTCTCCCCCAGACCACCACACCCATCCAATCAATTCAGCATCCTTCTCCAACATTTGTGGAAACATTTTGTTCTTGCCCTGGTTGAGAATGGGATCATCTATGTTTTCCATATGAATTTCTGAAATCTTTACAATATTTATTTTTGTCTTGCAAAAGTATGTGCTATAAATTTTCAAAAAGAAAGAAAGAAAGAAAGAAAGAAAAAGAAAAGAAGCATTTGTGAATATCTCTTCATAAGAGCAAATGGAGAAAGAGGGAGACACTCAAATCTCATACAGCTAATATTCTTAATCCACAAGCTACAATACAACCTAACCCCTGAAGCAGAAGGGAGCTGGATAGGAAATCCTTATAAAATGATGCAGGGAAATAAGCAAATATTCTCAACAGGACAGGCCTGTTTAGTATCTCAAGCAACTGGAAGTCCTTGGTATTTTGAGCCAAAACAAGTCATTAATAAACACTGCCATAATTTTAACTTTAGATAATGAAGTTTTATGGCTATTTGTTTCAGGTCATGCCACTGGCTGCCATTAATTAGCTGCATCAGTGGATATCTTTGGCTCAGCACAGATGTCTGTAGAATCGTTAAAACAGAAGATCTTTCTTATTCTGTTGAGCTTAATATTATATTTTAATTTGTCCTATGCTTTATTGATTACAGCTTCTAATTTTATCTATTTTAACTCTGTAGGTCACCTTGAATCCCAAAAGTGGGAAAAGAGTAGGAAAGAAGGAAACAAACAAACAAATGAAATTTCTCCCTTTTTATCCTTTTCTTTGGAATCCTGTTTTTTAAAAAACAGATACTATATAATGATTTTGCAGCCAAAAGCTGTCCCAATATCCTTGACCTTTGGCCATGTTGGCTAGGAATTATGAGAGTGGGAGCTCCCTAAGAAGTGGGCTGTGATTTTATTGCTGTTTTTATATGTTTTGCTTATCTACTATAGACATTTTTTTTTAAATCTTTGCTCTAAACCCATTCTGAGAACATAGTTATAGGATTGCATATAAACATTTTATATAAAACAGGATCTTCTGTATCAGGCCTCACCATAGTAACAGAAACTTTAAATTAATCTAGTCTGGATTAATCTAGTCACTGCTTCTTAGGCCATCTGATGTGACAGACTGGCAGTTTCCTCACTCCTCTGGGTGCCAGGGACTGGTACCATATTTGTGTTTCTTTCTTTTCTGGAAACTCTCTACGGAGCAGCAGCTAATGGATTGTGGACCAAGACCTTTCCATGGACCACCACTTTGAGCACTGCTTTTACATGTCTGTTTTTGGAAATCCCAGCTGGTCTAGAATGCAAGCAGCTAAACTGCTGGTGGGTGCTCATGAAAGAAATAATATTCGACTCGTCCTACAAAAGCTGCCCCAGTTACAAGTTTGTTTGTAGACTCAGTTCAAAGTGTTGGTGATGACCTTTTACCTCTTTAAATGGCTGGGGTCAGGATACTTTAGGGTACCACCCTGCCTGAACCCTAAGACTAGAGTCAGAGGCCGTTCCCTGTGTCCCATCTGTGGTAGACACATGACTGATCGGGACAGGAAAAAGAGCCTTTCAGTGGGCTGCCCCTAAACTATGGAATCCTTTCCCTTGCAGGCCAGATTGCCATTCTTTTTCAAGATATTTTGCTGTATGGTGGAGATCTACTTGTTTAGGCAGGCATTTGCCTTGTGAACTGTATTTAATGCTTTATCTGCTCTAGCTTTCTATTGTCACTCAGCAATTTTATTATATTTTAACTGTTGTTAACCGTCCTGAAAAGGAGGGAAGCACCAAAATGACAAAAGTTCTTACATCACTAAATGATAAGCAAATAATTCAAAAACAAATGCAGATTGAGAATGTTATTACAACTACTCCTCCTACTCCTCCTATTACTACTACAATACAATTGCTTTGGATTAAAGTTCACAGCATTTCACTTGAATTCTCTCAGCAGATAATAGCCCCATAAAATAGATCACTGTACTGAAAAGTGAAGCTCAGAGAAAATCAAGCTCAGCTTGTCTGATGCTATCTGCTTAGTTCGTGAGGGTGGCAAAAGCTACCCCCTTAGCCCTTCATTCTGTGTAAAACAACAAAGATTGTAGGTAATCACCTAACAGCAAGTCTAAATGGGATCCACTGGCAACACCAAGTCTCACACAGCTCCAAATATATACATACATATAGACAGACATATAGACATTAGATAGATAGATAGATAGATAGATAGATAGATAGATAGATAGATAGAGCTATTTGAGACTTGATTACACCAGCATTGCCACCAAAGACAGTATACATGCCTCTTATTAACACACACACACACACACACACACACACATATACATACATTATATATATAGATATTAATAAGAGGCATACAACCTGTCTTTGGTGCCAACACTGGTGTAATCCTGTGTGTAAAAACAGCCTCTCCTGCCTTTCAAGCCTCAGGGTCTTTAGCACCCAAACGCTGACGAAGCTGGTTCAGCAGACCTGACTCTGTAATCATCTCCCAAGTTCACTACATCTCTAATTTTGTTACTTGGCATTTCACAATGCAAACAAGATTAATAAGAAGGTGACATGTTCCTCTTCCTTTCTTCTGTGAATTAATGCTTAAATATGGTATAGCTTGGGAAATAATTAGCTATAGTGCCAAGCTCCCCACAGAAGTTAGTTTCCAAGATAAATGCTTTTGTAAAACCTACTCCTTGCTTTTGCATTTCTAAAAAGTGATAGAATAAATAACTTTTTATTTACTTAAAAAATAGTAATGCTAGAAGCTGGAAGCCTATGCTACAAAACACACAGTCTTCCTATCTAGCTCATTCTTGACTCAGCACCCCCAAACAGAGCAAAAGGTTCAGACATGAATCCTGTGATATTCACTGACATAGTTATAAAAGTTTATAATTATCTGAAGAGTTATCAGGATTCAGAGCTATCACTTATCATTTTGCCTGCTGTTGCAACCATCAAATACAAGTGTGCTAGAGCAGGCGGCATCACTATCTCCTATGTAATGCTTCACACAAAGCCTTCCCTTCGTCTTTTCTAGCGGGCAGTGCAATTGGAAGAACTGTTAAAATAATCTATAGGAAGTTCTAAATGTTTTTGTTCACATATGCAAGGTTTTCCTGACCTGGTTGTTTCATTTCACACATGCATATTGTATAATTTTGAATAAAAAGTTTCCTGAAACATGTTCAATTACTCTTCTTTTTTGGGGTATAGGAATCTATCCCTGCTCTTTCCCTGTTAGTTCTGCTTCTAGTACCAAATTTTCCATTAAAACAAGTAATGTCCAGGAACACATCTACTTTGTTAACTGAGATATACCCGTATCTGTATTTTCAGTCATTCAGATTTTCAAGTTTATGCATGGTTTTATGTACTTTTTTCTTAGCTGAAATGCATTTCAAGGCTTGCAAATGTATTGTTTCTGAAGTAAGATGCACTTCATCCTGTTGGCAGCCCCAGGAGGTACAAAATAGGTATTTTCATAGGGAATTTGAAACCAATGGATTTCTTTTCCATCCCCAGTGGTCGCTATGGAGATAATACAGTGGCACCCTTTCATTTTCTATTTGCAGTTCATAAAACTGGGTGGTTCACCCACCATCTGTGTGCTAATTACATTTTGCAGGAGGAAAAACTGTTTCATGTTTGTTACGAAGAGAGGGAAAGAAGTACAAACTGTTCTGCATTCACAATACCCTCCTCTCCTATAACAAACCATTCTTTCGTAACCTACCATTTCCCTATGAATTCTCTAATTTTGCAGTTTGCAAATAGAAAATAAAAGAGCTGGTACCTTTTGTCAGGCATGGCTGGTAAATGCTTTTGCAATGGAAGCTGATGGTTGGAAAACAGCTGGAGACCAGTCTCCAGTGACTTTTATGAGAGAGAGAGAGATTGGTCTAGAATTTCTGGAATGTGAAAGCTATCATAGCTCGGAGAAGGTGACACACCTCTTCACTACCCTGCAAGGCAAAGGGGATCTGTTCCTGTGTGCCATCTATGTGTGAAAAAAGAGTAGTCTAAGTTATGGAGAAAGTTCACAGGAGCAGAGACAGAGCACAGGGTTACTTCTAGGCTGAAATCTTCTCACACTGCTAGCCCTGGGGACATGATGGGAGGTAGCAATTCTGCAGAGTGCATGCTGCTGGTCTCCATCTCTATTCAACATGTATATTTGTATGTAAACTAACCCTTTAAAAATACCCTGGTTCTGATCCAGCCTTAATTGCTCTGAAAGCAGATACACAAAAATTAGTGGGACTTTATTATATGAGTGTGTATCTGCTTTCAAGTTGCCTATCAACTTACAAGCGACCCCATGAATTTCACAGGTTTTTCTTAGGCAAAGAATATTCAGAGGTGGTTTTGTCAGTTCCTTACTCTAAAATATAGCCTACAGTGTCTACCTCATTCATAGTCTCCCATCCAAGTACTAAGCAGGGCTGCCCTTGCTTATGACTAAATTATTTAAAGTTATTTTTAGGGATGATTTCAGATTGTTTTTAAAGTTCACAAGGAAGATTTTAATATGTTTTTAAAGTTCCTTTTTCTGTTTTATTTCTGCACATCCCTGTGGAAGCCATGGCAGGCTAGGAGGTAAACACTCTAAATAAATAAATAGATAGATAGATAGATAGATGATAGATAGATAGATAGATAGATAGATAGATAGATAGATAGATAAACAAACAAAAAAAACCACACAAACAAACAAATCCAACTGATTTCAATAGGTCTACTGTCAGTATGACTCAAGTCTTGATCCAGCCCCAGTGGTCCTCCTCCAAATGAAACCAAGCCCATTATGCACAAACATGAAGGGACTTGCATGAGTACAATGTGAAGGATGGAAACCTGCTGAGGCTCCCCTGCCCAATTTTGCAGGATTTAACCCTCCCACCCTGCCAAATCTGCAGTAGTAGACCAAAAAAATTCCTTGACAACTGTATTTTAATTTAAAATACAACACATATGGACTATGCCCCTTACTTCAATTTAAAATGTGACCTTTTGATGGCTCAGTGGCAAGTCTGGGTGCTAGGAATGTGCCATGGGCTCCCACTTCTGTTGCCTCCAGTGTAAGACTCTTCTACTCCCCATGTTCCTTTTGCATCCCCCCCCGCTCCGGTGTCTCATGAGATCTGAATCTGGCAACTTTGTCTGGCAACTAACTGTGAAACAATAATCTCAAGTGGTTGAGAAACCAATGTTGAAGTATGAACTATAGATGCTGAATTTTCATGTCATAGGAAACTGGTTACAATATGTTCCTATAAAAAGAGACAGAAGAAACTTGCAGACCCAAAAGCGAGAGAACACAAGGTAGCATTCTAATCTTCTAAATGAAACAACATAATCCTACCTGGGTTTCCAGTTCTGTAACTTCTAAATTCAGCTTATTCAGGTGTTTATTCACAAACGTTATAAGGGTCTGAAAATTAAGAACATGCTCAGCAACTTTTTAGATGAGCAAATTTTAACTTTCTTAAAAAAAATATGGTAATGGAAAAAAGCAAACACTACTCTAAAGTACGGAATATTAACGTATTTATATTCTTTCAGCTGAAAATCATGTTAAAGACTATAAGAAGAGAATAAACAAAGAACACACACTGCTATGAAATGTTTATACAGTCCTTCCCTCACCTTCGTGGGTATGACCTTCGCAAATTTGATTATTTGCAAGGCATGTGCTTGCCTCTCCCACTCATGCTCCTTCTCCCATTCCCTTACATTCTTCACCCCAGGCTTGCCAAGCTTGTGTTTAAAGTGGACTTTTCCTTGGGAGTGAGCAAAGTCCTCCCCATTGCTGGGGGTATGTCCTTTTTGCTCCTACTTCTCCCCTCTGGGAGGAATTTCAAGACGGCAACTGGAAGTGGCTAGGACACCAGAACCTGGTCCTCCCCTCTTCTCCATCTGAGGAGAAAGTATCAGTAAGCCCTTTAATTTGGCTTTTTTCTACCCCCCCCCCCAGCAGCTCTGGGGCCAGAGGCAAAGGAATGGGAAGGAGGGGAATGGGAGGCGGATCATGGGGGGTTATTTGCATTTTTTCCACTTTTGCAAGGGTTCTGTACCCTGAACCCTCGCAAATATGAAGCGGCCACTGTACTTTAAAATCTGTATAGTCACTGTGGGAGCAATATAATGAAGACTAGCGTTAAAAAAATAATATTAATGCCAAGATGTAATTTGATGTGAAATGGACACCACTGTTCTCTTTAAAGAAGCTATGCAGATCTGTATTAACTGGAAATCATATCCAAGATTATATAAAATTGATATTCCTATCTCTTACTCCTTCTCAAGTGCTAAGTCTCATAAGAAATATGGCTGAAATCCACAATCACAGTCTATGTTATGTAACTTTATATAAGCCTAGCTATGTAACAGAGGCGTTAAGAAACCCTATTAGTGAATGGTGAAGATGTGTAACAGGATGCTGGCAATAGTGTGTTGACGCGAATTGTGTTACCAGTGCACATCAACACTCCCTAGCTGGTGTCCTGACACACAAGACTGAAGCATATTGGAATGAAAGCACTTCAGTCCTATTGTGCATTGGTGTATTTGCTAGATCTTCTACACAGTAACATAACAACAGACCTACTACTGTACTGCATTACTGTATTGCTGTTATTCATGCAGCATCATCTACCAAGCACTCTACTGAGTAACAACTAGGTTGACTGGGCTGTAGTCCAGAGACATTTATATACCTAAGCAGTGTGAGGGAGACACAAGTATCCCTTCTGTGTGCACCTGCCTTGATAGTACTTTTTAAAGCAAGGGTAGGAACTAACCTCCTCATATTCTCTGGGAATGGTGGGAGTTGCAATCTGAAGGATACTAGGTTGAGGAAATCTTGCAGCAGTTGGGTAGATTTGTGTAAGAAGGGACTATACATGGAACTCTTAAAATACAGAGGGGCAAACATCTACAATAGGCTTTGCTCTAACAAGATAAAGCACCCGCCCTTCAGTGACTAGATTGCTTGTAATGAAATACTGGAGAGCTCCTCTTAAGCATCAGGCTCAAGAGATAAAATGCAAACTGTTTCACTAATTTACTCTGCATGCATTTTATATTTTGAATCTATTTATATGAGGCAATGATACACACACAGTAGGCAATACCAAAGATAAAAGAGTTGAACATTGTGGAATTCCTTGCCAACTTCAACGTTTTAGTTCTAGCTAAATAGTGTTATCTAAATCTTGCATTTCTGCATCTATTAAAGGCAGCATATCAAAACAAAACAAAACAAAACTCTAACCTTTTTTACAACATTGAGTTTGTCTGGAGCATGGTCAAACAATGTGTCAAATGCATCTCGTTCTGAAATACAGGTGATGACAACAAAGTATTAGATAACGGAATGTTGAAGGATGAGAATTCAAGGATTGGAGCAGCCTTGTCATCTACACTAACTGAGACTAGATTCTCCCTACCTAAATTATCTTTGATCGTTGTTTCCCAAACTCACATTTCAAGTGAAAATCTTCTAAAAGTGGATTCTCTCAGACTTTAGAGCACATGAAGCAGATTAGCATGAAGAAAAGAGCATTTTAAGAGTCTAACACATTAGGCGCAATCTAAATATCCCTTTTTTAAAAAAAGCATTTCAGTCACTTAAATTATGTATTAAAAATTGTACTAGAGACTCAGGACTGTGTTGTGTTAAATGCATTCAAACAATTGTTGTGCTAGATGCATTTTGCTTTTAAAAGCCATTCACTTCTGAAGCAAGCACTGAATATACTCAGAAAAGCTAGAAGTCAGACAACAATCTTTATTTTTTTATAAGTACAGGAGGTCCAACTGTTTGGTCTTAAGAAGTTGAAATTTTCAGAGTAATGGTCTATAAATAGGAATATATGAACACCACTCAGTAGGGTGAAAATAGTCCTACAATCTTACAGTTATCCAGTGTTAATCCAGTATACAACTGCAGGATATCACGGTCAGTTCTGTGCTATAGTGCTTCTTCCTAACCACTCTAACTTCAACATTGTACTAAGGCAGAGCTTTCCAAACTGTGTGTTGGCACATGTTAGTGTGTCGGCTGCAGTGTGTAGGTGTGTTGTGCAAATATAATGGGTGACGGGGCTGCCTCTCTCGCTGCCACAATGAACCAGTTCCGGGTGGAGGGCCTGCCTCCACTTACTGAATTGCTTACTGAATTACTGTGTTGTGAAATGATGCATGTCTAAAAAGTGTGTCACCAACATGAAAAGTTTGGAAAGCCCTGTATTAAGGGGCACCACAAATAAAGGAAATTATATTCAGAAAGCTACCCACCAGATGCAGAGGCCACGTTCCTCTTTTTGGCATATTTTCTGAATTCATTTTTCTAATGCCTGAACAGGCTCAAGACAACTATGAATCCAAATGTAGCTGGTTCTGAATTCAGTTGCAACAGAAAGGAAGAACTCTTTAGAAGCCTATGGAAAATGCTAGAAATAAATGAGACTTACCATGCCGTCCTGACAATGCCCTGTAGAAAAAGAAATAATGCAATTATATGCGTACACACATTTACAGTAATTTAATATAGTTCTTTCAGTGCAGAAAGCAAACTATATATATGGAGTAAATATGCACCTGGCAATATATATGGCTTTGCATTTATACTAACTGAAAAATCCCCCAGAGGCTTTTCAATAACATACCATAATTTCCACTGACTTCAATTAAATTGGATGCTTTTGCAATTTCTGTCTCCCTATTTAAATCCTATTTAAGAAATAATAGTACAGATTCTGCAGATGGGCAATGGAATCTAGGCCAACAGCTGAGTAGGAGTACAAGGTAGGGCTGGGTAGCTTTTGGGAACATCTACAGTGTTTCCACTCTTCACAAAATGCTGGTTTTGCAAAAGCCATCTCTTCAATGCACACATTCTCCTGATAATGCTGTATGGCTGTGGAATATGGAACAGAATGCTAGGAGAGCAAGTGAAATTGTGAACAACTCAAAAGAGCAATGCAAAGCTGCATGGTGGTCATAAGCTAGATTTCGCCTGTCTCTGTTGATGATCTGCAAGTAAAGTTTTGAATAATCACAAAAAGCTGCATTGTTCAAGGTTGAAAATCTTAATTAAACATAAATCTTCAGGGTATTTAAGGGGAAAAAGTGATGATTCAACACTTATTTTTCAAACATTAAAAAAGAAGAAAAGGGATCAGTGGCTTAGTCTCGGTTTGGAGACTTAGGCCATTTCTGCACTAGACCGTTATTGCGCCATTTTTCCACTTTCAACATCCTATGGAATCCTGGGGTTTGCAGTTCAGGGAGGGGCCTTGAGGGGTCTATAGTTTACTGAGGCCAAAGAGTTTTCCGACTGAGAATTCTAAAGGTCCCTTTCTAAACTGCAAACGCCAGGATTCCATAGGATGTTGAAAGTGGAATAATAGCACTATAACAGTCTAGTGTGGAAATGGCCTTAATTTCTTGAGATGCCATTTATTAAAATTTGAGTTTGTAACATGGGAAGCAGACAGTCCTACAATACTCCTAGAGCAGATTTTGGAGGGCATACAGGGTCCTGCAAGGGGGAAGAGGAAACCACCCCTCCTGGTTCCACTCATGAAGACATTCACTGGATTTCACTCACTGTCAGAAGCAAACCCTTAGAAGCCCCAATAATGTAAATCAAATGTTGATAATGCTTGAATATTCCTCCGTCTGTGGAGATTTAGACATACTCAGTGTTGCCAGTGATTTCCTCTTGGATTTGTCGGGACTGGAGGATTCCTTCACGTTTCTGGGAAAAAAAAAATTATTTGCCATTTATAGTATTTTTAACTATATACTATTCATGGTGTATGTGTGTGTGCCTGTCATATCCAATGCTGTGCTCTATGGGACTGCCCCTTCCTTGCCATGTACCTCCTTCACACGCCACTAAATCTGCTCCAGACGGTCTCCCAGTCTTCTAGATTAGATTTTGGGGGAGCACAGGCTGCAACCGTTTACTCAGCCTTAGAATAAAAAACAATAGTGTGGAGATCATCATCGCATATAGTTTATCTGAAAAGTGAAACTAGTGTGTTTTCTTAATTTTTTTTCAAAATTGGGGTGTGGTTTTGTTACAAAATGCCCCCAGTGGGAAATCTGGAGTTATCAATGCATGGATAATTGTGGCAACCAGTCCATAATGACATTTATGGTATTGTTCCTCAAATACAGCTTAACGGGTTGCTTGTTCTCATATTTAATCAGAATTAGAATATATTTCCTATATTGTCTGAACAAAACACACACACGATCTGATTCTAAGCAGGTACAATAGGACCCTTTTCTCTACGACTTGACTGCTACACCTTTGACTTTTTGCTGTTACTCATATTTAAATTTAGGCACTTTCCACACCCTACCTTCTTTTGGCATCCTTTCGTGGGGATCCCAGCAGCGGTTCTGCTGGGAGGGGAGTGTGACAGGAGTGGTCCCCTCTGCACTGGCTGCTTCCACGATGAAGGAAGCACAATGGCCCCACCTCTTCCTTCTGCAGCTGGGCACTTTCCCAGGCTGTGCTGGGGTGGGAAGAACAGCCATTGCACTTCCGGACCCTCCGCAGACCAGGTAAGTGCAGGATGGCAGTGCGATCACAGGTTGTTGATGGGGAAAACTGATCAATGATTTACTCCGTGATTGCACCGCTTGGGGACAGGAGAAAGATGGGATCACAATGACATCACGCAGAACCATCATCGTGGTACCATCCTTCTTCCATCCCTATGGCAGGTTGGGATGGTGGTGTGGAAAGGGCCATAAACTTGCACTTGTATTTTGGAGGGAAGAAGGAAACATGCTGGAGATAGGCATGTGTGTCAAGAAAATAAGTTCAGAGAAGTCATGAGATTCCTTTTCCCATCTGTTAAAGTTCCTGACAGAACCTAAAGAACCTGGAGGTTAAACACTGGAATTCAGCCCCACATCTGTGCAAACATCCCAGAAACTTCCTTCATTAACCAATCACCTAATACAAAACAATGTATGATATACATTCCAATGAAGGAGAGAAGTTTCATGTTTTATATAACTGAATAATAAAATTTCACTTGTGTACAGTTCAAACAAGCTAGATCTTTTCATCAGACTCTTTAATACAGGACTAGCTCAGTAACAGAAGAAGAAGAGGAGGAGAGGGAAGAGGATTATGATTATGATAACAAAGAGAGATATGATACAGTAAAACTGTGTATATACTGGAAGAAAAGTAAACTGAGCATGATCAAAACTGCTATAAAGAAACAAAGAAAACTGTAGCAAGAACCAAAAAGAACTAAGTGAAGTATACAGCTGAAGATTACATAGCATGACTGGCAGGCATTCAACAAGTTTATGAAATATCTAAATGTGTAATCAGGTTGCCTACGTGACATTTATTAGACTTCTGTTCAGTAAACAAACACTGATTACAGAGTATTTAACATAATACTTCATGCCCCACAGAAAGACTAGTATAAAAGTGGAAAACATTAATTCCAGAAATGATTTCTTGATAACTGTACATCTGTGCTCTAGACTGAACTATAATTTGACCACAGCTGTATTAATGTTACAATTAAGCCGCTATGCCATTTGAAAATGACAATATTATGCTTTCTGTCTAAGGAAAGGGTGGTTCTTTTAACTTTTCCATTCAGAGGAAGTGGTGTTAAGCTTCAATGCACACACATTAAATTGATTGTTTTTACACAATATTTAAACTCCTTAAAATGCACAGAAACTTTAAAGAATCTACTATTCATACCTGGACAACCACAACTTGAATAGACACATGATCCGGCAGTCTGATTGGGGCTCGAAAGTACTGTGACAACGCAACCAAAAGGTGCAGTATTGCAACTAGACTTTTTGCATGGACAGCTGAAATAGATTAAGAACTCACATTATGTAAGGCAAACTAAAATAAATATTTATTTTCACATGAAGTGCCCCCTTCCACAACTATGTGGGATATTTTATCCTTTGGCATCTTTGCCCACTAGAGATTACTGAAAGGGTATTTTCCTTCAACTGTTTCTCTTTCCTGTCGTAAATCAACCTATGAAAACAACTGAATCAACCATATTCCTCAGGTTAGATTTTGTTGCATGCCTAGATTCCACTGTGTTGAAAGATGGAAATCTAAGCTTGATTCAAAAGACAGATTTTATTATGCAGCTGTATTAAGTACTATCTATGCACTCCCTGTGCCGTTCCTTTATCCTCACTATTCCAGTGTCGATTTATGAACTATGAGAAGGATATTTCTGTATTCATAACATGCACTTAATTCATTTTTAAGTGTCACAATGTCTGCAGGAAGATGAATGAGCCCATTTAGCCTGCACCCTTGAGCAATAACTTACTAAACTGAATGACTCAAACATTCCTCATGAACTTGTTAAGAGTTCTTGTTATTGTAGCTTATTCACAGGAGGTTTTGTACGTATAGTTAACACCAAAAAGACTGCAAGGTATATATAAAAAAGACTTACTGTAGGAAATTTTTAATCAATGACCAAACTCCTAGCATCAAAGGAAATAATTTAAAACTTTATTATAGCAGTAGCTTTATTATTACTGTTTTCCTGAAACTGTATTATGATGCTTCTAACATATTCAGTCTTACAGATGTTACTGAAAACATTTCAACAATTTCTGTCATTGTCGTTGCTGTTGCTGTTGCTACTGCTGCTAACATTTTCAACTTTTAGGTTGCCTATTTCCTGTTGAACAACCAAAATAAGAAAGGAGCCAATGAGATATTCTCTCTTCCTAAGAACAGAGAAAAATGTCCTTGTACTAATTGTGGAAAAAAATGTATGATGGTTAAGTCTAACAATCTCAGCTCTTATGTATTTTTGGGCAGAAATTCCTTTCCAAATTGCCACACAGTGTGACCCAAATGAAAACAAAAAAAACTTTGCATGCTTCTTACAGGGTGATGGTGGTGGTACTCGTAGGGAGAGAACACACTATGCCTGGTTTGCATAAGAAATGACTGGGACCAACAAAGATTTCACATATCAAGGCAGCATGTTTCTGACCCATTCACTTTGAACTCATTTTAACAAGGCTAGACCTCATTGTTCAAGATCAAGCATAGAGTAGCAGCTCAAGTCCTAAACTTGAACAATAAAGATCAGGACTCAAATCTTCTCCTACCTAAGAAGCTCACTGAGAAACTCACGTTCTTTCAATCTGACCCTGGGGAATTTGAAGAAAATTAGACCGCACATCACTGTTTGTTTTTTGGTATTATATGCCTTCAAGTTGACAGCAACCTAGAGTGACTTTTATCATAGGTTTTTCTTGGCAAGATTTATTATTTATTTATTAAAATGTTTATATCCTCCCCTATATCTCAGGATCTCAGATGATATATGGTAAAATCAATTTAGGACAACAAATAACAACTATAAGAATTTTAAAAGATTAAAAACATATTGAATCATTTATCACTACAACCAAATACTTAAAAAAATAATAATGCCAACCACAGTTCATGTGCAAATTGAATAAAAGCAATCAGGCCCCACAGGCTTTAATAAAAAGCTATGGTTTATTTGACTTGTCCTTGGAATGACACCAGAGCTTGTAACAATGGGGGGTCAAAATGGAAGATATTCAATAACTAGGGTGCCACAATAGAGAAGGCTTTCTCCCATGTACTCCCACCATGCACTGTTCCTACCAGTGGAACACAAGAATGCTCCTCCAACAGACTTCATTTCTTGGACAGGCATATCTAGAGAGAAGCACTCTCTCAAGTATTGAGGTTCCAAGCCATTTAGGATTATAAATGTTGTCACCAGGATCCTGAATTCAGACTGGATATGTACTAGCAGCCAGTGCAATTCCTTTAAAACCAGTGCTATACAGTTCCTTCATGGAGCTCCACTTAGCATTTTAGCATCTGAACTTTTTATCAGCTAGAGTTTCCTAGTCATCTTCAAGAGCATCCCATGTACAGTGCACTGCAGTAGTCTAACCAGGAAGCTAGCACCACATGGACTACTGTGGGTAAGTTATCCCTGCCCCGGAAAGGCCATAGCTGATGGACCAATCAAAGCTGGACCCAAGCACTCCGAGTCACACAGTCCACTTGCTCCTTCAGTGACAAGTGCTCTCAAACAATCCTCTGAAACTATGTACCTGCTCCCTCAGAGAGTGTGCAAGTCCATCCTCGGTAGCTTACCCAATTCCTAGACACATCAATCCACAGAACTTCTATCTTATCAGAATTCAGCTTCAGTTTATGGGTCCTCATCTGGCCCCTTTATAGCATCCAGGCACCAATCTGTGCCTGCACAGCTCTAGCTGACTCCAAAAGGGAAGTGAGTGTCATTAGCATACTGATGGTTCTCAACCCAAAACAGTATGGGAGACAAGGAGGGAATGCTCTCACACTGCACAGCACTGTGGCCAGCCACATCTGAAGCTGTCAAACCAACCAAGCACCTTACCAAAATAAAGGAGATATTGTCAACGAGGGAGGTAGCTGTCACATACCTCTGGATCTAGCAAGGTTTTTTCTCAGGAGAGGGTATACGACAGCCTCATTCAAAGCAGCAGTCACCTCCTTCTGACATAGTGAGGGATTTACAACCCTTTGGACTCACCCACTCAATCAATCTCTGCAAGATTTTATCAGCCAAGATGGGCAAAAGTCAAGCTTACATGTGGCGGAATGAACAAATTCAAGCATCTTGTCCACATCATCAGGCTGCAACAACTGAAACTGATTCCAAGAAAATTCACTAGACAGCATGCTGGATACCTCCCAAACTCTACAATAAGGATGGCATCAAGTTCTAAGTGAATATGAGCGGCTTTCTCCTCAAAGAGCCTGGCAAATTTATCACAGCAGGCAACTGAAGCCAAACAAGACCTAAGCCTGATCCCAATAGGCTCCTCAACACTCAGAACATCTCTTCTAGGTAACCAGTTGAAGACATAATAACACTGTCCTCAGAGGATGTTTCCCACTGCCTTCCTCTGAAGTTGAGACTGTGACTTGTTCAAGGTCACCCAGTGAGTTTCCATGGCTGAGCAGGAATCTGAACCCTTGTCTCCTGGAGTCCAACATTCAAATGACTACACCATGCTGCCTTGCTATGGTACCCAGTCTTAACCTAATAAAGAATCATACAGGACTAACACTGGGATTTGGAAGGTCTCTCTAGAGACCCTCAGTAATGATTGTAGCTGCTCCTACTCTCTGTCACTGTACAAAGGGAGAGGCAGAAAGCCACTGACATTGTACTCACCCACCTGCCTCAAGAGAGAGGTCAGATGAAAGTGTAGCCTGGCACTCCTTGCCACTGATGATGCTCACTAATGTGTTACACCTCAGCAGGCTAATGCGATGGTACCCAGAAAGAGCAACCATTCAGAGTGTTAGAGGGACAGAGGGCACTGCAGTGCAGACAAGTTACAACAAGGAATGATTGCCACCATCTTCTCTTTTTTCCATCAGAGATGAACAGAGGGGAGACGGAGGCAGTGCCTCAGGGACTGTGGTGCTGGGAACAAGAAAGGGGAATGCCAGTTGGGCCAATTCTATTAACTATGTTGTTTTTTTTTAAATTCTGCTGAAGTTGGCTTGAGTCCTAAACTGAGGAAAAGGCAGGATATAGATAAAAAAAAATGACATATAATAATAATTCTTTCTGTTGACCAGAAAAATATTTCTTTTTCTATTCATTTTAGGACTCTTTGTGTACACATTTTACAGATGTTAACTTTCTATTTGTATTATTATATTTTATTTCCTGCTTGTGAAGGCTTGAATGTCCTGAAAGAGAGTTTTAAAACCTGTGAAAAGAAAGTTTCCCAGCTCCCTAGTGCAAGAGCAGTAAGTCATTTCTTGCCATTTGCATACCTGATCTTTTAGGAGTACGCGTGTGCAGCAGGATCTTAAAACAGTGAACCTTTACAAGACATTCTGCTTACTATTTTTTTTGTATGATTGTCAACAGAGCTACCTCACTAACTTGACACATATATAATTATTTCTATTTTTCCACACATTGAAATTCTAGGCATAAACTGGATGCAAACTTCTGGCTGTAGAATCTCCTCCTTCTGATTAATAGTGCATTCTTGTTGCTGTGTGCCTTCAAGTTGTTTCTGACTTATGGCAACCCTAAGCCAAACCTATCATGGAGTTTTCTGGGTCTGACTGTGTATGACGTGCCCAAGATCACCAAGGGGGTTTCCATGGCTGAGCAGGGAATCAAACCCCGTTCTCCAGAGTTGTAGTCCAACACTCAAACCACTACACCAGTCTTGCTCTCAATCGTGCAATCTACCTTTTGCCTAATTTAATAGATTTTATGCAATGTGGTAGGAAAACAAAACATTTAATAGAATCAGTAAGTGAGAATTCTACTGTAAAATGCATAACTCACAGTCAACATTCCACTTGATGCTCCTTGGAGGAAGTTTAAGGGTTTCATTGATCTTTTCAAGGACTGTCTGTAACTTCTGCTTCTGAGCTATTTCGGACTGTGTGACTTCAGCAACGTTCAGTTTCTCACTCTCAAGCTTCTCTGAAGTGATAATGGAAGAAAAAGCAGCAAATCTACACTACAATTCCATGTCCCCAAGGCAAGCTGTTTCCAGATACTACAGTGGAGTTTCTAAAGATAAAGCTAGTCATCAGTAGAAACTCCATGTAGTATCTACTGAAGACTAGCTTTATCTTTTAGAATTAACCACTAACAATTTCTCAAGCCTAAATTAATCATGGGCATGTTTCTGTTGTGCTATCGGTGTCTAAGCAAAATAAAAAAGTTGCAAACTCACTTTCCATTTACTTTTCCTAAATAACAAAGAATGGATCTAATGAAGTAGGCTGCAGCCCACACAAGCTTATGCTACATAAAACCTAACAGTTTTTGAAGTGCCACAAGACTTTGTTGTTTTTGATGAAATGGACTGCAATAGCTAACTCTCTGTAAATTTCTCTTAAATATTATACTGGGAACACATATAACCCCTCAGTGTAGTGCAAATAACCACGTGGAGAGATGCACCATGCCAGCACCCCATGCAGAAGAGCAACACGGTGCAACACTTGTTAATGACGGGGTGCTCTTATGCAATGCACAACAAGCAACTGTGACAGGTAAAGTTGTATTTGCAAATCTATCTCTGCCACTGTCGACAGAATACATCCATTACACTATGATGAATAATTCCTTCTGCATGTATGAGGTAACTTACTGCATGCATAGGTCATTAACAGGATTCTGGCTAGTATTTGCTACGTGTCCAGCATTAAGGTAATTGTATTGCACATGTGGCTTACATCCCTCTGGATCTCAAATATTGACAGTCTCACTAAAAATGAATTGCACTACAAAAGCACAAGTCTAAGATAAGTGTGTGTTATCTTGTGTATGTCTGCTAATGTACCTGTACACGCTTAGTATACCTAAACAGAGCTATTACAAAAAAAGAAGTAAAATATTAGAATTTTTGGTGAAATCTTAAATAATTGTTATAACATGGGTAGGCTACATCCAGTCCTTTTGCCCGGTTTGACCTAAGGGTCTTCCCCTCTCACAGAATTTTAAGGTCAAAAAATTATTTCCTTCCTCAAAGTGACAGTAGTGCCTCCAAAGCTGGTAGTTTTTATTCACTTTGGGTACTGGCAGGGATGTTACTCACTTCTTAAAGCCCTGTCTGGGGCTTTTCTCCAAATAGAAGAGGATGTACAAAAGGGTCCCCAAACATTAAAAAAAATGGCCCATAGTACCTTTCAGATTTTTGGGAGGCATTACTGATCATTTTTGTTGCTTGCTATATATAGTAGTACTGATTATTTTTGTTGCTTGATCTATCTCTCTCTCTCTCTCTCTCTCTCTCTCATTTGGTGAAATACACCTTCAAATACATCAATGGAAGCTGCAGGTACCTAGGGTCTTGTACACCCCCACCCCCCAGCTTTGACAAATGTCCACTCCAGCACAAAATAAAATTACATTAATCCTTGCAAACTCTAGAGATTCTAGATTACCAATTTTAGAAATTATCAGCCAGTATTATCAAATGGATGGATATTCAAATATCCAAAATAACTAAATTAGAGGTGATTGTACAGCTAATGAGATCTCTTCTTGTAAAACAGTGGAGCGAAATATGCTGTTTTAGATTCCACGCTGCTAGTCTGAGATGAACTGAGGAATCTGTTAACTGAAGACACCGCTAGCAAAAGACACAGAACACTGGCATGCTGTATATAGCTGGGAGTGGTTGAGTGATACAAAGTGTTGAGGATTAGAAAACAGGGGCTTTGTCACACCCAACTCCAAATGATTTTCTCACATAACAACACAAGAGTGTGCATAAGATTACTTCTTACCAAAGAGCTTCTGCAGTACTTGTCCATCATACAGGTCTTCAGCTAGGTCTTTCACAATGATTCTTTCTCCCACTAGCACATCATTAATCCAGTCAATTAGTACCTGGGCAAGAGACAGAGTTTTAGCAATACTACATATGTACATTTGCAAGCCTCTATGATATCAGAGACAACAGTAAATACACAAAGTAATTTATAAAAGGTGTGATGAACATTTATGAAAAGTCATAAAAAATAGAGGAATTAAAGGTATTAACTTGCATGCCCTGCATGGAGAGTTAGGATAAACTTATGCACACTCTCTCCTCACATTCAGATAAAGTAGGAGTGGACAATCTATGGCAGGCCCCTGCCTGCCTGAGCAGGTGAGAGAAGGTTCTCTCCAGTCAGATCCACAACTCCAAGGCTTGTCTTGTCTTGAAGATGCAACATTTTTCTTAACTGAGCAGCAAGAAAAACCCCTTGATAGCACAGATCTGTCCAAATGCAAACTTTTGAAAAGCATCCCTACCCATGTGTGTATGAGAGAGATAGGACACAGCAATGCTGCTGTTATCTGCTGCTGTTATCTGTTGTCAAGTCAGCTTTTACCTACAGCAATCCTACAAATGAGAAGCTTACAAAAGAACCTGTTATTAACAGCCTTGCTTGGGTCTTGCAAACTCCACTTATGTTATTTAGTAATGAACTCACAAGTTGCAGATGATATGATGAACTTCCAATGTACTGTTTGCAGCCCAAAACAAAGTTAAAGGCAGTTAACTCTGAATGAACATAACTGAACTACATCCATGGCTTGGACCCAGTCTTTTGACTCTTAGAGAAGCAGAGTAGACACATCATAGAGGCTGACATCCCTCTGTTAACATATACCTTGCAGCTTTGTATGACGGAAATACATCATTTCTATTTCGTGAAATGTGAAGCTCAAAAGTGACCTCAAGCATCTTAGCAGCAAGTACTTATGAATAATAAGAATGACTTAATTCTTAAATTTTACTATTAGAAGAACATTAACAGCACACTGATAGAAAGAACAAATCCTTCTAATCTCAATTGTGTTGGAATTTTACCTGAATTTTCTTTTCCATGATACTGTCATCAGATCTGGACAAAATGCTAGATTCATAGTCATACCTTTCATGTCACAGAAGTTCTATCATAATATACAAGTTTTATTCCCAACAGTACATGACACATAGCAATCATACTGAAAACACCCTGAAGCCAATATTAAGATTCAACCCATTCAATTGGCTCCAGGATATTTTCATCAGTTCAGCTAGCAGAAAGAGTGGTCCTGAAAGTGCTATTCAAAACAGCATGTGAAGTGATACAAGGAGAAAAAAAAACCTGGAAAAATTTATCCCCTTTCATCTACAGGAGCTTCCACTGCATCAAAGGCCTTTAAATTCATGGAGGGTAATATTTGAGTTCAAACTGTAATCTTCTAAGTTTATTTTCTCTTTTTCCTCCTACTATTATTTTCTTCTGTGGCTTTCTACATACTGTTTGTGCAGATAGGGATTTTTTTTCTTATACATCAGTCAGGAACGCCAGAAGATCTTAGAACAGAATAGTTATAGGAAAAGAGTATGTTAGAATACCAACTCACCAGAATCCACACCACTGTTTCAGAAAGACTGAAATATGCCCTCCATCCCTCCCTTCCCACCCCACCCTAACCTGAACAACTATTATACCGGAAGAATAAGAATCATTCCAGCCTTGGTGCATATTCTGGGGGGAGCCAAGTTAGCCATGCAGTAAATAAACAGAATCAAAAATCCGCAAAACAGTAGTATCTTTATTGGCCAGCTAAAATGCACAAAATACATCATGCAAACTTTCAGAGCTGCACTGGCTTCTTCATCGTGCAAAGATGTCAAAAATCACACAGGAGAAAAAAAATATCAATGTTAGACAATTTTCAAATCCATTAGCAATAGCAAAGCTCACCAGTTTTTGGTAAACACTGATTGAGCTCTAAACATATAATTTGTTCTTCTGTCATTTCTGACGTTAAGTCTGAATTACTCCATTGTTGTCAGTATTTTATGTACACTGGCTTGCACACTGTCCAGAGATACTGACAAACAGCAGAATATGTAATTAGGAAAAAAAAAGTAAATGCCCTACCCCAATCTGAAATAGTAAAAAAGGATTGTTCCACCTCACGCTTCTGGTCTTCAAAACATTTTGCCTTTAAAAGTCTGGTCTGCAAGTTGGTTGTTCCAGAAGACAGGAAAAGGACTTTGCAAGGAAAAAGAGATGTGTGGAAGTTGATGGTGATAAAATGAGATGAATCTGATCCACTAGACTTACATGTAAATAGGAAACTGAAAATAGAACTGGCAGCATGAAATTAGTTTGTTTTGTTTTAACAGAGGAGCATTAAAAACTTGACATAATTACCTTCATCAGCTCTTGTAATTTTGGGTCACTTCTTGAATTGGGATCTATCATTGTTCGGACTTCATTCTCCTCTACAGGAAAATGTGAAGACAGAAAAGAGACACTCATTATAAAGAATGCTGGTGAGATTTGGTTTACATCAACCATCTAAGTTAAAGCTACATATTATTTCACATTACCTAGCATAGTATCTTCAGGATCTATTTCAAAAGGAATTGGGCTGAGCGGTAAGTTAATGGCATTTATTCCTTCTTCTTGTAGTTCAGACACTGAGGAAGGAAAAGAAAACAATTCAGTGAAATTTTCTTATTTCTTTCTTGTTAAAATTTTCAGCAGCAGTTAGGGCATGACATCAAAGCCTTATTTACACATGTCCTAGAATGGGATATGTGCCATTCTGTACTCTTCTAGCAGCTGGACTAATATTTTGGGGTTTTGTCTTACTAATTTTAAGACATTTTACAGTATGACATAGACAATACATACATACATGCCAAAAATGCAAATATTCCTTGCATTACAAAAGTAAGGGTGGGGGGAGTTGTTTAGAAATACATCTATTTCAACAGAATGAACCACTCTATGTATACATGAATGTGTATAATTGGATCCCTTTAGCTCGGGTGTGTGTTTTCATTCATACAACAAATAAAGAGACTAGATTTCTGGAAGTATCTGTGTTTTCATACAAATCTCTCAATCTTTGTGTTAATTTCTCTGATGCAGCCATGTCCTAGATTTTTGGGTACCACATGGTCCATCCCAACATGTCTATAACTTGTCTAGTAGCAAGTCATAAGACTAACACAAGATCATTACATAATAATTGACCATTCATATCAGAAGAAAATGTAATGCCAAGTTTTTTAATACTGTAAATCAATTTTGGGATCTGAACCCCAAAATTCTGAATATATTTGGCATCTGGAATCTTTTTCATGTCATTACAGGATTGTAATCACATGAAAAAAGATTCCAGATTTCCAGGACAAGACCTACGCTTGTAGTCTCTCTGACTCGCTAAAGCTAATCTGAAATCGAGCCAATTCTCTATATTGTTGTAATTCTCCCATTCCTGCTGGGTCTTCTATTTGGGGTTAGGTAATAAATGAAGTAGTGTTATTCTAAACATACATACAGCATGACCTTTACAATAATTAAGTTACTTCGATAAGCCAAACATGCTGTTCAGTTCCAAGTAAAGACCATACAAAATCCCTTTCACAGTTATACAATTCCTCTCCAGGCACGAATCACATAAAAGGTCTCCATGTGTACAAAGGATCGGTGGAGATATCTGAAGACTGAGCATGGAATTTTGCATAGGTGTGGCCTATGGCTGGCATCCTGTTGGTTACCTCCAACTAAAACATTTGATTAACTGGTGAATGGTGAGTGAACACATAGGTAAATTCCACCGATTCAACAGCCCTATTCTAGTCAAGACTAACTAAAGGATTTAGCCCTATGTGTATACTTGTACTCTGCCTCATGTACTAGGGTCCACAGCTTGAACGGAAGTCTATATATGTAGGCTTCTTGAAGATGTTAGAGGTGAGTCTGAGGAAGAAATGCGGTGGTGTGAGTGTACTTGCAGAGTCCTCTATGTATCTGAGAAGCTTGTTCATACCCATGGGACCTTCTCATACAACTCAGGCACAAAGGAGGATTCCATTAAAGAGGAAAATAAGTTAAGAAGAATATGGAAACAAGATGTGGTCAAATGAGCTGAGTTTCAAAAGCAAGCAGAAAAAATGAGGGTATGGGCACGCTGCCAGCTGAGACTTCCAAAAAGATCCAAGGAGGAACCTCAATGTGGGTAGCAGGGCAGCGACCATAAGGCTCTACGGAGGTCAACCAGCCAGCCATTATTACTTCAAGTTCTATTCATTTGGCTTTCCCTTTACTTTCAGTTTTTGCATTTTCCCTTCTTGCCTTTTTAAAATGTTAGGGATCTGGTTTCCGGAAGCTTTTTCAGTATGAAAGGGGAGTATCCAAAATGAAAACTCTAAAGCAGAAGAATCCACTCATGTCAGCAACCAAGGTGTTCATCTACCATTATTAACCTTACATAGGAAAAATGTTATAAACTTTAACAATAATTTTTGGAATTTATTGACAACTAGCCAAACATAAGGTTTTCGTTTTGTTTTGTTTTGTCTTACAAATGAACATTCAAACAACTATAAAACTGCCCCTAATTTGATGAAGCTGATGCAACAGCGACTTTCAAATGAACACACAGTTATTCTTAGCTAAAAGGACCTCGTAAGGAAAAGATCCAGGAATACATGGTCAGAAATCTACAATATAAACTTTAAAGACCCACATTCTGTCCCTTAATTATGTCTATCTACAACTCCCTTCAAAGTCTCTAAAAAACTGACAACCAGAAATACTGCTGTCCACAAGGTTTAGAGTGTCTTAATTACTTTATAATGTGCAGATTTGGGCTCCATAGTACATTTCATTTTTTCATGCATTTTGGAATCTATTTATATTTCCTTAGATCAGTGATTTTCAAACTTTCTACCACAAAGCCCTATTTTAACACCATTTTACACTATCAGATGTGAGAAAAAGGGGAGCTGTGATTATTATTCCTACCAATCTGTCCTTCTTAGCATTGCAGTTATCCTTAAAAGCAAACAAGCAGTCAAAGCAAGAAGTTCCTTGTTTCCTCAAGTAACAGCTGATTTTCCTGACCAAGCAAAAGCAGCTGCTGATGAAGGAATCCTGACACAGCCCCTTCATTACGGAATATCATATTTCTATATAAGCTATAATGTCTTTGGTATAGATTCATGGCAGTTTTGTACCAATGAAATTCAATGGATTTCAGTTACATTATGGTTGCTAATATGGTGTGCACCTCCCTGTTGAGCTGCAGAGAGCTTGCTAGGAAAGATTTGAATATAATATTATGCTTGATTCCTACTGGTAATCTCAACTAGACTAGATCCATTCAATCAATGGGATATATACGTGTTCATTCACTATTAAACAATTAATTCAATGGATCTACCCTAGCTGCAACCACCAATATGATTCAGGTTAACAAAAGAACAATATATGGGTGTGAAGATATAATTAATATTTCTATCAAAATATGGCTGAATACTGCTGGTATCAACAATAATTAATAGTTATAAATGCAAGAACTTTCATGGTAAGTCAAAACTGTTTATCATTTTCAAAGCAACAGGACATGGCTAGTTAAAATATGTAAGTCTGCTTTGATCCATTCAAATCCCTTACATTAATGGTATGGATATGAGATAATCCAGATTTAAGGTAATGACAGAAAACCTGTGGTTTTAAAATGCTGGAGTGACACTACTATAATCACTTTATAATACCTATTGAAGAAGGGCATTCCTTATTACTGTTTAAAGAACCCTGAGATAGTTAAATTTGACAATCAGTGTGAATTGTAATACATGGAATTTTATAATTTATAGAAAATTAAATACAGGTAGAGGTGCAGAATATGAAATACTACAGTTTAACTGATTATGGGGTCAGTCTACAGTTTCAGTTAAAATCTAGGCAGTACATTCTTGTCAAATGATTTCTTTATCTGGATAATTAAAATTTAGATAAAATAATCTTGTTTCAGTGCTTCTCAAGTTACCTGATACAGAAAACTGGCAACCATTTTTCCCCCAATGCGCCAGGGACCAGTACACATTTGAGCCTGTTAGTTACTATTGTTTCTTACTATTGTCTCGCACGGAGGATTAAGAGGTCTTTAAACTAAGTTCTGCTGGGGAGGGAGACAATATTATTCAGGGCAAAGACTCGGCGAGTGCAGGGGGAAAAGGCCTAAATGATATTGACCAAGTAGTACAAGCGTCCAATGGTGGGAGGAGTAGAAACTATAGTACAGGACTTGTAGGAAGGGCCCAGGGATTTAAGTGTCTCTACACTAACACGCAGAGTATGGGAAACAAGCAAGATGAACTTGAACTCCTACTACAACAAAATAAATACAATTTGATAGGCATCACTGAGACCTGGTGGGATGAGTCTCAGGATTGGAATGTAGGAATAGAGGGGTATAGCCTATTTTGTAGAAATAGACCAAACAAGAAAGGAGGAGGAGTAGCCTTGTATGTCAAGGATGTTTTCACCTGTGAAGAGATCCAGGACTTAAACCCAGAAAGCCAGGTCGAGAGCATCTGGGTAAGAATTAAGGGAGCGAGAAACAATAGGGATATTCTGGTGTGGGTTTACTACAGACCTCCAACCCAGACTGAGGACCTTGATGACGCCTTCCTCAACCAAATGACCATGCATTCAAAAAGGAGAGATACAGTAATAATAGGAGATTTCAATTACCCGGATATATGTTGGCAGTCAAACTCTGCCAAGACAGCGAGGTCCAGCAAGTTTCTTGCTTGTCTTGCAGACAATTTCATGGTCCAGAAGGTGGAAGAGGCCACAAGGGGATCAAATATTCTAGATCTGATCCTGACCAACAGGGATGACCTTGTTAATGAGGTAGGAGTGGCTGGATCTTTAGGGGGGAGTGACCATGCCCTATTGGAATTTGGCATTCAGTGGGAAGCAGAAGATAAGTGTAGCCAGACACTCGTCTTAGATTTTAAAAAAGCGGACTTCTGTAAACTTAAGGAGCTGCTGGCTGAAATTCCGTGGTCAAGAATAGTGAAAGAGAAAGGAGTTCAGGAGGCATGGGAGTTCCTTAAAAGGGAGATACTGAAGGCACAGTCTAAAACTGTGCCAATAAGGAGGAAAAATGGAAGGCATCTGAAGAAACTAGAATGGTTGACTAAAGAACTCTCAGCTGAGCTAAGTATTAAGAGAAACGTGTACAGGAAATGGAAGAAGGGGGAAACCACCAAAGAAGAATTTAAGCAAGTAGCCAGGAGATGTAGGGAGAAGGTCAGAAAGGCTAAAGCACAGAACGAACTTAGGCTGGCCAGAGACATTAAAAACAATAAAAAGGGCTTTTTTAAATATGTCCGCAGCAAAAGGAAAAAGAAAGAGGCGATAGGGTCGCTGCGAAGAGAAGATGGCGAATTACTAACAGGGGGAAGAGAAAAGGCAGAACTACTTAACACCTTCTTTGCCTCAGTTTTTCCCCAGAAGGATACAAGCACTCAACCTGGCGGTTGGGGAGCAGGTGAGGAAGCAGGGGAAATGAGGCACATAATAGGTAGAGAGGTGGTACAAGAATACCTGGCCACACTGGATGAATTCCAGTCTCCAGGGCCAGATGAATTGCATCCTAGGATATTAAAAGAACTGGCAGAGGTCATTTCGGAACCGCTTGCTATAATCTTTGACAAATCTTGGAGGACAGGAGAAGTTCCAGCAGACTGGAAGAGGGCAAATGTTGTCCCCATCTTCAAGAAGGCAAAAAAAGAGGACCCAAATAATTATCGCCCAGTCAGCCTGACGTCAGTACCCGGAAAGATCCTGGAGCAGATCATTAAGCAGTCAGTTTCTAATCACTTAGAAAGCAATGCGGTAATCACAAGAAGTCAACACGGATTTCTCAAAAATAAGTCATGCCAGACTAATCTTATCTCTTTTTATGATAGAGTTACTAGCTTGACAGATGAAGGGAATGCTGTGGATGTAGCATATCTTGATTTCAGTAATGCCTTTCACAAAGTTCCCCATGACATTCTTGCAAAGAAGCTAGTAAAATGTGGGCTGGACAGAGCTACTGTCAGGTGGATCTGTAACTGGTTGACTGACCATTCCCAAAGGGTGATCACCCATGGCTGCTTTTCATCCTGGAGAGAAGTGACTAGCGGGGTGCCACAGGGTTCTGTCCTGGGCCCAGTGCTGTTCAATATTTTCATCAATGACTTGGATGAAGGAATAGAGGGCATGCTCATCAAATTTGCAGATGACACCAAATTGGGAGGGGTTGCTAATACGCCAGAGGACAGGATCAAAATTCAAAATGACCTGGACAGATTGGAGAGCTGGGCCAAGGCTAACAAGATGAAATTCAACAGAGAGAAGTGTAAGGTCCTACACTTAGGTAGAAAAAATGGAATGCAGAAATATAGGATGGGGGACACGTGGCTGGGTGGCAGTACGCGTGAAAGGGATCTAGGAGTCTTAATAGACCACAAGCTGAACATGAGTCAGCAGTGTGATGCGGCAGCCAAGAAAGCCAATGCAATTCTCGGCTGCATCAATAGGAGTATGGTGTCTAGATCGAGGGAGGTACTGGTACCACTCTACTCTGCTTTGGTTAGACCTCATCTTGAATACTGTGTCCAGTTCTGGGCACCCCAATTCAAGAAGGACATGGTCAAGCTGGAGCAGGTCCAGAGGAGGGCGACCAAAATGGTGAAGGACCTGGAAGCCATGCCCTATGAGGATAGACTTAGAGAGCTGGGTATGTTCAGTCTGCAGAAGAGAAGGTTAAGAGGGGACATGATAGCTATGTTTAAATATTTGAAGGGATGCCATGTAGAGGAGGGAGAGGGCTTGTTTTCTGCCGCTCCAGAGACCAGCACAAGGAGCAATGCATTCAAGCTGCAGGAAAGGAGATTCCACCTGAACCTCAGGAAGAACTTCCTGACAGTCAGGGCTGTCCGGCAGTGGAATATGCTGCCTCGAAGTGTAGTGGAGTCTCCTTCCTTGGAGGTTTTTAAGCAGAGGCTGGATGGCCATCTGTCGGGAGTGCTTTGAGGGTATTCCTGCATGGTAGGGGGTTGGACTGGATGGCCCGTGTGGTCTCTTCCAACTCCACATTTCTATGATTCTATGATTCTTTCTTTTCTGAAAATTCTCCAGATACTGGCAGCCAATGGTCTGGACACCAGCAATGGTCCAGGGCCCGCTACTTTGAGTAGTACTGTTCTATATTATAAGTACTAGTCAACTGATCAGTTTTTATGTATGGACACAAGATTAAGACTTCTGCAAGAAATAATAGTATTTAAGATATTACTGGGTTTGATCACAATTACAAAGATTTATAGATTTCTGAGAAACACTGGCACAGTATTACACTTTAAGTTTCAATGAAAACAACCTTATTAGGATGCCATATCAACAAGATGCCTGTAGATTAGAATATCTGTATGGTATATCTTCCTTATCTTTTCTGCATGTAATAATTAGGAGTATTTACCACGCTCTGGTAATTACCTTACAGCAGCAGGCAGTGTTATCGCTGAATCATGGGTCCTAGTGACCAAAGGAGAAACTGGAAAGCCAAAAACTCTAGATGCATAGACACAGAAGACACTGAAGTACCTGTCTTGATCTCATGAGGAAGAAAAAGAAATCGAAGAGTGATGTCAGCTACTTTCATAAAATTTAGGAAGCCCAACTATGATTACCTATCCTTTCTTCAATGTTTCTTCTAATTGCTATATAAAAACAGCTTTAGTGAATTGATTACTTTGTGCTTTGTTCAGCACAGATAGCATTCTGACATTATCTCTTGGATCTAAAATGTACCTTGAGTGCCACAATTTCATTTTTATTTCAAACTAGTCTTTTTACTTGGCATTGCCCAGGATTTTATCTTCTCATAGGTAATACTTGTTAGAAAAACCTTAGGAATTACTTCACCTTACTCTAGGAATTAGATGCAGTTGAAATACACAAGTCTAATATCCTGTGTCTTTAACTCCCTAAACTGTGTTATCCAGTACCTGTACCTCTCCCCCATATTCCCCACTCTAAACTGTATTCAGAGTTGTTAACATGCAGAGTTTGGGTTCCTGAGGGAATATACTGCCTTCCTTCTTGCTGCTAGGCCTTGCCTCCACAGCAACCGACCTGAGCTCTCTGGCTGAGAATTCTAAAGCCCCCTCCCGAACCGCCAACCCCAGGATTCCATAGAATCTTCACAGGCAACCAATCATATGAGGTCTTTCTGTGGCTGACACAGACAGACAGACAAACTCACAGACAAACTTTGACTTTTATATAGTAGATATATTAAAGCTCCTTTTAAAAGCTATGCTCTCACCAATGCAAGATACAAAAAAAGTTAGAGACATAGTGCTATTGAAAGGTGGTTAAATCAGAAGAGATGCTTTGGACAACATCAGACATTCTAGGCTAATCTGGGACAACACCCAAAGTGGAGGGGAAGGATGAACAAGAGCAAGAGCAGCCCTACCATCCCATTTCTCATTATCCTCTTGGTCTGTGTAGATCAGTGATTCCCAACCTGGGTACACGTACCCCAGGGATACACACGAGGACATTTAGCAGTACATGAAAGAAAAGGTATAATGTATAAGCATTAAAAGTATAATGTATAAGCCATTCTTAGAGGATTCCACAACTCAATGTGGTTCTTGATTGGCCACAGCATTGGCATTACTGTCCCAGAACCTTAAGCGAGAGGAGGTAGAAAGAGAAGAGTGACACACAAGCCAAACTTCCAATTGCCATTGGCTAACAAACTTTTTAAAAGAGAGTCTTTCTCACACAGATATGCACATACAGCCTTCTATTTGCGTTGCTGTGACCCTATCTGCCCCCATACTAGGTGGCTTCTTGAGGCTCGTATGCACATGCTCTTCTCTCCCTCTTCCTTGTGTCCCTCTCCATGAGGAGAGAGCGCACCTGGCAGAGACATCCAGTTCTGCCCTGAATCCCTCTGAGGGAGGTACATGCAGCACCAATCACTCCTCTTCGTGCCTTCAGCTGGGAGCAAACCAGATCCTGGGACCACGCAAAATGTCTAAGTGCGTAATGGGGCATGGTGGGACAGAGAGGCCCAAGGTGGCTGGCCTGACACCTTGCTTTTCCTTCCGTGGGTGTGAGGATGTCTCCTCAGAGCTCACAGAGGTCTCTGATTTTTTCTCCTCAAAGAAAGGATGTAGCAGCGGGGTAGGTGTGTGTACAATTTATGGTAATGGGCTGCCAATGGGTATGCAAATGAAAAAAAGGTTGGCAAAGCACTGGGACTAGGAATTGTGTGGCCTTCCAGATATTGTTGAACTGCAGCTTCTTGCAGCCCTTGCGACCAATGTTGGGAGTTGCAGTTCAGCAACATTTGGATGGCCACACAATTTTAAAATAGAATAATCTTTTACATTCTCTTGATGCTGGTTCTCTGTACGTGGAAGATCAAATAAAAATTCTGTGGCAACTCTGGGTTGAGTTTCAGGAATTCTGTAGACCATGAAAAATGAAAATAACTATGTAACAATGAAACTCTTATTCAATCAGCATATATATATTCACATTTACTAACTGAGCTTCATTTAACTGATTACAGATATATTACTTTGATTAAATACTTCATCAAAACACATGGTTTTGGAAACAGAACAAGTTGTATCATGTGCACATGAGACATTGTTCTGAAAGAAGTATTGAAATGATGGAACTAACAGTTAAATGTTTAAATGTATGATTAGAAATTAAATATTGACTTCACAAAATCCATAAACATATATTTGCAACCATGCAGATGGTCTTTTATGAGGTGCTCATTCAAAACAGTGTCTTCAGAATGTAAACCTTACATTGTTAGGCAATAAGTACTCATTCATTCTCAAAAGATGTAATAAATTAGGTAGGGGGGAACCCAAACCGAGCACAGATATGTTTACAATTGAAAATGTTTTTCAGGAAACCATCTGTGGCAAAGCACTGTCCCTGATCCATTAACTGCTGACTCCAAGCCAACCACTTGTAAAAGTGAATATGCAAACAACATGCGTCAATCTGATGGTGATGCATTAGTACACCTTCTAAAAACTACGCATTTTCTATGGCTGTCTCGTTTTTCTCTTAAATAAAACATAACAAAAGGGAAGGAAGACAAAACTACACAATCTAATTGCTTTCTGCATAATACAAATTAAAGGCCTAATGCCTTGAACTTTTCCCAATTGCCTAAATTTGTTCCACAGAACAGTATTTACTGCCATCTGGCTAAATGATTACTTTTTTCTGCTATTCAGTTAAAGAGAACCAATAAATATTACAAAGTTGTTGATCAAAAGATGACCATAATCAAAGGATATTCACTATCTAATTATTTCTGTGGTTAGATTTCAGAGACAAACTGACTCACTTCAGTTCTCAGCACACAGCACCACTTTGATTCAGGCTGCATTATACCTGCAATTTACCCCATTCTCCCTCAAGAGGGAGAAAAGGATGAAAAACTTCCTTCCTCACACAGGAATGAAACAGAGAAAAGAAATTTGCCCTGATTCCACTCCCAACAGTGTTAACATTCTTCAGAATATACTTAATGAAGTGCAGATGTACCTCTAAGATGGTTAAGACTGGATATTTCAGAGACTAGGAGTGTCCATTGGGGTATGTCTCAACAATCTCTAACCTACAGAAGCCCCCCACCATAATGGTGACCTGCAGAAGCATGGTGGTATCATCATCAAAGGGCTCTCCAATGGAAGAAGAATGGTCTCTGGTGGCTTTGATGTCAAGTGGGGTGATGAATTTATTCCAAGGTGCTGAAACTAATTCACTTCTTTAATTCACCTTTAAAGTTCACATTAAACCCCAGAATGGATTTATTGCCTCACCAATGTTCTTACTGCCACTGTGAGAGAAGTCTTTAAAAGATGAGTCAACTGCCACCAGGGTACTTGGGGTCAAAAGATAATCTGAGGCACTAAAGTCGGCAGGACAAATGTGAAAAGAGGCTTTGAGATGTCAAGAGCTTTCACATTTACAAACAGTTTGGAATAAACCAAGCTCTCCCATACCTACTTTTGCCGCAGTTTACTTCTGTGTTTTCTCCATTCACACAATACTTTAAACTCTTCAAATTTCCATTATGGTTAACAAAAAACAGAGAGTGAAACAGAACCTGTTTAAAATCACATCGAAGGAATACTACAGATTCTTTTATCTAGATTCATAAAGAAATGAATTTCTACTTACTGATGCCCCAAACATACTTTCACAGAAGATTTTCATCACTGAGCCAGAGCAAAATGTGTTCACTTTCATTATATTACACTCACTCTCAGGCTGTGGGTGATTTGGGCCATGAAAGCATAGAGAAATGATGGAGCATGAGGGTGGTGTGGGACAATGACATTTTTTCTTTAACTCAATTGCTCAGCCACTGAAAGTAGGGACAAGAGATGCAACAGTCATCAGCCCACTGGCTGCATTCCCCCCATACCGCCTTAGAACAAGACTACATTATGGCACAGCCCCATTTTCAGAGATATACGGGGAGAAGGCAAATGGCAGAACAACTGAATTAAACATAGAAGGAACTAAAGAAACAATGCATTAAAATATGCTGCTTCCCCTTTCTAATTCTTTCTTTGATTCTTTCTGCATTCTGTCTGCCTGCAACCCCATCCCCCAGCTTAGCTGAACAATAAATAGCATCTTTAGGTACTATCAGACTAGAGAGAGACAGGGACATGGTGTGATGTGTTTTTGGCAGGAACAGTGCTTTCTGGTGTGCAGACAATTTATGAACTGATACATTAGAAATCTTGATTCTTTCAGGCTCTAATTATTGATGCACAGAGCCTTACTTCTGGAATAAATTAGGACTGCATTGTAAGGATACAATCCTATCCAAGCCTATCCTTACTTTAAGGATACAATTATTTAAAGTATCCAATCCAATCCATTTCACTTACAACAAGTTCTCTGGAAGCCAGTGGGGATAAACTTCAAGATAAGAGTCTAAGTAAGTTTTCCTGCCAATGGCTTCCAATTTTTTTATCCTAATGAAGCCTAAACTCCATACATTACAGGAAAGTGAGTTATTGTTTTTAACTAGCCAGCTGTCAGAAGTTCAAGACTTGGCAGAAAAACAAGGATCCTCCATATTTACAACATCTAGCTGCATATTAACTAAGCAGATGCGGAGCACTGAACTGATGGTGCAAAAGAATCAGAGACTGTAGGATACAGCAGCTGGCTGCACTTCTCTCAAACTAGCTTTCCCATTTTCTGACAAGAAAGCATAAGCAAATAGGCAATCATGCTGAAAGATGGCTTCTTTGATCCTGCCTTAGCTTGAGGATGTTGCCAGAACAGACAGAAAGCAACTGGTAAGTAACTGGTAAAAGGAGAATGGTTTGCCTAATTAGCAAATAAATTGCTGATTAGGCTGCCTGGATCTGGGGAACTGCAACAGGAAACAACAATCAAGGCAGTTTCATCACCATTCAGTGGTGGGTCCATTCAATGAAATCCAAAAAACACCCCTCAACTGTATGGATGGACTCACTGGGAACTCACATTTGAGTCCAGAATTCCTGTTAAGCACATAAAAAGGCTCTTGAATTTATATATGGGACTGAGATTCAGCAGAAGTTCTGCTACAGGAAAGAAGGTTCAACATGCCACATGATATGCAACATCCTTTCATATTTTCCCTCTCCCATATAAAATATATTTATTCCAAAGCCCTACTGATTTTGCTGCAAAATGTTAGATTTGGGTATTCATGTGTTAGAAGTGTCAGTAATTCTAAACCAAAAGAGGATAAAAGGATTGTCAAGTCAGGATAGGAATAATAAAATTCATCCCAACTTCTATTCATTTCAAATGAGTATAAAGGAGGAAATTTTATATGCACCGGCCATCAGCCAACTAGAAAGACAACCCTGCACAAATTATCCACACAAACAAATACAGAATTGCCTTTAGTTACCTACACCATAAAGTCCTGTACGCACTAGTCAGCAGTCTTCTGATTTCAGTGGAATTTGAACTTGTGTAACTGGATGCAGAATTCAACCATATATGCTTCACTTCCATCACAGATTATTTTTCAATATCCAAAATACTCAGCTGGACCCATAGTTGTTCCTTCACAAATGACAGGGCTCCTTGAGCTTTGAGAAAGGGATGAGATTCAGCAGAAGTTCTGCTCAAGAAAATGAGAAGTATTCCACTAGTTCCCCATTTCCCTCTGCAGCTCCAAATGGCAGTTTCCTGTTCCAGAGAATCATCCAACCCACCAGAACAGCTTTCCAGGGCACATAGGAGCTGCAGGGGAAAAGAGAAATGGGAGAAATCACTACACTTCCTTCAGTGGGAACATCCCAGAAGTGGATGTCTGCTCACGGGAATTCTGGATCAAACTCACTGTGATTAATATATAACTCTAATGTGAATTGCTATCCATATAGTTTCACAGGAGTAACATGGTTGCAGAAAACTTCAAGTAAGCTATATCCAATCAGGGAGTTCTACCTCAAGAAGCACCCACTCTGAATACCATAAAAAGGAATATGCCAATACCAGTTTATACAGTATAATTCTCACTGTGTCTTGTGTTACAATATGGAAAACACATAAAGCAGTTCAGAATAAAGATCCCTAAACATCATCACCTATTGTCCTTGACAGTCACTTTGGAAAATGAGCTCAAACAAGCTTAGACCACAGGGAAATGGAAAGAACATAGGAATAAACTGTGACTATCTGCTCCCAGAATAAAAGTGCTAAGACAGGTTTTGTTATACTAAACCACAAAACAATTCTGACTAAAGTGTTTTTCAGCTGACTGTGAAAAAAATATTTAAAACTTTATGTGGTATTATTTTGCAGTTCAGACACTGCTGATCTGAGCGTACGAAAATCAGCATCACAAACCTCAAATGGGAAAAGAATCAATTCCTTAGTACAACATCTATTAGCAAAATATATATTTATAAACATATTGACCACTATACTACCAGAATACGGTAGCTAGGCAAGGCAATCTAAAAACAATAACTCACCTAAAAGAAAAAAATTAAAATACAACAAACAAAAGCCAACATCATTTGTGAAACACCTGAATGTTTAAAACAGATAAATCAGCCAGCATCATAATAATCAGCACAGTGGGGGAAAAAAAAAGGAGCAACGTTCAGAAGGGCTGCAGCATCCCTTACCTTTGGGGCAAAAGGCTCCACATCCCATTGTACACTCTCCAAGCCCTCATTTTATCAGCAAACTAAAAAGTCAGCTAATTTAAAGCTTTCTTTTTTGCTGCCCTACGTAGCACTCTTGTGCTTTCAAGCCCGTTTCTCAACAGAATACTCAATGCACATTGCAACTCTCAGCTCAATGCATCGTAGAACTGCCTGCCTGCCTATATAATTTAATATGATGCCACATGAGACTCATAGACCATCTGCAAAACAAACTAAGTTTGCCATTCCCATCTTGGCAAATTTCATTCTGGAAAGCTGAATGTTTGACATACAGTACAACCTCTTTTATCCTACTGGCTTATATAATTCTTGGGTTATTTAGTTTTATGAAGTCCAACATAATTTAAGCAACAGCAGCAGCAGCAGCAGCATCTGTGCGTGTGTGTAATAGCTTGTAAAGCAGATATGAAGAAACTCGTGAGGGATCAGTGAGGGATGCTGGGTAAACTACCCCTTCCTCCAATCCCTCTTTCCATGTCTAATCAGTCTACTTGACTGGAAGTTTGGATGCTAACATCATAAACCACTTATTTCATCCCATCAACCGCTCTCACCTCCCACTCCTTCCTTTCTCTTCCATTTTCACCAGGTTTTTTTCCACTTGCACTTCTTCACCATCACTTTACCCATGGGACAAATGGGACACTTGTGATGTTCTTTGAAAAACAAATGCCCCAGACTGCAGCAACTGTGTATTCAAGACTGTGGCTATCATACTTAAAACATTATGTCTGTCCTTATTGCTCTTCCTCTTACTACTTCAAGGCTGCACAATGGAGAAAAGGCTCAGCTGCCCTCCTCAAGAATCCCTGTGGGGAGGGAAGAATGAAATTAAAGAAAGACACCCTCACAGTTGCAGATATGGCTATGCAAGAAGGATGGGAGAACTATGGGGCTATGATTTAGCATTAGGTCTCCACGATCACTCTATTACCGCTTCTGCACACCTGAAAAGCAGACACTAGTATTAATGAACATCATTTAGTTTTCTTAGCCCTCAAGGAAGGCCAGTGGGCATTCTAAGAAGGAAGCAACAGCCCAAATGGTTGGGAAAATATTTTTAACCCTCCCAGACTGAACCACAGAGATGATTTTGACTTCAATAGCTGGAAGGGTCCCATGGGTCATCAGGTCCAACCCCCTGTTCAGCAGAGCTGGAGCATTCTCAGCAGGTAGCTGTCTAGCTTCTTCTTGAAGACATCCAGAGAAGGAGACCCTACCACCTCTCCAGGCAACTGGTTCCATTGCTGAACTATTACTACTGTCAAGAAGCTCCTTCTAATATCCAGTCAAAATCCGTCCTGTAACTTAAAAATCAGTAGACCTAGTTCTATAACTTAAAAACCAGAGAACAAGCCTGCACCCTCCTCTTTGTGGACCTTGAGGTATTGAAAGAGTGTGATCATGTCACCCCTTAATCTTCTCTTCACCAAGATGAATATGCCCAACTCCTTCAAACAATCCTCATACATTTTGTTGTCCATACCTCTTATCTTCCTCATTGCACTTCTCTGAACTTACCTCAACTTGTTTATATCTTTTTTAAAATGAGATGCCCAGAAATGAACACAATATTCTAGATGAGGCTTGACCAGCAGAGAATCTAGGAGGACTATTACTTAGAAGCTATTAAGGCAAGCAAAAATAGCATCTGCCTTATTTGTTGCAGCATCACACTACTGGCTCATATTCAACTTATTGTCAACAATAATCTTTTTCATATGTAGTTTTGCTGAGCCAAGTATCCCCCATCCTACACCTGTGCAGCTGGTTTTTCTGGCCTAAATACAGAATTTTGCATTGTCTTTGTTGAATTTAATTTTATAAATTGTAGCCCAGTTTGATAGCTTATTAAGCTCTTTTGAATTGTTCATATCTTCCAATGTGTTAGCTACCCTTCCCAGTTTCATATCATCCTTCGGCATTCCACTTGAGACTTCCTTCTAATATGAAGCATAACCACTGATGACAACAGTTTCAGCATGGTTTTCCAAACCAATGATGGAGCCATCTGATGATGTTTCCATCTATTCTATATTTAGTCAGTTTGCTAATCAAAATATCATGGGGAACTTTTCAAATGCTTTGCTGAAATCAAGATAAATGACATCCAAAGCATTCCCACCATCCATTAAACCTGATGAAAACAAGATATAAGCTTTGATACAAGTTTGGCAAGACTCACAGTCCATAAAAGACCCAAGAGTCTTACTGGACTGTCGATGATCAGGAAAGATGAAATGACAATACACTTACCAGATTTGTGTTCCTTTCTCTACCTTTTTTCTTCCTAACCCTGAGCATGGCAACAGTTCTCAGAAGGGCACAAACAGAAAGAGCCATCAACTCACTTACAACAGAGAAGCATTTCCATCTGAACATAAGATACTTTTGCCAAAATCATGAAAGCTGTGAAGTTCCTTTTAAACAGATTGCTATGCTTGTGCTATCACTATAGGATATGTTGGAATGCTGTCTCTGATCTTGATATTCAAGATATACAGGCACATCCCAGTTACCAAAGTCTCTGACAAATAAGTTCCTTTTTATAAAGGCTTTAAACACCTATTCAGCCCCCACTTTTCTTCCTTTTCCTCTGTCTAACTGGAAGGTTTTTAGCAGTATTGGCACTGGGAGGATGGTGAAGAAGGGCTAGAAAACATAAACCTTCAGTGTCAGGTTGCAGGAGCATGTCTGTAATAACCGAGACAGTAAAGCTTGATTTGGGAAATAATGAGATACTACTCTACTGATCCTACTTTTTTAAAAACATTTTTTATTACACACAAAAAAGCAAAAAATCAACAATAACACTACGTAACAATACATAAAGCTATATGTAAAATGCAAATAAGAAAAAAATGCATAACAAAACTGATATGGCAGTGAAAAAGCAATCACCATTACTGCCTCCTTCTTTCTACCACACCTTGCCTCCCCTCTTCGCAGCTGGCCCTGCTACTGCTTCATCCCATTTGGCTCATCTCTCTGCTCTCCTGCAATGGGGAGCAAGAGTAGAACTGAGGTGTAGCTGCAAGGGGGGGAAGCCCGGCACAAGGTCAAAGTGAAGCAAGCTGGAGGGAGGGGAATGTAGGAAGGGCGTGAGGTGGGTGCACGGTGCAAGAGGTGTGACAGCATGAAGTGAGAGGAAACGAAGGAGAAGGAGGAAAAGGACGGTAAGATATGCAAGGGAGGGAGGGACAGCAAAAGATGAGAGAGGAAAGACGGGGGGAAAGGAGACAAGGAAGGAAAGAGGTACTGAGGAAAGCAGGAGGTAGCAACACAGGTAAGTGTAAGGTGATGGAGGGCTCAAGAGAGGGAGAAACGATGGTACAAAATGAGACAAGAAGAAAAGGAAGGTGTAAGCCGCAGTGAAAAAGAAACAAGAGAGGAGAACAGGGCAAAGGTACAAAGTGATTCACAGAAAGGAGAGGTGCAGATGCAGATTAAAAGAGGGAGACATAAAGCAAAGCAAGAGAGAAGACAGGAGGGAAGAAAGGGTGAGAGACAGTGATGGCACAAAGTCTCAAGGCAAATTCTATGATCAAGCAGGGATTTGAACATGGGTCTCTCTGTTCCAACCCAGCATCAGTTTTCTCAGAAGAGTAGCTACTATTCAAAAAATGGTACAAAGATTGAAACATAGCAGTAATTAAAAATACATTGATTAGGATGTTGAATTTGTACAGCTAGAATGCAAGTTTACAATACAGTCAGCCCTTCCTATCCACCAATTCTGTATCCACGGATTCAATCAAAATTGGCTTGAAATTCTTCCAATAAATTTTTTTTTTAAAAAATAAGCGGCATCATTTTACTATACCATTGTATATAAAGGGATTTGAGCATCTACAAATTTTGGTATCCACAGGAAGACCTGGAACCAAACCCTTGTGGGTACTGAGGACCCACCGTATATGTTTTCCCCTACATATTATAGATAATAATATGCACAATATGCAAATTAGACACCTAGATGTGATGGGCTGGAATATGGCGATTTAAGTAAAGGTACACAACAAAGAAGTTAAAAATGTAACCAACAGCTTTTATTCTGCCCAATAACAACGATGACAAAAATTCAAAATACAACACAATTTTTCATTCAGCCAAGAACTTACCACTAGCCATAGCCATGCCAGAGGCATTTCCTGAGATCTCAAGATCTGAGTTTTGAAATAAATAAATAAATAAATAACGACAGAGGAACCAATCCCTTGTTTTTCCTTTTTCCTCAAAGCCTTACAATTGTGGTTATGCTACATGCACAAAGACCCAAATTGCTCCATGGGCATTCTGCTGCCCCCATGCTCTCCTGGTCACTTCATCTGGTATAAGATAGATTCCAGATAATAAATCAGTTCAAAACACAAGTGCAAACAGCCAAAGGAAAAAGGAGCTTCATGCAACACAATTATAACAAAAGCATGTATCAAATAGGAATATTTGTACAAGTGCAAATAACCACAATAGTGTAGTAGTCTCACTGAAAATAAATATTTATAACAAAAACATGCAATGCATCTCTGGTAAAGTTCTGTTTTGATAACACTGTTTTCCAAGGCCAAAGGCAGAAATGTTAATATACTAAATTGTGGGTTGGTACAGTTAAGGCTCCAATACAATAATAGCAAAGCAAAAACTTTGCCAGAAATCCACTGGATCCATATTTAATTTTTCTATTATAATTGAGTTGCATGTTGTTTGTTTTGGTTCTTTACACTTATGTTTTCCATAGGATGATGCACAGAGCCAGTATGGTGTGCTGCTTTGAGGGCTGGACTAGAACACTAGGGTTCATAACCCTGCTCAAGTCATTGAAACCTACTCAGTAACCTTGTGCAAGTCATACTTTCTCAGCCTAGGAGGAAGGCAACGGAAAACTTCCTCTGAATGCATCTTGCCAATAAAACTGCACAATAGGGTTGCTTCAAGTTAGAGTTGACTTGAAGGCACTAACAACCACAAGGATGATATGGTAAGTAAGGTCTTTGATGCAGGTCCAAAAGGAGCAAAAGGACATCGTATTCTAACAGGACAGTTGTACTCTTTCTGTATGGATGTATTACCTATCCTTTCCAGGTATCTTCACACTCAGTCCATTTCTGATGGGCTCTTTATAGCAGATAAACTAAGCCCAACATACAAGTCCAATTTGCAAGTATAGTGAGATACCACAACATATAGTAAGGATTAGCTGTCCTTAATAAAGAAATTCACGTTACAAAATTTCAAAATGAACAGGATGATTGAGAATTTCTGTACGTACTTTCAAACTTACAAAATCCAAACCTTGCTTATCACATAATTATTTGTGTAGGGCAGTGCCCAACAGTGGAATTCTGCTGGCAAAATAGCAAGATTCAGTGGAACTGTAGAGGAGTGACTCCCCTACTCACTACAGCCCCTGTACCCTGAGAAACCCTGAGGGTTGGTTTTCAGGCACACAAAGTATGCTGCAAATGCCAGTGGAATTTTGAACTTAGCTTTTACAATTTATTTTAAATATTTCTATCAGTAGCCTCTCTCAGTTGAATGAAGAAAAAAATAAATTTTTGTTTATCAGTTTCATTTACTGTAAAGCATATCTTGGCTAACATCTTCCCAAGCAAAAGATTCACAGCATTACTTAAAGAGTGTTTGTACCATCTTTCACAGGTTTTCTCAACTGTGCGATTTTCAGCTTAGTGAAAACAGGAAATTTAGAAAGAAGGGTGGGAACTTTGTCTCTCAGGTAGTTCTGCCCATCATTTGAAAAAAACAATTGAGAAGCAACATAATACTAATAGCTTAATTTGTGAAAATGGATAAATAGCATATCTACCACATAGCATATCTAGTCACATAACAAAAAAATATACAGAAATAGGACTGCAATGATTGGTTAAAAGGTTTTGTTCACAGAGAAGGAAATTTAATTAAGCCATGTAATGCCAATTACTGTCATGTCTAATTATATCATGCCTTCCTAGAAATAATGCAGATGCAGGATTCTAAAGTTACCTGGATGTTTGATGTTAATAGGATAAATTATCTAGGCTATGAGAAAATCCAGATAGCAGTGCAGAGAAAATGCTTTTTTACCTAACATCATATGCTGTCCAATTTAATTACTAATATATCTTCTTCAAAGTGATGATTACATTAGAATTAGCCTGACTCCCAATTTATATGCATAAGCTAATGACATGTATAACTTCATAACTTTTTATTTTGCAAAGTAAGATTTTTTTTTAAACACTCAGGCAATTTTTCTTTTAATTGAAACTACCAAAACCACTCTGTGTCACAGCCTTTGATATTATACTCAACTGTATTTAGTATGAAGTTCTCTGCAACATAACGACTTTCTTTTCTAACCAGATAGAAGAAAAGAAGCACAGAGACTGAATATAGAGACCCTGAGTGCATCGCACACTCTCAGCCCCAGAAAACCTCGTGATAAGTTTGCCTTAGGGTCGTCGTAGGTTGGACAACAATACTAACAACAATACTGCTACCACAAAAGCCACTCTTCAAAATTTATTCCTACTAGGCTATAAGAGTCCTAGAGGGCCAGCCTGGTGTTGTGGCTTGAAGGCACAGAACCACAACCACCACCACCGCAACAAAAACAGGCCTAAACTATAAGTGAGCCTCCTGTCTTTTTAAAGTACTGTGGCTAAATACTGTGAGCTTTGATTTAATAAATGTGTTCATTGTTTTACAGTCCTCTGACTCTGCTACCTAAGCAACTGGAAAGAGAATTTTAAGGGAAGACAAGGGTAGTTCACTTACCGGTTTATCAGGAAACGAGCCAGGTAACAACAGTTTAACCAGAACCATACTGAAGTAAATTCTCTGTTCCCTGGCCTTGCTTAAAGAGTATTTACATTACTATTTAAAAGGTAACAAAAAGTCTGTTGGACAGACAGGAAGGTGGAGAGCAAAAGAAGGCATTTCTTCTACAGGTACTATTCTGCGAACCACCTGCTTATATTCAGAACAACAAGACAATATAACACAGTATCATTCCAAGGGCTATCGTTCAAAATGTCACAACCTCACAATCACTTGTAGCAGCAACAGAGCAAGCTCATATGTCACCTCACTGAAAAGTAAAAGGCTCCTACATCTCCTCACTCACGGCTTCACAATAGAGGTATGTCCCCTCCCAGCATCATTGGATGAAATATGGACAATGAGAAACAGGCTTCTCCATTCCTCTTTATTCTGGGCTGTATGTGGACGCCTCTCTGCCATCTCTTATGACATTGGGCTTTCTCTCTACCACACATTCAACAGGGCCAGATGTGTTTCTACCCTGTCCTGCTGTGTACATATGGAGCAGGGAGACATTCCAAAAATAGGGCAAGCAGGACCCCTGCTGATGTACGGTGAACCGTGATGCAGGCAACCACCACCCTCAGCCCTATGGTTAAGCTAGCCTTGGGTATTAGTAACAAGAAGTTTCATGTACAGGTGAAGTATGCGTCATGCCAAAGACAATAACAGAGGGTCATTCTCCGGGCATGGCTAGGGAGCTCTGACAGGTGGATGACGACGATGATGATCCTTTGCCTGATCAAGCCAAATTAGGCCATACTCTTTTTTTCTGTCCTACTCTTCATTCTTTGAAGTGAAGAATGTAAAAAAAAAAATCTATGTTTGAGAGGATATAATGATTGCAACCACTCTGTTACTTTGGAAAAAGCATTAGTGAGCGGGGAGAGATTTAGTCTCTACTTTTAGCCATCTTTGATATACGCTCCATCTGACCAGAGGAATTTCTTTTCTAGTCATCCTGCCTAGTAGAAAGGCTGTTCTCTAATCTTTACCTAGAAACCTTATTTCTTAATCTTAGTCAGTTCTTCCTCAAAATGTTGCTAGACTTAGATAACTTCTAGCTTCCTGACTGTCCTGAGCTGTCTTTTCCAAATAACAGAGGATGGCTTTACTCTATATTCATTATGGGCATGCACTGAAATCTCTCTAGGTGCAATACCCCTCATCCTGCAGAACATTTCTCCAGCCCATAGACTCATTCATACCATTTCAGCTGAATGATTCTTCACTTTTACTGCCATAGCTCTATTTGTGTGTTTCAATTATTAAATGGCATTTGAAATTATGTCTGCTTAGGGCACTTTTCTTTGTAAATGAAATGGAATAAAGACACATTTTTGTGGAAATGCTTGGAAAAAGCTTTGGACTGTATTTAAAATGCTGTGGTGCATGTAATGTTTTTGTTAACCCAGACTATAATTCTAAGCATGGAATGAAAAAAGGCGAAAAGAGTGGCTGGGTACATTTTTCTCCCACCAAACAGCATAGCAGACAACAAACTGTTTAGTGCAAAGACATCAACATTTTTTACCCTCAACCAGATAATACTCTTGCTCTTCCTCAGCACAGTACACATGTAATTTGACCATTCTCTCCTACCAATAGTTAGTTTCAGTGGGACCCTTCAAAATTGTTCCACTGGTCAGGCCCGAATCCTGTCAGTATATTCCCCTATAGAAGTGGTTAGACATTGTCTGATATCGAACATCTATATTCAAGACTGAGGAAGTAGAGTTGTGAATGTGGTGCCACTGTCCATGCAGATACTCATGCTGATGAGCCTACAACATTGCATTCTGTTATGTATTCAAGTGGGCAATACTGCCACTCAACACTAGGTCAGTGCATAAGTCTGCACGTGGAGATTAAGCAATGCAATCCCAATGTAGGATTCTAACCATTGCTTATGCAGTACTAAGTACATCCATTGAAATACAGGAAACTTACACGGATTGTAAACTAGGGCATGTAGTCCTACATTCCCTCAGCATAATGTAAATATCCACAAGTGAAGATACCCTATGCCAGCACTATGCAACTGCTCTGCAGAATAGGAACAGTGCATCACACACGTCAATGACTCGATGCCACTGTGAAGTGCACAAAGCAATGAGCTATGAACAAGTGCAATACGCAGTACTGCTGTATGCACAATTTCACCTCTGCCACTGTCAGCAACATATGTCTGTTTTATTTCTTTATTTTTATTTATTTAAAGCATTTCTGTACTGTCTCCCAAACCACAAGGATTTCTGAGGAGATGAACAAATAGAAACCAATTAAAACAATACAAAGATAAAAACATTTTTTTAAAAAAATAATCTTTATTGGTTTAATAGACACAAAAAAGGGGAAAAAAGGAAACACATGCATAAAAGAAGAAAACAATAGAAATAACAAAAAAGAAGAGGAGAAGAAAAGAAGAAAAAGAGAACAGGAAACAAACAAACAAAAAGCCCAAACTCCCACCGCCCACCCTCCCACCCAACAACAACATTAACTTTAATAATAATAACAACAATAATAACAATAACATTAATATATACTTATACAGAAAAAGGAAACATACTTATCTAAAGTCCCAACCATGGTTGTATATATGTAATATCATTTGAGACGTACTAAAATTATACAGAAATAAAGAAGAAGAAGGCACTTAAAGGATATTTACAAAATACTAACAAATAACATTTAAGTTCCTTCCTGGCTTCTTCGTTGGCCGGTTATAAGTCCAGTTTTAATTCCACACCTCATCCTAATACAAATACAGATAAATTATACATAAATACCAGTATTTAAACATAGTTACTAAAACTAGTTTTAACTCCCCTTACTATCTAATCCAGTCAATCTTTACATTTTATATATCAAAACCACTAACCATTAAGTCTCCCTTTTTATTTCTTACATAGTCCGTGAAAGGTTTCCATATCTTTAGAAAGGGTTCAATCGAGTTCTTCCTCAATAATGTTAATTTATCCATTTCTGCAAATTCTATTAATTTATTTAACCATTCAGTCATTCTCGGAATTCCCTTGTGTTTCCAGTATTTTGCGTATATAATTCTAGCCGCCGTTACCATGTACCCTATCAAATTTCCATGATATTTTTCCCTATTGTCTGTCTTATCTATCATATTGAGAAGGAAGAGTTCTGGCCTAAATACAATATCAATCTTTAAAATCTTTTGGATATATTTACAAATTGTTAGCCAAAATTTCTTTACTTTCTGGCATTGCCACCACATATGACAAAAGGAGCCTTCATGGTGTTTACACTTCTAGCACCGATGATTCTTTTTTTTTTTTTTTTTTTTGGTATATTTTAGACAGCTTACTATGGGTTAGATACCATTTGTATATCATTTTATATAACTTCTCCTTAAGGTCATTACATTTAATAAATATCAATCTTCTCCCCCATATTTTTTCCCATTGATCTAATTCTATATTATACTCTATACGTTGAGCCCAGTAAATCATATTTTCTCTTATTTGCTCCTCCTCTGTATTCATTTTTAATAATAATTTGTATATCTTTGAAATTAAATAGGTTCTTCTGCACACAGTATTTTTTCAAACTCGTTTTTGGAGCTCTCAAAGCCATATTTCTTGTTATCCTCTTTAAATTTTTCTCCTAGTTGATAATATGTTAGCCATTGTAATTTGTATCCTTCCATTTCCAGACTATGTATATCTTTAATACACCAGCTACCTCCACTGTCTTTTAGCATATCACCATATCTTATCCATGTTTTCAAGCTACCCATCCCCTTCTATAAAATGCCTCTTGTGGTGATAACCATCCTGGAATTTTCATTCCAAATCTGTTTTTATACTTCTCCCAGATTTTAAAGATCGATCTCCTTACAATGTGATTTTTAAATCCCACATTCATTCTTATCTTCCCATACCACAAGTAGGCATGCCAGCAAAATTTTAACTCATGGCCTCCAGCTCTAGTAATCTTTTATCTTCTAACAAAATCCATTCCTTTAACCAGGCTAGGCATGATGCTTCAAAGTATATTCTCAAATCCGGGACTCCAAGTCCTCCATGTTCTTTGGCATCTATTAAATTTTTCCATTTTATTTTTGGTTTCTGCTCAGCCCATAGGAATTTCAAAATTTCCTTATGCCAATTTATAAAAGGGGTTTTAGAAAAAATTATTGGGATTGACTGGAACAGATAAATACATTTTGGTAGAACCATCACTTTAATTGCTGATATTTTCCCTAGTAGCGAAATATTAATTTTTTGCCATTTCTTTTGGTCATTCTTTATACTTTCCCAAGTCTTGTGACATAATTATTTTCACACAGTTGTTGATTCTTGGTGTTAGAACTATTCCTAGATATTTGACTTTCTTTACAATTTCAAAACCAGATTTCCTATGTAGCTCCTCCTCTTCTTACTTATTCATATTTTTGGTTAATATCTTAGTTTTATCTACGTTGACTTTAAAAACAGAAACTTTACCAATTTCCTCTATTGTTGATCTTAACAATTCTATACACTTAATTGGGTCTTCTATAATAAGAACTATGTCATCCGCGAAGGCTTTCAGTTTAAAATCCACCCCTCTTATCTTTGTTCCTTTTATATCTCTATTATTCCTAATTGTTCTATTTAAAATTTCTAATACGAGGATAAAAAGTAGAGGTGAGAGAGGGCACCCTTGCCTAGTACCTTTCTCAATATTAATATATTCTGTTGAGCTTCCATTTATTATTATTTTAGCTTTTTGTGAGGAGTATATCGCTTTAATCCAGTTCATAACGTTGTTTCCCAAATCTATTGCTTCTAACATTTTAGTTAGGAACATCCAATTAACATTGTCAAAAGCTTTTTCTGCATCTAAAAATATCAATGCTCCTTTAATCTGATTGTGGTAATTCCAATATTCTAATATATCTAAAACTGTTCTAATATTGTATCTAATTTGTTGTTTTGGCAAGAATCCATTCTGGTCCTCACGTATATAATCCTGTAAACAAGTTTTTAACCTATTTGCTAAAATTAGTGTAAATATTTTATAGTCTTCCTTTAATAAAGAAATAGGTCTATAGTTTTTAATCAGTAATAGATCTTTATCTTCTTTTGGTATCACCACGATACTCGCTTCCTTCCAACTCTTGGGAATTTTCTGAGTTTTTAAGATATCATTCATAACTTTTTGTAGGGGTTTTTCCAATTTCATACAAAATACTTTATAATACAGAGCCATCAAGCCATCGGTACCAGGTATTTTACCTCTTTTTAATTGTTTAACTGCCTTTCTTACTTCTTCAGTAGTTATTACTCTGTTAAGTTCCTCCCTTTGTTTTCCTGTAAATTTCAAAACCTCATGTTCTTGAATATATTTGTTTATTTGTATTTCTGTAGTCCCTTGTCTCTTATATAATACTTGCAAGTAATTATGAAATATTTTGTATAATTCTTTCTCATTGGTTATTATTCTATATCTCTGTTTTAGTTTTACAATCATCTTTTTAGCCTTCTCTTTCCTACGTTTATATAATAGCCACCTCCCTGGTTTGTTTCCATATTCAAAGTTTTTTGTTTTAGATAATTGAGTTTCTTTTTCACTTCATCTACCATCATCATTGTTATTTGTTTTTGTAACATTTTTATTTGTTCTAAAACTTTATTGTCCTTGGATTCTTAACTAGCTCTGCTTCTTTCTTTTTTATTTCTTTGGTAATCTCATCTATCTTCTTTTACCTCTTTCTTTTCCATTCAATACTTAATTTCATAAAATTCCCTCTCATTACCGCTTTCCCAGCATCCCATACTGTGGTGTCTTCTAAACCTTTATCCTGATTTAAATTAAAGTATTCAGTAAATACCTTTTTACACTGATTAACCACTTCCTCTTTGTAAAGCTTCATTCAACCTCCAATTATAGGTTTGGGTTCTTATCCTAAAGGTTAATCTGACTGGTTTATGGTCTGATATTATTTTAGATAAAATTTCTATTTTCCCCAAACTATCTCCTATATTTTGAGACCCAAATCATATCAATTCTGGACAGAGAATTATGCACATCCAAATGAAAAGTAAATACTTTTCTATTTCCTTCTTTTAATCTCCAAGAATCTACTAGATCTAATTCATTAATGAATTCAAAAAATTATTTTGCTAGTTTGCCTTGATTTTTCTTTATTACTTTAGTTCATAGTCTGTTTAGCTGTGGGTCTACCACCCCACTCCATTAAAATCTCCAATTCAACACCAGCATTCATAATCCAACCCTATTAATTTATCTTTCAATTCTTTGTAGAATGTATGTTTCTCAGTTACTGGTGCATAAATTCCTACCACTAGCATTTTATGGCTATTTGTCTTAATTTCAACCCTTATATATCTTCCTTTTCTATCTGTAAACTTCAAATTAGGCTCTAAATGTGGTTTGATATACAAAACTACCCCATTTTTTTTTGTTTGGCCAGCCAATACAAATTCTTTTCTTAGTTGCTCCTGAGCTAACAGTTTAATATATTTATCTTTGACTTTAACCTCTTGTAGACATATTAAATCTAGTTTTAATTTTTATTAATAATGAAATATCAGTTTCTGCTTTTTTAGTGAGTTGAAATCTTTCACATTACAAGTAATACAGTCCATTTATATCACCAGTTATATATACTATTTTACAATTTTATGAATATATCAATACAGTAGATTCTAATTTCTTTACCTATTTTATTCCTATAACGTCTCCCCTTATTTTACTTATCCCTTCCTTTCTCTTAATCTATTCCCAATCTTTCCTTTCTCACTACTTAAACCACTTTATTCTTTTTCCCCTTTTTCCTCTTCTCTCTCCTTCCCTTCTTCTTTCCCCTTTTAAGTTTACCTCCTGCTCTTTTGTTTGTGCCCTTATTTCGTATCTGAGATGTTCAGATCCAACAGGCTCACTTCTTCTTGAGTTCTTCTCTCCTTCCTCTCCTTTTGGTCTTTCCTTTGAGTCCTTTCACCTTTTGGGTTCAGATCTTCTTGCTGCATGTACCTATCACTCAAGTCCATGGTAGTTTCCTCCTGGCTTTTGGCCACCTTTCATCGATCTTTCTTGTTTCTTTTCAGAAAGTCAGTGGCTTTCTCTATAGAGTTTATCTTGTACCTTTCCTTTTTGTAGGTGAAGTTCGCCTCTTCAGTTCTGTCCCAGCTAAAGGGGATTCCCTCCCTTTTCAATACCTCCACAAGAAAGGAATAGTCTTTTCTCTTTTTTAACAGCCATGCCGGAATTTCTTTTAGTATTATTATTGGCTTTCCATCAATTTGAATAACTTTATTGTAATGTACTTCTAGGATATGATCTTCTATTGTCTTCCTCACGCACTGTACAATTAAATCTCTTGGGACGTTCCTTTTCTTTGCTACTAGGGAATTAACTCTGTATACCTGATCCACTTTGATCTCCAGAAACTCTTCGCTACCATCCAGATTCTTAGCCAGTTCCTCAATTACTTTCTTCCTTATATTCTCATTTGGGCATTCTGTAACACCTCTAAATCTTAATCACGATTCCTTTTCCCTTTGTTCTATTAATGTCTGTCCGTCTAGCTTTCTCTCTAATTCTTGACTTAAGTCTTGCGCTTCTTTTTTCAACATCTGGATGTCTTCTCTATTTTCTTTTACATCTTTCTTAATTTGTAGCACGAATCCTTGCACAGTGTTAAACTATGTATTTAAATCTTCCAACACTTTTCCTGTTTCCTTTCTGAAGTCTCTCATTTCCTCCATAAATGTTGCCATATAGAAAGGTACACCTTTATCAATAGACGCTCTTTTAATTTGTGTGTTGTGGAGTTCTTGATTCTTGTTCCTTGTCTTAACACCATACATTTTACCACTTTTCTATTCCTTTCTTTTGCTCTCCTTTTGGACTTCTTTTCCTTCCTTCTTCTCCCTCCTCCTTTCCTCTCGTTCTTCCTTCCTTTCCTTCCTTTCTTCCTCTTCCTCTTCCTTTTTTCCCTCTTCCTTTCTCTTCACTGCCCACTCACTTATACAATGTACTCAAGCCTTCTTCAACATGCCCTCACCTTCTTTCCTTCTCCAGCTTCTCTCACTTTTTTTCCTTCCTTTTATACTCCTTCTCTTTTCGTTCCTTCCCCTCTTCCTTCTCCTTCTTGAACTTTCTTCCTATCTCCCTTCCTTCTCCTTCGCTTCTATCTTCCTTTCCTCTTTCTTTTCCAAAGAAAGTAAAAAAAAATAAAAGAAAAAAAACTCCAAAGTTCAAGTTCAAAATTCAAAGTTCAAAAATTGCAGTTGACAGGGCTGGACAAAGGAAGAGAGGAGTCCAAATATCAAAAAAAATACCAAGCAACCAGCAGTCCAAGTGTCCAAAATCTAACAATCTAAACTCCAAAAATAGCCAAACATTCAAAAGGGGAAAAAGAGAAGATGCAGAAGAGGAATTTAGATCGAAGTCTAATAATAAAAAAAATGGAATCAAAGTCCAAGAGGGCAATATGGAGGAAACAGGCACAAAAGGTCCAGATAAATTCCAAATGGAAAGAAGAGGCAAAAAAAAAAAAAAAAAAGGTCAAAAATCAGGAATTAGTAGCTAACATAGTCCATATTTCTTATCAAGAAGAGTGGATAGAAAAAAAATTGAAGATCAAGGGAGGCTTTAGACTGGTAGCGTTCCCAAGGCCACAGCTCTTCAGTTAGACACAACAATTTTCGCCTCAGCAATCTGCTTGCTACAAGGTATTACAGCGTAGCAAAGAGTAAAGAACAAAAAATATAGGAAATCAAGGGTTCCAAAATCTTAGATCTTCCGAATTCCTTTCTCAGATCACACAAGAAATTAAGTTCTTGTCTATTTTGAGACTTAAATTGAACATTAGGAAAAAACAAGCCCTAAAGCCTGAGAGACAGAGGGTGGAGAAAAAAAAGAAGAAGAAAAAAGCTCCAAACCAATCCAAGATAACACCGAGGAGTTTATACTTTTCAATATACTTTTTGTTTTGCAGAATATTACTGAGTTTGCAATGGTTTCCTGAGAGCCAGAATGATATAATGGTTTGAGTGTTGGATTACAGCCCTGGAAACCAGATTCCTTATTCAGCCAGGGAAACCAACTGGGTGCCCTTTGGCACATCACACACTCTTATTCCCAGAAAACCCAGTGATAGGTTCGCTTTAGGGTTATCGTAAGTCAGAAACAACTTGAAGGCACCCAACAACAGTTCTCTAGAGATTAACTCCCATGCGACTGTAAATTATTGACACCATGGTCCCTACAGAATTTGTGAGTTAGCTAGCACTGTTTCAATGTCAGGGTGACCATAGCTTTAGAAGTTATTGTAACAAGAATGATAAACAGCAACAAGGAGAAAAATGTTAAAACCAGACTGGAATTTATCTTACTGTCCTTCTGTCAACACACTTAGAACTCTGATCCATTTACATGAATTACATTAATAACATAACAATTTTGGTAAATGTTCACTCTATGCACTTTAGTCACACACAAACACAGACATACAGTGTCAAGAACTGAATTCACACACACAAATATAACAGTGCATAAACACTATTTATTAGGAGCATGATACATAGTATGGGACTTCAGTGAGTGAACTGCAGGCAATTAGCAAAATTCAAAACATAAAAGGCAAAGAGTTTCTCATCCCGCCCGCAAAAGACTTTGAAGTTCTGGTTTAGCCTGGTAGCGCTTATCACTACATTCCTAACTTTGTTTATCTAACGGTCTCTGGTTCTCATACCTTGTTACAAGCAAGCTGCTACTTAACTCCTACTACATGTCCCATAACTAAAATATGGAGGGCTACCCGACATACAGTCTTGCTTGTGGGGACACAATCTCAACACTGAAACGAAGCCAATTTTATTTTTGGTTTACTTTATTATTTATTTATTTTTGTTCTCCTGCATACATTGTCCAAAATCTTTCATCCTGGAACACTTAGGCTGCTTACCTAACATGCTAGCTGGGAGATGTAGTCATCAAAGTTTGTGTCACATAAGTACGCTTTTACCAAGTGTGTTCTGATAATTCTGTGCTGTGAAGAAGGGAACTGATATAAATACACTTTCTTTCGGTGGCAGAGCTTGAAGGGTGTGGAGGGGGCGGGACTATGGCACTAGGGGTGTGGCCACTGTGGGGGCATGGCCAGGGTGCACGGGGGCGTGGCTATGGGCCAGGACGCTCCAAAAACATTGCTGCCCGGGGCAAATTGTCCCTCCGCCCTCACATCCCTACATGACTGCATTTTCTTTCAATTTCAAGTAGCTGTAGGAAACAGTTCAAAATCATGGCTGGGATATTTAAAAGTCTAAGAAAAAAGGCTGAACTTTTTTGAACAATTCAGAAAACAGTAGTCAATCCATAAACAGCAAGTGAAAATAGTAAAAACACTTCAACTTTTTAGACGGAACAAGCTGTTAAAATTTGTCTTCTACGTGGTCAATTACAGAGTAGCACGTCGTTATGATCCAAGCAGTTTGTGTGTATTCTAGATTATTATTTATCTCCTCCAATACAGAACTAAATATTATCTGACACAACTGAGTTATTGCTTACAGGCTAATCTGAAGCACCATGCATGTGAAGGTGAAAGCAGAGTAAAAGGATGTTACAAAGCATTTGAATGCTTACTACTAAATTCAGAATTAAGGCCAAAACAGAGACGCATAACATCCCAGGGGTAAAACACTGTTTTAGTTTGTGCAGTGCCAGCACTTTGAAAAGGGTGGTTTCCACACCACTGCCAGCCTCTTTGTATCCAACTATAATTTCTTTTTACACTATTCTGAAAGGATTGCAGTGTACCAGTCCCCACAGAGGGGTGCAGATAGCCCAACAAGCAACTCCATGGTGACAAAGTAGTGGAAAAGGAGTAATCAAATACAATCTGGGGCATCCTGACTCTCAGAGCACCCATGAAGGGGAGGAGTGACACTGTCTCTGCTGAGTTCCACCTATTTTAAGAAGGAGAAGGCAAGGAGACCAGCAGATCTGACAATCCGAGACTGCATCTCCCTCTATAATCCTACCCAAATTTCAAGATAATTGGGGGAGAGCTTTCTCTCAGTCCACCTCTATTACAGGCACTTCTGGTGAGGGCATGCAATAGGGCCCTCTCTTTGGCTGCCCCCAGGCAGAAGACTAGGTGGACCTTCTCTCTGCTCCTTTTTCTAGTGGGCAAGTTTTTGGTGATTAACTGGTTATTGTAGAAGAGTCATTTAACAGTCTATGTGCTTGTGATGCATTTTTATTGTCATTTTAAATGGAGGGACTGCAAAATGTGGCCTGTGTGCTACATGCAGCCCCAGGACTCTAGTCCTCCACTCCTCCAATAGATTTTAATTCCCTCCCCTCAAAACATGCAGATGGAAACACTTGAAAATACCCCCATCCTGCCTCCACAAGCAACCTAGAACCCCCAGGTTCTAGGCTGTTCTCCTCTGCAGTTTTACTGTTGGGGGTGGGATGGCCCACAAGTGGTATGGGAGGAAACTAGCCCCTGAACTCCCCAACTAGTTGCCCACCTCCATTTCAAATGCCTTCGAACTATTTGAAATTAGTGCTGCTTTAAATAGGATAGTTTAATTTATACACACACACACACACACACACACACACATATATATACACATATACATGGATACATATACACATACATATACAAATGTGTGTGTGTGTGTGTATATATATATACAAAATCCAATAATTATTATAATTATAATCATATTTAAAAGCTGTACTTTGTTTTAATTTATCCTGCCTTGGGTAACATGCAATGGCTAAGTAAGATGTAAGCCAGAAGTGGAATCCTCTTCCAGTCCGAACAATGGCGGAGTGAGGTGGATTACCTTGTGCAATCGAAGAGGTGATAATTGTATCTGGTGGTAGGAGTCGAGCAGGATCAATCAGATCCTTGTCACCTTCTTTCTCCCTTGGAATAGGGGAAAATTGAGGGGTCCTGGAGCAGCTTCCTAGCTGCTGTCTAATGTTTCAAAGACAGCAGCAGGTGGAACGGAGGAGAGTGGGACAGCCCATGCCGCGAGACTGCAGCGAACTCACCAAGAAACTCTGCCTTCGGACTTTTAAATGCCCGTTCTGGCGTATGAACGCTTGATTATCTACATTTAGAGCTTTCTACATTTCGGGAAAAAGACCACTGACATTGGATGCCGAAATAGTGGTAAGAAGTGTTCGAACATTGTTGCCCCTGATATTAAACGGAATTACAGTATGGCGATACAGAATTGATTGGGCATGGCAGACAAAATCTTTAGATAACCAGGATTATAGTTTGGTTACTGTCTTTCCTCTCTACATTGACGGATTAATAGACTGAATTTATTGGATTGAGTTAGGATTTAAGAGGATATTAAGGATACCTGAACCGCTGCTTTTAAATGGGAACTTGGTAGATCTCAGAGTTTTGACAACGAAGTGAGAGGAAGGAGAAACTTGGCGAGCTGTTCTGTGGAGAATGTCGTGATTGAGAATTAAATCTCTACCCCTTTCAACTATTGCCTTTCTTTACGTTTGCTCATCTATTTAAAACGAAAGGACTGACTATATATCCGGAAGACGCTCTCCTGTCTTCTTTTTGGATTTGATATAACTGTTGATTTTATTGCAGACAGTTGATAAATTAGTTAAGAGACCTGGCAACAGAGTAGCCGCGCAGCCCTGAGCCTATGTGTCTAAAGATACACTGTTTAATGGAGATTGGTCTCTCTTTTTTTTCTTTTCTTCTCTCTCTCTTAATAGCTCCGTATAACCATGTGTTGAAAAGTTTAAGTTTAAGTCTTTAAAAATTACTGGACTGTACATGATATTTTGGAAATGGATTCTCAGCTTGATTGCAACTTCTGATTTGGAACAACACAAATATTGAACTATATTTCAAAAACTATATTTTTGGACTTATAATAGCAACTGAACTGAGCTGAACTAGACTTAAACGCAATGATGAGACAGTCTTCATGAAGATCAGTTATATAAACGCTTTATAATAATTGATATTGGAGGATTGTTACAGACATCAAAGAGGAAGATGAATAGATCTGAATGGATTGTTTAATGGAAGTTTTTGATAGAGCCTAAGCTGGTTTAAAGAGTGGACTTCTACAAGCTGAAAACTGAAATTGTATATTGTATATAATTTGTATATAACTTATTTAAGATGCTGATTACATTGCATTAACATATATATATATATATATATATATAGTCAATTTAAATAGCTAATAGCTAAAATTTAGATTGGCATTTAATACTACCAGAACATTACTTATTATTTACATATTTCTACTTGTATATCCATAATTTAATTGTGTTACTTAACTAAAACATATTCTGTTAGACTTGCACTTATATTTGATAGATTAATATATTGATAGATAGTTGTGTGGTAAATATTTGAGAAACATTGGGATACTAAGATAGGTAAGTGATAAATATTAGGTAAATATTGACAATTGATTCTTGAGACTTAAGTTAGAATTAGAAGCTTTTAATAATCAGATAAATTTATATTAATATCAATTATTAAATACTGTATCTTAAAATTTTCTCTTAGGGAAATATTACAGTGGATGAATTGATTGATCGATTAATTGGCCATTAAGTATTCACATAGCTTAATTAATCTACTGACATTTAAGATAATTAATATTCTCTCTTTTCTCTTCTCCTATCTTCCCCCTCCTTTTTTTCCTTCTATATTAGCAGAGTACAGAGGATAAAATAGAGATATTATAAAACTGGGAAGGGGGAAGATTTAAAGTTATAATTGAGCTTGAAGTATATAACTCAGGGGACATTTAAGGCTACTTTTTTCCCTCCTTTTTCCCCCCCCCCTTTTTAAATTTTGGAAATCTTATAGTAGATTATAAATAATAGGGAATTATATAAAGATAAGTATAATGAGCATATCCAGGACAACAAGGAACACCACTCTCCTATGAGCAGCAGCTAGTGATTAGAGTGATTAGAGACGGCCATCCTTGGAAACGACTTCAAAAACAATGGATCAGATACTAATTTTAGAAGAAATAAAAAGCAGGAAGTTAGAAATGAAACAGGAAATGAGAGAAATGAGGAATAAAATTAAACAAGATATTAAATCAGATCTGAAAGAAATTAAAAATTCTATTGTAACACTAGCAGAAGATTTAAAGGGGATTGCTAATAGAGTGAAAGTTCTAGAGGAAAACGTGAAAAGTGTGGATGAAAGAATGGAAGAATTATTTCTAGAATACAAGAAGGAATTAGATGAAAAAGCTTTAATGGACCAGAAAATGTGAGAAAACTGTTTAAAAATCAGAGGTTTAAGAGAACAGAAAGGTAAAAATCTATACGAAATTTTAATTCCAGCATTTGCCGAATTATTAAAAGAATCTCCTGAAAAAATTGAGTGGGAAATTGATTCAAAAATAGCAAGAGAGAAGAATCCCCCACACAACATTGTGGGATACCTAACAATGAAAAAAACAAAGGAAGATATCATACAACAAAGTCTGGAAAATACTTTAATAATAGGGAATGATAGAGTACATATTTACAAGGATATTCCAAGAAGGATTCTACGGAAAAGGAAAGACTACGAATTTTTGACATCATGATTGAAGACAAAGGGTGTCCCTTATCAATGGGAAAACTTAGAAGGATTAAGCTTCCACATAAGAGGGAAGATTGTCAAAATAAGTTTGATTGAAGAAGCTCAAGAATTTCTGAAAAGACATGGTAAAGAGCTGGACACATATTGCGTTAATAGAGAAAGAATGGAACAGAACAGATCTAATGAACCAATAGAGGGGAAACAAATTACCAAATCAGGAAGAAGAACAAATGGGAGCTCAAGGCTTTGAGGAGGTTGAAGAACTGGAGGAAGAAACAGAAGAAAGAACTGTGGAAGAACCGTCACTTTCTGAGAATTAATTTATATATAAATTAATAAAATAAATGGATTTAAAGATCCTCTCATGGAATGTTAAAGGTGTAGCCACCCCTCAAAAAAGGAAAAAAATATTTCATTATTTGAGTAAGAAAGTGTATGATGTCATATGTTTGCAAGAAATTCGGGTAAAAAGGGAAAAAGTAAGATTATTACGAAATAAAAAATTTGGTTCAGAGTTCTTATCAGTCCCAAATAAGAATAAAAGAGGCATAATTTTTTATATTAATCATAAGATATAGGCAAAGGAAATATTTAGTGATGAACAAGGTCGATTCCTAGTGGTAGTAATAATCTGGCAAGGATTAAAGATATTGCTGGTGGGAGTCTATGGACCTCATAGCAGCCAGAGCAAATTCTACAAGGACTTAAATTTAAAGATATCTAAAGTTAATTATGTTAAAATTATAGCTTTAGGGGATTGGAATGGAGTAATTAGCCCTTTACAGGAAAGTGAACAAACCTATAAAGAAATCACAGGGGAAGCTTCCTGAAGCATTTGAAACAATGATGGACAATATAGAATTATTAGATATTTGGCGGAATATGTATGGAGCATCTAGGGAATATACCTTTTATTCTGAAAGCCATGCATCATTGTCCAGAATTGATATGTTCCTGGTTTCCAAATCAATCATTAATAATGTGAAAAAAATGGAAATCATACCAAGAAATCTTTCAGATCACAATGCGATTCTTCTAACAATAAAGATGGGTAAACCAACATGGAATTGGTGTTTAAATGATAGGTTGTTACAACATGAAAATGTAGTTCTTAAAGCTAAAAAGACAATACAAAATTACTTTCAGAATAATCTTAATAAAAGAACTAATATTGAAACAGTTTGGGATGCAAGTAAGGCAGTAATGCGCGGCTTCTTTATTCAGGAAAATATTCAAAGAGTAAGGAGGAAGAGAGAAAGTATACAAAAGATAAACGAACAATTAAACTTAAAGGAAAAGAAATTAAATTACAATCCTTCAGATTATTAAAAGAAATAACTATGTTACAGAAACAATTGGAATTACAAATGAATGGGGAAGTTAATAATAAGTTATTGTATATAAAGCAGAAAAATTTTGAATGGGCAAATAAAGCAGGAAAATGGTTAGCGTATAGAATTCAGAGGAAAAAAGAAAAATCTTTAGTTACGAAAATTAGAAAAGGAAGTAAAACATATACTAATTTGGAGAAAATTAAAAGTATTTTCAAATTTTTATTCAGAAATCTATAAAGATACAAGTTTGAATGCAAAGCAAATTTATGATTATTTATCTAAATATCTGCAGATGAAAGTCTTAGAGGAACATCGGAATATATAAATGGTCCAAATACAATTGTTGAAATAAAGGAAGCAATAAGAAATAGTAAAAAGGGGAAAGCATCAGGCCCAGATGGTTTTTCGGCATCCTATTATAAAATATTCCAGGATCAATTAATTTTGCCTCTTCATGAAATGATGAATAAAATATTGAAAGGTAACCTTCCAAAATCTTGGGAACAAGTGGATATAGTTTTGATACATAAAGAAGATAGCGATCCACTGGATGTAAGAAACTATAGACCAATATCGTTACTAAATTTGGATTATAAAATTTTTACAGTTATTCTTGCAGATAGATTGAAAAAGGTATTAAAAGACATAATACAAGGTGACCAACGTGGCTTTATACCTGGGAGATATTTAAAAGATAATATAAGGAATGTAATTAATTTAACTGAGTATCTTGATAGAAATCTTGGAAAAAAGTTAGCTTTAATCTTCTTAGATATTCAGAAAGCTTTTGATTCAGTGAAATGGGAATTTATGTTGGATATTTTAGAAAAGGTAGATACAGGAGAGAAATTTTTATGATGGATTAAAGCAATATATACTAGACAATCAGCTTGTCTGATCATAAATGGTGGGAAATCTAGAACAATTAATATTCAAAGAGGAACAAGACAGGGATGCCTTCTTTCTCCTTTACTATTCCTACTACTGATTGAAATATTGATTTCAAATATAAGAGAAAATAAAGAAATTAAAGGGGTGAAGCTGCAAGGTAGAGAACATACAGTGTGGGTGTTCGCAGATGATCTGGCGATTTCATTAGAAGATCCAATAGAGGGAATTAAAGAATTGAAAAAGAAATTCGTTGAATTTGGGAAAATTTCTGGTTTAAGAGTAAATGAGGAGAAGACAAATATATTAACTAAAAATATGATTCAGGAAGATGAATTAGTATTAACCCAGATATCAGGACATAATATATCAAGGAAAGTTAAATATTTGGGAATATAATTAATGAAAAAAAATTCCGATTTGTACAAAAACAATTATGAGAAACTGTGGAGAGAAAGTATAAGAGACTTTAAGAACTGGAGTAATCTGAAACTGACGCTTTTGGGCAGAATATCAGTAATTAGAATGAGCGTACTTCCAAAGATGCTTTATTTATTTCAGACAATACCTGTAATTTATGGAGATACAATTTTTAAAAATGGCATAAAGATATTTCTAATTTTATCTGGGAAGGAAAGAAACTGAGAGTTAAATTAAAAATACTACAGGATGATCGGGAAAGGGGTGGAATGGGATTGCCTAATTCTAAACTATATTTTCATGCTGTTTGTCTAAGTTGGATCAAAGAATGGATAACATTAGAAAACAAGCAGCTATTGGACCTGGAAGGAGTTGGCATATGGTCGGGCTGGCACTTCTATCTACGGTATAGTAAAAATAAAGCAAATAGAGAATTCTACAATCATTTTGTAAGAAGAGCATTAATACATGTATGGTATAAATACAGATTAAGATGCTGCCCTAAAGCACCATTATGGATATCTCCTTAAGAGGCATATTACAAAAAAGAGAATATTCTTTTAGATAAATGGATTAGATATAAAGATTTGGTAGAATTCCATAAGGACAAGATTAAAATAAGGACACAAGAAGAACTTAAAAAATTAGGGATAAATTGTCATTGGCCATTATATAGACAGATTAGGGAAAAATTGAAACTGGACCTAAAATTGAATGGTTTATCAGAAGAAGAAGGACCGCTGAATACAGTATTATTTTCAGAAAATACTAAAGTTATTTCTAAATCATATAAGATATTATTATTATGGGAATCAGAGGATGAATTCGTTAAGGACTCTATGATTAAATGGTCTCAAAATATTGGCCACCCAATAAGTTTAGAGCAATGGACAAAATTTTGGACTAAAAGGATGAAATATATTATTATATTATATATTATATTATATATAATGTGTGTGTGTGTGTGTGTGTAAATATATTATATAAATAATATATATATTATATATTATATAATAATATATATATTATATGTTATATTATATATTATATTATATTATTATTATAAGATATTAAAGAAAACTTATACAAAATGCAATATAGGTGGTACCTAACCCCAGATAAGTTATGTACAATGTATAAGAAACATAATCATAAATGTTGGAAATGCAATTCTCAGGTAGGTACATTTTTCCACTTATGGTGGTCTTGTAAAAAAGTGAGTAAGTTCTGGAAGATAATTCATATACAAATTGAAAAAATGTTGGCTTTACATTTTGCAATGTCACCTGAGTTAGACTTATTGTCTATCATGGACGATGACTTGGAAAGAAAAATTGGTAAAGTATTATTTTATTTTGCAGCAGCAGCCAGAATAATCCTAGTGCAAAAGTGGAAGCAAAGTATTCTTCCAACTATAGATGATTGGATTCAGAAAATATTAGATATTATTTATACGGATTGACTTACACTTCTTTTGAGAGGGGAGAAATACGGTAAATTTATTAAGGATTGGGATATAATAATTACATATTTTAAGAACATGTGGGGAAATCTGAAAGAGGTTAATTTAGAATTTTGAGAACATTATACTTTAAGGAGAAAGTGTTAGCACTATGAAAACGTCAAATTGCTAGTATCTACAGTTTATAGATTGAATAAATCAGATTAGATAATACATGTTACTGTAGAAATTATAATTATGCTGGAAACAGGAGGAAGCTTAAGAATGTATGTGAATGATGATATAGTAGATATTATAGGTAGTATAAGTTTATGTGTATGTATGTGTGTATATGGGTGTTTATATATAGGTGTGTGTGTGTTTCTGTGTGGATAGGTAGATATATATTTTCTGTACCTTAACCGTGTACATTTGAATTTATATTCCTGTCTTTCTGTTTTCTCTTTTTCCTTCTTTCCATATTTCTAATTTTTTCCCCTTCTTCTAACTTTTTCTTCTCTTTATTGCTTTTTATGCTTTTTATTTTTCTTTATTTCTTTTTCTTTTTCCCTCTCCCTTAGTTGTATGAAATTATTTTTAAATGTTAAGATGAATACTGGAGGATTTGGATGTTTGTATGTAAATTTTAACTTTCATTCTCAATAAAAAATAAAAGTAAAAAAAAAAGAAAAGAAAAGAAGTGGAATCCCCTTCCTTTCCTACTGGAGCAGCAGTGGAGAATGTGTGCTGTGCAGGAGGGGGGCAAACGAGAAGAAAATAGCCTTGCACTCAATGATCTGGTGTTTAATGAAGTAATCAAGTAAAAGAAAGACAAGGTAACTGCAGGTGAAGAATAACTGACTTTGAGTTCTGTGAAAAGAAGGAGTTTTGCAGCAAAGAAATGAGAGATCAAAACAATGAGGTTCACTCCTATTTTGAGATTCACCACCATTTGGGACCCTCATCTGTATACAGTCCAAGGTTGGGTAGCTGGTGCCATCCAGATGTTTTTGGACTGCAGCACCTGGCTAGAGATGGAGTTGTAGGCTAAAAATATCTAGAAAGCCACAGCTGCAACACCTAAACTAGCTCGAGCACTCTGCCTACAAAACTAGCCAGCCAAATACTTTTGGAAACCTATAAGCAATGCACATGGGAAAAAGAATTTTCTTCCTTTTTCTACTCAGAATATTGTACGCATTATAGAGACAAGGGGTATTTGCATGTTCCATGGCTTTGGGCAACTTTTTAGAAAGCTTGTAGCTGATGTTCTGGGTGTTTTTTAATCATTCATTGTTAAAATTGTACTCAAACCTCTGTCAGTTGATGATGTGAACAATGGGGTGTTTGATGTTAAAATGGTGTTTGTATGATACTGTTTTAAACATTATATAGTGTTCTTGCTTTTGACAGCTACCCTGAGCTCATTTTGGAAACAAGGTGACAGTGAGGAGGGGAGAGACAGTGCATATATATATAAATATAAATATATATAAAGTTATATGTGATTGTTATGAGCCTTGTTTGTACATACGATGGAGAAAGAATGTGGTTCATGCTCATTCTTGAGGCTTTGCTGTCAAGGTCCCATTCTTTTTAAAGTGGGCAAACGTTTTATATGTGCTGAAAGGAACAACAGTTGTGTCGGTCAAGAAGAAAATTCCAAAATCCATCATTAGGGTAATATCCAGAATCATATTTAGGCAATATCACTATTGGGCCATCTAAAAGTCAGAAAATAATGTGCAAGTTTTGTAGTTCTCCTTAACTCTTCAACAGTTAGGATGGATGGATGGATGGATGGATGGATGGATGGATGGATGGATGGATGGATTTATTTATTTAATAAAAGGGGAAAATGAGAAGGTACGGAAGGAAAAAGTTCCTGTTGGAATTTATATTTATTTACAGCGTCTTAACAAACAGAAAATATGGAACAAGGCTGTAGAAGTTTACATCGGGCTTTGTCTGATGGTGAAATGATTACACATACAATCTTCCTGATCACACAGTACAGACATATATTACATATTACATGTGAATTGATCTATTATTTGACCTATTTCCCACCTTTCTTCCAAAGCTCCAACTCCAAGGAGCTCAGGAGTAACAATAAATACAGAGTGATCAAAAATATAATATGGATTAAAAATGGAAACATACGTTTGGTATTACAATACAATTAAATAAATCTTAGTAAAACAAAGTAAAGTGGAAATAATGTAACATATGGATTACTACCCATTAAAAGCCATATCCTCAGTAACCATCTAATTCTCAAAAGCTTGTTTGAATAAAAAGATCTTTACCTCCTAGAGAGACAAGTGGGGGGCCTAGTAGAGATGTAATTCTTTACTTATTTTCTTCTCATAGGAAGAAGCAAGTAATTCTATCAATATTTTTTCCTCTTCAAGAAACTCTTCAAAAACCATGCAGTTTTCAAAGACCATGCACAATCTGGGACTTATTCAGCAAAAAATCTGCATCTGGTTGATCTGCAGAGAAAACATAATTTTCTGCACAGAAAAATTATGTTTTGTCAGCAAATATTATCTTCTGTGCCAAAACAAACAAAACAAAACCACTTCCTAACAAAAGAAAATCCAGAAACTCAAAATAAGAGCCAATCTGTAGAGATTCTTCTCAGTCCAGGATTCCTCTCATGAGGGTTTTTGACCTTTTAATGAATATTTTGAAAAATTCTTCCATTCCTACAGCCTAGTATCCCGGTAGCCTGTGGACTGGCCCACTTACTTCAGGTATCTGCTGAGACTGTCCACTATTTCTTGTTTTTCAGTCATGGCAAACTTACTGGATAAAACAGACGATCGACTTCTCATCTATATTTCTAACATACAGTTTCCATTTATCAAACTAAGTTAGATTTTCACCGTTGGTAGCTTCAGGCACCGAAGGGGTCTGTGTATTTGGCCTTCCCTACTCCCAAGGGTTATGCAAGTAAGTTTGAGCAGCTGTGCTCTCCGGCTGGCGCACCTGCATGCAAATACTGTAGTGTCAGCAATGGAACTCCAAAAAGGAGCCCACTTGCCAAAAATAAATGCAGCTTGACATCAGCCATCAGTAAGAGGAAGGAAATGAGGGATAGAAAGGAAAGCGATAAGAAACAAAAGGGCTTTACAGAACAGAGCATCGAGCTTTTCATTTGTAAATCTCATTTATGCTGTTCTAAATGCTCCATATTCAAAATCAAGATCTGACCCAATCCAAGAAGACACACATTTTTATTCTGATCTGCCTTTGAAGTCACACAGCAAATTCAGTTAACACATGACTAAAAATAAGCAACAATCTAGCTAATTAATTTGGCACAAGCTTAGTTTCTGATAATAATCAAAGCTATATTAATAGGGAGTGTATGATCTCTGTTACACAGGACCAATAAAAGTAACTATCTTCTTTCTTCTTAATTACATACTGTTTGAAGTCAGTGAATTTGGCTTCTCTTCTTATGTTTTAAAAGTGTGTGTGTATATCTATATGTGTGTATCTGTGTGTGTATGCATGCAGAGTAATACTTGCAAATCATATCCAATTTAGTACTTGGTTAAATTTATGTGCTGAAGCTGCTTAAATGTAATGAAACATAAGAGTGAAACTAATGACATTTGACTTAAGGAAATGAGAGCTTTAGTAACTCATGAGGTCTAAAGTAAATACTTAAATCGGTAATGCTACACAATTCTCATGCTGCCTCCTCACATTTCCGTGTGTATTTTCTATCTGTGGGATCAAGCGTGTTACAGACGGAGGCCTGGTAAGCGTTGCCTCAGCCCTCACTCCTAGTTGCGTACATCTGTGGTCAATTTTCCACACTTTCTTCCATAAAAGGTAAACGAGGCACTGTACTTTGCAACAGGATAATCTAAACAATATGAACAATGTTACTGTTAAAGGCCATCTGGCTCATCCAGCACAGCTCTGGATTTTTAACTCCTTGAGGTAAAATAAGAAAATTAGGCCGCTGGCTTTCAGCTACCTGAAATCTATTTTAATGCTGAAGAGTTCACAGCACACCAGAGACTTTCTGTATTCCTCTTCTGTTTAGCTACTGCTGGTATCTTCAGCTGACTGTTATCAGAAGGAATGGAAAATATTATCACGGGTTATTTGCTGAAAATGGCCTCTGGGCTCTTTTATAGCAAATGCCTATTGCTGTGATTTCCTCCAGTTGGGATCACTACTTTTTTTAAAAAAAAAATAAAAAGTAGTTCAGATTCTTCTTCCTTCTGTTCCCAGAAGCAGTGAAATGTGCACAAATGTATGCACTGTTACACACTTTTGCACATAAACACACTGGGGCAAGTTCACTCATTTCCCCTTGTGACAACTCTTCAACTGCTCCTCATCCCCCCACAACAAGCTCCAAGCTGCTCTGTTTCATTCCTCCATCTCTGAGAGGGTGACCTCTGGGAACAAAGAGCAGGTAGGCCTACTGCACAAACACAAGATGCCAAAAGTTATTTTGGATTCAAGCATACAGCGATAATTTTCAAAACAAGGATGCTCAAGTGAGACACATGAGTAAGCCTTCTTACCCTTATCCAGATTAGGAGGATCTGGATTCAAAAGCAGAGGGCTTCTCAGATCACTTGATGGAACGAGAACTGAGGGAGTGAAGTGTATTGATGTCGTCTTGCTGCATAGCTTTGCTTCCAGTGGATGACTAGTTTGAAACAACTTTTAGAATTTAATGAATAGATGTACAATGGTAGAAAGTTAGCATTTTAGTATCAGGACAACCTGAAGGCAGGCCATCACAGACCACTGCAAAGGAAGCAAGGTAACTACCATGGGATGATAAAGACGTAATTGTAAATTGAGAATGATTCTAGGAAGAGGCTCAGTGACACATGGCAAACAATATTTCTTTCCCTTCCGAGGCAAACCAGACCTTGTGATTTTGTCCAAACACACTAGGTTTGATCCACTATCAGCAATGGAGGATAGTAGCTTCTATGTCAGTGGAGTGGTGCATACATTTTAGACAGTCATTAAAAGACAGTTATTAAAGGTTCTGAACAGGATAATCCTGTTTAACTTCAGGCAAAAATGCAGATCAAATTCACCATCCCACTAACATGGAAGGCCAGCTGCCACTGTCCACAGTTGTCTTTTGACAGTTTGCATGAAATAGCAAGTTAGATTTGCCTTCAAAGGAAAATGGAAATTGTCAGGCACAAGGTGAGGAGGGAGTCGCGGGCTCCTTTTTCAGTGTCAAACTACAGCTGGGTGTTACATATGAGGCAGCTCAGATATTGTTTCAGAAAATATAACAACAGTTCCTATTTGAAAACACAACTCAGGGATATGTGCAATCTGTAAAGAATGTTGTGCCTGTGGTTCGGCGGATTCAAGTCGTTTCCAACCAGCAATGGAGGATGGTAGCTTCTATGTCAGTGGAGTGGTGAATACATTTTAGTTCAGACTTAAAGACAATCATTAAAAGACAGTCATTAAAGGTTCTGGACAGGATAATCCTGTTTAACTTCAGCGGATTCAAGTCGTTTCCAACTTCAGCGGATTCAAGTCGTTTCCAACTTATGGCAACTCCAAGGTGAATCTATCATGGCATTTTCCTAGCAAGATTTGTTTCAGATGAGGATTGCCATTGCCTTCCTCTGGGGCTGAGAGAATGTGACTTGCCCAACGTTAGCCTTAAGTATATGCTTCAGGTTAATATTGTGAAAAAAGGATTAAAGTTATCTTGAGATGCAGCTGTACAAATTCTGGCTGCCTAGCTTAACAAAACAGAGGTATTTGGCTCCAAAGACGCCCCCACAACACACCCTACACCCCATTTTATTTGCTTTGTTAAAAAAAATTATGAAGCACACTTTGACAGTTTTATAACTTTTCTTCTGCATTCTTCCCAAAAGTGATTTTGCTTTAGAGAAAATTAAAATGGAACTGACTCATTCTCTCCGAAAGTAAACACCACCACAAAAGCAGATTTTCATATTTACTAGACTTCTGGCTTTAGTCCCCTATTGTCATAGTAGACAGAAACCCCTGCCACATCTGATTTCTAGGTGGAGAGCACATGCTGCTAAGTCCTTGTTCAGCTCCACAACATTTTTTTCACCTACTTCCTGAATGCTGTCATTCTAACTCCTCTCCTTTGCCCTCACATTAAAAGGTTATCATAACTCGATTCTGTTTACATTGAACCCATTCTGTTAAATTAATTGTAATAGATACAACTGGAAACATGTAGAATTCTTCCATCTCTCCCTGCGTCTGTCCAGTTTCTCTTTCAACATCATTTCCCTTTCAGAATATGTTTGGCAATCATAAACGGGAAACACAGATATGATTAGGAACAAGAAAAAAATAAAAGTAGTGTACTAAGAAGAAAGATTATATAAAATGGAAAAAAAATAGAGTATAATGGGATCTATGGTGTAAATAGAGAGCCAGCATAGTGTACTGACTTGAATGTTTGACCAGTACTCTGGGACATCAGGATTCAAATGCCCTCTTGCCCATGGAAACCTCCTCTCTTCAGCAATGACAAACTTGCTCTGGACAAATACTGCCAAGAAAACCCCATGATATGTTCACTTTAGCATTGCTGTAAAGTGGTAACAAATAACAACAACATGGTGTAAATAATATTGTACAACACACCACAACACCGTTTAAAAAAAAAAGATAGAAGGTAGTGATGAGCAGAACATCTGGGACATGACAAAGATCAGCTTTTTAAAATATACTGCCATTTCATATTACCATAAAGTTAGATTCCGACTAGTTGCACTTGAGCTCCACTGAAATCAGCCTGAGAGCTACAACTTTAGGTCCCATTGATTTCCATGAGAATAATGAACAAAACCATAGAGCACTTACCTGCACACAGACCCAGAACCAGAATGTACATGAACTGCCAAGTGTAATAAACACTGAGTCTTACTCTATTGTTGAAGGATGAAGAAGGGTGAGATATATAACCTAAAGAACACTGCTTGTTAGTATTAACAGCCATTCCCTTTTTCGAGAGAACTTCATCCTTCGTCACAACACTTGTATGCGGTCTCTGAAGGAGCCTGGCCCAAGGAAACCTATGTGAACGATGCATAGGGGCCTTTATACCTCACCTATGTTTGATAACAACTATTATTCTAAGTGGCACACAGAAATTTCAACCTTACTAGGCAGGAATGACTAACAACTGGGGTCAGTGCTACTAATACTGATGAAGTGGCACTGTGGGATTTGTGTGTGTGTGTGTGTATTGGAGTAGTGTGTTCTCTGGATATGTCGTGAATGCAATTAGTCCCTTTGAGTATAGGTGTGCTGTTGGTATGCTATTTTCTGCAGTATGCCTTTCCTCTTCATCCCAGGAAGAATACAAATAAAACTGACTGGACACTTTAAATGTATAGTGTCAATCTCTCCTCCCTGAAATATTGGTCTAGTGCCCAAAATATTTTTTCCTATAAGCCTGATGCTCTGTGATCTTACAATTGCTCATACTATATTTCAAAATGTTCGTCTTTTGAATTTTACACTAAATTTGGAGTGGACAACTTCTTCAGGCGTGAGGCCCAAATTCCCTCTGAACCACCAGAGCCATGGTGACAACCAAAAAGTAACCTTCCCTCATCTCTTTGTTAATTATATTTCCATCCAGTCATCCTCCAATACCTCAAGGTAATAGACACAGCTCTCCTCCTCACCAGTTTTTCCTCTCAAGAACCCTGAGAGATGGGCTCTTGTGGTCATTCATTGAGTTTCAGTAGGGCTGGAACCTATCTCCCACAAATCCCACTTGAACTTTCTAACCATTACATACAATGGCCCTGTAAAGAAGCTACATTTTCAAGGGCAATAACTTTTGTAGAAATCTCACAGGAGTGTTATCATTCGTGTACGTGGGAGGATGCCCACAGGCCTTGTTTACAAGGGGGACAACACTCCCTCCAGGGAAGAGTTTGGTAGCACTACTAGTCTCCAAGTTGGGGCCCAAATACCCTAAAAGCACCAGATCCTATCTGACCTTAAAAGCTAAGTAAGGTCAGCCCTGGTTAGTAACTGGATAGGAGACCACCAACAAATACCAGCGGCTGCAGGCTGTATTTCAGAGGAAGGAACTGGCAAAAACACTCTTGGTATTCCTTGCCTAAGAAAACCCTACAAAATTCATGGGATCACCATAAATTGACAGACAACCTCAAGGCACATACACTAGCCTCACAAAGAAGGTATCATGCTATGCAGTGAAAGGGAGGTTAATTTTCATTGCTGTGGCAAATTTGGCAGGAGGAATCCAAGGAAGCTTGGAGATGTGTGGAAAATTAGATGGTGGGCTTCATGTAGCCTATACACCATTTGCTATTCAACCCTGAATTAATTATTACACTGAACAAGACAGGTTGAAACTTTTTTGTTAATAATCCATTCAGCCACCAGACAGTTTGTTAATCCCATTCTTTTGTGAAGTGTTTTTTTTTAAGTGCAGATTTTTGGCAAAGGAGAGAGAATGAAACTCCTAAAAAAAAAATTAAACATTTTAATTCTTTTCTTGGTGATATGTTGTATTAATATTAAGCATAGAATTATTCCTCCTCACTTTTTCAAAGCATATGCTAATCTGCATTTTCACACACTTATTATCGGATAGAATAAAGAAGAAGAAAAGGACCCCTAATTAGAGACTGAGTGGTAAAGATTATTGCAGAGAAAGTGTTGCAGCTGACTGGCTACCTCCAAATTTTGGCATCCATTATTCAAGCTGAATGCATATTATGAAACCTTGAAGTGTTCTACTGACTCATCTTCTTTAATTTTAGTTTCCGGAAAAAGGATCCATTAGGTTTTGGCACAATTCAGGGTACACAACACTACACCAAAAGGGTGATACTTCAATTTGATTTTGCTGTTTTTTCAGTGCCCCAACATTAACCAGAAGTGTATTTGTGGGCACAGAAATCTGCAGTGCAATCCTGTGCATGTCTACTTGGAAATAACTCCCTTTGAATCCAATGCTATTTACTCTGGCTAAGTGAATGCCACACTGCAGGCTAAACTATGTGTTCTAAGCTACTTCTAAACAACTCCCATTACGTTATCCATTATACCCTATGTGAAGACAAACACTGGTCTCCATCTGGCATTTATCTTTCATGTAGGGATCATGTTCACATGGAGGAGAACAGTAATCCTACTGATCTTTTTATCCTTAATAACTGTGGATTAGGAGTTCATGTCTGAAGAGGGGATCCTATTCTACCTATGTAGGTTATGCTAATGATATGGAATGATACAGATAAATCAGCCTGGACAAAACACAGCCCTGGGCTACATGCAGTCCACAGGCTCATTTTGAGGCCACTGACTCCACCAGATTCCAGAGACAAGCCATTTTCTGGCCCCAAATGAGTTTGTGCATCACCTTTTCTGGAAACCTCCAGGAATGGAAATTCACCTTTCAAATAGTAAACAATGCAGGCAGACCCTGCAATCTATCAAAACTCAATCAACTTTTTAAAAATAGAACTGGACTTCCGGCCACTTCTTCCCACCATTTTTGGATGTCCATGTGGCCTCCAGACACAGAAAACTGGCCACTGGTCCCGCTGCAGCTGCTTACCCCTGCTATACATTCTCCTCTTTTCAGACATTCCCCATCCAATGTGTGCACAGCAAAGAAAGAAGATGTAGGTTAAAATTGCTGGTAACCCACCAGTCGCAGTTCTCTTCCTATCCTGCCTGCATTTATGATATTTAAAAGCACTGTTCTATGATATCTGATGTAGGGCACCAGCAGGAATTTTTACCCCAATGTGGCAGAGATGAATATTATATTTATGTACATTGGCTATAACTATTTCTTGCCTTCCTGGACATGTGCTTCAGACCACCTACCAATGACACTACCTTTGAGTAGCACCAGCATAGAGGGCTTATGTCTCATTATGTCTTTGAAATGTTTCTTTCTGTGAACAATCAGAAAATATCCACAAACACTGCAGTATAACTGTGTGTACAGACTGCAAAATCTTATCAGCTATATTCCATTTTTGAAAATATTAGCCAATCAGGTCCAACTTCTGCATCTCGAATAGAACTCTGAAACAAATGGAGCAAATACTAATTCAGCAGTTACCACTGCTCAAATCTCCCTTACCAAAAATATTAAATGATGTGTGAATCCTAGGAAAGGTTCCACTGTGATGCTACAACCTGTAAAAATGTTATGTTAGGATTCAAAAACCACATAAATTTCCAAGGGACACATATTTTTGCTGGATCTTCTTCCACGGAGTAACAAAAACAAAGACTACATTGGAATCAGTCCCTATAAACATGGCAGGTGTATACCTATTCACATTCAAGTGTGTTTTATATTAACCTTCTGAAGTGCTGTTGAGACTTTAACTGCAGATGTGTCCTTAAAAAAAAGAAGCTGTCCTACAAAAAAGAAAGAAAGAAAGAAAAAAACAATCAACCCCTCCCTGTAGTAAATGTTCAGTTGTTTACAGTATGTCCGGTATAATGAAGCCACAGGAAATAGCTTAACTATTCAGAACTAGCTGCAAGGAAGAATTTAGAAAACAGGACTACAAGTTTTAATAATAGAGTCCAAGACATTTAAATTGCTTTAATAATGTTTAATAAAGGTAGCACCCACTAGGATGAAAGGTTACACACATAACTATCACATATTCACTTGGGCATATTTTTCCAAACATGTAGGAAAGACACTTGTCAAACCCACCAGATTATGCAAATCTGGTGACCACACACTTCAATAGTGTACATAATTTTTGCCATGCTATTTCAGATGCTAGAAAAGGGGCAAATCTTGAAACAGTGGAGGGAAAGCAATCAAAATAATCAGATAATGGAAAATGAAGGGGACAACATCAATGATGACTTTTATGGGTTAGAAAAAAGGGCAACTAATACATGGTGTGATAAGTGATTTTTAAAATTATGCATAGTGAGGAAAACATAAATCCAGGGAAGACATCTTTCTTCCTGAGAATACTCAAACTCAGTACTGTATCATTCAACGTAGATGATTCTTAGAAAATTGATAGAATAAACTCCTTCACCCAGTGGATGATTTGTTTACGATATCTGCCATCACAAGACAGATGACAATTAGCTGACATGGTTTTAAAAGAACACCAAATTCACGGAAGACTAGCATAACACATTAAGAAAAGTTACAGGCTTCCTGAACTTACCTGGCAAGTTAGGGACTGGAGCACGGTCAGAAAACGGAATGGGTTGAAAAGCGGAACCCAGGTACTGTGCTGTAGGGAGCATGAAGATCTTATGGAGGTTCATTTGAGACTGATCACATGCATGCTGCTTGCAAAGCCTCCCAGCCAACTTAGCAGCTTTTCCCCCTCTCAGCTTGCTTTGCAAGCAGCACACATGCCCAAGCAATTCCAAGCAAGCCTCCATAGGCAAGAAGAACTGATGAAAGAGCAGAGCCCCCATCTAAATAATGGAAACTGTCCTTAATTTGGAAGCATCAAAAGAGCAAGTCATCAGATAACGGGGAGTCAAAAGGTGGGGTCTTCCTGTATACGTAATGTCTAGATTTAGGGGTAATATGCTCCTGGAGTATATTGCTGATACATGCTGATGCATGGAGAGAGTAACTGCCTTCATGTTCTACTTCCAAGCTTCCCAGCAATCTCTGACTGGAATACTGGCACAGAAAAGATTTTGATCTGATCTGATAGATCTGATCTGGCAATATTATATTGCCATCCTTTCTTTTTCAAAGGCAAAAGAGATTGCTGGTTGGCACCATCCTGTATAATCCTTCTCAGTATACTGGCTGGCAATCCAAATCACCAGTGCTGCGGAGGAGTAAAAACTTTTGTCAAACAGGTCCAGGCAGTGGCAGAATAAGATTTCTGGGTAGCCTTGGGCTAGCATGCCTCTACATCAGTGGTTCCCAAGCTTTTTTCACTTGCATACCTCTTGGCAGTCTATTTCCATAAACTGTGCCCTTGCTATTAGCAACATGTTTGTAATTAATATACTTGCTGCTATTTCAAATTTATATATTGTAACGGTAAATAAATATTCCAATAATGGGATTAAAAAGCAATAGAATAATAAGGTGAATATAGTGTGTATATTTAATTCAAAAGTCAAATGATACAATACACTCAAGAAAACACATCACAGATTACATTTTAAAAACCCATTAATTAATTAATTAATACTGTTTACTGTTTTATATTAAATTGTTAAGACGTGTCCTGAGAAATTCTTGGTGAAGTGGTCACTATCCATATTACGTGTCTACTTTTTTTTACTGTGCCAATTTTCAGCCACTGATCCATATCTGCTAATACATGAATGGAAAAATTGATTTAAAACTGAGAATGATGACAAAAGAAAGAGACACAGAGAAGATCTTGAAAAGCCCACTCAATGAGCACTCCTCACTGACTGAGGAGCCTGCTGCTAACAGTTCAGCTCTCCATTTTCTTAATTGATTGTCGTGAAAAACAGACACCATGGTAGCTCCTATTTACTGATCCTCCTGCATCTCCCTAGCCTGAGCTGCTCCATCTTGGATCGCTTGAAAGAGGCCGACCGGCTATGCTCCCCCCTTCCCCATTCCAGATAAGAGCACTGGACTGAGACCAGTGAAGCATGAAAGATTCAACCACCTATAGCTTAACATTTCCACCACATGTCCCTCCCCTCAACTTTCTCCCCCTACTACCTGCTTCCTCTCAGGGAAGTTCGACTGGGAGGAAAAGACGTCATTAACCAGCCCCATCCATGCTATGCTTAAAGAAAACACTGATATCCAAAGATAAGAAATATCAGAGACAGACGAAGCCCTTGGCCTTATCTCCCCGATCTGGTGACCTTGTCCTTCCAGAGATGACCACCATCATTGCAACCAGTATTCATTCCTCCATACTTTTCTCTCTCTCACTCGCTTGCTCACATACACATACACACACCAGTATCATCTCGGCCCTAAACTACATTAAGACAGATGGTGCAGGTTTCCTCCCTCCCGAACCAAGGAAGGGGAGGGGGGAAGCTGAGAATATGGAATGGCTTGCCTTGCATCCCTGGGATTCTGTTGCAAGAAACCAACTGGCCCACACAACTCTCCGTTTGCCTCCCCGTTACTTGGCCTGTGCCTAGATTTGGGAACCACTTGCATTTTGTCCTCTCAGAGCTCCCAACACCACCTTTCCACTCTGGCTCCTCTCAGATTAAGTGGCCGCCACCCTCAAACCCCCACTGAAACTTTCCCCCATTAGGCTGGCAGTGAGAAGCAGCACAGCCCACCCAAGTCCCACCTCTCAAAGTGGGCTGGACTAAGCTCTGAAGAGGCAAGCAACTCCTCCTTAGATGCACACTCTTCTGTCCCTGTGTGAGAGAGAAATATGGGAGCCTTTCCCCACCACTATTCAGTTTTTTTGGCATGACCTTAAATGTTCTGATGTGTATCCCAGGGGATATGGGTACCCCAGGTTGGGAACCACTGGGTACCAACATTGGTTTCATTCTGGTGACAAGTTAAAACATGACTTTTCATTAAACTTTTGAGGCATAATTAATTTCTTCTACAGAAAGTACACACTGAGTTGTTGTTGTGTGCCTTCAAATAATTTCCAACTTGTGGTGACCCAAAATTGAAGCCATCACCGGTTTTTCTGGGAGTTGAGTGTGTGTCATGCCCAAGGTCACCCAGTGGCTGAGTGGGGAAACAAACCCAGGTCTCCAGGGTAGTAGCCTAATTCTCTCTTCTTTTTTTTTTTACAAGCAGAAAGGTAATTTACTTATTACGCTTACAACAATTAATTTTATTAAAATACTATTTACTGAAATTGTATAAGACAGTTGAAGTCATTGTTGAAGAAATATAGGTGTTGCCTTCCAAAAGGATTTAATAATCTCCCTCTTCTCCTTGAGAAATCTTGTAAAGGAAAGGAGTCCAAGGCTTCCTCCCAGAGCTTAGCTGTAGAGGAGGAGACAAAATTGAAAATTCCTATTTCTCTCTGGTCAGTAGTAGCCTAATTCTCAAACCACTACAACATACTGGCTCTCAACGTACATATACATGGTTTTAAATTGTTTTAACTTTTTAATCTGTTCTAACTTGTTAAATTGTTCAATGTGTTATTAGTTTTAGTTTGTTTAAACATTTTTATTGTTTTAAATTCTGAACTATGTTAAATTGTTTAAATCCACTTTATTTGCTTATCATCCTGAGATCCCATGAGGTACGGTGGGATATAAATATTTTAATTAATTCATTTAAAAAATAGTCATCCAGGTTTTTTCACCTAATTAACAGTTATCTAATTAACACTCCACCATCCAATACATCAGTGCAAGGGACTCTCTGACAGACTCTAGGGACTTCACACCAATCCTAATATTTCTCCTAACTTCAAAGAACCCCCTATCACCTCCAGCCATGGCATGTCAAAATATAGCTGTCCTGAGGACCACTCAATGCTGCTGCAACAAGGCAGGAGCCACAACACTGTTGCTCTTGCCCACATTTGGCTCACTTTAAACCCATCTGCAACAGCCATCAGAACTGTGGCACAGTGGTGGGACCCCACGTGGTGCTGTAGTAAAATCTCATACGTAGATGATCAGAATTACACACTGCCAAATGCATGTGACTTTCTCATTCATACATTCCCCAGTCAATGCAGCCCTCTTCAGATATGCCTGCAATGGTAGAGCATCTACTTCCTCTGATGCAACCCCATATAGGATCAGTATTAAGATAAATGACAGCCTTGTGGGCTACGCTATGGGAAACGGGCCAAATGCTGCTTTACACAAATCTGATGGGAGATAAACATGTGCGTCTTGTTAGGCTAACCAAGTTGCTCCTTGTCACCCAAGAGGAACACAAGGAGGAGCGGAACAAAAAAGCGGACAGGATCCACACAACTGGCTCCAGTTGCGTATACAAAAAATAAGTAAATATGCTAAATGTATCAAAAGCTGATGGCATATGAAGAAAGTAGTAGTTATGATGAACCTGACGGGAGGGGGCCTTGACAACAGAGCCTCCTTGGCAACCGAGAGCGTTTAAGCCGATTGGCTGGTGAAATGGAACCTTGGATCGCCCAGGGGAGGGGCCGGTGGAAAGAGGAAAATGACGGATTTTGACTGTCTGGAGTGTGTTTGAAGAGGAGTGTGATTTGTGGTGTGTTTGGGGAAGGTTGGAGACTTGAAGAGCTCTGTGGGAGAGAGAACCGAGAAATTGGGTGTACGAGAGATAGTGAATGAATTGAAAGAGAGAAAGAGAGAGAGAGAGACAGAGAGACAGAGAGAGAGAGAGAGAGAGAGAGAGAGAGAAGACTGGTGTGCTGTTTACAAACATTTAGATACAAGACACATTTAAAGCAACAGTGTTATAATAAATGTTTGAAATTCTGTGTTCCTTAAAACAGTGTCACAGAGTCTTATTTTGAATCCTGGAATATACACGCTACCAATAATATTATCTTGACCTTAGTGCCAACAGTACCACAATCTTGGAGAATATCAATCATTGCTGATCCTTACATCTGGGAGAAGGCCAGATTTAGGGAAGGCAGTAAAGGGGGAGAGTCCTGGAAGGAAGAAGCCAAGGGGGGACAAGAGTGAGGAAGGGACTGCATTCTCAGAGAGGGAGAACTGAGGCAGACCCGTTTGTCCTGGCCCTGGCTTAATTCGGAGATCTCTCTGGCTGTCCAGACCTGAACACAAAGGGGTGTCAGGCTGGACAGGTCTTGAGTGCGAGGCTTGGGTGCGCCTTTCGCACTTGGCATTGACGGGTGGCGGTTTTTCCCCCACGTTTTTACAGTAGTAACATAAGAAAAAATAAAGATTTAATCCCAAATCAGACATCATGTGGCAAAGGGTAAATTTACACATGTAACTGCCCACGTAAGGCAGGACAAAATGAAAATATCAAAACTAGATAAGTCAAACAGCAATCTACTATTTACCCTATTTGCTGGCATATAAGACTCCCTTTTTTTCCTGAAAAATACTGTTTGAAAATGGGGTGTGTCTTATATACTAGTTTATATACCAGCAAATAGTTTTTGCTAGCATATAAATGGGGTGCCTCTTATATGCTGGTGCATCTTATATGCCACCAAATACGATACTTTGAGCAAAGCAAGCAGCCTAACACCAAAGGTTCAACCCTGTTTCTTCCCTACTAATTCTATAACACTACATACAGATCCTTACCGAAATTCCACACTGCTCATTAACTACAAGTATACAGGCACAAAGTAATAAGAAAGGTGTATTTTGGCTGGCTCTAATTTTCATATATTGTGAAAACAACACTCAGTTATATCTATAGACTAGTTTTCTTGCTTTGAATTTGTTACTGAAGAAAGAAACAGAGAATTCGCTTTTTAGTAAACTGAAGTTTAGCCTGAACTCTAATGAACAAAGGTTGAGGCCTACTTGACAACTCCCTGTGTGTTAATGCTCAGATAATACGCACCTCTAATAAAACTCTTTAACTCCAAGAAGAACATTAATCTTTATTGTGTAGGATTAACGCCTTTGGCAAAACCAAAAGTTTATGTCTTTCTCTCCATCTACCGGGATTTCACACAAATCTTAATGCATCCAGAAGGAAGCCAACTAATTAAGATTAAGTTTCTATTAAGAATCAATTCCATCCAATAGATTTTGCATGTTGCATTTCAAGATATATTAAACTAAAAGCCAGCACAATTTTATTACTTGCATTTTCTTCATTAGTTCAAGAAAACAGTAAAATATTTTGAAGACATGTTCTCACATTTTCATCTCTCTATCACAACATACTAATAAATGCCAAGAAGTCAGATCTAAGAACTGCCAAATTCTTTGCAAATTTGCCAGTGTTACATATGATGGTACAATCATAATTAGTGTGTCTCTGTGGTGGAGGAAGACAGAAATACACCCTTTTAACCGAACAAAGATATTACAAGCTGCAACGATACAATAATCTTCCCCTCCATAAGAAATACAGAGCAAATTCATCTTTGTATGCAATTCGTCAGATCTGAACCCATTTTTAAAAATGTACCACCAATTCACTAATGAATAACAAAACAGGAGAAGTTGACAGTGGAATGATGAAAACATACGTGACAATGCAGTTTTGCCCTACGTTATTCAGGAAATCTAACATATTGCACTTCATATCCAAACCTACTCCAGTTGGGCTTGTTCATCACACAGTATTACATATGCACTGCTACAATGCATGTAATGAATGACAATTGTTGTAAATGCAGCAATGCTAAACTGCAAAAGTGTACTGGCTAAACATCTATAACCTATTAATGGCACAGTCTTAAGGATGTGCCAGCGGAGACTTTTTATTTGAAAGTAATTCTCCTAACAGAAGGGCTCTGTTTGATACGCTGCAGTTTAGGCTCTGTAAATTAGGTGCACACTTCCTTCTGAGGGGACCTTTGATATCACTGCAGAACCTGTTACACAGGGCAAACATTAAGGTCTTAGAATTAGACATTCCAGTACCATCATTCCTCTAGTCTAACTGTACATAACCTGCTAATCTGAGAAGCATACATTTTAATATGGAAATCACAAAACTACTACAGAATTGTCAAGGGAGTTCACAGTCTGATGTCAAGCGTTACAGCCTTGACCATGATACAAAAAAGAAGGGAAAACCTGTAAATAGTTTCATCCTAAAGAATATTAACAGAAAATTCCCTCTAAGTTTCAGTCAAGGCACTAAACTAATAGACTAAGTTTGTTTTAATTTTTACAAACTTTAACTAAGTTAAGCATTCTATAAAGCCCTACTTAGGAACTGCCATTTAAAACGCTGGCAATTCTTTATGCCATTTATTTACCATTTCAGTCCAGGTCAATCCAGAGCTTTGTATTCTGATATTTAAAAAGTTATAGACCTCGCTAAACAAACTGGACCCAAGAGAGCAAACAAGAATAAAAATGTAACATTACAATTTAACATAACATATACAATTTTTAACTTCAAAATAATATAGCAACAAAAGACCAACATATCCAATAAAATGTATCTATTAAAATCTTTTCACAACAATTACATTTCTGATATGTTTTTGAACATAACAACATTGAAGGGCCCAACCAGACATCCACAGAACATATATAACAGACTTGCTAAGAGTAGAAGATAGGCTACCAGATATCAGTATGCTTTTAAATATCAATCAAATGATTCTCTCTGCTTTAATTTGAAGGAGTACCGAACAGTGTATTACTGATATTTTAAATAACAAAAACAAGATACAGAGCATGGAAGATGTCACCTTACACAGTGCACCCACCATGCATGCAAGAGTTCTGTAAACAAAAGAGGTGAGGGTTGTGTACCATTGTAGTCAATGGATGCAAAATGCAGACACATGCAAATCAAACTGAAGGCAATAGAAAATCTGTTAAAAACAATAAATTCTAAAAATATAAGCAGAAAAAAAGGAGAAACAAACTCTTATATAGTGAACAGTGAACAATCAAAATATGTAAAATTGGAGGGAAACTAACTTGCATCTATGTCAAGATCAGTGGTACAGTGTTTCCAAAGAAGCCAAAATTAAAGCTGTATTTTTGAAAAAAATTAATCTCCATGACACATATTCAATCAGTCGCTGTGAAATCTCCTCCATCTACTACTCAGAGCCATTAAAGCACTCCTTGTGCACTGGTTACTGGAGCCACCTGGTGCCCTATGAAGCACCTGCAGCTTACAAATGTTGAACCAGAAAATTTATCCCAGGACAGGAAATGTCAGCAAGCAAGTTTGAACAAATAGTTAGCTATACTCTGAAAACTTTAATTCATATGAATAGTCAACCAGTTGTGAAAACTGGTTGAATTCATGTATATATTCAACCAACATCAATATGAAATACAGCAATTACATCAACAATAGTATTAAAAAAGGTAATCCAATTAATTAACTTTTCTTTAAAATGCAGGCATATAATGGAGCCCTGTACAAATGCAATAGGATCTGACACAGATACATACAGTATTGCCCTGACAGTACGAAATCTCCATCTAATATAAGCCTATGTAATCCATGTAACTATATAAACAAGATAGTTATCTTTTAAATCCAGTTTTCAAATATGTTTTATTTCCAGTTCCCCTGGAACTCAATTACACCTTTGCCTAGCAGCAATGATAACTGTTGTAATATTATTTTGATTATGAACAATCTGAATTATTTAGTGTTTTCCTATCTGCAACATTTGAGTCTTTTGACACAAATATTTCACTACCCTTACTGGGTACTTTAGAACAAGCACCATTTTGCTTTATGTAAGCCTTGAACTGTTTAGAAAAAAAGGTATATACAAAGGTATTCCTACATATAAACGAGTATTTTGCATATGTCTTATGACCACAATATCTTTCATTAAATAGGGGAGCTTGGCTAGCTCTTCCAAAGAGGATTTCCTGCATATTACTGACAGAAGAAAAAGTGACTAGAGCCTTGAAATATCATTGCACCTCTTCAGCACTCATCAGTTTTCAATTCCAATTAAACCATTCTCCTTATTCTCTCAATCCTACCCATCATGAACTAAACTAAAGCCAAATTGCTTCCAACACAGCACTGAAGACATTTATTTACAACAAAGTTTGACATGAAGCCTTAACACTTTACAAACATGAACTGTCTTCTTAGTATTCACTGCTTTTCCTAGCATTAACCATCCTTATTTGACTAGTCGTAGCAAGAAACAAAGAAATAGGAAAAAGCAAAGAAGAAAAAAGTAGTTTTTTTTGGGGGGGGGAGTACTATGTATCTTTTGTTTTGTTTTTTATGATCAGTCATAGTTGATAGGTTTGCCATTTTCATAGTGAGAATAATAATATATTTTTTAAAAATTAGATGCTACTCTTAAAGAACCTAAAGCAGTTCACAAAATAAAATCCATCGACAAAATAGAATAAAAACAATGGCTAAAATAACAAAACAGTCAAATATCTCACTCAAAGTAACTAGAGGAGAGTACAGGTGATGGTAACAGGAGCCAAGACAATACCCAGGAAAACAAGTATCTCACTAGCTGCTAAAGGAATCTCTCCAAACTAGGAACCCTGTCTAATCTCAAAAGTGAAATCATTTCACTTTATGAGCATTATGATGTCAGGTTCTCCTGCACAACACAGTCAGTAAACCATGGAATAAGCATAGTGCCTATCCAGGAGGAGGACGTTTCTTTACATAAAGCATGGTTCTTAGTTTTTTTTAACCTTCCAAACCAACAATAGCATGGCTTCATAGCTAACTAGAATTCAGTTCAAAGCTTTCAGTATAGGAATCCTATACAGGAAGCCCTCACCTTTTGACACCCCCTTATCTGACAATTTGATCTCTTGATGCTTCCAAATTAAGGATAAGTTCCATTAATTTGATGGGGGTTCTAGTCTTTTATCAGTTCTTCTTGCCTAACGGAGGATCGCTTGGAATTGTTCGCATGTTTGCGCTGCTAGCAAGCTGAACTGAGAAGAGGGAAAGGGGTGCTAAACCAGCTGAGAGATTTTGAAAACAGAGCATGCACAGTTGATCACAAGTGAACCTCCATAAGTCTTTCATGCTCCCCACAGCATTATACCTGGGTTCCGCTTTTCAACCAATTCTGTTTTTGACAGTGTTCTGGTCCCTAACCTGTCAGGTAAGTGGGGGAAACCTGAATGCACTGTAAGAAACTCCATGACATAACCTAGCCACTGTATTCTGCACTTGCTGCATTGTCCAATCCTACAGAACAATCCCACATAACAAGCATTATGGTAGCTGAATCTTGAGGTTATCAATACATGGATCATCATGGCCAGGAATAGTTACAGATGTCATACTAGCCAAAATTGCTAATAAGGAGACATTGCTGCTGAGGCCAATTGATGTAATCCTAAACACGCTTATCAGGACATGACTCTCATTAATTGCAGTGTAAGTTAAACAATATGAAACTGAGTACAGAAATAGATCTCCACAGGGACAGAGACAACTTATTTGTTTTAGGAATACAAATGCCTTAAGTGTCAAAGCTTGATGCAGACAGAATAACTTTCACTTTATGATTCAGGGATGGTCACCCTGGCATCCTCCAGATGTTTTAAGCTACAGTCCCAATAATTCTTGAGCCATGCTGAGTGGAACTGATAGGAGTTTTAATCCAAAATATCTGGAAGACAGTACGGTGCCATTCCTTCTAGCATGCAGCTCTCTGTTTCATTTACCAACAGAGATCTAGCATAGTGGACAGAATATCTGACTAGAAAAGGAGAGAATGGGACTTTCACAATGAATTATCACCCAATATGTAATCACAGATTTATTCAACTCTAACTACAGTTGTAGCACTAGTGAAGGTACTTGATCAAAAGGTCTTCTTAATAGGGTTGTTCCAGGTTCAGCAGTACATAAGGTCCTAGCACTTACATTGGTCATGCATTCTTCAAATTATTTTGACTTTTTAGGGGTTCAGGAAGACGACAAACAGTAAACTGTAAGCAGACTATTTTAAATGTTTCAGAAGCAATATAGTTTTCCCTCTTTAATCAGAGAGATTAACTGCAGACTTGAAGAGGTGACTAGACGGCATGCTTAGAAGATTCAAAGGTGGCTTCAATTTGTTGAACTGAATATAGCTGAGGTACAATGTAAAGATGAATTAATATAATATGTTAATTAGCATAGTTGCCATTATTTATGGAATAGAATTGGAAGAAAGGATTAATTCAGCTTTAAAAATAAAATCATTAAATGTTGTAGCCCACAGGCATTTTTTTCTAAGCCACTTGCCAGTAGACCACTACTGCGTTGCAGTGGACAGAACATCTGTGCAGAAATTGAGAAAACAGATTTAAAACCCTTGTTGGCCATGAATCACACTAGATGACTTGAGCAAGACCAGCAAAATATTGCCTTGTAGCCTAATAACCAACATCCGTTTCAAGAATGCCTTTCTGGGACAATTTTCAAAGTAGCTCTACTTCCAAGGTATATCAGGTGGCAATGAGAGAGAGCTTTCTCCAGTACTAGCCAAAGTTAATTTTCTACCTGACGCTAAGACAACATTCTGCAAGAGGGATGAGCAACTATACCAGCAGCAGCCAATTTTTACCCACATGGCTGTCCTTTGAGCCACATCAATGCATCTTGGTGCACTGGAAGAGATGAGACATTTTTGGATGAGGGTTTGGCAATTTTGGAAGGTTGGGAAGGAGCAAAAAAAGACACATTTGTTAGTGGTGCTTTTTCATTTTTTTTCTATTTGTGGGGAAATCACCACAAAAATAAAAAAATAACAAAAATTAGGGTTTGAGGGAACTGCCAAGGAGTCTTGGGGGCCATAAAGAGGTTCAGGGTCTGCATGCAGCCCAAAGGCTGCATTTTCCCCACCTCTGTTTTACAAAGTCTTGCTGCAAGTCCTGCCTTCATCTCTCCTTTGCTTTCTAACAAATGCTGTACTATGCACACTTAACTGGACATAAGATCTGCTGAATTTAGTGGAACACACTTAAGTGGAATACAGTATTTCTCTAGAAATCCAATCTGCCCAATAATCCCCTTAACTTCAGTAACTAGTTAGATCTATTTAAGAGGGAGAGGATCCCTAAGAGTTGAGGTTACAAAGAAAAAACGAAGAAGGGAAGGAGGAAGCAATGAATGGGGAGGAGGCATTAATGGGAGAAAACCACGAAAAGAAAAAATAAGAGCAAGCTACAGGAGGAAACAGACTTGTAAAGCAAGGGAAAGTAATAAAAACAAAAAGAAACAAAATCACCTTGCTGAAAAACAGCAGGTTGAGCAAAATGGGAAGGCAAGGTATACAAAACAAATGGTTTGTACTCTATAGAAATGCAGTATAAGCAGCACCTGGAATCCCACTGGCAAGAAAACTGCCTGCTGAAGCCTCTGCCTGACATGCTATACTATTTCATGGCTGGCTTGGAAGGAATAGAGAAGAACATGAACAGGGTGGCCACAAGGGTGAGATGCCACCACAACTCACTTTGCTTAATGATGAGGCTGGCTCTGTAAAGTGCTGCAGATTCTAAATATTCCTCCAAAGGTGGGCACCAAAACTAAATATTCCTCCTGGGCACCAGAATTATAATCACTAATAAACACTTGTCAGGTCAAGAAAATCTTTTCATAATACCTGTGATAGAGCAGGATATACTACTTCTTCTATATAGATGTTAGTTGGTTTTTAATGTAACAGAGAATTGGGTTCTAAATAAACCTAATAAATAAATAAAATAAGTAAGCCATCCTGGACTGCTTGGGGAGAAGATAAGATAAAATAAACATGTTCAATCACTCTGAAAGAAAAAGGGTTACAAAAATTTCTATGTGACTACAATCTTTTTATTTGCTGCAGGTTATTCAGAAGTCTGATTTTAAGTTACAATTTTATTAATATGTGCTATGAATTACAGTATGACCAATATCATTTTGATATTATTTTCTCAAACATACTGGCTGCATAGCAAATTGTCAGAACTGTATGGACAGAACATAGGCACCGCTCTCCTTTATCCCAGTGTAAATGATCTGCATTTTAGTGTACTTCCCACAGCAAACACACTTGGTAGATTTTCATTGCTAATTAAACAATGAGAGCCTGAAGTCTCCATTTCTGATCTCAGCCACCAATTCATTAGGCACCCTTAGACAACTCATTAGTTACTTGGAATATTTATCACTATATTCATTTCTGTCCCACTTCCTCCTTACAGTTGTCATGCACAAACTAGCCATCAGGATATAAAAGCAAACAATAAAACTAAAAACCAGAAATGGTCAAAATGCAGCACCAGCAAAATTGTTCTTACTTCACTGCAGCAGATTTTAAGGGTATGTTGGACAAATGAGAGCCAATACGGCACAGTCGTGTGCCTGTTGGACTAGGACTCTTGAGTCTAGGGTTCAAATCCCTGCTCAGCAGAGTGATCTTGGGCAAGTTATACTCTCTCCGCCTAACAGGAAGGAAAATGACAAACCTTGTCTGAACAAACCCTGCAAGAAAACCCCATGATATGTTTGCCTTAGGGCTGCGATAAGTCATAAGGCACGCAAAAACAAGAACAGTGGACAAATACAGAAGGAGGAGGTTTATGAAATTCTGGTAGAAGCAAGTAGGATCCAGTGGAAATACTGTACACTACTGGATTCTGTCCAATAATTCTATCAATGAGGGTGTTTCTAAAGGGGGCTCTGGAATGATTTGCTGTGTAATTCCAACAATAATTAACAAAATTATATCCGCTTACGCATTCCAAAGTCTGCTGTTTCAGCCCAATATATCTAAAACTCCTTTCGTATGTTCTACAGCATTCTATTTTTTAAAAAAAATAAACAATGAACATCTTTAAATTGGACTGGTTCCCATACAGGCCATTATAATGAAGATATAAAATAGACTTAAAATTAGAGGGATTCAATATGAGACTGACATTCAACGAATTAGAGAAGATTATATTTGGACAATCAAATCATGTTATAGCAAAGTTCTATAAACATCTATTACAATATGACTTAGAAGATCAAACAGTGAAAGATACTATGACAACCTGGGCAAATATAATAGGTCACTCACTCGAATTAGATCAATGGGAAACATCCTGGAAACTAACACAAAGATTTACGCTGTCGCAAGATCTAAAAGAAAATTATATAAAGATGTTTTACAAATGGTATATAACACCAGAAAAAAATTAAAAAATGTACAATACACATCAGGATAAATGTCGGAAATGTCAGGAAAAAACAGGTACTTTTATGTACATGTGGTGGAACTGTCCAAAGGTAAACAAATTCTGGAAAGAGATAAACAAAATACTGATGGAAATATTTAAAACCCAAATACCATTAAGACCAGAAATATATTTGCTAAACATGATTCAAATTACAGACTCAAAAATTTCAAAAAAATATTGGAGAATTTTACTTTATTTAATAACCGCAGCCAGAATTATAATTGCAAAAAACTGGAAAAACAAAGAAAGTCTAAGCATTGAGCACTGGATGTTAAAAATATTAGACGTAAAAGAAAATGACCGATTGACCTTAAGTATAAAAGAGAAATCGGATGAAATTATGAAAGAATGGTACCCAGTAATAAAGTTCCTCCGCAATAGATGGGGTAATATATTTATGGAAGAAACATAAAATCTACAAAGATGTGTGTATAGAGGAAGACTAAAACGTCCAAACGTAAGTTCACATTAGGTATTATGCATTATGTATTACAAATATGTACTATGTATTATGTATTATGTATTAAGTAGGTATGTATGTATTACGTTTCACAATGTGACTGAAGGAACACATAGGATTGTATAATAATACATAAGTAATGGAAAAATCGTAATAATTAATGGTAATGGTATAATTCCAAAGGATTAACATCAAAATGTAGGAGAAGTAGGAGAACACTTACACTAAGAAGGAAAAAAAAAAAGGAGGAACAATAACAAAGACAACAGAGGAAAAAAAATGGAAACGTGAAGAGACAGAGGGAAGTGTAAATAAAAGAAATACGAATATTCAAATATTCGTTAATCAGTTGTGTGAGTCCAAACTAGAGGAAGCAATTATATATAATTTTTTGTTTTATTTTATTTTGTTTTGTTTAGTTAGTTTTTTTTAGTGATATAAAACACACACACACACACACACACACACACACAATAATAATAATAATAATAATATAACAAGATAAAAAGAAATTATTGAAAATAATGGAAAACAGTATTGTGTATGTAATGTACGGAAAACAGAATTTTGTAAGAAATGTAATATGTAAGTTAAGATCAATGATGATGTACCTTTATTTTGTATAAGTAATTGAATATAAATTTGATATTAATAAAAAAATAATGAAAAAATAAACAATGAACATCAAAGATGACAAAATAATTTCTGTAATTTTTAAAAGGTCATAGTTGCAACTGACTTGGGAAGTGACTGACTTGGGAAGATCAGTTCTAAGGAAACTGTTACACAAATTTATGGAAAACATAAACAGAATATCTTAATAAACTGTTTCCCATCAAAGCCACACAGAAACTTCAACAGAGATTAAATAGGTTTGCTTTAAAAAACAGATCAACCTGTGTCAAAGTCTACAAATCAAATGGGGCCAAAAAACACTTGTATAGCATTTTTTAAAAATGATTCTGTTTGAAAAGACAGCTCATGCATCTTACCAGCATTTTAATCATGAGGCAGTTCCATCTGTATCTGCCAAATTCAATAAATCTGTCCTTCAGAGTTAACCTATATCTGTCTTGCAACTATCATTCAGCAGCCAAAGTTGTCAGGAAAGATGCAGAGGACAAAGAGTGACAAGTCTTGGGGATCTATGGAAAGTCATACGGCACCAGGCCTGCAAGATTTAAAGTGCATCTAGATAGCTGACTGAGAAGCCAAATTTCTCAAACTGCATTTCACAGTAACCAAATCACAAGACAAATGAGCAAAATAGGAATCCAACCTCAGTCTACCCACTCCAAACATCGCACCTCGAACAATAGGACTTGACATGTCCTTTGTATAGGGCAGTGGTTCTTAACCTGGGGGTCCAGAGACCCCAGGGGGTCTGAGGAGCCCTCACAGGGAGTCCGCAAAGCCCTGCTGCTGGACACCAACAGCAGCCACAGCAACAGGGATGCAGCAGCTGCGAAAGGGATGTGGGGGGGGGGCGAGGGAGATGCCGGTGTTGAAAATATTCCCTCATTTGCAAATGAGGAAGCAGTTCAGGCACATGGCACATGCCTCCCAACATGCCCCTTTTGTCAGGGACAGAGCAGCAGGGATGTAGAAGCCAAGGAACATGGCAGCAGGTGTGTGAGTGCACATGAACTGCTCCCTCATTTGCAAATGAGGAAGCCGTTTCAGCACCCATAACTCCCTTCCATGTCTCTGATAAAAGGCTCATGACAGCAGGGGTACAGAGCACCCAAATTATGACTCTGGAGACTAGGATTTGAATCCCCACTCAGCCACGGAAACTCATTGGGTAACCTCAAGAAAGGAACATCCTCTCAGCCTCAGAAAAAAGGCAAAGGCAATAAATCTTGCCAAGAAAACCCCACTTCTGACTGACAGCAACTCTAAGGTGAACCTACCACAGTTTTTGTTTGTTTATCTGGCAAGATTTGTTCAGAGGGGGTTTGCCTTCACCTTCCTCCGAGGCTGAGAGAATATGACTTGCCCAAGGTCAGTCCGTATCTGAAGGGGGACTTGAATCTAGTCTAAAGAAGCATTTAATAAATAAATACACAAATAAATATTTAAATCTAAATTTAAACATTTAAATCTTGAGTTAAGCCTTCGGATGCCCTGGCAACAAATTATACTTCTGTTAAAACTTATGTTACACGGAATTAGTAAAATGTGTTCTCTAGTAATGTGAGGATTAAGACTCTCTTTCAGCTTCCTCAATGTGGTTAAGTTGGATTTATTATGGCAGTCATCATTTACTATCAGATCAAGGGTTGTCAGATTTTCAGCAGAGCAGTACAGGATCCATGAGGCAACTGTATATAAAGCCACATCTCATCTCATGACAGGAGGGCTTCTTCTGAGATCTCAGGGCTTCCACAAGATTTCAAATCTCACAGGAACACCCAAGCCCGTGCAAACCTTCCAATGGCGGACCAGCCATCATCATATCAATGCTTTAATCTGCTGCTCAGCATTAGCCAGCCAAAGAAGAGGAAGAGTGATACCATGCCTGCCACAATCCCTGTAGATGGACCACTGGCATTTGGTATGTAAGGTCTGCTTGCTGCAAGCACACAGCAAATACTTGAGGGCAATCTCATAGGAGTGTGGCTGGCGTTCACGTTCAAATCTAGGATTTGGAGCATCCCATATCAACTCAACTCGGGACTCAATTTTGGGAGCTCAAACATCTGATGTCCCATACAAAATGGGACTCCTGTGAATTTGATCAAAAAATTTAAATATTTAAAAATGCATTTGATAGTAAAAAACTATTGGAGGTCATTGTGTACAGACTGGCTTACAAAGTGAACCAAACACAACTTTCAATCACATTATTCATAATTTAGGGTTCTTTCATCAGATAAGAACTCTTATATAAATATGCAGCAAGTTATCTTATACTTGAATCTTAAATTATATTTTACTGGAAGTCCAACTAATTTAAAGTTCTTCCCAATTAGTATTATGACGAATTACTTTTTAAATATTTTCATGACTGCCTCCAAACGACAAAAAACAAAAGCAGTTGTCAAACTAATTTCTGTCAAATAAACTGTACATCTTTGATTTATATGAACATCAATAAAATAATCCAAACTTTCTATTGCCTAAATTGCACTGGCTTGCAAATGTGCTCATTCCAGCGGAGTAAACACAGCTAACTAGCATTGCTTTCCCCCAAATGTCATACCACTATCAATATCAGAACTCCAATTTATTCAAGTCTTCCTATTATGTCATATATTTTTATGACATGCAGAGCTTTTAGATAAACAACAGTTCACCTCTAGCAAGACAAGATTCACTTCTGCGCTAGGCCAAACTGCCAGCTTTTTCAACTACACTGGAAAGAGAGAGAGAGAGAAAGAAAGGAAGGAAGGAAGAAAGAGTTACAAAAGCTGAAGCCAGATTCCTTTTTCTTGCACCATCAAAACCAAATAAGCCAAGGAGAAGAGTGGGCAAATTACTGAAATTGAAGTCATATCAATTGGGAAGCTGACTGAGACCATACACTGCACCATAATTGCCCTCCATCAAATTCATGGGCCCAAACTGTCTGTTTTCCATCTGCTCCTATACCAATTTAAGCAATTTTGAACTTTGCTCTCCCTTGGTGAATGTATCACAGATTTATTAGAATGTCAGGGTCCAATTGTTAAGATTCTCTAGGGCAGGTTATTACAAGGTGTGGATTTTTGATGTCCGCCAGTCAAGCCCAGAAACACTGAAGGAGCACAATCAATGTGGCTTTACTCACCCTGGAAACCCATAATATAAGATAATAATGAAATACTCCAGAAGAAGAGGGAAAGGAGCAGGGAAGATTATTCTTTTTCACCATTACCTTGAAGACTTCTCTGCTAATGGTTCTAACACCACAAAAAGGTTTTTAAAACACAGCATTTCTAACTGTCAAAAATCATCACTGTTAATATCATGGATTTTATAGATTCATGTCCTCTTGTTACAAGGGCCGAACTTGTACAAGTAATGTCACGAATCCATTAGGAGATCTCTTCATACCTGATACTTCGTTCACACAGCAATTCCATTATCTAACCTCCATTTACCATAAAAAAGAGGAGGAAAAAAAGCCCTACAGCCATGTGTATGTATGTATCACAACTTAGCATCAATACTTTATTAAGAAGATTGCCATTCATGAAAGCTTATACTTTAATAACTGAATAGTGTGTAAGGTGACAAAACAGCCTGTTATTTTTCATACCAAAAATGCTTCAGATATGATAAGTGAGGTTTGAGCTAATTAAAAAGGAATGCAGATTCTATTTACTGATTTGTTTTTAAAAATATTTCCATACATCTATTCATTCTGTTTTTGACTTCAGGGTAAGGTACAATCAAGCCATCGTTTGACAAAAAAGCAAATGTAATCTTTACAAGCTAAACAATTTTGTTAAAAACAACAACAGAAATACCTCAGTATGTAAAGATGTTTTGCCATGATCCAGCAAAACTTCAGTGTGAGACTCTTTAGAGATGTGAGACTCCCTAACAAATTCCACTACTTTAAAAAAAAAAAGCCTCCTCCTTTGTAATTGCGCAATGTATCTCTACCAAAGGGCAGATGCAGAGAGGAGCACAGATTAAATACTAGCTTTAGCTTAATTACACTGCCATTGTTTCAGGCCAGGAATAAGGAGTGTGTGGCCGTCCAGATATTGTTGGACAGAAACTCATATTACTGTCTATGCTGGTTACACATGATAGCAGCTTCAGTCCAACAAGATCCTGAGGATCTCATATTTTGCACCTCCACTCTAGGCAAATGAATGGTTAATATCCCATGCCATTATCAACTCAGTGCAGTAAAGCAGTTCTTTGAAAAACATACCAATTAAAGCCACAAATTCTTTCTGCTGAAAACATTCTTGACTACTATGTATGGAATTTGATTCAATGCCCAGGCAGCCAGAGAAACTATTTTTTATGTGAAGTCCTATCCTACACCGTGTTGTCTTATTACCAGACAGTTTCTGGAAGGCTTGCCTAGAATCAGCAGAATAAGAGAGGACTAACAGCTTGAGAGAAAACAAGCAGAGGGCTCTCAAAAGTGTCCTGATATTTAACAGTAAGCTAAAGTACTTTGAAGAACCTGAATTTATTACTTGACTGATTTGGGCAGAGAGCATATAATCCTCCTTATATCAAGGCTGTACATTCATTTCCTGAAGGGCACTAGCAGACCTCCTGGGCCTCAGCTCAAGTTGTCATGATGCAGCAAAATGGTTAACAGCCCTTCACTTACCTACTGTCCACAAGAACCAAAGAGGGGAATTTAACCATCTCCTGCCCTGTCATCTACCATTCATACATTTGTTGCCAGCTGCAAGGGTCTTTCCTTGCCTTGACCTATTAAAAATGTAATCAGAACTTTTCCAATAAAGTTCTTTGTCATGGAACTCACCACTTCCTGTCACTTCTTCAATAGAAGGTTGCTAAATATAATCACTTACTACGACCCCCAACTCATTTCTTTAAAATGAAACTTTTTTAAATAAAGAAACAGATAAATATTCAAAACAGCAAAACATCATTAAACAGCAAAATCTAACATTTGTTTTAGTAAAGTGTGATCTGGAAATCTAGCAGCTAGTCAAAAATCCGTCTTTCCCCTTCATCCTGAACTGTCCTTCTTTAGCAGGGCTTGTTAACATGTTCAGTGTACTCCTGAGTGTAAATACTTCAGCTGTTTCAATCCTTCTTTTAAGCCTAAATAACCCTGTTCCACCTAACCTTAACAGCAATATCTCATCAGATTTCCCTTGGATAACCCTCATCTACTGTCTGTCACAACTGACTTTTCTCAGTTGATACTGAAGGGATCTCCTTCATTTAGTGTAGCATCAGTCCAACGTGGAAGGCAAAATTCCGTATCTCTCTGACATGATCACATCTGTTTACAATGTATCAAGCAAGAACACAACTCTATGACAGCCACTGTGGTGTAGTGATTTCAGCAAATGTCCAGGGTTCAAATGTCCATTCAGCCATGGAAACCCACTGGGTGACCTTGGGCAAGCCAGACTCTCTCAGTCTCAGGGGAAGGCATAAGTAAACCCTCTCTGAACATATCTTGCAATGGAAGCCCCATAACAGGGTCACTTTATGGTTGCCATACACTGGAAATGACTTGAAGGCACACAACAACATAATTTTATATTATCTGTATAGCAGCTACATAACTACACAACCTCCAAAATAAAAGCTTAAAATCCAATTAGTTTAGTTTGTCACACATAAACAAAGACTGAACCTTGGATGATACAAAGCGTTCCCCTGGAATGACACATTCCAAGACAGTTTGCTGGTAATGGGTAACCTGTTTGGCCTTTTAAAAATGGAACCTTGCCTGCTGGCACAGATCTTCCCGCTATCTAGTATCTTTGGTAAGTTTCAAAGGTATCTATGGCATTCTTAGAATATAATTTAAAGCCACTGCAATAAAATATATGCATGAACTAGTATAACATGAATTTAATTCCATTAAATGTATATTCAAGTATTCAGTTGTGCAAGTACAGTCAGCCCTCCACATTTGCAGGATTGATCTTCACAGATTTGTTTATCCGTGCGTTTCACCAACCCTGCCCCCTGCACCTCAAGAGCTTCTTTTCCGGGGGAACTTTCCCTCTTGGTAACTCCAATCAGGTCCTCTTCCTCCTCTACCTGCTTTTCTCTGGCTAGCTCAGGACTGGTCACAGCCCAATTTCTCAGCACCACAAACCCTCTCCTGATGCCCACCACACACCCAAGGAAGGAGATGGGCAAGGGGGAAAAAGTATAGTGCCACCATACCAACCCACCCCCTTCTCCTAATCTGGTTAGGACCCTGGTTGCTTACCCTCTCCACCATACCTCTATCCCCTTCCCACAGACACACACACACTTTAAAACTCGTGGTTTTTCCACCTTTGTGGGGGTCCTGTGCCCCTAATCCTAGTGAATGTGTAAGGCCAATTGTAGTACAGTATTTGTTTTAAAAGCATCTAAATGTTAGACTTGGTAAACACCTTTCCTGCCTCCTTTCATTAAATCAAAGCTCTCAATTTAAACCAAAAGCTTTTCTAATAACTTTTGGCAGTTTTTTTTAGGGCAGATGTAGCTAGAATCCTAAGTGATTTCAAAGAAACTTGTTCTTGGTAACAATGTTTCACTGGTTTCACTAACTCCAAAGGAAGGTGTGCCCAATTCTGCTTTAGAGGAATCAACCAGGGATATTCATTGTCCCCTCCACTATTTTGCTTTTGCAGTGGAGCCTCTGGCAAATATAATATGAAATTATTTAAATCTGAAGGCGAGTAGGTCAGAGTTCCATCTTAACGCTTTTTGCAGATGACACAGCTGTGCCACTTTGTAGGCCAGCTCAAGAGCCTCTGAACATAACACCAGTTTTACAATATTCTGGAGCAGTGTCAGGTTTACAAACAACTAAAAATAATGTAAAATGTTATGTATGAATATGAATTCATACTAGAGAGAAAAACCTCTAGAGAGATTTTTTTCTAAAATAACAGGTATTTAGACAAAAACATCAGGTATACCTACGTATATCTGGGTGTCATAATTCCAAGTTCTTTAGCAAAGTCAATTTCACTTAATTATAAACCTTTAATTATATTATCTGTATAACTAATTGGGAAAAACTAAATTATCTTGGTTGGGTAAAGCTGTGGTGTGTAAGATGAACATTCTGCCTTATTCACCTCCTTCAAACAATATTGCTAAACATTTCACAACGTAAGTTTTTCTGTTTGTTTGTTTTTTGCATATTAGAATCCTTTACTGACATGGCAAAAGACAATTACGGACTTTATCAATAGGCATAAACACACCAATAGGCATTAAAAAAACCAAGTCTTGAAAAACGTATTATATCCAAAGGCAGAAGAACTGGAAATTCCTTGTACAAAGTCATACTATGAAGCATTCCAGCTCAGACAAATGGTGAGATTTATACTTAATGTCAATGTGGATACCTGGTTTTTACTAGAAACAGATGATCAACATCCTGTGTCAGAGGGCTGCCATTTATACCCAATTCAACCTAAAAACCTTGTGAGGTTAAATTCTTTTTTGAAAAAATGCACTTCAAATATGGGAAACACAACAAAAACATTTTATCCCACTATAATCAGCACTGATAGCACTCCTATGCCCCCTTCATTTGCTGATGGAGACGAACTTCCTTAGTTTTGAAAACTAGGAAACCAAAAACCTAAATCGTTTGCAAGCATTATTTATAGAACAATAACAAAAGACTGGAGTTCTAATAAAACAACAGTTGGGTATGGGTTTGATTCATGGTTTCAAGTTCACCAGGTTTACTCTGTTTTGACTGACAAAACTTATGGTCATGTAACAAGTTCAAAACTGGTCTGGGAAAAATATCTAGGGTTGGCAATAGAAGATGATTTATGGTCCTCATTATGGAAATCCTCTCCATTAAAATTGATTTCACCTAAAATGTGAACAATGTTTTTAAATGATTTATTGATGGCATTGAATCCCATTGAAACCATTGTATAAATAAGCAAAAGTCTCTCAAGAATTGGATAAATTGTGATGGTATAGGTATTTTCTTGCACATGTGGTGGTGTTGTCCAAAAGTCCAAAGATTCTGAGTGAAGGTTTTCAATGAAATGGAAAAAAATAACAAATAAAAAAACTGTAATTTTACCAGCTTATAGAAGAAAACAAAAATCTTACTAGTAAAAAAACTAGTACTTCTAGTGGCATATATAGTGATTGCTCAAAAAATAACAAGTCCTGCATAATTTCACTTTGGCCTGTCGGCATGAGAAACTGGTCTCTTGCTGTCATGGAAAAACTGGCACAACCCATCCATACCTCAAGAAATGAACTCCATGATGACTCTTTTATTATGCATTGGTTTCTTTTGTTAATAGAAATAAACGTAATCCAGACTCAAGTGGTTCACATGTTAATCTTTGGAACGTTATCTTAACTTGAAAACTACAAAGAGATATGTGTGTATGCAAGCATGCACACATGTATGTTTTGAAAACTGACAGTATGTAAATTTTATTTTGTTCTGTTGAAATTTGTTAAGCTATATTTCTTTTAGTAAAAAAGTTTTTAAAAAAACAATGGGTTGACTGTGGGAAGTGAATCCTTTCTGTAGTATGTATACATGTCACATACTTTCAGCCCCAGAAAAACTCACAATAGCCTTAGGGTTGCCATAAGTCAGAAAAAACTTGAAGGCACACAACAACAACAAATACAAGAAATCTGTGCTACTCAACTCAAAATGGGGAAGAAGTGCAGGCTGGGATGGGGAGAGGCTTCAAAAGAGCTACTTTACAGCATGTGAAAGCAATAGCTGTATCACAAAGAACTGTGTGCTTCCAACCCCAAGGCAGGGCAAGATACGGAGAAAGAAGAAAAGCCTGGAGGTTTTTCAAGGTACCAGATCCTGTTTGATCTTGGAACCTCAGCACAGTCACCTCTGTATTTGGATGGGGAGCCATTAGGGAATACCAGGTGTTGTCAGCTATATTTCAGAGCAAGACAACTGCAAGCCACCTCTGAGTATTCCTTGCCAAAACCTTTGAAATCCATGGGGCCACCATGAGTCCATAGGCAACCTGATGACGCATGAACATTCTTTGCATCACACTTGCTAATAATTTCATCCAAAAGCACGACCTACTGCAGTGGCAAGAAACCTGCAACTCTCCAAAAGTTACTGGACTTGAGTTCTTGTCATCGCTGGCCAGGGCTGACGGGAGTGGAAATGAAACAGCTAAAGCACCAAAACTTGGAAACTTTTTCCAACAGCTCCCAGAGCCCCCAGCTAGCTCTGTGGCCATGCTGGCTGGCAGACTCTGGCAGCTGCAGTCAAAAAACTAAAAAATTCTGAAGCTATAGAAAGCCGTAAGTTGCCCAGTCTACTGTATGGAGTTGTGTGCTGCTTTTGCTTCTAGTGGGGTTGGGAAGGGGAGCCAGACTGGTCAGGGGACTTAATGCTGGGTGACATCTCTTTCTTAAGTTTCCTAAAACTCACATATAAATAAATACAGTGCAAAAGTATTCATGTGTAATTTGCTTTCTGGAGAACTGGAACAAAACTGCATCACAGCTTAGCTCTGCAGACAGTGGAGACGCCAAACACGAGGGTATCACAAAACTTAACACAGTCCGCATTTGCAGGTTTCACTTTTGCAGATTTGATTATTCACAGATTATTTGCTGCCACCTCTGCTGTCACCCTATGCCATTTTTAATAGGGACGGTGAGCCTAGTGAGACCCGAGAAACTGCGAACGAGGCTTGTTAAGTCCCTATTAAAACTGGTGTGGGGCAGCAGTGGAGGTGGCAGTGGGCCCCACCAGCCCCCCACTTCTGCCTTGTGAAGGAACCCTGATGCCTCAAAGGAATCCATGTTGGGTTGAATACAGTGATCATAGTTTTTTTTGTTAAATATGGTTTGGGAGGCCCGAGAGCTACTCACGTTTTTTTCCCCACTCTCAGGAGGAATCTTGTGTGCCTAACCCTAGCGAACGTGGAGGGATGACTGTATTTAGTTTTCACCAAATGGCTTAAACACAGAAATACAGACAAGCCACAGCTGTCGGGTCTTTGCCTCAAGAGCTTCCTTCCACCCCACCACGACTTCATTTTAGCCAGGTAAATGAAGGGATCTCCACCAGCATTACTCTCGCACTTCGAGGGAGGCGAAACGGCAGCCACCTCTCGCTTGGCCGCACAGCCAGGTTTACAACAAGGCCTCGGAAAAGAGCCAGGGCGCGCGAAAACAAGGAGCCCCGACTGGGAAACCCGCCGGCCCAACCCGGGGTCCCGCAGGGTCTGCAACGAATTCCCGTCTCAGAACCTGAAGTCAGGCGAGGATGCCTAAAATCGGCCGAAAGCGGAGGGCAGTACGGCCGAGGGCGAGTTACGCTGAGCGGGGAGAACTCTGAATTTCGGGATTCTTTGGGAGGCGGAGAGAGGAAAGGCCGCTTCCTGAGCTAATAAGGACAAACGCGCCGCTGAATGAGCCCAACCCAGCAGCTGCAGCAGCTGCAGCAGCTCCCGAGCTCGCTCCGGGCTGCATTTCTGAAGCATGACGCGCCGCGCGGCCCGAGGCGGCGCGCCCAGGCGGCCCGGCGCCCCGCGCCTCTTGCTCGCCCCACGGAGACGCAGCCGCCCCCCGCGGAGGAGACCGTGCGGGGCCCCTTGGCGCTTCGCCTTCCCGGCCTCTCTTTTCCACGCCCCTCCCCTGGCCCATTAAAGGCGCCGCCGCGGTGCAGCAGCGCGCGTGGCAACACCTGGGGCAATATTTTCCTGGGCCCCGCCAGCCCGCCCTCCTTCTTTCTCACTCTCTGTTACCTTCTTTCGCCTTTTTCCTCCTGGCCAGGGTGCCGCCGAGTTTGCCCAAAAAGGAGTCGTCTTTCTTCCGGGAAGGGGGCGACTTAGGAGTTGGAGACTTGGGGGCCGAAGGCGACTTCTGAGGAGACGTTGCCATGGCGGCGGCCGCGGCCCCCCAACCACAAGCGCGTCTGAGCCCCGAGGTGCGGGAGGAGGAGGAGGAGGAGACGGCCGGCCCCCGTGGAGTGGAGCGAGACCCCGGCTTCCCTCGGCTACAGCCTCCTGGTCCCTATTCCCAACGGAAGCGGAATTATTCCAAGCATTTGAGGCAGTTCTCGCTCTCTTTCCCTCCCTCCCGCCTTCCTTCTTCCCTCCCTCTCCTGTCTCCGGCGCGCACCCGGAGAAGGAGTTGCTCGCCCGCTCGGGGGCACGCGGGGGACTCCCGGGGAGCCACGGCTGAGCTGGAGTTCCCGGGGGCAGCCTGTTCCCACGTCCCTGCCCCCCACCCCAGAAGAGTGAGCTCAGAGTCACAAGTTGCTCTCTCTTGCTCCAGACAAAACAAAACCGGAACTGGAGAAATGTCGCGGCGCTTCCGTGCAGATTTACTGGGAAACAAACCCCCGGGTGGTTTCGGTTTGCCGCCGCATCCCGTATATATTTTCCTCGGATCTGTTCCCCACTGCTTTCGGTGCAGGCCTAAGGGCCCGCGCTGCAGACTTCGTGGTCCCTGGGGAGGCTGACTTTTGGTTAAAAGACGAGGAGCCGCCTCTGGAAGAAGCTTGAAGGAGGCTGCGAGGAAGAGAGGTCTGGCGGCCCCATCGCAGCTCCAGAGAGGACGGTCATAAGGACTTGTTGTAAGGGACGAGTCTGTTTTCGGTTTTCCAGTTCTCTTGTTTCCCTGTCCACCCCCACCGCACCTTTAACAATTAATCCCTTTCCTAGTGAAGTGATTTATCCAGGGGAGAAGGTTGCACTTTGCTTCCTGCGGAGGGGAGATGTGGCCTGGTAAAGGCGTTGCCCTAATAGAGACTTTCCATTTGCCGCCTTCGTAGAATTTGAGAGACTTTAATCCGGTCTTCAGTTGTTATAGACCCACGATTTTTTCCCTTAAGTTAAATTTACCACAAAGAGAGAAATCCCCCCCCCCACCTCCATGATAGGTAGTGGGTTGCTGTTTGCTGTCAAATCGACTGTGGCTTAAGAGGAGCCTATGAACGATTTCCAAGAGCCTCTGTGGTTACTAAGATCCATGGCTTCCTTGCCTGAATCAGTTCATCTGTGGTGCAGTCTTCCCTTTTCCCCTGCCTTCCATTTATCAGTCATGTCATTGCATGATAGGTCCAAAGTATGACAGCCTTAATGTAGTCATCTTGGCTCCAAGTAAGAGGTCAGGGCTATTTTGCTATAGGACCCGTTCATTTGTCTTTTTAGCAAGTGCTTTTCAAATGGTGGTGTTGTGTGCCTTCAGGTCATTTCTGATTTATGCTGACCCTAAAGTGAACCTATAATGGGGATGTTTGGAGCTGAGAGTGTGTGATGCTCCTAAGCTCATCCAGTGGGTTTCCATAGCTGAGCGGGGAATCAAACATCAGTCTCCAGGGTTGTAGTCAATGCTGAAACCACTACACCTCACTGGCTCTTTCTAGATGGTGTTTCCTAAGAATAATATTGTTTTATGCATTTATATTACATTTCTGAATCTCACAGCAGCCTATAAAAAGTAAACCAGATACACCAATACACCATTTGTTGTATCAGCTTTCAGTTACACTCAGTCTGTATTTAATGAGCCTGACCAGATTCTTGCTCTGTCTTAATAGTTTGTGTTACTGCCTTGCACTTCCCTTTCCTCCATCTTTCTTTTCCGCTTGCATATCTCTCTCCCGATTTGGTAAGGAATTTGTTTTGTCATGCAGTTTGTATAGCTGCTAAAGTTCCCTTTTGTTCGTTCTTTTCTTTCCTTTTAGTAATATGGTGCTTCTTTTTCATCTTCAGGTTTTTTTAAAAGAAAACCCCACAAATTAGATCTGTTATCAGTTAAAGAAATCCATGGTAGGTAGGTCAGGAGGATACAGTCATGCACTTGTATATGCATCTATGCAAGCAAATGTGCCCACATGTTCCCATAGGTACGCATACTGTGCTTCCCCTCCCAACCCAACACACAAGGACAGAAAGGTTTCGACTTCCCTTGCCTGTGTTTTGAGATCACTTTGGGCTCCTTCCAGTATCAATAAACATGGCAGGGTAGAAGTGCATGAATTAAGTAAGAGGACAATGCATACGGGGCATTGGGCTGAGGCACCACCATCATATGGCAGCACCATCATATGCCACCATCGCTGTCCCTGGTGCTTACAAGTAAGAAGACAATGAAACGGTTCCATGCCTTCAGGTTTACAATCTAATTGAGACATGACAGAAGAGAAAAAAGGAAAGGCAGCGTGGGAGGGGATTAAGTCCAACAGACGTTGCCTGTTCTTCTCTCCTTTTGAGGCCAGGGCAGTGGCAGTTAGGATGGAGGGAGGACCTTTCATCTGCTTCTGGGTCTGGGCGTGATGGAGCTGTGCCTGCCTCTTCTTCGCTTCCTTTGAGGCAACAGAAGTGACTGTTGGGCTGGAGGACATGGTGGTTCTCGTTGGCTTTTCAGAACAGGTATGGTAAATAAAAAACATCTCTACTGAAAAATGGATTTTCAAAAATGTAATGGACTACAGTGGCCCCCCCCCCCACTTTCTTGAGGGTTCAGGACACAGAACCCTTGTGAAAGTGGAAAACTGCAAATAACTCCTCCCCATTCCCTTCTAGGGCTCCCCTCTTCCCATTCCCATGCAAAAAGAAGGGAATGGGGTTGGAGGAGGCCTCATGTGAGTCTTCCATTCCCCCTCCACAGCTCACCTATTCCCTTCCCATACAAAATGGAAGGGAAGGGGCATGGGGGAAGCCTCACATGAGCCTTCCTTTCCTCCTGTGGAGCTCCTCCCATCCCCTTCTCATGCAAAACAGAAGGGAATGAGGGGTAGGGAAAACCTCGCAGGAGTTCTCCATGCCAAGGCAAAATGCATAGGAATGGGAGGGGGAGCTCCAGAGGGGGAAAGAAAAGCTTGTGCGAGGCTTCCCTCAACCCCCCTGCCCTTCCCTTTTGCATGGGAACAGGAAGTGGGGAGTCCAGAGATAGGAAGGCTTGTGCAAAGCTCTACCCTCTCCTTTCCGTTTTGCATCAGCATGAGTTCTCTGTGCTGAACTCAATAGTAAATAATCAAATGATTTTGATTATTCACTAGTAAATAATCAAATTCATGAAGGTCAAATCCATGAATATGGAGGGAGGACTGTAGTCACATAAGCCTCTGCTCTCCCCCCCCCACACCATTTGTGATAACTCTACATAAGTAAAGATGCTTTCTTTTTCTTTTGGAAATGAGGAGAGATTTATACTCTAGGAAGGAAGGCACATAGTACTGAATGCTGTTACCCGAAGTCTTATAACCACCAGATTAAACTGTGGCAGTAGCGATATGGCCAGTGAAGATGACTCAGAACTTCAGCTGGTCCAGAGTAGGCAGTCACTCAGAATCAGTGAAACAGAATAAATGGTGCTGGTTCTTACCTTGTTTCCAAGTACAACCCAAAGCATTTTCCTTAAGTACGAAAGCCTTAAACCAAATTATGCAAATTTCAGTGGTTCTCAAGGCTGATTTTATAACCGGGTACAGATGAACCCAAACCAAACAAATGACTGGACATTCATTTCTAGTTTTGAAAAATAAAAAGTGGTCTTTTGTTTTCTAAAAAAGAAAAAAAAGTGCAGTGTGGCTCTGTGACATTCTTGGATTTTGTGGTGGTGGTGACCAGAAGAAGTTTGGATCTGCAAAGTTGTGGGGGAGGGGTCTATAAGAACAGCTTCAGTGAGCTACAGTTTCTGTACCTCCACCCTATATGGTTAAGGGCCCAAGCACCTAAAGGACCACCTGCTCCTTGTCCATGGCCATGTTCCCTGAATTCATTATATCTGTGGTGTGGAAAATGAACCCCATGAACTGCTTGAGGTTGCTAGAATCCCATTTTGGGTTCCTCAGAGCCCCCATACCTTTAGAAAATATTTAAAATATTTTTCCATTTGAAAAAATAGCCAAAAACTTTTTGAAAAATTCAAGCTGGCACAAAAAGGTGTTGGCTTCACTCCCTTTGCCCTCAGTATCTTCTAAATACTCAGAATCAACTGCATTGTGACTTATTTCCAGGAGTAGAACTGATATCAGCTTACCTGGGGAGTGGGTGTGGAGCCCAGGAAGGAGGATAGCCCCCCTTTTTGCAGTTGCTCAGCTCACATTAAATAATAGAAACAACACATCCTTTACATGTTCAAAAGCTGATGTTTTTCTGCTCGTACTCCATGGGTCCCTGCAGAGCTTGAAAGTAACATGCCAAAAGGAACATCAGGACTTGTTAACCTTTTGGGAGCAGCGATGATCAGGGATATTAGTTTTAAGCTTTAAATGCCAAAATGATGCTGCATTAACGTTCTTTAAACAAAGAAATAACATTTAATCCTTACTTTAAAATGGTATTTGAGGGATCATTTGGGGGAGTTTTTGAAGCCCCTGGGCATGTAGTATTTTGGTTTGTTGCCACAGCATTTGCTGCACCTGCTAATCTAAGCCTCTTGGATTCTGGCTGCAAAGAAGGTATTTCTCATGAAAAGAAGGCAAACCCCATTTCAGCCAACAGCTCACAGTTGTCTGTTTGATCCAATACAGTTTGATATGTTTCTGTTCTAGAAAATATTTTGACCATTATTAAGAAACTACTTAGTATTCAATACAGGTTATGTTTCTACAGTCTTATTCTGTTGCCTATGGATTACACTGACTCCTCACCTTCATGTGGAAAAGTACAAGATTTAAGAGAGAGAGAGAGCATTAAGTCTAATGTCACACAAGTAGACATCCACTCATACAGTAGGGCTGTCCCATCCTTTGAACTCTGGCACTACCAAAATCTGTTCCATGGGGTCTTCCAATATTCCCACTTTCTAGAGTAGATTTTGAAGGCACATAGGAAGCTGAAAGAAGTAATCTCCTCCCTCCTTGTTCCACCAATGGAGGTTTTTCTATTGGTGTCCGGGGTTAATTGGATGCCATCCAAATGCAATTATAATTTTACTACTTTTTTTTTTAACCATTAAATACCCCATTAAATACCCCAGAATTGTGGCTCAGGTAAGTAAAAATTGGTTATGGCTGAGGTGTTTTCAGCAACAAATTATCCAAATATGGTTTTAGTTTTAATAAATTTTTAATACCAGCACAGAGATAGCTTACACGGTAATAATGCTGTGACTCACACATACATTATGAAGAAAGTGCATCTCTTTAGTACAAATGAAAAACTCAGATAATGTACATCTCAGTTTTAACAAAGAGTCATTATGGTATACTGTAATTTCCTCTTACACAATAATGCAGCTTTGCCTAAACACTGTTTACCATAGATATTTCAGTTACTGACCAAAACAGAAAAGTGAACCCAAAGAATAAATATACTTGTAAGTTACCACTGTATGTAAACACCACACAAAAATAAATACATAAACAATGAAGAGACCTCCCCCTAATTTTAGTTTTTCTCCACAGGATTTTTCAGCCCACTTTAGGAATCTATAGGAATGAGACACAGCCTTGCACAGATTTCTTCTCTCTTTCTCTTCCATGTACAAGAGGAGAATAAATGCTGCTTCTTTCACTTGAAGAACAAGCTGCACCATAATTCCATACTGCATAAAACTCAAGGAACAGAAGTTTGCTGTGGCCACAGTTGGTTAAAACAAACCACAAAGTCCCCCAAATTCATACTTAAAAGGAAACAAAGTTGTTTGCAAATAAAAATGAATTTTTATTCTCACCTCAGCTTCAGAGGTGAAAGTAACAAAATTTGCTGCAGTTCATAAAACATTTCACCGAAACCATAATGTACTGAACTGGGCCTTTTTAGAGTTTAGAAAGGTCACTTTTTTGGGCTACCGCTCAACAAATCCTCAGCCAACATGCCCAATAGCCACACTGGCTGTGAAATTCCTGGAGTTACAGTCTAAAAAGTAACTTTCCCAAGCTCTACATTTTACTGAATTAGGTTATGGATTAGTTGTACAAAAATCCAGTTTATGTTTCACACTTCTACCAAGCATTAAACTCAGGATGTTCATATATTTGTTATTGCTCAGCCAGAGGCAGAATTTTTAACCACCTTACATACAGTATAAATAATAGTTAATTTTGCTAGTTAGAGCATTGAACTAAAAACAGGTCCCTCATGCAAGTTTTTTTTTTAAATAAAACTAATATAAAAATGATTTCATCTTGCTGAAAGCAAAGTGATAAAGGGTGAAGAATCCACTTTTTCCCATTAGGTTGAAACCCTGCAAAAGGTTTAGCCTGCAGAACATCCAGTGATTGCAGCAGTATATCAGTGCATGTGAATGGTGTTCAAGGTACCAGCCCAGTGAGCTACTTTGCCAACTTACTCCTCTGAATCTTATTATCTGGCCTTTTGTCATAAATACTGCTTTTATGTTTGCACAGCTCTTCTAGTGAATACTGTCGGCATCATATAAAAACAATGTGGTCAGAGTTTTTTTCCTTGACACCAAATACCACACTCTGACTTTTATATACAAATAAAGAAAATATACTGGTACATTTCATGATGTGAAAATATCTTGTAAAAATCTACCATCATAATACGTATTTCTGCCAGCATATTCTGTCATCATCTTTGGTTACAGCTACAAAAGAATCACTTGATCCTTCTGCATTTTGTTAAGAATAATCCCTTTGGTATTAAGGTAGAGTGATACAAATGGCAAATCTTTACCACTATATTAAAGCTTCATTATATTCAGAGTGCTTTCTGCCTTGTAAATTACATCTGTTAAATACTATGCTGACATGTTTCCAGAGATGCATTTATAAAATGCACATATAATCTGTAAGTGCACGTTTGTCTTCTGTCACTACAACAATTAGTAATGTTACTGTATTGATACACTGGCAATGCTTGTTTTAAAAACTGGGACAGCTTCCCATATATGAAAATAAAATATGGACAACCCATTCTTCAACCTCAGAAAGGTTATAATCTCAAAGGAAGGGTGACCTGAAAGAGTGCTGTAGCTCCATGACTTTCAAAGATACTCAGAATTAAAATTCTAGGAAATGGGAAACAGTGGACACTTTTGGTGTCACTTCCACAGTGAAAGCATACCAAATAAGGCACACATAGATTTTATCCACTATTTCTTCATATATGTCAATGTGAATGAGAAGCTATTTTTACAGATCTTCATAGGAACATTGTTCCATCCCTTTGCTGTTGTAGTACCAAGTTCTTTCATCTACAGTAAGACTTTAATTAAAATCTTGAATTTATGATGTTCATCCAGCTGAAACGACAAAACGTTCCTTGGCAGATAGGAATATCTCCCCTCTCATCTTTTTTGCTGCCTTCTGTTTCTCCAAGGTAGATGGAAATCTGACTTTCTTCTCCTTTTTTTATTGTCCCATCTAACACTGCAGAGTCAACACTTAGATCCTTTTCATAAACCTAAAGGCAAATATGGTTAAAAGTAATTTCTTCAATATAGTAAATTTTTGATGGAAAACATGTAGCCTTCCAGGTGTTATTGGACTGCAAGTCCCATTGGCTCCAGCCAGCATAGCCTATAGCAAGGGATGCTGGGAGCGGCAGTTCAACAATATTCTGAGGGCCACATATTCTACCCTCTTTAAGCAAAGATTTTCTACCTTTGCTTAAAGTTTTTGGGGGTCAACCTATAAAGCAACGTGTGTGTGTGAGCGCCTTCAGGTCACCTGTTGATTTATGGAGCCTGTAGGGGTTTCAGTATAAAGTTCCAGTCTAGAATATCTGAAGGATTGTCTCTCCCTTATATAAATCTGCTCAGGATCTAAGAACTTTTTTTGGGGGGTAGCTGCTCTCAGTCCTGCCACCTTCTTAGAAACATCTGATGGGTACAAGGGGGACACGGCTTTCTCAGTGACTGCTCCAAGGTTTTGAAATTCCTTTCCTAGGAAGGTCAGATGGCTTCTTCCTTGCTTTCTTTCCATTGGCAAATGAAAACTTTCCTAATCCATCAGGCTTACAGGAATTGACTTCAGAGAGCTTTTAATGGATGCATTGTTTTGTTGTTTTTTCATATGTTTTATTTATTGTATTTGTGTACCACCTTTCTCCCAAAATGAGACCCATTATTCCAACAATAATATATATTTTGTCTTTTAATGAATTTTAATGTTTTTAAATTCTCTAGAGTGTTTGTTTTTTAAAAAACATTTTGCAACATAATTCTCCTAGGTATGGATGTACATAAAAGCATTTCCACTGGGAAGGAGAGCTGCTGTACTATTGGAATTCATCCTTATGTTTAGGACCTTTCTATATGGCTTGCTGTACGCACAGAGAATACTGTTTAACAACTTTCAGTAAAAATAAATACATAAATAAATAAATCAGACTACGATCCAAATAGCAGAACCCAACACACTTCAATTTCTAATTTGTAAAACTTCTTTTCTCTTTGAAAAGCAGACTCCCATGCCAAAATGCTTTTGAAAGTCCCATTTATTTCAATAACATCTTTTTATGTGTATGAGCAGGGGAAAGCAGGAAATACATTTAGCTGGTTGAACAGTTGTTTGGAGCTGGCCAGAATACATGTCAGGACATTAGGAATGTATAGCTGTTGTTAATCACAGCCAATGTCTGGGAAATGACGCTCAAATTATTCACTAGATGGTTCAACTTCATACTGTGAACTAAGTGTTACATTTCCAAACTGTTTATTAATAGTTATATAAAGATGCCCATACGTAATGTGAACACAATAAAGCTACCTGTATTTATGTCTTAATACCCATTAACCTGTGCATTGGAGGGAGAGTCTGAAATCAGTCCTACAGAATGGAAATTTCACATGTATTCATTTCCTTCTATTCCGTCCTTTTTAGGTAAATAAAGCAACTTTACACCATCCACAAAACTCCATATTTTGGTTAATCAATATAAAACACAAATTGTTTTGTGTGCTTGTGTCTGTGCAAGCAAACACCCACACACATTTCAGATGATTAATTATAAGCCCATTCCATTAGTTTGAAGTTGTGGCCAGTTCTGGATATCCTAATTAGTCATCAAAAAGAGAATGGGAACTCTGGCTTATCAAGAATGAGAATGCTGGTGCAGCTGACCTCTGTTGCATTCAGCGCTCTGTCTTATTTCTCTTCCAACAAGCCAGAGAAGAATCCAGAGATTCCTTTGTGAGTTCTTTCTCAAGCTCATTGAGAAGGAATCAAAGAGAGCGCTTGCAGTGGTCAGGCTTGGATATCATGGAAGAAGAAAAACCAACCAACCAACCAACCAACCAACCCACAGACAGACCAAAATTCCCACCATCAAAACTGGCACATCTGATGAAGACATGGGAGAGGACCTTGTCGGTGGCTGCTCTCACACTGTGGAATTCTGTTCCACAGGAGACCAAGCTGGCCTCTCTCTGCTCCCCTTCTGCAACAGGCAAAGACCTTTTTCATTTTGGCAGGAATGCAGCTGTTGCAGAAGCATCTTCTAATGGGAGTGCTATATGTTCATTATATTTTAAATGTTTTTTAAAAGCTGTTTTAATTTAGTGTTTGAAAAGGATTTCTTTATCTTTTTTAAATACTTCTGTACTATAACTTCTCGTGGCTATATTCTGTTTTTAACATTTGTTATAAGCTGCCTCGGATCCCACACTGAGAGTAAGAAAGGGATATATATTAACTAGCTAAACTAAACTAAAATTTAGCTGCTCTCTTTGCAAATGGGAACAATCAGGCAGTTTTTATGAGTATACTGTTCATGCTCAGTTAAGCCAGGTTTATTGATACACCAGGAATTCTCTGGCTATGATTTCCAAACACAGCTAACTATCTGCAATCAAACTGTAAATGCACCATCCAGTACTTTACTGGAATTATTTAGGGGGGCTGCTTTCCCAGCATCATCAAATCATAAACTGCTTTTAAATTCACATGATCCCTCACTTCAGCAGCTATACACACACTGGACTGAATCCAGTGAACATATTTTGCTAGTGTAGGGCCTGTTGTACTACTGCAGACACGGGAATCATGCAGTTCTCCCTATGTTGCTGGACTGCAGCTCCCATCAGCACTAGCTAGCATAGCTAGTGGTGTGGAATGTTGCAAGTTACAGTATAACATCTGGAGCACCATGTTATTCTCACCCCTGTATTAGTGGCTATTTCCAGAGTTCATGCAAAGATTGTATCTAGAGCATTTTTGCTGTTGCATGAGCAATTCTGCCAACCATTGCAAACGACCTTGTGAAAGCAGTTCCACAATATCTTATGCAACTGTCTGCAGAATGGTGTAATTCAGTGCAATAGTGCTTGTGATAGTTTTCACATCCCTAGCATTATGATGGATTTCAGCCAGTGTTCTGATTTGTTTAAAATTCTAACAGGTAATACAACAAAACATTATACTTGTTTTTAAACTGAATAGAATTTAAAACAAAAGGAAGCCAATTTATGGGGTTTCACTGGTGGGAACTTCACCAAACTACATATTGCAGAAGACATTTCTCTCTTACATGTCCAAATGTTATGAGGGGACAGTATTTCAAAAGTCTAATTGATTTACTGTCCAAATTTCGTGTGCCGTAGTCTACAACACAACTAGTACATTGCTTACCACCAGTGGCCGTGTTTCTGTTTTAACTCTTGTCCAGTCAGTTTCTAGCTCTTTGGCCCTGAGCAAAAGAATAACAGAGATTTGGCTGTGACAACTGATTGATCTTCAACATTCCCATTAGTAACAGAGAAATTGTGATGTCAAGAGTGTTGTGTTTTCCAGCTGCCTTTTCCAGCAATTGATGTCTAAGCAAATGAAGTCCATATGCTAAAATGGACTCTATTACGATTTGTCAAAAAAGATTTATAGGAATGCCTGATGCAGCGTACCAGAATTGCTGACAGACATGAAGAACAACCAATGGCTGAATGTAAAAACTCTTCTGTATATTATGTAGGGACAGAACCTTGTACTGACATTGTTGGATTCAGCCAGACTTAGCCAAGAAGCTATCTTGACCAACCGCACACTCTCTAGCTTAATATCTACCAGAGGATTGTTGTAAACTTAAGGAGACATCATCTCTATTAATGTTGCACATTGGAGAAAGGCTGGAACACAGATGTGAAATAAATAAAAGCAAATGTGTTGTCTGCTAAATGTACATGTAATAAATGTCTAGTACCTTTGTGGATTATTTATTCCCCCATAATTATGATTATTGTCAACATGCATGTGTTATGAATGTGGTGTGTTTGTGGATGATGATGATGATGATGATATAAAACATTATTTATACACATCTTAAAACAATGACATACAAAACTGCCCACAGAGCTACAAAATGCCACTTAAAACTTTCCATGCTATCTATCTTGCCCCTTTCCAAAAGCAACCTGTGGCACATAAAATTAATCTACAGTGAACAGGCAGTTGACAAGTGAAAATAGTTTCAAGATCTGAATATTTGTTTTGGGCTTCACAAGACTTTCCACATCATTTATGTTCTGCTGATTTGGAGACCACCTGGTAACAAAATTAGTAAGCAACGTATGTACAAGAAATGTAATGTATGGGCAAATATTTGTACTGCAGTCTTTCACATTTAATCCCGCCCCTGCCCCACTTCCTTTCTTTTGTTGGTCTTTATTCCTCTGAAAAACTGACCATCATGCTATTAAGTTCTTCTGGTCTGCTCCCTTGGCTGCTTCTCTCTAAACAAGGAAATTATTGACCAAGATGAACTATGAGTGTCAGAGACCAGAAAAGAACCGTATTACTTTTTAAATTTATTACAGCATATCCATGGCCCTTTCCTCACGGCATTTTCCATGCAAAAGGGCACCTGGAGCGTTGCACGATTGTGGGGAGAGATCTGCATGATGCACTCACAATCATGCAATGCTCCAGGGGCCGGCAGAGGCCAAGCACGCACCTTTTCATTTTCGGCTAGAAGCCGAAAATGGTGTGCGATTGCACATTGCTCCTGGGCCCCGTGTGCACTTACCTGGTGTGCAGAGCCTCTGGAGCCGCGCTGGTCACGCTTCCTGCCCCAGCGCAGCCTGGGAAGGTCCCAGGCTGCACTGCAGAAGGAAGAGGCGAGGCTCTCGCATGAGCAGGCAGCTCGTGCGGAGCTGAAGGACCCTGGACACGACAGCTTCTCGCGCGATTCCTGCACCCCAGTGCCGGCAGAAGGTAAGGTGCAGAAAGGGCCTATATCTGGCAGCTTAATACAATTCCTGGGTGGTCTTTAATCTAGGTAAGTCAGGCAGGTATAGCACACCAAAAATGCTCCTCCAACTCACCATTCATGATCAGATATAACTTCCAGCTCAGACCTGCTGAGCTGTTCTTATGCTTTATAATTAGCATGATTGGTATTATTTTGAAGAACACGCACTAAAGCTGAAGTTATATTATGAGGGAGGAACAAAACCATTTCTGCATCTCTGAAAATGATAGATTTGTACACCCCTTTGTTTTCGTACATTTTGCCACAAATTGCAAATCACGTTAGCCGAACTGTGTGCCTGTGTATTTCAGATGCTCATCCAGTGCTTCCACCTGTTTCTCTTATAGAGGATTAAGTGCCTAAGGATTCATCAGGATTCATCACAGGAGAATGTATTTGCTATTTCTAACAGTACCTTGGTCTCCCCTGAAAATATATATTTAAAACAGATTGTGGGTTTTGGATGCATTTACAGTAAAACACATTCAGCTGCAAATGACAATAACACAAGGAGCAACAACACTCTGTGTCTCTAATGGCGATATGCTATGCAAGGCACAACACAGACATTTATTTCAGTAATGGACATCTGCATGCACCAGGAGGAAAATTCTCTGCCTGGAACAGGAGCATATTCTCCCCATCTCTGATATTTTTGCCACTAATGGCTAGCTGTGAGATACTACTTACATGAGCAACAGTTCTGATTCATAGCGCATTAATTTATTCTTCTCCAATACCAGCTCAAACCACTCATGTAGCAGCTGAGTTTCATCTTGTGTGCTTGAATCTGTTTAAGATATTAAATATATATATATATATTTGCAAGACTGAGTTTTCTTCCCCATGATGTTAAAAATTACACCATGCTGAGGCCAAAGCAGTGTTTGCTAAAGTTTCTTCTGCAAAAAGTCCCAAGTGGGTTAGAAATGCACTTCTAATCTGTTGAATATTTGCAGTAGTCAATCATTAGGTAGAAATGTAGGCTAAAAGACATATTAAAAACTTCTGCTGAGCAATTCAAATACATTTGATATTAAGATATATCAGTGACATTTTCCCATATTGATAATACCTTTGTTCTAATGTTAAGATATAAAGTATCTCCATCCAAACAATGCTTCATCCAAACCGGCAACCCCAATTGGCCAGTTTTTGATGGTGTCTCCCCCGCTCCAAATCCACTTGGAGAATGACAAGCAGGGGTCTTGCTCAGTCTTGCCACTTGAGATCCCTTAACTAGAAATGCTGAAAACTAGAAAAATAACTAGAAATGAACAAGAGGGCCTTTTACATTCAAGCCAAGCATTCTGTTGTAGAGAGTTGTAATGTAGAGAGTTGTAATCTTGTGGTTCAGAATGGACTCTAGAACTCTTTAAAAAGAATTCAAAATACCCCACCAAACTTCATATCTCAGGATTCCATAGGACAGAGTCATGATAATTAAAATGGTATCAACCTGCTACAAGTGAGCAATATGGAAGTAGCAGCAGTCATTCTGCGTGTTCATTCTACCATTTTAGGGGAAGACATTTTTTATATAATTAAGTCATTTGTATTGGATAAGGATCCAGCTATCTTCCTGCTGGTATATTATCATATTTAACAATCGCTCAAGTATTCTCAACTGCCACCTTGGATCCAGCTCACTTTTATCTTTAACAACTGAACACAAACAAGTGAACAAAGCAGAAGCTGCAAAATTTTATTATTTCATGGATACAGTCCTGTTTCTTAATCCCTGTAAGAAATATGTGGTTAGCTGCTTCCTTTGTGGAATCCAGAACAAATTTGTCAGACGTGTTGTTTATTTGTGGATGTCTCCTATTGAAGCCTTTTACCAACTGGATATCTCCTATTGAAGCCTTTTTAACAAGATGAGCTTAAAACTCAGAGGTGGTGGACTTATTAAGAATTGGTAAGATTTGAAGATAGTACATTTATGTTTAAGAAAAGAGAGGAACTCCTAGAAGAGGGGTTTGATTGCATATGGTTCCTATAAGTACGCTTGCTCTCTAGATTCAATCAGGATTGTAGGGAAGGGAAGATAAACAATGAAAAGACAGACTTAGATGTTATCCTGGCTGGAGGAGCTAAACAGTTAACATCAAAATTTCATGAAGTATTATGAAAATGGAATTTGGAGCAGGAGGTGATTAAAAATAGGATGGTTAAATGGGCTCAGAATGTTGAGCATCCAATCGAATTACTAAACTGGGAACAAACATGGAAAAAAATTGAATTTTACAAGCTGTCAAACATTTAAAGAAAATTATTATAAAATGTTTAATAGATGCAATTTAACACCAACAAAACTTGCAAAAATTTACAAAGGAAATAATGAGAAACGTTGGAAATGTAAGGCTGAAAGGGGGCCATTTTTTCATTGTTGGTGGGACTGCAAACAAGCCAAAATATTTTGCAAAAATATCCATTTAGAAATTTCGAAAATGTTAAATACAAAGTTTCCCATGTTACCTGAATGTTATTTGTTGAACATGGTTGAGCTAATTGTAGGATATATTGGGAAGCGAAATAGAAACATCTTTTTATATTTGATAACTAAAGCCAGATTATTATTTGCCAGAGAATGGAAAAAAGAGAAAGTGTCAGAAATAGATGATTGGTTGTATGGGATATATGATTTGATGCAAATTGACAAACTCACTACATTGTTAAAAGATAAATCTCTGAATAGATACTGGGAGGAATGGGGAGGTGTCTATAATTACCTAGGAAAGAGATGGGGGGCTTTGTCAGTAATTGCACTGAGAGATTGTGGATAGCTATTACTATGGAGTCTGGATCATAGAGTCTGGTTTATTTTATTTTACTTTTCTCACCTTTTATCAGTATTGGGGATATTCATTAATGAGAAATTGATAATTGTATGTAATTCTTGTACTTCTGGTATTGTATTAGGTTGTATTGGCTTTTCTTTTTATAATGTATTCTCTGTGTTACTGATTGTAATTTGAAAATAAAAGAACTTGAGAAAAAAAAGAAGTATTGTTTATTTGTTTGCATGAATATATATACGTGTGTGTGTGTGTGTATGGAGAGAGAGCATGAGAGAGAGAGAGAGAGACAGAAAAGAAATATGTGGATAGCAAAGAGAGGGACATAACAGAATATAAACTTAACATTAAAAAAATTGTAAACCGATCACAGTCAACCTTATTCACAGCTCTGAGATGATTCCTGAATCCTTGAATGCCTGTGTGGTTGTTGCTCCGGTTATAAAATCCCTAGAGCCACATATTGCTCATTGCCTTTGGAGCACTTTGTTTCACCACCTCTCCCATGCTCAGTTCCCTCATTCAGCCCAATAGCTAATGAATAACTCCCACTAACAAAAGCACCTTTCATTCTGCACTCACACAATTATTAGAGGGAAGTTACATTAATGTCATGGAAGACTAGCATTTGCAGGCCTGACTCTAAACTTGGTTATTCAGAACCTCTGCAGTTCAATAATATTGCTTAACTGTGATGATTTTCTAATTACTGTAATAATACCTATTAAATCACTTGAACTCCACAAGCACAGCCCTGCTTAAATACAGCTTAACCTAATAAGAACTGGTCATTCATTAAGCAATAATGCACATTATATTTTTTTAAACAGCGTGAGTGAATGGAACAATAACAGC